>CM043324.1:56540067-58940067 GCA_023736055.1 Quercus glauca | reverse complement strand
GAGAGTTATCAAGCATTTTATAAAAGTTTTGTTTTCATTTTATAACATAAGAACTATTAAATGAAGTTTTCACAATTTTTTAATTTTATTTTATAATCACTAAACTAAAATATAAGAATACATGATTACAAAAATGTTTCTCCCCAAAATATGTTGAAGATCTTAGTCAATCAATAATAAAGCATAATTGGGGGGGCGGGGGGGATTAAAAGAAGAAAACTAATTCATGGCACAACTGTTTATACATGTCAATATTTTTTTAAATCAAGATAATGGTAAGAAAAAGAAATAACACTGTCACCTCATGCTCAAAGCAAGAGTTAGATGTGTGCAATTTTTTTTTATATTAAATTTTATCAGTAACAGTTAGATGTGTGCATTTGATAATTTTGATCATGATTTAGCCATTAATTGAACATATAATCTATGCTTTTGTGTAAAAGCTATATAAATTATCTATGCTCAAATTTACTATACTCTTGTTCTCTGAAGATTCATGTAGTACCTTTGGAACTGCCTCTTGTTTGATCTCTTCACAGTCCTAAACCTTTCATTTCAAATTATTAATGATATTATGTAAGTTAATATATGGCAAGTAGACTATTAAGACCACTCACACACAAAGCAAGAAAAAAAAAATCATTTGATTTAAAATTACATAAGCTCGCACAGTCATGTTTAGCAATAAAGATGTAATGCCAAAGTTTGTAAACTAAAAAATAAAAGAACATTTCTTGTGAAAATATAAATAACAATTACAGACCAAACAGACCAATGAGTTTTTCAAATCTCCTTATAATAAATTTGGTCTATTGAGTTCCATTTTAGAATGAATACCAATAATATCTTAATAAGCATAGAAAAGAGTGAAATGTTTTCCCTTGGTACTCAAGGTCACTCCAGGATAGTGTAGAGTTAAAGCACGATATAGAACTAGAACAGATTAAAGGAAAACATAAATTAATAGATTTTGAAAATTCATTTTAGGCCTAATGGGATTGACCTTTCATCAATATCACGTTGGAGGTTAATCAACTAATCAACAAGAAGGCATGAATTTTGGTAATGAGATACTGAATCAGAGTCCAATTTAGCCACCCCCTACTGGTTTCAGATAAAGCAGACCTGTTCAAACATATCTAATAAGGTTGGAGGCATCTAAAAGAACTAATCACTATGCATTACTCTTTGTCTCTACATATATGTTGTGTCCAATGAAAAAAAAAACAGAGAGGTCACTTTCAATTTACCTAATCAAATTTACAACTTCTGGTGGACTTATTTTGCAACTACAAAATAAAAATGAACTCCTCAGCTTAATGAGAGTGTCTCAATCTCCTTTGGGAATGACCAGATTTACAAAGTGAAACAAATCAATATATAAACAATTCAATGTTACATGAGAACAAGTCTATATGTTGAACTTTAAAAAATGAAATTTATTTTTTCTCCTCAGGTTTACATATATTTGTATGGCCAAAACAACCAAATCTGTCTTCTGTTTATAGAACTCTACCAATCATTTTACAAACCAACAAAAAACTGTTATGAACCTTCTTTTTTTTTTTTTGGGTAATCTACCAAAAACATTCCACAATTTCAAGGTAAAAAATAGTCCCAAATAGGTAAATATAAATTCCAATCTGTCTAATACAACAAACAATGGTCATCAGATGTATACACATATAAAATGAGGAATTCAATAATCGACACAGCATTGGTTAGATTATACAAAATATACCAGAAACAGTGTCTAGAATCCATGTTAACTACAACATCATATTAAGAATCCATGTATAAGGCAGGCAATGCAATATACATAAACATAATTCATGTCCAATAAAACCAAATAGGAACAGAAACATACATATGGATCTACACCAAAAATGGGAACTTTGTACAGGAATTTAGCATCAAAAAGAAAGTCTTAACATGAAATTTATATGACAACAGTAAAAGCTCACAAACAAACACAGAGATAGATTGTGCACCCTGTCAAAAATTAAGTATCAAGGAACACAAAGTTACATCTAGAGTAAAGTCTTAGTAATGCGTCCAATGGTGACAACAATAGATTCTCTTATATATTGAAAAATAGTAGTGTAATACTTATAGTTGACTAACTTATCCAAAAAAAAAAAAAAGTAACGACATATCACTCAAAAAAAAGAGGCAATATGTAGCAATTGGGCCTTGGCTCAAGTGGTAGAGGGATGAGAGATATCAGGCAGCATTTAGATAAAAATCTTGCTTAACAAACCTATGACGAGATGAGATGAACTCTATTTTCCTTGCAGCATCAGATTGAGTTCCAATCAATAACCTAGAGTTGAAGCAAATGCAAATTACAACATGCTTGAGATGTGAGAAACAAACTGGGTAATCTCTAAGATGGTTTGCTACCATATCTGGCACACATGCACGCACACATATATTGATACAGACATATCTGTTTATGAAGTATGTTCACATGTGAAGTTATTTAAACTTATCCATATCAGGTTGAAAGAAGCAATAAAAGACAAGTCAAGAGATACATGACACTATTAGCTTACTGTATCAAGAGAAACTACAAATAGCATGTACTCCATGGTCCAGCAACGCATGAAATGCCCCCATAAATTGGAAACTTTCTGTAGATCCAGCTTCAAAGTAAAGAGTAGCATCTTCAATCTGCTCTGATATCTAAAGACAAAGGTGAATAAAGAATTTTAGAATAGATCAACTAAATGTTGGACAGAGATAATCACATGTCAAGTCAATGCCATCACTAAATTTGAAGCAACCGCAGTATCTAACTCTACTCAAGGCTTCTCAAAAGCAAATAAAAAGCAGAAACTTCAAGTAGAAAGGCATTCAAATAAAGGCATGTTAAGAAAAAGAAAACTTCTTTTCAGCTAGACAAAAGCTATGTCAATGATCAGCTGACTCTCATTACACTTGTGCTTATGCCATTAGTAATGTGCCTAGTAAGATATCAAAATTAGGCACATATATAGAGAGGGATGAAGGCATCATCACTCTTAACCCCAACTTGTGCTAAAATTTCAGGGTGGTACACTCTGCTCTCTCTTGACCCCTACTCTAATGAAAAGACAAAAGGTAAGATGGCATCATCATGTTTCAAAACCTCCACTGAATTCCTTTCGGCCTTCCTATCAAATTTGTGGTGTCTTCAACTTTTTTTTTTGTTGAGAAAATGGTGTCACAAAAGACTAAGCCATGTAGTCTAGATGTCTCCTCTTCTTTCCAAAAAAAGGAATACAACATATGGACACTAAACACGGCAACATCACAAACCTCTTACATATGTGGGTAGTCTAGATGTCTCCTCTTCTTTCCAAAAAAAGGAATACAACATATGGACACTAAACACGGCAACATCACAAACCTCTTACATATGTGGGTTAGATTTAAATAAGACTACGTAAATTTCAAGTCTGATCAGGAAACTCAATGGTGGAAGAGTGTTCTTTATAAAATTATAGATTAACATTATTTTGCAAAAATATTTTACATAGAAAATTCAAACAAAATCTTTTAAGAAGCTGAGACCAAGAACTTAATTTCTATTGAATATGTACTGGGTTCATGGATTGCAAATGGATTTTGCATATTGGTTATCTCTAAGACATGGAATATGTATTGTTGAGTGTAGATGCTTGTAAGACATTGAGCATGTTCTGTTCTTAGTGTTACCATGTATACTATAATTGATTTGTAATGAGTCAAGCTTGAGTTAATGCTAATGAGTATCTATATACTCAACAAAAGGGGGAAAAGCCTTAGCTTTTCTACAATAAAAAATACATCAAACATTAACAAAAACAAAAAACCACGTGCTAAATTTGGCCATTACCAAATCATTAATATACTTTAGGAAGAATTACACATGTCCACTTATTAAACCTGGGCATTGTACAAAATCAAAATCTAGCAAGAGAACAAAACACTCTCAGTCAGGTATTTTATCAAACAATTTTGGTGCATGTGAAAGTGGGTCATTGGCAGAGAGAGACACTACGCAAACAAATTAAAGCTTCAGAGGATACAAACTAATCAAATCCTGAATTAGCAAGAGAGATACATTGTATTTTTGTATTTTGTGGATTCATTTGTAACTGGGTTATAAGGGTTCTAGAGCTAGAACGGAAATAGCTGAAGAAGAAGTTTTGGTCGAGCGAGTTGGAGTTGCAAAAATATCCTTAGCCTCATGGGAGTCTTGGTCGAGAGGAAAATCAGTTATCATTTCCATCACTACAATTGAGTGTTGATTGGACTTTTGGGAATCAGTGGAGCACACCCATATTTAGCCACTAGTCGCTAACCCGTGCAATGCACGGAATATATTTCACTTTGCTTAAAATAAAATTTAAAATGAAAAAACATCATAACTTATCAAAATAAACATAAAATATACAATATTCATCGCAAAATGTTATTTGAGAATAAAATTACTATCAAAATGATATAAAGAAAAATTTCATGTCCAAACAACTCATCAAGGTGGAATCTGGTTATTGCACTTGTCAAGATATATAACCACAAACCAAAAATTTTAAGAACCAAAAGGGGATTATCATAAGAAATAAATGTGCCTTAGTTTGTATATGAATTTAATTTGTGGAAAATTTATAGCCACATACCAAAAGATTTAAGAACCAAAGGGGGATTATCATAAGAAATAATTGTGCTTCAGAATTTGTATAAATTTATTGGAAATTCAATGGTGATTTATGAATAGCACACTTGATTATCAAAAGCAAATTCCTAACTTCAAATTAAAGGGTTGCATGTTCTCTAACTTAAATTTCTATATCACAACTGCAAATAATAATTCTATAAAACTAATACAAACCATGCACAGACAATCAATAGGCTTTGTTGCTGGTCTTAAGCACTAAGATTTGAATCGCATTGTAATCATAACTGCATAATACATAATTAAATGTCAAGGCTTTCTAGGGCTTCACATATACTTCTTTAGGATCCTCTACAACACTTGTAGCAATGCAAAAGTTAAAAATAAAAAATAAAAATAAAAAGTAGTAGAGATTGCAAACAAAGAAGAGAGAGTACCAAGTTTTTGTTGGGTTTTATGCTTCCACACCTTGGGCTGGAAGACATAGGTTGCAGCTTTGATTTTTCTTCAAAAAATAGAGATGCTTCATCTGCCATATACAATATAAAATAATTATTAGAATTTCAACTCAAAAACCAAACCCATAAAAATACTATCAAAATATAGAGATTAACCCAAATACTTATAAGAAAATCAATTCTAAACATAATAAAACAATAAGATATAATGAAAATTTCAGGCACATATGAAAGCAAATAAAAAAAGACAAAACCTACATTTTTTTTTTTTTTTTTACGTGAGTCTCTCTCCTTCTTATTTTTTTAATCTTAAAGTGAAGTTGAGTTTAGGGTTTTGAGATGGTAATTGCTAGGGTTTTAAGGAGAGAAGAGATTTTGGTATTTTTATGCAAAAAACGTTATTTTAGGTCTAGGTGATTTATTTCCTTATTTTTAGGCTCTTTTAATGTTTTTTTAGGTCAAATTTGGTTCCTATTATGGTTAGGTATTAATTAGGGCTTATTTTAGAATATATTTTCTTGTCCATCAAGTTTTATAGAGCCCTTAGATAGGCCTTCAAGTTTGTATACGTTTTTCAATATTATTGTTATAAGATATAAAACCTAAAATAAAAAGAATCAAAAATAAAAAGAAAAAGAAAATAGTGATGATGTGGAAAATTGTGAGAGTTTCAAAAGTTTCGGTTTTATATATATAAGTTTGTATACGTTTTTCAATATTATTGTTATAAGATATAAAACCTAAAATAAAAAGAATCAAAAATAAAAAGAAAAAGATAATAGTGATGATGTGGAAAATTGTGAGAGATTCAAAAGTTTCGGTTTTATATATATATATATATAGATGAGTCTTGAGGGTGTAATTAGTGCTTGGGTTGGTTGCGAATACAAGATTGCTCCACATTTTGGTGGATTGTTTCTAGCAGTGGTACCACAAAGTCTTTAAAATTTAAATTTGTGGGGGTTGCTAATTGTTTATGTTTTACATGTTTATCCATGCTAATTGTGATGTCCATGTACTATATAATTGGTTAATCACTTAAATTTGGTGTTAATTGTTGGATTAGCTTAAAAGTGATTTAAGCCGTAATTTTTAAATTTGAGGTCTAAATCATTACGGAGGTCGGATTAGGTAAAATTTTCTCTTTATATTACCAAAAAAGAAATTAAAAGAAAATTTGGTTGAGAAAAGGTTGATGACATGGCTAATGAGGTAGCACAACAAAATTCTTGCAAAATTAAAATCAAGGCTTTTATTATTATATATAGTATAGATAGATGATGACTCTATATAAAACTCTTAATTTAGGGGGAAAAACGTCATTGGCACATGATAAAAAGCAAGATAGGAATGAAATTGGGTTGGGTTGTAACTTGTACAGCTCATTGCCCAGTCCAATTCTTTCTTCTCTTGTCGAAACTCTTTGTCTGGCCTTTTAGCTAGTTTGGTCCATGCTAATGGCTACATGCTTCTTACCTTATAGCCACATGAGGCGAGGTGATTGCAGCCTCATTTGCATAAAGCTGGGCTCAATTGGTCCAAGTCTTGGCCGAATGACCCCTTCTTCATTTAGACTCAGGCTCCTCATATGGAATACACCCCGTACACACTTTACAGCTAGTAATAAACCGACACAATAATTATTATTACTAGTCACAGACCCACGCGATGCGTGGGAATGTAAATATTATGTAATGATGTGTAATATATAAAAAGTAACAATTACTTCAACTATTGTCTATCCCAAGCCAAATACTTAAATTGAAAAAACCCATATAAGACCCACAACACAAAAGAGGTAGTAATAAAAGAGGGGAAAAAAACCAACAATCAAAAGAAACAATACTATTAATCTAATCCTTATATTGAATTATAAGTAATAGACATCAGTTATGAATTTAAATTTGTGCCAAGGAACTGCATAAATCAATAAAGACACATTCCACAGGTGCAAGTTATTAACAGTTTTGTACCAAGGAATTGCATAAATCAAATTATTTGCATCGAGGGGCTTGTTGATTTTTGGTGTTTTTTTTTCTAGCAACAAATTCCGAACCTAAAGAAGTACATTCTTGAAAGTGGGAAACTTTTACACCCACCTAATTAGGACAGAAGATTGCAAAAGCCGAAAGGTCCATGGGACAATCGAGTGACATCCTAAAAAATCCACATACAATAACTATAAGACATGGTGGGAAATAGAAAACCCCCCACCTTTGCCCAAACATGTCTTCAGAATTTCAATGATACACACAATTTGTTCCTAAACCCAGGTATATGGACTATATGAAACAGTGAAAAGATAAAACCCACATCTTTTCTCAAAACATGTCTGAAAAAAATACAAAATTAATTGAATCACTCGAAACAGGAATTCAATCATATAAACAGATGCAAGTGCGTGATCCATGCTTTTCGGGAAGCAAACCAATGCGTTGATGCATTGGCTAAAATGGGAGCGCAATCATTGTATAGTTTTGTTGTTTTTTGTAACCCACCGTCTGTGGTGGAGGCTATTTTGGCTGCTGATAAAGCTAATATGTATTGTAATAGACTTGTAATTCCTTAGTTTTAATTTTAAATCATGGTTTACCGAAAAAAAAAATCATATAAATAGAGAAATAGGTACATAGCTAGCTGTGTTCATACATGTTAATTATGCAGGAAAAAACTCACAAACTTCATGCGGAGATGCAAAGGGAAAAACTGCAAAGATGTTCACCTACAAATATCATAATGATCAGAATAAATAAAATCCATTATACAAAATTTAACATTAAAATAAATAAATAAAGCAAGAAGGTATGGTACGTGTTTAAAAAATGAAAGTACCTGGAGTTTGTGTGAATTAAAATAAAAAAGAATATAAAAAACATAAAAGTGGTGTGTGTGTGTGTGCTGCAATTCTTCTCAAGCTATGAAAAATTACAATATGCATCTCTCTCTATTCCTCTATCAATTATTTTCTCTAATTTTCCTCTTTTATTCTTTCAATTCTCTTGTAGGTCAAGCTACCTCGAATTAGAAATAAACTCTTGAATTAGGATCTTAACAATGGGGTCTTTTTATAAAGGACAACTACAAAACACTAAGGTAGTTATCCTGAACCTAGACATTTCGAAACTCATGACCTTCGAAAGGATACACCAAAAAAAAAGGGAAAAAGAAATTCCAATCACTAAACTGATATATACAAATATAAGAGTATGGCCTTGAACTTCAAGTTATCATAGTTAGAGGTGGGAGGTGTTTAGGAAAATCCAAATTGAAATAGCTAAAAGAGGATCTCTACCAGTTATATAAAGGGTATAACTTATTTCTCTCTTTTCTTCTTAAATATTCCTTTCTTATGTATTAAAGAAAAGAGAAAAATTATTGAGCTGCAGCCTAAAAGAGCTTAAGCATATATTATAGTTCTGCTTTTGTATAACTTTAAATACGCTAAGACAAATAAATAAAATGAAACTGAGTTAGCATGAAGCTAGGCCCCACCATTAGATTTTCCCAAAAATACAAAATTAATTGAATCACCCGAAACAGGAATTCAATCATCTAAATAGAGAAATAGGTACATAGCTAGCTATGTTCATATATGTTAATTATGCGGAAAAAAAAAAAAAAAAACTCACAAACTTCATGTTGCGATGGAGAGGGCAAAAAAATTAGCGACTGCAAAAACTGCAAAGATGTTCACCTGCAAATATCATAATGATCAAAATAAATAAAACCCATTATACAAATTTTAACATTTAAATAAATACATAAAAAAGCAAGCAGGTCCGACAGTATATCTGGACCATCTGTAGTACTGGAGAAGAAACAACTCATGCTACCAGATACAACAACAACAGATGATAGCAAATATAAGGCCCCCAACTATGTGCACAATACCTGTCAAGGGACATATCATAAGTAGACTTAGTATCACGTTTTCTGCCCATCCCATAACCGATTTTAATAGCATCTTCCAAGACAATTTGTCTACATACAAATATTGGTGCCTACACAAAGCAAATTTTAAACTGATTATAGAAGCTTTAAAGAAACATTCATACATAACCAAGGAATGTTATTAGATCTGTTGAAGTCTCAAAGGACATCAAGAAGGATAAGGGGGTGGCATTGTTGTGCAGTCCCTGTCAGATTTCATGACACACACACACACACACACACACTCAAACAACAGCCTATTAAAATTTTTAAAAAAACCCACCAATTGGAAACTCCATTCACATCAAGGTAACTTCAACTGTCTTGAACTCGAAAGTCTGAATTTCATTATTGTGCAAAATTGACTTGTACCAAATGCAATGCTAATCTGTGGAAAATATATACCTTGCATCTATTTGCCACATTTATTGCATCTGAGGGACGTGCATCCACACTTAGAATGTCATTTTTCCCAGGCTGCAGATAACAAATGCCTTGATGTAACATAAAACTGAATTGAAAATAATCAAGACATACTAATCGTAAATTTCTAACCACCTTGCTAAAATATAGCTTGGCAAAGTAAAGTATTAACTATTCTTTTTGTAATTCTCACCATAGTAACATGAAACCAAAGGGGAAAAGAAGAAAGAGAAAACTTTCAAATAATTGAATAGATTTATACCCCAGTTTTCATATAAAAAAGGACTTAATAAAACAGATGTGCAGTAATATTAAGCTAGAAATTGAAAGACATACACCCAGTCATATTCACACCTTGGACCTCATAAGTTCTTTTTCGATTAGCAAACTGACTGAAGTTTGCAATATTTGTTCTATTATCAAGATCCAGTGTTACATCGTGGGAGCATATCAGCACTCCTAACTGCCGAGGATGTCTGTTTCTATGAAATCTGCCCTTTCTTCAATAGCTCTCACCTAGTGTTGCGTTCAAGTTTTAAAGGTCTGAAGTGAATCATCAAATATACCGTTATAGAGAGACAAAGGTCTGAAGTTTTGAAACTGTCTTTGGAAGAGAGAAAGGTTGGCGTTAGCTAGCTGAAGGGCTGAAGTTTCGAAACCGTGGAACACAGGTAGAGCAAAAGGAGGGGATACAGAAAGGGTTGGTGTTATGGAGTAAAGGCTATTAAGAATGGGTTTGGGCGTTACGGTAGATAGCATTTTGATAGTCCTCTGTTAGAATGTGGGGAAGGGGAAGGAACGTGGTTTGTGTGAGAAATTTGCCGTTAGAAGGTGGGGAAGGGGAAGGGGAAGGAACACTTTTTGTGTGAGAAACAAAAGGGAAGGAAATCCAAGAAGTTGTAACTGATTTTCAAAGGGTTTTCGGTTGAGAAGGCTTGAGTTTGGGCTTTTATGTTAGAAATAAATTTAGAAGAAGTGGGCTGGTGGAATTAAATTGATAGGAAGTAGGCTTTATGGTAGAGATAGGTTGGAAATAATTTTAGTTTTATTAGTATTTTAAAATTGATAAAAACTATTTTAAAACTGTGGAATAAATTTAGAAAAGAGGATGGAAATGACATGGCTGTTAACGTGGCTCAACGTGAGCATAGCAACATTAAATACTACGCTTCAGCTTTTAGTAATATATAGATTTTTTAAACCAGCTTAATTTTATTTCACTCTTTGTTGCTCAATCAAGCCAAGAGTCTCGCAACTCAACTAACACTTTTTTAATTTTTTGATAGAAACATTTAGAGTTTAAACCTTCACAATTTTCTTTCTTTATATTTATCACTTTGTAAATTGAATTATATAATTCTATTTTAATGGTAAAAGGTAAAATACTTATGCTTAATTGAACCTTTATAAGTTATTCTCTCTTAATTTTTCTTCTATGGGAATCACCCTGAGTGGATAACTTATTAATTCTTTATCTTAGCTTTCTCAGTTTTTTTTTTTTTTTTGGCTACATTTCCAATATGAAGGTGTTAATTTTAAAAACCTAACATTTTATATAGGAATGGCAACGGGTCGGGTTCGGGCTGGGTTTTTCCATACCCGGACCCGACCCGCGGGGCAAGACCCGTAATCTAGACCCGCCCCGTTTATGCTACCGGGTTTTTTCCCGGGGCCCGAACCCGTCCCAGCCGGGCCCCGTTTAGAAATTGGGCCCAATTTGTGGCCCAACTGAAAAAAAAAAAAAAAATTTTAAGCCCAAATTTTAATTCAATCCCAGATTTAAGCCCAATTTTTCCTTAAGAACATACATCACCAGATCATTTCATACCACAATTCAACATCAGAAAGATCTTTCACATGGCAAAACTAATTATACAAAGTTAAATTCCCTAAAAAAAAAAAAAAAAAACTCCAGAAAAACCCAATTCAAAGGAACCAGGCAAAAGCAATCTATCAAAATTTCCTAACTTTACAACACCCTGATTATCAAAACACTCATAAAACCCCCCAATAAACAAAAAAACTAAGTCAAACCTAGTTCAGAATCACCGCGAACAAAACCCAGCCACTACCTCGCCATCTAACCACCACCAATCCACACTTGTCTGTGAACCACCACGGACCACCACAAACCTCGCCATCTAACCACCGCTGATCCACAGACCCAAACCAGACGCCGAGAAGCAGAGAGTAGAGAGGGCGAAGGCGAGACCGATTATGCGAAGGGAAAAAAGAAAAAAAAGAAAAACGGCGACGGAATGCACGGGAAGTGTCAACGGCGAGAGGGTCGGACTGAGGGAGGCTGAGGTATTGAGCTGAAATGAGGTAGGCGTGAGGGAGGGTGGGAGTGAAGCTGAATGAGGGAAAAGTCACGGCGAGAGGATCGCAGTCGGACTGAGGGAGGCTGAGGTATTGAGCTGAAATGAGGGAGGCGTGAGGGAGAGGGACTTCGGAATTCAGAGTGAGGCAGGGAGGCTGAGTGAAGACTGAAGAAATGAGGAGGGAATTAGGGTTAGATAAGTGTGTATATATATATATATATATAAAGGGTAGTTTAGTAATTTTAGCTACCGGGTTTTTAAACGGGGCGGGTCTCGGGGTGGGTTTCGGGTCGGGTCCAGGTTTTTTTGATAAAATCCAGACTCGACCCGGACCCGCTTCGGGTTTTTTTTTTTTAAACCCATACCCGACCCTATTTCTAATCGGGTTGGGTAAAACCTGACCCATTAGGGCCGGGCTGGGTCGGGCAAAAATTGCCATCCTTAATTTTATAGGGTATAGGATATGAGCATTAATGAGACCATAAAAGTCATTAAGATCGTCCATCTTAATGGACGACCATTGTATCATTAGTGGGCCATCAAAGCAAGATGAGTAATCACTTAATACATTCAATAACGACCATTAAAGGTCTTAAACTCTCTCATCAAGATAAAGAATGTTACAATTAGGGTAATAATCACACTCATTTATGTCCAACAGCTACCTAAGTCACCTATAAAAGGTACAATCTGCCTCACTTGCTAAGGTACGTCAAAACATACTACAAAAACACTATCTATATACAAAATATATAGGCTAATACTAAATTAAGTATTGGAGGCTCTCCCACTGGGCACAACCGCACAACTTCGTAGTCTCTTTAATCAACTCTGTTTTTTTTTTTTTTTTTTCTCTTGCAGATCTTAGAAGACTGTTAAAAGCTCTAGATTGGACGAGTGACCCAATTGACAATTTTTGGTTTCATCAAACATAATTGATATAAAATTAGTCTTATGGATTTTCTCTTTTAACTTAACTATTCGCCGTTTAAAAGAGTGTGTTGTGTAAAGTATAATTTGCCTCACATTCCTTTAAAACTAGAAGTTTTGAGTAGAGTTTGTAATGTGCCATTGTATTAGAATTATTTTCCTTCTTTCTTGTGCGTGCTTGATTCTAAAAGTAAAATAAAATAAAATAAAAACTTAACAAGCTAGTTGCAACCTCACGCAATGAGTAAGAATATAGAACTTTGATCCAAACCCAATCTTGATTTGAATCTAAGTAGGTCGAACTTGAAATCGAGCCTAATTCCGCCCAACCCATCACTAAATCTTTAATTTCTCGTGTTCACAGTCACTGAGAATGTGAACATGAGTAATTACGCTTGAAGAAATTTCACGTCAATTATTACTAATTTTGACCACTTTCTCTTTTTTAGGTCAATTAACACGTTATAGTCGTTACACTTGCTTTTTAGGTACTTCCCATGTCTTCCACAGATCGTTTTCATTGTCTCTTAATAGTACAATGTACATGCACCACTTTCTGCTCTATTTCTTGACATCTTCAAAGAAATTGTTGGTTGGTTGACTCCTAGTCCTGGATGCCTCTATTTGGAATATTTGACCTTTATCCATTCTTATATTATGCCTCTACAAGGATTTCAGTCCTAGAAAAAAAAAGCAACCAAGATTCCAGAAATAGACTGAGTAGTGGAAAGGATTATATTTCAAAAAACAATGATAGAGATGTTAATTTTCATAGGAAATTTTTTTTTTTTGTCATTAATGATGGACTTGAGATGCCAACCAGTAGTGAAGATAAGATGACTACAAATTTATCTCAAGATGCATGGCCTAAAGAATTCTTCAAGTTCAATAACCGAACTCTCCATCACCAAAACTCAACAAAAGGTTATTGCTGAGAAGCAAAAAACAATGAAGGTCAAGACTGACATAAGATAATTGGCAGAAATTGATTTTTTTTTTTTTTTTCATCGTTATGTTTTGTTAGAATGTATTCTCAAATGTCATTTTGAGATGAAAGTTGTACATTTGATCTACCCTCTTGATATTTTTTTCAACCTTTATTTTGAATTTTTATTATTATTCAATTTCAAGTGATTGTACCCTTAAGAGGAGTGAAAGAGGAAGAAAATACTTTCCCCTTTTATGTTTGGGATAGTTTTCAATTCTTACTCTTATCTTTGAAACCAATTAATTTCTTCCTCTATGTTTGGAAAATAAGCAAATGCTTCAAATTAACTTCTTCAGTTAAATACTTTCCCCCAAGTCACAAGATAGTTGATATATGTGATATATATAAGGTTCGTTTGGACACAACTTATTGTTACTGAAACTGAAAACTGAAAACACTGTAGCAAAATAAATTTTAAATATGTAAATAGTACTGTGTGACTCATTTTTAATAAATTTTATCTCTAAAAGTCAATAACTGCGGGTAAAAAAAAAAAAAAAGAGAAAACATGAATGACTAAACGCAGACGCAGAATTCAGTTGAATCCAAACACATACATAGTGTTTCAAACCTATGACGTCCACTCTATAATAATTGCTATTTCATCAGGCTAAGACACCATTTAATTTTATGTGTAGGCAGGGTTTGAATTCTAATTTCTTATTCAACGAAAAGAGAATTTACCAATTGAATAAAAAAAATAGGCACGTAACATACCACTTGGACCTAGGAGTCCGGTGGTGGTGTTTTATGGAATTGGAATATGATAATTGGCGCAAACTAGTCTATATAGTATTAGTCCAATATATTTGCTTTTTAAAACTTAATAGGGATTGTAAGGTGATCACATAAAATAATGCATTTGTCCAATTCATTCACTCTATTTATTTTCTATGAATTGCATCTTTTTCAATCATCCCGATTTAACTACTAGGATGTTACAGGAAAAATAAAAGAGAAAGAAAAAAGGGAAAAGAATGACAAAGAAAAAAGAGAGAAAGAATTATAAACGTAAAGAAAAGAGGGAAAAGTAAAAGAGAGAAAAGCAAGCATAAAAAAGAGAGAGAGAATGATATGGGTGAAGAAGAGAGGGAAAAGGAAAAGAGAGAAAAGCAATCATAACTTTTCCTTCAAAAAGAGAGATGCCAGAAGTTCCTTCCTTTCTCTTATGTTCACTTCGTAACATATTTCACTAAAAAATTCCAAATTATGTTCACCATCCATAATTAGTATGGCCAAGAGCCTAATTATTTTTTTTATTTTTTAAAAATTTACAAGGTACCTACTTATTCCTTTTTTAATTTGAACATAAGACCAACATCTAAATACCCTTAGTTAAAGAGGCATTCAAGTTTAATTGTTATTAATTAAAAAAAAAATATGGTTAGTTTAATATTTTATCTCAAAGAATTTTTTTTCTCAATATTTTTATTTCCTGAAGTTTTCCTTTCTTTTTAAAGCAATCTTCTCAATATTATGTCCATTCAGTTTTTTCTACATTTAGCCATAAGAGAAGGGTGCAATTTGAATTTGAAAAGAGTTTGATCCATGAGAGATATCTCTCGTAGCAACTGTTTGGATTACAGCTCTCTTAATGCATGGGATCCACATTATGTGAGAGTAACAATGAAAGGGTGCTCTATTATTACTCCATATTATACAACTATTGTTGAGAGTAGACTCTTTTGAGTGTGTACCGTATTGTAACTTGTAATAAATCCTTCAAAAATTTCATTCCCTCTTATCCCTGTGTGTGGGGTTTATTACTTTATTATAAAATTAAAAAAAAAAAAAAGAGTACTCTTGATTTATTGGCTAGAAAAAGCAAACAATCCATTATTCCTTTTTTTTTTTTTTGTGTTAATAAATCTCCACTATTTTATATTTCTTGAATCATGTTAATGGATGCTCTTAAGAAAATTGTTAATAAACCATAATATAAAAATTCTAACACCACTTTTATGAGTTGTCAACAATATATATTTTTTTATTATTCTTCTAATAAAATATTTTTAAAAATAGTTCTTAAACCAAGGTATGAGAGAATTGGTTAACATTTCTCTTGTTTCTTTTAGCTTCTCTTTAATTGATTTGATAAGCATCTTTAACTTCATTGGCTTAGAAAAAGCACATAATTAATCCGCTATATCCACTCTATGATGGTAGGCGTTTTCTAGTCTCCCAAAAGTAAAAAAGCTGAGCAAACAAATAATTTGGAAACCATTAGGAATCCTATGTATCGTACGTAAAAGACACGACATGCGTGCAAGTTGATGTTTGGGTTATCTCAACATATATCTTTGTTATATTTGTCCTTAACATCACATTCTTCTATTGTTTCCAAATACTTTCAGCTACTTCTGACTTATCAGAATTCAGAAAAAGAATTCAGCTACTTCTATTGTTTCCAAACACTTTTTTCAAAAAAAAAAAAAGAATTCAGAACACCAAACCAAAGATGGCTGAGACTATCCTCAGTGTTTTTGCTGACGAAATACTAGGCAAGCTGATTTCAGTTGCTACTGAGCAGATCAGCCTTGCTTGGGGTTTCAAGGAGGACCTGACACGGCTTCTTGACTCATTGGAGATGATTCAAGATGTGTTGGCTGATGCAGAGAGAAGGCAAGAGAGTGACCGGTCCGTGAGGCGCTGGCTACAGAGGCTTAAAGATGTTGCTTATGATGCTGATGATGTGCTGGACGAGTTTGCTTATGAGATTCTCCGGCGAAAGGTAGAGATCCGAAACCAAATGAAAAGAAAGGTACGCTTTTTCTTTTCTTTTTCAAATCCCATTGCATTCCGTATCAAGATGGCAAACAAAGTTAAGATTATTGGTGATTCACTAAAAAGGATTAATGATACAGCAAATGGTTTTGGACTTACTAGAACTGGATCAGAAAATGATAATCCTGAGATTATCTCAAGTCACCAAGTGACAGACTCCTTTCTTGATCATTTAGGAGTTGTAGGAAGGGGAAATCTTGTTTCAAGTATAGTGGACTTGTTGATTAAGGCAACCAATCAACAACCCTCGGTCATTCCTATAGTTGGAATGGCAGGTTTGGGAAAAACAACTTTAGCAAAACTAGTTTACAATTACGAACTAGTAAAGAGACATTTTGATGAAACAATATGGATATGTGTCTCAAATAATTTTGATGATAAAAGGATTTTGAGAGAGATTCTTGAATCCCTTACTCATAATTCGAGTACATTAAAAAATAAGAATGAAATACTTGAATGCCTTAAAAAACAGTTGAAAGGTAAAAGATATCTTCTCATACTTGATGATGTATGGAATGAAGATCCTATGATATGGGATACTTTAATGAGTTGTTTGCTTGCAATTAGTTCAAATTGGGGAAATTGCATCATTGTAACAACTCGTAGTGACAACGTGGCAAGAATCATAGAGACACTTCCTCGACATCACTTGAATAAACTACAAGAAGAAGAATGTTGGTCCATAATCAAGAAAAGACTATCTGCAATTCCATTAAATCCAGATTTGGAGGCCATTGGAAGGAAAATTGCTAAAAAATGTGGAGGGATTCCATTAGTAGCAACAGTTTTAGGAGGGACAATGTCGCGTAAAAAGGAGAAATGTAAATGGTTGGCAATTGAAAATAATGAAGTTTGGAATTCACTACATGATAGCAATGAAATGTTACCAATATTAAAATTCAGCTTTGATCATCTTCCATCACCATCTCTTAAACAATGTTTTTCATATTGTTCGTGTTTTCCTAAAGCTTATGACATAAAAAAGGAAGAATTAATTCAACTTTGGATGGCTGAAGGGTACCTTCAACCATCTCAAGGAAGTCATTTAGAGATGGAGGATATTGGTAACATGTATTTTGATATCTTGTTGTCGAATTCCTTTTTTCAAGATGTGAAACAGGATGAGCTTGGTAATATTACCAATTGTAAGATGCATGATTTGGTACATGATCTTGCGCTCTCAATTTCAAAATCTGAGACCTTAATTTTGAAGGAGGATTTGGGGAATGATATCAACCATGTACGACATTTAATCATCCAATTCAATGGAAAAATTGTACCAAGAATTCCATTTTCAAAAGGAGTCAAAAAATTGCGCACATTTGTTTCAGAAGATGTTGCACTTGACATTGAGTTATTAGACTTTAAATGCTTACGTGTTCTGAAATTATATGGGTATACTAAAAAAGAATTGCCAAGTTCAATTGGTCAATTAATGCATTTGAGGCTCCTCCACCTCTCAAGTACCTCCATCAAAGCATTGCCAAAGTCCATCACCAAGCTTTACAATTTGCAAACTTTAATAATTGAATTTTGCGATTATCTTAAAGAGCTTCCAAAAGACCTAAAGAAATTGATTAACTTGAGACATATTTATATCAAGAGAACACCTAAAGATATAGGGAAATTGACGTGTCTAAAAACATTGTCATTTTTCATTGTGGGTCAAGACACAGGTCATAGGATTGAAGAATTGGGATGCTTAAATCAACTTAGAGGAGAATTACACATCTATTGTGTAGAGCATGTGAGAGATAAAGAAGAAGCCAGAAGTGCAAATTTAGTGGAAAAGGCCAAAATATACAAGTTGGGCTACTATTGGAGTGAGAAAAGTGAAGGCGACCACAATAATTATGAAGAGGTGTTGGAAGGTCTCCAACCTCATCGATATTTGAAGAGCTTAACAATCCAATACTATCAAGGAAAGAAATTCCCACCATGGATGTTGACAGGTCAAAATGCTAGGCGTGGTTTTTCACTATTTGACAATTTGATCGAGATCAAATTAAAGGCCTGCAACAAATGTGAGGTTCTTCCCACACTGGGGCTTCTATCCTCTCTTAGGGATCTTGAAATAAAAGAAATGGAGAACCTAACATGCATGGGTACTGAGTTTTACGGCAACTATAATAATGGCAGTTGCAGAAATGCATTGTTCCCATCGTTGAAAAAACTTAGTTTGCAGAGCATGCCCAATCTAGTGGAATGGAAGGATGCAACGGAGCCAGCAAGGACAACAGGAAAGGTGTTTCCTTGCCTTGAGGAGTTGATCATTCGAGAGTGTAGCCAACTCACAAGTGCTCCATGTCATTTTCCATCCCTTGAGAAGTTAGATATACATGGACTCTGCAACACGGCATTCGAACAGATTAGTAGCGAGCTTTTTAGGCTCAGGTCCCTACGTATTTCTAATATTTCAAAACTTGCTTCTCTACCAGATCAGATTTGGAAAAAGAGTTGGGTGTTGGGGCATATCGAGATATGGAATTGTGATGATTTGGAATCCATCGTCATATGCAATTGTGATGATTCGGAGTCCATCTCGTCACATGAGGGTCCACAGGTCATAAGCTACAAATACAATCTCAGTTCGCTCCATATATATGGATGTGAGAAGTTGAGTTATTTCCCGGATGAACTCAATATCCATGAGGAGTTGAAAGTAGAGCGTTGTCCTAATCTAAAGTCCTTTCCAAGTATACCAAAACAAGGAAGTTGGAGCCTTCGACGCTTAGAGATATCAGAGTGTGGTGTTGAAGTTCTATCCAGTGGGATACAATGTTGTACGTTTCTTCAAGAATTGATTATAAAGCGATGTCCCAATTTGATATGTATTCCGGATCTACAAGACTTGTATGGTCTTACCCAACTCAAAATCAGCGATTGTCCTAATTTGGTATCAACTCCAGAATTGTCTGAACCTACCAAAATAAAAATTAGAAATTGTGGAAAGTTGACTTGTCTGCCAAAGGGGTGCTTTTTCCAGTTAAAGTATTTGGAGATTGGTCCGTTTTGTGAGGAGCTGGATGCTTTCCCCAGTCTCCTCGATTCCACTCCCTACCAACACTCGTACGAGTCCCTCCAAATTATACAGTTGTATGGGTGGACTAAACTCAACTCTCTCCCAGACGAAATTCAATGCTTCACCGCCCTTACAAGACTGGACATATCTGAATTTGACGGAATGGAATCTTTGCCCGAGTGGTTGGGCAACCTTTCTTCTCTTCAATACCTGTATCTTTGCAACTGCAACAACCTGATGTATCTGCCCACAGCACAAGCCATGGGACGCATCACCAAATTAGAGATTTATTATTGCTCCAAATTAAAGGAAAGATGTGCAAAGGGGAGTGGTGCAGAGTGGTACAAAATTGCCCATATTCCAATTATCTGGATTGACGATTATCTTGAGGAAGCTATTTGAAGATCCACATAAATGATCATCATTGAAGAAGATGAGCGGTAAGTGTACTCACTCATACCTAAAATCCTCTGCTCATCTGTTATCTGCTACTTCCATTTAAATTGACCCAGAATTATTTTTTTTTTCACTGTAATTACCTCCAGTTTCTTCCTTTCTTTCTTCAGTTTTTCCAAAATGGGTTGCCTGGATGCGCAGAACTAGAAATGGCAATTTAATTGCTCCAAATTAAAGGAAAGATGTGCAAAGGGGAGCAGCGCAGAGTGGTCCAACATTTCCTACATTCCAAATATCAGAATCGATTATGAATATATCTACAGGTAACTGTGCAGATTGGTCTAGGACAGATCTGAGCTTTTCCCATATTGAATTAACCAACCACAAAATTATCAAAGATTGCTCATATTCCTTGAATTATCTGATTTATTTATTCCTCTGTTCAGTTTCCCCTAATACTTTCTTCTTCTTTTAGTTATTCCTTTTTCTGTCACAAAAGGAAACAAAAAAAAAAAAAAAAAAGAAATTGGAAACTTCTCTTCTTCAAAGCTGCATACAAACAATTTTCAAGAGCTTCAGGTGACGACCCACCAAATTAGAGGAGTTGCTTATTTTTAGGCGTCTCCTCTCCTGTCAAAGAAAAGATTGCCCATTTTCCATTAATACAGGAACATTGTGGTATGTCTATCTCTTTTATAGATTTCTCTTTTTCTCTATTTTTTCACAACCTAATTCCAAAGAATCTGCTATTTATTTCTCGTCATATACTCCTTTAGTGTAATTCACAAATTTAACTGAATGATGTGCCTCTAGGGTTATTTGATGGATATTATCCAACTGCGTAGTAATTATTTGTTTCTAATACTTAAATTTAACAATTAAAAAAGAGTATGTATGCTTTTTATCATGAAAAAAGATATTCAATCACTTGTACATGGTTAACATTAGAGTTCTGTTTCAACCAACATTCACGTTTGTTTCCTCTGTTTTCTCTGACATTTGATTTGATAATTGCATAATTCTCTAATAGTACTATTCCCAAAAAAAATCTCTAATGGTCTAGCTTTAGAGTTGAAGTTGACAGTTTTAGCATTATATTTCTCTTGAACAGCTCATTGCTAAGAAGTGAACAAAAAGAAGGAAGAAAAAATAAATAATGGGAGGACTATTAGTAGAAGTTAAAAAGGACATCTCAATTAAGGATATAATAGAGGCTACGATTTTCGACATAACAAAATGCAGAAAAAGAATATATGTGGCTGACCCTAATCTTGTTAAGGATACTTAGCTGACCCCAAACAATTTGGGACTAGGACTTTGTTGTTGTTGTTACATCTTGAACCCCTTCATCACGCTTGATAGTTTACCAACAACATAGACAATATGGAATCTTCAAAATCAAGATTCAGAACATTACTCACTGGCAACAAAATTTTTAAAAGAAAAAAAAAATTGTAAAGAAAATGGGTGATCTTGCTAGTGACTAACATGTCATTTCCATAGTGAAAAATAGACGTTTATGAATAAGCAATACTGACTTGGAGAACAAAACAGATGATATTTCTAGCTAGAACTAGTCAAGGAAGAAATTGTAGGAATGATTCTCTTCTTATTCTCTTTTTCTTTATTTATTGTTTGTAAAATTTGAAAGGTGGTTTTGTAAGTCTTGGTTTTGTTGCATCTAATTCATGTTCATTCTATGATATTTGTAATTTATATTAATATTGTTTATGTCATTGCATCCTTAGACAGTATTTCAAAAAATTTTATCCGCTGGTGATACATAGCATTTCTTTTGATATAAGAGCCAATGGTGGCTTCTGATTTGGTGCAGGATTCTTGTCCATTATTAAGCATATTGATACAACCCAAGTTTGGGGCCTATTCTTCTTGTAGTGATCTAAGCACTTGTTTTCAATCAGCCAAAATTTGACACCTAAAACACGTACAAAGTTGGAGGCATCATATTTTAAGGATATTTAAGCTATGCCAGAGTGGTGGGTTAGCTTTTTTATCTGCTCAGGAGCAGAATTTTGGGGTACAAGAATGCTATTATCTGGCAGCAAAAGAAAAGGTATAATTCCATCTAAATGACATGCTGTTTGGTGCTAACCAAGTGAAAGGTTTGTCAGAGAGTTCAAGTGAAGTTATTGCCATGTGATGCTCTCACTTTAAAAGAAAAGCTGGATATTTCTTATTGCGCACAGTCCAGATGGGTGTTAACTTGATGACGATGTGATTGGAGTTCATACAATTGGTGAGTTCCTTCAAATCTCATCTTCTTCTTCTCTGATGTCTCCCTTTTAACAATGCCTATCCTTCATGATTTCTTTATTTCATATACTAGTTGTTGACTTGGAATGTAAAATTTTGCCAGATTGGTTGGGCAGCCTTTCCTCTCTTGAACATATGGTACTTATTGGATGCAAGAATCTTGCTTATATAATTGATGACATTTCTGTCACCTGACCAAATTGCAGTAGCTGTCCATCCATGTCCATCCATAATTGCCCCAAGGAAAGATGTGCTTGAGTTGACGATAAATGGTTCGACTATTGAGTGGATAAAAGGAGAAGCTGTTTGAAGTTCACATATATATTGTTAAAATAATATGGGTTGTAAGTTTTCTCGAACTTAATCCCCTACTCTGATACTCTTCTTTAAATCAAATAAATCTATATTTATCTAAAAGTCGTTTTTGTCGAGCTAAATCAGCAGCCATGTTATCATTTTATTTACATACTTTTTTTTAAAAAATGTGTATAAATATTAATGTATGCAATAACCTTTACTCATTTTATAAACTAATTAAAACTTATCAATTATGATATGACCGTCACTTTTTACTACCATGACTTTACACAACCTGAATCTAAATATAACTATAATAGAAAATATATGTAATACAAACACCTTTGGCAAAGACACCATTTATTTTTTTTTAGTTTATACTCGCATGAAAAAAAAAATCTCATTCCACCATTGTATTCATATTCATATACTAATGCATTATTTAAGGCTAGGTTGAAGGGTCCAATTTTGCTCTTACTTAGAGAATCATATGTCATTTTCATCAATATCAAGAGATAGAGATAATAAAGCTCTTAACAAAAGTTTTTTTCCTCTTTCTTTTCCTTTTTGTATAAATTATATATTCAAGTGATTTTCCTGATATATTCTATTTCTTTTTCTTTTTTCACCAACTTTCTCTACATGGCACTAAATTGAATCTGAATAAAACTTTCAACAGACACATAGAATCATAGATGCATTCATAATAATTTAGTTAAAAATATTAATATGATAACAAATCTGATTGATGTTACTTTAACAACAAACCACTTCTATCATATTGGAATACATTACTTATCTTAGATTATGGTTTTACTTTATTTTTATAATTTTTTTTGAGTTATGTTTAGTAATTACTGTTCAGAATTCGGTCTACTTTGGTCAAATTTGGTCCATTTTAGTTTGTTCGGTCCAATTTAGTTCACTTTGGTACAATTTGGTCTATACGGTCAACTTCAGTCCAATTCGGTCGATGTAGTTCACTTCAGTCCAATTCAGTCTATTCAGTCCACTTTGGTCGAATTTGGTATATTCTTGTCCACTTCGGTCTATTCGGTCACTTTGGTCATTTGGTCCACTTCGGTTGAATTTGGTCCATTTAGTCCACTTTGATACATTTTGGTTCATTTCGGTCTACTTGGTTCAATTTGGTCTGTTCGGTCGATACCTTTGAGTAAAGACATGCGAAGCCTTACAGTATAGTCAAAGTTGGATACTTCAACTGTTCAGTTTGAAAAGGAGATGGAAGGAGATAAAAGATTGGTCATAGTCCAAGAATCATAATAGGCAGACTTTTAAATTGATTCCAAGGCTATTTCTTTTTCTCACTTAATTTGTGAGTTCTTTTCTACTCATCTATTGCCTCTCTTCCAACAAATTTTGTTATCACTCTTTCCTTTTTCCATTTTCAATTTTGTAGACTATTTATCAAATTTGTTGTCCTTTATTAAATTCTTTGTTAACGTGTCAGTGGCTAATTGACAGCAATAGGGAGTTTGGATGACCTTGTGCATGTTATATGGAATTCTTAACGATGGATTATCGTTTCTATTTTTATTTTTTTGTTTAAAGGATATCTGACATATGAGGCTGCACACAAATCAAACATTATGTGAGTGTGGCCTAAGCTCAAGTTGCTGCCTCATCTACTTAAACAAGCATAATTAGCATATTTTGAAATCAAAGAGTGGATGGCTTTCCGTTATAGTTGGAGAACCTTTCATTTATTTGATGAGCTGCCACTGAATGGTTGCTAGAAGCTAAGATATCTACCAGCAGGGAAAATAACTGATGCTAGTAATCTTTCATTTCTTAACTACAGATCATTTACTTCAGCACAGATAGTTCAAGGTTACCCATGTTCCCAATATCTAGATAAACTCTTGATTCCTATTCTAAGCTCAATTTTTTTGCTTAAAAATAGACTAGCTTATGCACCTTTTCTTTTTAATAATATCCTTAGAATTTTTGTTTCAAACTCGTGTTAGTCGTGTGCTCATATAGTGTAACATATTTTGCTGCATAGCATACTTATATCTTCAAATTTTACTTCTTGAGATTATTTGTGTGCATGTGTTTATTCTGGTCTAACAACAATGTATTGATTAGGGCTCTTTAGTCATTTAAATTTCCAATTTCACCAAAGTTTGTTAATGTTCTGAATTCATATAAGTTAGTTTTGAACTTGAGAAATCATCAGTGACAAATTATTTATTGTATTTTACTTAGATTTGTTGATGAACTACAAGTCTGGTTCACTGTGCAGTACACTATAAGTACAACTTGGGATTCGAATCAAATTGAATGAGAGGTTAACATCTTATTTTTGAGATCAAATTATAATGTTGGGTAAGATCTATTACATACCATTGGATTACTTCAAGATTGCAGTTATTATTGAGCTACATTAATTTTATTTTCTTGAGTTTTCTTTCTATTACATTTTTTTTTTACTTGAAATTTTCTGGGTGTAGATCAACTGGAACCATAACTTGAATGTATCTGCAAGTGTTGACTGGCTGTACGTATCACCATTCACAATGCATCAAGTAAGCCTAGGCTTTCCCAGCATTTACACTTTACACCATGGTTGCTTCCATCTCTTTTATATATATATATATATATATATATATATATATAATATAAAATAACTCTTTTCTTGCCCGAATATACAGGAATCTTGACAATTCATCCATTTTTCAAATCTTAAGTTATGGTTTCCCAACTTAAAGTCTCTGTAGCAGTGACTTCAACACTTTTCCAAATAATGGGGTACACATCTGTGATTAGCTTTACATACTGATTATCATCATATATATCTCGATTTGAATGTTCAAACTTTAGTATTCAATGACACAAACAATGAAATTCAGTCTTTAGACTTCTGCAAGAAATTGAAGAGCCCAATAAAGAAGAACCACTTGTTTTGATGCATTTTCTTCTGAGATCAAGTTATGGATTTTGGTAAGCCATATAACTATTTTGAGTTTTCTTTCTTCTTTTTATTTTTTGTTTATTTTTATCCTTGAAAATTTTGTGATAATAAATTGGACATATTGGTGACTTCAACAAATTTATAAATCACACTTACATGATGGATTAGCCTTCTTACATACAAATTATCATCGTATATATCTTGATTTGAATGTTCAAGCTTTAGAAATAATTAAAGGTAAACTATGATGTCTTTAGACCCGAGCTAGACAATAAAGAGCCCAATAAAGAAGAGCAACTTAATGTTCGATTTTGATGCATTTTTTTACCTCAGATCAAGTTAAGGGTTTTGGTAAGCCATATTACTGTTTCTGAGTTTTCTTTCTTTTGTATTTTGTTTATTTTTATACCTAAAAATCAATAATTGTTTTTAAGAATGCTGGTTTGAAGAATGAATGATTTCCCTTCTCCAGCCCTAACTAAACAACCTTAGAAGGGATAGCTAATGCGTTCCACTAATTGAACAGGGTTCTTTGGTGGTCTGTGACCCCTGGAGGCCAAAGGTGTCCTGGGATGATCTCCTAGCTCCTACAAGGTGGAGAAGATGGGATTGGCCCATGAATTTTCCTTCCTTTTGCCACATTTCTCTCTAAGGATTGAAGTTGGCATAAGTTGTTGACAACCAAAAATATATCAGGTGAGGCAAAGGTTTTCTAGCTTTTACACCATAGTTACTTCCATCTACTATCTATATACTAAATCACGGATCTTTTCTACTAAACAGAATTCCTAACAGTTCATCCACCTAATCTTATGTTGTTATCATGGCCTCATAAAGCCCTTTGTTCCAATGAGTTCAACACTTTACTGTACCCCGAGTTATACATATGAAGATTATCCATTTTATACACATTGATTTCCTTTCATTGATAATCTCTTCTACATATCTCTACCAGAGCATTTAATACTACTAGCATCAATTAACGGATTTCCCATGTGTCTTCTATTGCAGTCTTCTCTTCTCATCAGCCTTGTTGTCTTAACTAAGAGGCCGACTTGTTTGGGTGCCCCAGTTCATACTAAGGTTTGGAGGATAATTCCCTATAGTTAGTAGACAAGGTAATGGACATATATCTCTGTAGCTTGACTTATATTTTTTGTTATTCAATTAGTAACAATTGGTTTAAACATTAACTGTATTACTAACAAGTATGACATTAATTCCTAATAATTATGTCAGTTATGAATAACACTGACTTGTAATAATTTGAAGATTTACTATGTTGATAGATTCTGATGACTTCACATTCATTCATCTTTTAGGGGGGGAAAAAAGCAAGATGCACAACAGTGTGGTAAGGCATATCCTTACTTCATTTGATCCACCTAAGTGGCTGGATATATGCATGAACATGCTAGCTTGTTAGAACTTCTGACAAATGGGTAAGTTCTGATTCTTGTGAATGAGTTGGAGCAATTCTGAGATTGATTATACAAAATGCTAACCAAAAATAGCATACACAGGTTCTTCTCAGTGTTGCACAAGCACATCTTACAATAGAGCCGCTCCAACCATGTCTTTCTATGTCTCATGCTTTCTGTCTTTGGCATCATCAACCATCATTGAAACTCACTCAGAAGTCAAAAATAGAACTTGCCCTTAGAAAGACAAAACTGGGTGGACTCTCAAGATTATAGGCCAAGTATATGGGTCATGATCAAAAGCTTTTACAGTGTTTATCCCTTTTCTTGATATTGAGAAATTTGTCATTATAGCTCATTGTATATAAATAGCATTTATCAGGAATGCTTTGTTTTGTACTTGTGATCATTTTCAAGATGTTGTTTCATTATTAAATTGTGTTTCCTGTTAGACATTGGCCGTTTAACTCTTGGCCACAATGATTAGACTAATAAAAAGGTTATGGATGGATTAGCTGTTCATTCTGATGTACAAATCACCTTAGCTGGCAGCAATGTTGTGCCTTCTGTGGCACATATGATGAGGTACCCTCTCCCCATTTTAGGGTAATTCCCAACACAAAATCGTAAAGAAAATTCTCAACCACCATAGCAATGTTTGGAAAAATCTGGAGTTATCTAAGAGAGCATTGTTTCATTTGGCCTTGTGATTCACCCTATTTCACTTTTGAATTTTTGGAAGTCCATATGTTATCTAAACAACAAAATATTATAAAAATTTTCATACTGTTCTCATCAAACTCAAAAAAAGAAAAAAAGAAAAAAAAAAGGGATTGAACCTTGTTATTTGTGGCAAATTTTTGGACACAAATAAGTAGAGTTATGCGGCTGGTCCATAAGGCATGAAGAGAAGCAATCTAGTCTGCCCCAAAGCTGCTAGCATGTGAGCAGAAGAGCCATAGCTCCCACCAAAACTTCAATTTCAGAACAGTAAGGCTATTTGCAGTCATTAACTAGTTAAAACTGAGACTTAATCAAAGCTTGTGACTAAGACAAGTTTCAAGTTCAAATCCAAGTCTCCCTCCACTATGTGAACCAAGCTCACTAAAAGAAGGGTGACTAGCCAAGGGAAAAGAGTGAAGAGCAGTGAATTGCAGGGAAAAAAGGATGATTCCACATCAATTTGGATCCATGCAAAGTTTGACAAGAGAGCTTGGAACACTTGTGAGACCAATGGATCCTTATTGATGTTATATGTAAAAGAAGGAACTCTTAAAGAACAAGAAAATAACTGCTATGTAACAAAATAACAGAGCTTTGCTTTTACCTCCATAAAATCAACGGGAAATTATTGTGTACTCCCGAAGTACCATAAATGTGTACTCCCTCCTCTCACATGAATGGTGGGTCCCACTAATTAAATTCATGGTGGGACCCACCATTCATGTGAGAGGAGGGAGTACGCATTTATGGTACTCCGGGAGTACTTAATAATTTTCCAAAATCAACACACAAAAAAGGTTGTTACAAACCTTAATTTTAGAATATTTAAATATTGGTTTTCCTTTTAAGGAAGCTAAACAGCCAAGGATTGAATGCTTATGGGACACCATTTGTGAGTACAAATTTTATTTATCACACTATTCATTTTTTTTTTTTTGTTGAGAAACAAACACACACACACACAAGGGAGAGGGAAAGGGGTTCTAACACAAAGACATATCACAACTCCACTCAAAAACCATGGTAACTTTTATCACACTATTCATTAATTAGATTTTCGTGAAGTTTTATTGATAGGGAGTAGGGTAGTCTTGAAAAGTCTCTAACCCCACTTCCTTATAAAAATTCTTTTTAAAAAAGGTAAACCTTAATTATAGTAGTTTATGCGTAATTTATTAGGTTTCTTAATTGAATTCAAATGGGTTGTTTTGAATTTAAATTTCTTTTTTTTTTATATGAGTTTTAAATTTAATTATTATTGGAAAAAAAAAACACTATTCTTATACTGTTGGTCTTTTTTTTTTTTCTTTTTTTCTTTTTTTATGAAAAGCTTAAACTGTTGGTCAATGCAACAATGTTTTTTAATTTAATTGAAATACCTAATGTAATAACCATCTAGGTACTGTATTTGTGTTTTAAGAAAATAATAATAATAATGATTGAAGCCATATTTGCAAATGGTTTCTTACTAAGAGCATCAACATTGGTGGAGCCATAAATTTAGTAATATGGCTCCACAAAAAGTTACTTTATCTTCTCACTTTACTAAACACCCAACATCAGTGGTTTTATTTTAATTTTCAACATAATAAAATAATATATTCACTACAAAGTAGTGTAAACACTAAATAAAGTAATATATTTAATATAAAGTAGCGTGAACACACAATTCAATAATATATATATATATACATATATTTTTTTTTTTACCTATGAGCTACAGTGCACAACTACTTTTGGTTGTGCACTGTAGCTGTGGAGCCAAATTATTTGGTTTTGGCTCCACCAATGTAGCCATAAATTTGATTTGGTGGTGCTAAAAATAGCAATACAGCTTTTTAACTCCACCAATACTAATGCTCACAAAGTAGAATAGCCATATTATTGGAAAGAATTCTTCGTCTTCATTAAAAAAATTCAAAATTGATGACTATTAAAAAAGTCATTAGAAAAAGTTTTATTATTTGATATGAACAATGATTATTCAACCAACTAAATAAATTTCTCTCAAAAAAAAAAAAACTAAATAAATAAATTGCATGATCTCTATCAACTTAAAATTATCAATTATCAATTATCAATTATCAATTATCAACATGGTATCATAATTGAATATTCTTTGAAAATTAGGATTTTTTTTCCTTAAATAAACTTGGGTTATGTTTGTTTAACAGAAAGTCACTTTCCAAATAGAAAAAGGATTTTTTTTTTTATTTTTTTATTGGGGGAATGAAAGACTTCTTTTGGTTTTTTTTTTTGTTGAAAATTAATTGTTTTTATTGATGGCATAGTAGCCTATAAACAAAAAATTTCCACTTCCTGATTTTAAATATGAAGTGACCATGTCAGTCAATACTGAAGTAGTATTCAGTGATTAGTGAAGGAACCATGCTAGTCAATGCTAGTCCACTTCCTGATTTTAAACATTAATTTCCACTTCTCAACTAGGTTAACGCATTGATTGAGATAAAAGTGGTCAAAATATGTAATACTTGAGAATTGATAAAAACATGACATATTAGACATTGAAAATTCATATTAAAACACAAAAAATTGATTGATGTCTTGGTTTGATGATAAAGAGCTATCATCAAAAGTGAACCATAGGTTACAACTCCCTAAGAAAAACAATACATATCAATATAGTAATTCATTACGACTCCTGCAATATAAACACAAGTATGGAACGCCAATACAAAACTAACAAACATGCACAAAATATAGTAATTCAATACGACTCCTACAATATACACACAAGTATGGAACATCAATACGAAACTAACAAACATGCACAAAAGTCAATTACTAAATGATATAACAAGATAATTCAGCATAAAACGATTTAGATGAATTAATTTCAACAAATTACAACCATAGTTTTTTTAGTGGAATTATGGTATGCCTTTGTGTTAAAACCACTTTCTCTCTCCCTTATGTGTGTATTTATTTCTCAAAAAAAAAAAAAAATCAACAAATTACCATAAAAAATATAGAAGAATTTTTAATGGTTTGATAAATACAATGGTAAATTATATATTTGGCCCCTAATTTTTATGCTATGTATCAATTTAGTCCATGATCTTTTAAATCGACATCAATTTCGCCCATGACTTTTTGATATTAGGTATGCGTTCGGATTAAAATTTTTGTGCTGCGTTTGTGCGTTTGGTTTTCCCTTCTTTTTATTTTTATTTTTATTTTATTTTATTGAGAACAGTGTTTTTATGTGGGATGTTGTCTGACAGTGGGTCCAGTGCATGGGACCCACTACCTCTTTGACCAGCAAATTTTGCACTGAAATTTGTCTGTTAGTAAGTTCTGTGCATTGTTCATGGGACCCATAAACCTCTTTTTTCACACAAATTTTCATTAAAAATGGGTCTTACATTACTATTTACATAATTAAAAATTATTTTGTTACGGTATTTTCGGTTTTCAGTTTTGATCAGCACAGATTGGTCCAAGACAGATCCCAACCATAAGTTTTCTCATATTGAATCAACCAAAAAATTGGAGTGTTCTATTCTCTTCAGCTGCAAATGATCGATATATTTAAGAGTGTCACAAAGAGCTCTAGATTTGTTTGCGCAAAAGTGATACAGAAACAATGTGGTAAGTCCATCTTCTACCCTTTCTCTTCTCTTTTATAGCTTTCATTTTTTTTTTCAAGTGTAACTCCCAAATTTTGAATGTGCCTGTGGGGTTATTTGATAATTATCAAGTTGGGGAGAGGTCTGAAATGTTTTTACCTGCAAACAAGTTCAGGTATTTAAATAATGTGGTAAGTCCATCCAAACCTGATCTCCTCCTTTTCTTTTATCAAATTTCTATTTTCTTCTTATCAATTTCCCCTAATTTTCATTTACTCCTCATTCTGTCACAAAAGGGGAGAAGAATTTAGAAAGTTCTCTTCAAGCATTGCAAATGATTGATAATCAAGACTCACCAAATTAGAGGAACTGCAGATTTTTTGGTATCTCCTTTCCTGTCAATAATAAATGGCCCAAGTAAAGATTGCCCATTTTCCAATAATACATAAACAAAGTGGTAAGTTTATCTCCTACTCTTCCTCCTCTCTTGTAGATTACTCTTTTTCTCTATTTTTGAAACCCAAATTCCAAAGGGTCTGCTATTTCTTTCCCTGTATATACCCACTTCCATAGTATAATTCACAAATTTTTCAGAAGATGGATGATCATGCAAGTGAGTAAATAATAGAAATTCAAGAATCAACAGTATTAAAATGGTTACCAAAATATAAGATACTTCCAACTAGAACTAATCAATGCAACAACCATAGGAATTTAAAAGGTGTTCTTTATTGGTCATGTCATCGCATCCTTAGTATTTTAAAATTTTTAATCCACTGGTAGCTTCTGATTTGGCATATGATTCTTCTGCATTGTCAAGGATACTTGGACACAACCTGTATTTGGGTTCTATTCTTCTTATAGTGACCTAAGCCAGTCTTCAATCAGCCAAAACTTTGAAACAAACACATTCTTAGTTGGTGGCTTCATATTTTGAGGATCTTAAAGATTTGGCCGAGTGGTGGGTTAACTTTTATCTCTCCTAAAAAGCTAAATTTTGGGTACAAGAATGCTATTTCCTTGCAGCAAAAGAAGAGGTCTAGGTCCTTCCTAACGACATGCTCTTTGGTGTTACTTAAGTGTAAAGTTTGTCAGAGTGGTTGAGAATTTTTTAAAAGTTATTTCCATGATCTCACTTTAATAGCAATACCTGGATAAATCTTATTGCTTGCTGCCAGAGTGGTTAACAATTGCACATGGCCCAAATGGGTGTTAATTTGAATGCTAATATGATTAGAGTTCATTAAAATTTGTGAGTTCCCTCAAATCTCATCTTCTTCTCTTGTGATGTCGCCCTTTTAACCAAACCTATCCTTCATGATTTGTTTTTTGCAGCTACTATTTACTAAATATGTTAATATCGTGGAATGCAATATTTGCCAGAATTTGTCTGCAACCTTTTTTCTCTTCGACATTTTGTACTTATTGGATGAAAGAACCTTGCTCGTGCGCCTAGAATGGATGCCATTTCTGTCACCTGAACAAATTGCAATGCCAATCCATGTATAATTGCTCCAAGGAAAGATGTTCTGATGGCATTGACACTGAATAGTCCGAAGACTGAGTGGATTACAGAAGAAAAGTTCACATATATATAGTTAAAACGATATGGGTGGTAGTTTTCTCAAAATTAATCTTCTTTACACAACTCTCCTTTAAATCAACCAATTATATTTGTAATTACAGTAATCTCTTACTTTCTCTGTCCAATTTCTCCTTATTTTTTATTGTTGTACTTCTTACTTTGTCAAATAATCCATTATGTTCAGCTGCAGGAACAATTACTTCACTTTATGGAGTTTAATGAAAGTTTGTTAGAGTTGGTACGTTTTCCCAAATATTCTCTTCTAATTTATAAGTATTTATTCAATCCACCAAAAAAAAAAAAAAAACCATTCAAGCCATTGATCCCCTTTTCCCTATCACTTTTCCTTTCCTACAATGTTTACTAACCTATTACATCGCAAAAGTAAAAGAAAATTTGTCAATTCAATATAATTTTAATTCTTTTGCATGATTAGTGTTGGCGGTAGTCTATCAGCAACTAGGGTAAGAACTCATGAAATCTAATATTGCTTAAACTCCTACAATTAAGACCATATTGTAATGATGTAATTCAATAACTGTGTAGGTAACTAATTTTGGCAAGTTAACACCAGCCTCCTCTTTTTCCTTTGTTTTTTCTTTCTAAAATCGTTGATGAGTTTACTCTCTCTAATGAATCTGGCAACATCAAGTGTTATTTATTTAGCTATTCAATCATAGAGAACATAGGGTGTATACATTAAGCGTTTCCATATAGAAACTTTACAGTTGAGCTCATTAAATTAGGCATTTGAGATTTTCAGATTGTATAGAAGTTCCTCATACTCATAAGCGGTTTAGGATTTCTTTAGTTCAAAGAGGGATCACTTATTATTCTTTTGCTTGATTATAGAGTGATACTTATGGTGGAATTTTCTATACAGGCTTTCCCCCATTTTCTGAATGCTTGGGTAGGTCTGTTTTTCATGATTGGTTCAAATTTTGAAGAACTTAAGTTTTTATACTTTGTGCTCAACATACAGCTGGAGCAAGAGAAATATGGCAAGCTTCAATGACCCATATTGCCCCAGAAGGTGGCTACTTTGTTTTATCTGCATACCAATTCTACAGAAGGGAAAACTATATGTTTTCACCAGAACGTATTTCTGGAGGTTCAAATGGTGGTATATCCATTGATACAATCTTATGCAGTGCTGGTAGTGTTACTATATCACCTTCTGGCTGGGAGCATTCTGCTGACCTTGGTAAGAATTTGTACTTGCATGACTGTTAACAATATGGAACTAGCTAAAACTGAAGAGTAAAGACATCTTTTTATGGAAGATTGATTGACCAAGGTTGTCTGTCAAATCTGAAGAAAAAAATTGTTCACTCTTTGATGTCTCAGATCTTGGATTGATTGTTAGAGCGAAGCTAGAGTTTAGAGGAATTGGGTGTTGAGTGTGACCAAACTCTGTCGAGTTGACTCCGGATATACCCAACCTAATGGTAGAAGTTCTTGATGAGCTGCAATGGTGAATTAGCTATGTAAAAAATTGTGTTATGGAATTAACTTCTCCTAGTCATACAGCTTATTAGGCTTTGTATATCACTTTTGTGATGTTTAGAGATGTACAATGGTTGGATAGTAGCCACGATTCGTCACACATTTTTGAAGCAATCAAACGTTTTGTTTAGATTAGCATGTACAGTTTATGAATATGAGTCCTGGAATATTTTCAATTGCTGTGATGATCTTTCCTATGTATACTAAAATGATGCTGTATTTTTTTGAATTATTTCCCCAACTTTTTTGGATTTTGGCCTTTTGCGTTGATTGAGATAAAAGTGGTTAAATTTTGTAATAATTGAGGTGAAAATTATTCAAGCGTAATTTCTCATGTTCAACCATGTTTACATTTTCGGTAAATGCATATGAATATGAGAAATACAGACATAGCAATGATTTGGGTCGAATTAGATTCCAGTTTTGTGACCCATTGTTTTCTAAATGGTAGAAATCCCATAAACATGCATTTTTTTCATAAATATATATTTTCAAATTTTGAATAGTATTGTGACCTGATTTTTAATATTTTTATATCACATATAATATCATGTATTATATCAATTTACAATATTTACAATCAAATTGGCCACACTAGAAAGTTTTGTTTTAGTTTTGGTCTCATGAACCGTATAGATAAAATCTGATAATAATAGAAGAATATAGATGATACAATCAAACGAAACAATTAAAGAGAAAGTCCAAAAATGGAATAAAATAAATAAGGGTAAATTCCAATAAACTACCTTCAGATTTGAATTAATACCAACTAAGTCTAAAATTTTTAAAAAATGACCAAATTCATCCCTAAACCCAATTTAGCCCCTAAACTCTGTTTATTCCGTTAATACCTTCTCTTCTCTCTCCTCTTTCTCATCTCTAACCCTTCTCTTCTCCCTCTCTCATATTTTCTTTTCTTTTCTTTTCTTTTCTTTGAATTCTATTCACTGTGATTACATTGATATGAGCATGCATTTTGAGCACAAATCACACTACACAATTGTACATGTCATAAAACACAAACACACACACAACCATACAAATTCTAAAACCTAAAACCCCCAAATATCCAAGATTACCAAATATACACACAGATTCATATGCATACACTAACAAAAACACCATTTTAGACCCATTTTGAGACAAACCCCAAATCGAAAAATTCCCATAGATCTGTAAATGACCATACCCAAACCCCACATTTCAAACCCAAATAAAAATCACCAAATCCTTATCACCATAAGAAAACCAAATCCTTAAATTGACAAAAACCCAAACCAACAAGAACCAAAACAAAAATGAAAAATAATAATAATAATAATAATAATAATAATAATAATAATAATAATAATAAAACAGTCAACAGAGAAAGAGGAGAATGGTCAGACTTATGAGATGAGATAGAGGAGAGAGAAGAGAATGTGAGAATAAAGTAACAGGGTGTATAGGGTTGAATTGAGTGTTGGGACCACATTGGTCATTTTTAAAAAGTTTTGAATCTAGTTGGTATTAGTCCAAATCTTGGGGTAGTTTATTGGAATTTACCCAATAAATAAATAAAGAGAAAGAAGACTGAAGAATGATCCATTGATCCCCACCCAAAAACAAAATGTTGATATATTTTTGGTGAAAATACACTTTTGGTCCCTACATTTTGGGCCAATTCTCATTTTGGTTTCTAAATTGATTTTGCCCCTACTTTAGACCTTGAAATTAGAAAATCAACCCACTAACAAAAAAGTCCTTCGTGGCAAACAGAGTGTTCTACTCGTTGACATGACGCTAATGTGGATATTAAAATACTATTAAAAAAATTATTTGACATTTTTGAAATGCCACGTTAGTACTAAAATTAAAAAAATTTCAATTCCTCAATTTTAATTAAAAAAAAAAAAAAAATCTTCTCCTTTGCCACCTCTTCTCTTTCTCCTTCTCCAATCGCATGCATGAATCCGAGCTTCAAGTTCTCTACTTGCTCAAACAACAACAATTAGGGCTTTTCACTTTATGGAACCACACTCACACTCTCCCTCTCCCTCAATATAACTCCAATTCCACTTCCATTTCCAATTACTCCCAATCTGACCTTGGCCTCAGAAAAAACCTGGAAAGCACGGGTGTGGCGCCAGAGGCGCCGCACCCGCGTCGGACACGCACGGACGCGGCGACGTGGTCCGGACACCGTAGACCGCGTGTCCGTGCCGCGTCGGGCCATATGGCGAAGCCGACGCGCGCCGACGCGGCTCAAATCGGGCCGACTCGGCCCGATTCGGGCCGTTTCGGCCGTATCGGCCGAAACCGCCGATATGGCCGGTTCAAGTCGAAATTCAAAAAAAAAAAAAAAAAAAAAGTGCAAAACGCACCGTTTGACTAACCTAAAACCTAATACACTCTCACTAACTCTCAGTTTGTCCAGAAAATCCACAAAGGCCTCCGTCCCTCTCAGTTTTATTTCCATCGCTCTCCATCTCCATCGCTCTCTGGTTGCTGCTTGCTGGGCTGCTCAGTGCTCAGCTGCTCACTCCCTCCCTCACTCCAAACTCCATTGCTCGTCTCTCTCTTCTCTCTGGTTATTCACTCATCACTGATTCACTCCCTCCCTCACTCATTGATCGCTCGTCTCTCTCTCTCGGTGCTCTATTTGCTCGGCTTCTTCAATCTTCACTGACTCACTCAATCCGTGCATCCCAGCCACTCTAGAGTCTAGACACAGCCACTCAGCCACACAGCCATTCAAACTTCAGCTCTCTCTCACGCTTCTCAACTCAGGTACCTTATTCTGTCTTAGTTTGATTTGTGATTTGTTAGTTAATAGTTATTATTTGTAGGTTAAATTTGTTTGTTATTATTTGTTAGTTAATAGTTTGATTTGTGATTTGTTAGTTAGTTTGATTTGTGAGTTGGGATTTGTAATTTGTGTTCTGTGAACTGGGATTAATTTATTACTAATTTATTTAGTTAATACTTAATAGGTTAAATTGAATCTATTGAATTTGCAATAGACGACGTTGGTAGCACAGAAACTTCACCTTCATCTAATCAAGAATTGCCAAATGAAGAATCTCCTCTTTGGCAGTACGTGACTAAAATAGAAAAACCACCTGGTGCCTCTGTTAAATCAGGTGGAAACACTTACTTTAAGTGTAACTACTGTGATGGTATTTTTGTAGGATCCTATTCTAGGGTTAAGGCTCATTTATTAAAAATTTCTGGCAAAGGAATTAGAGCATGCCCTAAGGCGACACCGAGCCATAGGCTGGAAATGCAGCAAATGCATGACCAAGTTGTGAATGATAAGTTAGAGAGGGATTGGAGAAGTGAAATTCCCTTACCCCCACCTCCCCCAGGCCGTGGGCCTGCACCTATTTCCCCATTTCGGAGAAATGAAGGGAGTAATAGTACAAATTCGGGTGATGGTAAGAGGAGAAAGGTGATGAATTCTACTTTGAAGAAAGCATTCCAAAATAGTGCTAGACATGATTTGGATAGTAGAATTGCTAGGATGTTTTACACCGGTGGGCTTTCCTTTCATTTTGCAAGAAACCCATATTATCGTAGTTCCTATGCATATGCTGCTACCCATAACATTCCGGGTTATGTTCCTCCTGGATACAATGCCTTGAGAACAACACTTTTGCAAAAAGAAAGAGCTCATGTTGAAAGACTTTTGAAACCAATTAAGGACGCTTGGCTTGAAAATGGTGTAAGTATAGTTTCTGATGGATGGTCAGATCCACAAAGGAGGCCTCTTATTAATATTATGGCTGTATCAGATGGGGGTCCAGTGTTTGTAAAGGCAATTGATGGGTCAGGTGAGTTCAAAGATAAACATTATATTGCTGGGGTGTTAAAGGATGCTATAAAAGAGATTGGACATGAAAAAGTTGTCCAAGTCATCACTGATAATGCTAGTGTGATGAAGTCTGCTGGAGCTCTTATTGAAGGTGAGTATTCTAAGATATTTTGGACACCCTGTGTTGTCCACACTCTCAATCTAGCTTTGAAGAATATTTGTGCAACAAAAAACACTGAAAAGAATGAAGTTACATATGAGAAATGTAGTTGGATTACACGTATTGCTGATGATGTATCCTTCATACGTGTTTTTATCATGAACCATTCAATGAGATTGGCAATGTTTAATGAATTTTGTCCATTAAAATTGCTCCAAGTTGCTGATACTAGATTTGCTTCAGTTGTTGTAATGCTAAAAAGGTTGAAGTTGATAAAAAGATGCCTTCAAGCTATGGCTATTAGTGACCAATGGGCTTCTTATAGGGAGGATGATGTTGGAAAAGCTCAAAAGGTGAAAGATTTGATTCTAAGTGATCTTTGGTGGGATAATATTGATTATATCCTTGAATTCACAGCACCCATTTATGATATGCTACGCATAGCCGACACAGATAAGCCTTGTCTTCATCTTGTGTATGAGATGTGGGATTCAATGATAGAGAAGGTGAAGGCAGTAATATATCGGCACGAAGGCTTGGAAGATGATCAGTATAGCTCATTTTGGGGTGTGGTGTATGATATACTCATTGATCGATGGACTAAAAATTGTACGCCACTACATTGCTTGGCTCATTCCTTAAATCCTAAGTAAGTACATTTATTTTATATTTTCCTTACTTCACCCTTCTAGTAAAACCCATGTTTCATCTATATTTGTTTTTTACTCTTTAACTAGGTATTACTCCATTGAATGGCTTTCGGAGAATCCAAAACACATCCCTCCACATCGGGATCATGAAATTTCTATGGAAAGGAGCAAGTGTTTGGATCGATACTTTCAAGATGAGATTGAATTAAAGCCAGTGGTGAAGTCTGGGTTTGCTACATTTTCAGGAGGGAGGTTTCCTTCACTAGAAGCCTTGACAGATAGGTGGACCTTACAACCTTTGATTTGGTGGCAATACCATGGCTCCGCATTTCCAACTCTTCAAACCCTTGCCCTTAGACTTCTTGGACAACCTTGTTCATCCTCATGTGCTAAGAGGAATTGGAGCACATACAAATTTATTCATTCCTTAAAAAGAAACAAAATGACTCCTGCACGCGCTAAGGATGTGGTATATGTGCATTCTAATCTTTGACTGTTGTCAAGGCGCAATGAGGAGTATGTACATTCAGCAACAAAGATGTGGGATATTGCTGGAGACTCTTGAAATGAGAGCGACATGCATGGAGGAGCAGGAATTCTTGAGAATGCAGCCCTTACACTCGATGAGCCAAAGTTGGAGGCCGTGGTTATTGGGAATGCTAGCACTAGTGCTACTACTAGTGAAAGTGAAGTTCGAAGTGAAGCAATTGATATTGAGGATGATGATGTTGGTATTTGATTGTCTTGTTGATTATCTTTTATTTTGTTTTAGTTTCAAACTGGTGAGTTGTATTCTAATTTTCAAACATCATGGAATGTTTTAGACTTTTAGTTTTAATATTGTGGGTTGTATTTAATTTATGAACATCATGTTTTAGTTATTAAATTTGGTATATGTTTATATAATGTGAAAAATTATGCTTAGCAATATATTAAAAATATAAATAAAAATATTTTTAATAATTTTTTAATCGCCGAGTCCCGCCGCACCCGTACCCACCTTTTTCAAAAATTGCCGAGTCCCGCATCCGTACCCGCACCCGCACTCGAATTCCGAAACGCACCCGTGCTTCTTAGGAAAAAACTAGCTGCAACAAGGGGGAATTAGCAGATTTAACCTCATTATTGAGAAACAATTTGGGGTTTCCGAAGTGGATCCTACAGTAAGAGACACGCAATTTCTTGGCTTGCATAATGACAGAGTCTAATTGGGACCTGACATTGGGGTCTTTCATGGAAGAAATCTTCTTGGACTCATCATAAGCGCGAAGATAACAACCAACAAGGTATTAAAAAGGGGGTTCAACAATGGTGGTGGCAGAAGCAGAGAGACAATCGATTAAGATTCTATCCATGAGATCCCTAGAGAGCCTTAATTCCTTGCTTTCGCTTAGAATCTCAGCCGCGGTTAGCTCTAGGTACAAATTTCATTGAACAAACAAATTCAACAAATTCTCTTATCACCACACCGCACCGGAAACTCCATTCAGGACTCCGAACCCATCGATGTTTCCGATCCTCATTTCGAGTTGGGCACGTGTGCGAAGGTGGATTAAAAGAACAAGAACTAGCGAAGAACCATTGAATGGAAACCAAAACCAAATAAATACTTGTTTGTGATTTGCTTATCGGGCCAGATGTATAGCCAGTTGATTTGCTTGGAGAAGCACATATTCTTCGCTGCTTTGCTTAACCAGGTTTTCATCATTCCCTACTCCAAATTCAATTACCAATACGATAGGGTATTGGATTTTGATCATATAATTTTAATTCCTCAATTTTTACTCTGTGTTTGTTTGCTAAGAAAATAATTTAGGGGTGTGCAGCCAACCCGTCAACCCACCAAAACAGACCCAATCCAACCCAACCTGCAGCGTTGGGTCGGTTTTTAGGGCTTGGTGGGTTAGGTTGGGTTACAAATTTTTTAAATAGTGGGTCGAGTTGGGTTCGGGTCATAAAATTTCAAACCCACAAAACCCGACCCAACCCACCTATATATTTAAAATATATTATATAATTAATAAATTTTTTTAAATAACCAACTTTTCCTCCTATCTTATATAAAAGCTAATGTTAATGTATATTAATTCATATATTAATGTATAACTGAGTTGGAATATTAGTTTATAGATTAATGTATATTTTGTTTATCAACTCAAGTGGCAGGTGTGATGTATTTTTTTCTACTTAATTTAATAATAATAATAATAATACTAATAAAAAAAATTGTCCAACCCATGGGTTCAACCCGACCCATGTGGGTTGGGTTGGGTTGGATTGGATATATGTGATGGGTTGGGTTGGGGTTGAATTTTTTTAACCCACCACGGTGGGTTGGGTCAAAAAATCTCCTTAACCCGACTCAACCCAACTCGACCCATGCACAAAGCCACGAATCTAGCGGCGAACTTATGAACCCACGAACCCAAGGGCGAACCTATGAACCCACAAACCTAGGCAGCGAAACCCATAAACTTAGGCGGCGAACCCACGAACCTAGGCAGCGAAACCTACAAACCAAAGCTCGGACTGAACCTAAGGACGTGTTTCCTTAGGTGAAGGTTTTGTTTTTCCTCTGTTTCTCTCTTTTTCCTTTGATTCCTTAGGCGAAGGTCCTTTGATTGAAGGTTTAGTTTCCTCTGTTTCTTTCTTTTTAATTTAGGTTTAGTTCTTTGCAAAATTGAGTCTCTTAGACTTGAGATGCTAGTTTCCTAAATAGTTTGAAAACGTTGTTAAATAACGAAATTGTTTGGAGATTAGTGTTAGTTTGCAATTTTTTCCTTGGGTTTATAGGTTTTGTTGCTTTGCTTGAGATATAGGTTTGGGGTTTGGTTGAGATCTGGGTTTGGGGCTTGGTTATTTGTTGGAGATTAATTATGGGGAAGAACATAGAGAACATGCTGAAAAAATAATGAAAGGAAAAAAAAAAAAGACCAGAAATACATTTAATTAATTTATTTTGTTTTGATGTAATTGGTTATAAACAAAGTACTAGAAAGATAAAGAAAATGATAAGAAAATAAGGATTAATTTGCTAAGAATATGAATCATATTCTAGGAAAGAACCCAAAGAACATGAATTTGTTCTTTTGAAAAAAAAAAAGATTGGAATTAAAAAAAAATCATTTTAATTAAAAGAAAGTAAATTTTTTTTTGTTTTTTATTTTTTAATTAAAATTGAGGAATTAATTTTTTAAAATTTAAATGTTGTTGTGGCATTTAAAAAATGCCAAGTAACTTTTTTCAGTAATATTTAAATGTCCACGTCAGTGTCATGTCACCAAGCAAGACATTCCGTTTACCACGTAGAACTTTTTTGTTAGTGGATTGACGGCATGATCCAAAATAGAAATGATTTTTCGATTTTAGTGACTAAGGTAAATGCAAAATCAATTTAGGGACTAAAATGAGAATTGACCCAAAATGTAGGGACCAAAAGTGTATTTTTCCCTATATTTTTTAGTTGTTGGACAAGATTAGGCCTAATCTTAGATGATATATCACAAAATAATTCAACTTGGAACTACTTAGATCAAATAATTTAAACAAATTACCATAAAAAAAATGAGAAGATCTATACTGGTGCTTTTAAACCACCACTATAACTTTTATTTAAAGAAAAAAAATACCCTATAGCAATAGTTTAAAAAGCGCCAGGATAGGGTTTCAAAACCACTGGGACCTATACTGACGGTTTTAAAAGCGCCGGTGTAGGTTAAGCAGACCTATTGCCACACTCATTGTGTAGTGCTACAAAGCGCTAGGATAGGCCTTTTTGGTCTATACCGGCGCTTTTTGGGGCTATCTCAGCGGTTTAAAATTGCTGGGATAGCCTCGATTTTTTGTGATGAGACGTTCTAATATGAAAATAAGTAAATAACGGTTTGCTTAATTAACAATATATTAATTAGCGTATTAAAAAATCTGCAAGTGGTAGAATAAAATAGGTTCTTGATAAGGCTAGAATACATATTATTGGAATGATTTATTTGTCTTCATTAAAAAATTCAAAATTGATGACTACAAAGAAAGTCTTTAGAAAAATCTTATTGTTTGTTATGAACAATGATTATTCAACCACCTAAATGAATAAATGGTATGATCTCTATCAACTTAAATTTTCAATTATTAATATGGTATCAAAATAGAATATTCTTTGAGACAATCAAACAAAACATGCAATTAAAGAGAAAGTCCATAAAAAAATAAAAATTGAAGAGAAAGAAGACAAACATAATGATCCATGCCCCACAAAAAATGTTGATATATGTGGGGCCCTACTACACTAACCACGCTGGCCCACTACATGCGGCCCAAGGCCCGCGCCAAGGATAAAAAAAAGGCCGAGGACAATGAGAAAGAGGTCAGGACATCCAAAGGCCGCGCTGAGGATGACACGTCCTCGGCACACCGACTTCACTAAAGGAAAAATATCCCTCATCCGTCGAATATATCTCACCAACATTCTGACCGCTTTAATGGCAAGGTGACCTGAAAACCCAAAGCATCAGTCACTTCAACTAGTATAAAGCCTGCAAAGGCGACTTTGACCTAACATAAAGCCTGTAAACTACAGATGATGGGACAAACTCCTACACGCAAAGCCCAGATAATCGACAAATGGACGGCTAAGATTAAGAAAAGAGAACACTATATAACTAAGAGATTTCCCAACAAAGGGGGGATCCTTTCGAAGAAAAGAAGTCCTAGGCTTGAGCCGAGGATAAATATTCCCTACAGAACACTTAACCAGGGTGGGAACTGGGATGGTCCAAAGGACTTAGCCAAAGTAAGGATCATTCTCCCAACAACTCCTAATCCGATTCGTTTATGAGGATCCGCTATAAATTTCACACCAACCGTCGTTTGTTCGTTAGTTGCCTAGTCCTTCCTCCCCATTCTCTACAAATTTTCATTGTTTAGGGTCAAGCACATTTTGAGCCCCTACAATTGGCGCCCATCGTGGGGCGGATTTGTGCATTAGAGGCGCGACGTTTGGGGAAAAGAAAACAAAACAACAAGTCAATCGAGAACAGGTGCAAATCTATACAGTTTTCAGCAACAGTATTGATCCAGCAGTCTACAACAACAAGAAACAAACGCAAAAAAAAAAAAGACAACAAATGAAACAAGTCTACTTCTTTTATTCATATATGAAGTAAAATTACATCTCTTACAAGTAATGCCCAGGGGGCTTGTTCTAAAGCTAACTACAAAGGCAGACGCTTGACAAAGCCGGTAGAGGAACAAATGGTAGAAAGCAACGATGGCAGAAGAACAAAAGGTAAAAAAAAAAAAAAAGAGTAGAGGAAGAGATGAAGAACAAATATTAGAAAAGAAGTGAAGGACGAAAGGAGGAAAGAAAAGAGGAAGGCTCGTTGAGGAGCAAAAGAGAGAAGAGAGAAGAAGGATTAGAAGATAGGAAAGCTACATTAGGGGCGGAAGAGGTAGAGGCACATGACGATTTCACTCTCGGGTTCTGCCTGGTTCCCCTCCCACCCCCATTGTAGCTGACTTGGGGGGTCAAAAACCCAAACCCAAGGGAGGGAGGTTACGTTCTCTCCGGACCCTCCTCCAGGCGGCAAGGAGGGCTGTGTCTCCAGTTAGGTTGAAAAGAAGGAAAATCTTCGGATCTCCTATACACCCATCCCAACGCAGCGGCCAGGGTTGGAGTGTCATCCTCGGCTCCTGACAGGGGCTGTGCGTCCCTAAGATCGCCCTTCCCAAGGGGCAACTCATTTGAAGGGGTTCAGACGGCAATGTTGGGCAGAGCCTTTTCGGTGGTATTTTTGGGAGGAGTTTGTGATGGATATTCGTCGAGTGTGAAGGAGAAGGCTGCCCTAGAAACGCATTATATAGAAGGTGGGGTATTGATGAGTGCTAATCCGCAATAAATCCCACGGAGAAATTTTCAGAGGTAATGATGCCACCCCGATTTCCAAGGGGCTTGTCAAGCGTTAGATCCTCGTAGATCCATGGCCGGTATTAATGAGGAGACGCCTCATTAAACGAGAAGGCACCGAAGCGTCAGAACGCGTTACTCGGACAACCCAAGAGACGCCTCGTTATCAGAAGAGTCCCACCAAACGAAGAGGCAAAACACGGCAAGGTCTTATCTTCCACCTACTCCAATCCACATTTGTTATTATTATTATTCTGCTCGAAAAATGTGATTATTTAATGCTTAGTGTAAATTATAGCTATGTAAAATCAAACGACTACGGATAAATGGATTAAATGAGAAAACTAGGTACTGGACAGAACCAAGGCATTGCATGGTCCTCGGACCCAAGCCTCTGGGGAAACCAGATACTTCAGATGATTATTAAACGAGAAAACTAGGTACTGGACAAAATCAAGGCATTGCATGGTCCTCGGACCCAAGCCTCTGGGGAAACCAGATACTTCAGATGATTATTAAACGAGAAAACTAGGTACTGGACAGAACCAAGGCATTGCATGGTCCTCGGACCCAAGCCTCTGGGGAAACCAGATACTTCAGATGATTATTAAACGAGAAAACTAGATACTAGACAGAACCAAGGCATTGCATGGTCCTCGGACCCAAGCCTCTGGGGAAACCAGATACTTCAGATGATTATTAAACGAGAAAACTAGGTATTGGACAGAACCAAGGCATTGCATGGTCCTCGGACCCAAGTCTCTGGGGAAACCAGATACTTCAGATGATTATTAAACGAGAAAACTAGGTACTGGACAGAACCAAGGCATTGCATGGTCCTCGGACCCAAGCCTCTGGGGAAACCAGATACTTCAAATGATTATTAAACGAGAAAACTAGGTACTAAACATAACCAAGGCATTGCATAGTCCTCGGACCCAAGCCTCTGGGGAAACCAGATACTTCAGATGATTATTAAATGAGAAAACTAGGTACTAGACAGAACCAAGACATTGCATGATCCTCGGACCCAAGCCTCTGGGGAAACCAGATACTTCAGATGATTATTAAATGAGAAAATTAGGTACTGGACAGAACCAAGGCATTGCATGATCCTCGGACCCAAGCCTCTGGGGAAACCAGATACTTCAGATGATTATTAAATGAGAAAACTAGATACTGGATAGAACCAAGGCATTGCATGGTCCTCGGACTCAAGCCTCTGGGGAAACCAGATACTTCAGATGATGATTCAACGAGAAAACTAGGTACTGGACAGAACCAAGGCATTGCATGGTCCTCGGACCCAAGCCTCTAGGGAAACCAGATACCTCAGGCGATAAAATGAGAAAAACCAAGTGCTAAACAAAGCTTAAACATTGCATGGTCAAAGGCCTCAGGTCAGCAGGAAGAACATTTCCTCGTAAAAACTAAACGCTAGGAGAACCAATGTCTTGCATGGTCTCCAGCCCCAAACCTCTATGGGAATCAGCCACAATGGGGCAATACAAACGCTAAACGGAGCCAAGGTGCATATATGGACAACGATTCCAAAACTGAGGCAAAACCAACCCCCTTAGGCGCTAAATAACGAACCCCATCGGGAAAGGGAACCATGGGAAATCGGGCGCTATAACACAAACGACCCGAACCTATCCATCCTCGGGCAACCCTTTTTGCACGAAAAGAAAACTATAAAAACGGCTACAATAGCGATAACAATGACGACAGGGTAGAGCCAACAAGCCGAGAAAACGTGCCGAGGAAGTCAAAATCCTCCTCCCCGCCCAAGGGGACGTGCAGCAGAATTTTGAGAGGCTATTGTGGGGCCCTACTACACTAACCACGCTGGCCCACTACATGCGGCCCAAGGCCCGCGTCAAGGATAAAAAAAAGGCCGAGGACAATGAGAAAGAGGTCAGGACATCCAAAGGCCGCGCCGAGGATGACACGTCCTCGGCACACCGACTTCACTAAAGGAAAAATATCCCTCATCCGTCGAATATATCTCACCAACATTCTGACCGCTTTAATGGCGAGGTGACCTAAAAACCCAAAGCATCAGTCACTTCAACTAGTATAAAGCTTGCAAAGGCGGCTTTGACCTAACATAAAGCCTGTAAACTACAGATGATGGGACAAACTCCTACACGCAAAGCCCAGATAATCGACAAATGGACGGCTAAGATTAAGAAAAGAGAACACTATATAACTAAGAGATTTCCCAACAAAGGGGGGGATTCTTTCGAAGAAAAGAAGTCCTCGGCTTGAGCCGAGGATAAATATTCCCTACAGAACACTTAATCGAGGTGAGAACTGGGATGGTCCAAAGGACTTAGCCAAAGTAAGGATCATTCTCCCAACAACTCCTAATCCGATTCGTTTATGAGGATCCGCTATAAATTTCACACCAACCGTCGTTTGTTCGTTAGTTGCCTAGTCCTTCCTCCCCATTCTCTACAAATTTTCATTGTTTAGGGTCAAGCACATTTTGAGCCCTTACAATATATTTTTTAGTTGTTGGACAAGATTACGCCAATCTTTTAAATTTACATTGGCCCAAAATAAAGTTACATTCCTGTATGGATTAGACTACATACCAAAAAAAAAAAAAACAAAAACAAAACAAAACGATACATGATCATCCCAAATACACCAATACAAAACTAACAACGATGCACAAAAAAAGATATCTCAACTAATAGATGATATATCACAAAATAATACAACTTGCAATTATTTAGATAAAATAATTTAAAGAAATTACCATTAAAAAAATGAGAAGATAATCTAAAATATTTACATTAAAAAATTGCCAACTAATTTGTATACAAGAAGAGTCTGCCAAACGAGCGATTTATTGGAAGATGGCAAGAGATAGTGCAGAAAGTGATGTATGCACATTGTACTATAATATTATATCATGACCTTAGTACACACTAATCCGATTTGAAAAAAGAAGGGAATCACTAGCTAGAAATAGGACAAACAGGAAAACAACAGTTTGCTTAATTAACAATATATTAGCATATTAACAAATCTGTAAGTGGTAGAATAAAATATCTTCTTGATAAGGTTGGAATACATATTATTGGAAAGAATTCTTTGTCTTCATTAGAAAATTCAAAATTAATGACTATTAAGAAACTCTTTGGAAAAATCTTATTGTTTGATATGAACAATGAATCTTCAACCACCTAATATAATTAAACAAAAGGTATGATCTCTATTATTAAAATCATCAATTTTAAATATGGTATTAGGTTGTGTTTGTTCGCTTGTAAGTAACTTACAAATAGAAAATGACTTCAATGAAAGACTTGTTTTATTTTGTTTTTCTATTTTTGAAAATTACTTTTTTTTTTTTTTTTTTTTTTTTTTTATTGATGGGCATAGTAGCATATAAACAAATGGAGCAGAGAGTAGCCGGAAGCTAATAGGAGTGACTTATGATTAAAAAAAAAAATCACCATTATTTTATTGTATCCATATTTTTATATCTGTCTTTTTTTTTCTTTTTTTTTTTTTTTTTTTGAGTAGTGTACAATCACCCTAGCATTAAATCTCCTCTATTTAATTTTTTTTTTATTTAAAAAAAAGCTGTCGTTTTCTTTTTTGATCAGCAGTGTACTATACTATTCCCTAACATTAGATCTCCTCCATTTAGGTTTATTTTTCATTTAATATTTTCAGTATAAACCAAGCATTGGCAAATAGTTGTAAAGTTAACAACAACAACAACAACGACAAAATGCTCAGTTCCAATTTTTTTTTTTTTTTTTAAGTCCTTCCAGGGAAAATTGCTTTCTGAGTAATATCACCCCCAAATAACATTAAATCTCTTTTTGTATGGTTATTTTATTTAATACTAGTATATAACCTTGCATATACACGGTATAATTAAAAACAACGGACAAAATGGGCTTCTGCCCTTTTCAGTTAAATTAATTAGCTTTATGCCCTCATTCCAAACTAAATAAGGAAATGCCCCTCTTTTAAAACTCGATTTATGATAAATCGAGTTAAAAAAAAAATTCTAAAACTCTATAGTGGCGTTTTTAAGGAGCATATAGTGACGTTTTCAAGACCTATAGTGACGTTTTTTAACTCGACTTCAATGATATCGAGTTATAGGTAAAAAAATGCCACTATAGGTCGATTTCATTGCCTATAACTCAATTTCACTAAAGTCGAGTTAAAAAACGTCACTATAGGTCCTGAAAACGTCACTATAGGCTCCTTAAAAACGCCACCATAGGCTTAACTCGATTTATCATAAATCGAGTTTTAAAAGATGGGCATTTTCCTATTTAATTTGGGAATGAGAACATAAAGCTAATTACTTTGGCTAAAAAAGGCAGAAGCCCATTTTGTCCTAAAAACAACCATAAACACATATATATGAGTTCAAATTATACCTAATATAAAAGTTACACGTTTTTTAAGTTATATATATATACACATGAGTTTACTCTTTTTCTTATTATCTAGTTTTAATGATTTATTTATATTAGAATCTTTGTTTTTTGCACAACATTAACTCACCTAAAGCAAAAATTGAAAAAACTTAGATAGTACACATGGCACAAAATTAGACAACAATTGGAATTCAAATTAGAACCTATTTAGATTTTCTCTTAGTTTTGCTTTAATTATATATAGATTTTAAGTCTATATCAAATATTGACAAACAATTTGAAACTTAACAATAAGAACAAAAAGTTTAGTCCCAAATAATAATAAAAAATCTACAAGAGATTTTTTGTTTTATTATTAAAACAAAAGTTAAAACCTACTCTTCGAATTAAACAACTAAAACATACCAAATAAGAGAGGAAAAAACTAAAAAGGAGAAACATTTTTCTGGTAGAATATATTTTTATTTGTTAAAAAAATGGACTATTATTACTTGTTATTAACAACTATTTTTGGAGACCACTGATTAGGTGCTCAATTATTTTTCGGGTGGGCTAGCTATTTTTTTGGAGGGGAACTCTCAATTTTGGGGTCTAATATTAAAAAATGAAAAAGAAAAAACTATATATATATATATATATATTCGGAGACTTCTTAAAAGGTTTGGTGGCCAAGGCAAAGTATCCCTTTGCCCTGAGACCTTTTGTTAGGTAACAAAAGGTGGTGGAGCCGCCAATGATTCTGTGACCACCCTGGCTTGCATATGGAGCCATTAGTGATCTCCATTCATGTATAGGTTATTGGCGGGCCATTAATGATTAAACAAATTAATTTATTAGATGATGACAATTAAGCTTTTGTAGGATCCGATTAATGAATGTTCTTAATGTATTTGTTAATATATTATTTTCGAAAAAAAATTTAATATTATTTTTATGAGAAATATATAAAATTATTTAAAAAATGAATTTTTTTTCTTAAGGTATCTGTTAACTTTTTCATGAATTACGAGAAAGTTGATATTGTAGAGCTGTTCCTAACGACTCTCTACACTAGCTTAAGATTTCATTACACACTAGCAAATTACATAAGGAAGATTGATGTTGATGCTGAAATACACTTGTAATAAACTAATACATATATTAAGTCTCTTGAGCGAATATTAAGCATCTTTGTTTCTCAATTTGAAATATATATATATATATATATATATTTTTTTTTTTTTTTCCTTTCTGAATACTGTGATTCTGTGAAACTATTATATTTGCATCCACAATTCACGTGCAAATGGTGGCCAATATTTTCTGCAGTAATATTGTTTTTTAATTAACATCAATGAACTTGACTGTCTACATGTGTTTTGAATCTGACTAATATATATATATATATATATATATGCATTGGCCTACGGATAAATGTTTAATTAATGATGATGCACTAGCTCTCTCACGTAATAGACGGTGCAAGTGGATGTTCCTCACTTCTATATAAATATTTTTGCTGTTAGTCTTTACTATCCTGTTTCCTCTATAGTTTCCAAATACTTATTGCTTTTATCTGATTTTTACCTGAGTACGTACCAGAGAAAACATGGCTGAGGCTATCGTTACTGATGTTGCTAAGGAAATACTAAGCAAGGTGATTCCACTTGTTACCGAGCAGATCAGTCTTGCTTGGGGTTTCAAGGAGGAGCTGACTCGGCTTCGTCGGTCAGTGGAGATGATCCAAGATGTGTTGGCTGATGCAGAGAGAAAGCAAGTGACTGACCAGTTGGTGAGGCGCTGGCTGCAGAGACTTCAAGATGTTGCTTATGATGCTGATGATGTGATGGACGAGCTTGCGTATGAGATTCTCCGGCGAAAGGTAGAGATCCGAAATCAAATGAAAAGAAAGGTATGCTTCTTCTTTTCATTTTCAAACCCCATTGCATTTCGTATCAAGATGGCCAACAAAGTTAAGACTATTAGCGAGTCGCTAAAAAAGATTAATGAAGAAGCAAGTGGATTTGGACTTACTAGAGCAAAATTAGTAAATGCAAATCCTAAGATAATCCAAAACCGAGAGACAGACTCCTCTGTTGATCTTTTAGAAATTGTAGGAAGGGAAGATCATGTCTCAGAAATAGTAGACTTGTTGCTTAGTGCAACCAATCAACAACTCTCGGTCATTCCTATTGTAGGAATGGCAGGTTTGGGAAAGACAGCCATAGCAAAACTAGTGTACAATCATGAGCTAGTAAAGAGACATTTTGATAAGACAATATGGGTATGTGTCTCTGATGATTTCAATGATAAAAGGATTTTGAGAGAGGCTCTAGAATCCCTTACCCACAAGCCAAGTTCATTAGAAAATAAGAATACAATATTAGAATGCCTTAAAAAGGAGTTGCAAGACAAAAGATATCTTCTAATACTTGATGATGTATGGAATGAAGAACTTGTAAAATGGGATACCTTAAGGAGTTGTCTATTAGGAATTAATCCGAATGCGGGAAACAGCATTATTTTAACAACCCGTAGTGACAAAGTGGCAAAAATCACAAAGACACTTTCACAAAATAACTTGAAAAAATTATCAGAAGATGAATGCTGGTCCATAATTAAGAAAAAAGTATCACTTAATGAAAGAATTCCACTAACTCCAGATTTAGAGGCTATTGGAAGGGATATTGCCAAAAAATGTGGAGGGGTCCCATTAGCTGCAAAAGTCCTAGGAGGGACGATGTCTTGTAAAAAGGAGAAAAGTGAATGGCTAGCAATTCAAAACAATGAAATTTGGAATTCCCTAAATGGTAGTAATGAAATGTTACCAATTTTAAAGTTAAGCTTTGATCATCTTCCATCATCATCTCTTAAACAATGTTTTGCATATTGTTCAATTTTTCCTAAAGATTATAGGATTAATAAGGAAGAATTAATTCAGCTTTGGATGGCTGAAGGGTTCCTTCAACGACCTCTAGGATGTTGTCTAGAGATGGAGGGCATTGGTTACATGTATTTTGATATCTTATTGGCAAATTCCTTATTCCAAGTTGAGGAAAAGGATGATTATGATAATATTTTCATATGCAAGATGCATGATTTGGTACATGATCTAGCTCTCTTAGTATCAAAATCTGAGACCCAAATTTTAAATGAGGATTTGGTAGATGATATCAATCTTGTACGACGTTTGGTGATCCAATCTAATGGCAAAACTATACCAAGAATTCCATTTTTAAAAGATGGTGTCTGGAAATTGCGCACATTTATTTTAGAAAATGCTGCACTTGGTAACACAATATTCAATTTTGAATGCTTGCGTGTTTTAAAATTATATGGAAACGGTATAAAAGAATTGCCAAGTTCAATTGGTCTATTAATACATTTGAGACTTCTTAGCATCTCAAGTACCTACATCAAAATGTTACCAAAGGCCATCACCAAGCTCTACAATTTGCAAACTTTAAGAATAGAAGATTGTCATAATCTCGAAGAGCTTCCGGAAGATCTAAAAAATTTGATTAACTTGAGACATATTTACTTTGATGATGATGAAATTGGGCAAACACCAAAAGGCTTAGGGCAATTGACTTGTCTGCAAACTTTGCAATGTTTTGTTGTGGGTCAAGGCACAGGTTATCAGATGGAAGAATTGGGACGCTTAAAACAACTAAAAGGAAAATTAAACATTCGTAGGCTAGAGCATGTGAAAGATGAAGAAGCCTCCAGAAGCGCAAAATTAGCAGAAAAGGACAAAGTATATGAGTTGGGATTTTACTGGAGTGTGGAAAGAGAAGGCAACCACAATAATGATGAAGAGGTGTTGGAAGGACTCCAACCTCATATAAATTTGAAGAGTTTAAAGATTGTTTGTTTTGAAGGAGAGAAATTCCCATCATGGATGTTGACAAGTCATGATGCAAGGGAAGGCTTTTTGCTATATGGCAATTTGATTCATATCAAATTAATGGGTTGCAAGAAATGTGAGGTTCTTCCCACTCTCGGGCTTCTACCTTGTCTTAGGGATCTTGAAATAAATGGTATGGATAATGTAAGATCTATAGGAACCGAGTTTTACGGCAACTATAATGATGGTGGTTGCAACAAAATATTGTTCCCATGTTTGAAAACACTTGCATTGAGGTGGATGCATAATCTAGTGGAATGGAGGGATGCGATGGAGCCAACAACAACGGGAACGGTGTTTCCTTGCCTTAAGAATTTGACCATTCATTACTGTGAGCAACTTAAAAGTGCTCCATGTCATTTTCCTTCTCTTGAGGAATTAGATATTACCCAAACCAATAGAAAGACACTTGAAAAAATTAGCAGCAAACTTACCACACTAACATCTCTCAATATTTCGAAAATTTCAGAACTTGCTTCTTTGCCAGAGCAGTTACTGAAAAATAATTCGAGTCTTATGCATTTGAGGATAAGGGGTTGTGATGATTTGGTATCCCTATCACCACATGGGGATGTATGGGGCTTCTACACTTCTCTTCAATCACTGGAAATATCAAACTGTAACAAATTGAGTTATTTGCCGGATGGACTGCACACTGTTCGTTCCCTTGAGAATTTGAGAGTAAGGGATTGTCTTAATCTGAGATCCTTTCCAAGTTTAAAAGGTGTGGCGTTAATTCTTCGAAGTCTAACGATATCATGTAGTGATGAAGTTCTACCAACTGGGCTACAATCATGTATATCTCTATCTACATTGTGGATAAATGTGTGTCCTAATCTTATATCAATTCCAAATCTACAGAATTTGCATTCACTTTGTGTTTTAAAAATTACATCTTGTGAAAGATTGATGGGTTTGCCAGATGGGTTAGACTACCTCACCCGCTTGAGGTATTTGAGTATTGGTGGGTTTTGTAAGGAGTTGGATGCTTTCCCTAGTTTCAGTTCCATCCAACGCGAATCCCTTAAAACACTAAAATTGCGTGGATGGGCTAAACTCAACTCTCTGCCAAACGATATTCAACGCTTCACTGTCCTAACAGAACTCTGGATTAGGGAATTTGAACAGATGGAAGCTTTGCCTGAGTGGTTGGGCAACCTTTCTTCTCTTCAAAAGTTGCATCTTTACAAATGCATGAACTTGATGTATCTGCCAACAGCGGAAGCCATGCAACACCTCACCTATTTAAATATTTTGGATTGCCCCAAATTAAAGGAAAGATGTGTGAAGGGAAGCAGCGCAGAGTGGTTCAAAATTACCCATATTCCAAATATCTCAATCGACGGGAAATGGATTAAAGGGTAGTTGTGAAATTGGAAACTTCTCTTCTTCGAAGCTGCATACAAACAATTTTCAAGAGCTTCATGTGACGACTCACCAAATTAGAGGAGTTGATTATTTTTTGGCGTCTCCTCTCCTGTCAAAGAAAAGATTGCCCATTTTCCATTAATACAGGAACATTGTGGTAAGTTCATCTCTTTTATAGATTTCTCTTTTTCTCTATTTTTTGACAACCTAATTCCAAAGAATCTGCTATTTATTTCCCGTCATATACTCACTTCCTTAGTGTAATTCACAAATTTAACTGAATGATGTGCCTCTAGGGTTATTTGATAGATATTATCCAACTGCGTAGTAATTAGTTGTTTCTAATGCTTAAATTTAACAATTAAAAAAGAGTATGTACGCTTTTTATAATGAAAAAAGATATTCAATCACTTTTACATAATTAACATTAGAGTTCTGTTTCAACCAACACTCACGTTTGTTTCCTCTGTTTTCTCTGACATTTGATTTGATAGTTGCATAATTCTCTAATAGTACTATTCCCAAAAAAAATCTCTAATGGTCTAGCTTTAGAGTTGAAGTTGACAGTTTTAGCATTATATTTCTCTTGAACAGCTCATTGCTAAGAAGTGAACAAAGAGAAGGAAGAAAAAATAAATAATGGGAGGACTATTAGTAGAAGTTAAAAAGGATATTTCAATTAAGGATATAATAGAGGCTACGTTTTTCGACATAACAAAATGCAGAAAAAGAATATATGTGGCTGACCCTAATCTTGTTGAGGATCCTTAGCCTTAGCCGACTCCAAACAATTTGGGACTAGGACTTTGTTGTTGTTGTTACATCTTGAACCCCTTCATCACACTAGATAGTTTACCAACAACATAGACAATATGGAATCTTCAAAATCAAGATTCAAAACATTACCCACTGGCAACAAAATTTTTAAAAGAAAAAAAAAATTGTAAAGAAAATGGGTGATCTTGCTAGAGACTAACATGTCATTTCCATAGTGAAAAATAGACGTTTATGAATCAGCCATACTGACTTGGAGAACAAAACAGATGATATTTCTAGCTAGAAGCCTAGAACTAGTCAAGGAAGAAATTGTAGGAATGATTCTCTTCTTTTTGTCTTTTTCTTTATTTATGGTTTGTAAAATTTGAAAGGTGGTTTTGTAAGTCTTGGTTTTGTTGCATCTAATTCATGTTCATTCTATGATATTTGTAATTTATATTAATAATGTTTATGTCATTGCATCCTTAGAAAGTATTTCAAAAAAATTTATCCGCTGGTGGTACATAGCAAATCTTTTGATATAAGAGCCAATGGTGGCTTCTGATTTGGTGCAGGATTCTTGTCTATTGTCGAGCATATTGATACAACCCAAGTTTGGGGCCTATTCTTCTTGTAGTGATCTAAGCACTAGTTTTCAATCAGCCAAAATTTGACACCTAAACACGTACATAGTTGGAGGCATCATATTTTGAGGATATTTAAGCTATGCCAGAGTGGTGGGTTAGCTTTTTTATCTGCTCAGAAGCAGAATTTTGGGGTACAAGAATGCTATTATCTGGCAGCAAAAGAAGAGGTATAATTCCATTTAAATGACATGCTGTTTGGTGCTAACCAAGTGAAAGGTTTGTCAGAGAGTTCAAGTGAAGTTATTGCCATGTGATGCTCTCACTTTAAAAGAAAAGCTGGATATTTCTTATTGCGCACTGTCCAGATGGGTGTTAACTTGATGACGATGTGATTGGAGTTCATAGTGAGTTCCTTTAAATCTCATCCTCTTCTTTTCTGATGTCTCCCTTTTAACAAGGCCTATCCTTCAGGATTTCTTTATTTCATATACTAGTTGCTGACATGGAATGTAAAATTTTGCCAGATTGGTTGGGCAGCCTGTTCTCTCTTTGAACATATGGTACTTATTGGATGCAATAATCTTGCTTATATGCCTAAATTGATGACATTTCTGTCACCTGACCAAATTGCAGTAGCTGTCCATCCATTATTGCCCCAAGGAAAGATGTGCTTGAGTTGACGCTAAATGGTTCGACTACTGAGTGGATAAAAGGTGAAGCTGTTTGAAGTACAATATGGGTTGTAAGTTTTCTCGAACTTAATCCCCTACTCTGATACTCTCCTTTAAATCAAACAAATCTATATTTATCTAAAAGATGTTTATGTTGAGTTACATTAGCAGCCATGTTATCATTTTCTTTCCATACTTTCTTAAAAAAAATATGTATATAAATATTAATGTATGCAATAACCTTTACTCATTTTATAAACTAATTAAAACTTATCAATTATGATGACTATCACTTTTTACTACCCTAACTTTACACAGCTTGAACCTAAATGTAACTTATAATAGAAGACACAATTTATTTATATTTAGTTTATACTCGCCCACAAAAAAAATCTCATTCCGCCATTGTATTCATATTCGTATACTAATGCAATATTCAAGGTCAAGTTGAAGGGTCTAGTTTTGCTCTTACTTAGAGAATCATATGTCATTTTCATTGACATCAAGAGATAGAGATAATAAAGCTCTTAACAAAAGGTTTTTTCCTCTTTCTTTTCCTTTTCGTATAAATTATACATTCAAGTGGTTTTCCTGATATATATATATATATATATATATATATATATTGGTACCAACTTTCTCTACATGGCACTGAATTGAACTTGAATAAAACTTTCAACAAACACATAGAATCACAGATGCATTCATAATAATTTAGTTAAAAATATTAATATGGTAACAAATCTGATTGATGTTTCTTTAACAACGAACCACTTCTATCACATTGGAATACATTACTTATCTCAAATTATGGTTTTAAATTAACGTTGTTATTATAATTTTTTTGAGTTATGTTTACTAATTACTGTTCATAATTCGGTCTACTTTAGTCAAATTCGATCCAATTCAATTCACTTTGGTTAATTCGGTCAACTTCAGTCCAATTCAATCTATTTGGTTCACTTTGGTCCAATTCGGTCTATTTGGCCCACTTCAGTCCAATTTAGTATATTCTCTTCCACTTCAATTTATTCAGTCACTTCGGTCCACTTGGTCGGCTTCAGATGAATTCGGTCCACTTTGGTCCACTTTGATACATTTTGGTTCATTTCGGTCTACTCAGTCCAATTTGGTCCATTCGGTCACTACCTTTGAGTAAAGACATGCGAAGCCTTACAGTACAGTCAAAGTTGGATAGTTCAACTGTTCAATTTGAAAAGGAGATGGAAAGAGATAAAAGATTGGTCATAGTCCAAGAATCATAATAGGCAGACTTTTAAATTGATTCCAAGGCTATTTCTTTTTCTCACTTAATTTGTGAGTTCTTTTCTACTCATCCATTGCCTCTATTCCAACAAATTTTATTATCACTCTTTCCTTTTTCCATTTTCAATTTTGTAGACTATTTATCAAATTTGTTGTCCTTTATTAAATTCTTTGTTAATGTGTCAGTGGCTAATTGACAGCAATAGGGAGTTTGGATGACCTTGTGCATGTTATATGGAATTTTTCACGATGTATTATCGATTTTTTTATTTTTTTATTTTTTTTGTTTAAAGGATGTCTGACATATGAGGCTGTACCCAAATCAAACATTATGTGAGTGTGGCCTAAGCTTAAGTTGATGCCTCATCTACTTAAACAAGCATAATTAACATATTTTGTAATCAAAGAGTGGATGACTTTCCGCTATAGTTGGAGAACCTTTCATTTATTTGATGAGCTGCCACTGAATGGTTGCTAGAAGCTAAGATATCTACCAACAGGGAAAATAACTGATGCTGGTAATCTTTCATTTCTTAACTATAGATTATTTACTTCAACACAGATAGTTCAAGGTTACCCATGTTCCCAATATCTAGATAAACTCTTGATTCCTATTCTATGCTCAAATTTTTCGCTTAAAAATAGACTAGCTTATGCACCTTTTCTTTTTAATAATATCCTTAGAATTTTTGTTTCAAACTTGTGTTAGTCGTGTGCTCATATAGTGTAACATATTTTGTTGCATAGCATACTTATATCTTCAAATTTTACTCCCTACCAAAAAAAAAAAAAAAAAATGAAGTATTTTGTTTCTAACTTCTTGAGATTATTTGTGTGCATGTGTTTATTCTGGTCTAACAACAATGTATTGATTAGGGCTCTTTAGTTATTCAAATTTCAAGCTTTACCAAAGTTTGTTAATATTCTGAATTCATATAAGTTAGTTTTGAATTTGAGAAATCATCAGTGACAAATTATTTATTGTATTTTACTTAGATTTGTTGATGAACTACAAGTCCGGTTCACTGTACAGTACAGTATAAGTACAACTTGGGATTCGAATCAAATTGAACGAGAGGTTAACATCTTTTTGTCTTTTGAGATCAAATTATAATGTTGGGTAAGATCTATTACTTATCATTGGATTACTTCAAGATTGCAGTTATTATTGAGCTACATAAATTTTATTTTCTTGAGTTTTCTTTCTTTTTCATTTTTTTTTTACTTGAAATTTTCTGGGTGTAGATCAACTGGAACCATAACTTGAATGTATCTGCAAGTGTTGACTGGCTGTACGTATCACCATTCACAATGCATCAAGTAAGCCTAGGCTTTCCCAGCATTTACACTTTACACCATGGTTGCTTCCATCTCCTATATATATATAAAATAAAAAATAACTCTTTTCTTTCCCGAATATACCGGAATCTTGACAATTCATCCATTTTTCAAATCTTAAGTTATAGTTTCCCAACTTAAAGTCTCTATAGCAGTGACTTCAGCACTTTTCCAAATAATGGGGTACACATTTGTGATTAGCTTTACATACTGACTATCATCATATATATCTCGATTTGAATGTTCAAACTTTATTATTCAATGACACAAACAATGAAATTCAGTCTTTAGACTTCTGCAAGAAATTGAAGAGCCCAATAAAGAAGAACCACTTGTTTTGATGCATTTTCTTCTGAGATCAAGTTATGGATTTTGGTAAGCCATATAACTATTTTGAGTTTTCTTTCTTCTTTTTATTTTTTGTTTATTTTTATCCCTTAAAATTTTGTGATAATAAATTGGAATAAATTGGACATATTGGTGACTTCAACAAATTTATAAATCACACTTACATGATGGATTAGCCTTCTTACATATAGATTATCATCATATATATCTTAATTTGAATGTTCAAGCTTTAGAAATAATTAAAGGTAAACTATGATGTCTTTAGACCCAAGCCAGAAGATAAAGAGCCCAATAAAGAAGAGCAACTTGATGTTCTATTTTGATGCATTTTTTTATCTCAGATCAAGTTAAGGGTTTTGGTAAGCCATATTACTATTTCTGAGTTTTCTTTCTTTTGTATATTGTTTATTTTTATACCTAAAAATCAATAATTGTTTTTAAGAATGTTGGTTTGAAGAATGAATGATTTCCCTTCTCCGGCCCTCGCTAAACAACCTTAGAAGGGATAGCTAATGCGTTCCACTAATTGAACAGGGTTCTTTGGTCGGTCTGTGACCCCTGGAGGCCAAAGGTTTCCTGGGATGATCTCCTAGCTCCTACAAGGTGGAGAGATGATGGGATTGGCCCATGAATTTTCCTTCCTTTTGAAACATTTCTCTCTAAGGATTGAAGATGGCATAAGTTGTGGACAACCAAAAATATGTCAGGTGAGGCAAAGGTTTTCTAGCTTTTACACCATAGTTACTTCCATCTACTATCTATATACTAAATCACAGATCTTTTCTACTAAACAGAATTCCTAACAGTTCATCCACCTAATTTTATGTTGTTATCATGGCCTCATAAAGCCCTTTGTTCCAATGACTTCAACACTTTACTGTACACCGAGGTATACATATGAAGATTATCCATGTTATACACATTGATTTCATTTCGTTGATAATCTCTTCTACATATCTCTACCAGAGCATTTAATACTACTAGCATCAATTAATGGATTTTCCATGTGTCTTCTATTGCAGTCTTCTTTTCTCATCAGCCTTGTTGTCTTAACTAAGAGGCCAACTTGTTTGGGTGCCCCAGTTCATTCTAAGGTTTGGAGGATAATTCCCTATAGTTAGTAGATAAGGTAATGGACATATATCTTCGTAGCTTGACTTATATTTGTTGTTATTCAATTAGTAACAATTGGTTTAAACATTAACTGTATTACTAACAAGTATGACATTAAATTCCTAATAATTATTTCAGTTATGAATAACACTGATATGTAATAGTTTGAAGATTCACTATGTTGATAGATTCTGATGACTTCACATTCATTCATCTTTTAGGGGGGAAAAAAGCAAGATGCACAACAGTGTGGTATAAGGCATATCCTTACTTCATTTGATCCACCTGAGTGGCTGGATATATGCATGAACATGCTAGCTTGTTAGAACTTCTGACAAATGTGTAAGTTCTGATTCTTGTGAATGAGTTGGAGCAATTCTGAGATTGATTATACAAAATGCTAACCAAAAATAGCATACACAGGTTCTTCTCAGTGTTGCACGAGCACATCTAACAATATAGCTACTCCAACCATGTCTTTCTATGTCTCATGCTTTCTGTCTTTGGCATCATCAACCATCATTGAAACTCACTCAGAAGTCAGAAATAGAACTTGCCCTTAGAAAGACAAAACTGGGACTCTCAAGATTATAGGCCAAGTATATGGGTCATGATTAAAAGCTTTTACAGTGTTTATCCCTTTTCTTGATATTGAGAAATTTGTCATTGTAGCTCATTGTATATAAATAGCATTTAACAGGAATGCTTTGTTTTGTACTTTTGATCATTTTCAAGATGTTGTTTCATTATTAAATTGAGTTTCCTGTTAGACATTGGCCGTTTAACTCTTGGCCACAACGATTAAACTAATAAAATGGTTATGGATGGATTTGCAGTTCATTCTGTGGCACATATGATGAGGTACCCTCTCCCCATTTTAGGGTAATTCCCAACACAAAATTGTAAAGAAAATTCTCAACCACCATAGCAACGTTTCGAAAATTTTCTAGTTATCTAGGAGAGCTTTGTTTCATTTGGCCTAGTGATTCACCCTATTTTCACTTTTGAATTTTTGGAGGTCCATATGTTATCTAAACAACAAAATATTATAAAATTTTTCAGACAGTTATCATCAAACTCAATTAAAAGAAAAAAAAAAAGAAGGAGGATTGAACCTTGTTATTATTATTATTATTATTTTTTGATAAACTGCATATTCATTCAAACAAACTAAACAGAAGAACAAACGGAGGCATCTCCCTTATAGACCGACTCTAAACTGGGGGGAAGATTGCCATTAGAAAAACAAAAATGGTCCCTAGAGTTCAAAGCAAATTTTGCAGAAACATGGGCTACATAATTGCTATCCCTCCGAACCCAGCAGAATGAACGAGACAAGAAAAAGGAAGATAAGCTACGGATGTAGTAGATAAGTGTGTCTAGAGCCTAATTTGGAGTGTGGTTAGGATGATTCAGGGCGTCAAAGCATATTTTTGCATCTCCCTCGAAAATGACTGATCTCCATCGCTGTTGGGAAGCGAGCTGGATTGCCCAAAGTAGTGCTGAGGCTTCTACTATCATGGGATAACACAGGTGATGGACTTTTCCCCATAAGAAGAGCACTTCTCCCAAATGGTTTCGGGCCACAACAGTTAAGGCTGACGTAGTGGAGTCTAAGGCAGCATCCACATTAATTTTAATGTGGTCTGAAGGTGGAGGAGACCAGATAGAGGGGCCAGCAGTCGAGGCGGGGAGGGAAGCCTGGGAAAACACCTTGGTTAGTTCCTAAAACCTCACTTGCACATTCAAACAGGCCTTATTTATACTAGCTTGCTCCTGATGAAAGAGCTAAATATTTCTAGCTTTCCAAATCTCATCAACAATGAGGGCCATGTTTAGGGAGATAGTCCAGCGTTCATGTGCTGGAATAGGTGCATTTGGTGGGTTTAGAATCAGCTTTGGAATGTCCTCCCCTGAGTTTAGTGATGCTACATTTATCCTTAGACCCCAACCTGAAGTTGTCCATAAGGCTCTTGCGAAGTGACACTCAAGGAACAGGTGAACACAGTTCTCAACTTCTGCATAACAGAAAATGCAAGATGGATCAATGTGTTGCATTCTTCGCTGGAGATTCTCTCTTGTGGGGATGGCATTGGCCCCGATTCTCTATAGTAGCATTTTAACCCGCTCCGGCAGCCTTGCCTTCCATAGAGTCTTCCAATGGGATAAGTCTTGATTCCCATTGCTAGCATGGGAGAACGCCACTCTGTGGACTGATTTGACAGAGAAAATTCCCTTGGCATCGGGCAGCCAGATGAGCTTATCTTGCCTAGGGGAGTGAGGGATTGGAGTGGTGAGTATGGCTGCAGCATCTTCAGCAACAAAGATTTCTTTTACCATATCTTCATTCCAAGCTTTTAAGGTGTGGTCAAGGAGATGATGGGCTTTGATGGGTAGCTGGAGGTAATCATCAATTCTCGGCCTGGGCTTAAAGCCATCTATCCAAGGAACCCAAGGGTCCACCTATACATTGATGGTTTCGCCATCTCCCAAAAGAAAACACGCTCCTTTTTCAATCAAAAGCTTTGCTCTTTCTATTGCTCTCCAAGTGGGGGATGCATATTTACACGAGTCTACTCTAAGCCAGTCATCGCTGACCTTATACTTTGATCTCAATACCTCCATACAAATGCTTTGATTGCCTGGGACAACCATCCAAGCAAACTTGGCGAGGAGTGCATCATTCACTTCCTTTGTTGTTTTTGAAGCCTAGGCCTCCTACACATTTAGGCCTACAAAGTTTATCCCACTCTTTCCATGCAATAAAACTACCTTCTTTCTTCTTAGGTTGCCACCAAAATCTTCTAGCCAGAGCATCCAGCTTATCATAGCTCTTGACAGGGATATTGAAGGCAGATAAAGAGTAGGTGGGAATGACTTGGGTAACCGAATTTATAAGTGTGCATCTACCAGCCCAAGAAAGGCATCTGCTTCTCCACCCCATGAGTTTTGCTTCTACTTTGTCTATCAAAAACTTGAAATCTTTAGATGGAGATCTTGACAAAAACATGGGAGCTCCAAGGTACACAACATCCTTTTTGAGGCTTTTCAAATCAAGGATTTGCTTTATGGCTCTTCTACTACATGGGCCAGTGTGCTTTGAAAAGAAAATACCGGATTTGGATTTGTTGATGCTCTGCCCTAACCATAAGCAATACTTTTCCAACAACTTAGCTAATCTTTGGGCATCATTCCTTGTCGCTTTAGAGAAGAGAATTATGTCATCCGCGTACATAACATGCGTTATGGCAAGCCCTCTAGCACAAGGTTTGGTACCACTGATATTCCCCGCCCCAAGCTCTCACTCCAATAATCTTAACAAACTTCTTGTCCAAGAATGAATAGGTATGGTGAGAGCAGATCGCCTTGCCTTAGACCCCTACTTGGATTGAATTGCTCTGTCTTTCCACCATTGACCAAGACTTCAAAGGATACAGAGTTAATGTAGGTCAGAATCCACTTGATGAACATAGGATTAAACCCCAAGTTTTTGAGAATAGTGTGGATGAACTTACAATTAAATCTGTCGTAAGCTTTCTGGAGATCGATTTTAAGGGCCATAAAACCTTATTTGACCTTTCTCGTTTTGAAAATGTGCAGTAATTCATGGACAATTATCTTGTTTTCAGCGATCCATCTTCCTAGAATGAAGGCAGATTGGCACGGAGAAATGATTTTGTGCAGAATAGGTCGTAGCTTTGCAACAAGGATCTTGGAGATTACCTTATATACGACATTGCAGAGGCTTATAGGGCGGAAGTTGTTTGCTGATGTTGGGTTGGCCGTCTTTAGGATAAGCACAATGAGAGAGCTATTGGCTTCTCTGGGCAAGCAACCATCTGTGAAGAAAGATAAGACTACATTTGTGACTGCATCCCCGACCGTTTGCCAGAATTCCTTATAGAACAGAGCAGGGAAGCCATCGGGGCCCGGAGCTTTGAGGTCTTGCATTTGAAAGAGAATTTCTTTAATCTCTTCACGAGATGGAATTTTCTTCAGCATGTCATTATCCTCCACAGTGATACAGTTAGTCATGAGATTGTCGAGATGTTCCGGGAAGGACACGTATTCTTCAGCATACAATTTCTTGTAGGATGAAAGAATGGTCTGCCTAATTTGAGTTGAGCCCATGACCCAATGGCCTTCGTCTGACTTAATAGCATCAATGTGGTTCCTCCTCCTTCTAATGATGGTAGAAAGGTGGAAGAATTTTGTATTTCTATCTCCTTCCTTTAACCAGAGCTCACGGGATTTTTGCTTCCACATGATTTCACTTTTGAAAAGCCATTCTGATAATTCAAGATGTAGCTCCTCCTCAGTTTTACCATTATGCTCCGAAGGTGGTTTTCTTTGAACTACAGTGATCTTTTCCATCAGCAGATTTATTCTTGCCTGGCAATGCCCAAACACTTCTTCATTCCATTTTCGGAGTGCATCCCTAGTGTTAGCTTGCTTTTTGAAGAGTTTAAAAAAATCTGGACCTCTAGCTTGCACATTCCAAGCCTTCTCCACAATGGCGTTGCATCCACTATCCTTGATCCAAGCTACTTCAAATCTGAATGGTCTATGAGCAAAGCTATCTTCTAGATTAGTATCTAATAGGATTGGGGTGTGGTCTGATTTGAAGGCTCCCAGATGACCCACAGCTGCACTGGGGAAAGCAAGGCGCCACGAGATACTAGCAATGCCTCTGTCCAGCCTTCTCTTTATAGCGGAGCTTCCCCATGTCCCTCTGGCCCATGTGTAAGAATTACCAGAGAATCCCAAGTCTATTGCACCGAATTCAAAGATAAACTCTTTTAGATAATTGATGGCCGAGGATTCTCCACTTCTTTTTCCTCCAAGAATCTCCTTGTCATTAGTAATGAAGTTTAAGTCTCCCATGCAGACCCATGGGCAAAGGCAGGAATTAATAAATGCCATGAGATTCTCCCAAGCCTTTTGCTTCTTGGCAAGATAGGAGGGGCCATAGAAACCAACCATGACCCAATCACAGAGTGCATTGGACACTTTAATCGCGATGAGATTTTTGTTAAATTCCACTTGGCTTATTGACAAACCAGTTTTCCACATAACACACGGACCACCTGTTGTACCTTTAGCCTCAACAACACACATATCATCAAACTTTAAAGAAAACAAAACTTTTTTCATCCTAGCTTTAGTTGCTTTAGTTTCACTAAGAAAAATAATGTCCGGGCTATTCCCTTTTATTTGAGCCTTACGGGCTCTGACTGTCGCAGCATTACAGATGCCACGACAGTTCCAGCCTAGGACTTTCATAGGGAGGTTGGGCGCTTGATAAGGCCTGCCTCCTCGGCCGTAACAGAAGCATCATAGCATGAAAAGTTTTTGATAGAATCATCATCATTGAAGCTACCAATTTCAAAGGACTCACCTCGGTGTACTAAGTAGCACTGGCTTGGTGATGTTAAAATGGCCTCACCTGTACCAAAATCAAAGAAAACTGCTTTGGGATCGTGAACAGTGATCTTGATTTTTTGGCAAACTTTTGAAGCTGTTGTTTCAATACCTTTCTTTTATGAGAAGGGGTTTGGTTTGAAGCATTCTTCGGAAGAGGTTGTGGTATCGATATTGGTGATAGCGGTGTGATGACATTGATCTCTGGCAGATGTGGAGGCGATGAAGGTTGAGGTGTGGCTATCTGGAAAGAGGAATGGCTTAGGTTAATATGACTATAAGTCTCTGTTTCGTTGTGGGGCTGTGTAAGGGTGGGGTGAAGCCAGGGGGAAAAGGAGGGCTTGGGTCATCTCTGTGGGCATTAAGGATGGGGGGGGGGCCTGAAATGATGACATATTCTGTTGCGCTAGCAAGGCTGTGACGTCATCAGTTGCTTTCAAATCATCACTGTCAGTAGGGGCTGGTTGGACTCGGTGGTCAGGTTTGTGGAATAACTCCGCTGGGGTGGTGGTGTTCTCTGTCCTTAGCCATGGCCCTGAGGCAATGAACTCGCGGCCAAAAGGATTTCGAATGAAGAATAAACTACCATGACATACATGAGACTCATGACCAATAAACCCACAACAATAGCATACATCAGCTAATTTCTCATATCTTAGACTAATCCAAAGGTGGGAGAGGTTATCTCTAGGCAGGAAAATGCCTGGTATGAGAGGTCGTGAGAGGTTGATTTCGATTTGCGTTCAAATAAACCTTTTCCAGGCTCCTCCACCTTCTCCAGCTAAGTCAATCTCAGCAACCTTTCCAGCTTTCTCACCCAGCAAGCGGAGGTTGTTTGGGGATCTCCATAGCTCGGGGAGACCATGAACATGTACCCAGAACGCAGAGGATTTGAAGTTGATCTCTTGCCATGTGAGAGATGGATTCCATTGCTTTAAGACTAGGTGTCCTCCTCTAATGGACCATGGCCTTCTTCGGTAGGCGTTTTTCATATCCGCTTCGTGTTGGAAGTGAAAGGTGAATACATTGTTATCAAGGCGGCTCACCCGAATCTGAAAAATTGGTTTCCATGCTCTGTTTACCACATCGGAGACTATGGATGTTCCTACAGATTTGTATTTGATAAGCTTCCCTAGTAGAACCCAGGAGGGAGATTTACAGTCGTCTTGGTTTGGAGGGAGCTCTAGGCAGGCATCAATCCATGTGCTATTCTTGGTGCGAGCAATGAGGTCTGATACCTCCATTTTAGGAGCACCGGAGAAGAAGACCGGTTTGGAAAGAACTAGACGAAGCAAAGGGTAGAAGAGGGATGGAGTCAAGTGGGGAAAGAAAAAACAAAAATAAATGAAGAGGATGGTGACAGGAATAATGGTAGAAACAGTGGTGATACTAGACAGCAAGGTCAGCAGTACAGTTTGGTGACTGGGGGATTTTGGAGAGGGAAAAGGGTAAGGATGCTACAGAGAAAGGGAAAGGGTGCTACAGAGAGCACGAAGATTTTTTTTCCAATTCGTGTTTGGATTTGAACCTTGTTATTTGTGGCAAATTTTTGGACACAAATAAGTAGAGTTATGCAGTTGGTCCAAAAGGCATGAAGAGAAGCAATCTAGTCTGCCCCAGAGCTGCAAGCATGTGAGCAGAAGAGCCATAGCTCCCACCAAAACTTCAATTTCAGAACAGTAAGGCTATTTGCAGTCATTAACTAGTTAAAACTGAGACTTAATCAAAGCTTGTGACTAAGACGAGTATCAAGTTCAAATCCAAGTCTCCCTCCACTATGTGAACCAAGCTCACTAAAAGAAGGGTGACTAGCCAAGGGAAAAGAGTGAAGAGCAGTGAATTGCAGGGAAAAAGGATGATTCCACATCAATTTGGATCCATGCAAAGTTTGACAAGAGAGCTTGGAACACTTGGGAGACCAATGGATCCTTATTGATGTCATATGTAAAAGAAGGAACTCTTAAAGAACAAGAAAATAACTGCTATGCAACAAAAGAACACAGCTTTGCTTTTACCTCCATAAAATCAACACACAAAAAAGGTTGTTACAAGCCTTAATTTTAGAATATCTATATATTGGTTTTCCTTTTAAGGAAGCCATTTTTAAGAAAGCTAAACAGCCAAGGATTGAATGCTTATGGAACACCATTAGTGAGTACAAATTTTATTTATCACACTATTCGTTAATTAGATTTTCGGGAAGTTTTATTGATAGGGAGTAGGGTAGTCTTGAAAAGTCTCTGACCCCACTTCCTTATAAAAATTCTTTTTAAAAAAGGTAAACCTCAATTATTGTAGTTTATGCATAATTTACTAGGTTTCTTAATTGAATTCAAATGGGTTGTTTTGAATTTAATATTCTTTTTTTTTTTTTTAATTTAATTATTATTGGAAAAAAAAAACACTATTCTTAAACTGTTGGTCTTTTTCTTTTTTTTTTTTTGGAAAAGCTTATATTGTTGGTCAATGCAACAATGTTTTTGAATTTAATTGAAATACCTAATGTAATAACCATATAGGTACTGTATTTGTGTTTTAAGAAAAAAATAATAATGATGATTGAAGCCGTATTTGCAAATGGTTTCTTACTAAGAGCATCCATATTGGTGAAGCCATAAATTTAGTAATATGACTCCACAAAAAATTACTTTATCTATTTTACCTTTTCACTTTACAAAACACCCAACATCAATAGTTTTATTTTAGTTTTCAACACAATAAAACAATATAAACAATATAATAAAATAATATATTCACTACAAAGCAGTGTAAACACTGAATAAAGTAATATATATATATTTAATATAAAGTAGTGTGAACACACAATTTAATAATACTTTTTTTTTTTTACCTATGAGCTACAGTGCACAGTTGCTTTTGATTATGCACTGCAGCTGTGAAGCCAAATTATTTGGTTTTGGCTCCACCAATGTAGCCATAAATTTGATTTGGTGGTGCTAAAAATAGCAATACAGCTTTTTACCACCACCAATACTAATGCTCAGAAAGTAGAATAGCCATATTATTGGAAAGAATTCTTCATCTTCATTAAAAAATTCAAAATTGATGACTATTAAAAAAGTCTTTAGAAAAAGTTTTATTATTTGATATGAACAATGATTATTCAACCAACTAAATAAATTTCTCTCAAAAAAAAAAACTAAATAAATAAATTGTATGATCTCTATCAACTTAAAATTATCAATTATCAATTATCAATATGGTATCATAATAGAATATTCTTTGAAAATTAGGATTTTTTTTTCCTTAAATAAACTTGGGTTATGTTTGTTTAACAGAAAGTGACTTTCCAAATAAAAAAAGGATTTTTATTTTTTATTGAGGGAATGAAAGTCTTCTTTTGGTTTGTTTTTTGAAAATTAATTGTTTTTATTGATGGCATAGTAGCCTATAAACAAAAAATTTCCACTTCCTGATTTTAAATATTAATTGACCATGTAAGTCAATATTGAAGAAGTAATCAGTGATCAGTGAAGGTACCATGCTAGTCAATGCTAGTCCACTTCTGATTTTAAACATTAATTTCCACTTCTCAACTAGGTTAACGCATTGATTGAGATAAAAGTGGTCAAAATTTGTAATAATTGGGAATTGATAAAAACATGACATATTAGACATTGAAAATTCATATCAAAACACAAAAAATTTATTGATGTCTTCGTCTGATGATAAAGAGCTATCATCAAAAGTAAACCATAAGTTACAACTCTCTAAGAAAAACAATACATATTAATATAGTAATTCATTATGACTCCAACAATATAAACACAAGTATGAAACGCCAATATAAAACTAACAAGCATGCACAAAATTTAGTAATTCAATACGACTCCTATAATATACAAACAAGTATGGAACGTCAATACAAAACTAACAAACATGCACAAAAGTCAATTAATAAATGATATAACAAGATAATTCAGCATAAAATGATTTTTTTTTTTTTTTTAGAAAGTAAAATGGAGGTCTTTATGGTTATATTATACTCCCGGGTAGGATTTGGATGAATTAATTTCAACAAATTACAACCATAGTTTTTTTAGTGGAATTATGGTGTGTCTTTGTGTTAGAACCACTTTCCCTCCCTTGTGTTGTGTTTGTGTTTGTGTTTGTTTCTCAAAAAAAAAAAAAAATCAACAAATTTCCATAAAAAAAAAAAAAAAAAAAAAAATAGAAGAATTTTTAATGGCTTGATAAATACAATGGTAAATTATATATTTGACCCCTAATTTTTATGCTATGTATCAATTGAGTCCAAGATCTTTTAAATTGACATCAATTTCGCCCATGACTTTTTGATATTAGAATTCGTCAGCGCAGATTGGTCCAAGGCAGATCCCAGCCATAAGCTTTCTCATATTGAATCAACCAAAAAAAATGGAGTCTTCTGTTCTCTTCAGCTGCAAATGATCGATATATTTAAGAGTGTCACAAAGAGCTCTACATTTGTTTGCGCAAAAGTAGTACAGAAACAATGTGGTTACCATCTTCTGCTGTCTCTTCTCTTTTATAGCTTTCTTTTTTTTTTTTTTTTCTTTTTTTTTCCAAGTGTAATTCCCAAATTTTGATCTCCTCCTTTTCTTTTATCAAATTTCTATATTCTTCTTTTTCAATTTCCCGTAATTTTCATTTACTCCTCATTCTGTCACGAAAGGGGAGAAGAATTTAGAAAGTTCTCTGCAAGCATTGCAAATGATTGATATTCAACAGTCACCAAATTAGAGGAACTGCAGATTTTTTGGTATCTCCTTTCCGGTAAAAAAAAAAATGGATTGCCCATTTTCCAATAATACAAAAACAAAGTGGTAAGTTTATCTCCTACTCTTCCTCTTCTCTTATAGATTACTCTTTTTCTCTATTTTTGAAACCCAAATTCCAAAGGGTCTGCTATTTCTTTCCCAGTATATACCCATTTCCATAGTATAATTCACAAATTTTTTAGAAGATGGATGATCATGCTAGTGAGTAAATAATAGAAATTCAAGAATTAACAGTATTAAAATGGTTACCAAAATATAAGATACTTCCAGCAATAACTAATCAATGCAACAATCATAGGAATGGTTCCCTATGACGTACATGGATTTATTCATGGATTGCAGATTGTGAAATCTAAGTTTTCTCTATTACTAAAGATTGTCATAACCAGTCAATGGAAAACAAAACCTACCCATATACTTGTCAGATTTTTTTCAGGGTTTCATAAGTAAATGCACTTAATACCGAATTGCGTACTCATTATTAGTTTTGATTTTCAGTTACAAACCCTGCATTGTGGTGTTATCTGAATTTTCTATAATACTCTGGATCCATATAAGAAAGAAAAAATAGTTGTTGTATTCTTAGTTGTTGTTGCCTCTTCTACTTCAACAATCCCCAGTAAGATATTTTGAAATCAAAAAGAGTAAACAAGAGTGGATGACTTTCCACTATAGTTGCAGAACCTTTATTTATTTGATGAAATATCTATAAACAGTTCCAAGAAGCTGAGATATCTACCAGCAAGGGTGTGGCGCCCCAACAGATGCTGCCATGCTGGTAATCCTTCATTTCCCAGCTAGAGGTTATGTACTTCAGCATTGATAGGTCAAGATTGCCCATGTTCCAAGTATATAGATAAACTTTTGATTCCTATGCTAAGCTTAGAGAATCTAAAATTGGTATTTATGCTCAAATGTCCTTATGTTTAAATATGCACTTAATTTTTAATTTCCATAATTCTTGTTCAAAATTGTGTGCTCATATACTGTAGCATATTTTTCTGCATAGCATACTTAGATCTTCAAATTTTCCATCCAACAACAAAAATCAAGTACTTTTGTTTGAACAATCAATTCTAAACTTCTTGAGATTATTTGTGTGTGTGTATTCTGGTCTACCAACAATACATTGATTAGGGCTCTTTAGTTACTACTACATTGTCCTCACTGTTAAGTTTTCACTAACCAATTTTGGATTAATTAGGGCTCTTTCATTAGTCATATTCAAGCTTCTCCAAAGTTTATTAATGTTATGAATTCATTTGAAGTTAGTTTTAAACATGAGAAATACCCAGTGGCAAATTATTTATTCTATTTTAAACAGATTTGTAGAAGACCTTAAAGTCCGGTTTGCTGTACAGTGTGCACTAGAAGGAAGTATAACTTGAGATTAAAATCAAATTAAACGAGAAGGTTAACAACTCTTTTCTTTTGAGATCAAATTATAATGTTGGGTAAGCTGTATTACTCATCATTGGATTACTTCATAATTGCAGTTACATTTATGCTCAAGCTAAGCTAATTTTACCGTCTTCAGTTTTCTTTCTTTTTTTTTTTTTCCTAAAAGACCTCTGGTTGTAGGTCAGCTGGAACCTTAACTTGAATGCACCTGCAAGTGTCAATTGGGTATATTTGGTATCACTTCGACAATGCATCAAGTAAGGCCTAGGCTTTCCTAGCATTTACACATTTCACCATGTTTGCTTCTATCTCTTATATATAAAAATATCAGAAATAACTCTCTTTTTTTTTTTTTTGGAATATGCAGGATTCCTTACAATTCGTCCGCTGTTCAAATCCTATGTTATGGCTTCCTAACTTAAAGTCTTCGTAGCAGTGACTTCAGATATTCTAGATTATGAGGTACACATCTAGGATTAGCCTTACATACTGATTATCATCATATATATCTTGTTTTGAATGTTCAAACTTTATTACTAATCAATGGCATGAACTATGATATTCAGTCTCCAGACGTCTGCAAGAAATTGAAGAGCCCAATTAAGAAGAGCAACTTGAAACTCAAATTTGATGCATGTTTTTTCTCCGTGATCAAGTTATGCTCTAAGATATACATCTGGTGACTTTCCAAATTGCACACTTGATTGATTATTAAAATCATTTCACAGATAATCATGGCTACAAATCTCTGCAAAGAGCATATAATAGTAAGCTTCAATTAATGGATTTTCAAATTTCTATGACAGTCTTTTCTTATTGTCAGTCTTGTTGTCTTAACTAAGAGGCCAACGTTTGAGTGCACCATTTCATACCACCATATGGAGGGTAATAGCCTACAGATTGCAGATAAGCCGAATTTTGTTTGTAATTATTCGATGAATAAAGTATGTGTATTACTTAGAAATATTACTGAAAACTTCTATCAATGAAATTGTCTATGACTAAAAATCTAAATTATCATAGCTGGGCTTTTATCCAATTTGAATTGTATTTCCTACACTTAAAGCCTCATTGTCAGTGATAAGTTGAAATAAGATACGCAATTTTCTTGCCATAGGATATGATTATTTTGTGAGAATTTGCTAACTGATTTGAAAAAATTGAGGGAGGCATCACAAATTTAGGGAAAAAGTTAGACCATACAGACATGAATGTTAAATCTAAAATGCTTACATAAATTAGTTTTGCAGTCTACCCAGAAAAGAATCAGGGATATTAGCTAATTGCTAATCAAGGTTGAACAAATTTGTGCCTTGTCAATACTGTCCAGCTTTAAGTTTTACTATCACTCACTGCAGTGCTTCAACTTGTGACACATATAACCCACTGGAAAACGTAATTCTATTCTTGTTGTGACTGAATTCACGTTGAATGTTTGTTTATGCAGGTTTGAAAAGTTGACAGATTTTTACTTAAATGGGTAAATTTGAAGTCCACTTCCAAATGGGAGGAGTTGAAAGAGTTGGATACTCTCTCTTTAGTGCTATTCTAGTTTTCGATTCTGTGTGCTGGTATCAAGGAAAACATCAAAAGCTAATGATATTTGCATCAGAATGTGTAGTGTGGTGGTCAGTAGAGAAATCATTGCTGCCTGTATATAAGACTCCAATCTTTGATAATAGGTGACCTCATCTGCTGTGACAATAGAATGTCTTCTCTAAGGACTGATGTTATATGCTGAAGGTATACCTTTTGTCATTTTTACTTATAGTCTTATCATAGTTACTAATAAAAGAACTCCTAGTGAGTGTTATTTTAATGTCTTTTCTTTTGTCATTCAATTTAACCATTGTCATTGTAGATACAAAGAAATCTCGTGTGTTTTTCTGCTGTTATCTGTAAAATAATTTGCTATATCTATAGAATAATTTATCATGATTCATCACCATTTTCACAATTAGGTGTTTTTGTAAGGTCTAAACTGGGTTATTGTTCAGCATTCCCTTTATATCCAGTAGTTTCCTTACAAACCATTGTTCTTCAGTCTTTTGTTTAATTCTTTTGCTGCCATATGTTGGCATTTAAATTTATTTTCAACCTACAGCCAAATCAAGGGAGATGCGGCAAGCTACAATGATCCACATTGCCCAAGAAGGTGGCTGTTTTGTTCTAAGAACCAATTCTGCAGAAAAGGAAGACTATCTGCTGTCAACAGAATGTATTTCTGGAGGTTCAAATGGTGATTCGTATGTCAATACAATCAGATGGGACCATTCTGGCTGGACCTAATTACTAAGGGAGTCCCTCATCTGAAGCAATCTTGTCCGCTCTTACTGTTCCAGAACTTGGAGGGTGTTTTAGCAAAGCTAGATTTTTAGTAGAAATGGGCATCAAGTTGGACCAAACTCGGTCAATCTGACTCTTGAGTACACCCAATCCAATTTCTTTTACAATTGCTGTGAAAGCAGAAGTTCTTGATGAGTTGCAATGGTGACTTAGCTGTGTAAAAAGTTAAGTGTCCATGATTCGTCCAACACATTTTGAAGAAATCAAATATTTGTATAGATTATTCTGTACAGTTCATGAATATTTTAGTCCTGGAATGTTTGCAATTGCTGCGATGAACTTTCATATGTATACTAAAATGATGCTGTATCTTTCCCCCTTGGTACTTTTCTTTCAAAAACATTAGGTATCTTAAAGACTAAAGAGTACTTATGAATGCCAGGCTACAATTTTGCGAAAAAAAATGCATCTCTATTGTTGTAGTTACTTGAGTCAGAGATACTGGTTCTTACTTGGTTTCCTAGTCCCTAGATATTGTGGTGCTTTTACCTTTTTCCAGAATAATGACAATGCTCATTATTATAACCTAGGCCTTTTCATACAGAATTGATAAAGGCATAATTCAAAGAAGTCAAACGTAGATGCTCATCAAGGTGGCCAAAAATTGCTGCAAGCACATAATTCACTTACCTGTCTGTGTCACTATCATACAAGAAGTCCTTGTATAAGAGAAACTTCGCTTAATTTAATAGTAAAACTTCAAAGAATTATAAACACAAATGCCAAGTAAATTTGGCATTTGACACACCTCATGAGACATGGTTTTTGGTGTTTGGTGTGCCAAATGCCAAATTTTGGCATTTCAATTTGGCATTTGGCACACTTGATGCCAATGCTCTAATAACAGACAACATTCTAAGGCAAAAATAGCAGGGATAACACAACTTGAGCTGCCATGAGGGAAATGAAGCAAGCATTAATCAATTTTCCAGTTACTAATTAATTGATTAAATTATTAGTAATATTTTCCCCAAGAAATAATTATTTTTAGTATTTAGGTGAAGAAAGAGAGACAGAGCGGGCCCATAGGTTAACCTCAACTCACGTTGATTTTTTTTTTTTAATTCTTTTTTTAGATATGAAAGAATGAAGTCTATTCTAGAAAAGATTTTACTAATTGAGTTAACTGAAACCTACTATGATAACTTTTCATACAATTGAAAAATTGTGACTTGTTTGGTTGTATTGAAATGTAAAATTAATTTGGAATATAGATATTACTAAAACTATAATCCATTTATAAATGTTGTCAATATTAAATTTTTTTTGTCATTTCATACCCTATTTAAGTCATTTAAACAAAAAATTGAAATCCAAATCCTTCTCATTTTAATACCTCTATCTAGACAAGTCAATAAAAAAGTGCAATAATTCTTAATTAGAGTACAAATCCCATATTAATAGGAAAAGAGTGTGTGGCATTGTTATGCACAGCTCAACAAAATGGGGTGGCTGAGAGAAAGTATAGACATATTGTGAAAACAACTTTTAACTCTATTATCTGAATCCAAAGTTCCTCTAAATCTCTGGCCTTATGCTTTTGCAACTTATAAGTTCCTCAAAAACAGACTACCTACTATGTCTTTAAATTTTCATTCTCCTTGGGAACTTCTCTTTGGTCAATTTCCAAATTATTCTCAATAGTCGATAGGGAAAGAAGGATGCAATACTCTCTTTCTCAACAGCAGTGGTGCTATATAGGTATAATGCTAAAATTTAGCTCCACAAACACAAAAAGGCTGTTGCAGCAGTGGAGCTAAATCTAAAAATTTTAGCTCCATTGCTACAGTGCACATCTATAAATAGATGTGCACTATTCATGAGAGCTAAAAAAATATATATATATATATATATATATTATTTTATTCTTCCCGCCCATTAAAAAATTATTTCTTTCTCTCTCTCACTCCGTGCCTTTCTCTCTCTTCCAAATCACTCAGCCTCCTCTCCCAAATCACAATCACTCAGCTCTCACTCCGTGCCTCTCTTTCTCTCCCAAATCACTCAGCCTCCTCTCCCAAATCACTCAAGCTCTCATCCTCTCTTAGTCACTCTCGACCCAGCCATCCCTCTCACTCTCCCAAAACTCTCTCAAGCTCTCAATCACTCCCAACCCAGCCGTCCCAAGGCCCCAAATCACTCACCGTCACTCCTCTCTCATCGTCATGCTCTCAATCTCCCTTATTCACCGCTGCCGGCCCGACCCAGCTGTCCCAAGCCACCGATAAACTCACCATCACTTTCCTCTCTCACTGTCACTCTCCTCTCTCATCGTCACTCTCTCAAGCTCCCTCATTCACCGCCATCGGCCTGATCGCCTCAGACCCACACCGCCGATCGCCTTAGACCCACGCCGAGAATCCACTTTCAATCGCCGCCCATCTCTCTATTCTCTTTGCTATGATTGAGGTTTTTTATTTATTTATGTATTTTCATATAAGTTTGGTGGCTGTGGTGGTGGTGGTTGATTTTGGCTATGGTAGTGGTAGTGGATGATTTTGATAGTGGGTTTGTGGATTTTGGTTGTGGTGGTGGTGGATGATTTTGGCTTTGGCAGTGGGCTATGAGTTTTGTGGTTTATGATTGTGGTTGTGGTTGTGGTTGTCATGGTTGGTTGTCATGGCTGGTGGTTTGTGGTGACTAGTGGTGATGGGGTTGTGATTGTGATTGTGGCTGTGGTTTTGTTTTTGGTTTTTTGTTTTTGTTTTTTTTTGTTTTTATTTATTATTATTTTATGTTGTGTTGTGGTTGCCAAAGTAGAGTGGTGGTTGTGGCTGGTGGTGATTGTGGCTGTGGCTGTGGCTGATGGCAGAGGTGGTTGTGGGTGGTGCTGTGATGTTTTTTGGGTAGGAGATATATTATTTTATTGTGATGATTATATTATTTTATTGTGGTGAAAGTTAAAATAGATCCACTGCTGCAGCACGTGTGTAAGTAAAATAGATAAAGTGACTTTTTGTATAGCTAAATAGCTAAAATTTTAGATTCATTGCTGTGAATGCTTATGACTCTATTTGATTGGTATCTAAACTAGTTTAGGGATTTTTTCTTTTAAAAGCATTTTTTAAGGGCTGCAAAATGGGCGTTACTAAACTTTTGTTGTTTTTATTCGGGCTGATTTTTCTAAATTTGATTGTTGTTATTTGGGTTTAAAACTTTAAATGTTTTATTTAAGGGACCAAAATCTCATAACATTTTCAAAAAAATACAATTTTGTCCTAAACAGTAATACCACTTTTAATTCATGTGATCTTATCTATTTTCTATATATAAAATGATCGTGAGTAAAAGTTACAGTATTTTTTTGGTTTGTTCAATTCCCACTATTTCACGAGCTAGGGGTAATATCTAATATCACTAGTTGAACTCACTTTTCATTTTTCAACTTATTTTTATATTCATATGAGCTAAGTTGAACACTTGAACTCGCTTTTTATTTTTTAATTTAGTTTTATATACATACGAGCTGTTACCGTGTTTGTGTGTGTATATAATAATAATAATAATAATAATAATAATAATAATAATATTGACACAAAAAAATTGCCACAACATTTTCACAATTTTCAAGGTATTAATTTCTTATAAATAAAAAATAATAATAAAATATCATAATAGAATTAACCACAACTAAAAATAAAGGTATTGTAAAAAGAAAAGTGCTCATTCACAACATTTTTCACAATACTTTCATAACAAATCATAGACGGTTAGTTGTTATTGGTTTTAATTTAAACCTACGACTGAAATTATTTTTTTGTCCACCAATAACAACTTGCACCTTATGATTTTTGTTGTGAAAGTGTTGTAAAAATGTTGTGGACATTCCCTTGCAAAAATGTTATGATATCTTGTTATTGTCATAATATTTTTATAATTATTACGGTGTCAATTCTTTACAAGTCAAAATAAAATATAATAAAATAATAGAGGTATTATGAAAATGACGTGGCATTCTATTGTGTTTCTAGAATTTTTTTTTTTTTTGGTCAATTTTGTTGAGTCAAAATTCATGGTTTCATATGTATAGTTTTCTTGGGTTGACTTTTTTGTATTTTTTTTTCTTTATGTACCATTTTAAGTAAAAAAAAAAACACATAGCTTTAGACACAAAAAAACAAAAATTTAGGGTAAAAACACTTTTTATTGTTTATATTGTTTATGTTTGGGGGTAGTTTATGATGGGATAGCAAAAATTACATCTATGGTTCATTCAAGGGAATTGTCCATGATCTCCAGTCAGCCAAATGGCCAGACCATCTCTGATTCGTCCAGCTGGGTCGTCCATGAGTATTGATTAATTGAATAAACCTCAGGCAATCAGGTTGGAAGAGTCGTCCATGTGCAAAGCTCATGGACGACCACACAACAATCTATATACAAAGAGTCGTCCATGGCTAAAGCACATGGACGACCATGTAACACTTGACAAAATTCTGGAGTGGTTAATCAACCCGTGTTCATCGCCAGCAATTTCTCCTAAGTATGTAACTTCCATCATCGGTTACTACTTCTATACCCGTTGAAGAAGTTATCTCCGTAATTTTGGACTTCCACGAATCTTGGGGAGGTTACTAAACCAAGTAAATGCCCCAAGGTTCCCTATATAAGGACTGGTCTGAATCAGGCAGAGGTATGAGATTCTGAGATTTTATTCCCAAAAGTTGGAACTCCATTTTCTTGTGAGAAACTAACTTTGTCATCGAAGGGTATTTGGCCGGTCTACCTCGGTCACCCATTGATTGTTTCTTCTCTTACAAGCCTTCGCTACCGCTGTAGCACTTTCTCCCTTAGGTTGAGTTTTGATTGCACTAAAAAATGAAAGAGACTGCGTTTGGCGTTTTTCTATGGGTCCCGTGCCTGTGCATTGTTCACGGGACCCGCAAATATGGATTTAAGCAAATGTTAAGTTAAAACTGAGTCCCACGGTACTATTCACACATTTAAAATTTATTTTCCTATAGTATTTTCAGCAATAAGTTTTTAGTTTTCAGCAATAAACGGTATCCAAACAGACCCTTAATATTTTGGAAAAGAGTAAGAGTCCGTTTGGATACGGCTGAAAACTGAAAACTGAAAAACACTGTAGCAAAATAATTTTTAAATATGTGAATAGTACCGTGAGACACATTTTTAATGAAAAAGTTGCTAAAAAGTGAGGTTTGTGGGTCCCATAACTGAAAAGTTGCTGAAAATTACTGAAAAGTGGTTGAACAGTTGCTGCAAAAGTTACTATGTGAACACTGTTCACACCTCCAAAGTCAACAATCACGGCTTTTGAAAAAAAAAAAAAAGCGCAAAACGTGGACGTGGAAAGCGCAAAACGCGCTTCTCAAACGCACACTAAGTATGTTATATTGTTATTCTCTCAGTTAAACCCTAATGAAAGATTATGATTCTTAAACTATTCTATTGTGTAATGTCTAAAATACCCTTACTAAATTTTAATATCCAAAAAAATTTATTCATGTATTTTGAGTTTTAGGTGCAGTAATATTTTAGAATGATGATATAAAGTGTTTTATTTGTCATATAGAGAACATTGGTTTTCTAACTTAAAAAATCTTTGAGATTTATAATTTTTCTAATTTAAAATTCAAGATACGTACATTCTGTTATCTTCTTCTTCTTCTTCTTCGTTTTTTTATTTTTTTATTTTTTTATTTTTTTATTTTTATATACCTAAAATGGGAGTTTATTAAAAACTAAGTAAGCTAAACATTGTACCTCAACTCATGTAAAATGAAAAAAAGAAGAAAGTATAAATGACAAAATTTTCATTGTGTATGGTTGAAGGTATTTGATGAAGAGATTCAATTGTAGCATATGCCATTATTCATTGCGAAAATTTAAATATTATGACAATATTTTTGTAAAATTCAGTTACTTATTGTTGGAAGATGATGACATTCGTTATTATTCTTAGAAGTTTTTAGCAAGTGGATATTGCATTTAGCAAATAAATATTAAGAAACTATTATAGTAAAATAGATATTTATATATTAAATAGCAATCAAAATTCTTATATGAATAAGAGACAAACATTTTTTTTATGTAAATAATTTCATGCTTCTTTAAATAAAAATTCTGTCTTAATTATCTCACTCAAGAGGTAGGCACGTGCTGCCTAGTTAACCATATAAAAAGAGTGAACAGACTTAGGAATAGTATTTTTGGTTTAATCAAGTTTAGGTAATTGGAGTGAATATGTGTTTAGCAGTTAATTCGTCTCTTTAAAAAAAAGAAAAAAAGAAAAAAAAAAAGGTTTGGGTGAGTCTAAACGGTGCGTTTCATTTTCAACTTAAGAGAAACTCATAGACGCCCAAAGTACAGTCTGAAATTTGAAAGAAGTGAGGGAGGCTTGCAGAGAGAGGGAGAGGAGACCAGATGAGAAGATTTTCTGTGCATAGCAGAGGCCAGAGATTCAGAGGAACTCTAATTCAGGTATTTTATCTGTTACTGTTAGAATTGTGATGTGGGTTTTGAGATTTTGATTTGCCATATTTTTTCTGTGGAAAATCATATAATATTAGTCTTTTAATTGAGAGGAATTAATTTCTTCCTTAATCAACAAAAGCACACTCTTTTTTTGGGTTCAGGGAAAAATTACATGATTTCAATGGGTCTACTCCAAGAAAGCATAAAATTACCATATGGTTGTTCAAAGGTTATGCTGACTTGTGCCACTCATTAGTACATCTACACTGTCACAAGTGTTAAAAAAGTCTTTTTGATGCCTAGACAAGTGATAATGGAGATGCATTCTGCAAAGTTAGTTTCTATATGAAAATGGGTATAAGTTCTTTTAGTCATCCATATAATGGTTTGTTTATTCATGATGTTTCAGCATCAAATAACTCAACTTTTGACATGCTGAAGGATTGCTTTATGCCTTCTATATACAAGTTTTCTCCTTTTTCTCTCGGAGTTAATCTTCTATTGAAGATGTTAGTGACAATAAGTCAAATGTTTGAATTTAATGTCTGGGAATTATTTTGTTTACATTTTACTAAGCATACTTATTTTGTTGAGGCTGTTGAAGAGAGACATTAAACCTTCATGAAAAATATACAAGAATTAGTTTGGTCTTTAGTGCTGAAGGTGGCCTCTGAAGCCATGTACCAGATCATAGGATAAATGACATTATTTCTTTCACCTAATGCTTTTTAATGAGCGGTAGACCTGAAGTTTATGCTCTCCTATGAGGCAAGGCAGAAGTTTTAAGGTCTTAGCCACCTAAAGAGATGATATAGATAGCTTTCATTTGTACAATAAGAAGTTCTTTAAATAGTCTTTGTTAATGAATGCTTTTGGTAAGTTGCTTCTTTGAATATTACTGCTTACCTTGTTAGGGGTGAATGCTGATCACCCGGCAACTAGTTTTAATGGGTATGGTCAGTTGCCTATACGTTTTACTTGCTAGAGGTGAGTCCAAAGGGCTCTTCTTTAGAAAGGTTTCCTACATTATCAAAAATAAAAATTTGCTTCTTTGAATACTGTGACAACCTCATTACGGGCAATTGTTGATTCTGGATATACAGGAATTCTAGGGTTGACATAAATTAATTGTATTTAGCCACTAATTTATTTTGTCAATGGCTTCTAGGATATGGTGAAACTGTAGCATATATTGAATTTTGTTAATGGCTTCCAGCTGGTTAAGTGATTAGATGTGACGCATGTTTCTAGTGGTTCCACCTTAAAGGGTGCAACTCTCAGTGCAAGTGACAATCATTTTAGAGTGAGATGTATCACAGCAGCAATTTAGAAAGTGTGATTATGGCATGCATTTTGAAGGTGTGTTCATCTAATTACATGCATTTTAGTTTCATTAGCGGGGTTTCTGCTGTTGTATGAGTTGTAAACTATGAAAATAAGGGTTAAGAGAGAAGTAGAAGGAAGAGAAAAATTACCCTATTAACTTGCTAATATAAAAAATAACTAGAACTCTTAACACACACACATATATTGTTGCATAATGTTGATTGAATTTTGAAATGCTTGTGCATAAAAAGGCCACTAGGTGAGTAGTGCAATAGGTTCAATATCTCGCGATGTATACCACTTATAAGAACAAGCTAGTATGTCTACCCATTAACTAATGGCGATAGAGGCATTATAGAAGGCATATGCACCTTCCCAAAGAATAAGACCAAGTCTCATATGGGGTAGTGTGTACGATGATGGTTTGCTGATTCTTCATTAGCCTTTAAGTAACAAATTGATTTGGTGTCCAGTGTAATATACCTTCTAGATATTAGGTTTTGGTCAAGCCTTATCTAACAGTGCATGTAATCCAAAGAATTTTACTCTCATTTGCACCGGAGACATCCAAAACATTATAGAAAGATTCTTGATGTTGACCGGTAAGAATCGACTATGTTGCAATTGTGTCATGAGGGCATCCATGTGACCTCAAGCATTTGAATTTAAATAACTTGATGATATAATGACACATTGGAACCCAATAAAGAAGTCTACACTTTCTTCTTACCTAGATGGGTTATTTGTGTTGATTAATATGGATGATTGATCCCTATTACTAGATATTTTGTCTTTTCCTTTTCTCTATTTGTGATTTAGTTGGTGATGTATTTATTGCTTATTGTGAGTTCTTTGTTCGAAGGGTATGTTTGGACAGCATGGTAATGGCCCAGTTTGGGAGGCTACTTCTCTATGCACAATGTAGTGGTGTTGAGCTGTTCAGGTTTAAGCTTAAGTCTTTATTTTTGAGATCATTGTGTGAGTGGATTCTTGCATTTGGCTACTTCTCCATGCACAAAGTAGTGGTGTTGAGCTGTTCAGGCTTAAGCTTAAGTTTTTATTTTTGAGATCCTTGTCTGAGTGGATTCTTGCATTTGACTGCATGAATTTTTCATTTCTTCTAGATTATATAGACCAGGGTATTGTGTAGGTAAGCCTTTTTATACATCATGTATACCTTTTGTCTTTCCTTTTTTTCTCTTATCAATTTCGTTGTAGCTCCCCCTTTCCCCAACATGCCAAAAGAAAGAAAGAAAGAGAAATTGAAGTTATGAGACGGTGCTTGCTTGTATTAGTCCATTATGGACAAGAGGTGTTATGAAGAAAGATCTTCAGAAAACTACCAATCAAAGAAAAAAAAAGAATTTCAGAAAACTACACGAGACTTTCTCGGTCCATTATGAAGAAGCGTTTCACACAGAAAGATCTTCTGAAAACTATTACTTTTTAGGTGTAAATAAAACTTTATTAAAAAAAATGAAAAAGTACTGATAACACTGCTCCCCTGGTACTCAGGCAGTGTACTAAGGGAAACAAAAAGCTAATCAAAACTACATAAATCTAAAAAATCCAAAAGGAAAGGAATAGAGAAACCACTCATAGCAGGCGTCCATTGAACTCAAGGATAGCAAAAAAGAATCATTTCAACTTAAGGATGTGACTTTCCTCTCCCTTGAGAGTTTGATGGTTCCATTCTCCAAATAGTGCACTACCCAGCAGAATAGCCCCCCTCCCAAAAAAATTTCTGTTTGATGCCAACCAACACCCCTATTCCAACAAGCTAGCAACTCCACCACTTGTTTATGCATAAGCCAAGAAACACCAGCCGTGCAAACCTTAAGTGTCCATAGATTATAATCATAAGAACAATGAAGAAGGAGGTGATCCACCGATTCCAACTATTCTTACGCAGCATCAACACAAATATTCCTCTTCCTCAAGTTATCCAGTGTGAGGATCTTCCGCTAGTGGCTGTCCAAGTGAAAAGAGCTACCTTAGAAGGAGCTTCAACCTTCCAAATACTTTTCCAAGGGAAAGAACAACTTCCTCTGGCCGTTAGAACTTTATAATATGACTTAACTTCAAAAGAACCATTCCTGGCAGGCAACCACACCATTCTATCTTCCCCATTCTGGCCAATATTAGTGGAGTATAGAAGAGAAAAGAAAGATTGTAAGCTCTCCAATTCCTAATCTTGAATCGATCTTGTAAAAAGCACATCGCAATGGAGATCCCCATTTTGTCTACACAAATGATCTGCCACAAATGCATCTACTACTGTTTGGGAGAATAAAATTTTTTCTCAACATGAGTTATTTATTGGTCTACTACTGTAATGTAAATTTGTTGCTTGAGTGTACCTCTTTGTAATTCTCTATAATATTTTTTGTCTCATTGACTGAGGACAACAGGAAACAAAGTCAAATGATGTATGGAAACTCTGTTCAGCTTGTATTTTGAGGAATTAGGGTTAGGTTTTGGTGGGAAAAGGCTGCAAAATTGCAAGGAATATAGGGTTTCTAATGGCGAAAAAGAATAGCAGGTCTTGAGGATGAAACCAGGCTGAAAGCCTGAGGGCTGGGTTGCTTTTACAGGGATGTGAGCAGTAACCCTTGAACAGTAATTGGGCTGTTTTTTGGGTTATTTGGAACTATTTGATGGATTAGTGGTTTAGGATTTTGAAGTTTTTGATTTTAGGATTTTAAAGGTGATAAATCAATGTGTGTTTGCTAGGTTTAAATTTGATGAAAATGGAAGGACAAAAATGTAAACTTCTAGACATTACATCTAGAATTTCCTTGGCATCACAACTTGGAAAAGGTTGTATCACACAAACCTTAAACAAAGCTTCATAGCTACTGAAAATTTATGAAACTTCCTCATGAATAGAAAGTATTACATACATATAAATAGATGACTAATACCTAATTCTAGTGCAACTTGTACTTCTTGACTCCTAATAAGAGTTGGACTCCATGGGCTTTCATTTGTGAGCCCAAACTAAATAATTAAACTCAAATAAAACCAAAATAAGAGCCAATGGACTGTTGGAACAGCGCTTCCTACAAACCAGAAAATTAAAAAATTACATTTGACACTGAAAATTAAATACAAGTATAAGAAATATGCCTGGAACTGTGTAATTCCCAAAAACATAATAAAATTTCTACTGTTACTCAGAAAACCAATACCAGTTAGCCATGCATTCTTCTAATGTTATAAGGATAAAATGGCTTTCTTAGCAGTCAGTATTAAGATCTTTTTGAAGATCTGCAGTTTTGGTTTTCTGTGCGTTGTGGATATCTTCAGCTACATGTTGTTTTGTTGTTTAGAGCTTCAACATTGTATTATATTATTCATTCTCTGTTTTGGTTGCCAAAGCACTGTTTTTATTACCATTCTATGTTTTGGCTTTTGCATATTATAAGGTACAAACTTTTGCTTTTGGCTTCTTATGCAGCCATTTTTGGATGCTAATAATGACGAAGACAGCTTGGAGCATGATGGAGACAGGCGGTGGCCCTTCCATAGTTTTTTTGAGCAACTCATCCTTGATATTTTTTATCCAGGCAAGCGATTGTTTCCCCTTTCTACCATTTTGTTTTTGGTTGGGGTTGGGGAGGAGGGGAGGTTGTTGTGGGTTCACAAGATAGATCTTTCATCAGGTTCATTATGCTTCTTATTCTTTGATATTTCTTTTCATTTTCAAGTGATAGTTTCTCTGACTATATATGTTGATAGTTTGGGAGGTTCGCCATGGTAGTGTCATGGCCTTGAGGGAAATTTTTACTCAACAAGGTGCTTCTGCTGGGGTGTTTATGCCTGACTTGAGCTGGGATGGTGCAGTTTTTGTTGAAGTAGAAGATAAAGGTATATCAAATACAATGAAGAATGAGAGAGAGAGAGAGAGAGAGAGAGATTGATTGATTGATTTGAATATGCAAGTTTCATCAGATGGGCTTCAGCCAAATCTGAGGAGGCCTAAGTTTGAAGATGTGTCATCCTCAACACAATGGCCAATATTGTCTCTTACAGTGAGGTTGGTAATTTTGATGTCTGCATGGAGGTTGATCATGGGTGGAATTTGCCTTCTGGGCTGGATAATGGCCAGTTGAATGTTACTTTTGTTAAGGTTGAGCCAGAATCTTTTCTTGATGGTGCATGATATTTGTGTAAAGATGCTGCTGATACTGCAGAGATGCAGGGTTACGCTGAGTATAAGGTTTCCATTGGAAAAGCAGATATGCTGAAAAATATTCCTGAAAATTGTGAGCTGATGAACTTCGTTAAAGTAGCTAGGAATTCGTGGCTAAAAAACTGTGAATTTCTTCAAGAATGTGCAATTCATCTATTGTGTCTTTGACCGGTACGGTTTGATATATGTATATTTATATATGAACTGTATACTTGAGTGATTCGGTTTCCTCTTAATCTATTCGGAATAGTAGACTATATATATTTCTGATCTGTGTTTGTGTATTCATATATCAGTAAATTCAATTATTTTATTTTATTTTATTGCAGATTTGGTGATTATGTATCAGATCAGGTTGTTGCTCCTGTTCAGGAGACCTGTGCACAAGCATTAGGTGCCTTGTTTAAGTACATGCATCCCACATTAGTTCATCAAAGCTTAAATATATTGTGAAAAATGAAATTCAGGTAACTGTGACCTAAGGATATGCCTTTAGTGCTAAATAATATCGTTAAGGTTGGTACGTTTTCAAATATTCTCTTCTAACTAATAAAGTATTTATTCAATCCAAAAAAAATACTATTCATGCCATTGACCCCCTCTTCCCTATCATTTTTCCTTTCCTACAATGTTTACTAACTTGTTACATTGCAAAAGAAAAAGAAAATTTGTCAATTCAATATATTTTCGTGATTTTTGAATGATTAGTGTTGGTGGTAGTCTATCATCAACTAGGGTAAGAACTCATCAAATCTAATATTGCTCAAACTTTTACAACTGAGACCATATTGTAATGATGCAATTCAATAACTGTGAAGATAAATAACTTTGGCAAGTTATCACCAACCTCCTCTTTTTCCTTTTTTTTTTTCTTTCTAAAATCGTTGATGAGTTTACTCTCTCTAACGAATCTAGCAACATCAGGTGTTCTTTATTTAGCTATTCAGTCATAGAGAACACAGGGTGTATACATTAAGTATTTCCATATAGAAACTTTAAACTTAAAACTTTAAAGTCGAGCTCATTAAATTAGGCATTTGAGATTTTCTGATAGTATAGAAGTTCCTTACACTCATAAGAGGTTTAGGATTTCTTTAGGTTAAAGAGGGAACTTATCTTTTTCCCATTTTCTGAATGCTTGGGTAGGTCTATTTTTCATTATGGGTTCAAATTTTGAAGAACTTAAGTCTTTATACTTTGTACTCAACATACATGAATAATGACAAACTAAGGAATCTTTTGTGCTTGGTTCGTATACTACTGCTTAATTTTCATATGAGATGGTTATTCAGAATAATCATTATATATTATAATGCTTTGTACATAGTCAGGAAAGATTCCTTTAGCATTTGTGAAATTATAATTGTTTTTATCTTACTTACGGCTTTAATATTCCCCCCTAGAAGACAACAGAAAATTCTATTTAGGAGTTGCATACAACAATTTTGATTGGGCATAGCTGATGCATGTGCTGCCACATTATGAGAGCTATTAGATATTTTATTGTCCAAGATTGTCATCATTCAAAGGAAGAATGTGCCGAAGGTAACTCCCCAGGTTTCCATTATTGTCATCTAAAACAGATAGACTGTTATGTCATCCATTTAGTAGCATCTTGAAGTTCATGTGATATCAGAAAAAGCAGGTGGTAATTCCATCCAAAACTGACTTTCTACTCTCTCTTCCCTAATACTAGTATTTTTTTCCTTTTTAGAATAAAATATCAAACTTTTATTAATAAACTATATGATATTCCTTCCTTAATATATTCACCTTTCTTCAAGTTTTTCATAAAATTTGGGCATGATGTTGTCTATAGGAAAACTTGGTACTTGTATTTCAACTGCGGTCCGCTAATGCATGAACAGGTTTGGGTCCTTCAGCTCTCTAACTCTCGTTCTTGCGAAGCTTTTGGTTTTTTTTTTTTTTTGCCCTTCCCCCAGCATAATAAAATGCATGAAAGATAATTTTTTCTTTTATAAAAATAAAAAATCCATTATAACTCACACAAAATTATTGATATTTTCCCAATATTACTTGAGCTTTAGCCAATAATGAGTTTTTCCTCTATAATTTTAATAATTGTCCTAATAATTGCTCTCTTTTCTTGAAATCTAGCTTTTAATTGTAGTTCAAAATTCTAGCATTATGTTTATTTTATGGTCAGTGCTTTCTAAGAAGTTCAGAAAAGTATATCTACAGGAAAACGGAAATTAAGGATAACAAATTACCAAGCACCTATGTCTTATTCTAAAATGAAAAAAAATAGACTTTTACATCAATACTAGCCATAATGCGCTCTCCTTGATGAAATCCAAGGCAGGGAAATAAGGAATAGGAAATATTCTGCTGAACTCAGTCAGGGTGGTGCAAGGACAGGAACAATTTTCTTCCCCTACTTTTGACAAATACCAGAACCTGCAAATTATGAGATGAGTTTTGTAAGTTTAATGTCATTTCATATTTTTTAAATTGATACTTATGTATATCCCCAGTTTAATTCATTTAATATTGATGATGTTAAAGCCTTTCCAGAGTTGTGAGGCAGATCTGTTTCACTTCTATCCAGCAAAGATAGATGTGCAATCCCTCTCTAGAAAAAGCTACGTGGAAGATTTGTCAGTGGTTGAGGATTTATTTTAACTTGTACACTTGTAAAACCTTAGATTACAGCCAAAGCTGGATATTGTTGCTGTTCACTTTGAAAAGGAGGTAGAAGTAGTTGAGTGGCCCAGAGATAAAATTTGTGAGTTCTCTCTTCTTCTCTTCTATCGTTTATTATTGCTCTTTCCTTTTTCTTTTTTCAATCTTGTATACTATTTACTAAATTTGTTTTTCTTTCTCAAATTTGTCTGCTCTTTATGTTTCAGTGGCAAATCAACAGCAATAGGTAGTTTTGATGACCTTGTACATGCTATATGGAGTTCTTCAGGGTGATGTATCCATTTCTTAATTAATCTTTTACATGTTCATTTTGGAACTTCTTTTTTCCCCATTTTCTAATCAAAAGGATCTATTCTCGGGTTTCATTTTAAAATCTAAAGCTGAGACTGGATTACAGTTTGTAAAATCTTACTATGTTTTCTCTATTACTAAAGATTCTCATGTCCTGTCAAATTTCTCATGTCCTGTCAAATTAGTGGGGGTTTTTTTTGGGGGTGAGTGGGGAGGGGGGGGAGGGGGAGATTCTTTTCAGGGTTGCAAAAGTAAATGTGCCTAATACTGAAACGCATACTCATTATTAGTTTTCAGTTACATACTCTGCATTGTGGTGTTATCTGACTTTGGTACTGTAATCTAGATCCATAAAAGAAAGAAAAATTATATGTTGTATTGTTAAAGGAGCTTGTTTCCTTCTCTCTCTCTCTCTCTCTTTTCTTTTTTTCTTTTTTGTTTAAAGGGTGTCAGACATTTTAGGTTGCACAATAATCAAACATTATGTGGGTGGTGGCCTAAGCTCAAGTTGCTGCCTCATCTATTCCAACAAGCGTAAGTAACATATTTTGAAATCAAAGAGTTAACAAGAGTGGATGACTTTCCACTATATTTGGAGAACCTTTCATTTATTTGATAACCTGTCTCTAAATAGTTGCAATATGCTGAGATATCTACCAGCAGGGGTAAGGGTCTGGTGCCTCACTAAATGACAGATGATGGTATTCCTTTATTTTTCAACTAGAGGACATGTTTTTCAGCTAGATAGTTCAAGATTGCCCATGTTCCAAATATCTTGATAAACACTTGGTTCTTATTCTAAGCTCAAAAGATCTAAAATTTATATTTTTTCTCAAATGTCCTTTTGTTTAAAATTTCACTTTGAGATAGACTAGCTTATGCACTAATGTTTTAATAATATACTTAAAATTTTCTTTTAAAAAAAATCGTGTGCTCATATAGTGCAACATATTTTCCTGAATAGCATACTTAGATCTTCAAATTCCTCCCTGCAGCAGAAATTTGGTATATTCTTTTGGACAATCAATTCTTAAGTTCTTGAGATTATTTGTGTGATGCGTGTTTATTCTGTTCTACCAACAATTGTTTAATCTGGTCTACGAACAATGTATACATTGCTTAGGGATCTTTAGTTACTATTGTATTGTCTTCATTGGTAAGGGCTCTTCATCTATTCAAATTTTGAAACTTCACCAACGTTTGTTAATGTTCTGAATTCATATGAAGTTAGTTCTGAACTTGAGTGAAAATCTGTGACAAATTTTTTATTCTATTTTGATTATATTTGTAGCCGAACTTAATATTCAGTTTACTGTACAGACACTATATGGAAGTACAACTTGATATTCAAAACAAATTGAACAAGGGGGTTACAACTTGATACTCATGATTGGATTCCTTCAAGATTGTTGTGATTCTCAAGCTACATTAATTTTATTGTTTTGAGTTTTCTTTCTTATTATTTTTTCCTCAAAAATTTCTGGTTGTAGGTCAACTGGAACCGTAATTTGAATGTATTTGCAATTGTTGATTGAGTATATTAGGTATCACCAGCGACAAAGCATCAAGTAAGGCCAAGGCTTTCCTAGCATTTACACTTCATGCCATGGCTGCTTCCATTTCCCATCTATATAATGAGGAATAGTTCTATTCTTTCTTGAATGTACAGAATTAATGACAATTCATTCACTTTTCAAATCTTATGTTGTGGCTTCCTACTTAAAGTCTCCATAGCAGTGACTTCAACACTTCTCTGGATTATGAGGTACGCATTTGTGATTAGCCTTACATATTGATTATCATTGTATATATCTTTATTTGAATGCTCAAACTTTAGAAATAAAAACAACATAAAATTTAAAATTCTGTCTTTAGACTTGTGCAAGAAATTGGAGAGGCCAATAAGGAAAAGCAACTTGAGACTTGAATTTGATGCATTTTTTTTCCTGAGATCAAGTTATGGCTTTCGGTGAGAAATTTTTCTATTTTTAAATTTTCTTTCTATTTTTTTTTTTTTGTTTATTTTTATCCGTGATAATTTTCTGATAATCAAGTGGAATAATATTGGATAAGCAGTGACTTCATCATATTCTGATGCCTTATCTGTTTTATTTTATTTTATTTATTTTAATCTCTGGTACATTAGCAATCGGCATCATGGTGAAGAAAGGGGCTTCTAAAAGCAAATAAGATCAAATAGGGTAAAAGCTATTGCACACAAACTAACTCACACAGTTTTGGGGCACACAATTGAAAATCATGACTTGCAAGACTGTGTGAGTTAGTTTGTGTGCAATAAACACTACTCTTACAAATAAGCATTAAACGTAGTGGCATGAATGATGAAGGCATCAAGACTCAAACGTAGACAAGTGGATGTGAAATACCTCAAAAGAAGATAAAGGGCAAAGTGTTGATTGGACAATGGCAAAAGTGGTCAAGCGTGAAGGTGAAGGTGAAAATTATTCAAGCGTTAGGTGAAGTCGGGTTTTATTTATTTATTTATTTTTTGGGTCTGTCTTGGCTACGTGATTGAGTTTGGTTTGAACTTAATAGATTAAGGTCAAGATTGGATCAAATTAAGACTAACTGTATTAAAAGGAGTCACTAGTACTTCTAGCTTAGATCAATCCATGAGTTTTTCTCTCTTAATCATTAAGATAAATTGATGGATTAATCAATAATATAAAAATGGATAAAAGATCAAAATATAATTCCAAATTTTTGGAAGAAGACAAGAGATAGATTATTGCATAAAGTGCCCCATGCAGAGTGTATACCATCGAGATACAACGACATAAAGGAGCAATTTCTTGGAAGATAACGAGAGATAGAGCAGAAAGTTCCACATGAGGAAGACTACTACATGTTTATTGACCAAAGCCAGTCAAGTTGACTCTGGATATACCCAATCCAATGGTAGATGTTCTTGATGACTTAACTATGAAAAATATTGAGTTATGGAATTGGCTTATTATACGCTTTGTATATCACTTTTGTGATGGTTAGAGATGTACGTTGGTTTGATATAGAAGTTGCGTTGGCATTGGTTTAAAAAGCTAGTTTTTATTTTTTTATTTTTATTTTTTATTTTTTTTATATTACTGTTTAGCTTATTTTTTCTACTATTCAACTTATTTTTGATATTATTTATGGGTTCTATTGCTTTTTTTTTAATATTGCATTTATTTATAGTAATTTCAGCAAAATATTTTTAGTTTTAGCTAAATAAGCTGTTTCCAAACTGTAGTAGCCACAATTCGTCAAACACGTTTGAAGAAATCAAACATTTTGTATAGATTAGCTTGTACAGATTATGAATATGTTAGTCCTGGAATATTTTCAATTACTGTGATGAACTTTCCGTATGTATACTAAAATGATGCTGTATTTATAAAAATATAAAATATTTTTAAATAACATATTTACACTAATAAAAAATTGTATTAAATTTTTTTTTCAGAAGAAGATAAAGTGCAAAGTGTTGATTGAGCAATGGCAAAAGTGGTCAAAAGTTACAATAATGCAAGTGGTCAAAAGTTAAAATAATGCAAGGCTGAAAATTATTCAAGCGTGAAGGTGAAGTTGGGTTAGAATTTTTATTTACTTTGTCTGTCTTCTAGCTTAGATCAATCCATGAGTTTTTCTCTCTTAAACATATAAATTAATCGATTAATCAATATAAAAATGGACTAAAGATCAAAATATTATTATTCCAAGTAGTGGCATCTAAAAGGAGTCTGCCAGAGGAGCAGGGGGTGTTTGGTACTACAACTTAAATAACAGTTTTCAGTTTTCACACATATTTTTAAAAAATACAAACAACGTAATTAGAACAATATTATCAAACAGGTCCGAAATTTCTTGGAAGATGCGACAATATATAAAGAAGAAAGTGCATCGTGCGAGTGTGACTGTGTGAGTCTACTATCAACTGACAATGGAATCAGTAGTAATAATTGAGGAGAAATGAAGACTTAGTTGGTTTGAATTAGGTTACAGTTTTGTATTCTTCACTTAAGACATTGTGGGGTGTAAGTCTAAGGCAACTTCTTCAAATAAAGTTGAAGATTTATTTAACTTTTGGTTTTTTTATTATTTAAAATCTATTTTTTAATATAAAATAACAAATTAAAACAAATTTATTGTATTGCTCAATGACTATAGAACTAAAATAAAAACTATTTCTTGAGTGAAGCAAAAAAATACTAAAAAATTATGATTAAAAATTTTAATAAAATTCTACATTTGAATTTCTAAATAAAATTTGAGTATAAATTTATTTACTAGTGGAAAATTAATGAGTGTTTTTAGTATTTGTGTGTGGGAGATTAAATGAGTTCTTTCACTCTAAAACTAAGAAAAACAAATTGTCACGTCCAATGAAAAAGGTTTTCTTTAACTAGTTTTTTTTTTTTTTTTAACTATATTTTTATTTATTAGTGAATTATAAGACTTAATTAATACTTCTAGTGGTACAAAGATATCTGTGGGTGAGAAAGCCCAACGCCATATGTTGGGCTTGAGGCCCAGTTCAAATATGACTCTCTGTCCGAAGAGGTTAAAAGTATCAATGTTTTGCCATCCTGGTGGAAGTGCGACCCATAAGGGACAGACGCTTCATCCGAAGACAACCTAGTTGGGCCAAAGGGACCTTACCCAACGGAGCTGCCCAGGACTTGATCGAGCAGATATGCTGAAGATCTCCCTGCCAGGGTTGAGCTGCGGGCATGTCTAGCTGCGTAGCTATCATGAAATATCTTACCAATAAAGCTGTCACCGCCACATTTAATGCACTGCAGCAACTTTCCTGACCGCATTTATGAGGAGAAGACACCTGAACAGTGTATCTTCACCCACCACCACTTACTGTGGGTTAAAGCAAACGGCTGATGTGACTAGTACTCAAGTGGGCGCCTAGATGGAAGACAAGTGTGCGGTGAAGATGGGAAAATGGTGTATATATAAGGGAAGCAAGTCTCACAGAAAAAGGGAGAGGAAAAATTGTATTCACTAAGTTTCCAAATATAAAAGCTCTTCGGACCGAAGAAATTACTATTAAACGTTAGCCTAAATCTTTTTTACTTTGGTCAGCCACCATGAACCGTTGCTAAATTCAAACCCAGCACAGTTGTTTAACCCATTCTCTACAAATTTATTGTTGGGCATTTGTTGGGCTCACAACACAGAGAGTTGGTACCGGGCCCAACAAACTTGGACCCTACAATATCAATATTGGTAAAAATTTAGAGACATTTTTTCTTTGGGGCCTTACAAGGTTGCCTATTTGCCTCACCAATTGAGCCTAGTTTTGTGATGCATTATTTTTTGCATGGTAGAAATCCCATTAATATGCATTTTATTTTATTTTTACATAAATATATTTTTTCAAAATTAGAATAGTATTTTTGACTTAGATTTTTAATATTTGTATATATCACATATAAAATCTTGTATTATATGATACAAGAATAGTCAACAACTTATAAAGGTTTTAATATATAAGTATTTTTCTTACAAATTTGGGATTAATTCAATTAATGATTTCTTCTGCAATCACTTATGCAATATAATTATATATATTTGACTAAATATGTATTTACAATATTTACAATCAAATTGGTCACACTAAAAAGTTTGGTTTTAGTTTTAGTCTCATGAACCCTATAGATAAAATCTGATAATAATAAAAGGATATAGATGGAACAATCAAACGAAACAATTAAAGAGAAAGAAGGCAAACATAATGATCCCCCGCACAAAATATATATATATATATATATACATACTGTATTAGTATGAACTGTCTAATTCATAAGCATGTAATTACATTATTTTGCTTTGGGCAAAGCAAAATAAAGAAAAATAAAGTAATTACATGCTTATGGATTAGACTGTACATACTAATACAGTCAATACAATTCTTGTATCCAACGATACATGATCATCCCAACTACACAACAATACAAAACTAACAACCATGCACAAAAAGATATCTCAACTAATAGATGATATATCACAAAATAATACAACTTGCAACTATTTAGATCAAATAATTTAAACAAATTACATAAAAATTTAGCTGATCTAAAATATTTGTATCCAGGAGGAGTCTGCCAAAGGAGCAATTTTTTGGAAGATGGCAAGAGATAGTGCAGAAAGTGCTGGATGCGCATTGTACTGTATCAGTGAAATTGGTGGAAGAGAATTGCATGCGAACTATGATGTACCTAAAAAGAAGCTAGCGTAAAAAGCATTGATTGACCTAAACACAAATGTGGTCAATATTTGTAATAATTGAGGTTAAATTTATTGAAGCGTGAATGTGAACATGAGAAGAAAGGACCTGCTCTGCATATTTTGAATGACCTGCCTAGTATAAAGTTGAGCTTTTTGTAAATAGATTGATAATGATTGTTTCTAATTAGTATTATTATGAACTTTGTTTAACCAAAAAAGAAATAAAGACATGATTGGATCGACAGATTTAGATCAAGATTGAGTTCGGATCAAAAGTATCTAAGGGTGAATTTGGATACTGCTTATTTTGCTAAAAACTGAAAACAATAAAAAAATAATTTCTGATTATTGTTCACTTTTTAAATTATTGTTCATTTGCCTTAATGCACTATTCATGTCCCATGAACATTGCAAGAGGTGCTGGTCCCAAAAAAAAAAAAAAATGCAAAACGCAAAACGTGGATGCCGAATCCAAACATATACTAAATCTAAATTTAAAGAAGTCACTTTTTTTTTTTTTTTTTTTTTAAGATCTATGAAAAAAAAATGGATTAACCTATATGCTATATTAACCTATATGAACCCTTTGTTTTTTACCTAAATATTAAAAATACTTTAATCAACTAATTAGTAACATGACAATTGAAAAAACATGAAATACTAGACAATACATATCAATAGATTCGATACAATAATTTAATACGATTCCTACAATATAATATACACACAAGCATTGAACACCAATAAAAAATAACTACCATGCACAAAACCATATCTCAATTTATAGATAATAATATCACAAGATAATACAGCTTAAAACTATTTAGATCAATTAATTTCAATAAATTACCATAAAAAATGAGAATAAATTTTAATAGGAGTAATTTGATAGATACAATTATGGAAGGGGATTTGGATCTAAATTTTTTTGTTGGAAATACTAGAATGTGCCTATCAAATTAAACTAAAACGTTCTTAATAAAAAATTTATTTAAAAAATTGAGAAAATGATCTAAAGTACATACAAAAATTGCCAACAAACTTTTAATGAGTCTAGGGAAAAATTGTATTTTGGCCCCTCAGTTCAATTGATCAAACCTGTACCTAACTTGTTTGCGTCGGTTTGGATTTTGGGTTTGACCAATTTTCCACGTATTAGAAATTCCATTACTTACTAGATTTTTTTTTTTTTTTTTTAATTTTTTATTTTATGAGTTTCAGAGAGTTGATGGGTTCACGTTGAACTGTTCAAGTCCAATTTTGAACTAATAAAGAGCACTTGCATTTTGACTGCTTGTATAATAAGAAAACTATTATATTTTAGTTAATTGAGTCTAAAATTCATCCACATCAAGATATATAAAATTGCATAAAATAACACTAAAATTATTTATTTTACATTTTTATTTTTTATTTTTTATTATGTATATCGAAGATGAAAGAAGAAAATAGATAATAATTGATAGGTATGAAGAAAAATAAACAATTAAAAAATTAATATTTTAATAATATATAAGGTAAAATAAATAATTTATATAAAAGTATGTTAAAAAAAAAGTTGTTATGTTAAAATAAAATTTAAAAAAAAAAAAGAAAAAAGAAAAAAAGAAAAAGAAAAAAAAAAGCCTTATGTGAATGGTCTTAAATGTCTACGGTCTCACCCATGAAAAGCTCAACTTTTAACTGAAACAGACAAAACACCAAAGCCTCCCAGATCTCCTTCCATTGGCAATTCCCAACCTCTTTCACTGGTACTATTTTCCATTTCGTTGTAATCTCAAATTCCAAAATTGTAATTTCGTATTACCATAGATCATCAAGTGCAGTAGTTCTCAAAGGCGAAATTCAAGTTTTCACATTCTCAAGTAAGACTCTGTTCTGGAAATTATATATTCTTCTTTTTATTTATGTTTTCATCAATACTATTATGACTGTTACTATCAATTTTTATGCTTTATAACTCAAACCTAAACCTAATACCTCCACCTTGTACAGAAAGAAATTTTTTTTTTCTTCCCCTTTGTATAGGAACAAAATTGTTGTTCTCAAAGCTGTAATCTAAGAACTAAATCATCTTTCCAGCAGATCATTTTTTGCTAGTTCCCCTACAATTGTTGTGGTAATGAAAGTCTAAATGCTCACTTGATCATCTTAATATAATTAATAATGGACAAAGTTGACACCAAACATAGTTATAGCCTAAACCTCCAACTTTGATTTAAAGAATTAACATGAGTACATGACTATATATTTTAAAAATCTAAAGGTTAGATTGCATGTTCTTTATGTTCTAATTAACATACATGTAAAATTTCATGTCAATTAAATTTTATTTATTATTCGATCTATAAACTTATTTTTTATGCATAATTTCACATTATAAAAAATTAAAATTTAAACATTTGATTGATGGCATAAATATTGATTTTTTTATTTTCTAAAAATTTTGCAAACATGGAGGATACAGGAAGAGAATGTAATCTAACAGTGAATTTGTCAAATTTATATACAATCAAAAGTTGTTGAGTAGAGTTGTAACCTTGCACTAAGTTAAAATTCCTTGCCTTCATCAAAATAATTAAAATAAAATAAAATCTTTGCCAAACTTTGTCCATTAGTAATTAGATACTTCTAATATTTACACACTTTACAATTACGTATCATTAGAAAATGATATTTATTCACATATATATTATTACACAATTCTTGATTATTACACCTTAGCCAAATGGTCTCTTAATTGTAAAGTCATTGTTTCTTTTGTGTTGGGTAGTTGTCCTTCCTGTTTTGATGATGTTATTAGGAAGGAAGCTTGTTGTATTGTGTATTTGTTTGTTTAATAAATTCTTGATTCATCAAAAAAATGTCATTTGCGCAGGCTGATGTTTCACTCTTCTATTGATAATAGTTTATGAATAATTTTAGACTTATATTTGAGTTATCATCAAAGCACGATGGCTAGGGAAATTGTGAGCTCCATGACTGAGGGAATTGTGAGCTCGATCACTGGTGAAATTGTAAGTAAGTTGATTTCATATGCTACTAAGCTGATCAGCAGTGCTCGGGGTTGCGAGGACGAGCTAAGAGGGATTCGTCAATCATTAACCATGATTCGAGCTGTTCTGACTGATGCCGAGAGAAGGCAAGTGAGAGATGAGTCTGTGAAGCTTTGGCTCCAGATGCTTGAAGATGTTGCTTATGAAGCTGACGATGTGCTGGACGAGTTTGCATACGAGAATCTCCGGCAAAAGATAGAAGTTGGAAACCAAAGGAAGAGAAAGGTACGTGATATCTGTTCAACCTCCAATCCCGGTTTATTCCGCCTCCCAATGGCAGACAAAATTAAGGCTATTCAGGAATCACTGGTTAGAGTAGAGGACTTGGCAAATAAGTATGGTTTTGCTAAATTATTGTTAGTGGAATCAGTAGATACTAACAATAAAATTATCCCAAACCGAGAGACAAACTCCTTTCTTAATCATTCAGAAGTTATAGGAAGGCAAAATGATGTTTTGGAAATGGTGAACTTGATAACCAGTACAACCAATCAACAACTCTCAGTCCTTCCTGTAGTTGGAATGGCGGGTTTGGGGAAGACAACCTTTGCGAAACTTGTGTACAATCACGAGCTAGTAAAGAAACATTTTGATAAAACAATATGGGTATGCGTCTCTAACGATTTCAATGAAAAAAGGATTTTAAGAGAGATTCTTGAATCACTTACCAATAAGTCAAGTCAATTACAAAGTGAGAATGCAATACTTCAAAACCTTCAAAAAGAGTTGCAAGGAAAAAGATACCTTCTCATTCTTGATGATGTCTGGAATGAAGATCATATGATATGGGATAAATTAAGCAGTTGTTTGTTAGGAATTAATTCTAATATTGGAAACAATATCATTGTAACAACCCGTAGTGACAATGTTGCAAAAATCATGGAGACAATTCCCTCATATCACTTAGAAAAACTACTTGAAGATGAATGTTGGTCTATAATTAAGAAAATGGTATATTCAATTCCGTTAACTCCAGATTTGGAGACAATCGGATATGATATTGCCAAAAAATGTGGAGGGGTCCCATTAGCTGCAAAAGTCCTAGGAGGGACAATGGCTCGCAAAAATGAAAAAAGTGAATGGTTAGCAATTCAAAGCAATGAAATTTGGAATTTTCTAGGCATTAGCAACAAGATGTTACCAATATTAAAATTGAGCTTTGATCATCTGCAATCACCATCTCTTAAAAAATGCTTTGCATATTGTTCTATTTTTCCAAAAGATTATGAGATTAAAAAGGAAGAGTTAATTCAGTTTTGGATGGCTGAAGGGTTCCTTCAACCATCTCAAGGAAGTTGTGTGGTAATGGAGGATATTGGTAACATGTATTTTGACATCTTGTTGGCAAATTCCTTATTTCAAGATGAGAAAAAAGATGAGTTTGATAATATTATCAGTTGCAAGATGCATGATTTGGTACATGATCTTGCACTCTCAGTTTCAAAATTTGAGACCTTATTTTTGAATAAGGATTTGGAGGGTGACATCAGTCACATACGATATTTATTCATTGAATCTGATGGTAAAATTGTACCAAGAATTCCATCTTCAAAAGATGATGTTAGGAGATTGCGCACATTTGTTTCTAAAAATGTTGTGCTTGGCAATACGTTATTAAATTTTATTTACTTACGTGTTCTAAAATTAAATGGAGACTCTATAAAAGAATTGCCAAGTTCAATTGGTCTTTTAATACATTTGAGGCTTCTCAGTGTCGCAAGTTTTTCCATCAAAGCATTACCAAAGTCCATCACCAAACTCTACAATTTGCAAACTTTAAGAATCGAAGGTTGCCCATATGTCAGAGAGCCTCTTGAAGATCTAAAACAATTGATAAACTTAAGGCATATTTATATCCCTTTTGGCTTTAATGAAAAACTTAAGGATATAGGGCAACTAACATGTCTACAAACATTGCGATGTTTTATTGTGGGTCAAGATGCAGGTCATCGGATTGAGGAATTGGGATGCTTAAATCAACTTAGGGGAAAATTAAGCCTCTGGAATCTAGAGCATGTGAGAGACAAAGAAGAAGCCCGAAGAGCAAATTTAGGAGAAAAGGCCAAAATATGCATGTTGCGATTTCACTGGGCCATATGGAGAAGAGAAGGCAACTACGAGAATGATGAAGAGGTGTTGGAAGGTCTCAAGCCTCACCGATGTTTGAAGAGCTTAACAATTGATGGCTTTGGAGGAAAGAAATTCCCATCATGGATGTTGACAAACCTTGATGCTTGGGATGGAATTTTGCAATTTGGCAATTTAATTGAGATCGAATTTAGGAATTGCAAAAAATGTGAGGTTCTTCCCACTCTTGGGCTTCTACCCCATCTTAGGGTTCTTACAATAGAAGGTATGGATGGTGTAAGACATATTGGAACTGAGTTTTACAGTAACTATAATAATGGAAGTGATGGCACTATGTTGTTCCCAGCTTTGAGAAAACTTAATTTGGGTAGCATGCCCAATCTAGTGGAATGGATGGATGTGATGGAGCCAGCAACAACAACAGGCCTAATGGTGTTTCCTTGCCTTGAGGGGTTGGCCATTGAAGGTTGTAGCCAACTGACAAGTGCTCCATGTCATTTTTCGAGTCTTAAGAAATTAGACATTAGTGACATGCTTAGCACGACATTTGAAAACATTATCGGCAAGCTTACCACACTCACGTGCCTCGAGGTTTGTAATATTTCAGAACTTGCTTGTCTGCCAAAGAAGTTATTGCAAAACAATGCGAGTCTCATGTCTCTGATGATATCGGGATGGGCCGATTTGGAGTCCATCGTGTCACATGAGGATGTATGGGCCTTCTGTGCCTCTCTTCGATCGCTTAAAATAGAACGTTGTTGGAAATTACAAATACAAGGTGTCCCATCCCATCTTCAACGCTTGGAGATAACTGGGTGTGTTATTCTACCTACTGGGCTGCAATCATGCATGTCTCTTACCCTATTAACGATTCAGTTTTGTGATAAATTGAAATCAATTCCAAATCTAGGACAATTGCATTCTCTTACCCAATTAAAAATTAGGTATTGCGATAATCTGATATCAATACCTGATTTAAGAGGATTGCATTCTCTTATTGAATTACAAATTTGGTATTGTCCTAAATTGACGAGTCTCCCAGAGGGGTTAGAATCTCTCACCCGCTTGAAGACTTTGGTGATTGGGGAGTTTTGTAAGGAGCTGGATGATTTCCCGAGTCTCATTTCTATCGAAGACTTGCACGCATCCCTGCAACATTTAGACTTGAAAGGGTGGCCCAAACTTAAGTCTATACCGGACAATATTCAAGTCTTGACTGCCCTTAAAAGTCTCTACATATCTGACTTTGATGGCATCGAAACTTTGCCTGAGTGGTTGACCAAGCTTTCTTCTCTTCAAACTCTGCGCATCTTCAGTTGCTCCAAGTTAAAGGAAAGTTGTGCAATTGGTGGAAAAGAGCGGTACAAAATTGCCCATATTCCAAATATCATGATCTGGATATAAGTTTCTGAAGCAGTTTGAACAAGCGGTATGTGTAGTCAAATCCACTTATCATACTCTCATTTAAATCAATATTATATTCTTAATTGCCTCTGATTCTTTTCTCTCTTTAAGTTTCCGCCAAATTCTTTTGATTTTTTTTTTTTTAATGTTTTGGCAATTTCTGATTAGATCGGTTAAAGTATCCTGAATTGCATATTCTATTCTCCTCTATCATTGAATTTAATATTCGGTAGTATTTTTATAAAGTTTTGTGCTTTCCACGTCCTGAGTTTGTTTGTTTTTTTTTTTTTTTTTTTAGCCGTGATTGTTGACTTTTTTGTGTAAACAGTGCACAAACTTCACTTTTCAACAACTTTTTCATTAAAATTGGGTTCACAATATCATTCATACATTTAAAAATTATTTTGTTACAGTGTTTTCAATTTTCAGTTTTTAGCTTTTAGTTTTTCAGTTTTCAACTGTATCCAAACGAACCCTTAGCCACCCTGGCAGCAACCACAATAAGCAATATCCAGCTTTTGCTGTAAAGTGAGCATCACGTTGGCAATAACTTCTAAAAAATTCTTGACCAATTTAAGAAACCTTCCGCTTGGCTAACACCAAAGAACATCTCTTTAGTAAGGGAATTGGACCTCTTGAGGAGAGAAAATGTTAACCCATGATCCACTTAAGTACAGTATGCAGGTCTTGTATGAAACCATCCGTTTCTACTAGAGCAGAATGTTAGGGCCATTAGTAACAGAAAATAATTAGTTTTAATTCACAAATGCCAAATCCATAAAATAAGATCCACTCAAGCCATCAAAAAAAAAAAAAAAAAAAACATGAGAAAATTTTATACAAAGAAAACTTCAAATGCAAGTATTGCTTTTGACTTTACAAAGTTCTGCAGTTTATAAGGTCTTAGAAAAAATTATATAAATAAATTTAAGAGCTTATCTCTTAAAGAGATTAAGAGAGATAAGCTCTTAAAATTTTAAATCCACCAATAATTGAATGGTTAAATAAAATTACAAAATAGTAGTGGGAGTACGTTACAAATTTTAATAGCAAAACCAGAGGAGAAAACAAGTTTGGTTGGCAAGTTAGATACCTCCACGCCTAAATTGGAAATTGTATCCATCCCAATGTTAAGATTTTATGAAGGTTTGTCCAATTGAGTGCTAGTCCAACAGTAATCTAGGTACCATCTGGATCACGTCCACGTCCACGCATTTTGCATTTCAGTTTTTTTTTTTTTTTTTGGGGACCAGCGTCTGGTGCACTGTTCATGTACAAAGGCAAATGAACAGTGTTTTTTAGTGTGAACAGTAATCAGAAATTATTTTTTTAATAGTTTTTAGTTTTCATCAAAATAAGCGGAATCTAAGCGCACCCTAACAATTGCACACAGTCTAGTGGGAGTGTCAATTTGATTCCTATCTGATTGGAGTTCATTAAAATTTTGTGAGTTCCCCCAAGTCTCATCTTCTCTTCTTCTTATTTCTTTATTTCATCTACAATCTTTTGAAATTGTTGATATTATGGAATGTACAATTTGCTATAGTCGTTGGACTAACTTTTCTCTCTTCAACATTTGGTACTTACAGGATGCAAGGACCTTACTTATCTCCCTAAAGTGGATTTCATGCGTTTGATCACCAAATTGCTATATGTCTATCCATTCATAAGTGTCTTAAAGTTAAATAATAGATGTGTTGAGGGTGACGACACATCCTGGTCCAAAGATGGGGAATGGTTTAAAAAGAGGAATCTGTTTGAAGTTCACATATATATTATTACAACAGTATGTGTGGTATGTTTTCTTAAACTTAATCCCCATCTCTTCTCTGATGCTTTACCTTAAATCAACCGATTCTATTCATAATAGCCCTACTTTCTTCCTATCTCAGTTTAGTTTCCCCCAATCTTTTTCTTTGTTAATGAACTATATTGTCTTGATGTGCATGTGCTAGTGACAACATATATATTGTATTCAGCTGGAACAACAATTTGACTAATTCAATGGAGTTTAGTAGAAGTTTTTAAATTTGGTAAGGTTTTCTTCTCTTCTCTTTTATGAAGTATTATATGAATCCAACAAATATACTATTCATGCCAATGATCCCCTCTTCCCTATCACTTTCCCTACAACATATACAAACCTGTTGCATAGAAAAAGGAAAAGAAAATTTTGTCAATCCAAAATATTCTATGAATTTCTTTTGACATGATTAGTGTTGGTAGTATTTTATTAGTACAACTGGAGCAAGAACTTAAGAAATTTAATATTACTTATATCCCAACAATTGGGACCACCATATTGTAATAATACAATACAATTTATGCTTGAAGGTAACTAAACTTGGCAAATCATCACTGTCCTCATCTTTTTCCTTTGTTTTTTCTACCTAAATTGTTGACATGTTTCGTCTCTCTTATGAATCTAGCAACATCTTGTGTTCTTTATTTAGCCATTCAATCATTGAAAACCAATGGGCATATACATTAAGCTTTTGCATTTGGAAACTTCAAAAGCTAGCTAATTAAATTGAGCATTAGAGATTGTAAGTTCATATACGCAAAACAAAGTAAAGGATTTATTCAAATTATAGAGGGAATTATTGTTCTTTTTCTTGATTATAGACTTTCTCAGTTTTCCAAGTGGGCCCTCTCAGGATGGGTTCAAGTTTTGAAGAACTTGAGGTTCTATTCTCCTTCAAACTCTGGAAACTTGACTAGTGTATAAGCTCAATTGAATAAATTCTTCAAGTTTTTGGATATTGATCCCTGGCCACATACACTAACAACAATAAATTGAGGAATCTTTTGTGCTTGTTTCATGTGCTACAACTATGTTTTCATATCAGATGGTTATTCAGAATAATCACTACATATTATAATCCTTTGTGTACAAAGTTGGGTAACAATCCTTTTGCATTTGTGGAATTTAAATTGTTTTATCTATTACTGATGGCCCTAGTATCCCATTGTAGATGAAATGGGAAGATTCTACTTAGGAACAACATATAGCAATTGTGATTCCTCATAGCTGAAGTATGTGCTCCCATACAATGCCTAACCACATTATGGAAGCTATTACTCTATTAGATATTTGATTGTCCGAGGTTTTAATCATTAAAAGGAAGGGTGTACTGAAGGTAATGCCCCAAGTTTTCCAAGATTGTCATCTAAAGCAGGTAGACTGTTATGTCACCTACCTGGAAGCATCTTGAAGCTTATGTGAAATCAGAAAAAGCTGGTGGTAAGTCCATCAAAATTGACTTTCTGCTCTGTCTCTTCTCTAGTACTAGTATGTTTTTTTTTTCATATAAGAATAAAATACCAAATTTTTATTCATAAATTATTTGTTATTTCTTTCCTAATATATTCACTTTCTTCAAGTTTTTCTCATAATTTGGGCATAATGTGTCTATAGGAAGACTTGATTCTTGAATTTCAACTGAGGTCCACTAATGCGTGAACAGCTTTGTGTACTTCAGTGTCTGATTCCCTTGGGAAGGTTTTGTTAATTTCTTTTTTTCTTGCCGTTCCCCCAACATAATATAATGCATGAAAAATGGATTTTTTTTTCTTTTTTAAAAAATATATTATAATAATGCTTGCATAATTGTCATGGATAAAGTTTTAATTCACACAAAATGATTGATATTTTCCCAATATTATATTGTTCTTGAGATTTAGCCAATTATCAGATTTTCTTTTGTACTTTTAACAATTGACCCAATAATTGCTCTCTTTTCTTGAAATCTAGCTTTTCAATTGTAGTTCAAAGTTCTAGGATTATATTTATTTTGGTTAGGGCATTACAAGTTCAGAAAAATATATATAGCTAAAGGGGAAAGGGAAATTGAGGATCACTAATTACCCAGCACCTATGTCATATTCAAAAATGAAAAATAGACACTTTATATCAATACTAGCCATAATGTGCTCTTCTTGACAAAATTCAAGGCAGGGAAAAGAAGGAATATGATATTTCCTTCTGAGCTCAGTCAGGGCGGTAAGGATAGGAAAATATTTGAATTCTTCCCCTACTTATTACAAATTCCAAGACCTGCAAAATTTTGAGGTGAGTTTGTAAGTTTAGATATCATTTCATCTTTATTATATTGATACTATTTTTATCCTCAGATTGTGTCATTAATATTGATTGTGTTAGGGTGGGGCAGTAAAGGTGGAGTGCAATCCCTCTCTTTGGAAATCTAAGTGAAAGATTTGACACAGTAGTTGAAGTTTTATTTTAACTTATAGACTTGTGACGCCTTAGATTACAGTCGAAATTGTATATTTTAATGTTCACTTTGAAAAGGAGAGAGGAGTAGTTATAGTGGACCAAAGATAAAAGATTATTCACTTTGAATCACAATAGATGGACTTTTAAATTGATTTCATTGCTTCTTTGTTTTTTGCTAAAATTTGTATACTATTTACTAAATTTGTTGTTCTCTTTCAAATTCATTGTTGCTTTATACTTCAGTGGAAAATTGACAGCAATGGGGAGCTTGATGATGCGTGCGTGTTATATGGAGTTCTTTAAGGTTATGTAATTTGCTCTTTTCCACGTTTTTCATTTTGGAACTTTTTTTTATCTTTAATATTTTCTAATCACCGACATGGATCTATTATTGGGTAGTGTTTCAAAATCTAAAGTTGAGACTCTATGCTATTTAACACTTCTGAGACTGGATTACACATTGCAAAATCTAAGTTTTCTCTATTACTGAAGATTCTCATATGCTGTCAAATGGGGAAGTAAATGCGCTGAATTGCATACTCATTATGATTTTCTAGTTACATACTCTGTATTTTGGTGTTATCTGACTTTGATAACGTAATCTGGATCCATAGAAGAATGAAAAATTATTTGTTGAATTGTTGGAGGAACTTGCTTTTTCTTTTTCTTTTTTTTCTTCTTTTTGTTTAAAGGTTGTCTAACATTTCAGGTTGCACACAAATCAAACATTATGTGGGTGGTGTCCTATGCTCAAGTTGCTGCCTCATCTTTTTCAACAAGTGTAAGTAACATATTTAAAAATCAAAGAGTTGACAAGAGAGAGTGGATGCCTTTCCACTATAGTTGGAGAACCTTTCTTTTTTTTTGGTTAAAGTTGGAGAACCTTTCATTTATTTGATGAGCTGTCTTTAAACAGATGCAACCGGCAAGAAGGGGGTGGTACCTTGCTAATTGGCAGATGCTAGAAATACTTCATTTCCCAATTACTTAAGCATAGATAATTTAAGATTGTAAATATCTAGATAAACTTTTGATTCCTAATCTAAGCTCAAAAGAATCTAAAATTAGTATTTTTTTTTCTCAAATGTCCTTTTGTTTAATATTTCACTTTGAAATAGAAAAGCGAATGCACTGATTTTTTTATAGTTTTCTTAGAATTTTTGTTTGTTTGTATGGTTCAACATATTTTTCTGCATAGCATACTTTAGATCTTCAAATTTCCTCCCTACAACAGAAATCAAGTATTTTCATTTGAAAAATCAATTCATAACTTCTTGAGATTGTGTGTGTGTGTTATGTGTTTATTCTGGGCTACCAACAATGTATTGATTGTGGCTCTTTAGTTTCTATTATATTGTCTTCATTTGTTAAGTTTTGACTTAGCAATTTTGGATTAATTAAGGCTATTTAGTTATTCAAATTTCAAACTTCACCAAAGTTTGTTGATGTTTTGAATTTATATGAAGTTATTATTGAAATTGAGAAATAATTAATGAAAAAGTATTTATTCTATTTTAATTAGATTTGTAGATGAACTTAAAGTCTGGTTTACTGTGCAGTGTACAATATAAGGAAGTTCGACTTGAAATTCAAAACAAATTGAACGAGTGGGTTAGCCTATTTTTTCTTTTGAGATCAAATTATAATGGTCAGTAAGTTGTATTACTTATGATTGAATTGCTTCAAGTGATTCTCAAGCTACATTAAATTTTTTTGTCTTGAGTTTTCTTTCTTCTTATTTTTTCCTCAAAAATTTCTGGTTGCAGATCAACTGGAACCTTAACTTGTTTATGTATTTGCAATTGTTGATTGGGTATATTCAGTATCACCAGCGACAATGCATCAAGTATGGCCTAGGCTTTCCTTTGGTTTACACTTTATGCCATGGTTGCTTCCATTTCCTATCTATATAATCAGAAATAGCTCTTTTCTTTCTTGAATATATTTGGTTTTTGACAATTCGTCCCCTTTTCAAATCTTATGTTATGGCTCCCTAACTTAAAGTTGTCGTAGCAGTGACTTCAACACTTCTATAGATTTTGAGGTATGCATCTGTGATTAACCTTACATACTGTTATTATCATATATATCTTTATTTGAATATTCAATCTTCCAAATAGTCAATTACAGAGACTATGAAATTCTGTCTTTAGATTTGTGCAAGAAATTGAAGAGTCCAATAAGGAAGAACAACTTGAAACTTGAATTTGATGCATTTTTGCATGAGATCAAGTTATGGATTTTGGTAAGCCATATAACTATTCTTGAGTTTTCTGTCTTTTGTTTTTTATTTACTTTTATCCCTGAGACTTTTCAGATAATCATTTCAAATAATATTTGATAGGAAATGACTTCAGCACTTTTATATACAACATCTGTGATTAGTCTACTTACATACTGATGATCAATTTGAATGTTCAATCTTGAGATATAATCAATGACAAACTATAAAATTGTCTTTAGACTTTTGGCAGAAGATAAAGTTCCCAATAAAGAGGAGAATGTTGAAATTTGAATATGGGTTTTGGTAAGCCATTTTATAATTTCTGAGTTTTCTTTCTTTTCTTTTTTTTGGTTTTTTATCCCTGAAAATTTTCTAATGATCATTAATTGGCCTTAAGAATGATGACTGTCTATCTCCAGCTTACTGCCCAAACATAGAATGGATAGCTAATGTATTGCACTTGTTGAACAGGATTCTATGGTTGGTCCACAATCCTTGGATACTGAAGGAATCCATGGTCTCATCTCGTAGTTCCTACAATGTTGACAACCAACAGTATGTAATGTGAGGCTTAGCTTTTACACCATAGTTACTTCCGTTTCCTATCTATATACCAAGCAATGGGTCCTTTTTACTAAACAGAATTCGTATTTGTTTATCCACCTATTGAATCTTATGTTGTTATCATGGCTTCAGCCAGTGACTTCAACATTTTACTGTACATTGAGCTATACATATGGAGATTAGCCATCTTATACGCATTGATTTCATTTCACAAATAGTATCTTCTACATCTCTACCAAAGCGTTGAATAATACTAACTTCAATTAACGTTTGCAGTCTTCTCTTTTCATCAGCCTAGCTGTCCTACTTAAGAGGCCAACTTGTTTGCTGTCATACAAATGTTTGGAGGATATTTCCCTACAGTTAGTAGTTAAAGTAATGGACGTATTTCTATGTAAGTTGACTTATATTTGTTATCAATTAGTAACATATGGTTTAGACATTAATTGTATTACTAACAAATATGGCTTTAAATTTCTAACAAGTAAGTCAATTAAGTTGACTTATATTTTACCCGCAACTAGCCAAAGATGCAATAGTTGAGAACATCTTTTCCCTGATCACATTTTTGTTTGGATAAACAAGAAAAATAGAGGGAATAAGAGACTCAAATTAGTGACATTTGTTTCATGTGGCATAATTATTATTCTTTAGGTCACAAAATAGTGTGAATTTCAATCTCTATATGGCTCTTCCACTATAATAAGAACGGCATCAGCCAAAGAATTAATTTGGGAGTATAGTACATGATTTACTGATATTAAAAAATTAGAACAATAATCAGAAAAGAAAAAAAAAGAATTGAAGATGCGAGTTTAATTTGGTTTCAATTAAATTGTTGTTTATGAGGGCAATGTCCATTCTTTGTCTTTTTCTTTTTTTTTTTAATTAATTGATCTTTTAATATTCATAGTATAATTTTTAGGATACTTCTCCTTTAAGAAAAAATGTGCTTAAAATATTTTTTTTTCTCAATTTTTTTTGAACTATAGTAATTTTTAATATTCAATTAAAAATAATTGTGCAATGATTTTGGATCACAATTTAAGTATAATAACCTAATGTACAATGCTATATCATTATTTTTTTAAGGACTATATTTTAATTTTACTCAAAAAATGTTATGAAAATATTGTGGTTGTAGCACTTCTCTTGAAATTAAGCCTTTTAATTTTCTGTCAGTCTTTAAAACAATATTTTGGATATTGTCAAAGAGTCTCGCCCAGGTCCAACCTAGTCATAGATCAACCCAAAAACTCAATTCCAAGGTAAGGTGTAATGCTACCTAGGTTGTTTAATTTTCATATAGATTTACATCATGAAAAGAGAATAACTAGTTCTACTTTTGATGACAAAGGGATTCCCTTAAGCATCTTAAGGAACTGATCGATGATTAAGGATATTGGTATTAATTTTTTTAAAGAGAATTACAAAAATTTTATTCATAAGATGAAACCAATACATCATGAGAAATAGCTTGCTCTATAAAACTTGGAAGCTCCTCCATCCATGTTACATAGTTTGAGATGTCTCTTGCGTCAACATGGAACCCTAACCAAAAAAATCCATTATCAATAATAAAAATGTCACATATACTCACTAACTGTCGGAAACATAAATTAAACCAAATCCTTAGCACACTGAAAGATGCTCTCACACTAATGCATAAGCCAAAACTCTGTTTTTTGTCCCTCCCACACGCCTAATGCAACAATATCAAACCCTTCACTTTGCTTATTAAGTCCCTCACACACACCAAATGCTACAACATCAAACCCTTGTATAGCTGCTGCCTATATCTAATGAGTCCACTTACGAACACAACCATTTTTATACTTAATTTCACAACTTATTAAGTTGTGCGATTGTAAGCGATTTATGTAAAGTGATGGATTGTACAAGGCAAAAAAATGTATGTCTACCACTCATAATCACATAAGTTAGCAAATTATAAAATTGGACATATGATTGGCTATATCCCTACACTTATTATTATTATATAATACTTTTGATACTTTTTGTGAGAATCAATACTTTTGATACTTAATACTTTTGGTGAAACTAAGAATAACTTAATGGACAATGAATATGAAATAATAAGTCCACATAGGCAAACTCCATTCCCTTAGCACATGAGGGTGGATCTCTATATGGGACTCATGATTTAGGCTCACTCTTCACGTGATTCACGTGAAGTGGGGGTTAGCCTGTTGAGTGCCAATAATTTATTGAGATGATGGCAAGAGAGAGCAATAAGCCAATAAGTGCTATTTATGTGCACATTGTTTGGCCAACTATTTTAAAGGAGGGAAAAAAAATTAATTTTAAGCAAATAAGATGAGTTAGAAACAAGCTTAGTTAAACGCACAAGCATCAAGAGCCAATGTAGAAAATTTCATGTGAATTATCCAAAAAGAATATAAAATGTAAAGTGTTTATTAAACAAAGTGAGGTTTCCATCTTGTCAGGTTGTAAATGAACCAAGCCATTCATAAACAGATCGGGCTTGGCTCGATAAAAAACTCGTTCATGTTTGTTTGTTTATAAACAAGCCAAGTTTAAGCTTTAGTTTTAGGTTTGTTCAATAAACGAGCCGAGTCCAAGTAAAAAATATTGTTTATGAACAAGCTTGTAAATACCAAGGCTCGATACAAAAGTAACAAAACAAGTTAAGCCTAGGCTTATTTATGAGTTTGGTGTTGGGGAGATAAACACCTTGGGGAGTTTTCTTGAGTAATTAATATAACATATAGAGACACACTTTAACCCAAAAGGCCTAAGCCCCATGGGTATGTGCTCAATTATGTTATATTAACCACTCATTCTTTTCATCTTTATTCAATGTGGGACTTCACTCACACGTGAAATCCAACAATCTCCCCCTCACGTGTGAGTCTCTACCACTCTATGGGCTTCAAGACTTCTCTGTGGGCCATGAATAAGTCCTACTCGCTCCCCCTTGCCTAATGGACTTTTCTCTTCATCAGCGCGTCATCCATGGGTCTCTCGTACGTCATCCATGGGAACCACGTGTCAACCCTGCACGCACATCCATGGGAACCCCGCACGTTCATGTCCATGGGAACCTCGCACCATACCATTATTTAGCACCACGTGAGTCTCTGCCTCCCTGTGAGTTTTGAACAAGTCCTACTCACTCCCCCTTGACTAATAGGCTTTTCACTTCATCAATACGTCATCCATGAGTCTCTCGTACGCCATCCATGGGAACCACGTGTCAACCCTACACGCACATCCGTGGGAACTCTGCACGTCCATGTCCATGGAAATCTTGCATCACACCATTATTTAGCACCATTAGCAATATTCCAGGATCTTTGTGTGTGGCCCGTTTAGGCTTTCTCTGTCCCTGCTAGGTAGGGACCATGAACACTTCACCACCTTTGCCGCACACCACCATAGGCTCTGATACCACTTATTGGGAAGATAAACACCTTGGGGAGTTTTCTTGAGTAATTAATATAACATATAGAGACACACTTTAACCCAAAAGGCCTAAGCCCCATGAGTATGTGCTCAATTATGTTATATTAACCACTCATTCTTTTCATCTTTATTCAATGTGGGACTTCACTCACACGTGAAATCCAACATTTGGTAATAAAATTGATATGAGCTTGACAAATAAACTCATATCCTTCTAAGATTTTAATTAATTATAAGTTGAGACCACTCATCCAAACCAAATAGACTAAATAATAAACTTGATATTGGCTTGATAATATACTTGTATTGGATCTCAAGCTCAAAAACATGATATTGAGCTTGAGTTTGGGCTTGATATTGAGCTTGAGCTTGGCTTGACCAATGAATTAAGCTAAGCCAGGCCGAGCTCAAGCTGTTATACTTTATAACAAGCTCAAGCTTGAACATTATTTGTAGGCTCGTATCAAGATCAAGCTAAGCTTGAACATTCTATTTTTGCTGTCCAGCCGAGTTTGAACATTCACTACTCGACAAAGCTACTCGACAAAGCTTGACTTGTTTACAGCTCTTGTGCTCACAAGACAAGATTGGCACGTAGCTATATTTTATGCTAAGTATTAGTCCTGTGTTGCCTCTAATGTTCAAAAGAACTAGAAGGAAGCCAAACTCCATTGAATAAGATGATTTGCAAACAAATATAAGAAAATCTAGAATCACAATTTTTTTTTTATCACAACTCTTATGTAGTAATCTATGAATGGTGAAGAAAAAATAATGATCATCCATGTGGAAGTGATAGGCAACAACTCTCAATTTATCATATTAAAATTTTGGCAAAGTTGTGACCAAAAAAAAAAAAAAGTTGTGGTCCTAGAACTACTAAACAAGCAAAGACAAAATTAGGATCTTAATTAACTTTTGTAACTTAAAAAAAAAAAAAAAAAGGAATCTCATGTAAAAAAAAAAAAAGTAACACATATGGTTCCCCAATTAAATTCATACACATAGTTATATTGAAATTAATTGTCTTTGAAAAATATAACGATGTTTGTATTTTTTTGGTTGATACTTGAGTTTAATCGGGGAACATACTTAATTTTTGCTCTTAAATAAAAAAAATTACAAATTGATGTGGCAATAATCTCGATTACTACCACATCAATAAAATAATAAATAAATTAAAAAAACCAAACCTACTTCCAACTTTATTACAAAATATTTACAAATTAATGTAATAATAAATATAATTGGCGCTACATCAACAATGTAATACTTTTTTTATTATGTTTTAAAAATTGATACATCTATTTTGTAAATCCTATGTATTAAATTTTATAGTAGTTTTAGCATTATTCTAAATAAATTTCTTTGACCAATCAATGAAAGAAAATACATCCCATAAAAAATAATAAATAAATAAAAAGAAAACACACAAAATAACTTTGTGATTATTTGTATTTTTCTTTTGAAAAAGTCAAATATTATAGTTATATTTCCCATAAATTACCAAACAAATAAAATTTCTATATATATTATCTATTTATATATTTAATATTTTGGAATTAAAAAATTGATTAATATTACCAAGGATAAATAATTAAAAAAATCAATTTTTTTTTTAAACTTTGGATCTCAAACAACTTAACAACAAAAGTCATTTGAATAAAGGAAAAAAAAAAAACCGTTTCTAAAAATACCAATGGAAAAAATATATATATTTAAAAAAACAACACATCTTACCGGAATATTTGGTCTTACAATCAGTCACATAAATGTGAAGCCTAACTTTTTTTTTTATTGGGTTCTTTCACATGTTTTTTGAACAGGTTTCTTTCTAAATTAGTTTAGAGAGAAATTATTTAAATTCTCCTTACATTTTTTTATTAAATATGAATTTTGAAAATTTAACTGTTAGATTGCATATATATATATATATATATATATATTTTTATGTTTTTAACATGTATGTCAAATTTTATTTCAATCAGGTGTTATTTATTATTTGATCAATAAATTTATTTTGTATACATAATTTTTTAACACAAAAATTTGAAAGTTAAACATGACATTATTGATCTTACTGGCATATTTGGTCTTACAATCAATCACATAAATGTGAAGCCTAAATTTTTTTTTACTGGGTTCTTTCACATATTTTTTGAACAGATTTCTCTCTAAATTAGTTTAGAGAGAAATTATTTAAATTCTCCTTACAATTTTTTATTAAATATGAATTTTAAAAATTTAACTGTTAAATTACATTTTTTATTTTATGTTTTTAACATGCATGTCAAATTTCGTTCCATTCAGATGTTATTTATTATTCGATCAATAAATTTATTTTGTATACATAATTTTTTACCACAAAAATTTGAAAGTTAAACATGACAGTATTGATATAGTTTTTATTTTTATTTTTTTTTTTGAAATTTACAAACAAAAATAATATAATAAGTATATGCAATTTAATGATCATATTTTCAAGATTTAAATCTCATAATAGAAAAAAAAGATGGGTTTAAAAAAACAACTTTTATATATATAATTTTTTAAGAGAATAACTTTATATTTTTGAAAATATAAATAATAAATCCTCCCTCGAAAATAAAGAAACAAGAAATTCAAGGGGGGCCCTGGCCCAAGGCCCCTTCGTGTAGCTGTAGTTCCATCGCTGCAAACAAGCTTAGTCGGCAAGAGACGATGTAGGTGAAGTTGAAGTTGGGTCTGACCTTCATAGATTAATGTCAATATTGGATCAAATTAAAACTACCTGGATTAATTAAAAGCTGCTTAGATCAACCCATAAGTTTTTCTCTCTTAAACTTTAAGATAAATTAATGGATTAATCGATTAATATATAAAAATAGATTAAAAAAAAGATCAAATATAATTCTAAATAATGGCATCCAGCTGGAGGAGTCTGCTAAAGGAGAAAATACAGTGTACTATCAAGAGACAAAGAAATAAAGTAGCAATTTAGTGGAAGATGACAATTGACAAGAGATAGGTTAGAGCAGAAACTACCCCAATGCACGGTGTACTATCAGGAGACAACGAAGTTTGATATAGATGCTCTTCAAGGTTGCCAAAAGAAAGATTAAAAATAGCGGCAAGTACATAATACACCTAGCATACTCTATGTCATTGTCATACCAGAAGTTATTGAATGAGAGAAACTTCGCTAAATCAATACTAGTAAATCTTTCTACAAAAGGCTTTGTAAACACAACTTATTCCTAGTAACAGAGAAGAGAGAACATTCTAATGCAAGCTCATGTCATGAGCAGCTAGGGATGAACACAACTTGAGCTGCCATGAGGGATATGTAGCAAGCATTAATCAACAGTAGGATATGAATAGTCACCATCTTAAAGGTTTCTTGCATTGGCAACTAAATGTATATTCACAGCACCAAAATTTTGAAAACAAAAAGTAATACGTTGGTTTAATGTAAACTGTATAATTCTAATGGTCAGGTGGGTATTCGGTTAGAGCAGTTACTGAGCTCATAGCTTGGGTTAACCATGTCTAACTTGCACATGGAATGTTCCTGATAATTTTTTTTCCTGTTACATTAGCAATAGGTCATCATGGTGAAGAACGGGGCTTTTTAAAGCAAATAAGATCAAACAGGGTAACTGCTATTGCACACAAACTAATCCGAGTCTGAACACAAAGCTAATCTACACGAATTTCCTTTCCACCCTTGAAACCAAACAATGAAAATCTCTTCCACTCCCTTCCTTTCTTTTCCCTTCCGCCAATCCAAACATATTGTAAAAAGATTATGCCTTGAAATCACGATTCAACACAGTTTAGCATACACGCCCCAAAACTACAAAACTTGTGCTTTGAAGTCAGATTTCGTGAAAATACAAGTTCTGCAGTTTTAAGGGTGTTTGTGCAAAATTAAAATTGTGTGGATTAGTTTGGGTGAAATAAACATCAATCAACGAAGAAACATGACGAACCAACGTAGACAAGTGCATGTGAAATGCCTCAAAAGAAGATAAAGTGTTGATTGAACAATGGCACAAGTGGTCAAAAGTTAGAATAATCAAGCAAAAATTATTACACTGAGGCCCCCTAATGCAAGGCTGAAAATTATTCAAGCGGGAAGATGATGTCGGGTTAGTGTTTTTTTTTTTTTTTGGGTCTGTCTTGGCTACATGATTGAGTTTGGGTTTGAACTTAATAGATTAAGGTCAAGATTGGATCAAACTAAAACTACCTGGATTAATTAAAAGGAGTCACTAGTACTTCTAAGCTTAGATCAACCCATGAGTTTTTCTCTCTTATGCATTAAGATAAACAATTACATAAAATGGATAAAAAAAGATCAAAATATAATTCCAAGTAGTGGCATCAGGAGGAGTCTGTCCAAGGAGCAAATCTTGGAAGATGAGATGAGATGAGATGACAAGAGATGCTGTAGAAATTGCCCCATGCACAGTAAGTGTACTATCAACAAACTATATGGAATTGGTGATAGACAAATTGTCTGTGAAGTACCTGAAAAGGGAAGAGTAGTGTAAATTGTTGATTGAGATAAAAGTAGTCAAAATTTATAATAATTGAAGTGAAATTACGACTTAGCAATTAGTTGGGTTGAATTATAGGATCCAGTTTGTATGGTAGAAATGTCATTATAATGTATTTTATTTTATTTTTTCATAAATATATATTTTCGAAATTTGAATACTTAGAGGTTGTTCGGTACGCGTGTTTAAATATATGTTTTTAGTTTTTAAACAATATTACACATATTTTCACATATTTTTTTATTCACATATATTTTTTTTTAAAATTGAAAATTGTTATTTAAACACACATACCAAACAGGTCTTTAAATTTTTCATATTGTATATCACATATAATATCATGTATTATGTGATACATGAATAGTCTATGACTTGTAAAAGTTGTAAATATATAAGTATATTTCTTACAAATTTGGAATAAATTCAATTAATGATTTATTCTGCAATCACTTATGCAGTAGAATTTTTTACCTAAGAGAGTATATTGTATAGTATAATGTGCCTCACTATCTCTTAAAAGATACCATAACTTTTTAGGCGTGTCTTTATATTAAAACTATTTTCATTTTCCCTTATGTGTGTTTGTTTCTAAAAATAGTTTTTTAACCAATGCTCTTAAGGCATTGATTAACATTTCTCTTAATAATATTTACAAATAAATTGGCCACACTTACAAGTTTTGTTTTAGTTTTGGTCTCTTGAACCCTATAGAGAAAATATGATAATGATAGAAGGACATAGATGAAACAATCAAATGAACAATTAAAGAGAAGGAGTAATGATACAAATATATAAAAATTCATAACTTTGTACTACAACTCACTATGTGACGAGTTATGAGTGCGAAGTTGTCCCCACATGGCCCACCATCACACTTTCACCACTCACAATTTGCTACGTGGCAAATTGTAACACATAATTATGCATTTTTATGTATCATTAACATTACTCTATAGGAAAAATCCCAAAAAAAAATATATATATATATTAAAGGGAAAGAAGACAAACATAATGATCCCAAAAAAAATTTGTTGATATATTTTTTACTTGTTGGACAAAGATTCCTAATCTCTAAAAATTTACACCGGCACAAAATAAAGTTACATGCTTATGGATTAGACTATACACATTAATACAGTCAATACAAATCTTACCTTATAGACACATGTATCCAACGATACATATGATCATCCCAACTACACAACAATGCAAAACAACAAGTAACAACCATGCACAAAAAGATATCTCAACTAATAGTTGAGATATCACAAAATAACAACTTGCAACTATTTAGATAAAATAATTTAAGAAAATTACCATACAAAATGAGAAGATGATCTAAAATATTTATATACAAAAATTGCCAATGAATTTTTTCTTGTTCGTTAGTCTGGTTTAATATCAAAACACGCATTTTCATAATATTTTTTCACTCATATATATTTTTATAACACCTAAACAATATTATCAAACATAATCAAATATCCTGGAGGAGTCTGACAAATAAGCAATTTATTGGAAGATGGCAATAGATAGTGCAGAAAGTGCTGGATGCACGTTGTGCTGTATTAGTGAAATTGGTGGCAAACAATTGCATTTGAACTCTGAAGTACCTAAAAAGAAGGGACAAAAGGGGCTTCTGCCCTTTTTGGGCAAATTAAATAAGAAAATGCCCCCCTTTCCAAACTAAATAGGGAAATGCCCCTCTTTTGAAAATCGAGTTTCTCAAAATCGATTTAGACCCTATAGCGGCGTTTTTAAGGAGCCTATAGTGACGTTTTAAGGACCTATAATGACGTTTTTTAACTCGACTTTAAAGAAATCGAGTTATAGGTAAAAAAAGGCCATTATAGGTTGATTTCATTGCCTATAACTCGATTTTATTAAAATCGAGTTAAAAAACGTCACTATAAGTCTTTAAAACGTCACTATAGGTTCCTTAAAAACGTCGCTATAAGGCCTAAATTGATTTTGAGAAACTCGATTTTCAAAAGAGGGGCATTTTTCTAATTAGTTTAAGAAGGGGGGCATTTTCCTATTTAATTTTCCTAAAAAGGGCAGAAGCCCCTTTTGTCCTAAAAAGAAGTGTAAGGCATTGATTGAACTAAACACAACTGTGGTCAAAATTTGTGATCAATGAGGTTAAAATTATTGAAGCGTGAATGGAAACATGATAAATAAAGACCCATTGAAAATTCGGAATGACGGTTAGGATCAAGATTGGGTTCGGATCAAAAGTATTTGAATTTAGACAAGTCACTGATTTTTTTAAATCTATAAAAATCAACATAAAAATTCGGATTAACCTCCTCTAGCTTATAAGTTTATGTATATAAATAATTACATTTAAAAATATATAATTAGATACATATTTTTTTTATAAAAAATCATATTTTAATTCCTAAATAGGTTAAAAAATTATTGATGTTCATTCTATATTTTATAAACTCTTAAAAAAAACTTGAAAGAATATTTAAGAAATAATTCTCATTGAATGTGGTGTTACTTTTAATATAAAATTAACAAAATTGCTTGATTATTACAATGAGTAGTAAATATCTTCACCATAATTAAGAAATGGTTATAAAATTTTTATATTTTAAAAAGAAATAATTCTTCTTGAATTTGGTGTTACTTTTAATATAAAAATTAACAAAAATCTCAATTTTTAAAATGAGCAGTAAATACCTTCACCAAAATAAAGAAATTAAATTGACATATGTCACAAAATTAGAGCTCAACTGAAATTCAATTTAGAAATTTAATTCTTTCAGTTTGACTTTAAATAAATAAATTAGCTTGTAACACATGCATACACATAAATATATTTAAAAACAAACACATTTTTATCATAAAAATGTATATAATTAATCGAATTATTAGAAAAAATAAATGTAATTAGATGCATATTAAAAATTTTGTCTAAGTTTAATACTATTTATGATCATTTTATTATAATTTTTAATAAGATAAAACATGTGGTGATTTTTGTTTAGTAGATATATGATTGAGTTTTTTATTTTTTATTTTATAGTTCATTAATATTAGGCTCTTAGTATTTTGCACTTATTAACTCACTTAGCATAAAGATTAAAAAATTTAGGTGAACATATGGCACAAAATTATATCGTAATTGAAATCTATACAATGATAGAAGTGGAAATGAATCATAAATACCTCCATGGGAAAAATACTATAATGTACCTACTAATTAAACTACAAATTCTTGGTAAAGAAAAAAAAAATGTTTTACTAACATATGACCTTAGGACATATATTAATAAACCATTTTAGAAAATTTTTTATGAAAAAATAAAAAAATAACTAATTGCTTTGATAGTTTTTTCAATTTTGATATTTTAAAATGGACTATTAATGTATGCCATAATTGGACACAAGAAAAAATTGAGAAGATAATATAGAATATTCGCATGCATAAATTGCAAACCAACTTTTAATAAATAGAGGAAAAACTTGTATTTTGAACCTTTTTAGCACAATGGATCAAACCTGTACTGTACTTGTTTTTCTCAGATTAGTTTTGGGTTTGAGTCATTTGACTCATTTTCACATATTTAAAATTCCATAAAGGCTTTTTTTTTTTTTTTTTTTTTTGCAGTTACAACTTATCTAGCTTGACTTAAATTTAAGTTACTTACCTGTGATTTGAAATTTGATACTTTTTTACTTGAAATTTGACCGATTATCTAACCATAGTTTGAAATCTAATTATGCAAATGTTCCACTAAATTCATTTTTTATCTTATTTGATCCTGTATTTTTTTTTTAAAAGAGAAATATAAAAGTTAAGTAAAATTACATATTTAACTCTATTTTTAACATAGATAAGTTATGAAATTCTGAGAAAGTTAACCGGCTAAAGTTTTAGCTTATATTTTAGCATAAGTTGTAATTTGCACTTTTTCCTTTTAACTTTTTTTTCTTTGAGTTTGGACTGGTTGATGGGTTTAACTGTTCAAGTCCAATTTTAACCTGATCTAGACTAATAAATGTCTTCCTTCTTACCCTGAGAAGTCCCACCTTTAACTGAAACAGATAAAAAGCCTCGAAGATCTCCTTCCCACTGGCCACTTCCCATCCTCTTCTTTTTTTCCATTTTCCTTATTTTGTAATCTCAAATTCCAAAATTGTATTCTCTTATTACAAAAGATCATCACGTGCATTGATTCTCAAAGAAGAAATTCTAGTTTTTACATTGTCAAGTAAGACTCTGTTCTGGAAATAATTTGTGCTTCATTTTATTATTGTTTTCATCAATATTGTTATGATTATTACTATCAGTTTATGCTTCATAACTTAAACCTAATACCTCCACCTTGTAAATAAGGAAAAGTGTTTTTCTATTCTTTACTTCTTCTTTTTTAATCTCCTGTATGGGAACAAAATTGTTGTTCTCAAAGCTGTAATCTAAGAACTAAATCATTTTTTACACATGCATGCAACAGATCATTCTTTGCTAATTCCACTACATTTGTTGTACTTGAGGGAATGAAAGCACGCTATGTTGATGTGACCATTTACAAATTAGATACTTATAACCAGATATGTTTACAAACTTTACCAGTACTTTCCATTAGAAAATGAAGACAATTTTTAAATAAAGAAAAGAAAAGAAAAGAAAAAGAAAACGATGGCCGTAGTCTTTAACGCATCAACAAGCACAATTCTTCTATAAATTCACTCTGCCATCAATAATAGTTGTTAGTTTTTTGACGCATCACCAGTTCTTCTATAGTTTCTGAATGGTTTTCAATTTATTTTTGACTTATCATCAGAGCACGATGGCAGAGGTAATCGTAAGCAGGGTGATTTCATTTGCTACTGAGCTGATCGGCAATGCTTGGGGCTGCGAGGAGGAGCTAAGAGGGCTTGGTGAATCATTAACCATGATTCGAGCTGTTTTGACTGATGCCGAGAGAAGACAAGTGAGAGATGAGTATGTGAAGCTTTGGCTCCAGAACCTTGAAGATGTTGCTTATGAAGCTGACGATGTGCTGGACGAGTTTATGTACGAGAATCTCCGGCAAAAGATAGAGGTCGAAAACAAAAGGAAGAGAAAGGTAAACTTCCTCGACCCATTTATTTTCAGTCTCTCCATGGCGAAAAAAATTAAGGCTGTTCAGGAAAAACTAGCAAAAGTAAATGGGTTGGCAAATGGGTTTGGACTTGCTAGAATATTGTCAGTAGATTCAAATGTTGAGATTGTTCCAACTAGAGAGACAGACTCCTTTCTTGATCATTCAGAAGTTGTAGGAAGGAAAAGTCAAATTTCAAAAATAGTGAGCTTGCTGACTAGTGCAACCAATCAACAACTCTCCGTCATTCCTATAGTCGGCATGGCTGGTTTGGGAAAGACAACTTTTGCAAAACTAGTGTACAATCATGAGCTAGTAAAAAAACATTTTGATAAGACAATATGGGTATGTGTCTCTGATGATTTTAATGACAAAAATATTTTAAAAGGGATTCTTGAATCCCTTACCAATAGCTCATGTCTTTCAGTAAGTAAGAATACAGTACTTCAAAACCTTCAAAAAGAGTTGCAGGGGAAAAAATATCTTCTCATTCTTGATGATGTATGGAATGAAGATCTGGTACAATGGGATACATTAAGGGTTTGTTTGTTAGGAATTATGTCAAATACTGGAAACAGTATCATTGTTACAACCCGTAGTGACAAGGTGGCAGAAATCATGGAGACACATCCCCGGCATCACTTAGAAAGACTACCCGAGGCAGAATGCTGGTCCATAATCAAGAAAAAATTATCTTCAATTCCATTAACTCCAGATTTGGAGGCTATTGGATATGATATTGCCAAAAAATGTGGAGGGGTCCCATTAGCAGCAAAAGTCCTAGGAGGGACAATGGCTTGTAAAAAAGTCAAAAATGAATGGTTAGCAATTCAAAACAATGAAATTTGGAATTACCCACATGTTAGCCATGAAATGTTACCAATATTAAAATTGAGCTTTGATCATCTGCAATCACCATCTCTTAAAAAATGCTTTGCATATTGTTCAATTTTTCCTAAAGATTACATGATTGCAAAGGAAGAGTTAATTCAGCTTTGGATGGCTGAGGGGTTCCTTCGACCATCTCAAGGAAGTTGTGTGGTAATGGAGGATATTGGTAACATGTATTTTGATATCTTGTTGGCAAATTCCTTATTTCAAGATGAGAAAAAGGATGAGTTTGATAATATTACCATTTGCAAGATGCATGATTTGGTACATGATCTTGCACTCTCAGTTTCAAAATCTGAGACCTTATTTCTGAATAAGGATTTGGAGGGTGACATCAGTCATATACGATATTTATTTATCGAATCTAATGGTAAAATTGTACCAAGAATTCCATCTTCAAAAAATGATGTTAGGAGATTGCGCACATTTGTTTCTAAAAATGTTGTGCTTGGCAACACGTTATTAAATTTTAATTGCTTACGTGTTCTAAAATTAAATGGAAACTCTATAAAAGAATTGCCAAGTTCAGCTGGCCTTTTAATACATTTGAGGCTTCTCAGCGTTGCAAGTTTATCCATTAGAGCATTACCAAAGTCCATCACCAAACTCTACAATTTGCAAACTTTAAGAATTGAAGGTTGCCGAAATGTCAAAGAGCCTCTTGAAGATCTAAAACAATTGATAAACTTAAGGCATATTTATATCCCTTATGACTTTAATGAAAAACTTAAGGATATAGGGCAATTGACGTGTCTACAAACATTGCGATGTTTTATTGTGGGTCAAGATGCAGGTCATCGGATTGAGGAATTGGGATGCTTAAATCAACTTAGAGGAGAATTAAACCTCTGGAATCTAGAGCATGTGAGAGATAAAGAAGAAGCCCGAAGAGCAAATTTAGAAGAAAAGGCCAAAATATACAAGTTGAGATTTTACTGGACGAGACGGGGATCGGAAAGAGAAGGTAACCATGAGAATGATGAAGAGGTGTTGGAAGGTCTCAAGCCTCACCGATATTTGAAGAGCTTGGCAATTGATGGCTTTGGAGGAAAGAAATTCCCATCATGGATGTTTCAGCTATTTGGCAATTTAATTGAGATTGGATTTGGGAATTGCAGAAAATGTGAGGTTCTTCCCACTCTAGGGCTTCTACCCCATCTTAGGGTTCTTACAATACTAGGAATGGATGGTGTAAGACGTATAGGAACTGAGTTTTACAGTAACTATAATAATGGAAGTGATGGCACTGTATTGTTCCCAGCTTTGAGAAAACTTGATTTGAGTAGAATGCCCAATCTAGAGGAATGGACGGATGTGATGGAGCCAGCAACAACAACAGGCCTAACGGTGTTTCCTTGCCTTGAGGAGTTGAGCATTCAATTTTGTAACCAACTGAAAAGTGCTCCATGTCTTTTTTCGAGTCTTAAGAAATTACACATTAGGGACATGTGTAGCACGACATTTGAAAACATTATCAGCAAGCTTACCACACTCACGTCCCTCGAGGTTTGGAATATTTCAGGACTTGCTTGTTTGCCAGAGAAGTTATTGCAAAACAATGCGAGTCTCATGTCTCTGACGATAGGGGGATGGGCTGATTTGGAGTCCATCGTGTCACATGAGGATGTATGGGCCTTCTGCACCTCTCTTCGATCGCTTAAAATAAAAGTCTGTTGGAAATTACAAATACAAGGTGTCCCATCCCATCTTCAACGCTTGGAGATAAATGGGTGTGTTATTCTACCTACTGGGCTACAATCATGCACGTCTCTTACCCTACTAGAGATTCAGCGTTGTGATAAATTGAAATCAATTCCAAATCTAGGACAATTGCATTCTCTTACCCAATTAAAAATTAGGTATTGCGATAATCTGATATCAATACCTGATTTAAGAGGATTGCATTCTCTTATCGAATTACAAATTTGTCATTGTCCTAAATTGACGAGTCTCCCAGAGGGTTTAGAATCTCTCACCCGCTTAAAGACTTTGGCGATTGGCAAGTTTTGTAAGGAGCTGGATGATTTCCCGAGTCTCGTTTCTATCGAACACTTGCACGCATCCCTGCAACATTTAGAATTGAGAGGGTGGCCTAAACTTAAGTCCATACTGGACAATATTCAAGTCTTCACTGCCCTTAAAAGTCTCTTCATATCTCACTTTGAAGGCATGGAAACTTGGCCTGAGTGGTTGTCCAAGCTTTCTTCTCTTCAAATTCTGGAAATCTTCCGTTGCTCCAAGTTAAAGGAAAGTTGTCCAATTGGTGGAAAAGAGCGGTACAAAATTGCCCATATTCCAGATATCAGAATCTATTAAGCAAACAAGCGGTATGTGTAGTCAAATCCACTTATCATACTTTCATTTAAATCAATATTATATTCTTAATTGCCTCCAATTCTTTTCTCTTTTTAAGTTTCCGCTAAATTCTTTTGTTTTTTTTTTTTTTTTTAAAATGTTTTGGCAATTTCTGATTAGATCAGTTAAAGTATCCTGGATTGCATATTCTATTCTCTTCTATCATTGAATTTAATATTTGGCAGTATTTTTATAAAATTATTTTGGCATTATTAGATTACTGTTGGACTGTCACTCAATTGGACAAACCTTCATAAAATCTGAACATTGGGATGGATACAATTTACAATTTAGGCGTGGAGGTATCTAAGTTGCCAACCAAACTTGTTTTTTCCTCTGGTTTTGCTATTAAAATTTATAACGTACTCCCACTACTATTTTGTAATTTTATTTAACCATTCAATTATTGGTGGATTTAAAATTTTATGAGCTCTTAAATTTATTTATGTAATTTTTTTAAAGACCTTATAAACTGTAGAACTTTGTAAAGTCAAAAGCAATACTTGCATTTGAAGTTTTCTTTGTATAAAATTTTCCCATTTTATTTTTGTTTTTTGATGGCTTGAGTGGATCTTTTTTTGATAAGTATGGCTTGAGTGGATCTTATTTTATGGATTTAGCATTTGTGAATTAAAACTAATTTTTTTTCTGTTACTAATGGCCCTAGCATTCTGCTCTAGTAGAAACGGATGGTTTCATACAAGACCTGCATATTGTACTTAAGTGGATCATGGGTTAACATTTTCTCTCCTCAAGAGGTCCAATTCCCTTACTAAAGAGATGTTCTCTGGTGTTAGCGAAGTGGAAAGTTTCTTAAATTGGTCAAGAATTTTTTAGAAGTTATTGCCAACGTGATGCTCACTTTACATCAAAAGCAAGATATTGCTTATTGTGGTTGTTGCCAGAGTGGCTAACAATTGCACACAGTCTAGTGCAAGTGTCAATTTGATTCCTATCTGATTGGAGTTCATTAAAATTTTGTGAGTTCCCCTTAATCTCATCTTCTATTCTTCTTATTTCTTTATTTCATCTACTGTTTTCTGAAGTTGTTGATATTATGGAATGTACAATTTGCTAGAGTCGTTGTACTAACTTTTCTCTCTTCAACATTTGGTACTTAATGCAAGGACCTTACTTATCTCCCTAAAGTGGATTTTATGTGTTTGATCACCAAATTGCTATGTCTATCCGTTCATAACTGTCTCAAAGTTAAATAAATAGATGTGTTGAGGGTGACGACACATCCTAGTCCAAAGATGGGGAATGGTTAAGAAGAGGAATCTGTTTGAAGTTCACATATATATTATTACAACAGTATGTGTGGTATGTTTTCTTAAACTTAATCCTCATCTCTTCTTTGATGCTTTACCTTAAATCAACCGATTCTATTCATAATTGCCCTACTTTCTTCCTATCTCAGTTTAGTTTCCCCCAATCTTTTTCTTTGTTAATGAACTATATTGTTTTGATGTGCAGGTGCTAGTGACAACTTATATATTGTATTCAGCCAGAAGAACAATTTGACTAATTCAATGGAGTTTAGTAGAAGTTCATTAAAGTTGGTAAGATTTTCTTCTCTTCTCATTTATGAAGTATTATATGAATCCAACAAATATACTATTCATGCCAAAGATCCCCTCTTCCCTATCACTTTTCCTACAACATATACAAACCTGTTGCATAGAAAAAGGAAAATAAAATTTTGTTAATCCAAAGTATTCTATGAATTTCTTTTGACATGATTAGTGTTGGTAGTATTTTATTAGTACAACTGGAGCAAGAACTTAAGAAATTTAATATTACTTATATCCCAACAATTGGGACCACCATATTGTAATAATATAAAACAATTTTTCTATCTAAATTGTTGACATATTTCGTCTCTCTTATGAATCTAGCAACATCTTGTGTTCTTTATTTAGCCATTCAATCATTGAAAACTAATGGGCATATACATTAAGCTTTTGCATTTGGAAACTTCAAAAGCTAGCTAATTAAATTGAGCATTAGAGATTGTAAGTTCATACAAAAGCTCCTTGTGCACAAAACAAAGTGAAGGATTTCTTCAAATTAAAGAGGGAATTATTATTCCTTTTCTTGATTATAGACTTTCTCAATTTTTCCAAGTTACTGAATGCTTAAGTGGGTCTTTTATTCAGGATGGGTTCAAATTTTGAAGAACTTGAGGAGTTTTGCTCTTTCATACTTTGGAAACTAGACTAGTGAGTGAGCTCAATAGAATAAATTCTTCAAGTTTTTGTTTTTGGATATTAAACCCTGGCCACATACATTAATAGCAATAAACTAAGGAATCTTTTGTGCTTGTTTCATGTGCTACAACTATGTTTTCTTATGAGATGGTTATTCAGAATAATCATTACATATTATAATCCTTTGTGTACATAGTTGGGTAATGTTCCTTTTGCATTTGTGGAATTATAACTGTTTTTTCTATTACTGATGGCCCTAGTATCCCATTGTAGAAGAGAAGGGAAGATTCTACTTAGGAGCAGCATATGGCAATCATGATTCCCTAAAGCTGATGCATGTGCTCCCATATCATGCCTCACCACATTATCTATTAGATATTTTATTGTCCTAGATTTTCATCATTAAAAGGAAGGATAAGCTAAAGGTAATGCCCCGGGTTTTCCAAGATTGTCATCTAAAACAGATTGACTGCTATGTCATCCACCTAGTAGCATCTTGAAGCTTATGTGATATCAGAAAAAGCTGGCGGTAAGTCCGTCCATAACTGACTTTCTGCTCTGTCTCTCTCTAATACTAGTATGTATTTTTTTCATATAAGAATGAATTATCAAAATTTCATTCATAAATTATTTGTTATTTCTTCCATAATATATTCACTTTCTTCAAGCTTTTCTCATAATTTGGGCATAATGTGTCTGTAGGAAGACTTGGTTCTTGAATTTCAACCAAGGTCTGCTAATGCGTGAACAGGTTTGTTTACTTAAGCTGTCTAACTCTCTTGGAAAGGTTTTTTTAATTTCTTTTTTATTGCCCTTCCCCCAACATAATATATTGCATGAAAAATGGATTTTTTTTTTCTTTTCAATATTTTTTTTAATAAATGCTTGCATAAGTGTCATGGATAAAGTTTAAGTTCACACAAAATTATTGATATTTTCCCAATATTATATTGTTCTTGAGCTTTAGCCAATTATCAGATTTGCTTTTGTACTTTTAACAATTGGCCCATGAATTGCTCTCTTTTCTTGAACCTAGCTCTTCAATTGTAATTCAAAGTTCTAGCATTATATTGATTACCGTTTGTGCATTCTAAGTTCAGAAAAGTATACATAGCAAACGGAAAAGGGAAATTAAGGATCACCTATGTCATATTCAAAAATGAAAAATAGACACTTTACATCAATTCTAGCCATAATGTGCTCTTTTTTGATGAAATCCAAGCCAGTGAAAAGAAGGAATAAGATATTTCCTGCTGAACTCAGTCATGGCGTTAAGGATAGGAACAATTAGGTTTCTTCCCCTACTTATTACAAATTCCAGGTCCTACAAAATTTTGAGGTGAGTTTGTAAGTTTAGATGTCATTTTATCTTTATTATATTGGTACCCATTTATATTATCTGTTTGAGTCATTAATATTGATTGTGTTGGGGTGGAGAAGCTTTGTATCTCTTCAAGAAATGAATTACAGGGACAAGAATGCTCCTACCTTCCAGTAAAGATGGAGTGCAATCAGTCTCTTTGGACGTGTAAGTGGAAGATTGGACACAGTAGTTGAAGGTTTATTTTAACTTATACACTTGTGAAGCCTTAGATTATTGTCAAAACTGATTTTTTTACTATTCACTTTGAAAAGGAGAGAGTAGTAGTCAGAGTGGACCAGGGATATTGTTCACTTTGAATCACAATAGATGGACTTCTAAATTGATTTCATTGCTTCTTTGTTATTCGCTAAAATTTGCGAGTTTTTTCTTTCTCTTCTATTGTCTCTCTTCCAAAAAATTTTATTATCACTATTTCCTTTTTTTATTTTCGATTTTGTGTACTATTTACTAAATTTTTTGTTCCCTTTCAAATTCATTGTTGCTTTATATTTCAGTGGCAAATTGACAGCAGTGGGGAGTTTGATGAATCTGTGTGAGTTATATGGAATTCTTCAAGGTAATGTAATTTGCTCTTTTCCATGTTTTTCATTTTGGAACTTTTTTTTCTTTTCCATTTTCTAATCACAACACGGATCTATTATTGGTAGCGTTTCAAAACCTAAAGCTGAGACTTTGTGCTATTTTGCACTTTAGAGCATTAGCATCTGTTATTTTTCAAAATATAAGTTTTCTCTATTACTAAAGATTCTCACATTCTGTCAAATGGGGAAAAGAGAATGTGCTGAATTGCATACTCATTATGATTTTTCAGTTACATATTCTGTATTGTGGTGTTATCTGACTTTGGTAACATAATCTGGATCCATAGAAGAATGAAAAATTATTTGTTGAATTGTTGGAGGAACTTGCACAATTTTTTTTTTTTCTCTTTGTTCAAAGGTTGACTGACATTTCAGGTTGCACACAAATCAAACATTATGTGGGTGGTGACCTATGCTCAAGTTGCTGGCTTGTCCTTTTCAACAAGCGTAAGTAACATATTTGAAAATCAAAGAGTTGACAAGAGTGGATGCCTTTCCACTATAGTTGGAGAACCTTTCATTTATTTGATGAGCTATCTTTAAACAGATGCAACTTGCAAGAAGCTGAGATTTCTATCAACAGCGGGAAGGATGTGGTACCTTACTAACTAGCAGATGCTGGAAATACTTCATTTCCCAATTAGAGTTCTTGTACTTCAGCATAGATAATTTAAGATTGTAAATATCTAGATAAAATTTTGAGTTTTGATCCCTAATCTAAGCTCTGAAGAATCTAAAATTGGAATTTTTTTTCTTCTCAAATGTCCTTTTTTTTCAATATTTCACTTTGAAATAGAATAGCTTATGCACTTATTTTTTACTAGTTTCCTTAGAATTTTTGTTTGCTCATATAGTGCAACATATTTTGCTGCATAGCATACTTAGATTTTCAAATTTCCTCCCTGCAACAGAAATCAAGTATTTTCATTTGAAAAATCAATTCATAACTTCTTGAGATTGTGTGTGTGTGTGTGTGTTGTGTTATTCTGGGCTACCAACAATGTATTGATTGGGGCTCTTTAGTTTCTATTATATTTTCTTCATTTGTTAAGTTTTGACTTATCAATTTTGGATTAATTAGGGCTCTTTAATTATTCAAATTTCAGACTTCACCAAAGTTTGTTGATGTTCTGAATTTATATGAAGTTAATTTTGAATTTGAGATATAATCAATGAAAAATTATTTATTCTATTTTAATTAGACTTGAAGACGAACTTTTTGGTTTACTGTACAGTACAATATAAGGAAGTACGACTTGAAATTCAAAACAAATTGAATGATAGGGTTAGCTTATTTTTTCTTTTGATATCAAATTATAACGTTCAATAAATAGTATTACTTATGATTGAATTGCTTCAAGATTTCCGTGATTCTCAACCTACAATAATTTTATTGTCTTGAGTTTTCTTTCTTTTTATTTTTTCCTCAAAAATTTCTAGTTGCAGGTCAACTGGAACCATAACTTGTATGTATCTGCAATTGTTGATTGGGTATATTCAGTTTCACCATCGACAATGCATCAAGTAAGGCCTAGGCTTTCCTATGGTTTAGACTTTATGCCATGGTTGCTTCCATTCCCTACCTTTATAATCAGAAATAGCTCTTTTTTTTTCTTGAATATGTTCAGTTTCTGACAATTCATCCCCTTTTCAAATCTTATATTATGACTCCCTAACTTAAAGTTGCCGTAGCAGTGACAACACTTTTCAGGATTCTGAGGTAGGCATCTATGATTAGCCTTTCATACTGTTATCATCATACATATCTTTATTTGAATATTCAATCTTTAGAAATAATCAATGACAGACTATAAAATTTTATCTTTAGATTTGTGCAAGAAATTGAAGAGCCCAATAAGGAAGAACAACTTGAAACTCGAATTTGATGCATTTTTTTCCTGAGATCAAGTTATGGATTTTGGTAAGCAATATTACTATTCTCAAGTTTTCTTTCTTTTGTTGTTTATTTATTTTTATCCCTGAGAATTTTCAGATAATCATTTCGAATAATATTGGATAGGCAATGACTTCAGTACTTTTATATATTACATCTGTGATTAGTCTACTTACATATTAATGATCAATTGATCATCATATATATCTCAATTTGAATGTTCAATCTTGAGATATAATCAATTACAAACTATGAAATTTTTTTGTTAGACTTTTGGCAGAAGATAAAGTTCCCAATAAAGAGGAGAAAGTCGAAATTTGAATGTGATTCACTTTTTGTCAAAGATTAAGTAATGGGTTTTCGTAAGCCATTTTACCATTTCTGAGTTTTCTTTCTTTTTTTTTTTCCTTTTTTTTTTTTTTTTTGATTTCTTATCCCTGAAAATTTTCTAATGATCATTAATTGGCCTTAAGAATGATGATTGTATTTTCCAGGCCTTATTGCCCAAACATAGAATGGATAGCTAATGTGTTCCACTTGTTGAACAGGATTCTATGGTCAGTCCACAATCCTTGGATGCTGAAGGAATCCATGGTGTGATCTCGTAGTTCCTACAAGTTGGCACCGGGTTGTTGACAACCAACAATATAATGTGAGGCTTAGCTTTTACACTATAGTTACTTCCATTTCCTATCTATATACTAAGCAGTGGATCTTTTTTACTGAACAGAATTCGTGATAGTTCATCCACCTATCGAATCTTATGTTGTTATCATGGCCTCATAGAGCCCTTTGTTCCAGTGACTTCAACATTTTATTGTACATTGAGGTATACATATGGAGATTGGCCATCTTATACACATTGATTTCATTTCACAAATAAGATCTTCTACATCTCTACCAAAGCATTGAATAATACTAACATCAATTAATCTTTGCAGTCTTCTCTTTTCATCAGCCTTGTTGTCCTAACTTAAGACTTCAACTTGTTTGGGTGCCCTAGTTCATACAAATGTTCAGAGGTTATTTCCATAAAGTTAGTAGATAAGGTAATGGACGTATATCTCTGTAAGTTGACTTATATTTGTTGTTATTCAATTAGTAGCATATGGTTTAGACATTAATTGTATTACTAACAAATATGGCTTTAAATTATTAACTATTAAGTCAGTTATGACTAAACCTGCAATGTGTTAGTTCGAACTACCACTATGTTGATAGATTCTGATGACTTTTGCATTCCTTTCATCTTTTGAAGGGGAAAAGAGCGAGATGCACAACAGTGGTTGAACTAGAAGGCATTCTTACATTGTTTGACTCTCCTGAGTAGCTCCATATATGCATGACCATGCTGGCTTCTTTGAATTGAACTTCTGATAAATGGGTGAGTTTTTATTCTTGTGAACGAGTTGGACCAATTCTGACATTGGTTATACAAAGCGCTAACCAAAAATAGAATACACAGGTTCTACTCAGTGTTACACAGGCCATCAAACAATATAGCCACTCCAAACATGTTCTGCTGTCTCGCTTTCAGCTTTGACATCATCAACCATCGTTGAAACTTGCTCTAAACTAGAGCTTGTCCTCAGCAAGAAAGAACTGGAGTTCTCAAGATTACATGCCAAGTATATGGATCATGATCAAAAGCTTTTACAGTGCTTCTCCCTTTTATTAATATTGAGAACTTTGTCCTAAGATGATCTTAGTTTTCATAGTAGGTCATTGTATATAAATAACGTTTATCAGGCATACTTTGTTTGTACTTGTAATCATTTTCAAGTTGTTATTCATTTTCAAATTGTGCTTCCTTTTAGACTAGAAAAGGGCCAATTAACTCTTTGGTCACCATGATTAGACTAATAAAAGGGTTACAGATGGATTTGCAGTTCATTCCAATATTCAAAATACCTTAGCTGTTACAATGTTAAGCCTTATAAGACACATTTGATGGGGCATCCTCTCCCTATTTTTGGGCAATGCCCAACACAAAATCATAATGCAAAATCTCCTAGCAACATCTGGAAAAATCAAGTTATCTACGAGAGCTTTGATCCATGTGGCATTGCTATGTACCCTAATCTCACTTTTGAAATTTTGGGAGATCCAAATGTTACCTAAACAACAGATTCTCGCCAAAAATTTTCAGACGTTTCTCTTCAAACGCCCAAAATTAGGATTGAACCTAACATCCGTTCTCCACTTTTGACACCAAGCTTGTATCCCATTTAGAGGGAAATTATAAGCATATATGAATATGGCAATTCAAAATGACATGAGATATTATATTAGAGAGATGCACTTGAACAATATACCAACATTGAAATTTATTAATTTTTTTTTAAAATTACCATCACAAGTTAAAAAGTAATGCCAATTAGTGATGTTACTTGTTCAATTCTTAGTTGTCCTGAACCTTATCAGTCACATATTGAATGCAGCAGGCCAATTAATTCCACAAAATTTCTTATAATGATAAAGAAACTTGTTTTTCAGAAACCCCTTCAAACCTGTGGGGAAGAAACTTATTTATTGAAAGTTTGAAACTCCAGCAAATGGGGCATCAAATTATTACAACAAAGCAAATTACAAAGGTGCCTACACACAAATTTAAGTATCATAGCTTTAAAGTTATCAGTCCTGTCATTAGGTTACCAATTTTCCACATTTTACTCTTGACTAGCCAAAGATACAGTACTTGTGAACATCTTTTCTCGAGCCACTTAATGGAAGAAACTTCAACGTTAATAATGCCTATAATGCAATAAAAATTACACACAGAGAAACAATTGTGACAAGCTAGCGTGCACATTTTTTTTTTTGGATAAGCAAGAAAAAGAGGGAGAATAAAATATTCAAATTAGTGACATTTGTTTCATGTGGTTTAATTTTTTTCTTTAGGTTACAAAATAGTGTGAGTTTCAATCTCTAATATGGCTCTTCCATGATAACTAGAATGGCATCCCCCAAAGAATTAATTTGGGAGTATAGTACAAGATATACTGATATTAAAAAATTAGAATAATAATCAGAAAAAATAAAAATGGATTGAAGATGTGAGTTTAATTTGATTTCAATTAAATTGTTGTTTATGAGGGCCATGTCCATTCTTCGACTTTTTTACAATTAATATCTTTTAATATTCATAGTATAAGTTTTTAGAACATTCTCCTCAAAAAAATGATAAAAAGATTTTTCAAATTTTTTTTTATAATAGTAATTTTAATCAATTAAAAATAATTGTACAATGATTTTGGATCAGAATTAAAGTATACAGGAATTGTTGTATACTCTCTCCTGCCCTTATGAGGGAAAAAAATCAATACGAAGTCCAAAAATTCACAAACTGGAGTAGAGAGTCAACACTCATCTAATGACATCCAACAAAATGAAGTACTGACAAAACCAGAATCTATTCTCTCAACTAAGCAAGCTCTTGCCTCTCAAGCGTTCTCTTTTTTTTTTTTTTTTTTTGGTATTTTGCTTCAAATGTTCCACATAATGCACGAAGGAACTACATTCCACCCCTTATTCCAATATGAGTTTGGTTTTCTTCTTCAACATTGAAGCATATCAGACAATGTTCTCAACACTGCCCATCCCACTCCAAACACCACAATGTTCTATGGTAAAACTTGAATGTATAAATAGCATTTGCTATCAATAACAGAGATACTTATGCTGCTTCTTCCACATCTTCAATTTCTGCGATAAACAATTATCAAATGATATCAAGTTAACAACTCTTGAACTAAAGAGTACAACTGACATATGTAGCCATTCTTTATATAAAAAAAAGACATAGGTAGCCATATCATCAAACAAGTTGAGGGGTTTAAGCAAATAAAGGTTACGAGATTATTGACTAAAAAACAAAAAACTCCTGTAAGCTATATGAACTTAGAGTGCTTACCAAGACCAGCTTATGTAAATGCAGGTAACACATATGAAGAATATGCATATTATGTGCAGATCTTCAAATTTTCCTTTACTGAAACCAAAAGAAAATTTTATTTTGATTTGAATAATCAATTCCCATATTTTCTTTAGATTGATTATATATATAGAATTCTGGTCTACCAACAATGCAATAATTTGGGCTCCTATTAAATTGTCTTTTATATTGGGTGTTGACTTTCAATTTTTCAGAAATAAAGGTCTTTATTTACTAGCTTAAATTTCTAAGGTAATTTCACAGTTTCATGTTCTCCGTTATATGGAATTTTACAAGAGATAAAAAAAAGTTGACTATATGACTATGATTTTTTTTTTTTTTTTTTGGGAGAAAAGACTATGAATCTTAATATGATTTGTTAGTGTTATGAATATATTTGAAGTTTAGTTCCAAACTTGAGAAATAATCAATGACATAAATGATATATTTTGCCATCATTAGAGTTGTAAATGAAATTAAAGTCTGGTCCAACACTTCGTGGACTTGTAGAACTTTAAAGAAGAAAAAAAAAATGGAAGTCATGTTTCTTAAGAAAGAATAGAATAGTCTTGAAAAGATTGAGACTCCACTAACTTATATAATTTTTTTCTTAAAAAAGTAAACATTACCTATAGTAAGTAAATTAGGTTTCCCAGTTGAATTGATTCTCAAAAAATAATTTCTAGTAGAATTCAAACATTTGGTTGTTTTAAAAATATATTAGAAAAGATAACACTATTCTTATCTTAGTGGTCAAATGCACCTCCTTAAAAATAAAAATTCTGAATAACCTATGTCCAAGCTATAACGCTATATCTACTCAAGAAAAAAAGTTACAACACTATATCATTTTTTTTAAGAAGGAATATATTTTAGTTTTAGTTTTACCCAAAAAAATAGAAAATAAAATAGAAAAGGCATGTTTGATTTTTTTTTTTGGGAGGAATAAAAGGCATGTTTGATTTAATTACAAGTTTGCCACCACTTGCAATTAGAAGGAGAAATTTTTTTTAAGACAGTACTCAATATCAATGAAATTTCATCGAGTACCGTGTAAAATTTGGTCCTCCTTAATTACAAGTGTGCCACCGGATGTAAATTTGGTCCTCCTTAATTACAAGACCTCCTAGTGTGTTTTAGCAAAAAAAAAAAAAGAAAAAAAAAAGACCTCCTAGTGTTATTTTTTGTCTTCTTTTTTGTCATTTGGTTTAATCATTGTCATTGTAGAATACAAAGAAATGTCTTTTGCATGTTTATGTATACCTTGTGCTGTTATCTGTAAAATATTTTATCACCATTCATCAAGGTCTAAACTGGGTTATTGTTCGGCATTCCCTTCTTTGTATCTTGAGGTTCCATACAAACTATAGTTCTTGTCTTTTGCTTAATCCTTGTGTTGCCATATGTAGGCGTTGAAATATATTTTCATACCTACAGCTGAAGCAAGAGAAATATGGCAAGCTTCAATAATTTATTAAGTGAGCCAGTAATGAATGTAATTGATAGATTTTTTACTACATACAAAATGAATGTTAGAATTGATTTTTATTATAATTGACAATGTATAATTTTTTGTACACATGTACCAAAATATGTAATGTCCTTTTGAATTGGCCCAAGCTTGCACTTCATGGACCAAGCCTTCTTGGGGTCCCGTGGGGAAAATTTTTAGGCCTGTATTTAACCCATTGTAAATGATCTATGCATGAGTGAAATACCGTTGATTTTAGATTAGAGTTTGGTGTATTTTTTTGAAAGAGAGAAAAATTGTATTACCACATTTTGTATTTTTTCATTGTGAATAGTGAAATCACTACAACTTTATAGACATAGACAAATTGTTGAATCATGTAAATATTGTCTTGTTTGATTGTTTTTCTTTGGCACATATTTTTCTCTATTTTTGCATCTCACAGATTTACCTACAATATTGTTCAAATGGTGATATATCCATAGATACAATCTTATGCACTACTGGCAGTGTTACTATATCACCTTCTGGCCAGGACCATTCTGCTGATCTTGGTAAGAATTTGTACTTGCATGACTGTTAACAAAATGGAACTAGCCAAAACTGGAGTAAAGACATTTTTTTATGGAGGATTGATTGACCAAAGTTTTCTGTCAAATCTGAAAAAAAAAATAATAAATAAAATAAAATAAATAAAACTTGTTCACTCTTTGATGTCCCAAATCTTGGATTGATTGTTAGAGCAAAGCTAGAGTTTAGAGAAATTGGGCGTTGAGTGTAACCAAACTCTGTCAAGTTGACTCCGGATATACCCAACCTAATGGTAGAAGTTCTTGATGAGCCGTAATGGTGAATTAGCCATGTAAAAAATTGAGTTATGGGATTAACTTCTCTTACTCATACAGCTTATTAGGCTTTGTATGTCACTTTTGTCAGTTTGTGATGTCTAGAGATGTACAATAGCTAGATAGTAGCCACGATTCGTCAAACACATTTGAAGCAATCAAATGATTTGTATAGATTAGCTTGTACATTTTATGAATATGTTAGTCCTGAAATATTTTCAATTGCTATGATGAACTTTCCTATGTATACTAGAATGATGCTGTATTTTTTTTCCCTAACTTATTTGGATTTTGGCCTTTTTGCGTTGATTGAGATAAAAGTGGTCAATACTTGAGGTGAAAATTATTCAAGCGTAATTTCCCATGTTCACACGTCTTTACATTTTCGGTAAATGCATGTGAATATGATAAGTTCAGATTTTTTTTTTTTTTTTTTTAGAGAGAGAGGAGATATTCGTACTTTTTTTTTTTTTGTGACACATTATTTTCTAAATGGTAGAAATCCCATTAACATGCCTTTCTTGTTCTTCATAAATATAGATTCCCAAAATTATAATCATATTGTGACTTGATTTTTTTATATTTGTATATCACATAGAATATCATGTATTTTATCAATTTACAATCAAATTGGCCACACTAACAAGTTTTGTTTTAGTTTTGGTCATATAATCCTATGTATAAAGTCTTTATCCACATAATAATAGAAGGATATAGATGAGTTAATCAAACGAAACAATTAAAGAGAAAAAAGTCCATAAATAAAAATTAAAAATTAAAGAGAAAGAAGACAAACATAATGATCCCCACAAAAAAACAAAAAAAAAATGTTGATATATTTTTTAGTTGTTGGACAAGATTAGGCCTAATCTCTTAAATTTACGCTGGCCCAAAATAAAGTTACATGCTTATGGATTAGACGCTTAGACTATACATACTAATAGAGTCAATACAAAACTTACCATATAGTATAGACACATGTATCCAACGATACATGATCATCCCAACTACACCAATACAAAACTAACAACCATTCACAAAAAGATATCTAAACTAATAGATGATATATAACAAAATAATACAACTTGCAACTATTTAGATCAAATAATTTAAACAAGTTACCAAAACAAATGAGAAGTTGATCTAAAATATTTACATAAAAAAATTACCAACGAATTTGTGTACCCAAGAGGAGTCTGGCAAAGGAGCAATTTCTTGGAAGATGGCAAGAGCTAGTGCAGAAAGTGCTGGATACATATTGTACTATAATACTATATCAATTTAGGACCTCAGTAGTCAGTACACACTAATCTTATCTATATATATATATATATATATAAAACCGAAGCTTTTGAAGCTCTCACAATTTTCCACATCATCACTATTTTCTTTTTCTTTTTATTTTTGATTTTATATCTTATAATAATAATATTGAAAAACGTATACAAACTTGGAGGCCAATTTAAGGGCTCCATAAAACTTGATGGACAAGAAAATATATTCTAAAAAAAGCCCTAATTAATACCTAACCATAATAGGAACAAAATTTGACCTAAAAAAACATTAAAAGAGCCTAAAAACAAGGAAATAAATCACCTAGACCTAAAATAACGTTTTTATCACTATTTTCTTTTTCTTTTTATTTTTGATTTTATATCTTAAAACAATAATATACAATTTTCCACATCATCACTATTTTCTTTTTCTTTTTATTTTTGATTTTATATCTTATAACAATAATATTGAAAAACGTATACAAACTTGGAGGCCAATTTAAGGGCTCCATAAAACTTGATAGACAAGAAAATATATTCTAAAATAAGCCCTAATTAATACCTAACCATAATAGGAACAAAATTTGACCTAAAAAAACATTAAAAGAGCCTAAAAACAAGGAAATAAATCACCTAGACCTAAAATAACGTTTTTTGCATAAAAATACCAAAATCTTTTCTCTCCTTAAAACCCTAGCAATTACCATCTCAAAACCCTAAACTCAACTTCACTTTAAGATTAAAAAAATAAGAAGGAGAGAGACTCACGTAAAAAAAAAATAAAAATAAAAAAAATAGGTTTCGTCTTTTTTTATTTGCTTTCATATGTGCCTGAAATTTTCATTCTATCTTATTGTTTTGTTATATTTAGAATTGATTTTCTTATAAGTATTTGGGTTAATCTCTATATTTTGATAGTATTTTTATGGGTTTGGTTTTTGAGTTGAAATTCTAATAATTATTTTATATTGTATATGGCAGATGAAGCATCTCTATTTTTTGGAGAAAAATCAAAGCTGCAACCTATGTCTTCCAGCCCAAGGTGTGGAAGCATAAAACCCAACAAAAACTTGGTACTCTCTCTTCTCTGTTTGCAATCTCTACTACTTTTTATTTTTATTTTTTATTTTTAACTTTTGCATTGTTACAAGTGTTGTAGAGGATCCTAAAGAAGTATATGTGAATCCCTAGAAAGCCTTGACATTTAATTATGTATTATGCAGTTATGATTACAATGCGATTCAAATCTTAGTGCTTAAGACCAGCAACAAAGCCTATTGATTGTCTGTGCATGGTTTGTATCAGTTTTATATAATTATTATTTGCAGTTGTGATATAGAAATTTGAGTTAGAGAACATGCAACCCTTTAATTTGAAGTTAGGAATTTGCTTTTGATAATTAAGTGTGCTATTCATAAATCATCATTGAATTTCCAATAAATTTATACAAATTCTGAAGCACAATTATTTCTTATGATAATCCCCTTTTGGTTCTTAAATCTTTTGGTATGTGGCTATAAATTTTCGACAAATTAAATTCATATACAAACTAAGGCACATTTATTTCTTATGATAATCCCCTTTTGGTTCTTAAAATTTTTGGTTTGTGGTTATATATCTTGACAAGTTCAATAACCAGATTCCACCTTGATGAGTTGTTTGGACATGAAATTTTTCTTTATATCATTTTGATGGTAATTTTATTCTCAAATAACATTTTGCGATGAATATTGTATATTTTATGTTTATTTTGATAAGTTATGATGTTTTTTCATTTTAAATTTTATTTTAAGTAAAGTGAAATATATTCCGTGCATCGCACGGGTTAGCGACTAGTTATTTGAAAAGGCAAAAAAGGAATCACTGAAAAATGACAATCAGAAAAACAACGGTTTGCTTAATTTACAATATATCAGCGTATTTACAAGTCTGCAAGTGGTAGAATAAATCAAATATGTTCTTGATAACGCTGGAATGCATATTTAGCACATTATCTGTGTACCTTGTTTTTTCATTGTATTTTCTCATCTATTTTTCAATGAAGTTATTTACTTGTCAAAAAAATTAAAAAAATAAAAAAAAAATTCTGAATCTGTTTCGGCTTAACTGTGCTTTCTACTATCAAAACATTGGAAGAGATCAAGAAAATACAAAAGACTGAAATTTTTAGCAAAATCGACACTAATTTCGGATTTATACAGGAAAAGGCGATATTAACACAAATAAGCATTTTCACTTTCAAAAACTTATCCCAAATTAACATAATTTCAATGCATTACTAAATTCCTCATTTAACAACTTGAATTAAACAGACAACACAAAAAAACACATTTAAGTACACTATTATACCTAATTCATTGTTTTTTTTTCTTTTCCAGTTTTTGCTAAGTGACAGACATAAAGCAATCAAATTTCTATTAAAAACGAAATAATTACTAATTACAAAACCAATTAAGCAATAAATTGAAACAATTTGTCAATTCTCATTCACCATTACCATTAATTAAATACACTTCATAAAACACTATTATACCTAATTAGCTGTTTTTTCCAGTTTTAGCTAAGTAATCAATAACCCTTAAACCAAATTAAGCATTAAATCGAAGCAAAATTAAGAGAGAGAGAAAGAGTTTTACATTTTCATGATCCATATGACGAAGCAGTTGATCTCACGTAGAGTCCTCTTCGCATCGATCTTGTTATCGAACGCATTCGCAATCTTCTTCAACGCCACGTGCTCATTCGTCTCCGAATTCAAAGCCGAGCTGAACCAAAATTCTTCGACTCAGGATAAAACAAAAAACCGAAATTGAAGAAATCAAACAAAGAGAGAGAAATAGAGACCAAACGATGCCGTAAGCGCCTTTGCCGATCGGCAGAATGGGAGGCTTATACTTGGCGGTGACTTCGAGGATGTTACCGAAGATATTTTACTGAATAAACCTCCGTCCGTGACTCAACGTCGCCGATATGTTCTCCGTCGTCGTCGTCGCCGCCGACATCGCCATCATCGAGTTCTGAGACTCCGGCTGAGCCTCCGTCATCACGGCGTCTCCTCCGCCAGGATGACCTGGCACACCACCACCACCGACCACTGCTCCTCCGCCGTCCATTTTTTCTGATCTGATTGATTATGATAATGATTGTCGTTTTTTTTTCTCTCTTTCTTTCAAAAAGCTCTTCTTTCTTTCTACTTGTTGTAAATTTGTTGTAAAGTAGCAAAAAAAACAAAACCAATATAAAGTATAAAAGAAAATGAAATGAAATGATTGTTGTTATTGTTGTTGTGTTTGTGTTTGTGTTTGTGTGTGAGTGAATGTATGGTATGTTTTCTCCCTTTTGGGTTGGTTAATTTTGTTGATATATGAGAGCGAATGCAATGTGTGACGTGTATTTTTTTTTGGATTTTTTAGTCAAATACTAAAAAAAAACAATTTTATCTCACTAATCTATATTGTATTTAATCAAATTCTGTTTTTACAACAACTGTGAGTTTGTTTTTGTTTGTTGTTTTCTGATTGATTCAATTTAATTCTGTTTCCAATATTCAAAACAAAAATTATTTTTGTTGTTTTCATAATAAAACAAAAAAGGGTTTGGACGTGTAAGTGTGTAACTCAAAAAATAATTTTTTGAAAATGAAAAACTGAAATTTTTTTGATAATAGAAATTTCAAAAACTTTTTTTTTTCTTTAGAAAATTACAACTTACTTTTATTTTAGATAAAGTGTTTCTCTAAATCAAGTTGGAGAAACTTTCTTTAATCCATTACTTAGGGCATGTTTGGTAGACTGTAATAAGCGTTGTAATGTAATAGCTATTCCTAAGGTTTAATTATTCTTTAGTTTGGTTATGTTTTTATTACAAGGAATAATCATTCCTTATGAATAGCTATTCTTTAAAATGAGAAATAACTATTCCTCTTTAAAAGGTGGTATTAGTTATTCCTTAGTAAGTGCAATAATTTTTATACTTAATATATTTCCAAATAAATAAACTTTTTATATAGATCTAACAATTATAAAAATAAAAAATCATAAAAAATAGCACATATTTCTCTTAAATTTAAAAATAACAATTTTTAAGGAGATATAATTGTATGAGTAAGAAATTTCCTAAAATAAATTTTAAATTTCATTCTAATGTTATAAATTACAACCAAACTAATAAATATGTTTAGTTATTACATTACAACATACTTTATTACTAGTAATAAAGATTACAATTCCGTTCGTAATCCTCATTCAGTGTACCAAACGTACCCTTAGTGATTTATAAGATCATGTATGTGAATTAAAGCACATGATTAATTTTAAATAATTTAAAACAAGTCATAATAATAAATGAGTAATTATAATTGATTATTAAAAGAATTAATTATAATTAATGAAGTATTAAAGACCCATTGGCTCAACTCCAAGAGAAGGATGTACTTTTTAGTGCATGGAATAAAAATTGATAAATGATATGTCTACAACATTTTTACAACAAAATTCTAAGTGGCAGGTTGTTACTGGTTATTATTGTTGGGGCAAAAAAGTAATCTTAGTATTAGTTTCAAATTTGAACCAATAACAATTAACCATCTGTGATTTGTTGTAAAATTGTTATAGACGTAGCATCTTTCATAAAAATTCAATGACTAATTAGGTATTTTAATTGACAAATTAATTTTTTGTTTAATCTGAAGGTTAATATGAACATAAAATGACTCAAAAGGGATGATAAACTTGTAATTAGTTGATGACTAACTTAAAATTAGTGCATAACTGCATATGCAAATATGTGCAATTAAAAATAACCACAATTATATTTATAATATTTCTATATAATAAGTAAGGAACTGAACACATTTATAGTATTATATAGAAGTACAATAAATTTAAGTTTAGCCCAAGTTTATATTTTTATAATTTTAGATGCATGAATTTGCATGTAAATATAATTGACAGTGTATCTGGAAAGACACTTGATATGAAATTGGAGTACATTTAAAATCGAGCATTTAAAATCTAACATCAGTGTATTGTATAATTAAATACACTTAGACACTATTCTCAAAAAAAAAAAAAAAAAAAAAAAAAAAAAAACACTAAGACACATTATTAGAGGAGTAATGTTACAGTCACAAACTATTTTACAGCACTTTTACAAACTGTTAATGTGACTAGCTTTTTATTGGTTTCATCAAGATCTGCTATTAATATCACTTTTTCATTTACCAATAACCACTCACCATACATCAGCAGTTTGTAAAAAAAAATTGTATCTCTAGCATTACTCTTATTAGAGTACAATTAGAATCTTAATTTGGATTATTAATTGAGTTTCCATTTTAATATATTAATAAAACCTACTCTTACATATTCTATTGATAGATTATGAGTGGTGGAAATAAAAGTATTGTTAGTGATACATTTATGTGAAAGTAATTATCTACCACTTACAAATTCCCACCTTAATAAGTTGTGAAAAAAATTGTGTCCTTGATAGAATTATAATATATTATAGGTTAAAATGTAGACTATACCCTCTAAGTTTAACTGAAATTCATTTCAGTCATCTTACTTTACTTTTATTCAATTGAGTACTCTAAGTTTCAAATTTATTCAATTAAGATATTATGTTGAATTTGTTAAAAATGGTCCTTAAAAAATTATTTTTACATGAAAAAAAATAAAATAAAATTTTTTTTTAGACTTTTATGTAAGAATTTTTTTTTTAAAAATATTAGTTAATTGCATATTTAACAAATTTTTTTTTAATAAAATTGGACAAAAACCTGAATTAAATACTTTGAAATTTAGAGAATTTTATTAAATAAGTGTATAGTTAAAGGACTAAAATAAATTTTAGTCAAATTAGAGGATGCATTTTGCATTTTAGCCTATATTAGATATGATTAGAAAATTCATTCAACTATTTAGGATCCTAAATATTAAGAATGAATTAAGATTGAATTCCTCTTGTTAATTTAATTAAATTAATGATGATTACAAAGTCTAGCAAAATTATACGGTATGTGAAGTCGGTCAGCATTCCAAGAAATGATTCAAATGATAAAGAAGATATGGTGACAAAAATGGGTTAACAAATGCAGGTTTTGAAACCGGATCGGACCATACAGTTTGACCGGAAAAACCTCGAACCATTCAACTTTACAGTCTATTTAGGGTGAAGAACCGTTCTATGCAAAAAAAGCAAGAATCCACACGGACCGCGGTCCGACCGTCCGGTTCTGTGAACCGTGACCGGTTTTTGAGGTTCGAACGGTTTCTTTTTGTGTCAGCTTTTCCGGTGAATTTTGGCCAATACACCGGTATGAAGTTATGATCAGATCTAGAAGAAATGAAAGAACATGAAGAAGTACAAAGATTAGAAGGAGATTTGATAATTTCAGATCTTGAACAAAGGGATTTGTAAGGAAAAAAAAAAAAAAAAAAAAGTAGAAGAAGAAGAAGAAGAAGAACACAACGAAATAGGGTCTGCGCCCAGTTAAAGCAGCAGCCAGCAGGTTGCCTACACAGTCGCCGATAATGCCTTCGTCGTCTGCTGCTGCTTCTTCTTCTTTCTTGTTTTTTTTCTTCTTCTCTTTCTTTCTTGTGTTACTTTGTTACTCTTTTGAGTTTTGAATTCTAAGTCCCTCACGTGGCTAACATTGGGATGATGAAAGTTTTTAATATTTTAATAAAAGCACAAAACTTTCAGCCATTAGATTGAGATTTTTTTTTTCAGTTGAGTGACATGCATTCCCTCACATGGCTAACATTGGGACGATGAAAGGTTTTAATTTTTTAATAAAAGCAAAAAAATTTCAGCCATTAGATTCATATTTTTTTTAGTTGCCTAGCATGATTTGACATGCATTGCTAGGTGTATTAAATATTTTAAGTATTTTTAAGATGAGTAATGCTTTGATACAAATTATTTTACAACATTTTTATAAAATGTTAATGTGATCAATTTTTTATTAGTTTTTATCTAGGCCCATCATTAATATTACATTTTTATTTACCCATAATCACTCACTACATTAATAGTTTGTAAAACTTTTTGTAAAATAAGTTGCATCTCTAGCATTATTCTTTTCAGAATAATGTAGTATCACAATATTTTACACAATTTTTTGCTATAATTTGACACATGGCAAAGTGTGTGTAATGAAAAAAAAATTATGGGTCTACATTTCTACCACTCACATCTCGTCACGTGGCAAATTGTGACAAAATTTGTATAAAATGTTATGATACTATTATTGCTCTAATTTTAATTGATATTTACAGTTAAGTAATAATAATTATTAAATAATTATTTCAATTTAAAATTATTAAATAATTTAAATAATTTAATTTATTTTATTTGAGTGTCTTTCTAATTCTTATATAATAGTAATTAGAATTATTATTATTATTATTACAAGTTTAACTAATCAATATATAAATAAATAAATAAATAGATATTATATTTAAATTTGTTTAGGATTTGATATTTCTTATTTGTCTTGTAAAAGTTATGATATGAAAATATATATTTGAAATATAGATATTTATATTTAATTGGATTATTTTAGTTAAATTTTCTATTTATACTAATTTAATATATTTATTTATATTAAAATAATTATTAAATTAATTATGACGTCATCACAGTTCGACCTCGGTTCGATCTTAAAAACCTTGCATCTCTCTCTTTTACGGTTCAATGAACGGTCCGAGTCTGAAAACTTATTGTCAAAGGTTAGGTGAAAATAATCAATGCCTAGGTTTTATTTTACGTCATTTTTATTGTCTCATGAGGAAATTTGGAAAGTACTATTAGGTGAAGAACTTTCTTGTGGTACTTCAAATGGAAACGTGTTTGTGACTTCCCTTCTTGTATAATATATTAAATTTCCCACAAAAACAAAGTTCGTAACATGAATTCTATCCCCCAAAAAAAAAAAAAAAAAAGGACAGAAACCAATGGACCCAAATGGCCATTAAAATTTTCTTATAAGAAGGAAAATAGGTTTAATTTGCACACAAATAGTCAAATAAGAGATTTTAGATTCTATTCCTGCTTACACCTAACATTAATTAGTGACTTGGTTTAATAGTAAAAGACAAATAGATAATCATTAAAAGCAAATGTCATAAATTGAAATCCTACATTTAAAATTAAAAATTAAAAAAAAAATCAGCAGCTATAAAAATGTTGTGTGATTGGGTTTTGCTTTAAAACTAGCTTTAAGTTTTTTGTAACATATTTAAAGCCGAACATGCAAGAGTCTGCATGTTTAATTCCAATTTATTTACTTGAGAAGCATCTTGTTGCATTTGGTCATTCTGACATTTTCTCATCTTGCGATTACTCCCAATATGAGATTGGCAGTGATATAGTGTCTGTTGTTCTGTCATTTTCTTATCCGTGTATGCATTGAATGAACAGAATAGAGTCAAAGAAATTATATGATTGACCAAAAAAAAAAAAAAAAAAATTATATGATTTTTTTTTAATGATTTTAGAATGTAAATAGGGCTTCAAGCCAAGTAATTTTTTTTAGATTATATCTAGAAACAAAGTTATGTAATTTTTATTTTTATATTCTAATAAGTCGTGAATTTTTGAACTACTAAGAAATGTGGTTTAGTGGTTTTGGGTGATGTACAAGATATGTTAAGCTATGGTCACACTTAGGTAGGATTGCCATGTTGGTCGCTCCCTACCCATTTTTTGTTCATTAAAAAAAGAAGACGTGAATTTTTTATAATCAAATTAATAAAGGAATGTATTATTTTTCTTATTTTTCCCATTTTATTAAAATAAGTGGCCACTTTATGTAAAACAATTTAGGGGAACAAACATCATTAGTCGAATCAAATCTTCATTTTTGAGAGGCAATTAAGGGTTGAACCCATGATCGATGTCCATGAAGTATAATCCATGCCACCTCAAAATTAGCACTCTTGTTCTATATGGAGTTATCTGATCATATGAAATTCTTCCTTGACACTTACTGGGTTTGCTTCTATTTTGGAAGCATGCTTGCTCTGTATTATTGTTCCTTTACATTTAATAGATTTGCTTCTATTTGCATGCTTTCTTACACTGTATTGGAATCTTGTTCCTATTTTTTGTTTGTTTGTTTTGTTTTTCGGAACATCCATCTTACAAGTGTCTACTGTCGTTCTAAAGGAATTATTTCACTCCATTGTCATCTTTTTGGACCCAATTATGCGTGTTAGTATTGTTGGTAGAGGAGAGAAATTACATACTTAAGCTTGGGGGCCATGGCTCCCCCAAACTTTTCAAGAACTAGAATTTCAACCTCAAATTTATCTAACATTTTCAACAACAAAAAATAAATGATTGGGCCCCCAAACTCTTCATATTTTTTATGTCTTTAAATTAGTTAGATTTTTATATTTGTTATTACTTTGACCATCTCATTCATAAAATTTTAGTTCCGCCTTGGTAGATATAATTTATGTTGCCACCAATTACCAAGGACTGGTATGTTTACTCCCATCTTCCTGTCCCTTTGGGGACTTCTGACAAAATTTGAATTTTGAACTATAGATATGCCTATGCTAATGAGCTGTTTTGTAACATTTTGTACATGTAATATGTAGGCATCTTATCCTGAGCTCCTAAGTGTGAATTGAGGAAGTTGTCAACAAAATACATGCTCCTTAGCTCAAATTTTCTCTATAGTAGTCAAAGAAACATTATCAGATTGTATTGAACTTGGCACATGATAAAAAATTAAAAAGCAATGATAAGAGTGAAAACTGGGTTGGGTTGGGTTGTAATTAACTTGTACAACTCATTGCTCAAACTAATTCTTTCTTCTCCAATTTTTTTTTTTTTTTTGAGAAAAATTCTTCTCTTGTTTAAATTCTTAGTCTAGCCTATTATCTAGTTTGGTCCATGAGGAGAGGCGACTGCAGCCTCATCTGCATAAAGCTAGGCTCAATTGGTCCAAGTCTGGGCCCAATCACCCCTTGTTCATTTAGAATCAGGCTCCTCATATGGCACACACTGTGTACTCATAATACAGCTAGTAGACTAGTGGTAATATTATTATTATTTTTTAAACCATCAGTTTCATTTCATTTTCACTTAACTCATATGGCTTAAAGTATTTTTCATTGTTTTCCAAGTGTGGTGGATTTTAATAAGAGTGTTGTTACTTAGATTGGAGTTTAGACCTTCTGGAGTTGAGGGGGTTAAATAAATAATTTCCATTTGTTTGTGATCATGCCATTTCGGCATTCAATATGAGAAAGTAATTAGCAATTTTATGGTGTACATTGTTACTTTATTATTATTATTATTATTATTATTTTAAAAGAAGATTTCGAATGACTCTTATCATCAATGTATATGGTTTTCCTCTGCAGCTCATTATTTTCATAAATTTCTAAGCTTTCTTTAATTGGGCTGGAGCATTATTATTTTTTTGAGAAAAAAATGCCGGTAAATAGCAATGACATTATCTAAATTTGGTGGAACAGACTCCATCCAAACAAACAAAAGAAAATGAAAACCTTACTCTTTAGGCTAAGACTTGAGCAATTGCATTACCTTAATAGAACGAAAAAAAAAAAAAAACTCCAGCTGACAAAAGATAAAATGTCTTTAGTTAAGTAACCAAAGGAAGACAGGGATATATCATATATCTCCTTTTTGTAGAGCCTTGATGACAATCTCAGAGTCCCCTTCAAAACTAGACTAACCCAAACCAACTTCCTGAACAAATTGCAGTACTGCATGCGTACTCATTTTTCTTGTTAGTTCCTTAGAAGATGCCTGATTTTTTTTTTTTTTATTCAAAAAAAGTGTATTTTAGTTATTTTTTGACTGACTAAGAAAGCATTTCATATATCTATCAACTGTAATCTATTCTCTCTTCGAACTTTTAGCCACCGGACAATATTTGCAGCTAATGGTGATTATTATACCTCTCTTTTATTTTAGGATAAAAATTTGAAATTGAATGCCAATCCCAAGTGTCAATTGCGCATTTGTGGTTGATGATTACAGATTTGGAGTGCGAGGATCCCCCTCACACAATCATTGCCTCTCTTCTTCTTTTTTTTCACTTTTTTCTGACTCAAAAAAAAAAAAAATTTATTGCGTTTCGGCATTCAGTCCATTTTGGTCCACTTTGACCTATTCAGTTTAGTTCAGTCCATTTCAGTCCAATTCGGTTTATTTAGTCCATTTCGGTCCAATTAGGTCCATTTGTTCTAATTTGGTCCATTTCAATGTACTTACTTAAGAATGAGAAAAGAAAAGTTTAGGTTAAGAGTATTATCAATTATTTGAGTAATACCAATTGTAATTATATGATAATTTTTTATTCTCATAATAACCTGCTTAAGAGAATGAGAATTTAAAAAATAAATTTGAAAGTTAAAAATTTTAGTTGTACCAAAAGAAATTAGAAAAATATAACCTCCTTAAGAGAATGATAATTTGAATAATAATTTTGAAACTTAAAAATTTTAGTTGTACCAAAAGAAATTAGGAAAATATAATATATAATAACAATAGTTATCCCTCTATGACTAGCCTTAAAATAATTATATGTTCTCACACTTTGCATTGGTCTACAACTAGTCTATATATTTCTAAAAATTGAAGCATAACATTTATTGTTACTACACTCTTATTGAGTCACATTAGCGGCCACATTATCCACCCATTTCTAACATTCTCTTTCATCTTCTCCTTTAACTTTTTTTTTTCTTTTATTAATTTCCCAACTTAATGTTATACTTTCACTAACTTTCCTGCCTCTTTTATCTTTTTATCTCCCCACTACTATCTATCTTAATATCACTTTTCTCAATCCCTTTATCTTCCTTTACTTTTGGCTTTTCTTATTCCCCCTCTTACTAGAAATTTACAATTCATTCTATGCATAGTTTTCCCACACACATAAGGTTCTCTCTCTCTCTCTCTCTCTCTCTCTCTCTCTCTCTCATTTTTTTTTTCCATTTTTCGGTGGATTTTTTTATTATTTTTCTTACATCTTTACTTTAAGTTGATAAATTTTTGTATTATTTGAAATTGTTTTTAAGTTGTTATCTTTTTTCTTCTCTTTGATTTCATAGATATTATCATATTGCATTATATATAAAGATAGTATATAAGAATATAATGCTATTTTATTACATAACATAAAATGATTTGGATAATTTGGTATTTATAACAATTTTTTTTTTTACTTTTTTTTCTTCTAATATTAGTTTCCATAAATTTCTTATTTTTCTCTCACATTCTCTCTTGAAACATGGTTATTTTCTCTCTCTCTCTCTCTCTCTCTCTCTCTTCATTTTTTTTTATTCTTTCTTACAACTCTTCTTTATATTGATGAATAATTGTAATTTTTAAAACTCTATTTTGGGTTCATACGTTTTGGTGTTGTATTTTTTAGTTTCCCATTACAAGTAGCATATTTTTCTCTCTTATAGTTTTAGTTTGATTTTTGTTTGAGTTAACATTTGATTATTTTGAAAGTAAGGATTTGAATTTATATCAAAACACAATCTTAGCTATGCTAATAACAGATTGACATTCAGTCAACTTCATCAACTCGATCTGAATCAGTCTACTTCAGTCCACTTTGGTCAATTGTGGTCTAATTTGGTCTACTTCAGTCCACCTCAGTTCAATTAGGTCCATTCGGTCAACATTGGTCAATTCAAGACCGTAGTGGACCCAGAATGACCAAATTGGACCGAATTGACAGAATAAGTCCAAAGTGGATTGAATATGACCGAATAAGACCAAAGTGGACAGAATGAACCAAATAAGACTGAAGAGGACAGAATCAACATAATGGACCAAATAAGACCAAAGTGGACTGAATAGAACCTAATAAGACCAAATGGACTAATGTAGACTGAATAAGACCAAATGAACCGAAGTGAACTAAAATAAACACATTGGACCAAATATTACCAAAGTGGACTGAATAGATCTGAATATGACGAAATAGACCGAATAAGATCAAATAGACTGAAGTGGACTGAATAAGACTAAATAGACCAAGGAGGACCGAGTTGAACATAATGGACCGAAGTATACTGAATAAGAGAAAATGGACCGAAGAGGACCGAATAAACCATAATGGACGAAATAGGACCAAAGTGGACGGAATAGGGCTGGATAAGACTAAATGGACCTATGTGGACCGAATAAGACCAAATGAACCGAATAAGACCATAGTGGACCGAGAATAACCGAATTGGATTGAATAGACCCAATACGGCTGAATAAGACCGAAGTGGACTGAATTGAACATAATTGACCAAATAGGACCAAAGTGGACTGAATAGGACCGAATTGGACCAAAAGTAAATAATTTTTTTTGATAACTTTTTATATTTTCCATAAAAGTATTAAACTTTTTTTTAAAAAAAAATAAAATAGTCAATTAACAAATATCCTAAGAGCTTCCATTAAGTGGACCCATATAGATATTAAGTAACAAAAGGTCGTGGAATGACTTGAGTATTCCTCAAACCCTTTGTACATAAGGTATGTTCCAATACAACACCATCTCCATCTATGTATAGGCTATTGGGCCATTAATTATTAAACAAATTAATCTATTAGATAGGGGTGTCAGTTCAAGTTAGCATGTCGGGTTCGTCTTGTGTCGAGGTAGGGGTATTCGTCTAAATGACTCAACCTAAACCCGACCCATTTAATTATCGTGTCATGATCCTTCAACCATAACCCGACCTGTTAATAAGGCTGGTTGACATGACCCAACCCACTTGACACGCTTAATAAACGGGTCATGTTGGGTTGACATGAATGTGACACAACCCATTTCAACTTTTTAAATATTAAATATAATATCTATCTAGAAATAAATTTTTTTTACATCCCAAAAGTAGTGTATACACTTCAAGTCTTCAACCCACATTCAAAATAATATAGTTTAACAAACATATAACATCCATCTAGAAATAAGTTCTTTACAAAAATATAAGAAGGTTTAGAGATTTAGTGCTGGTAGGGTTTAGGATCTAGGGTTTGTAAAATTTCAATTTCCAATTATATCCCTTGTAAGTTTTTGTAATTACTTACTTTTCTTTTTAAGTTTAAAATAGGTTAGATATAAAAGGTATTTGACAAATTTAAAATAAATGAATATTTATTTGTTATACGAGTTAAACGGGTTGTGTTAAATGGGTCATTTCGGATTGACACAAATAAATTGGCGTGTCAAATGTGTCTATTGCGGGTTACACGAGTTGATTTGCTTATAACCCGTTTTTTATCATGTCGCTTTCGGATTGACCCGTTTATGATCCAAACCCGCTAAGGGCTAACCCTAACTCGCAAAAACCCGTATTAGGTTCATGTCGTGTTCGCAGGTTGGGTCGAACATTGACACCCCTACTATTAGATGATGACAATTAAGTTTTCGTAGGGTTTGATTAATGAGTGTCTTTAATGCATTTGTTAATATATCATTTTAGAAAAAAATTTAAAATCACTTTTATGAAAAATATAAAAAATTGTTAAAAAATTGACTCTTTTTTTCTTTGTTAATGCATCCGTTAAATTTTTCCATAAATATATTACTAAAATCTAGGTTGATATTGTAGAACTCTTCCTAACGACTCTCTGCACTAGCTTAAGACTTCATTACACACAATAGCAAATTACATAAGGAAGATTGATCTTGATGCTGAAATGCATTTGTAACTAATAAACTAATACATATATGATATATTAGGTCTCTTGAGCGAATATTAAGCATCGTTTTTTTGCAATTTGAAACTTTTTTTTTTCTTTCTGAAGACTGTGATTCAGTGAAACTATTACATTTGCATGCAAAATTCACATGCATATGGTGGCCAGTTTTTTCTGCAGTAATATTGTTTTCTAATTAACTTTGTCGGCTTATCTACCATGAGTATTTTTTTTTAAAAGGATCTACCATGAATATTGAGTCTATCAAAACTCAAAATGTGAATGCACATTGAACCTAGCTAAGACGTCGGACCAATATTTAATGATGATTAACTAGCATAATCACATGGTTATGTCCCCCATTAATTAATTTCAATGTTGATAAAAGAGACGGAGAGACCCCCAAGGCATGCATGTGTGCAAGTTGATGTGATTCTCTCTTCTATTTTTGGAGACCACTGACAAGCTAGGACGTCGGACCAATACTTAATGATGATTAACTAGCATAATCACATGGTTATGTCCCCCATTAATTAATTTCAATATTGATAAAAGAGACGGAGAGACCCCCAAGGCATGCATGTGTGCAAGTTGATGTGATTCTCTCTTCTATTTTTAGAGACCACTGATTATGTGCTCAACTCTTTTTTGGGTGGGTTAGCTCCTTCTTCTTCCCTTTTTTTTTTTTTTTTTTTTTTTTTTTTTTTTTTTTTTTTTAAATCTATTGTTTTTTTGGGAGTGGGCTACTCTATTTTGGGGTCTAATATTTACACACAAAAAACCTATAAAATATAAACATTCGGAAACTTTTTAAAAATTTTGGTGGCCAAGGCAAAGTGTCGCCCAGAGGAAGGGAACGACTCTTCGTAAGGACATTGGGTCGAAAAATATTTTTAAAGAAAAATAAAAAATGTAAATTTTCATAAAAGTGGTACAATTTTTTTTTTTTTAAATGAACAGTTAACAAATACTCTAAGAGTATTTATTAACTAAACCCATATAAATATTTATAAGTAGCAAAATGTGTTGGAACGACTTGAGTATCCCTTAAACCCTTTGTACATAAGGTATGTTTCAATATAACACTATCTCCATCCGTGTATAGGTTATTGGGCCATAATTATTAAACAAATTAATCTATTAGATGATGACAATTAAGTTTTCGTAGGGTCCGATTAATGAGTATTCTTAATGCATTTGTTAATATATCATTTTAGAAAATTTTAATATCACTTTTATGAGAAATATAAAAAATTATTAAAAATATTAATTACTTTTTTCTTAGGGCATCTGTTAACTTTTTTTTTTTTTTCCCCATAAATTTATTACTAAAATGTTGATATTGTAGAGCTGTTCCTAACGGCTCTCTACACTAGCTTAAGACTCTCTTTTTTTTTTTTTTGGGTGAGGAAACACTAGCTTAAAACTTCATTAATTAGACACAATAGCAAATTACATAAGGAAGATTGATGTTGATGCTGAAATGCATGTGTAATAAAATAATATATTAGGTCTCTTGAGCGAATATTAAGCGTCGTTTTTTCGCAATTTGAAACCATTTTTTTTTTCTTTCTATATACTGTGATTCAGTGAAACTATTATATTTGCATGCAAAATTCACATGCAAATGGTGGCCAACTTGTTCTACAGTAATATTGTTTTTTAATTAACTTTGTCGGCTTAGCTACCATGAGTATTGAGTCTATCAAAACTCAAAATGTGAACGCAAGTTGGACCTAGGATGGACCAATATTTAATGATGATTAATTAGCACAATCACATGGTTATGTCCTCATTAATTTCAATTTGGATAAAAGAGACAGAGTAGAGAGACCCCCAAGGCGCGTGTGCAAGTTGATGTGATTCTCTCTTCTATCAATGGAATAATACGACATCACAATTTATGCTATGATTTTGAAATACTTCAAATTTATTTCCGAAATATTCAATCACCAAACAAGACATTGCTGAGAGGCAAGAGCCTGAGGTATCTCGCGTATCTTAAATTTCTTTTGCAAATTCATTGATAGCTGATGAGAATGAGTCATATATGTCCATGATAGACTTGGCTTTACTGCATGGTATACATTGAAGAAAATCTCAGAGTAATTTTATTACGACTCTCAATACACTAGCTTCAACACTACATTTCACACATTATCATAATGATATAAAGAAAGATTGAAGTAGATGGTGGCCAGCTATTTTAATTTTGTATTATACTTTAGTTCTCTTGACTGAGTGTTTTGTATCGATTCTCTCATAATGTGAATCTATTTATAAACAAGATAGATGTTGACCGTAATTCACATGCAAGACTGCAATTGGGGGCGAGCCATTTCGATATTATCAACTTCAACTGCTCTATTGTTTTAGTACATCGGTGAACTTTGTTGACGGACTACATGTGTTTTGAATCTGACTAATATATGTATGCATTGGCCCACGGATAAATATTTAATTAATGGTGATGCACTAGCTCTCTCACGAAATAGACGGTGCAAGTGGATGTTCCTCACTTGTATATAAATATTTTTGCTGTTAGTCTTTACTATCCTGTTTCCTGTCTAGTTTCCAAATACTTCTTGCTTATTTCTGATTTTTACCTGAGTACGTACCAAAGAAAACATGGCTGAGGCTATCGTTACTGATGTTGCTAAGGAAATACTAAGCAAGGTGATTCCACTTATTACCGAGCAGATCAGCCTTGCTTGGGGTTTCAAGGAGGAGCTGACACGGCTTCGTCGGTCAGTGGAGATGATCCAAGATGTGTTGGCTGATGCAGAGAGAAAGCAAGTGACTGACCTGTCGGTGAGGCGCTGGCTGCAGAGACTTCAAGATGTTGCTTATGATGCTGATGATGTGATGGACGAGCTTGCGTACGAGATTCTCCGGCGAAAGGTAGAGATTCGAAATCAAATGAAGAGAAAGGTATGCTTCTTCTTTTCTTTTTCAAACCCCATTGCATTTCGTATCAAGATGGCCAACAAAGTTAAGACTATTAGCGAGTCGCTAAAAAAGATTTATGCAGAAGCCAATGGATTTGGACTTACTAGAGCAAAATTAGTAAATGCAAATCCTGAGATAATCCCAAACCGAGAGACAGACTCCTCTGTTAATCATTTAGAAATTGTAGGAAGGGGAAATCATGTCTCAGAAATAGTAGACTTGCTGCTTAGAGCAACCAATCAACAACTCTCGGTCATTCCTATTGTAGGAATGGCAGGTTTGGGGAAGACAACAGTAGCAAAACTCGTGTACAATCACGAGCTAGTAAAGAGACATTTTGATAAGATAATGTGGGTTTGTGTCTCTGATGATTTCAATGATAAAAGGATTTTGAGAGAGGCTCTAGAATCCCTTACCCATCACTCAAGTGCATTAGAAAATAAGAATACAATATTAGAATGCCTTAAAAAAGAATTGCAAGGCAAAAGATTTCTTCTAATACTTGATGATGTATGGAATGAAGAACCTATGAAATGGAATACTTTAAGGAATTGTCTCTTAGGAATTAATTCGAATGCGGGAAACAGCATTATTTTAACAACCCGTAGTGACAACGTGGCAAAAATCACAGAGACACTTCCACAACATAACTTGAAAAAACTATCAGAAGATGAATGCTGGTCCATCATCAAGAAAAAAGTATCTCTTAATGAAAGAGTTCTACTAACACCAGAGTTAGAGGCTATTGGAAGGGATATTGCAAAAAAATGTGGAGGGGTCCCATTAGTTGCAGAAGTCCTAGGAGGGACGATGTCTCATAAAAAGGAGAAAAGTGAATGGCTAGCAATTCAAAACAATGAAATTTGGAATTCACTAAATGGTAGTAATGAAATGTTACCAATATTAAAATTAAGCTTTGATCATCTTCCATCACCATCTCTTAAACAATGTTTTGCATATTGTTCAATTTTTCCTAAAGATTATAGGATTAATAAGGAAGAATTAATTCAGCTTTGGATGGTTGAAGGGTTTCTTCAACCATCTCTAGGAAGTTGTCTAGTGATGGAGGATATTGGTAATATGTGTTTTGATATCTTATTGGGGAATTCCTTATTCCAAGATGAGGAAAAGGATGATTTTGATAATATTATCACATGCAAAATGCATGATTTGGTACATGATCTTGCTCTCTTAGTTTCAAAATCAGAGACCCTAATTTTAAATGAGGATTTAGTAGATGGTATCAGCCTTGTACGGCATTTGGTGATCCAATCTAAAGGCAAAAGTATACCAAGAATTCCATCTTTAAAAGATGGTGTCTGGAAATTGCACACATTTATTTCAGAAAATGCTACACTTGGCAACGCAATATTCAATTTTGAAGGGTTGCGTGTTTTAAAATTATATGGAAACAATATAAAAGAACTGCCGTCTTCAATTGGCCTATTAATACATTTGAGACTTCTCAGCATCTCAAGTACCTTCATCAAAGTGTTACCAATGGCCATCACCAAGCTCTACAATTTGCAAACTTTAAGAATTGAAGGTTGTAATAATCTCAAAGAGTTTCCAGAAGATTTAAAAAATTTGATTAATTTGAGACATATTTATTTCCATAATTATAAAATTGGGCGAACACCTAAAGGCTTAGGGCAGTTGACTTGCCTGCAAACTTTGCAATGTTTCGTTGTGAGTCAAGGCATAGGTTTTCAGATCGAAGAATTGGGATGCTTAAATCAACTAAAAGGAATATTAGCCATTCGTAGCCTAGAGCATGTGAAAGATAAAGAAGCCTCCAAAAACGCCAAATTAGTAGAAAAGGCCAAAGTATACGTGTTGGGATTTTTTTGGAGTGAGAATAGAGAAGGCAACCACAATAATGATGAAGAGGTGTTGGAAGGACTCCAACCTCACCGATATTTGAAGAGCTTAACAATTGTTGGTTTTGGAGGGGAGAAATTCCCATCTTGGATGTTGACAAGTCATGATGCAAGGGATGGCTTTTTGGTATATGACAATTTGATTGATATCTCATTAAATAATTGCAAGAAATGTGAGGTTCTTCCCACTCTCGGGCTTCTACCTTGTCTTAGGGATCTTGAAATAAGTGGGATGGATAATGTAAGATCTATAGGAACCGAGTTTTACGGCAACTATAATGATGGTGGTTACGACAAAATATTGTTCCCGTGTTTGAAAAGTCTTCAATTGCAGGAGATGCGAAATCTAGTTGAATGGACGGATGCGATGGAGCCAACAACAACGGGAATGGTGTTTCCTTGCCTTAAGAATTTGATCATTCGTAACTGTAAGCAACTGAAAAGTGCTCCATGTCATTTTCCTTCTCTTGAGAAATTAGATATTTCCAAAACCAATAGCACGACATTTGAAAAAATTAGCAGCAAGCTTACCACACTAACGTCCCTCCAAATTTGGGAAATTTCAGAAGTTGCTTCTTTGCCAGAGCAGTTATTGAAAAATAATTCGGGTCTTATGTCTTTGAGTATAAGCGGTTGTGATGATTTGGTATCCTTATCACCACATGGGGATGTATGGGGCTTCTACACTTCTCTTCGGTCACTGGAGATATTATTCTGTGGGAAATTGAGTTATTTGCCGGATGGATTGCACACCCTTCGTTCCCTTGAGGAATTCAAAGTATGCGGATGTCATAATCTGAGGTCCTTTCCAAGTATAAAAGGTGTGGCATTACTTCTTCGAACCCTAGCGATATCGGGTAGTGATGAAGTTCTACCAATTGGTCTTCAATCATGTATATCTCTATCATCATTGGAGATAAATGGGTGTCCTAATCTGATATCAATTCCAAATCTACAGGGTTTGCAGTCACTTTCCTCTTTAAAAATTGCATATTGTAAAAGATTGATGGGTTTGCCAGATGGGTTAGAATGCCTCACCCGCTTGAAGTGGTTGTGTATTGGTGAGTTTTGTAACGAGTTGGATGCTTTCCCTAGTCTCAGTTCCATCCAACACGCATCCCTTGAAACACTACAATTGTATGGATGGGATAAACTCAACTCTCTCCCAGACGATATTCAACGATTTACTGCCCTAACAGAACTCCGGATATATAATTTTGACCAGATGGAAGCTTTGCCTGAGTGGTTGGGCAACCTTTCTTCTGTTCGAAACTTGTATCTTTGGAGTTGCACGAACCTGATGTATCTGCCAACAATGGGAGCCATGCAACACCTCACCGAATTAGATATTTATAAATGCCCCAAATTAAAGGAAAGATGTGTGAAGGGAAGTGGCGCAGAATGGCTCAAAATTGCCCATATTCCAAATATCTTAATTGAGGAGGAACAGATTGAAGGGTAGTTGTGCATATTGGTCCAAGATAGATCAGAGTGGTAAGTTTTCTCATATTGAATTAATCAAACAGACAATTATCAAAGATTACGCATAAATTTTTTCTTTAATTTGATTTATTCCTTATTCTCTCACAGGAAAAAATAAAAGAAAAAAGGGAAAGTTCTTCTCTTCAAGAGCTGCAAACGATCAAAATTCAAGGGTCGCCCACCAAATTAGAGAAGTTGAAGATATTTTTGGTCAAAGTAATACAAAAACAATGTGGTAAGTCCATCTCCTATTCTTCCTCTTCTATTTTATAGATAGATTTCGCTTTTTTCTGTCCCAGCATATACTCACTTTCAAAAATTTAGGTTGGTTGTTATCCAATTGGGGGGCTAAAATGTATTTATTTGACACATAAGTTCAGGTGTTTAAATTTCTCCTTTTGTCTGAGGCATTATTTCTTTTCCAACATGACAAAAAGCTAGCGTAATTCTTTGTTTATAATTCTTAAATTCAAAAATTATTTGTTTCTAATACATAGAAAAATTAAAAAAGTGAGTTTGTAAATCTTGGTAGCGTTGCATCTATTTGGTGTTCATTTTCTGATATATGTTGTGTATATTGTTCATGGCAATGCATCCTTGGACAATATTTCAAAATACATTAGCCACTAGTGGTACTTAGCATTTCTTTGATATAAGTGTTAATGGTAGCTTCTGATTTGGCAGAGGATTCTTCGCCATTCTAGCACCGGTTTTCAATCAGCCAAACTTTAACACCTAAGCACATTCTTAGTTGGAGGAGTCATATTTTGAGGATCTTTACGCTGCACATATGAGGCGTCAATGGTAGCTTCTGATTTGGCACAGGGTTAACTTTTTCTCTCTTCAAGATCTGAATTTTGGGTACAAGAATGCTGCTTTCAGGCAACAAAGGAGGAGGTCCAATCCCTTACTAAAGAGATGCTCTCTGGAGTTGTTTCTGGTGGTCGATAGTTCGGTAGAAGTTATTGCCATGTTATGCTCACTTCACAGTAAAAGCTGAATATTTCTTGTTGGTTGCTGTCAGAATGGTTAACGATTGCACACAGTCTAATGGGGTGTGAATTCAATTACTATCTGAGTGAAGTTCACCAAAATTAGTGAGTTCCCCCAAAATCTCATCTTCTTTTCCTCTGATATAACCCTTTTAACAAAATCTAGCCCTCTTGATTTCTTTAATTCATCTACTATTTACTGAATTTGTTGATATATTGACTCTAAAATTGGCAGAGTGGTTGGAAAACCTTTTCTCTCTTCAACATTTGGTACTTATTTGGATGCAAGTGGATGCCATGGATTGGCTCACCAATTTGCAACACCTATTCTTTCATTACTGCCTCAAGTTAAATGATAGAAGTGCTGAGAGTATCGATCAATTCTGGTCCAATGACAGGGAATGGATTTAAGAGGAAGCTGTTTGAAGTTCACACGTATATTAATATTATCACAACAATGTGTGTGGTCAGTTATCTTAAACTTAATCCTCTTCTCTTCTCTGATACTCTGCTTTAAATCAACTAATTACATTCACAATTTCCCTAATGTCTTCCTTTCTTTATTTGCGTTCCTCTGATCTTTTTTAATCTATTTCTTATTTATTAATTAAATACATTGCCTTGATGTGCAGGCCAAATTCTACTATATTTAGTTGGAAGAACAATTAATTAATTTTATGGAGATTAATTGAAGTTCATCCAAGGTGGTAAGCTTTTCTCGCAACTTTTTTACGAAGTATTTTTTTTTCAATCCAAATAATATACTATTCATTCCAAAAATACCCTATTCGCTATTACTTTTTCTACCAAATTCTCTAACTTTTTACTTAGAAAAAGATGAAGTAAAAATTTTCCAAAAATTTTTATAAAATTATTTTGGCATGACTAGTGTTGGTTGTATTCTATTAGTCAATTGGGCCAAGAACACATGAAATCTCATTTTGGTCATATCCCAACGATTGAGACCACCATTTTGTAATAATGCAATACAATTTAGTCTTGAAGGTAACTAAACTTAGCAAATCATCACCAACCTCATCTTTTTTCTTTGTTTTTTCTAACTAAAATTGTGGACATGTTTTGTCTCTCTTATGAATCTAGCAAAATTTTGTGTTCTTTATTCAGCCATTTAATCGTTGACAACCAAATGTGTGTATATATTAAGCTTTTCCTTATAGAAAATTTAAAATCTAGCTACTTAAATTGAGCATTTGAGATTTAAAAAATAAAAAAGCCATCCCACCAAGACTTGACCTCTTAGTATTTGAGATTTCAATATCATATAAAAGTTCCTTATTCATGATGGGTTCAAATTTTGAAGAACTTGAAGCTTTATACCCTTCCATACATTAATTACAATAAACTAGACTAGTGATTTTGCTCAATAAAATAAATGCTAAATTATTGGATATCAATCCCTGGCCATATACACTAATTAAAATAAACTAAGGAATCTTTTGTGCTTGGTTCATGTTTTACCACAATGTTTCATATGAGAAAGGTTATACAGAATAATTATCATATATTATAATTGTTTTATCTACTACTGATGGCCCTAGGGGAAGATTCTATTTAGGAGTAATATAGCAATTATGATTGCACAAAGCTGATGAATGTGCTCCAATACAATGCCTCACCGCATTATTACATCATCAAGAGGAAGTTTATGTGATATTAGGAAAGGCTGGTGGTAAGTCCATCCAAAACTAACTTTCTACTCTCTCTTCTCTAATACTAGAAATGTTTTTTTTTTTTTTTTTTTCATATTAGAATAAAATAGAAAAATTTTATTCATAAATTATTTGCTGTTTCTTCCATAAAATATTTACATTCTTCAAGTTTTTCACACAACTTGGGCATTATTTTTCTGTAGGAAGAAGTGGTAGTATTTCAACCTAGGTCCTCTAATGCGTGAACAAGTTTGGGTACTTCAACTACCTAATTCTCTTTCTTGTGAAGGTTTTGTTGTTTTCTTTTTTCTTGCCCTTCCCCCAACATAATATAATGAATGAAAATGGATTACGTATTATGATAGTGCTTGCATAGGTGTCATCAACAAAGTTTTAATTCCCCCAAAATTATTGTTATTTTCCCAATATTATATTTGCTTGACCTTTAGCCAATCATTAGATTTTTTTTATACACTTTTAATAACTTGATCAATAATTGCTCGCTTTTTTGAAAAAGTAAGAAAGCACTAAGCATAATAAACATAATGCAAGAATTTTGAAATACAATTAAGGATTGCTAATTACCAATCACCTATGTCATATTCAAAAATGAAAAATAGACATTTTACAGCAATACTAGTCATAATGTGCTCTTCTTGATGAAAGTGAAGGTAGGGAAAAGATGGAATATATTATTTCCTGCTGAACTTAGTCACGGCAGTAAGGATAGGAACAATTCATTTTCTTCCTTTTCTCTTTTAGATTTTGCTTTTTTCTGTCCCAGCATGTACTCACTTTCACATATTTAGGTTATTTGATGGTTGTTATCCAATTGGGGGCTGAAATGTATTTATCTTACACACAAGTTCAGGTATTTAAATTTCTACTTTTGTCCAAGGCATTATTTCTTTTCCAACATAACAAAATGCAAGCATGATTCTTTGTTTATAATACTTAAATTAAAAAATTATTTGTTTCTAATACTTCAAATTCAAAAATTTTAAAAAATGAGTTTGTAAATCTTGGTAGCGTTGTATCTATATTGTGTGCATCTAGTTTGTAAATCTTGTTCATGGCAATGCATCCTTCCTTAGACAATATTTCAAAATATTTAAGCCACTAGTGGTACATAGCATTTCTTTGATATAAGAGTCAACGGTAACTTCTGATTTGGCAAAGGATTCTTCACCATTCTAAAGCCCTGATTTCAATCAGCCAAACTTTGACACCTAGGTGCATTCTTAGTTTGAGGCGTCATATTTTGAACTGCGCAGATGAGCTGTCAATGGAAGCTTCTGATTTGGTGCATGATTAAATTTTTTCTCTCTCTTTAAGAGCTGAATTTTGGGTACAAGAATGCTACTTTCGGGCAGCAAAGGAAGAGATCTAATCCCGTACTAAAGAGATGCTCTGGTGTTATTCATAATGGTTGATAATTTGCCAGAAGTTATTGCCATGTTATGCTCACTTTACAGTAAAAGCTGGATATTTTTTATTGGTTGCTGCGAGAATGGTTAATGATTGCTCCCGGTCTAATGGAGTGTTGATTTGAGTGTTATCTGGTTGAAGTTCATAAAAAATTGGTGAGTTCCCCCAAATCTCATCTTCGTTTCCTCTGATTTCACCCTTCTAACAACATCTATCCTTTGGTATTTCTTTATTTCAACTATTATTTAGTAAATTTGTTGACATTATGGAATGTGAAATTTGCCAGAGTGGTTGGGCAACCATTTCTCTCTTCAACATTTTGTACTTATTTGGACGCAAGAATCATTTTTAGCTGGCCTAAAGTGGATGCCATGTATCAGCTCACCAAATTGCAACACTGATTCATTCTTAATGCCTCAAGATAAATGATAGAAGTACTGAGAGTTATTGACCAATTCTGGTCCAATGACGAGGAATGAATTAAAGAGGAAGCTGTTTGAAGTGTTCAAACATATATTATCACAACAATGTGAGGTCAGTTATCTCAAACTTAATCCTCTTCTCTTCTCTGATACTCTACTTCAAATCAACTAATTACATTCATAATTTCCCTAATGTCTTCCTTTCTTTGTTTGCTTTCCTCTGATCTTATTTTTAATCTAATTCTTATTTTATGAATTAAATCATTGCCTTGATATGCAGTCCAAACTATATTATATTCAATTGGAAGAACATTTAATTAATTTTATGGAGTTTAATAGAAGTTTGGCAAAGTTGGTAAGTTTTTCGCATATCTTCTTGTTTATGAAGTATTAATTCATTCCAAATAATATACCATTCATTCCAAAGATCCCTTCTTCGCTATCATTTTTTCTACAACATTCTCTGACTTTTTATTTAGAAAGAGATGTAGAAAAAATTTTCCCAATATTCTTATGAAATTATTTTGGTATGACTAGTGTTGGTTGTATAATGTTAGTCAACTGGGCCAAGAACACATGAAATCTCATTTTGTTCATATCCCAACAATTGAGACCACCATTTTGTAATAATGCAATACAGTTTAGTCTTGAAGGTAACTAAACTTAGCAAATCATCACCAACCTCATATTTTTTACTTTGTTTTTTTCTAACTAAAATTGTTGACATGTTTTGTCTCTCTTATGAATAATGCAAAATTTTGTGTTCTTTATTTAGCCATTTAATCATTGACAACCAAGGGTGTGTATATATTAAGCTTTTCCCTATAGAAAATTTAAAATCTAGCTAATTAAATTGAGCATTTGAGATTAAAACAAAAAAAAAAAAAAAAAAAAAAAAAAAACCGTTGTACTCAATGCACAAAACTCCCACTTTTTGTAATTCCCAAACTCGAACTCACGACTTATCATTTTTGGAGAAAGGCGCTTGCCTCCCACCAAGACTCGACCTCTTAGCATTTGAGATTTCAATATCATATAAACGTTCCTTATTCACGATGGGTTTAGATTTTGAGGAGCTTGAAGCTTTATACTCTTCCATACGTTAGTTACAATAAACTAGACTAGTGATTTAGCTCAATAAAATAAATGCCAAATTATTGGATATTAATCTCAGGCCACATACATTAATAACAATAAACTAAGGAATCTTTTGTGCTTGGTTCATGTGCTATCGCAATGTTTTCATATGAGAAGGTTATTCAGAAAAATCATCATATATTATAATTGTTTTTTCTATTGCTGATGGCCCTAGGGGAAGATTCTCTTAAGGAGCAACATATAAGAATTATGTGATTGCACAAAGCTGATGCATGTGCACCCATACAATGCTTCACCACATTATTACGTCATCAAGAGGAAGGATGTGGCAAATGTAATGCCTCAGGTTTTCTAGTAGCATCTTGAAGTTTATGTGATATCAGGAAAGGCTGCTGGTAAGTCCATCCAAAACTGACTTTCTACTCTTTCTCTTCTTTAATATTGGGTGTATTTTTTTTTTTTTTTACATTAGAATAAAATAGATGATTTTTATTCATAAATTATTTGCTATTTCTTACATAACATTTTTACTTTCTTCAAGTTTTTTTGCATAATTTGGGCATAATGTTTCTGTAGGAAGACGTGGTACTTTGAACTTATGTCCTCTAATGTGCGAACAGGTTTGGGTACTTCAGTTGTCTAATTCTCTTTCTTGTGAAGGTTTTGTTATTTTCTTTTTTCTTGCCCTTTCCCCAACATAATAGAATGCATAAAAATGGGTTTTTTTTTAAAAAAAAAAAAAAAAATTATAAGTATTATAATAATGCTTGCATAAATGTCATTGAGAAAGTTCAATTCCTACAAAATTATTTTTATTTTCCCAATATTATATGTTCTTGAACTTTAGCCAATCATTAAGTTTTCTTATATACTTTTAATAACTTTATCAATAATTGCTCTCTTTTCTGAAAAAGTTAGAATGCACTGAGCATAATAAACATAATGCTAGAATTTTGAAATACAATTAAGGATTAGTAATTACCAAGCTCCTATGTCATATTCAAAAATGAAAAATAGACACTTTACATCAATACTAGCCATAATGTGCTCTTCTTGATGAAGGCAAAGGCAGGGTAAAGATGGAATATGAGATTTCTTGCTGAACTTAGTCAGGTCAGGGCAGTGAGGATTGGAACAATTCATTTTCTTCCCCTACTTATTATAAATTCCTGCAAAATTTTGTGGTGAGTAAATGTCATTTCATCTTTTTTATGCTGATACCTATTTATATCATCAGTTGGAGTCACTAAATGTTGACGATGTTGGAGCCTTTCTAGAGTGGTTGGTGACGTAGAACAGAGCTCGTTAGAAGTCAGTGTGCAGGAAAGAAGTAGAAAACTACTATTAGAAGTCATTGGGGATAGCAACAAAATTGCATGAAATTTGGTGACATGAAGGGAAATGGTGCTAGGAGTAAAACTCATAGCCTTCAGCCATGATCGAACCAGCTTTTCAGGTAAATTCTTTCTTAAAGCCCTTTAAATTTATGCATTCAAGGAACCCTCCATGGATTTGAGGTTTTCATTCCGGAGCTAATGTGTTTAATTTCTTTTCATTCAGAAAGCAGCATGTTTGTTTTCTTGTAGCTTCCAAAACAATTGTGGGGCAGCTTCGTATCTCTTCAAGAAATGAAGCCCAAGAACAATGCACTACCTTCTAGTAAAGAGAGGTGCAATCCCACATAATGGAAACCTAAGTGGAAGATTTGGCACAGTGATTGAGGATTTATTTTAACTTATAATCTTGTGAAGCCTTAGATTACAGATGAAAGATCGGTCATAATCCAGAAATCGCAAAAGATGGACTTACAAATTGATTCCAGTGCTTTTTTTTTTTTCTCTCACTAAAATTTGTGAGTTCTCTTCTTCTCTTCTATCGTCTCTCTTCCAAAAAATTTTATTATCAATTTTTTTTCCTATTCTTAACTTTGTATACTATTCACAAAAATTGTTGTTCTTTTCAAATTCATTGTTTCTTTATATTTCAGTGGAAAATTGACGGCAATAGGGAGTGTTGATGACCTTGTTCATGTTATATGGAATTCTTCAGAATGATGTACACATTTCTTAATTTGCTCTTTTCCATGTTTTTCATTTTGGAACTTTTTCTTTTCCATTTCTAACGAAATACATGGATTTATTCTTGAATTACAGATTGTGAAATCTAAGTTTTCTCTATTACTAAAGATTCTCATATCCAGTCAATGGAAAACAAAACCTTCCCATATCCTTGTCAGATTCTCTTTGGAGTTTCAAAAGTAAATCCTCTTAATACTAACCCTGCATTGTGGTGTTATATGAATTTGGCAGAATAATCTGGATCCATATAAGAAAGAAAAATTAGTTGATGTATTCTTAGCGGAGCCTTTCAATTTTTAAAGGATGTCCAACATTTCAGGCACAAATCAAACATTATATGTGCCTAAGCTCAAGTTGCTGCCTCATCTACTTCAACAATCCCAAGTAAGATATTTTGAAATCAAAAAGAGTAAGCAAGAGTGGATGACTTTCCACTATAGTTGCAGAACCTTTATTTATTTGATGAGATGTCTATAAACAGTTGCAAGAAGCTGAGATATCTACCAGCAAGGGTGTGGTGCCTCACTAGATAACAGATGCTGCCATGCTGGTAATCCTTCATTTCCCAACTAGAGGTTATGTACTTTAGCATGGATTGATCAAGATTGCCCATGTTCCAATTATCTAGACAAACCTTTGATTCCTATGCTAAGCTCAAAGAATATAAAATTGGTATTTTTGCTCAAATTTCCTTATGTTTAATATATCACTTTGAATGGACTAGCTTATGCATTTAATTTTTAATTCCCATAATTTTTGTTCAAAATCGTGTGCTCATATAGTGTAGCATATCTTTCTGCATAGCATTCTTAGATCTTCAAAATTTTCCTTCCAACAACTAAAGTCAAGTATTTTTTTTTTTTTTTGAACAATCAATTCTAAACTTCTTGAGATTATTCTTGTGTGTGTGTATTCTGATCTACCAACAATGCATTGATTAGGGCTCCTTAGTTACTATTACATTGTCTTCATTGTTAAGTTTTTATTAACCAATTGTAGATTAATTAGGGATCTTTTATTATTCATACTAGTGGGTAGCCCTATGCATATGCACGGATACAATTAAAAACAATCACAATTATATGATTCAAAATATACATGATATTAACTTGCACTTTTTTTAAATCATACATTTGGTTTTAGACTCTTTGGTTTATGCACCTAATAATTCACTTGTGACAAAAATTAAAAACTTAGATGGACATATGGCAAAAAATTGGACTCTAATTGAAATCCAATTTAGAATCTAATTGGATTTGGATTGTTTGATTTTTACCCTCAATAATTCACTTGACATAAAATTAAAAATTAAATAAGACACGTAGCGCAAAATTGAGAATCCAATTAAAATCTAATTTGATTTTCTCTAAGTTTTGGCTATATATTTATGTATATATATAGATTTCATGCTTCTCCAAAGTTAATTAATGTTATGAATTCATTTGAAGTTAGTTTTAAACATGAGAAATGTTGGTGCAAAATACAATGGTAATAGAAATAACACAAAGAGAAACTGAAAATACTTCTTTTAAATTATTATTAACGTAAGGAGAAATTACACAACACTATTTGGACTGAGGCGCGGCACTCGCTCTCTTTAAGGAGATTCAAGCCCTTGGTTGGCTAAACTTTGTAACCGGTGCAGACCTTCTTTGACTTGTCTCCCTCAGGATACAACAACCCAACAAGTGTCGTATGGCTAGAACAACCTCTGCACAAAGTGTTCAAGCCCAAAGCTCCACCAAAAAAAACACCCTTCCTTGCCAAGAACCTCTCTATTTTTTAGTGTATTTTTTTTTTTTTTTTTGTGAGTATTGTAGTAGTTTGGATTGAGTCTGAATGAGTCTATTTATAGGCTCAATGGGCCTCACGAAATTATTACCCAATTCATTCTGATTAATTAGGTCCATTATACTGATTTAGTGGGTGTTATAAGATTAATTGTTAGACATTAATCTGATGGGCTAGAGTTACACAATTAATGGTGAGATAAGGAGTTTCTGAATAATGAAAAGGCCCAAACGGATAGTCCATTAAGTGGGTTAATGGCTCTTTATTTTCCGTAGTAAAAATGGAGTATTAATTCGGGCCGATTCATTTCCAATTTTGATACCTCCACTCTTCACCTCCCCCTTGCGCACGTATCTAGCCCAATATCTGAGTCAATACATTTTAGCCCATTAATCACCACAATTAAAAAGAATAAAAAAGTCTCTCTCCTTTTCAATGTGGGATTAAACATTTTCACTAACTCCTCATCTCCCATATTTACTCCCACATCTTTACATTTATGTTATTACATTTATTCATTTTTATTTATTTAAAATTAAAATGCTCCAACAATCCCCCACTCATTTTAATATTAAATTTTTTAGTTAAAGAAAGATTACCAGGCAAAGACGGGTCACTATGCATCATGAAGGTGTGCTCTGCATTGAACCTTCACTTAGTAAAACAGCGATCTCAACTCCAGAGTCGTAGTGGTCTCCGACTTGAACTAGGACTGCTTTAGGGAAATTAAATGTCACTGCTTACACATAACAACCCATGTGTTGACATGAGCTTTTATAGCTAGCACTTTACGGCCATGTGCTGATCCCGGTTTCATGAGTGTATTTGAGACTAAGTCCAAATCTCATAGGGAGCGGCCCCACCCCCACACTCACATAGGTGAAATTTGTCAAGGGTGCTCCTGTAATTCTAACACCCCACTCATACGAGCTACAAATTTCATTAAGAGTTTTTTACTCAACCTCTCCACATTACAGGATAAATGCACTTGCATCATAGGGATGAACAAAAAATTATTTACAAAATAAATAATTAAAATAAATAATTGTGCATTTCTTACGACCATCATATGATTCGTTTTTCCCATTGAACCCAATTCTCAGGATCTCTGGTCCTTGGGTTGGGTATCCTCATACATGGCTCATGATTCTATGGACTTTAGTCCCATCCCCCTCGATGTATTCCAGACTCTATCTTTTGCCAAGGCCTTGGTAAATGGATCTGCAAGATTATCATTAGATTTAATATAATCCACAGTTATGATGCCACTACTCAAATAAGATCGCACGGTACTGTGCTTTCTTCTTATAGGTCTGGATTTACCGTTGTAGTAACGGTTTTTAACTCTACCAATTGCAGCAGTGCTATCACAATGAATTAATATAGGTGGAATTGGCTTTTCCCAAAGTGGAATTTCATATAATAAATCTCTAAGCCAATTTGCCTCTTCACTAGCTGAAGCTAATGCTATTAATTCAGCTTCCATTGTAGAATTAGCAATTATTGTTTGCTTTTTAGATTTCCAACAAATAGCACCACTACCTAAGGTAAAAATATAACCAGTGGTAGAGAGAGAATCACCTGACAAAGTATTCCAATCGGCATCACTAAAACCTTCAATCACAGCAGGGTACTTTTTATAAAATAAGCCATAGCTTTTGGTACCAATTAAATATCTCATGATTCGCTCAATAGCTAGCCAATGATCTTTACTAGGCTTGCTAGTAAATCTGCTAAGCACTCCTACTGCATATGCAATGTCAGGTCTAGTACAATCAGTAGCATAACGCAAACTACCAATGATACTAGCATAATCCTTTTGATTAAAAATCTCATCATCATTATTCACAGGAAATAAATGAACACTAGAATCAAAAGGAGTAGCTACACTTTTGTGATCATGAAAATTATATTTTTTCAACATTTTCTCAATATAATGTGATTGATCAAGATATATTCCATCACATACTTTTGTAATTTTCATGCCCAAAATAAAATTAGCCTCACCAAGATCTTTCATATCAAAATGGCTTTTAAGCATATTTTTTGTCTCATTTATAACATGCATATTTGAGCCAAAAATTAACATATTATCCACATAGAGGCTAATAATAACATGTAAATTATTCCATGATTTAGAATAAATACATTTATCACATTCATTTGGTTTATAGCCATTCTCAATCATGCAGGAATCAAACTTTTCATGCCACTGTTTTGGTGCTTGTTTTAAGCCATATAGGGATTTAGTTAGCTTACATACCTTGCTTTCTTGTCCAGGCTCTACAAAGCCTTCGGGTTGATCCATGTAAATCTCTTCCTCTAGGTCCCCATTTAGAAAAGCAGTTTTTACATCCATTTGATGAATTTTCAAATCAAAAATTGCAGCAATAGCAATTAACAATCTAATAGATGTAATTCTTGTTACCGGAGAAAAAGTATCAAAGAAATCAAGATCTGCTTTTTGTTTAAAGCCTTTTGCAACAAGTCTAGCTTTAAACTTATCTATTGATCCATCCGGTTTCAACTTTTTTCTAATGACCCATTTACAACCTATGGTCTTACAACCCGGTGGGAGATCTACTAATTTCCAAGTTCTATTAGAAATTAGAGATTCCATCTCATCATTTACAGCCTCTTTCCAAAATATAGAATTAGGTGATGTTAAAGCCTCTTTTAAATTTTGGGGATTTTTCTCAATGTTAAAAACATAATAATCAGGACCAAAATCCTTTTCAACTCTAGCTCTTTTACTCCTTCTAGGTTCCATTTCAAAATTTTCTTGATTTTGTAAATGTGAAGTAGAAGAACTAGGTTGTGACAAAATATTTTCTTCACCCCCACTATTTTTTAATTTAAAAGGAAATTTTTCTTCATGAAAAATTGCATCACCAGATTCAAAAATTATTTTGTTTTCAAGATCAAAAAATCTATAGGCTGCACTATTAATTGCATAACCAAGAAAAGCACAGGTAGTAGCTCTAATACCCAATTTAGGCATTTTAGGGTCTGTTAGCCTTACATAAGCAAGACAACCCCATACTCTCCTTAAATAAACTGAACTGGTAGATGCTTTATTATTCTCAACATTCAATTTAAACATTCCATCACAAGCATAACCCTTGCCCACAAATAATCCCTTTTTAGTGATTATATAATTATCAGATTCCATGGTTTGCTTGAAGCCAGCCTTGTTAAGCAAAAAACTTGACATCAAATTCTTCCTCGTGGACGGAGTGTAAAGAACATCTTTCAATGTTAGCACACGTCCAAAAGTGAATTTCAATTCAACCTCACCACTCCCAAGAACCTTGGTTTTGCTAGAGTCACCAAGCATAACAGTTTTTTCTTCTTCAAAAGGAGTGTACAACTTGAACCAATTTTTGTCATAGCAGACGTGCCTATTAGCACCAGAATCTGCCCACCACCCTTCAACATATTGCACCATATTGATGTCTGTAATCATAGCCACTAAAGGCTCTTCGGTTACGTTAGCCTGCGGGACAGATTCACGTTTCCGAAATTTGCAAAATCGAGCAATATACCCACTCTTGCCACAGACAAAACAGGATCTATTAAATTGATCTTGTGAAGGGGGTCCTTGGTTCTTATTGTAATTTTTATTAGGGTTTCCCCTTCCTTGAGGTCTATTATTATTTTTAAAGGCTCTCTTTTTAGGCTTCAATTGACCATTTCTAGGAAAATGATTTTTGGGCATATTATTATTGGCTGAAATAAGGTTTACCTTTGTGGTGGAATTACCATTGCTCCCTTGTGTCATGAGTGCATCTTGTCCTCTAGCCTCCTCCTCCACACGGATGCGTGTGATCAAAGTCTCCAAGGATGTCTCCTTTTGTTTGTGCCACAAAGTCTTTTGGAACTCCCTCCAAGATTGTGGTAGTTTGTCAATTATGCCAGCTACCACCAAATTGTCTCCAATCTTTATGCCTTCGGATCTCAATTCTGCCACAATCATTTGGAAGTCTTGTGCTTGATCCACCACCGATTTTCCATCCACCATTTGGTAACGGAAAAATTTGCTAGCAGCATACTTCTTTGCACCTGCCTCCTCGGTATCATACTTGCTTTGTAAAGCTTTCCAAATTTTCTTAGCAGAATTGTAAGTGGTATCATAATAATCATAGAAATGATCGGCAAGACAATTCAATAGATAAGAGCGACAATTATACTCATCTTTTGTATACTTATCTATTTTTTCTTGGTGGAGAATATATTCTTCATCACTCATCTCATCGGTAGGAACTTTTGATGGATTCTTTTCAGTAAGGATGTAGGAGACTTTGAAAAGACTTAAGTAGAAGAGGACCTTTCCTTTCCACCTCTTGAAGTGGGCTCCCTTAAAGCGAAAGGGCTTGTTAAGATCTCCAACAGGCTCATTTGGTTTCTCTTGTGTAGGCTCCATGTGATTGAATCTCACAACACTATTTGGGCTGAGGCGCGGCACTCGCTCTCTTTAAGGAGATTCAAGCCCTTGGTTGGCTAAACTTTGTAACCGGTGCAGACCTTCTTTGACTTGTCTCCCTCAGGATACAACAGCCCAACAAGTGTCGTATGGCTAGAACAACCTCTGCACAAAGTGTTCAAGCCCAAAGCTCTACCAGAAAAAACACCCTTCCTTGCCAAGAACCTCTCTATTTTTTAGTGTATTTTTTTTTTTTTTTTGTGAGTATTGTAGTAGTTTGGATTGAGTCTGAATGAGGCTATTTATAGGCTCAATTGAGACTATTTATAGGCTCAATGGGCCTCACGAAATTATTACCCAATTCATTCTGATTAATTAGGTCCATTATACTGATTTAGTGGGTGTTATAAGATTAATTGTTAGACATTAATCTGATGGGCTGGAGTTGCACAATTAATGGTGAGATAAGGAGTTTCTGAATAATGAAAAGGCCCAAACGGATCTCCACTCTTCACCTCCCCCTTGCGCACGTATCTAGCCCAATATCTGAGTCAATACATTTTAGCCCATTAATCACCACAATTAAAAAGAATAAAAAAGCCTCTCTCCTTTTCAATGTGGGATTAAACATTTTCACTAACTCCTCATCTCCCATATTTACTCCCACATCTTTACATTTATGTTATTACATTTATTCATTTTTATTTATTTAAAATTAAAATGCTCCAACAAGAAATAATCAGTGGCAAATTATTTATTCTATTTTAATTAGAATTGTAGATGACCTTAAGTCCGGTTTGCTGTACGGTATGCACCAAAGTTATTAATACCGTTTCGGCGCCCGTTTCGGTTTTTCCAGTGGAATGGAATATTTCGGTACCGGCTGATTTCGGCGTACCGTTTCAGGGTGTTTCGGGGTTCCTAAAAAACAATTTATATATATTCTTGTAGAACATAAAATTGTCAATTCTAATAAATAAATAACTAAATATCAAATAATACAAATCATTTAGTCTTAACTCTTAAGTCTTAAACATCATATAACATCAATTTAACATTACACAATAAAAAGATTAACAAGACAATAACTAAATATCAAATAATACAAACCATTTAGTCTTAACTCTTAAGTTTTAAACATCAATTTAACATTACACAATAAGAAAATTAACAAGATAATAACTAAATATCAAGTAATAAAAGATTTACTCCTCCTCATCATCATCCATGAGAGAAGGATCAAATTCATCATCAAAAGAACTCCCACAAGAACTACCAGCACCCATTGCAAGATTTGTCAAGCCATGCTCATTGTTGTTGTCATCATCATCATCATCGTCATCAACATCAATAGTTTCAAGTTCAGCATCCTCTTCCACATTTACCATGCCTGCTGGTTCATTAAGACAATCCCAATTTATGTCATCTGGATTAAGAAGTGCAGGTTCTTCAGCCACCCAATCTCCCATCAAGTCAATGTTATCCAAGCTTATAGGATCCAATGCATACTTATTCCTTTGAATGTTCCTACCAATGAGAATATTAAACATTAGTAACATTTTATAAATTATAATCATTTGAAATTACATTTCATTTACATATGAGTAACGATGATAAATTTACCTTTCTCGAAGCCTCAAATTATAATGGACAAAGACCAAATCATTTACTCGTTTATGTTCTAATCTATTTCTCTTCTTTGAGTGAACATATTCAAATGTGCTCCAATTTCTTTCACAACCAGTTGCACTACAACATAGACTTAGCACACGAATGGCAAATGATTGTAAATCTGGAGTTCCAAGTCCAAATTGCTCCCACCATGAAACTACCATAACAAATAAGAATGTAAAATAAGCATTGCCCATGTAATCTTACAATAACAATTATAAAGGATAAATAGACATATTGAAAGGAAATACTATTAAATTATTAATGTTTACCTGGATTTAGTCTCTCTCGTTGGCGGATTGCTAGTGATGTGCCAAAGTCACCAACTGACTTTTTGTACTCATCAAGTTGCGAACTTATTTTGTCTTGAATGTCAGGATCGGGAATCAACCTCATTAGAGTGCTTAGCAACCCTCTTTGAACTTCATTTTGCCTTTTAAATGAAGGCCTAAAGTAAATTGCAGGGTTAAGAAAGCAACCTGCTGCATGCAAAGGACTATGAAGTTGTTTGTCCCATCTAGCATCAATAACTCTAATATAATTTCCATACAAAGAAACTTTGTTCTTCAACCTTCTTTTTATTTCCTCTTTTGCTTTGTCCATTGCTTCAAACAAGTACCCCATAGCAGGTTTCTCATCCCCATCAACAAGACGAAGCACTCTAACTAAAGGCTCACTAACATTCACTATGTTCTTGCATTGAGACCAAAATGAATAATCTTCCAAAACAATTTTACTTATCTCCTTCCCAACAGCAGTCTTAGCATGGGGGCATGAAAGCCATTTATCACTAGTGAACATTTGTCTTAGCTCTTTTTTGAACCTTAGTATGCTTTGTAGACTTAAGAAGTTAGTGGCAAACCTTGTAATTGCAGGACGACATAACTCCCTTCCATTTGTAAAATCTTGCCTCATCAAGTCTAAAACAACTCCATGGTTGTAAATGAACTTTGTTATCTTTTTTGCCTTCTTAATTGCTTCATCAACAAGAGGGAACCACCTAGGATTAGCAATATTCTCCAACATCAAGTCTATGCAATGAGCTGCACAAGGAGACCAAAATAAAGTACCATACTTCTGCTGTAATTTTTTTCCAGCTTTTTTATAGGCAGAAGCATTATCTGTAATCAATTGCACAATATATTCCACACCAATTTCTTGAACAACAGAATCAAATATGTTAAACAACGTTTCAGCATCTTTTGTAAGGCCTGAAGTGTCAATAGATTTCAAGAACATGGCACCCCTTGGACAATACACCAAAAAATTCATTATTGGTTGTTGTTTTTGATTTGTCCACCCATCAGACATTACTGAACAGCCATATACTTTCCAATCATTTTTTATATCTAATAAAAAATCATTAACTTCATGCACAGCATTTTTCAAAAGGGGTCCCCTCAACTCATAAAAAGAAGGCCCCTTAAATCCCGGCCCAATAGCAGCAATGGAATCTATCATAGGTTGATAATAGGGTGACTGAGATGCATAAAATGGTACATTAGAATGATACCACCATCTTGCCACACTCATTTTTGCATTATCAATCATTGTTTTTGTAGCCAAAGCACTTCTTATAGAGGGTTGAGCACCGGGGGTTGTTCTAGGAGCAAAATAACTCTTAATTTTCTTCTTTGCTCTTATTTGACCTATATCAATGTCAACATCCTTTCCCCTAGATTTTCTTTTACCTAATGTTTGAGGCGGAGTCTTTTGAGTCTTTTCAACAACCCTAACCTCATCCTCATCCTCCTCCTCCTCATCATCATCAACATCAAGTGGATCACCATATGGGTTCCCAATTTCTGATTGAATCCTCTTTTTAGTTTGTTTAGATTTTTTCAAGTCTTCAATCATTTGTTTCATTTGAAACCTAATATCAGATGAAACAACTTTACATGGTTCAACTTGACCCCTAATCCCAGCAAGATGATACTTAAGTCTAGTAATACCACCCCCTTTAATCAACTTATTACAATGCAAACAGATAGTATTATTTTTCGCATTAGGCACTGCACGGGCATGAGCCCATGCGGGATCCTCTGATCTTGCAGGGGCAGAGGCCACAGAAGCAGAAGAAGTACCAGCTGAACTATGATGAAAATGATGATCAACCATAGTTTACTGTTCAATGCAAATGAAATGAAATTCAATCAAATGCAGTAGCTAAAATTTAATTTAATTTGCATGAAGTGGATGAACAAACAAATCACATATCTTAAATTCTTAACTCTTACGTCTTAAATTCTTAATCTTAACCACAAAACTTAGAAATCATAAGAAAAAAACCCAGAAATGTTTCGGATTGTCATAGTTTACTGTTCAATGAAATGGTGTGTTTTACAAAACAAATCATAAGAAAAAAAAAATTATGACAATCCGAGAGAAATGAACCAACAAAAGACTAAAGCTTAAGTTCTTACTTCTTAACAGTTAACACTTAATCACACATATCTTCAGCTCCTAACACTTAATCTTAAGATTCTTAACAAATCACAAGAAAAAAAATCTTAAAAAATCCGAGAGAGTGAGAGTAGAGAAAGAATACCTGTTTTGGCCGAAGTAGAGAAAGAGTGAAAGAGTCAGAGAATAAGCTAGGGCCTAGGAGCAGAAAGCACAGCACGAGAGAGTGAGAGATCGAAGCTTAGGAGCAGAGAGCACACTGCACAGTGAGCAATGAGCACGATGGCAGTGAGTGAGAGAGAGATTGAGAGTGAAAGAAATCAAAGAATAAGAAATGAAGACCTGAAGAGTGGAGGAATATAAGATTAGGTTTTTTAGTTCTGTCCAAAATGGCGTCGTTTTGCAGTCTCTGGACCCTTTTTTTTTTTTTTTTTTTTTTTTTTTTTTTTTTTTTTTTTTTTTTTTTTTTATAACAGGCAAAATCATGTACCGGCCGAAATTACCATTTCGGCCGGAATTTACCGGAATTGGCCGGAATGGCCGGAATGACCCGAAACGGCCCGAAACGTAGGTAATTCCAGTACCGGTTTGCATACCGGAACGGTAAATTCCGTCCGTTCCGGCCGGAACGGAACGGAATTCATAACAATGGTATGCACTAAAGGGAAGTATAACTTGAGATTCAAACCAAATTAAACGAGTGGGTTAACATCTTTTTTCTTTTGAGATCAACTTATAATGTTGATTAAGCTACATTACTCATCATTGGATTACTTCATAATTGCAGTTACATTTATTCTCAAGATAAGCTAATTTTACTGTCTTCAGTTTTCTTTCTTTTTATTTTTTCCCAACCAAATGACTTTTGGTTGTAGGTCAGCTGGAACAACCATAACTTGAATGTACCTGCAAGTGCCAATTGGGTATATTAGGTATCACTTCGACAATGCATCAAGTAAGGCCTAGGCTTTCCCAGCATTTACACTTTTCACCATGTTCGCTTCTATCTCCTATATATATAATCAGAAATAACTCCTTTTTTTTTTCCTAGAATATACAGGATTCCTGACAATTTGTCCGCTATTCAAACCCTATGTTATGGTTTCGTAACTTAAAGTTGCTGTAGCAGTGACTTCAGCAGTTTTCTAGATTATGAGGTATACATCTAGGATTACCCTTACATACTGATTATGATCATATATATCTCGTTTTGAATGACCAAATTTTAGTATTAATCAATGGCATAAACTATGATATTCGGTCTTCAGACGTCTGCAAGAAATTGAAGGGCCCAATTAAGAAGAGCAACTTGACACTCAAATTTGATGCATTTTTTATTTTTTGGTTTTCTGCGATCAAGTTATGCACTAAGATATACATCTGGTGAGTTGCCATCTTGCACACTTGATTGATTGTTAAAATCATTTCACAGATAATCACTGCTACAAATCTTTGCAAAGAGCATATAATAGTAAGCTTCAATTAATGGATTTTCAAATTTGTTACAGTCTTCTCTTATTGTCAGTCTTGTTGTCTTAACAATGAGGCCAAACTTTTTGGGTGCTCCACTTCATACCCCTGTTTGGAGGGTAATAGCCTACAGATTGCAGATAAGGCAATGGACATAAGTCTGTGGAAGCTGAATTTTGTTTGTAATTATTCAATTAATACAATATGGCTTAAAAATTAATTTGTATTACTCAGAAATAAGACCGAAAACTTCAATCAATGAAATCTTCTATAATTAAAAATCTAAAATATCGCTGTTGTGCTTTAATCCAATTTGAATTGTATTTCCTAAACTAAAAGTCACATTGTCAGCGATAAATTTAAACAAGATACAATGCAGTTTTCTTGCCATAGAATTATGATTATTTTGTGAGAATTTGCAAACTGATTTGAAAACAATTGAGGGAGGCATCACAAATTTGGGGAAAAAGTTAGAACATACATGTATAAATGCTCAATCTATGCTTACATAAGTTAATTTTGCAGTATACCCAGAAAAGAATCAGGGATAGTAGCTAATTGCTAATCAAGGTTGAACAAATTTGTGCCTAGTGAATACTTCCAGCTTTAAGCTTTACTATTACTCACTGTAATGCATTTTCTTGTGACGCATATAACCCACTGGAAAATGTAATTCTAGTCTTGTTGTGACTGAATCATGTTGAATGTTTGTTTATGCAGGTCTGAAAAGTTGACAGATTTTTACATAAATGGGTAAATATGAAGTCTGCTTCCAAAAGGGAATAGTTATAAGTGCTGGATACTCACTTTTTAGTGCCATTCTAGTTTTCGATTCCCTGGACTGGTATCTTCGAAAACATCAATAGGTAATGCAAATTGCATCAGAATGTGAAGTGTGCTGATCAGCGGAGACATCATTGCTGCCTGTATATAAGACTCCAAATCTTGATCATAGGTGACCTCATTTGCCACGACAATAGAATGTCTTCTCTAAGAACTGACTTTATTTACTGAAGGTATACCTTTTGTCATTTTTATTTACAGTCTTGTCATAGTTACTAATAAAAGTACTCCTAGTGAGTGTTATTTTAATGTCTTTTATTTTGTCATTCAATTTAACATTGTCATTGTAGGATACAAAGAAATTTCTTGTGTGCGTTTTTGTGTACCTTGTGCTGTTATCTGTAAAATAATTTACTATATCTATAGAATAATTTAGCATGATTCATCAACATTTTCACAATTAGGTGTTTTTGTAAGGTCTAAACTGGGTTGTTGTTCAGCATTCCCTTTATATCCAAGAGTTTCCTTACAAACTATAGTTTTTCAGTCTTTTTGTTTAATTCTTATGCTGCCATATGTAGGCATTGAAATTTAGTTTCGACCTACAGCCGAAGCAAGGGAGATATGGCAAGCTACAATGATCCATATTGCCCAAGAAGGAGGCTGCTTTGTTCTATCTTCGAACGAATTCTGCAGAAAGGGAAGACTATCCGCTGTCAACAGAAACGTATGTCAATATAATAATAAGTATTGCACGTGGTGTTATTTTATTATCATCCAGTTGTGACCATTCTAGCTGAACCTAATTTCTGTTAGTGTATAGATTAGGTTATATTAGCCCATTGGGCTTAGCCCAGTATATTACTTGTACTACACTTATATTACTTGTACTGCACACATACCTAGCCTTACTTGTACTGCACACATACCTAGCCTATATAAGGCTCTCTTTTGTACATTGTTTTATACACATTATTATACTGACTATTCAGTCATTCTCTCTCTCTTTATATTCTTAACATGGTATCAGAGCCTTCCCTCTGATTTTTTGGTTCCTGTGGATATCTCCGGCGTTCTTCCGCTGCCCTCGCTTTCATCCAGTAGTCACTGTCAGAAGCGAGTCACCGCCGTCACGCCCACAACACTAAAACGCTCGGATTTCGTCAATTTGTTGATCAAACCGCCAAAGTAAAGGTACACATTGACAGATCTGACAGTCCCGAGCAAAACCCAACAAAAATTTTCCAGAAACAACCTTCCACGCGCTCCCACGCGCCGTCAGAAGATTCTGCCTCACGAGCACGCGCCTCCACGCGCCGCCACGCGCCGTCTCTCCCTTCCACGTGTCTCACATGCCGGTCACGCGCCGGGCACGCACCTCACGCGCCTTGCTTTGTTTCACGGACTGCCACGTCAGCCCTAGGGTGACGTCATTCAGCCACGTCTGCATCCACGTCAGCTTCCACGTCAGCATTCCACGTCAGCATCATCCGTTGACCGTTGACCGTTGACCAGACCGTTGACCGTTGACTTTGACCAAAGTCAAAATTTTTCAACAGGACCTGTCTTGCTCAGTTTTTCGCGTAGATTCTGATTTTGAGCTCCGTTTCTGCATTTGAGGTCTCTAAATCTCATTTTTTGGTCATTTTCTTCATTATGGCTCAACAAAATGAACGCGACATCATACGTCCTATCACCATTATGTTGGATGGTCCTACTAGCTATCATGCATGGTCTCAGAATATGACTGTTTTTCTCAAGGGTCGTAAGCTGTGGAGATATGTGACTGGTTCAATTCCTAAGCCAGTGCCAAACCCTAAGTCGAAAGTCATAGCTGCTGAAGAGTCTTCCACGACTACTGTTGCAACAGATGATTATGAAGATCGCCTAGAGGAATGGGAGAGTATTCAGAGTAAGATCTTATCTTGGTTTATTAATACCTCTATTCCCTCCATTCATAATCTTCTTCCTCGTCTTGAGACTGCTGAGGCTGCTTGGAAGTTTTTGGCCGATCGCTATAATTGTACTAATGATTCAAGCTTGAAGTTCTACATTGAATCAAAACTTTATCAAATGCGCCAAGAGACAGGTCAGTCCATTTCTGATTTTTATTCTCAGACTTCTACTATGTGGGAACAACTCTCTGCTGCAGATCCTCCACTAGTGTGTTCTAAGGACATTGAGCTCTTTGTCAAATATCGGGATCGCCATAAATTTATGCACTTCATGATGGGTTTGCGTGAGGATTTTGAGCCTACTAGGGCTTCTTTGCTTAGCCGGTCTCCTACTCCTTCTCTTGATGCTGCAGTGAAGGAGCTCATCTCTGAGGAAAACCGTCGGCCTGCTCATCACATGTCATCATCTGATCATGTATTGGCTACACCATCTCCACAGCCTCCCATTGCTGCATTTACTGCTCCTCCACGAATAAACTCTGGGCGTTCCACCTCTCAGTCTTCCAAAGGTATTCGCTGTGAGTTTTGCCGTGCTAAAGGTTATGACACCTCAGTTTGTCGCAAGCTGCAGAAATTTATGCAAGAGCAGAATAAAGCTTCTCTTCCTCGGGCAGCTACTGTATGTCCTTCTGATCCATCGGTTCCTACAGGTCCATCTTTGGCTTCCTCACTTACTACGGCTGATATCGAGGCAGTTGTTCAACAGGTTTTATCCCGTACTTCCACTGCCCTTTCTGCCACCTCAGGTAAACAACCTTGGTTTTTTAATACTGCTTGTTGTAACCATATGACTCCTGATGAATCCCAATTTTCTGATAAGGCACCCTTAGAACATCCTGTCACAAATTTACACTGCTGATGGAACTCCTATGCCTGTTGGTCATAAAGGAACAATCTCTTCTCCTTGTTTATCCCTTAGTGACACTTTTCATATTCCAAAGTTATCCCTCAATTTGCTTTCTGTTGGTCAACTTTGTGAATTAGGCGTAGATCTTCTATTTACTAATCATGGTGTGGATGTGCAGGATCCCCGGACGGGTCAAGTGCTTGGGACAGGCCGTAAGGTTGGTCGCATGTTTGAGGTTCATGACTTGAAGATTCCTTCACAAGTTATTTCTGCAGCTGCTACCACTGCCACCTCCTCACCTGATCTATGGCATGCTCGTCTTGGTCATCCATCCTTATCTCGTCTTCAGTTGTTAGCTTCTCAAGGTCATTTAGGTTCAGTTCAGTTTCAAAAATTTGATTGTACTTCCTGTCATTTTGGCAAACAAACAAAATTACCCTTTAATAATAGTGACTCATTTTCTTCTGCACCTTTTGATCTTATACATTCTGATATTTGGGGTCCTGCACCTGTTCCTACTGAGGGGGGATCTAAATATTTTGTCATATTTGTGGATGATTTTTCTCGATATACTTGGATTTATCTGCTTCACCATAGGTCTGAACTTGTGTCTATTTACCAAACATTTCATAAAATGATTGAAACACAATTCAATCGCACTGTCAAAATTTTTCGATCAGATAATGCTCAAGAATATAATGATAAATCTTTTCTATCCTTTTTAGACAATCATGGTACACTTACTCAGCGGTCTTGTCCTTATACCTCTCAACAAAATGGTCGTGCAGAACGAAAACATCGTCACATTCTTGATGTTGTCCGCACCTTTCTCATCTCTGCCTCTCTTCCTGAGCGCTTCTGGGGTGAGGCTGCACTCACTGCTGTATACACCATTAATCGTATCCCTTCACCAACTACACACAACAAATCACCATTTGAGCTTCTCTATGGTCAAACCCCCGACTACTCTTCTCTTCGGGTTTTTGGTTGTGCTTGCTTTGTTTCTCTTCCTCCTCATGAACGAACAAAGCTCCAACCTCGTGCTCGTCTCTGTTGTTTCCTTGGTTATGGTGTATCTCAAAAGGGGTTTCGCTGCTATGATCCCATCTCTCATCGTCTTCGTGTCTCCCGTCATGTTGAGTTTTGGGAACATCGTCCTTTCACGAGTCTTCAGCAGTTTTCTACATCCTCTTCCTCTGAGTCTCCTATTTTTACTGATCTTTTCCTCCCTCTCTATCCTGAACTTGTGGAGGATTCTTCAACATCAGCTGCCTCTCCAGACGACTCATCTCCGGTTCTGTCCCTGGCATATGACCCGCCTATCTTGGATCCTATGGCACCACCCTCTCCTGAGTCTCTTGATGGTCCTGAACTTCGTCGTTCCACTCGGGTAAGCATTCCTCCCCCTTATCTCTCTGATTATCACTGCTCTTTTGCCCTTGCCACCCTCTATGAACCTCATACCTATTGTGAGGCCCATACTGACCCTCTTTGGCAGCAAGCTATGAATGATGAACTAGATGCCCTTCATAAAAATCACACTTGGGATATGGTTGATTTGCCTCCTGGTTAGTCTGTAGTAGGTTGTAGGTGGGTTTACAAGATCAAGACCAAGGCTGATGGATCTGTTGAACGATACAAGGCTCGCCTAGTTGCCAAGGGCTTTACCCAAGAGTATGGCATTGATTATGAGGAAACATTTGCTCCTAATGCTCGCCTTACATCTGTCAGATGTCTCATTGCTGTGGCTGTTGTTCGCCGTTGGCCTGCAGTCAAGTTTGTCGCCTTCGCCGTGCTCTTTATGGCCTCAAGCAGGCTCCTCGAGCTTGGTTTGAAAAGTTCAGCTCAGTTGTTGCTCAACAGGGTTTCACTTCGAGTCCTCATGACACTGCTCTCTTCGTCCGAAGATCTTCTGCTGGTATCACTCTTATTCTTCTCTATGTTGATGATATGATTATTACTGGAGATGATTCTGCAGGTATCTGCTCTCTTCAGCACTTCCTTAGTCAGCATTTTGAGATGAAAGATTTGGACTCTCAGCTATTTTCTTGGGCTTGAGGTTACCTCATCCTCTGATGGATACTATCTTTCCCAAGCTAAATATGCTTCTGATCTCCTCTCCAAAGCAGGTATCACTGACAACAAGACTGTTTCCACTCCTTTGGAATACAATGCAAAGCTCACACCCTTGGATGGTGAACCTATCTCTGATGCTACTCGCTATCGTCAGTTGGTTGGTAGTCTAATCTATCTCACTGTTACTCGTCCAGATATTTCACATGCTGTGGGTATGGTTAGTAAGTTCATGGATGCCCCTCGTTCTGTCCACTATGCTGCTGTTCTTCGGATTCTTCGGTATGTCAAGGGTACACTTTATCATGGTCTACACTACTCCTCTCGGTCTTCTCTTGAGCTTCATGCTTATTCAGATGCGGACTGAGCAGGTGATCCGACTGATCGATGCTCTATCACAGGTTTCTGTTTCCTGTTGGGTACTTCTCTTGTCTCATGGCGTAGCAAAAAGCAGGATGTTGTTTCCCGTTCCAGTACTGAGGCCGAGTATCGTGCCCTTGCCGACACCACCTGCGAGCTTGTTTGGCTTCGCTGGCTCTTGGCTGACATGGATGCTCCACAGCCCACTGCTACTCCTCTTTATTGTGACAATCGTAGTACTATCTACATTGCTCATAATGATGTCTTCCACGAATGTACCAAACACATTGAGATCGATTGCCACATCACTCGCCAGCATCTCAAGAAAGGCAATCTCAAGTTGTTCTCCATCTTATCTGCTGACCAGCCTGCTGATATCTTCACCAAGTCTCACTCGCCTGGTCGTCTTCGAGATCTTATATCCAAACTCCAGTTGGCTTCTTCCTTGCCACCTTGAGTTTGAGGGGAGATGTTAGTGTATAGATTAGGTTATATTAGCCCATTGGGCTTAGCCCAGTATATTACTTGTACTACACTTATATTACTTGTACTGCACACATACCTAGCCTTACTTGTACTACACACATACCTAGCCTATATAAGGCTCTCTTTTGTACATTGTTTTATACACATTATTATACTGACTATTCAGTCATTCTCTCTCTCTTTATATTCTTAACAATTTCCAAGGAGTCTCTCATCTGAAACAATCTTTTCCTCTCTTAATGTTCCAAAACTTGGAGGGTGTTTGAGCAAAGCTAGATTTTAGTGGAAATAGGCATCAAGTGGGACCAAACTCAGTCAATCTGACTCTGAATATACCCAATCCAATTTCTTTTTCGACTTCTGTGAAAGTGGAAGTTCTTGATAAGCTGCAATTATGACTTAGCTGTGTAAAAAGTTATTAAATAAATTTCTTCTAGTTGTCCTCTTGCCGAACAGCTAATCTAGGCTTTGTATATATCTTTTGTAATGTTTAGAGGTGTATAGAGGTTAGATAGTGTCCATGATTCGTCCAACACATTTTGAAGAAATCAAATATTTGTATAGATTTTCCTGTACAGTTCATGAATATGTTAGTCCTGGCATATTTGCAATTGCCATGATGAACTTTCATATGTATACTAAAATGATGTATCTTTTCCCCTTAGTACGTTTCTTTCAAAAATATAAGGTATGTGAAAGGGTAATTATGAATGCCAGGCTACAATTTTGCGAAAAAAAATGTCTCTATTGTTGTAGTTAAGTCAGAGATACTGGTTCTTCCTGGTCCCTAGATATTGTGGTGCTCTTACTTTCTTCCAGTATAATAACAATGCTCATTATTAAAACCTAGGCCTTTTCATCCAAAATTGATAAAAGAATAATTCAAAGAAGTGAAACGTAGATGCTGATCATGGTGGCCAAAAGCAAAATAAAAATTTCTGCAAGAACAAAATTTACCTAGCATACTTGTGTATGTTACTGTCATACAAGAAGTTTTTTGTATGAGAGAAACTTCGCTTAATTAATAGAAAACTTCAAAGAATTATAAACACAACTTATTCCTAATAACAGACAACATTCTAATGCAAACTGAGGAGGGATTAATTCAACTTGAGCTGCCATGAGGGATGTAGCAAGCATTCATCAAATTTTAATGTTACTAATTAGTTGATTAAATTATTATTAATATTTTCCCCAAGATATTTATTAATATCTAGGTAGAGAGAGAAAGAGAGGGCTCGTGCATCAACCAAAACTCATTGTTTTTTTATTTTTATTAATAGAATTTCATTTTATGGAATCTACTCTATATTGATTTATCTGTATTATCAAATTAAGACATCAACTAATTTTTGATATAGGTGGGATTTGAATCTTAGATTTTTTATTCGACAACAAGAAATTTTATTAATTAAGCTAAGTGAAACCTACTGCTATGTTAATTTTTCATAGAGCTAAAAAAAAGTGACTTGTTTAAATTTAGATACTTTTGATATGAACCAATATTTTAAATTACATTCCATTCGGGCTATTCTAGTTGAAATATTATAAACTGATACTCTAAACTCCTATTTCATCTCGGTCCAAATTTTGGCCTATATCGGCCATTTTAAAAAAATTCTGCATTTTGGGCAGAATATGCATTTATGAATTGTAATTGCTTTTGTGGCTTTTTCTCCTTAAAATAAATAAATAAATAAAAACCACTTTACTAATTTTTATAATCTTTTTGGGTAAGTTTAATCATGCATGAGATTTTTTTTTAAAAAAAATTGAAAACAATATTATTATTATGTATGAGATTTCATTAACTTTTAATATGTTTAATTATGTGTAAGAGTTTATGTACTTTAATTTTTTTTAAGTTTTATATCTTTTATGAAGTTGGCTAATTAGAATGAGATTAATTATGAAATATGAAATTTTTATATATAATTATATAAAACGGTATTCCACAGTACTAGATTTTCTTTCAAAAAAAAAAGAAAAAAGAAGAAGAAGAAAGAAGTCTTGTTCCACAGAGGATCTTTCATTTTCTGAGACAAATATATTATTGTTATGTCCTTATTGGAATTCCTAAATTCTCCAAAGTTCAATTTTTTCTCTATTAGAAGTCAAAGTAACAATTATCAGATTGTATTGAAGTTGGCACATGATAAAAAGCCAAAGATAGGAATGAAATTGGGTGGGGTTGTAACTTGTAAAACTCATTTCCCAGACCAATTCTGCCTTCTCTTGTCGAAATTCTTAGTATGGCCTTAGCTAGTTTGGTCCATGGTACATACTTATGCCTTAGGTCCATGAAGCAAGGTGATTGCAGCCTCATTTTCATAAAGCTGGGCTCAATTGGTCCAAGTCTGGGCCGAATCACCTCTTGTTCATTCAGAATCAGGCTCCTCATATGGCACACACTGTCCTCTTCTCTTTTTCTCTTTTTCTTTCCCAGCATATACTCACTCACTTTCCTAGTTTACTTCACAAAATTTAGGTTATTCGATGGTTGTTATCTGCCATTTTTTTGGGGGGGGAGGGGGGGGGGGGGGGGGGGGGGGGTGGTGCGGGGGGGCTTGTTGTGGGCTGAAATGTATTTATGTGCAAACAAGTTCAGGTACATAAATCTCTCTTTTTGCCCAAGGCATTATTTTCTTTTCCAACATAACACATGAGAGACTTGTACTCCCCTGAATTCCTTTAGATTATGTTGAATCCCCTCAACAATATTGCGAATAACTACTGTTGGGTCACATGATCCATTCACAGCCTCAGCAACAATTTGTGAGTCGCATTCAAAGATCACCTCTCGGACACCTACATCCCATGCAAAAGACACACCCTCCACTACGGCTTTGGCTTCAATCTCTAAAGAACCCAGCAGTTAAGGTATAGATTTACTCAAAGCTGCCTCCACTCTGCCAACACTATTCCGAATGACTATCCCAACGCCAGAAGATTGAGAAGCCGTGAAGGTTGGCCCATTGAAATTAAGCTTAAACCATGGAGGTTTCGGTGGTGTCCACTGGGTTTCATCTCTGTCCACAACCGGTTTCAGCTTGAAATTTGTCGTCTGGAGCTCATCCAAGAGGAAACAAGCTTTCTGCACTATGGACGAGCCTTGCTGCGTTGCCTCACCCAACCGAACCTCGTTTCTATTGAACCATAAACACCAAGTGATGAAATATAATTGATATAGTGTAATATATATACTATAAGTTAGGCAGTCCACATTTGTTATGTAAAAGTGTTTACAATTTTTTAAAATTGTTTTCAAGGAAATATAACGTATTATACAATTTATATTATAGTGAGATGTGTATGCAAATAAAAAGTTGGAGAATGTATAATTTTAACTAGAATGCAATTGATCTTTGATTATTTTATACAGAAGCTAACATTATTTACCATTTTTGGAGAGTTATCGAGCATTTTATAAAAGCTTTTCTTTCATTTTATAACATAAGAACTATTAAATGAGTTTAGCAAAATAATAATAATAATAATAAGAACTATTAAATGAAGTTTTTAGAATTTTTTTTTTAATTTTATTTTATAATCACTAAACTAAAATATAAGAATCAATTATTACAAAAATGTTTCTCCCCAAAATATGTTGAAGATCTTATTCTATCAATAATAAAGCATAATTGGGAGGGGGGGGGTGTTAAAAGAAGCAAACTAATTCATGGCACAACTGTTTATACATGTCAATATTTTTTTAAATCAGGATAATGGTAAGAAAAAGAAATAACACCGTCACCTCATGCTCAAAGCAAGAGTTAGATGTGTACAATTTTTTTTTATTAAATTTTATCATGAACAGTTAGGTGTGTGCATTTGATAATGATTTAGCCATTAATTGAACATATAATCTATGTTTTTGCGTAAAAGCTATATAAATTATTTATGCTCAACTTTACTATACTCTCGTTCACTGAAGATTCATGTAGTAGCTTTGGAACTGCCTCTTGTTTGATCTCTTCACAATCCTAAACCTTTCATTTCAAATTGTTAATGACATTATGTAAATTAATATATGGCAAGTAGACTATTAAGACCACTCACGCACAAAGCAAGAAAAAAAAATTCATTTGATTTAAAATTACATAACCTCACACAGTCATGTTTAGCAATAAAAATGTAATGCCAACGTTTGTAAACTAAAAAATAAAAGAACATTTCTTGTGAAAATATAAGTAACAATTACAAACCACACAGACCAATGAGTTTTTCAAATCTCATAATAACAAATTTGGTCTATTGAGTTCCATTTTAGAATGAATACCAATAATATCTTAATAAGCATAGAGAAGAGTGAAACTGTTTTCCCTTGGTACTCAAAGGTCACTCCAGGATAGTGTAGATTTAAATCACGATATAGAACTAGAACAGATTAAAGGAAAACATAAATTAATACATTTTGAAAATTCATTTTAGGCCTAATGGGATTGACCTTTCATCAATATCACGTTGGAGGTTAATCAACTAATCAACAACAAGGCATGAATTTTGCTAATGAGATACTGAATCAGAGTCCAATTTAGCCACCCCCTACTGGTTTCAGATAAAGTAGACCTGTTCAAACATATCTAATAAGGTTGGATGCATCTAAAAGAACTAATCACTATGCATTACTCTTTGCCTCTACATATATATTGTGTCCAATGAAAACCAAAAAAAAAACAGAGGGGTCACTTTCAATTTACCTAATCAAATTTACAACTTCTGGTGGACTTACTTTGCAACTACAAAATAAAAATGAACTCCTCAGCTTAATGAGAGTGTCTCAATCTCCTTTGGGAATGACCAGATTTACAAAGTGAAACAAATCACTATATAAACGATTCAATGTTACATGAGAACAAGTCTTTATGTTGAACTTTAAAAAATGAAATTTACTTTTTCTCCTCAGGTTTACATATATTTGTATTGCCAAAATAACCAAATCTGTCTTCTGTTTATAGAACTCTACCAATCATTTTACAAACCAACAAAAAACTGTTATGAGCCTTTTTTCTTTTTTCGGGTAATCTACCAAAAATATTCCAGAATTTCAAGGTAAAAAATTGTCCCAAATAGGTAAATATAAATTCCAACATGTCTAATACAACAAACAACAGTTATCAAATGTACACACATATAGAATGAGGAATTTGATAATCGACACAGCATTGGTTAGATTATACAAAATATACCAGAAACAGTGTCTAGAATCCATGGTAACTACAACATCATACTAAGAATCCATGTATAAGGCAGGCAATGCAATATACATATACATAAACATAATTCATGTCCAAGAAAACCAAATGGCAACAAAAACATACATATGGATCTACACCAAAAATGGGAACTTTGTACAGGAATTTAGCATCAAAAAGAAAGTCTTAACATGAAATTTATATGACAACAGTAAAAGCTAACAAACAAACACGGAGATAGATTGTGCACCCTGTCAAAAATTAAGTATCAAGGAACACAAAGTTACATCTAGAGTAAAGTCTTAGTAATGCGTCCAATGGTGACAACAATAGAGTCTCTTATATATTGAAAAATAGTAGTGTAATACTTATAGTTGACTAACTTATCCAAAAAAAAAAAAGTTAACTACAGTTCACTCAAAAAAAAAAAAAAAGAAAAAAAAAAAAAAGACAAGATGTAGCAATTGGGCCTTGGCTCAAGTGGTAGAGGGATGAGAGATATCAGGCAGCATTTAGATAAAAATCTTGCTTAACAAACCTATGATGAGATGAGATGAACGCTATTTTCCTTGCAGCATCAGATTGAGTTCCAATCAATAACCTAGAGTTGAAGCAAGTGCAAATTACAACATGCTTGAGATGTGAGCAACAACTGGGTAATCTCTAATGGTTTGATACCATATCTAGCACGCATGCACGCACACACATATTGATACAGACAAATCTGTTTATGAAGTATATTCACATGTGAAGTTATTTAAACTTATCCATATCAGGTTGAAAGAAGCAATAAAAGACATGTCAGGAGACACATGACACTATTAGAGCTTGCCCTTGGCTGTGCATCTGGCGACGCAATAGCACGTACTCCAAGGTCTGGCAACGCATGAAATGCCCCCATAAATTGGAAACTTTCTGTAGATCCAGCATCAAAGTAAAGAGTAGCATCTTCAATCTGCTCTGATATCTAAAGACAAAGGTGAATAAAGAATTTTAGAATAGATCAACTAAATGTTGGACAGAGATAATCACATGTCAAGTCAATGTCATCACTAAATTTGATGCAACTGCATTATCTAACTCTACTCAAGGCTTCTCAAAAGCAAATAAAAAGCAGAAACTTCAAGTAGAAAGGCATTCAAATAAAGGCATGTTAAGAAAAAGAAAACTACTTTTCAGCTAGACAAAAGCTATGTCAATGATCAGCTGACTCTCATTACACTTGTGCTTATGCCATTAGTAATGGGCCCAGTAAGATATCAAATTAGGCGCATACGTAGAGAGGGATGAAGGCATCATCATTCTAACCCCATCTTGGTCTAAAATCGCGGGGTGGTATACTCTGCTCTCTCTTGACCCCTACTCTAACCAAAAGACAAAAGGTAATATGGCATCATCATGTTTCAAAATCTCCACTGAATTCCTTTCGGCCTTCCTATCAAATTTGTGGTGTCTTCAACTTGAACCATAGAAAGTCATTTAGATGCCTTATAACTGGTCCCTATCACAAAAGACTAAGGCATGTAGTCTAAATGTCTCCTCTTCTTTCCAAAAAAGGGAATACAACATATGGACACTAAACACAGCAACATCACAAACCTCTTACATATGTGGGTTAGATTTAAATAAGACTACGTGAATTTCAAGTCTGATCAGGAAACTCAATGGTGGAAGAGTGTTCTTTATAAACTTATAGATTAACATAATTTTTCAAAAATATTTTATATAGACAATTCAAAGAAAATCTTTGAAGAAGCTGAGACCAAGAACTTAATTTCTATCAAATATGTACTGGGTTCATGGATTGCAAATGGATTTTGCATATTGGTTATCTCTAAGACATGGAATATGTATACACGTCTATGTGTTCACATTAACAAAAACAAAAAACCAAGTGCTAAATTTGGCCATTACCAAATCATTAATATACTTTAGGAAGAAGTATACATGTCCACTTATTAAACCTGGGCATCGTACAAAATCAAAATCTAGAAAAAGAACAAAACACTCTCAGTCAGGTATTTTTTCAAACAATTTCCGTGCATGTGAAAGTGGGTGATTGGCAGAGAGAGACTACACAAACAAATTAAAGCTTCAGAGGATACAAACTAATCAAACCCTGAATTAGCAGGAGAGATACATTGTATTTTTTTGTATTTTGTGGATTCATTTGTAACTGGGTTATAAGGGTTCAAAAGCAAAAACGGAAGTTGCTGAAGAAAAGAAGTTTTTGTCGAGCGAGTTGGAGTTGCACGTGTCAGGCATTTGTATTTTGGTTGAGAGACAACTTCGGCGGACTTTCATGGGAGTCTTGGTCGAGAGTAAAATCAGTTATCATTTCCATCACTATAATTGAGTGTTGATTGGACTTTTGGGAATGAGTGGGGCACACCCATATTTAGCCATGAGGCTTGAAGGTGTAATCAGTGCTTGGTCAGGAATACAAGATTGCTCCACATTTTAGTGGATTGTTTCTAGCACACCCATATGGTACCACGGAGTCTTTAAATTTATGTACCCGTTTGGGCTCGGCGTCTCACGTTTGGCGTTTTGCAAGTTTTGCGTTTTCAGATTTTTTTTTTTTTTTTTTTTTCCCTGTACGTGAACAGTAACCTCACATGGGTTTACTGTGCAGGGAAAAAAATTACTGTGTAGCTACTGTTCACACTGTTCATAACACTGTTCACGCACTAAAAAATATTAAAAATGAGATCCACGGTATTATTCACACATTTAAAAATTATTTTGCTACAGTGTTTTCAGTTTTCAGTTTTCAGTTTTAGCAACAATAAGCTCAATCCAAACGGACCCTATAGTGTGGGTTGCTAATTGTTTGTGTTTTCCATGTTCCGTGCTAATTTTGATGTCCATGTACTATATAATTGGTTAATCACTTAAATTTGGTTTTAATTGTTGGATTAGCTTAAAAGTGATTTAAGCCGCAATTTTTAAATTTGAGGTCTAAATCATTACTGAGGTCGGATTAGGTAAAATTTTCTCATTATATTACTAAAAAAGAAATTAAAAGAAAATTTGGTTGAGAAAAGGTTGATGATGTGGCTAATGAGGCTAGCACAAGAAGAGTCTTGCAAAATTAAATGCAAGATAGGAAGGAAATTGGGTTGGGTTGTAACTTGTACAACTCATTGCCCAGTCCAATTCTTTCTTCTCTTGTTGAAACTCTTTGTCTAGCCTTTTAGCTAGTTTGGTCCATGCTAATGGCTACATGCTTCTTACCTTATAGTCACATGAGGTGAGGCGATTGTAGCCTCATTTGCATAAAGCTGGGCTCAATTGGTCCAAGTCTTGGCCGAATGACCCCTTCTTCATTTAGACTTAGGCTCTTCATATGGAATACACTGTACACACTTTACAGCCAGTAATAAACCAACACAATAGTTATTATTATTTCTTAAACCAACTTAATTTTATTTCACTCTTTGTTGCTCAATCAAGCCAAGAGTCTCGCAACTCAGCTAACACTTTTTAAATTTTTTGATAGAGACATTCAGAGTTTAAACTCTCACAATTTTCTTTCTTTATATTTATCACTTTGTAAATTGAATTAATTCTATTTTAATGGTAAAAGGTAAAATACTTACACTTAATCGAACATTTATAAGTTATTCTCTCTTAATTTTTCTTCAATGGGAATCACCTTGAGTGGATAACTTATTAATTCTTTATCTTAGCTTTCTCAGTTTTTTTTTTTTTTTTTTCACACTTCCATCTAAATATTTTAATTTTGGCTACATTTCCAATATGAAGGTGATAATTTTAAAAACCTAACATTTTGTAGGATATGAGCATTGATGAGACCATAAAAATCATTAAGGTCATCCATCTTAATGGACAACCATTGCATCATTAGTGGGCTATCAAAGAAAGATGAGTAATCACACAACACATTTAATAATGACCATCAAAGGTCTTAAACTCTCTCATCAAGATAAAGAATGTTACAATTAGGGTAATAATCACCTTCATTTATGTCCAACAGCTACCTAAGTCACTTATAAAAAGTACAATCTGCCTCACTTGCTAAGGTACGTCAAAACATATTACAAAAATACTCTCTCTATACAAAATATATAGGATAACAGTAACTTAAGCATTGGAGGCTCCCTCACTGGAAACAACTCGGTGGTCTCCTTAATCAACTCCGTTTTTTTTTTTTTTCTTGCAGATCTTAGAAGACCGTTAAAAGCTATAGATTAGACGAGTGACCCAACTAACAATTTTTGGTTTCATCAAGCATAATTGATATAAAATTAGTCTTATGGATTTTTTCTTTTAACTTAACTATTCGCCGTTTAAGAGAGAGTGTTGTGTAAAGTATAACTTGTTTCACATTCCCTTAAAACTAAAAGTTTTGAGTAGAGTTTGTAATGTACCATTGTATTAGAATTATTTTCCTTCTTTCTTGTGTGTGCTTGTTTCTAAAAGTAAAATAAAATAAAACAAAATAAAAAACTTAACTAGCTAGTTACAACCTCACGCAATGAGTAAGAATATAGAACTGAGAATGTGAACATGAGTAATTACGCTTGAAGAAATTTCACGTCAATGATTACTAATTTTGACCACTTTCTCTTTTTTAGGTCAATTAACGCGTTATAGTTGTTACACTTCCTTTTTAGGTACTTCCCATGCTGCAATGCAATTGTCTTCCACAGATCGTTTTCATTGTCTCTTAATAGTACAATGTACATGCACCACTTTCTGCTCTATTTCTTGTCATCTTCAAAGAAATTGTTGGTTGGTTGACTCCTAGTCCTGGATGCCTCTACTTGGAATATTTTACTCTTATCCATTCTTATATTATGCCTCTACAAGGATTTCAGTCCTAGAAAAAAAAAGCAACCAAGATTCCATAAACAGACTGAGTAATGGAAGGGATTATATTTCAAAAACGAATGATAGAGATGTTAATTTTCATAGAAAAAAGAAAATTGTCATTAATGATGGACTTGAGATGCCAACCAGTAGTGAAGATAAGATGACTACAAATTTATGTCAAGATGCATGGCCTAAAGAATTCTTCAAGTTCAATAGCCGAACTCTCCATCACCAAAACTCAACAAAAGGTTATTACTGAGAAGCAAAAAACAATGAAGGTCAAGACTGACATAAGATAATTGGCAGAAATTGATTTTTTTTTTTTCCATCGTTATGTTTTGTTAGAATGTATTCTCAAATGTCATTTTGAGATGAATGTTGTACATTTGATCTACCCTCTTGATATTTTTTTCAACCTTTATTTTGAATTTTGAATTTTAATTTTTTATCATTATTCAATTTCAAGTGATTGTACCCTTAAGAGGAGTGAAAGAGGAAAAAAATACTTTCCCCTCGATGTTTGGGATAGTTTTCAATTCTTACTCTTATCTTTGAAACCAATTAATTTCTTCCTTTATGTTTGAAAAATAAGCAAATACTTCAAATTAACTTCTTCAGTTAAATACTTTCCCCCAATTCACAAGATAGTTGATAGATGCGATATATATAGTGTTTCAAATATATATATGACGTCCACTCTATAATATAATTGCTCTTATCATCAGGCTAAGACACCATTTAATTTTAGGGCGGAGTTTGAACTCCAATTTCTTATTCAACGAAAAGAGAATTTACCAGTTGAATAAAAAATAGGCACGTAACATACCACTTGGACCTAGGAGTCCGGTGGTGGTGTTTTATGGAATTGGCGCAAACTAGTCTATATAGTATTAGTCCAATATATTTGCTTTTTAAAACTTACTAGGGATTGTAAGGTGATCACATAAAAATATTAAATAATGCATTTGTCCAATTCATTCACTCTATTTATTTTCGATGAATTGCATCTTTTTCAATCATCTGGATTTAACTACTAGGATGTTACAGGCAAAACAAAAGAGAAAGAAAAAAGGGAAAAGAATGAAGAAAAAAGAGAAAGAATGATAAAGGAAAGAAAAGAGGGAAAAGTAAAAGAGAGGAAAGCAAGCATAAAAAAGAGAGAAAGAATGATATACGTAAAGAAAAGAGGGAAAAGAAAAAGAGAGAAGCAATCATAACTTTTCCTTCAAAAAGAGAGATGCCAGAAGGTCCTTCCTTTTTCTTATGTTCACTTCGTAACATATTTCACTAAAAGATTCCAAATTATGTTCATCCATAATTAGTATGGCCAAGAGCCTAATTATTTTTTTGTTTTTTATTTTTAAAAAATTTACAAGGTACCTACTAATTCCTTTTTTAATTTGAACATAAGACCAACATCTAAATACCCTTAGTTAAAGAGGCATTCATGTTGATTAATATTAATTAAAAAAAATATGTGGTTAGTTTAATATTTTATCTCAAAGAATTTTTTTTTCTCAATATTTTTATTTCTTGAAGTTTTCCTTTCTTTTTAAAGCAATCTTCTCAATATTATGTCCATTCAGATTTTTCTACATTTTGCCATAAGAGAAGGGTGCAATTTAAATTTGAAAAGAGTTTGATCCATGAGAGATATCTCTTGTAGCAACTGTATAGATGACAGCTCTCTTAATGCATGGGATCCATATTATGTGAGAGTAACAATGAAAGGTTGCTCTATTATTACTCCATAGTATACAACTATTGTTGAGAGTAGACTCTTTTGAGTGTGTACCGTATTGTAACTAGTAATAATTCTTTCAAAAATTTAATTCCCTCTGTGTATGGGGTTTATTACTTTATTATAAAATTAAAAAAAATAAAATAAAAGAATACTCTTGATTTATTGGCTAGAAAAAGCACACAATCCATTATTCTTTTTTTTTTTGGGGTAATAAATCCCCATTATTTTATATTTCTTGAGTCATGTTAATGGATGCTCTTAAAGAAATTATTAATAAACCATAATATAAAAGATTTAACACCACTTTTTTGAGTTATCAACAATATTTATTTTTTTTATTATTCTCCTAGTAAAATGTTTTTGAAAATAGTTCTTAAACCAAAGTCCTTAAGAACATTGGTTAACATTTATTCTCTTGTTTCTTTTAGCTTCTCTTTAATTGATTTGATAAGCATCTTTAACTTCATTGGCTTAGAAAAAGCACATAATTGATCCACTATATCCACTCTATGATGGTAGGCGTTTTCTAGTCTCCCAAAAGTAATAAAGCTGAGCAAGCAAATAATTTGGAAACCAATAGGCATCCTATGTATCGTACATAAAAGACACGACATGCGTGCAAGTTGATGTCTGGGTTATCTCAACATATATCTTTGTTACATGGGAAATGCTAATGAGTGCCCTAAGGGCACTCTTTAAAAACTCATTTAAAGAAAATTTTTATGAAAAAAGAAAAAAAAGCAATTAGTGTTTTGACAGTTTTTTTCATTTCCCATAAAAATTATGTCAAAACTTTCTTAAAATGGATTTTTAAAGAGTACCCTAAGGCCACTCGTTAGCATGACCCTTGTTATATTAGTCCCTAACATCACATTCTTCTATTGTTTCCAAATACTTTCAGCTACTTCTGACTTATCAAAATTCAGAACACCAAACCAAAGATGGCTGAGACTATCCTCAGTATTTTTGCTGACAAAATACTAGGCAAGCTGATTTCAGTTGCTACTGAGCAGATCAGCCTTGCTTGGGGTTTCAAGGAGGACCTAACACGGCTTCTTGACTCATTGGAGATGATTCAAGATGTGTTGGCTGATGCAGAGAGAAGGCAAGAGAGTGACGGGTCCGTGAGGCGTTGGCTATAGAGGCTTAAAGATGTTGCTTATGATGCTAATGACGTGCTAGATGAGTTTGCTTACGAGATTCTCCGGCAAAAGGTAGAGATCCGAAACCAAATGAAGAGAAAGGTACGCTTTTTCTTTTCATTTTCAAATCCCATTGCATTCCGTATCAAGATGGCAAACAAAGTTAAGATTATTGGGGATTCACTAAAAAGGATTAATGATACAGCAAATGGTTTTAGACTTACTAGAGCCGAATCAATAAATGATAATCCTGAGATTATCTCAAGTCACCAAGTGACAAACTCATTTCTTGATCATTCAGGAGTTGTAGGAAGGGGAAATCTTGTTTCAAGTATAGTGGACTTGTTGATTAAGGCAACCAATCAACAACCCTCAGTCATTCCTATAGTTGGAATGGCAGGTTTGGGAAAAACAACTTTAGCAAAATCAGTGTATAATAATAATGGGCTAGTACGAGGACATTTTGATGAAAAAATATGGGTATGTGTCTCGGATAATTTCGATTATATTAGGATTTTGAGAGGGATTCTTGAGTCCCTCACCCATAATTCAAGTACATTAAAAAATAAGAGTGAAATACTTGAATGCTTTAAAATACATTTGAAAGGTAAAAGATATCTTCTCATACTTGATGATGTATGGAATGAAGATCCTGTGATATGGGACACTTTAATGAGTTGTTTGCTTGCAATTAATTCAAATTTGGGAAATTGCATTATTGTTACAACCCGTAGTGACAACGTGGGAAGAATCATAGAGACACTTCCTCGACATCACTTGAATAAACTACAAGAAGAAGAATGTTGGTCCATAATCAAGAATAGAGTATCTACAATTCCATTAAATCCAGATTTGGCGGCCATTGGAAGGAAAATTGCTAAAAAATGTGGAGGGATTCCATTAGTAGCAACAGTTTTAGGAGGGACAATGTCGCATAAAAAGGAGAAAAGTAAATGGTTGGTAATTGAAAATAATGAAGTTTGGAATTCACTACATGATAGCAATGAAATGTTACCAATATTAAAATTCAGCTTTGATCATCTTCCATCACCATCTCTTAAACAATGTTTTTCATATTGTTCATGTTTTCCTAAAGATTATGACATTAAAAAAGAAGAATTAATTCAACTTTGGATGGCTGAAGGGTCCCTTCAACCATCTCAAGGAAGTCATTTAGTGATGGAGGGATATTGGTAACATGTATTTTGATATCTTGTTGTCGAATTCCTTTTTCCAAGATGTGAAACAGGATGAGCATGGTCATATTATTAGTTGTAAGATGCATGATTTGGTACATGATCTTGTGCTCTCAATTTCAAAATCTGAGACCTTACTTTTGAAGGAGGATTTGGGGAATGATATCAACCATGTAGGACATTTATTCATCCAATTCGATGGAAAAATTGTACCAAGAATTCCATTTTCAAAAGAAGGAGTCAAAAAAGTGTGCACATTTATTTCAGAAGATGTTGCACTTGGCATTAAGTTATTAGATTTTAAATGCTTGCGTGTTCTGAAATTATATGTGATGATGTGTTAAATCAGTTGGTTGAACACTTCAGCTTCGGTGGGCTACAACGATAGCGAAGGCCTGAAAAGAAGAAACAATTAAGGGGTGACCGGGGTGGACCGGCCAAATACCCTCTGATGATAAAGTTAGTTTTTCTAACAAAGAAAATGTAGTTCCAACTTTTCGGGAGTAATATCTCAGAATTTCATCATACCTTTGCATGGTTCAGACCGATCCTTATATAGGGTACTTCGAGGCGGTTATTGGTTCGGATAACTTCCCCTAGATTCTTGGAATTCAGACCTCAACTGCTATTAAAACCATAACCGTTGTTGGAAGTTACATACTTGGGAGGAATTGGCGCTGATGGACACGGGTTGATTACCCGCTCCAGAATTTGTTTAAGTGTTATGTGGTCGTCCATGGGCAAATGCCTATGGACGACCTTTGTCATGAAGTTGACTGGTCGTCCATGTGCTTCGTATATGGACGACTCTTTCGATTTGGTTAAAAGGTTTATTCAGTTGGTTAACTTCTCAAGGACGAGAGTTCTGGACGAATAGAAGATGGTCTTGGATGTTTGGCTAATCGTTCGTCATGGACGACCCCTCTGGACGAGCTATAGATGTAATTTTTGTTATCTCATCAGTTGCCCCCTTATCCAGGGTGTCGTCCAGGGACATTATAGGGATTTTATCCCCTTTATACGACCACGTGTCATGGTTTAATACATTGAGCAGTTAGATCGATTACATTTCCCCATGCGATTGCCATGTGTCATTTTCTTAGTGGATGATGTCGCTTCGCTGACCCTACTCCTAGGCCCTATAAATAGGCACATTCTCTTTCTTGCCCTTCACCTCTATCATAAACTTCCTTTTGCTATCTCGTCCAAGATTCTCGTCTAGCATTCGTCCTAGTTCTCAGGTACTTCCTCTTCCCTTTAGGTTTTCGTTTTGATCTTTACTTTAGTTATGTCTTCGTCTAGCAGTATAGAGAGAGAAATAGACGAGTATCAGGACGTCTCGTCCGGAAGTTATGAGAGTGGTGAGGGTAGCACTAGTTTTAGTAGTAGTTCCTCGAACGAGCAGTACTCGTCCGGAGTCCCTGGCATTTCTTTAGAAGAATTTCAAGAAATGCAACGCAGGATGCCCTCTGGAACAGAGGCTAGCTCGTCCAGAGCGCCACCCAGCCCTTCTCAGGATGAGGAGGAGGAAGAGGAAAACGTTATATATAGTTGTGCACCTGAGGTAGCGTCCACCTTAGACGTTCCTAAGTTAAAAACCTTAGTAGATAGATACCAAATCCCTATCAAGTTTGAACCTCGTCTGCCTAGGGAAGGAGAGTGGTGTTGTTCACCTTCTTCTGGTTTGGGAGTATATTCGTCTTATCTCTTAGCTGGTCTTAGGTTTCGCCTAAATTCATTTTGTAGAGGTCTTCTTCATAGGTTAGGTATTGGTCCTAACCAACTTAATCCCAATGGTTGGAGGACGATAGTAGCGATGCAAGTGTTATGGTGTGAGGCATTAGAAGGGAACTGTGCTTTAACAGTGGGCGAGTTCCTTTACTGTTATAAGCCCTCAGAGATAAAAAAATCTGCTAGTTTCTACCAGTTCTCGTCCAGAGGCTCACATTATAGTTTAATAACGGGCCGTAGCTCGTCTGATAGGCTTTGAAAACAAGAATTTTTTATCATTTCTGAAAACTGGGCTGGGGACCCAACTGATGTTAGTAATGCCTCCTTCCCTCCTTTTACCAGCCCCATAGGTCGCCTTCGTCCTGAGGGTATGTTTTCTTTCTATGTCATTTCTTTTATTCCTCACATTTTTTTTTATATCACTTAGTCGTCTAACCAACTTTCATTTACTGGTGCAGCTGTTGTTCGTCCACGTTTGGACAGATCTTTTTTGGATCAAATAGACAAAGTTCGTGCCTTCCCTAGAAAGTCTTTTCACGAACTAGTAACCTTCAGCAGTTTGGCTACCTGGGGATTTGGTCCAGAACCCACTGCTGAGAATTTAAGTCACGAGGAAACTACTCAACGAAGGAAGTGTCGTCCACCCTTTTTTACTTCTTTCTGTTCTTTCTTTTCTCTCTCTCTTTTTTTTTTTTAACTGATTTTCCTCGTCACAGGAATAATTACAATGAGAGAAAATAGAGACAAGACAGTACTTAGCGGGGATGAGGGAGCTTCTGTGCCTCCTGTCGTCCAGAAGGGTGCCGTCCAGGCTGGGAAGAGAAAGCCTAAGAAGATTTCTAGTGCTGTGGACCTGGACGACCTTCCTAGTCATCGAGGCTCCAAAAAACAAAAAAACTACTCAGACTTCTCTTCCCAAGGTCCCCAAATTCACTCCGATGGTGAACCTGGACGAGTCTCCTGCCATTGTGGAGCCCGTCCAAACAATTCATCCTGTTCAGACTAATCCTACTCCCCCTCCAACTAAAACTCCAAGGAAGTCTCATTCGTCAGAGTCGTCCGATCGTCCTTCCAACTTGGTGCTGGACGAGAGCTATGCATAGAGGACGTTCAAAGGAATCATCACTAACAATGAAGTTAATGAATGCTACAACATGTCAGTGAAGGAATTTGAACACTCTGGTATCCATGATCTCTTCAAGGTATGAGTTTCATTCGTCTTTGAATGTTTTTAAAGAGTCTTTCAAGAAAGTAGAATTTTCTAACTTTCTTTCGTCCATGTACAGGCTATGTCAAAGTTTTATACAGCGACGTGCCAAGCGAAGGAACTTGCTGAGGAGGCTAAGGCGGCGAAGGAGAAGACTGAGGGGCTGAGCAAGGAAATTCTGTTGAAGAAGGGGGAAGTGATCAGGCTGACGGACGAAGTCAACCGTTTGCTAGGGATCGAGACGAAGCTGAAGGACGAAGTTGAGGAACTTAAGGCGGATGCTATTGAAAAAGATACCCGCATCACATACTTTGAGGGACAAGTTTCAGGGCTCACTTCGTCCTTGGAAAAGGCACGTGAAGAAGCCATATCAGCCTTCAAGAAGTCTGACGAATACAAGAATCGTCTAGACAGCCATTATGCTGTTGGATATGAGGACTTCTGTGCTGATGTCAAAGAAGCCTTCCTTGACCTCAACTTTGACTCCTTCAAGCTTCCTCTTACAACAAAGAGCTCTATGTTAGCGATGAGTTCTGAGGACGTCAATGTGGTGGACGACGCTAACAATGAGGTGACACAAGACGATCCAAAGAATGCTCCTAGTGGTCAATCCCAGTGATTTCATCTTCCCATTGAAAAGTTTTATATTTTAATTCTACTTTAGAGGTGCCCAGTGTTTTGGGCTTTTGCTTATTTCTCCTTTTCTTTTTCTTTTTTTAAATTTATTGGAGTACAATTTCCTCGTCCAAGTTTTTGGACAAGTTTTATGAACAAGCAATCTACTCAAGGGTTTTTGGACGGTGGTCGTCTACCCTTTAAATTTTATGAATGTATGAATGTTTTTCCTTTTCATTGTTCATTGTGTTTGAATATTCTTTAAGCTTTGTGAACAAGTTTCATTCATATCGTCCATTCCATTTTTGTGGTTGTGGGATTTTCCCTTTTGTTAAGGCTTTACCTTGTCTTGAGCATATGGACGAGCTCCTTCGTATATAACATCATGAGATGTTTATTGTAAAGTTCGTCTATGAATGACGTCTTTTTGCCAGATTTAATTGTTGCACAAATTTTGAACGACTATTTAGTCCTTAATAAAAATTTTCCAACAAATGCTCGTCCATGGGCTGGATTGTTAAGTTGGTTAGACTCGTCTATGGGGCTGTGGTGTTCACACGCACACTATTCGTCCACGGCGTAGACGATTACAATTCAGGTTTGTCTCGTCTTGAGCTTAGACGGACATACCTTGTTTATTTTTCTTGCTTTATCCTTTATCTAAAGGAAAGCTTTTAGACAATACTTCCTTGCGTCCAAGGATTTTACTCGTCCTTGGCTTTTCACCTTCTGTGGATCATTTTGAATCATAGAAAATGAGGGATTCCCATACAATCATACATATTTAAAACACACTATATGTATATTTAGAAATCCATACTATGTAATCATTCGTCCACAATCATGGCACATGCTTAAGAGCTTGTGCTTTTAGGGAATTAAAACACATAATACAGCATAACTTCGTCCATGGGCAGCATAAAATACTTAAACATTTAAAACACAATAGTAATAAGCAAATACTGGTAGATAATATTAAGCATTACTTCAAACATCCAAGGGTCTCGTCCATGATAGGGCTCATCCATGATCACCCTTCATTGATAGTATCTCCTTAGGTGTTCAACGTTCTACGGGTGCTATAACTTTCGTCCGTCTAGGGCTTCCAAATAGTAGGATCCTTGTCTCTTGGAGTTGATAACTCTGTAAGGTCCTTCCCAGTTTGGTCCCAGCTTCCCATGGGCCGAGTTTTTGGTTGCCAAAAAGACCCTTTTAAGGACGAGATCCCCAAAGCTGAAGTGCTTGGGTTTCACCATAGCGTCATGCTGCTTTGCCATGAGGTTTTTGTACCTTGCTGTTCTTTGCTCCGCGTCCATTCTTACCTCGTCTATGAGATCGAGGTTAAGACGAAGCTGTTCTTTGTTTTCCTCATCTTGATACTTCATCACCCTATGGCTGGCCATATGCACTTCTGCAGGTATGACTGCTTCGCTCCCATAAGCCAGTTTGAAAGGAGTCTCTCCTGTGGGAGTTCTCGCTGTTGTTCTGTAAGCCCACAAAACACCTGGTAATTCATCCGGCCATACTCCCTTTGCCCCTTCAAGTCGAATCTTGGTGATTTTCAACAAGGATCGGTTTGCTACTTCTGCTTGTCCGTTAGCCTGTGGGTGGGAGGGTGAGGAATAATGATTCTTGATACCAAGTTGTTCATAGAATTCTCTAAAGGGGGTGTTGTCAAATTGTCGTCCATTGTCAGATACTAGAACTCTTGGTACTCCAAATCTGCATACAATATTCTTCCAGACGAAATTTTTGACATTTTGTTGTGTAATTTTCACTAAGGGTTCAGCTTCCACCCATTTAGTGAAATAATCTATACCCACCACCAAGAATTTCATTTTTCTGGTTCTAGTTGGAAAGGGGCCCAAAATATCCAAACCCCACTGTGCAAAAGGCCAAGGGGCCATCATTAGGGTGAGGTATTCTGAAGGCTGTCTAGGAATATTACTGAAACGTTGACATTGATCACATACCTTAACATATGCCTTAGCATCAGCTTGAACGGTTGGCCAGTAGTACCCTGCACGAATGACCTTGTGGACGAGTGATCTAGCTCCTGAGTGGTTTCCACATGCTCCTTCATGAACTTCTCTCAGCATGTAATTCACCTCGTCTGGAGCTAAACACCTCAGGTATGGCTGTGAAAAACCTCTTTTGTACAACACTTCGTCCATAAGGATATATCTGGCTGATTTGACTCTGAGCTTCCTGGCTTCGTCCTTCCCTTCTGGAAGCCTTCCATCCTTCAGGTATGAGACTATTGGAGTCATCCAATTCTCCTCACCTTCTATTTGCTACATTTCTGGAAGGTCTATGCTTGGCATGTATCGTATTTCATCTAAGTTGTCCATTGCTTCATTAGCGGAGGCTTCCTTCGCTAGAATGTCTGCTTCCGTGTTTTCTTCCCTCGGGATTTGAATGAAATTAGCTTCTCTGAATTTCTTCATAAGGCGTAACACCTTCCTCAAATATTTCTTCATTCTATCTTCCTTGGCTTCACATGTTCCATTTACTTGGCCTATAACCAACTGTGAATCTCCTAGGACGAGTACTGAGCTTGCTCTTACAGATCTAGCCAACTCCAACCCTTTAAGAAGGGCTTCGTACTCCACCTCATTGTTAGTTGTCTGGTACTGCAAGCGAGCTTTGTACTTCAGTTTATCTCCTTCTGGTGACTGCAAAACAACTCCTATACCTCCTGTATACAGTGTAGATGATCCATCTACATGGACGACCCATTTTTTACTGTCTTCTTTCTCATCCAAGTCCTCATAACTTGGAGTGAATTCTGCAATGAAATCTGCCAGGGCTTGTCCTTTTATTGCATTCCTCGGTTGGTACCGAATATCAAATTCACTGAGCTCAACTGCCCATTGGATCAATCGTCCTGCAGCTTCAAGTTTGTTCATTGCCTTCTTAAGTGGATGATCAGTCATGACTATGACGACATGACCTTGGAAGTAATGTCTTAACTTCCTAGAAGCCGTTATTAGCGCGAAGGCTAACTTCTCTATCAATGGGTACCTTCCTTCCGCTCCTCTCAATGCTCGGCTAGTATAATACACAGGCTTTTGCACTTTTTCTTCCTCCCTGATCAACGCTGAGCTTACGGCATGTGGGGACACTGCTAAGTACAGATATAATTCTTCTCCTAGCACGGACGGACTTAGCAATAGAGCCGTAGTAAGATAGTTTTTTAGGCCCTGGAAGGCCTTTTGACACTCGTCCGTCCACTCAAACGCCTTCCTGAGAATCTTAAAAAAGGGTAAACACTTATCAGTAGCTTTTGAGACAAACCTGTTTAGAGCTGCAACTCGTCCAGTTAGGGATTGGACTTCCTTGATGTTTTTCGGTGGTTCCATGTTCAATATGGCTTGGATCTTGTCTGGATTTGCCTCAATTCCTCTCTCTAAAACCATGAATCCTAGAAACTTTCCTGACGATACTCTGAATGTGCATTTACTTGGGTTTAGCTTCATCTTGTACCGCCTAAGTGTTTCAAAAGTTTCCTGAAGATCATCCAAGTGGCTTCCCTCATCTAAGCTCTTCACAAGCATGTCATCCACATATACCTCCACATTCCGTCCTATCTGTGGACGAAACATATGATTCACCAACCTTTGGTAAGTTGCCCCTGCATTCTTCAGACCGAAGGGCATCACCTTGTAACAAAACAAACCTTGACTTGTAATAAAAGATGTATTTTCCTGATCTACCTCGTCCATCTGTATCTGATTATATCCTGAGAAGGTGTCCATGAAGCTCAACAGTTGATGGCCAGCCGTAGAATCAACCAATTGGTCAATACGAGGCAAGGGATAACTATCCTTAGGACAAGCTTTGTTCAAGTCAGTGAAGTCAAAGCACATCTTCTACTTGCCATTTGCTTTTTTTACCATCACTATATTTGCCAACCAATTCGAGTAATAGACTTCCCGGATGAACTGTGCTGTGGTTAGTTTTTGAACCTCTTCCTTGATAGCCTTCTCTCGTTCAGGGGCGAACACCCTTTTCTTTTGACGAATAGGTATGAAGAGGGGGACACATTCAGTCGATGAGTGATTACACTTGGATCAATGCCAGGCATGTCGTCATGACTCCATGCAAAAACATCGGCATTCTTTTTTAGAAACTGAACGAGGTCTTCTTTCGCCTTCTCCTTCATACTTGTTCCAATTCTAGTGAATTTTTCTGGATCATTTTCTTGTAATAAAACATCTTCCAATACTTCAGTCGATTCTGCAACAATTTTTCTTTCTTCTATACTCATAGTCTGCATCTGCTCGTCCATAGCCAACATGGCTAGATGACACTTCCTGGCTGCCAACTGATCTCCTTGTGCTTGTCCAATTCCGCACTTTGTAGGGAATTTGACTGATAGATGGTAGGTAGATGTTACCGCCTTCCAACTGTTCAAGGTTGGCCTTCCAATGATGGCATTATATGAGGATGAACAATCCACCACAAGGAAATTTACTTCCTTAGTTATCTGCTGCGGGTATGACCCTACCACTACAGGTAAGGTAATGGTACCTACGGGCTGCACCTTCATTCCTCCAAATCCTATCAACGGCGAGCATGCTGGACGAAGCTGCTCTCGTCCAAGCCTCATCTGCTGAAAGGCAGGGTAATATAATATATCTGCTAAACTTCCATTATCCACCAACACCCTCCTGGTTCTGTAATCTGCTATAAGTAGGGTAATGACTATGGCATCGTCATGTGGATGATGAATTCTTTCAGCTTCTTCATCTGTGAAAGAAATTGTTGGCTCGTCCGTCCCCCTCGTCCTTGGGGATCGTCCAGAGAGTTGGACATTTTGCACTGCTTTGAGATACGTCTTCTTTGCCTTGGAAGATTGTCCTGTCGATGTCCCACCGATGATAACCCTTATTTCTCCAAGTGGGGGTCGTGATGACTCTTCCATCTTTGCTTTCAATTTTTCATCTTTATGATCCCTTCCAACGAAATGCCTCAACTTTCCTTGTTTAATGAGATTCTCAATCTGCTGCTTCAAGTCATAACACTCGTCCGTGTCATGCCCATGATCCCTATGGAAGCGACAATATTTATTCTTATTACGCTTGTTAGGATCTCCCTTTATCTTTTCTGGCCACTTCAAGAAAGGATCATCCTTGATCTGCATGAGCACTTGATCGAGTGGGGCATTCAATGGTGTGTAATTCTGACTCCTTGCTGATGGGCCTGCCTTTCTGTTATCCCTGTCCCGATCCTTCTTATCTTCCATTCGTCCCTTCTTTGGACAAGGTCCTTGATCAGAGTGACGCGGGGGGTTGACTTCCATTCTTTCAGCTCTCTTCCTCTTCTTAGCTATGATGGCGTCTTCTGCGTTCATAAAGTTTTGGGCTAAATGGACGAGTTCAGCCATGGATTAGGGCTCTTTTTCGTACAACTTGTGAATGAATAAGTCTGAGTTAACCCCATTGTGGAAGGCTGCCAATAGTAGCTTGTCGTCCACCTCGTCTACTGTCAGGGCTTCCCTGTTGAAACTCGTGATAAAGGAACGCAGGCTTTCATTCTCTCCTTGCTCTATGGTCAGTAAACTGGACGAGGAACGTTTGTGTCTCTGTCCTCCAATGAAATTATTGACAAATAATTTACTTAACTCCTCGAAAAAACTTACAGAATTCGGGGGTATTTTGTTGAACCATACTCGCGCTGGTCCCTTGAGGGTGGTAGGGAAGGCTCTGCACATAATCTCGTCAGGAACTCCTTGAAGATGCATTGTAGTTTTAAAAGTAGCAATATGATCAAAAGGATCACGCGCTCCATCATATGAATCCAGTGAAGGCATTTTGAACTTCGGAGGCAAGGGATGCCCATTGATGGAAGCCGTGAAAGGGGTTTCTGTTCGGTGAACCAAATCCTCGACGGGATTTTCCCTTCTCATGTTCTCCTTCATCTCGTCCATAACCTTCCTCATCTGATCTATTTCCTTCTCCAAATGTGGTACCCTTCGCGAAGTGGTGCCTCTTGATTGAGCTTCGGGCTCAGCACTTCCTCCTCTATCTTCTTGACTCTGGGACTGCCTCTCAGCATATCCTTCACGGCGCTGCCTCTCCATCTCCCTAGTCAATTCTCGATTCTGACGAGTTAACTCCGCCATTGCGGCAGCCATGGATTGCATGTGTTGGATGGAAGGCGACTGCATGACAGGCACTGATTGGCGATCGCGATGGGGGTTGCTTGAAGCGTCTCTGCTTCCCTGATGGCCTGGGCTTGTAGCCCTGGACCTAGTTCAAACCATTCAACCTTTTGTTGCAGAAAGCCAAATCGTAAAACAACTTACGCTTCCCACAGATGGCGCCAACTGATGATGTGTTAAATCAATTGGTTGAACACTTCGGCTTCGGTGGGCTACGACGGTAGAGAAGGCCTGAAAAGAAGAAACAATTAAGGGGTGACCGGGGTGGACTGGCCAAATACCCTCCGATGATAAAGTTAGTTTTTCTAACAAAGAAAATGTAGTTCCAACTTTTCGGGAGTAATATCTCAGAATTTCATCATACCTTTGCATGGTTCAGACCGGTCCTTATATAGGGTACTTTGAGGTGGTTATTGGTTCAGATAACTTCCCCTAGATTCTTGGAATTCAGACCTCAACTGCTATTAAAACCATAACCGTTGTTGGAAGTTACATACTTGGGAGGAATTGGCGGTGATGGACACGGGTTGATTACCCGCTCCAGAATTTGTTTAAGTGTTGTGTGGTCGTCCATGGGCAAATGCCTATGGACAACCCTTGTCATGAAGTTGACTGGTCGTCCATGTGCTTCGTATATGGACGACTCTTTCGATTTGGTTAAGAGGTTTATTCAGTTGGTTAACTTCTCAAGGACGAGAGTTCTGGACGAATAGAAGATGGTCTTGGATGTTTGGCTAATCGTTCGTCATGGACGACCCCTCTGGACGAGCTATAGATGTAATTTTTGTTATCCCATCAATATGGGTATACTAAAAAAGAATTGCCAAGTTCAATTGGTCAATTAATACATTTGAGGCTTCTCCACCTCTCAAGTACCTCCATGGAAGCATTGCCAAAGTCCATCACCAAGCTTTACAATTTGCAAACTTTAATAATTGAATTTTGCGATTATCTTAAAGAGCTTCCAAAAGACCTGAAGAAATTGATTAACTTGAGACATTTATATCAAGAGAACACCTAAAGATATAGGGAAATTGACGTGTCTACAAACATTGCCATTTTTCATTGTGGGTCAAGACGCAGGTCATAGGATTGAAGAATTGGGATGCTTAAACCAAATTAAAGGAGAATTACGCATCTATTGCGTAGAGCATGTGAGAGATAAAGAAGAAGCTAGAAGTGCAAATTTAGTAGAAAAGGCCAAAAATATACAAGTTGGGATATTATTGGAGCGAGAAAAGTGAAGGCAACCACAATAATGATGAAGAGGTGTTGGAAGGTCTCCAACCTCATCGATATTTGAAGAGCTTAACCATCAAATACTATCAAGGAAAGAAATTCCCACCATGGATGTTGACAAGTCAAAATGCTAGGCGTGGTTTTTCGCTATTTGACAATTTGATCGAGATCAAATTAAAGGCCTGCAACAAATGTGAGGTTCTTCCCACACTGGGGCTTCTATCCTCTCTTAGGGATCTTGAAATAATAGAAATGGAGAACTTAACATGCATAGGTACTGAGTTTTATGGCAACTATAATAATGACGACAATTATAAGAATGGCATTTGCAGTAATGCATTGTTCCCATCATTGAAAAAACTTAGTTTGCAGAGCATGCCCAATCTAGTGGAATGGAAGGATGCAACGGAGCCAGCAAGGACAACAGGAAAGGTGTTTCCTTGCCTTGAGGAGTTGATCATTCGAGAGTGTAGCCAACTCACGAGTGCTCCATGTCATTTTTGCCAACTCACAAGTGCTCCATTTCATACTCGATCCCTTGAGAAATTAGATATACGCAGAATCTGCAACACGGCATTCGAACAGATTAGTAGCAAGCTTGACAGTATCAGGTCCCTATGTGTTTCTAATATTTCAAAACTTGCTTCTATACCAGAGAAGATTTTGCAGATTTCGACGCATATGGATATATGGAATTGTGATGATTTGGAGTCCATTTCGCCACATGAGGGTTCACAGGTCATATACTACAATCTCAAATCGCTCCATATATATGGATGTGAGAAATTGAGTTATTTCCCGGAACTCAATATCTGTGAGGAGGTGAAAGTAGAGCGTTGTCCTAATCTAAAGTCCTTTGACTCCTTTCCAAGTTCATCAAAGCTACGAACTTGGCGCCTTCGACGCTTAGAGATATCAGAGTGTGGTGTTGAAGTTCTACCCAGTGGGATACAATGTTGTAAAGAATTGATTATAAAGCGATGTCCCAATTTGTTATGTATTCCGGAGCTACAAAATTCGTATGGTGTTACCCAATTAGAAATCAGCGACTGTCCTAATTTGGTATCAACTCCAGAATTGCAATATCCTACCAACATAAAAATTAGAAATTGTAGAAAGTTGACTTGTCTGCCAAAGGGGTGCTTTTTGCAGTTAAAGTATTTGGAGATTGGTCCGTTTTGTGAGGAGCTGGATGCTTTCCCCAGTCTCATCGATTCCACTCGCTTCCAACACTCGTACGAGTTCCTCCAAATTCTACAGTTGTATGGGTGGACTAAACTCAACTCTCTCCCAGACGAAATTCAATGCTACACCGCCCTTACAAGACTGGACATATCTGAATTTGACGGAATGGAAGCATTGCCTGAGTGGTTGGGCAACTTTTCTTCTCTTCAATACCTGTACCTTTGCAACTGCAACAACCTGATGTATCTGCCCACAGCATTTTGCTCCATGGGACGCATCACCAAATTAGAGATTTATTATTGCTCCAAATTAAAGGAAAGATGTGCAAAGGGGAGTGGTGCAGAGTGGTCCAAAATTGCCCATATTCCAATTGTCTGGATTGATGATTATCTTAAGCTATTTCGAGATCTACATAAATTATCATCATTGAAGAAGATGAGCGGTAAGTGCACTCACTCATACCTAAAATCCTCTGCTCGTCTGTTATCTGCTACTTCCATTTAAATTGAGCCAAGAATTATTTTTTTTCACTGTAATTACCACCAGTTTCTTCCTTTCTTTCTTCAGTTTTTCCAAAATGGGTTGCCTGGATGCGCAGAACTAGAAATGGCAATTTAATTGCTCCAAATTAAAGGAAAGATGTGCAAAGGGGAGCAGCACAGAGTGGTCCAACATTTCCTACATTCCAAATATCAGAATCGATTATGAATATATCTACAGGTAACTGTGCAGATTGGTCTAGGACAGATCTGAGCTTTTCTCATATTGAATTAACCAACCACAAAATTATCAAAGATTGCTCATAGTCCTTGAATTATCTAATTTATTTATTCCTCTATTCAGTTTCCCCTAATACTTTCTTCTTCTTCTTTTAGTTATCTTCTCTTCAAATCTGCAAACAAACAATTTTCAAGAGCTTCATGTGACGACTCACCAAATTAGAGGAGTTGATTATTTTTTGGCGTCTCCTCTCCTGTCAAAGAAAAGATTGCCCATTTTCCATTAATACAGGAACATTGTGGTAAGTTCATCTCTTTTATAGATTTCTCTTTTTCTCTATTTTTTGACAACCTAATTCCAAAGAATCTGCAATTTATTTCTCGTCATATACTCACTTCCTTAGTGTAATTCACAAATTTAACTGAATGATGTGCCTCTAGGGTTATTTGATGGATATTATCCAACTGCGTAGTAATTAGTTGTTTCTAATACTTAAATTTAACAATTAAAAAAGAGTATGTACGCTTTTTATCATGAAAAAAGATATTCAATCACTTTTACATAATTAACATTAGAGTTCTGTTTCAACCAACACTCACGTTTGTTTCCTCTGTTTTCTCTGACATTTGATTTGATAGTTGCATAATTCTCTAACAGTACTATTCCCAAAAAAAAAATCTCTAATGGTCTAGCTTTAGAGTTGAAGTTGACAGTTTTAGCATTATATTTCTCTTGAACAGCTCATTGCTAAGAAGTGAACAAAGAGAAGGAAGAAAAAATAAATAATGGAAGGACTATTAGCAGAAGTTAAAAAGGACATTTCAATTAAGGATATAATAGAGGCTACGATTTTCGACATAACAAAATGCAGAAAAAGAATATATGTGGCTGACCCTAATCTTGTTGAGGATCCTTAGCCGACTCCAAACAATTTGGGACTAGGACTTTGTCGTTGTTGTTACATCTTGAACCCCTTCATCACACTTGATAGTTTACCAACAACATAGACAATATGGAATCTTCAAAATCAAGATTCAAAACATTACCCACTGGCAACAAAATTTTTAAAAGAAAAAAAAATTGTAAAGAAAATGGGTGATCTTGCTAGAGACTAACATGTCATTTCCATAGTGAAAAATAGACGTTTATGAATCAGCCATACTGACTTGGAGAACAAAACAGATGATATTTCTAGCTAGAAGCCTAGAACTAGTCAAGGAAGAAATTGTAGGAATGATTCTCTTCTTTTTGTCTTTTTCTTTATTTATGGTTTGTAAAATTTGAAAGGTGGTTTTGTAAGTCTTGGTTTTGTTGCATCTAATTCATGTTCATTCTATGATATTTGTAATTTATATTAATAATGTTTATGTCATTGCATCCTTAGAAAGTGTTTCAAAAAAATTTATCCGCTGGTGGTACATAGCAAATCTTTTGATATAAGAGCCAATGGTGGCTTCTGATTTGGTGCAGGATTCTTGTCTATTGTCAAGCATATTGATACAACCCAAGTTTGGGGCCTATTCTTCTTGTAGTGATCTAAGCACTAGTTTTCAATCAGCCAAAATTTGACACCTAAACACGTACATAGTTGGAGGCATCATATTTTGAGGATATTTAAGCTATGCCAGAGTGGTGGGTTAGGTTTTTTATCTGCTCAGAAGCAGAATTTTGGGGTACAAGAATGCTATTATCTGGCAGCAAAAGAAGAGGTATAATTCCATTTAAATGACATGCTGTTTGGTGCTAACCAAGTGAAAGGTTTGTCAGAGAGTTCAAGTGAAGTTATTGCCATGTGATGCTCTCACTTTAAAAGAAAAGCTGGATATTTCTTATTGCGCACAGTCCAGATGGGTGTTAATTTGATGACGATGTGATTGGAGTTCATACAATTGGTGAGTTCCTTTAAATCTCATCTTCTTCTTTTCTGATGTCTCCCTTTTAACAAGGCCTATCCTTCAGGATTTCTTTATTTCATATACTAGTTGCTGACATGGAATGTAAAATTTTGCCAGATTGGTTGGGCAGCCTTTTCTCTCTTTGAACATATGGTACTTATTGGATGCAATAATCTTGCTTATATGCCTAAATTGATGACATTTCTGTCACCTGACCAAATTGCAGTAGCTGTCCATCCATTATTGCCCCAAGGAAAGATGTGCTTGAGTTGACGCTAAATGGTTCGACTACTGAGTGGATAAAAGGTGAAGCTGTTTGAAGTTCACATATATATTGTTAAAACAATATGGGTTGTAAGTTTTCTCGAACTTAATCCCCTACTCTGATACTCTCCTTTAAATCAAACAAATCTATATTTATCTAAAAGATGTTTATGTTGAGTTACATTAGCAGCCATGTTATCATTTTCTTTCCATACTTTCTTAAAAAAAATATGTATATAAATATTAATGTATGCAATAACCTTTACTCATTTTATAAACTAATTAAAACTTATCAATTATGATGACTATCACTTTTTACTACCCAAACTTTACACAGCTTGAACCTAAATGTAACTTATAATAGAAGACACAATTTATTTATATTTAGTTTATACTCGCCCACAAAAAAATTCTCATTTCGCCATTGTATTCATATTCGTATACTAATGCAGTATTCAAGGTCAGGTTGAAGGGTCTAGTTTTGCTCTTACTTAGAGAATCATATGTCATTTTCATTGACATCAAGAGATAGAGATAATAAAGCTCTTAACAAAAGGTTTTTTCCTCTTTCTTTTCCTTTTCATATAAATTATACATTCAAGTGGTTTTCCTGATATATATATATATATATATATATATATATATATATATATATATTGGTACCAACTTTCTCTACATGGCACTAAATTGAACTTGAATAAAACTTTCAACAAACACATAGAATCACAGATGCATTCATAATAATTTAGTTAAAAATATTAATATGGTAACAAATCTTATTGATGTTACTTTAACAACAAACCACTTCTATCACATTGGAATACATTACTTATCTCAAATTATGGTTTTAAATTAACGTTGTTATTATAATTTTTTTGAGTTATGTTTACTAATTACTGTTCATAATTCGGTCTACTTTAGTCAAATTCGATCCAATTCAGTTCACTTTGGTTTATTCGGTCAACTTCAGTCCAATTCAATCCATTTGGTTCACTTTGGTCCAATTCGGTCTATTTGGCCCACTTCAGTCCAATTTAGTATATTCTCTTCCACTTCAATTTATTCAGTCACTTCGGTCCACTTGGTCGGCTTCAGATGAATTCGGTCCATTTGGTCCACTTTGATACATTTTGGTTCATTTCGGTCTACTCAGTTCAATTTGGTCCGTTCGGTCACTACCTTTGAGTAAAGACATGCGAAGCCTTACAGTACAGTCAAAGTTGGATAGTTCAACTGTTCAATTTGAAAAGGAGATGGAAGGAGATAAAAGATTGGTCATAGTCCAAGAATCATAATAGGCAGACTTTTAAATTGATTCCAAGGCTATTTCTTTTTCTCACTTAATTTGTGAGTTCTTTTCTACTCATCTATTGCCTCTATTCCAACAAATTTTATTATCACGCTTTCCTTTTTCCATTTTCAATTTTGTAGACTATTTATCAAATTTGTTGTCCTTTATTAAATTCTTTGTTAATGTGTCAGTGGCTAATTGACAGCAATAGGGAGTTTGGATGACCTTGTGCATGTTATATGGAATTTTTCACGATGGATTATCGATTTTTTTATTTTTTTTGTTTAAAGGATGTCTGACATATGAGGCTGTACCCAAATCAAACATTATGTGAGTGTGGCCTAAGCTTAAGTTGATGCCTCATCTACTTAAACAAGCATAATTAACATATTTTGTAATCAAAGAGTGGATGACTTTCCGCTATAGTTGGAAAACCTTTCATTTATTTGATGAGCTGCCACTGAATGGTTGCTAGAAGCTAAGATATCTACCAACAGGGAAAATAACTGATGCTGGTAATCTTTCATTTCTTAACTATAGATTATTTACTTCAACACAGATAGTTCAAGGTTACCCATGTTCCCAATATCTAGATAAACTCTTGATTCCTATTCTATGCTCAAATTTTTCGCTTAAAAATAGACTAGCTTATGCACCTTTTCTTTTTAATAATATCCTTAGAATTTTTGTTTCAAACTCGTGTTAGTCGTGTGCTCATATAGTGTAACATATTTTGTTGCATAGCATACTTATATCTTCAAATTTTACTCCCTACCAAAAAAAAAAAAAAATGAAGTATTTTGTTTGTAACTTCTTGAGATTATTTGTGTGCATGTGTTTATTCTGTTCTAACAACAATGTATTGATTAGGGCTCTTTAGTTATTCAAATTTCAAGCTTTACCAAAGTTTGTTAATGTTCTGAATTCATATAAGTTTGTTTTGAATTTGAGAAATCATCAGTGACAAATTATTTATTGTATTTTACTTAGATTTGTTGATGAACTACAAGTCCGGTTCACTGTACAGTACAGTATAAGTACAACTTGGGATTCGAATCAAATTGAACGAGAGGTTAACATCTTTTTTCTTTTGAGATCAAATTATAATGTTGGGTAAGATCTATTACTTATCATTGGATTACTTCAAGATTGCAGCTATTATTGAGCTACATTAATTTTATTTTCTTGAGTTTTCTTTCTTTTTCATTTTTTTTTTACTTGAAATTTTCTGGGTGTAGATCAACTGGAACCATAACTTGAATGTATCTGCAAGTGTTGATTGGCTGTACGTATCACCATTCACAATGCATCAAGTAAGCCTAGGCTTTCCCAGCATTTACACTTTACACCATGGTTGCTTCCATCTCCTATATATATATAAAATAAAAAATAACTCTTTTCTTTCCCGAATATACCGGAATCTTGACAATTCATCCATTTTTCAAATCATAAGTTATAGTTTCCCAACTTAAAGTCTCTGTAGCAGTGACTTCAGCACTTTTCCAAATAATGGGGTGCACATTTGTGATTAGCTTTACATACTGACTATCATCATATATATCTTGATTTGAATGTTCAAACTTTATTATTCAATGACACAAACAATGAAATTCAGTCTTTAGACTTCTGCAAGAAATTGAAGAGCCCAATAAAGAAGAACCACTTGTTTTGATGCATTTTCTTCTGAGATCAAGTTATGGATTTTGGTAAGCCATATAACTATTTTGAGTTTTCTTTCTTCTTTTTATTTTTTGTTTATTTTTATCCCTGAAAATTTTGTGATAATAAATTGGAATAAATTGGACATATTGGTGACTTCAACAAATTTATAAATCACACTTACATGATGGGTTAGCCTTCTTACATATAGATTATCATCATATATATCTTAATTTGAATGTTCAAGCTTTAGAAATAATTAAAGGTAAACTATGATGTCTTTAGACCCGAGCCAGAAGATAAAGAGCCCAATAAAGAAGAGCAACTTGATGTTCTATTTTGATGCATTTTTTTACCTCAGATCAAGTTAAGGGTTTTGGTAAGCCATATTACTATTTCTGAGTTTTCTTTCTTTTGTATATTGTTTATTTTTTACCTAAAAATCAATAATTGTTTTTAAGAATGTTGGTTTGAAGAATGAATGATTTCCCTTCTCCGGCCCTCACTAAACAACCTTAGAAGGGATAGCTAATGCGTTCCACTAATTGAACAGGGTTCTTTGGTCGGTCTGTGACCCCTGGAGGCCAAAGGTTTCCTGGGATGATCTCCTAGCTCCTACAAGGTGGAGAGATGATGGGATTGGCCCATGAATTTTCCTTCCTTTTGAAACATTTCTCTCTAAGGATTGAAGTTGGCATAAGTTGTGGACAACCAAAAATATGTCAGGTGAGGCAAAGGTTTTCTAGCTTTTACACCATAGTTACTTCCATCTACTATCTATATACTAAATCACGGTTCTTTTCTACTAAACAGAATTCCTAACAGTTCATCCACCTAATCTTATGTTGTTATCATGGCCTCATAAAGCCCTTTGTTCCAATGACTTCAACACTTTACTGTACACCGAGGTATACATATGAAGATTATCCATTTTATACACATTGATTTCATTTCGTTGATAATCTCTTCTACATATCTCTACCAGAGCATTTAATACTACTAGCATCAATTAATGGATTTTCCATGTGTCTTCTATTGCAGTCTTCTCTTCTCATCAGCCTTGTTGTCTTAACTAAGAGGCCAACTTGTTTGGGTGCCCCAGTTCATTCTAAGGTTTGGAGGATAATTCCCTACAGTTAGTAGATAAGGTAATGGACATATATCTTCGTAGCTTGACTTATATTTGTTGTTATTCAATTAGTAACAATTGGTTTAAACATTAACTGTATTACTAACAAGTATGACATTAAATTCCTAATAATTATGTCAGTTATGAATAACACTGATATGTAATAGTTTGAAGATTCACTATGTTGATAGATTCTGATGACTTCACATTCATTCATCTTTTAGGGGGGAAAAAAGCAAGATGCACAACAGTGTGGTATAAGGCATATCCTTACTTCATTTGATCCACCTGAGTGGCTGGATATATGCATGAACATGCTAGCTTGTTAGAACTTCTGACAAATGGGTAAGTTCTGATTCTTGTGAATGAGTTGGAGCAATTCTGAGATTGATTATACAAAATGCTAACCAAAAATAGCATACACAGTTTCTTCTCAGTGTTGCACAAGCACATCTAACAATATAGCTACTCCAACCATGTCTTTCTATGTCTCATGCTTTCTGTCTTTGGCATCATCAACCATCATTGAAACTCACTCAGAAATCAGAAATAGAACTTGCCCTTAGAAAGACAAAACTGGGACTCTCAAGATTATAGGCCAAGTATATGGGTCATGATTAAAAGCTTTTACAGTGTTTATCCCTTTTCTTGATATTGAGAAATTTGTCATTGTAGCTCATTGTATATAAATAGCATTTAACAGGAATGCTTTGTTTTGTACTTTTGATCATTTTCAAGATGTTGTTTCATTATTAAATTGTGTTTCCTGTTAGACATTGGCCGTTTAACTCTTGGCCACAACAATTAGACTAATAAAAAGGTTATGGATGGATTTGCAGTTCATTCTGCGGCACATATGATGAGGTACCCTCTCCCCATTTTAGGGTAATTCCCAACACAAAATCGTAAAGAAAATTCTCAACCACCATAGCAACGTTTGGAAAAATCTCGAGTTATCTAGGAGAGCTTCGTTTCATTTGGCCTAGTGATTCACCCTATTTTCACTTTTGAATTTTTGGAGGTCCATATGTTATCTAAACAACAAAATATTATAAAATTTTTCAGACTGTTATCATCAAACTCAATTAAAAAAAAAGAAAAAAAAGAAAAAAAAAAGGAGGATTGAACCTTGTTATTATTATTATTATTATTATTATTATTATTATTATTTTTTGATAAACTGCATATTCATTCAAACAAACTAAACAGAAGAACAAACGGAGGCATCTCCCTTACAGACCGACTCTAAACTGGGGGGAAGATTGCCATTAGAAAAACAAAAATGGTCCCTAGAGTTCAAAGCAAATTTTGCAGAAACATGGGCTACATAATTGCTATCCCTCCGAACCCAGCAGAATGAACAAGACAAGAAAAAGGAAGATAAGCTACGGATGTTGTAGATAAGTGTGTCTAGAGCCCAATTTGGAGTGTGGTTAGGATGATTCAGGGCGTCAAAGCATATTTTTGCATCTCCCTCAAAAATGACAGATCTCCATCGCTGTTGGGAAGCGAGCTGGATTGCCCAAAGTAGTGCTGAGGCTTCTACTATCATGGGATAACACAGGTGATGGACTTTTCCCCATAAGAAGAGCACTTCTCCCAAATGGTTTCGGGCCACAACAGCTAAGACTGACTTAGTGGAGTCTAAGGCAGCATCCACATTAATTTTAATGTGGTCTGAAGGTGGAGGAGACAAGATAGAGGGGCCAGCAGTCAAGGCGGGGAGGGAAGTCTGGGAAAACACCTTGGTTAGTTCCTAAAACCTCACTTGCACATTCAAACAGGCCTTATTTATACTAGCTTGCTCCTGATGAAAGAGCTGAATATTTCTAGCTTTCCAAATCTCATCAACAATGAGGGCCATGTTTAGGGAGATAGTCCAGCGTTCATGTGCTGGAATAGGTGCATTTGGTGGGTTTAGAATCAGCTTTGGAATGTCCTCCCCTGAGTTTAGTGATGCTACAAGTATCCTTAGACCCCAACTTGAAGTTGTCCATAGGGCTCTTGCGAAGTGACACTCAAGGAACAGGTGAACACAGCTCTCAACTTCTGCATAACAGAAAATGCAAGATGGATCAATGTGTTGCATTCTTCGCTAGAGATTCTCTCTTGTGGGGATGGCATTGGCCCCGATTCTCTATAGTAGCATTTTAACCCGCTCCAGCAGCCTTGCCTTCCATAGAGTCTTCCAATGGGATAAGTCTTGATTCCCATTGCTAGCATGGGAGAACGCCACTCTGTGGACTGATTTGACAAAGAAAATTACCTTGGCATCGGGCAGCCAGATGAACTTATCTTGCCTAGGGGAGTGAGGGATTGGAGTGGTGAGTATGGCTGCAGCATCTTCAACAACAAAGATTTCTTTTACCATATCTTCATTCCAAGCTTTTAAGGTGTGGTCAAGGAGATGATGGGCTTTGATGGGTAGCTGGAGGTAATCATCAATTCTCGGCCTAGGCTTAAAGCCATCTATCCAAGGAACCCAAGGGTCCACCCATACATTGATGGTTTCGCCATCTCCCAAAAGAAAACACGCTCCTTTTTCAATCAAAAGCTTTGCTCTTTCTATTGCTCTCCAAGTGGGGGATGCATATTTACACGAGTCTACTCTAAGTCAGTCATCGCTGACCTTATACTTTGATCTCAATACCTCCATACAAATGCTTTGATTGCCTGGGACAACCATCCAAGCAAACTTGGTGAGGAGTGCATCATTCACTTCCTTTGTTGTTTTTGAAGCCTAGGCCTCCTACACATTTAGGCCTACAAAGTTTATCCCACTTTTTCTATGCAATAAAACTACCTTCTTTCTTCTTAGGTTGCCACCAAAATCTTCTAGCCAGAGCATCCAGCTTATCACAGCTCTTGACAGGGATATTGAAGGCAGATAAAGAGTAGGTGGGAATGGCTTGGGTAACCAAATTTATAAGTGTGCATCTACCAGCCCAAGAAAGGCATCTGCTTCTCCACCCCATGAGTTTTGCTTCTACTTTGTCTATCAAAAACTTAAAATCTTTAGACGGAGATCTTGACAAAAACATGGGAGCTCCAAGGCACACAACATCCATTTTAAGGCTTTTCAAATCAAGGATTTGCTTTATGGCTCTTCTACTACATGGGCCAGTGTGCTTTGAAAAGAAAATACCGGATTTGGATTTGTTGATGCTCTGCCCTAACCATAAGCAATACTTTTCTAGGCACTCAGCTAATCTTTGGGCATCATTCCTTGTAGCTTTAGAGAAGAGAATTATGTCATCCGCGTACATAACATGCGTTATGGCAGGCCCTCTAGCACAAGGTTTGGTACCACTGATATTCCCCGCCCCAAGCTCTCACTCCAATAATCTTAACAAAACTTCTTGTCCAAGAATGAACAGGTATGGTGAGAGCGGATCGCCTTGCCTTAGACCCCTACTTGGATTGAATTGCTCTGTCTTTCCACCATTGACCAAGACTTCAAAGGATACAGAGTTAATGTAGGTCAGAATCCACTTGATGAACATAGGATTGAACCCCAGGTTTTTGAGAATAGTGTGGATGAACTTACAATTAAATCTGTCGTAAGCTTTCTGGAGATCGATTTTAAGGGCCATAAAACCTGATTTGACCTTTCTCGTTTTGAAAATGTGCAATAGTTCATGGACAATTACCTTGTTTTCAGCGATCCATCTTCCTGGAATGAAGGCAGATTGGCACGGAGAAATGATTTTGTGTAGAATAGGTCATAGCTTTGCAACAAGGATCTTGGAGATTACCTTATATACGACATTGCAGAGGCTTGTAGGGCGGAAGTTGTTTGCTGATGTTGGGTTGGCCGTCTTTGGGATAAGCACAATGAGAGAGCTATTGGCTTCTCTGGGCAAGCAACCATCCGTGAAGAAAGATAAGACTACATTTGTGACTGCATCCCCGACCGTTTGCCAGAATTCCTTATAGAACAGAGCAGGGAAGCCATCGGGGCCCGGAGCTTTGAGGTCTTGCATTTGAAAGAGAATTTCTTTAATCTCTTCACGAGATGGAATTTTCTTCAGCATGTCATTATCCTCCACAGTGATACAGTTAGTCATGAGATTGTCGAGATGTTCCGGGAAGGACACGTATTCTTCAGCATACAATTTCTTGTAGGATGAAAGAATGGTCTGCCTGATTTAAGTTGAGCCCATGACCCAATGGCCTTCGTCTGACTTAATAGCATCAATGTGGTTCCTCCTCCTTCTAATGATGGTAGAAAGGTGGAAGAATTTTGTATTTCTATCTCCTTCCTTTAGCCAGAGCTCACGGGATTTTTGCTTCCACATGATTTCACTTCTGAAAAGCCATTCTGATAATTCAAGATGTAGCTCCTCCTCAGTTTTACCATTATGCTCCGAAGGTAGTTTTCTTTGAACTACAGTGATCTTTTCCATCAGCAGATTTATTCTTGCCTGGCAATGCCCAAACACTTCTTTATTCCATTTTCGGAGTGCATCCCTAGTGTTAGCTTGCTTTTTGAAGAGTTTAAAAAAATCTGGACCTCTAGCTTGCACATTCCAAGCCTTCTCCACAATGGCGTTGCATCCACTATCCTTGATCCAAGCTACTTCGAATCTGAATGGTCTATGAGCAAAGCTATCTTCTAGATTAGTATCTAATAGGATTGGGGTGTGGTCTGATTTGAAGGCTCCCAGATGAGCCACAGCTGCACTGGGGAAAGCAAGGTGCCACGAGATACTAGCAATGCCTCTGTCCAGCCTTCTCTTTATAGCAGAGCTTCCCCATGTCCCTCTGGCCCATCTGTAAGAATTACCAGAGAATCCCAGGTCTATAGCACCGAATTTAAAGATAAATTCTTTTAGATAATTGATGGCCGAGGATTCTCCACTTCTTTTTCCTCCAAGAATCTCCTTGTCATTAGTAATGAAGTTGAAGTCTCCTATGCAGACCCATGGGCAAAGGCAGGAATTAATAAATGCCATGAGATTCTCCCAAGCCTTTTGCTTCTTGGCAGGATAGGAGGGGCTATAGAAACCAACCATGACCCAATCACAGAGTGCATCGGACACTTTAATCGCGATGAGATTTTTGTTAAATTCCACTTAGCTTATTGACAAACCAGTTTTCCACATAACACACGGACCACCTGTTGTACCTTTAGCCTCAACAACACACATATCATCAAACTTTAAAGAAAACAAAACTTTTTTCATCCTAGCTTTAGTTGCTTTAGTTTCACTAAGAAAAATAATGTCCGGGCTATTCCCTTGTATTTGAGCCTTAAGGGCTCTGACTGTTGCAGCATTACAGATGCCACGACAGTTCCGGCCTAGGACTTTCATAGGGAGGTTGGGAGCTTGATAAGGCCCGCCTCCTCGGCCGTAACAGAAGCATCATAGCATGAAAAGTTTTTGATAGAATCACCATCATTGAAGCTACCAATTTCAAAGGACTCACCTCAGTGTACTGAGTAGCACTGGCTTGGTGATGTTAAAATGGCCTCACCTGTACCAGAATCAAAGAAAACTGCTTTGGGATCGTGAACAGTGATCTTGAGTTTTTTGGCGAACTTTTGAAGCTGTTGTTTCAATACCTTTCTTTTGTGAGAAGGGGTTTGGTTTGCAGCATTCTTCGGAAGAGGTTGTGGTATCGATATTGGTGATAGCGGTGTGATGACATGGATCTCTGGCAGATGTGGAGGCGATGAAGGTTGAGGTGTGGCTATCTGGAAAGAGGAATGGCTTAGGTTAATATGATTATAAGTCTCTGTTTCGTTGTTGGGCTGTGTAAGGGTGGGGCGAAGCCAAGGGGAAAAGGAGGGCTTGGGTCATCTCTGTGGGCATTATGGGGGTGGTGGGGGCCCTGATTTGGGCCTTTAGGTCCATTTGTGGATTTGAATGGATAAGCGAGGGGTTGTCTACGTGTGAGGGTGAAATCGCCAGTTTGTTCTTGGTGGTCCCCTCGGGTGTGCCTACCTCTTGGGTAGTGGCTTGGTACGGCTCTGTCCTGATAGTACAACGCTCCTGAGGTACACTATTTTGACAGGGAATTTATGGTGCGCCCTGAAATGATGACATATTCTGTTGCGCTGGCAAGGCTGTGACGTCATCAGTTGCGTTCAAATCATCACTGTCAGTAGGGGCTGGTTGGACTCGGTGGTCAGATTTGTGGAATAACTCCGCTGGGGTGGTGGTGTTCTCTGCCCTTAACCATGGCCCTGAGGCAATGAACTCATGGCCAAAAGGATTTCGAATGAAGAATAAACTACCATGACATACATGAGACTCATGACCAATAAACCCACAACAATAGCATACATCAGCCAATTTCTCATATCTTAGACTAATCCAAAGGTGGGAGAGGTTATCTCTAGGCAGGAAAATGCCTGGTATGAGAGGTCGTGAGAGGTTGATTTCGATTTGCATTCAAATAAACCTTTTCCAGGCTCCTCTCCACCTTCTCCGGCTAAGTCAATCTCAGCAACCTTTCCAGCTTTCTCGCCCAGCAAGCGGAGGTTGTTTGGGGATCTCCATAGCTCGAGGAGACCATGAACCTGTACCCAGAACGCAGAGGATTTGAAGTTGATCTCTTGCCATGTGAGAGATGGATTCCATTGCTTTAAGACTAGGTGTCCTCCTCTAATGGACTATGGCCTTCTTCAGTAGGCGTTTTCATATCCGCTTTGTGTTGGAAGTGAAAGGTGAATACATTGTTATCAAGGCGGCTCACCCGAATCTGAAAAATTGGTTTCCATGCTCTGTTTACCACATCGGAGACTATGGATGTTCCTACAGATTTGTATGTGATAAGCTTCCCTAGTAGAACCCAGGAGGGAGATTTACAGTCGTCTTGGTTTGGAGGGAGCTCTAGGCAGGCATCAATCCATGTGCTATTCTTGGTGCGAGCAATGAGGTCTGATACCTCCATTTTAGGAGCACCGGAGAAAAAGACCGGTTTGGAAAGAACTAGACGAAGCAAAGGGTAGAAGAGGGATGGAGTCAAGTGGGGAAAGAAAAAACAAAAATAAATGAAGAGGATGGTGACAGGAATAATGGTAGAAACAGTGGTGATACTAGACAGCAAGGTCAGCAGTACAGTTTGGTGACTGTGGGATTTTGGAGAGGGAAAAGGGTAAGGATGCTACAGAGAAAGGGAAAGGGTGCTACAGAGAGCACGAAGATTTTTTTTCCAATTCGTGTTTGGATTTGAACCTTGTTATTTGTGGCAAATTTTTGGACACAAATAAGTAGAGTTATGCAGTTGGTCCAAAAGGCATGAAGAGAAGCAATCTAGTCTGCCCCAGAGCTGCAAGCATGTGAGCAGAAGAGCCATAGCTCCCACCAAAACTTCAATTTCAGAACAGTAAGGCTATTTGCAGTCATTAACTAGTTAAAACTGAGACTTAATCAAAGCTTGTGACTAAGACAAGTATCAAGTTCAAATCCAAGTCTCCCTCCACTATGTGAACCAAGCTCACTAAAAGAAGGGTGACTAGCCAAGGGAAAAGAGTGAAGAGCAGTGAATTGCAGGGAAAAAGGATGATTCCACATCAATTTGGATCCATGCAAAGTTTGACAAGAGAGCTTGGAACACTTGGGAGACCAATGGATCCTTATTGATGTCATATGTAAAAGAAGGAACTCTTAAAGAACAAGAAAATAACTGCTATGTAACAAAAGAACACAGCTTTGCTTTTACCTCCATAAAATCAACACACAAAAAAGGTTGTTACAAGCCTTAATTTTAGAATATCTAAATATTGGTTTTCCTTTTAAGGAAGCCATTTTTAAGAAAGCTAAACAGCCAAGGATTGAATGCTTATGGAACACCATTTGTGAGTACAAATTTTATTTATCACACTATTCGTTAATTAGATTTTCGGGAAGTTTTATTGATAGGGAGTAGGGTAGTCTTGAAAAGTCTCTGACCCCACTTCCTTATAAAAATGCTTTTTAAAAAAGGTAAACCTTAATTATTGTAGTTTATGCATAATTTATTAGGTTTCTTAATTGAATTCAAATGGGTTGTTTTGAATTTAATATTCTTTTTTTTTTTTTGAGTTTTAAATTTAATTATTATTGGAAAAAAAAAACACTATTCTTATACTGTTGGTCTTTTTTTTTTCTTTTTTTCTTTTTTTTTGGAAAAGCTTATATTGTTGGTCAATGCAACAATGTTTTTGAATTTAATTGAAATACCTAATGTAATAACCATATAGGTACTGTATTTGTGTTTTAAGAAAATAATAATAATAATGATTGAAGCCGTACTTGCAAATGGTTTCTTACTAAGAGCATCCACATTGGTGAAGCCATAAATTTAGTAATATGACTCCACAAAAAGTTACTTTATCTATTTTACCTTCTCACTTTATAAAACACCTAACATTAGTAGTTTTATTTTAGTTTTCAACACAATAAAATAATATAAACAATACAATAAAATAATATATTCACTACAAAGCAGTGTAAACACTGAATAAAGTAATATATATATTTAATATAAAGTAGTGTGAACACACAATTTAATAATACTTTTTTTTTTACCTATGAGCTACAATGCACAGTTGCTTTTGATTATGCACTGCAGCTGTGAAGCCATAAATTTGATTTGGTGGTGCTAAAAATAGCAATACAGCTTTTTACCACCACCAATACTAATGCTCAGAAAGTAGTATAGCCATATTATTGGAAAGAATTCTTCATCTTCATTAAAAAATTCAAAATTGATGACTATTAAAAAAGTCTTTAGAAAAAGTTTTATTATTTGATATGAACAATGATTATTCAACCAACTAAATAAATTTCTCTCAAAAAAAAAAAAACTAAATAAATAAATTGTATGATCTCTATCAACTTAAAATTATCAATTATCAATTATTAATATGGTATCATAATAGAATATTCTTTGAAAATTAGGATTTTTTTTTCCTTAAATAAACTTGGGTTATGTTTGTTTAACAGAAAGTGACTTTCCAAATAAAAAAAGGATTTTTATTTTTTATTGGGGGAATGAAAGTCTTCTTTTGGTTTGTTTTCTGAAAATTAATTGTTTTTATTGATGGCATAGTAGCCTATAAACAAAAAATTTCCACTTCCTAATTTTAAATATTAATTGACCATGTAAGTCAATATTGAAGAAGTAATCAGTGATCAGTGAAGGTACCATGCTAGTCAATGCTAGTCCACTTCTGATTTTAAACATTAATTTCCACTTCTCAACTAGGTTAACGCATTGATTGAGATAAAAGTGGTCAAAATTTGTAATAATTGGGAATTGATAAAAACATGACATATTAGACATTGAAAATTCATATCAAAACACAAAAAATTTATTGATGTTTTCGTCTAATGATAAAAAGCTATCATCAAAAGTAAACCATAAATTACAACTCTCTAAGAAAAACAATACATATCAATATAGTAATTCATTATGACTCCAACAATATAAACACAAGTATGAAACGCCAATATAAAACTAACAAGCATGCACAAAATATAGTAATTCAATACGACTCCTATAATATACAAACAAGAATGGAACGTCAATACAAAACTAACAAACATGCAGAAAAGTCAATTAATAAATGATATAACAAGATAATTCAGCATAAAATGATTTTTTTTTTTTTTTGAGAAAGTAAAATGGGGGTCTTTATGGTTATATTACACTCCCGAGTAGGATTTGAATGAATTAATTTCAACAAATTACAACCATAGTTTTTTTAGTGGAATTATGGTGTGTCTTTGTGTTAGAACCACTTTCTCTCCTTTGTGTTGTGTTTGTGTTTGTGTTTGTTTCTCAAAAAAAAAAAAAAAAATCAACAAATTACCATAAAAAAAAAAAATAGAAGAATTTTTAATGGCTTGATAAATACAATGATAAATTATATATTTGACCCCTAATTTTTATGCTATGTATCAATTTAGTCCAAGATCTTTTAAATTGACATCAATTTCGCCCATGACTTTTTGATATTAGAATTCGTCAGCGCAGATTGGTCCAAGACAGATCCCAGCCATAAGCTTTCTCATATTGAATCAACCAAAAAAAATGGAGTGTTCTGTTCTCTTCAGCTGCAAATGATCGATATATTTAAGAGCGTCACAAAGAGCTCTACATTTGTTTACGCAAAAGTAATACAGAAACAATGTGGTTACCATCTTCTGCTGTCTCTTCTCTTTTATAGCTTTCTTTTTTTTTTTTTTCTTTTTTTTTCCAAGTGTAATTCCCAAATTTTGAATGTGCCTGTAGGGTTATTTGATCTCCTCCTTTTCTTTTATCAAATTTCTATATTCTTCTTTTTCAATTTCCCGTAATTTTCATTTACTCCTCATTCTGTCACGAAAGGGGAGAAGAATTTAGAAAGTTCTCTGCAAGCATTGCAAATGATTGATATTCAACACTCACCAAATTAGAGGAACTGCAGATTTTTTGGTATCTCCTTTCCGGTAAATAAAAAATGGATTGCCCATTTTCCAATAATACAGAAACAAAGTGGTAAGTTTATCTCCTACTCTTCCTCTTCTCTTATAGATTACTCTTTTTCTCTTTTTTTGAAACCCAAATTCCAAAGGGTCTGCTATTTCTTTCCCAGTATAATACCCATTTCCATAGTATAATTCACAAATTTTTCAGAAGATGGATGATCATGCTAGTGAGTAAATAATAGAAATTCAAGAATTAACAGTATTAAAATGGTTACCAAAATATAAGATACTTCCAGCAAGAACTAATCAATGCAACAATCATAGGAATGGTTCCCTATGACATACATGGATTTATTCCTGGATTACAGATTGTGAAATCTAAGATTTCTCCATTACTAAAGATTGTCATAACCAGTCAATGGAAAACAAAACCTTCCCATATCCTTGTCAGATTCTTTTCAGGGTTTCATAAGTAAATGCACTTAATACCGAATTGCGTACTCATTATTAGTTTTGATTTTCAGTTACAAACCCTGCATTGTGGTGTTATCTGAATTTTCTATAATACTCTGGATCCATATAAGAAAGAAAAAATAGTTGTTGTATTCTTAGTTGTTGTTGCCTCTTCTACTTCAACAATCCCCAGTAAGATATTTTGAAATCAAAAAGAGTAAACAAGAGTGGATGACTTTCCACTATAGTTGCAGAACCTTTATTTATTTGATGAAATATCTATAAACAGTTCCAAGAAGCTGAGATATCTACCAGCAAGGGTGTGGTGCCCCAACAGATGCTGCCATGCTGGTAATCCTTCATTTCCCAGCTAGAGGTTATGTACTTCAGCATCGATAGGTCAAGATTGCCCATGTTCCAAGTATATAGGTAAACTTTTGATTCCCATGCTAAGCTCAAAGAATCTAAAATTGGTATTTTTGCTCAAATGTCCTTATGTTTAAATATCACTTTGAATGGACTAGCTTATGCGCTTAAATTTTTAATTTACATAATTCTTGTTCAAAATTGTGTGCTCATATACTGTAGCATATTTTTCTGCATAGCATACTTAGTTCTTTGAATTTTCCATCCAACAACAAAAATCAAGTACTTTTGTTTGAACAATCAATTCTAAACTTATTGAGATTGTTTGTGTGTGTGTATTCTAGTCTACCAACAATGCATTGATTAGGGCTCTTTAGTTACTACTACATTGTCCTCACTATTAAGTTTTCACTAACCAATTTTGGATTAATTAGGGCTCTTTCATTAGTCATATTCAAGCTTCTCCAAAGTTTATTAATGTTATGAATTCATTTGAAGTTAGTTTCAAACATGAGAAATACCCAGTGGCAAATTATTTATTCTATTTTAAACAAATTTGTAGATGACCTTAAAGTCCGGTTTGCTGTACAGTGTGCACTAGAAGGAAGTATAACTTGAGATTAAAATCAAATTAAACGAGAAGGTTAACAACTCTTTTCTTTTGAGATCAAATTATAATGTTGGGTAAGCTGTATTACTCATCATTGGATTACTTCATAATTGCAGTTACATTTATTCTCAAGCTAAGCTAATTTTACTGTCTTCAGTTTTCTTTCTTTTTATTTTTTCCTAAAAGACCTCTGGTTGTAGGTCAGCTGGAACCTTAACTTGAATGCACCTACAAGTGTCAATTGGGTATATTTGGTATCACTTCGACAATGCATCAAGTAAGGCCTAGGCTTTCCTAGCATTTACACATTTCACCATGTTCGCTTCTATCTCTTATATATAAAAATATCAGAAATAACTCTCTTTTTTTTTTTTGGAATATGCAGGATTCCTTACAATTCGTCCGCTGTTCAAATCCTATGTTATGGTTTCCTAACTTAAAGTCTCTTTGTAGCAGTGACTTCAGATATTCTAGATTATGAGGTACACATCTAGGATTAGCCTTACATATTGATTATCATCATATATATCTTGTTTTGAATGTTCAAACTTTAGTACTAATCAATGGCATAAACTATGATATTCAGTCTCCAGACGTCTGCAAGAAATTGAAGAGCCCAATTAAGAAGAGCAACTTGAAACTCAAATTTGATGCATGTTTTTTCTCCGTGATCAAGTTATGCTCTAAGATATACATCTGGTGACTTTCCAAATTGCACACTTGATTGATTGTTAAAATCATTTCACAGATAATCACGGCTACAAATCTCTGCAAAGAGCATATAATAGTAAGCTTCAATTAATGGATTTTCAAATTTCTATGACAGTCTTTTCTTATTGTCAGTCTTGTTGTCTTAACTAAGAGGCCAACCTGTTTGAGTGCACCACTTCATACCACCATATGGAGGGTAATAGCCTACAGATTGTAGATAAGCCGAATTTTGTTTGTAATTATTCGATGAATAAAGTATGTGTATTACTTAGAAATATTACTGAAAACTTCTATCAATGAAATTGTCTATGACTAAAAATCTAAATTATCATAGCTGGGCTTTTATCCAATTTGAATTGTATTTCCTACACTTAAAGCCTCATTGTCAGTGATAAGTTGAAATAAGATACGCAGTTTTCTTGCCATAGGATATGATTATTTTGTGAGAATTTGCTAACTGATTTGAAAAAATTGAAGGAGGCCTCACAAATTTAGGGAAATAGTTAGACCATACAGACATGAATGTTAAATCTAAAATGCTTACATAAATTAGTTTTGCAGTCTACCCAGAAAAGAATCGGGGATATTAGCTAATTGCTAATCAAGGTTGAACAAATTTGTGCCTTGTCAATACTGTCCAGCTTTAAGTTTTACTATCACTCACTACAGTGCTTCAACTTGTGACACATATAACCCACTGGAAAACGTAATTCTATTCTTGCTGTGACTGAATTCACGTTGAATGTTTGTTTATGCAGGTTTGAAAAGTTGACAGATTTTTACTTAAATGGGTAAATTTGAAGTCCACTTCCAGATGGGAGGAGTTGAAAGAGTTGGATACTCTCTCTTTAGTGCCATTCTAGTTTTCGATTCAGTGTGCTGGTATCAAGGAAAACATCAAAAGCTAATGCCATTTGCATCAGAATGTGTAGTGTGGTGGTCAGTAGAGAAATCATTGCTGCCTGTATATAAGACTCCAATCTTTGATAATAGGTGACCTCATCTGCTGTGACAATAGAATGTCTTCTCTAAGGACTGATGTTATATGCTGAAGGTATACCTTTTGTCATTTTTACTTATAGTCTTATCATAGTTACTAATAAAAGAACTCCTGGTGAGTGTTATTTTAATGTCTTTTCTTTTGTCATTCAATTTAACCATTGTCATTGTAGATACAAAGAAATCTCGTGTGTTTTTGTGCTGTTATCTGTAAAATAATTTGCTATATCTATAGAATAATTTATCATGATTCATCACCATTTTCACAATTAGGTGTTTTTGTAAGGTCTAAACTGGGTTATTGTTCAGCATTCCCTTTATATTCAGTAGTTTCCTTACAAACCATTGTTCTTCAGTCTTTTGTTTAATTCTTATGCTGCCATATGTTGGCATTTAAATTTATTTTCAACCTACAGCCAAATCAAGGGAGATACGGCAAGCTACAATGATCCACATTGCCCAAGAAGGTGGCTGTTTTGCTCTATCTAAGAACCAATTCTGCAGAAAAGGAAGACCATCTGCTGTCAACAGAATGTATTTCTGGAGGTTCAAATGGTGATTCGTATGTCAATACAATCAGATGGGACCATTCTGGCTGGACCTAATTACTAAGGGAGTCCCTCATCTGAAGCAATCTTGTCCACTCTTACTGTTCCAGAACTTGGAGGGTGTTTTAGCAAAGCTAGATTTTTAGTAGAAATGGGCATCAAGTTGGACCAAACTCGGTCAATCTGACTCTTGAGTACACCCAATCCAATTTCTTTTACAATTGCTGTGAAAGCAGAAGTTCTTGATGAGTTGCAATGGTGACTTAGCTGTGTAAAAAGTTAAGTGTCCATGATTCGTCCAACACATTTTGAAGAAATCAAATATTTGTATAGATATTCTGTACAGTTCATGAATATGTTAGTCCTGGAATGTTTGCAATTGCTGCGATGAACTTTCATATGTATACTAAAATGATGCTGTATCTTTCCCCCTTGGTACTTTTCTTTCAAAAACATTAGGTATCTTAAAGACTAAAGAGTGCTTATGAATGCCAGGCTACAATTTTGCGAAAAAAAATGCATCTCTATTGTTGTAGTTACTTGAGTCAGAGATACTGGTTCTTACTTGGTTTCCTAGTCCCTAGATATTGTGGTGCTTTTACCTTTTTCCAGAATAATGACAATGCTCATTATTATAACCTAGGCCTTTTCATACAGAATTGATAAAGGCATAATTCAAAGAAGTCAAACGTAGATGCTCATCAAGGTGGCCAAAAATTGCTGCAAGCACATAATTCACTTACCTGTCTGTGTCACTATCATACAAGAAGTCTTTGTATAAGAGAAAATTCGCTTAATTTAATAGTAAAACTTCAAAGAATTATAAACACAAATGCCAAATAAATTTGGCATTTGACACACCTCATGAGGCATGGTTTTTGGTGTTTGGTGTGCCAAATGCCAAATTTTGGCATTTGGCACACTTGATGCCAATGCTCTAATAACAGGCAACATTCTAAGGCAAACATAGCAGGGATAACACAACTTGAGCTGCCATGAGGGAAATGAAGCAAGCATTAATCAATTTTCCAGTTACTAATTAATTGATTAAATTATTAGTAATATTTTCCCCAAGAAATAATTATTTTTAGTATTTAGGTGAAGAAAGAGAGACAAAGCGGGCCCATAGGTTAACCTCAACTTACGTTGATTTTTTTTTAATTCTTTTTTTAGATATGAAAGAATGAAGTCTATTCTAGAAAAGATTTTACTAATTGAGTTAACTGAAATCCACTATGATAACTTTTCATACAATTGAAAAATTGTAACTTGTTTCGTTGTACTGAAATGTAAATTAATTTGGAATATAGATATTACTAAAACTATAATCCATTTATAAATGTTGTCAATATTAAATTTTTTTTTGTCATTTCATACTCTATTTAAGTCATTTAAACAAAAAATTGAAATCCAAATCTTTCTCATTTTAATACCTCTATCTAGACAAGTTAATAAAAAAGTGCAATAATTCTTAATTAGAGTACAAATCCCATATTAATAGGAAAAGAGTGTGTGGCATTGTTACGCACAGCTCAAAAAAATGGGGTGGCTGAGAGAAAGCATAGACATATTGTGAAAACAACTTTTAACTCTATTATCTGAATCCAAAGTTCCTCTAAATCTCTGGCCTTATGCTTTTGCAACTTATAAGTTCCTCATAAACAGACTACCTACTATGTCTTTAAATTTTCATGCTCCTTTGGAACTTCTCTTTCGTCAATTTCCAAATTATTCTCAATAGTCGATAGGGCAAGAAGGATGCAATACTCTCTTATGACTCTATTTGATTGGTATCTAAACGAGTTTAGGGATTTTTTTCTTTTAAAAGCATTTTTTAAGGGCTGCAAAATGGGCGTTACTCAACTTTTGTTGTTATTATTCGGGCTGATTTTTCTAAATTTGATTGTTGTTATTTGGGTTTAAAACTTTAAATGTTTTATTTAAGGGACCAAAATCTCATAACATTTTCAAAAAAATACAATTTTGTCCTAAACAGTAATACCACTTTTAATTCATGTGATCTTATCTATTTTCTATATATAAAATGATCGTGAGTAAAAGTTACAATATTTTTTTGGTTTGTTCAATTCCCACTATTTCATGAGCTAGGGGTAATATCTAAATATCACTAGTTGAACTCACTTTTCATTTTTCAATTTATTTTTATATACATATGAGCTAAGTTGAACACTTGAACTCACTTTTTATTTTTTAATTTAGTTTTATATATGTGGGGCCCTAATTGCACTAGCCGCACCGGCCCACTACATAGGGCCCAAGGCCCGCGCCGAGGATAATGCTGAGGCCGAGGACAAATGGGAGAGAACCCAGGACGTCCAAGGCCCGCGCCGAGGATGACCTGTCCTCAGGCACACCGACTTCACTAAAGGGAAAATATCCCATCTCAGTTGAATATATCTCACCAACATTCTGACCACTTTAATGGTGAGGTGACCTGAAAACCCTAAAGCATCCGTCACTTCAACTATTGTAAAGTCTGCAAAGGCGGCTGGGAAATAACATAAAGCCTGCAAATACAAGTGATGGGACAATCCCCTACGCCTAGAGGCTCAGATTATTGCCAGATGGACGGCTAAGATTAATAAAGGGAGACAATATATAGTGAAGGGAGTTCCCAACAAAAAGGGGGGGGGGGGATCCTCTGGAGAAGAAAGAAGAGATCCTCGGTCAGAGCCGAGGATCAATAAGCCTTACAAACACTTGGCCAAAATGACAACGGAGTGAGGATCTTTCTTACATAAACTTCTAAGTCCAGTTCGTGTAGGGGGATCCACCCCAAAATTCGTTGATTGCCCGTTATATGCCTAGTCCTTCCTACCCATTTCTCTACGAATTTTTATTGTTTGGGGTCCATTACATTTTGAGCCCCTACAATTGGCGCCGTCTGTGGGAAAGACTTGCGCGTTAGCGGCACGACGTAAAGAAAACAAAACGACAAATTAATCGAGAAAAGATGCAGATCCATACAGTTCTTAGCAACAATACTCATTCGGCAGTCTACAACAACAAGAAACAAGTGCAAAAAAAATATATATATATATATATATATACAATACATGAAATAAGTCTACTTCTTTTATTCATATATGAAAAAAGATTACATCTTTTACAAGTAATGCCCAGGGGGCTTATTCTAGAGCTAACTACAAAGGGCAGACGCTCGACGAAGCTGGCGGACGCTTGACAAAGTTGGCAGAAGAACAAAAGGCGAATACTGGACGACAATGGCAGAAGAACAAAAGATAGAAAAAGAGAGTAGAAGAAGAGATGAAGAACAAAGGGTAGAAAGCAAAGTTGGCAGAAGAACAAAAGGTGGAAAAGAAGTGAAGGAAGAAAGGAGGAAAAGAAAGAAAGAAAGTTGGCACAGGAACAGAAGAGGAACAGAAGATAGAAAAGAAGGCTGGATGATAAGCAAGAGAAGAGAAAAAGAAAAGAGGAAGGCTCGTTGAGGAGCAAAAAAAGAAGAGAGAAGAAGGATTAGAGGGAAGAAGAGCTACAGAGGAGGTGGAAGGGGTCGCGGCACAGGACGGCCCCACTTCTGGGTTCCGCCTGATTTCCCTCCCACCCCCGCTGCAGCCGGCTTGGGGGGTCAATGACCCATACCCAAGGAAAGGTGGTTACGTTCTTCCTGGATCCTCCTCCTGACGGCGAGGAGGGCTCCTCCTCTGGTTAGGTTGAAAAGAAGGAGAATCTTCGGATCTCCCAGATACCCATCCCAGCGTAGCGGCCAGGGTCGGAATGCCATCCTCGGCTCTTGATAGGGGCTGTGCATCCCCAGGATCGCCCTTTTTAAGAGCCCACTCATTCGGAGGGACTCAGGCGGCTATGTTTGGCGGAGCCTTTTTGGGAGATGTTTATGGGAGAAATTTGATATTGACTTTTGTCAAGTGTGAAGGAGAAGGTTGCCCTGGAAGCGTCTTATATAGATGGTGGGATATTTATGAGTGCCAATCTGCCATAAATCCCAGGGAGAGATTTTCGGAGGCAATGATGCCGCCCCAACTTCTAAGGGGCTTGCCAACCGTTAGATCCTCGTAGATCCATGGCCAGCATTAATGAGGAGACGCCTCACTAAACGAGAAGACACCGAAACGTCAGAACGCCTTACCTGGACAACCCAAAAGACGCCTCGTTATCTGAAGAATTCCACCAAACGAAGAGGTAAAACACGGCAAGGTCTTATCCTCCACCAACTCCAGCATTTACTACAATTATTCTCTGCTTGAAAACTGTAATTATTTAATGCTTATTGTAAAACGCGGCAAGAATCAAAACGGCTACGGATAAATAGATAAAATAAATTATTAAACGAGAAAACTAGGTACTGGACAGAACCAAGGCATTGCATGGTCCTCGGACCCAAGCCTCATGGGGAAACCAGATACTTCAGATGATTATTAAACGAGAAAACTAGGTACTGGACAGAACCAAGGCATTGCATGGTCCTCGGACCCAAGCCTCATGGGGAAACCAGATACTTCAGATGATTATTAAACGAGAAAACTAGGTACTGGACAGAACCAAGGCATTGCATGGTCCTCGGACCCAAGCCTCATGAGGAAACCAGATACTTCAGATGATTATTAAACGAGAAAACTAGGTACTGGACAGAACCAAGGCATTGCATGGTCCTCGGACCCAAGCCTCATGGGGAAACCAGATACTTCAGATGATTATTAAACGAGAAAACTAGGTACTGGACAGAACCAAGGCATTGCATGGTCCTCGGACCCAAGCCTCATGGGGAAACCAGATACTTCAGATGATTATTAAACGAGAAAACCAAGGCATTGCATGGTCCTCGGACCCAAGCCTCATGGGGAAACCAGATACTTCAGATGATTATTAAACGAGAAAACTAGGTACTGGACAGAACCAAGGCATTGCATGGTCCTCGGACCCAAGCCTCATAGGGAAACCAGTACTAGACAGAACCAAGGCATTGCATGGTCCTCGAACCCAAGTCTCTGGGGAAACCAGATGCTTCAGATAGCTAAATGAGGTCGAGAAACTCGATACTTCCAGCAAGAAGAACATGTTATCATGAAAGCTAAACGTTAAGCAGAACCAAGGCATTGCATGGTCCTCGGACCCAAGCCTCAGGGAAAACCAAGCATAAAATGAGAAAACCGAGCACTAAATAAAGCTTAAAGCATTGCATGGTCAAAGACCTCAGGTCAGCAGGAAGTAATGCAAACTTCAGACCCAAACCTCTATGAGAATCAATCATTATGAAGCAATGCAAACTTCAGACCCAAACCTCTATGGGAATCAATCACTATGAAGCAATGCAAACGTTGATCGAAACCAGGGCTCTAGTACGGGTCATGAGCTAAAAACTGAGGCAAAGCCAATTCCCTTTCAGGTGCCGAATAAACGAGTCCTATCAGAGACAAAAAACCATGAGAAATTGAGTACTATAGTACAAACAACCCAAGCCCAACCATCCTCGGGCGACACCCTGCGCAAAAAGAAAGCTGCATGAACGGCTGAAATCGCAATAAACACTGACGATAAGGTAGAACCCAACCAGCCGAGAAAACGTGCCAAGGGGATCAAAATCCTCCTCCCCGCCCAAGGGGACGTGCAGCAGAATTTTGAGAGGCTATTGTGGGGCCCTAATTGCACTAGCCGCACCAGCCCACTACATAGGGCCCAAGGCCCGCGCCGAGGATGACCTGTCCTCAGGCACACCGACTTCACTAAAGGGAAAATATCCCATCTCAGTTGAATATATCTCACCAACATTCTGACCACTTTAATGGTGAGGTGACCTGAAAACCCTAAAGCATCCGTCACTTCAACTATTGTAAAGTCTGCAAAGGCGGCTGGGAAATAACATAAAGCCTACAAATACAAGTGATGGGACAATCCCCTACGCCTAGAGGCTCAGATTATTGCCAGATGGACGGCTAAGATTAACAAAGGGAGACAATATATAGTGAAGGGAGTTCCCAACAAAAAGGGGGGGGGGATCCTCTGGAGAAGAAAGAAGAGATCTTCGGCCAGAGCCGAGGATTAATAAGCCTTACAAACACTTGGCCAAAATGACAACGGAGTGAGGATCTTTCTTACATAAACTTCTAAGTCCAGTTCGTGTAGGGGGATCCGCCCCAAAATTCATTGATTGCCCGTTATATGCCTAGTCCTTCCTACCCATTTCTCTACGAATTTTTATTGTTTGGGGTCTATTACATTTTGAGCCCCTACAATATACATACGAGTTGTTACCGTGTTTGTGTGTGTATATATAATAATAATAATAATATTGACACAAAAAAATTGCCACTACATTTTCACAATTTTCAAGGTATTAATTTCTTATAAATCAAAATAAAATAATAAAATATCATAATAGAATTAACCACGACTAAAAATAAAGGTATTGTGAAAAGAAAAGTGCTCATTCACAACATTTTTCACAATACTTTCATAACAAATCATAGACGGTTAGTTGTTATTGGTTTTAATTTAAACCTACGACTAAAATTATTTTTTTGTCCACCAATAACAACTTGCACCTTATGATCTTTGTTGTGAAAATGTTGTAAAAATGTTGTGGACATTCCCTTGCGAAAATGTTATGACATCTTGTTATTGTCATAATATTTTTATAATTGTTAAGGTGTTAATTCTTTACAAGTCAAAATAAAATATAATAAAATAATAGAGGTATTATGAAAATGACATGGCATTCTATTGTGTTTCTAGACTTTTTTTTTTTTTTTTTTTTTGTCAATTTTGTTGAGTCAAAATTCATGGTTTCATGTATAGTTTTTTTGGGTTGACTTTTTTGTATTTTTTTTTCTTTATGTACCATTTTAAGTAAAAAAAAAAAAAAAAACACATAGCTTTACACACAAAAAAACAAAAATTTAGGGTAAAAACACTTTTTATTGTTTATATTGTTTATGTTTGGGGGTAGTTTACAATTCTCCTTAAACTTTAGAATCAGGCACTTTCCCCCTTAGGTTGAGTTTTGATTGCACTAAAAAATGAAAGAGTCTGTGTTTGGCGTTTTTTTTGTGGGTCCCGTGCCTGTGCATTGTTCATGGGACCCGCAAATATGGATTTAAGCAAATGTTAAGTTAAAACTGGGTCCCACGAAACTATTCACACATTTAAAATTTATTTTCCTATAATATTTTCAGCAATAAGTTTTTAGTTTTCAACAATAAACGGTATCCAAACAGACTCTTGATATTTTGGAAAAGAGTAAGAATCCATTTGGATATGGCTGAAAACTGAAAACTGAAAAATACTGTAGCAAAATAATTTTTAAATATGTGAATAGTACCGTGAGACCCATTTTTAATGAAAAAGTTGCTGAAAAGTGAGGTTTGTGGGTCTCATAACTGAAAAGTTGTTGAAAATTACTGAAAAGTGGTTGAACAGTTGCTACAAAAGTTACTGTGTGAACACTGTTCACACCTCTGAAGTCAACAATCACGGCTTTTGAAAAAAAAAAAAGGCAAAACGTGGACGTGGGAAGCGCAAAACGTGCTTCTCAAACGCACACTAAGTATGTCATACTGTTATTCTCTCAATTAAACCTTAATGAAAGATTATGATTCTTAAACTATTCTATTGTGTAATGTCTAAAAATAAAATACCCTTACTAAATTTTAATTTTTAAAAAAATTTATTCATGTATTTTGAGTTTTAGGTGCAGTAATATTTTAGAATGACGATATAAGGTGTTTTATTTGTCACATAGAGAACATTGGTTTTCTAACTTAAAAAATCCTTGAGATTTATAATTTTTCTAATTTAAAATTCAAGATACATACATTCTGTTATCTTTTTTTTTTCTTTTTTTCTTTTTTTTATTACCTAAAATGGGAGTTTATTAAAAATTAAGTAAGCTAAACATTGTACCTAAACTCATGTAAAATGAAAAAAGAAGAAAGTATAAATGACAAAATTTTCATTGTATATGGTTGAAGGTATTTGATGAAGAGATTCAATTGTAGCATATGCCATTATTCATTGCGAAAATTTAAATATTATGACAATATTTTTGTAAAATTCAGTTACTTATTGTTGGAAGATGATGACATTCGTTATTATTATTAGAAGTTTTTAGCAAGTGGATATTGCATATAGCAAATAAATATTAAGAAACTATTATAGTAAAATAAATATTTATATATTAAATAGCAATCAAAATTCTTATATGAATAAGAGACAAACATTTTTTTTTTATGTAAATAGTTTCATGCTTCTTTAAATAAAAATTCTGTCTTAATTATCTTACTCAAGAGGTAGGCACGTGCTGCCTAGTTTTTTTTTTTTTTTTTTTTTTTTTTAAATGGGAGATTTTATGGTTATATTACACCCCTGGGCAGAGCACACAGACTTAGCGATGTGATGCCCACCAACAGACTCCTGCTGGTAGCGGGAATCGAACCTGAGCGTGTTAGACAGAGCGAACGAACCATACCCAGCTGAGCCAAGCCCCCGTTGGCTTGTGCTGCCTAGTTAACCATATAAAAAGAGTGAACAGACTTAGGAATAGTATTTTTGGTTTAATCAAGTTTAGGTAATTGGAGTGAATATGTGTTTAGCAGTTAATTCGTCTCTTTAAAAAAAAAAGAAAAAAAAAAGGTTTGGGTGAGTCTAAACGGTGCGTTTCATTTTCAACTTAAGAGAAACTCATAGACGCCCAAAGTACAGTCTGAAGTTTGAAAGAAGCGAGGGAGGCTTGCAGAGAGAGGGAGAGGAGACCAGATGAGAAGATTTTCTGTGCATAGCAGAGGCCAGAGATTTAGAGGAACTCTAATTCAGGTATTTTATCTGTTACTGTTAGAATTATGATTTGGGTTTTGAGATTTTGATTTGCCATATTTTTTCTGTGGAAAATCATATAATATTAGTCTTTTAATTGAGAGGAATTAATTTCTTCCTTAATCAACAAAAGCACACTCTTTTTTTGGGTTCAGGGAAAAATTACATGATTTCAATGGGTCTACTCCAAGAAAGCATAAAATTACCATATGGTTGTTCAAAGGTTATGCTGACTTGTGCCACTCATTAGTACATCTACACTGTCACAAGTGTTAAAAAAGTCTTTTTGATGCCTAGACAAGTGATAATGGAGATGCATTCTGCAAAGTTAGTTTCTATATGAAAATGGGTATAAGTTCTTTTAGTCATCCATAAAATGGTTTGTTTATTCATGATGTTTCAGCATCAAATAACTCAACTTTTGACATGCTGAAGGATTGCTTTATGCCTTCTATATACAAGTTTTCTCCTTTTTCTCTCGGAGTTAATCTTCTATTGAAGATGTTAGTGCCAATAAGTCAAACGTTTGAATTTAATGTCTGGGAATTATTTTGTTTACATTTTACTAAGCATACTTATTTTGTTGAGGCTGTTGAAGAGAGACATTAAACCTTCATGAAAAATATACAAGAATTAGTTTGGTCTCTAGTGCTGAAGGTGGCCTCTGAAGCCATGTACCAGATCATAGGATAAATGACATTATTTCTTTCACCTAATGCTTTTTAATGAGCGGTAGACCTGAAGTTTATGCTCTCCTATGAGGCAAGGCAGAAGTTTTAAGGTCTTAGCCACGTAAAGGGATGATATAGATAGCTTTCATTTGTACAATAAGAAGTTCTTTAAATAGTCTTTGTTAATGAATGCTTTTGGTAAGTTGATTCTTTGAATATTACTGCTTACCTTGTTAGGGGTGAATGTTGATCACCCGACAACTAGTTTTAATGGGTATGGTCAGTTGCCTATAGGTTTTACTTGCTAGAGGTGAGTGCAAAGGGCTCTTCTTTAGAAAGGTTTCCTACATTATCAAAAATAAAAATTTGCTTCTTTGAATACTGTGACAACCTCATTACGGGCAATTGTTGATTCTGGATATACAGGAATTCTAGGGTTGACATAAATTAATTGTATTTAGCCACTAATTTATTTTGTCAATGGCTTCTAGGATATGGTGAAACTGTAGCATATATTGAATTTTGTTAATGGCTTCCAGCTGGTTAAGTGATTAGATGTGAAGCATGTTTCTAGTGGTTCCACCTTAAAGGGTGCAACTCTCAGTGCAAGTGACAATCATTTTAGAGTGAGATGTATCACAGCAGCAATTTAGAAAGTGTGATTATGGCATGCATTTTGAAGGTGTGTTCATCTAATTACATGCATTTTAGTTTCATTAGCGGGGTTTCTGCTGTTGTATGAGTTGTAAACTATGAAAATAAGGGTTAAGAGAGAAGTAGAAGGAAGAAAAAAATTACCCTATTAACTTGCTAATATAAAAAATAACTAGAACTCTTAACACACACACATATATTGTTGCATAATGTTGATTGAATTTTGAAATGCTTGTGCATGAAAAAGCCACTAGGTGAGTAGTGCAATAGGTGCAATATCTTGCGATGTATACCACTTATAAGAACAAGCTAGTATGTCTACCCATTAACTAATGGCGATAGAGGCATTATAGAAGGCATATGCATCTTCCCAAAGAATAAGACCAAGTCTCATATGGGGTAGTGTGTACGATGATGGTTTGCTGATTCTTCATTAGCCTTTAAGTAACAAATTGATTTGGTGTCCAGTGTAATATACCTTCTAGATATTAGGTTTTGGTCAAGCCTTATCTAACAGTGCATGTAATCCAAAGAATTTTACTCTCATTTGCACCGGAGACATCCAAAACATTATAGAAAGATTCTTGATGTTGACCAGTAAGAATCGACTATGTTGCAATTGTGTCATGAGGGCATCCATGTGACCTCAAGCATTTGAATTTAAATAACTTGATGATATAATGACACATTGGAATCCAATAAAGAAGTCTACACTTTCTTCTTACCTAGATGGGTTATTTGTGTCGATTAATATGGATGATTGATCCCTATTACTAGAAATTTTGTCTTTTCCTTTTCTCTATTTGTGATTCAGTTGGTGATGTATTTATTGCTTATTGTGAGTTCTTTGTTCGAAGGGTATGTTTGGACAGCATGGTAATGGCCCAGTTTGGGAGGCTACTTCTCTACGCACAATGTAGTGGTGTTGAGCTGTTCAGGTTTAAGCTTAAGTCTTTATTTTTGAGATCATTGTGTGAGTGGATTCTTGCATTTGGCTACTTCTCCATGCACAGAGTAGTGGTGTTGAGCTGATCAGGCTTAAGCTTAAGTTTTTATTTTTGAGATCCTTGTCTGAGTGGATTCTTGCATTTGGCTGCATGAATTTTTCATTTCTTCTAGATTATATAGACCAAGGTATTGTGTAGGTAAGCCTTTTTATACATCATGTATACCTTTTGTCTTTCCTTTTTTTCTCTTATCAATTTCGTTGTAGCTCCCCCTCTCCCCAACATGCCAAAAAAAAGAAAGAAAGAGAAATTGAAGTTATGAGACGGTGCTTGCTTGTATTAGTCCATTATGGACAAGAGGTGTTATGAAGAAAGATCTTCAGAAAACTACCAATCAAAGAAAAAAAAAGAATTTCAGAAAACTACACAAGACATTCTCAGTCCATTATGAAGAAGAGTTTCACACAGAAAGATCTTCTGAAAACTATTACTTTTTAGGTGTAAATAAAATTTATTAAAAAAAATGAAAAAGTACTGATAACACTGCTCCCCTGGTACACAGGCAGTGTACTAAGGGAAACAAAAAGCTAATCAAAACTACATAAATCTAAAAAATCCAAAAGGAAAGGAATAAAGAAACCACTCATAGTATTCGTCCATTGAACTCAAGGATAGCAAAAAAGAATTATTTCAACTTAAGGATATGACTTTCCTCTCCCTTGAGAGTTTGATGGTTCCATTCTCCAAATAGTGCACTACCCAGCAGAATAGCCCCCCTCCCAAAAAAATTTCTGTTTGATGCCAACCAACACCCCTATTCCAACAAGCTAGCAACTCCACCACTTGTTTATGCATAAGCCAAGAAACACCAGCCGTGCAAACCTTAAGTGTCCATAGACTATAATCATAAGAACAATGAAGAAGGAGGTGATCCACCGATTCCAACTATTCTTACGCAGCATCAACACAAATATTCCTCTTCCTCAAGTTATCCAGTGTGAGGATCTTCCGCTAGTGGCTGTCCAAGTGAAAAGAGCTACCTTAGAAGGAGCTTTCACCTTCCAAATACTTTTCCAAGGGAAAGAACAACTTCCTCTGGCCGTTAGAACTTTATAATATGACTTAACTTCAAAAGAACCATTCCTGGCAGGCAACCACACCATTCTATCTTCCCCATTCTGGCCAATATTAGTGGAGTATAGAAGAGAAAAGAAAGATTGTAAGCTCTCCAGTTCCTAATCTTGAATCGATCTTGTAAAAAGCACATCGCAATGGAGATCCCCATTTTGTCTACACAAATGATCTGCCACAAATGCATCTACTACTGTTTGGGAGAATAAAATTTTTTCTCAACATGAGTTATTTATTGGTCTACTACTGTAATGTAAATTTGTTGCTTGAGTGTACCTCTTTGTAATTCTCTATAATATTTTTTGTCTCATTGACTGAGGACAACGGGAAACAAAGTCAAATGATGTATAGAAACTCTGTTCAGCTTGTATTTTGAGGAATTAGGGTTAGGTTTTGGTGGGAAAAAGGCTGCAAAATTGCAAGGAATATAGGGTTTCTAATGGCGAAAAAGAATAGTAGGTCTTGAGGATGAAACCAGGCTGAAAGCCTGAGGGCTGGGTTGCTTTTACAGGGATGTGAGCAGTAACCCTTGAACAGTAATTGGGCTGTTTTTTGGGTTATTTGGAACTATTTGATGGATTAGTGGTTTAGGATTTTGAAGTTTTTGATTTCAGGATTTTAAAGGTGATAAATCAATGTGTGTTTGCTAGGTTTAAATTTGATGAAAATAGAAGGACAAAAATGTAAACTTCTAGACATTACATCTAGAATTTCCTTGGCATCACAACTTGGAAAAGGTTGTATCACACAAACCTTAAACAAAGCTTCATAGCTACTGAAAATTTATGAAACTTCCTCATGAATAGAAAGTATTACATACATATAAATAGATGACTAATACCTAAATCTGGTGCAACTTGTACTTCTTGACTCCTAATAAGAGTTGGATTCCATGGGCTTTCATTTGTGAGCCCAAACTAAATAATTAAACTCAAATAAAACCAAAATTAGAGCCAATGGACTGTTGGAACTGCGCTTCCTACAAACCAGAAAATTAAAAAATTACATTTGACACTGAAAATTAAATACAAGTATAAGAAATATGCCTGGAACTGTGTAATGCCCAAAAACATAATAAAATTTCTACTGTTACTCAGAAAACCAATACCAGTTAGCCATGCATTCTTCTAATGTTATAAGGATAAAATGGCTTTCTTAGCAGTCAGTATTAAGATCTTTTTGAAGATCTGCAGTTTTGGTTTTCTGTGCATTGTGGATATCTTCAGCTACATGTTGTTTTGTCGTTTAGAGCTTCAACATTGTATTATATTATTCATTCTCTGTTTTGGTTGCCAAAGCACTGTTTTTTTATTACCATTCTATGTTTTGGCTTTTGCATATTATAAGGTACAAACTTTTGCTTTTGGCTTCTTATGCAGCCATTTTTGGATGCTAATAATGATGAAGACAGCTTGGAGCATGATGGAGACGGGCAGTGGCCCTTCCATAGTTTTTTTGAGCAACTCATCCTTGATATTTTTGATCCAGGCAAGCGATTGTTTCCCCTTTCTACCATTTTGTTTTTGGTTGGGGTTGGGGAGGAGGGGAGGTTGTTGTGGGTTCACATGATAGATCTTTCATCAGGTTCATTATGCTTCTTATTCTTTGATATTTCTTTTCATTTTCAAGTGATAGTTTATCTGACTATATATGTTGATAGTTTGGGAGGTTCGCCATGGTAGTGTCATGGCCTTGAGGGAAATTTTTACTCAACAAGGTGCTTCTGCTGGGGTGTTTATGCCTGACTTGAGCTGGGATGGTGCAGTTTTTGTTGAAGTAGAAGATAAAGTATATCAAATACAATGAAGAATGAGAGAGAGAGAGAGAGAGAGAGAGATTGATTGATTGATTGATTTGAATATGCAAGTTTCATCAGATGGGCTTCAGCCAAATCTGAGGAGGCCTAAGTTTGAAGATGTGTCATCCTCAACACAATGGCCAATATTGTCTCTTACAGTGAGGTTGGTAATTTTGATGTCTGCATGGAGGTTGATCATGGGTGGAATTTGCCTTATGGGCTGGATATTGGCCAGTTGAATGTTACTTTTGTTAAGGTTGAGCCAGAATCTTTTCTTGATGGTGCATGATATTCGTGTAAAGATGCTGCTGATACTGCAGAGATGAAGGGTTACGCTGAGGATAAGGTTTCCATTGGAAAAGCAGATATGCTGAAAAATATTCCTGAAAATTGTGAGCTGATGAACTTCGTTAAAGTAGCTAGGAATTCGTGGCTAAAAAACTGTGAATTTCTTTAAGAATGTGCAATTCATCTATTGTGTCTTTGACCGGTACGGTTTGATATATGTATATTTATATATGAACTGTATACTTGAGTGATTCGGTTTCCTCTTAATCTATTCGGAATAGTAGACTATATATATTTCTGATCTGTGTTTGTGTATTCATATATCAGTAAATTCAATTATTTTATTTTATTTTATTGCAGATTTGGTGATTATGTGTCAGATCAGGTTGTTGCTCCTGTTCAGGAGACCTGTGCACAAGCATTAGGTGCCTTGTTTAAGTACATGCATCCCACATTAGTTCATCAAAGCTTAAATATATTGTGAAAAATGAAATGCAGGTAACTGTGACCTAAGGATATGCCTTTAGTGCTAAATAATATCGTTAAGGTTGGTACGTTTTCAAATATTCTCTTCTAACTAATAAAGTATTTATTCAATCCAAAAAAAATACTATTCATGCCATTGACCCCCTCTCCCCTATCATTTTTCCTTTCCTACAATGTTTACTAACTTGTTACATTGCAAAAGAAAAAGAAAATTTGTCAATTCAATATATTTTCGTGATTTTTGAATGATTTGTGTTGGTGGTAGTCTATCATCAACTAGGGTAAGAACTCATCAAATCTAATATTGCTCAAACTTTTACAACTGAGACCATATTGTAATGATGCAATTCAATAACTGTGAAGATAAATAACTTTGGCAAGTTATCACCAACCTCCTCTTTTTCCTTTTTTTTTTCTTTCTAAAATCGTTGATGAGTTTACTCTCTCTAACGAATCTAGCAACATCAGGTGTTGTTTATTTAGCTATTCAGTCATAGAGAACACACGGTGTATACATTAAGCATTTCCATATAGAAGCTTTAAACTTAAAACTTTAAAGTCGAGCTCATTAAATTAGGCATTTGAGATTTTCTAATAGTATAGAAGTTCCTTACACTCATAAGAGGTTTAGGATTTCTTTAGGTTAAAGAGGGAACTTATTATTCTTTTGCTTGATCGTAGAGTGATACTTATGATGGAATTTTTCTATACATACTTTTTCCCATTTTCTGAATGCTTGGGTAGGTCTATTTTTCATTATGGGTTCAAAGTTTGAAGAACTTAAGTCTTTATACTTTGTACTCAACATACATGAATAATGACAAACTAAGGAATCTTTTGTGCTTGGTTCATATACTACTGCTTAGTTTTCATATGAGATGGTTATTCAGAATAATCATTATATATTATAATGCTTTGTACATAGTCAGGAAAGATTCCTTTAGCATTTGTGAAATTATAATTGTTTTTATCTTACTTACGGCTTTAATATTCCCCCTAGAAGACAACAGAAAATTCTATATAGGAGTTGAATACAACAATTTTGATTGGGCATAGCTGATGCATGTGCTCCCACATTATGAGAGCTATTAGATATTTTATTGTCCAAGATTGTCATCATTCAAAGGAAGAATGTGCCGAAGGTAACTCCCCAGGTTTCCATTATTGTCATCTAAAACAGATAGACTGTTATGTCATCCATTTAGTAGCATCTTGAAGTTCATGTGATATCAGAAAAAGCAGGTGGTAATTCCATCCAAAACTGACTTTCTACTCTCTCTTCCCTAATACTAGTATTTTTTTTTCCTTTTTAGAATAAAATATCAAACTTTTATTAATAAACTATATGATATTCCTTCCTTAATATATTCACCTTTCTTCAAGTTTTTCATAAAATTTGGGCATGATGTTGTCTATTGGAAAACTTGGTACTTGTATTTCAACTGCGGTCCGCTAATGCATGAACAGGTTTGGGTTCTTCAGCTCTCTAACTCTCGTTCTTGTGAAGCTTTTGGTTTTTTTTTTTTTTTTTTTTTGCCCTTCCCCCAGCATAATAAAATGCATGAAAGATAATTTTTTCTTTTATAAAAATAAAAAATCCATTATAACTCACACAAAATTATTGATATTTTCCCAATATTACTTGAGCTTTAGCCAATAATGAGTTTTTCCTCTATAATTTTAATAATTGTCCTAATAATTGCTCTCTTTTCTTGAAATCTAGCTTTTAATTGTAGTTCAAAATTCTAGCATTATGTTTATTTTATGGTCAGTGCTTTCTAAGAAGTTCAGAAAAGTATATCTACAGGAAAACGGAAATTAAGGATAACAAATTACCAAGCACCTATGTCTTATTCTAAAATGAAAAAAAATAGACTTTTACATCAATACTAGCCATAATGCGCTCTCCTTGATGAAATCCAAGGCAGGGAAATAAGGAATAGGAAATATTCTGCTGAACTCAGTCAGGGCGGTGCAAGGACAGGAACAATTTTCTTCCCCTACTTTTGACAAATACCAGAACCTGCAAATTATGAGATGAGTTTTGTAAGTTTAATGTCATTTCATATTTTTTAAATTGATACTTATGTATATCCCCAGTTTAATTCATTTAATATTGATGATGTTAAAGCCTTTCCAGAGGTGTGAGGCAGATCTGTTTCACTTCTATCCAGCAATGATAGATGTGCAATCCCTCTCTAGAAAAAGCTACGTGGAAGATTTGTCAGTGGTTGAGGATTTATTTTAACTTGTACACTTGTAAAACCTTAGATTACAGCCAAAGCTGGATATTGTTGCTGTTCACTTTGAAAAGGAGGTAGAAGTAGTTGAGTGGCCCAGAGATAAAATTTGTGAGTTCTCTCTTCTCTTCTATCGTTTATTATTGCTCTTTCCTTTTTCTTTTTTCAATCTTGTATACTATTTACTAAATTTGTTTTTCTTTCTCAAATTTGTCTGCTCTTTATGTTTCAGTGGCAAATCAACAGCAATAGGTAGTTTTGATGACCTTGTACATGCTATATGGAGTTCTTCAGGGTGATGTATCCATTTCTTAATTTAATCTTTTACATGTTCATTTTGGAACTTCTTTTTTCCCCATTTTCTAATCAAAAGGATCTATTCTCGGGTTTCATTTTAAAATCCAAAGCTGAGACTGGATTACAGTTTGTAAAATCTTACTATGTTTTCTCTATTACTAAAGATTCTCATGTCCTGTCAAATTTCTCATGTCCTGTCAAATTAGTGGGGGTTTTTTTTGGGGGGGGGGGGGGGGGGTGGTGGAGATTCTTTTCAGGGTTGCAAAAGGAAATGTGCCTAATACTGAAACGCATACTCATTATTAGTTTTCAGTTACATACTCTGCATTGTTGTGTTATCTGACTTTGGTACTGTAATCTAGATCCATAAAAGAAAGAAAAATTATATGTTGTATTGTTAAAGGAGCTTGTTTCCCTCTCTCTCTCTTTTCTTTTTTTCTTTTTTGTTTAAAGGGTGTCAAGACATTTTAGGTTGCACACAAATCAAACATTATGTGGGTGGTGGCCTAAGCTCAAGTTGCTGCCTCATCTATTCCAACAAGCGTAAGTAACATATTTTGAAATCAAAGAGTTAACAAGAGTGGATGACTTTCCACTATATTTGGAGAACCTTTCATTTATTTGATAACCTGTCTCTAAATAGTTGCAAGAAGCTGAGATATCTACCAGCAGGGGTAAGGGTCTGGTGCCTCACTAAATGACAGATGATGGTATTCCTTTATTTTTCAACTAGAGGACATGTTTTTCAGCTAGATAGTTCAAGATTGCCCATGTTCCAAATATCTTGATAAACACTTGGTTCTTATTCTAAGCTCAAAAGATCTAAAATTGATATTTTCACTTTGAGATAGACTAGCTTATGCACTAATGTTTTAATAATATACTTAAAATTTTCTTTTTAAAAAAAATCGTGTGCTCATATAGTGCAACATATTTTCCTGAATAGCATACTTAGATCTTCAAATTCCTCCCTACAGCAGAAATCTGGTATATTCTTTTGGACAATCAATTCTTAAGTTCTTGAGATTATTTGTGTGATGTGTGTTTATTCTGTTCTACCAACAATTGTTTAATCTGGTCTACAAACAATGTATACATTGCTTAGGGATCTTTAGTTACTATTGTATTGTCTTCATTGGTAAGGGCTCTTCATCTATTCAAATTTTGAAACTTCACCAACGTTTGTTAATGTTCTGAATTCATATGAAGTTAGTTCTGAACTTGAGTGAAAATCTGTGACAAATTTTTTATTCTATTTTGATTATATTTGTAGCCGAACTTAATATTCAGTTTACTGTACAGTGTACACTATATGGAAGTACAACTTGATATTCAAAACAAATTGAACAAGGGGGTTACAACTTTGATACTCATGATTGGATTCCTTCAAGATTGTTGTGATTCTCAAGCTACATTAATTTTATTGTTTTGAGTTTTCTTTCTTATTATTTTTTCCTCAAAAATTTCTGGTTGTAGGTCAACTGGAACCGTAATTTGAATGTATTTGCAATTGTTGATTGAGTATATTAGGTATCACCAGTGACAAAGCATCAAGTAAGGCCAAGGCTTTCCTAGCATTTACACTTCATGCCATGGCTGCTTCCATTTCCCATCTATACAATGAGGAATAGTTCTATTCTTTCTTGAATGTACAGAATTAATGACAATTCATTCACTTTTCAAATCTTATGTTGTGGCTTCCTACTTAAAGTCTCCATAGCAGTGACTTCAACACTTCTCTGGATTATGAGGTACGCATTTGTGATTAGCCTTACATATTGATTATCATTGTATATATCTTTATTTGAATGCTCAAACTTTAGAAATAAAAACAACATAAAATTTAAAATTCTGTCTTTAGACTTGTGCAAGAAATTGGAGAGGCCAATAAGGAAAAGCAACGTGAGACTTGAATTTGATGCATTTTTTTTTCCTGAGATCAAGTTATCGATTTCGGTGAGAAATTTTTCTATTTTTAAGTTTTCTTTCTATTTTTTTTTTTTTTGTTTATTTTTATCCTTGATAATTTTCTGATAATCAAGTGGAATAATATTGGATAAGCAGTGACTTCATCATATTCTGATGCCTTATCTGTTTTATTTTATTTTATTTATTTTAATCTCTGGTACATTAGCAATCGGCATCATGGTGAAGAAAGGGGCTTCTAAAAGCAAATAAGATCAAATAGGGTAAAAGCTATTGCACACAAACTAACTCACACAGTTTTGGGGCACACAATTGAAAATCATGACTTGCAAGACTCTGTGAGTTAGTTCGTGTGCAATAAACACTACTCTTACAAATAAGCATTAATCGTAGTGGCATGAATGATGAAGGCATCAAGACTCAAACGTAGACAAGTGGATGTGAAATACCTCAAAAGAGGATAAAGGGCAAAGTGTTGATTGGACAATGGCAAAGTGGTCAAGCGTGAAGGTGAAGGTGAAAATTATTCAAGCGTTAGGTGAAGTCGGGTTTTATTTATTTATTTATTTTTTGGGTCTGTCTTGGCTACGTGATTGAGTTTGGTTTGAACTTAATAGATTAAGGTCAAGATTGGATCAAATTAAGACTAACTGTATTAAAAGGAGTCACTAGTACTTCTAGCTTAGATCAATCCATGAGTTTTTCTCTCTTAATCATTAAGATAAATTGATGGATTAATCAATAATATAAAAATGGATAAAAATCAAAATATAATTCCAATTTTTTAGAAGAAGACAAGAGATAGATTATTGCAGAAAGTGCCCCATGCAGAGTGTATACCATCAAGATACAACGACATAAAGGAGCAATTTCTTGGAAGATGACAAGAGATAGAGCAGAAAGTGCCACATGAGGAAGACTACTACATGTTTATTGACCAAAGCCAGTCAAGTTGACTCCGGATATACCCAATCCAATGGTAGATCTTGATGACTTAACTATGAAAAATATTGAGTTATGGAATTAGCTTATTATAGGCTTTGTATATCACTTTTGTGATGGTTAGAGATGTACGTTGGTTGGATATAGAAGTTGGTTGGCATTGGTTTAAAAAGCTAGTTTTTTAATTTATTTATTTATTTATTATTATTTTTATTATTTATTTATTTATTTATATTGTTTAGTTTATTTTTGCTACTATTCAACTTATTTTTGCTATTATTTATGGGTTCTATTACATTTTTTTTAATATTGCATTTATCTACAGTAATTTCAGTAAAATATTTTTAGTTTCAGTTAAATAAGCTGTTTCCAAACTGTAGTAACCACAATTCGTCAAACACGTTTGAAGAAATCAAACATTTTGTATAGATTAGCTTGTACAGATTATGAATGTGTTAGTCCTGGAATATTTTCAATTACTGTGATGAACTTTCCGTATGTATACTAAAATGATGCTGTATTTTTAAAAATATAAAATATTTTTAAATAACATATTTACACTAATAAAAAAATTGTATTAATTTTTTTTTTTCAGAAGAAGATAAAGTGCAAAGTGTTGATTGAGCAATGGCAAAGTGGTCAAAAGTTACAATAATGCAAGGCTGAAAATTATTCAAGCGTGAAGGTGAAGTTGGGTTAGAATTTTTATTTATTTTGTCTGTCTTCTAGCTTAGATCAATCCATGAGTTTTTCTCTCTTAAACATATAAATTAATTGATTAATCAATATAAAAATGGACTAAAAATCAAAATATTATTATTCCAAGTAGTGGCATCTAAAAGGAGTCTGCTAGAGGAGCAGAGGGTGTTTGGTACTACAACTTAAATAACAGTTTTTAGTTTTCACACATATTTTCAAAAAATACAAACAACGTAATTAGAACAATATTATCAAATGGGCTCGCAATTTCGTGGAAGATGCGACAATATATAAAGAAGAAAGTGTCCCGTGTGAGTGTAACTGTGTGAGTCTACTATCAACTGACAATGGAATCGGTAGTAATAATTGAGGAGAAATGAAGACTCAGTTGGGTTGAATTAGGTTACAGTTTTGTATTCTTCACTTAAGACATTGTGGGGTGTAAGTCTAAGGCAACTTCAAATAAAGTTGAAGATTTATTTAACTTTTGGTTTTTTTATTATTTAAAATCTATTTTTTAATATAAAATAACAAATTAAAACAAATTTATTGTATTACTCAATGACTATAGAACTAAAATAAAAACTATTTCTTGAGTGAAGCAAAAAAATACTAAAAAATAATGATTAAAAATTTTAATAAAATTCTACATTTGAATTTCTAAATAAAATTTGAGTATAAATTTATTTACTAGTGGGAAATTAATGAGTTTTTTTAGTACTTGTGTATGGGAGATTAAATGAGTTCTTTCACTCTAAAACTAAGAAAAACGAATTGTCACGTCCAATGAAAAAGGTTTTCTTTTTCTTTTTTCTTTTTTTTTTTTTTATATTTAAAAAAAACTATCTTTTATTTATTAGTGAATTATAAGACTTAATTAATACTTCTAGTGGTACAAAGATATCAATATTGGTAAAAATTTAGAGACCTTTTTTCTTTGGGGCCTTACAAGGTTGCCTATTTGCCTCACCAATTGAGCCTAGTTTTGTGATGCATTATTTTCCGCATGGTAGAAATCCCATTAACATGCATTTTATTTTATTTTTACATAAATATATTTTTTCAAAATTAGAATAGTATTTTTGACTTAGATTTTTAATATTTGTATATATCACATATAATATCTTGTATTATATGATACAAGAATAGTCAACAACTTATAAAGGTTTTAAATATATAAGTATTTTTCTTACAAATTTGGGATTAATTCAATTAATGATTTCTTCTGCAATCACTTATGTAATATAATTATATATTTGACTAAATATGTATTTACAATATTTACAATCAAATTGGTCACACTAAAAAGTTTGGTTTTAGTTTTAGTCTCATGAACCCTATAGATAAAATTTTATAATAATAAAAGGATATAGATGGAATAATCAAACGAAACAATTAAAGAGAAAGAAGGCAAACATAATGATCCCCCACACAATATATATATATATATATATATACACACACACACTGTATTAGTATGAACTGTCTAATTCATAAGCATGTAATTAAATTATTTTGCTTGGGGCAAAGCAAAATAAAGTAATTACATGCTTATGGATTAGACTGTACATGCTAATACAGTCAATACAATTCTTGTATCCAACGATACATGATCATCCCAACTACACAACAATACAAAACTAACAACCATGCACAAAAAGATATCTCAACTAACAGATGATATATCACAAAATAATACAACTTGCAACTATTTAGATCAAATAATTTAAACAAATTACATAAAAAATTAGATGATCTAAAATATTTGTATCCAGGAGGAGTCTGCCAAAGGAGCAATTTTTTGGAAGATGGCAAGAGATGGTGCAGAAAGTGCTGGATGCGCATTGTACTGTATCAGTGAAATTGGTGGAAGAGAATTGCATGCGAACTATGATGTACCTAAAAAGAAGCTAGCGTAAAAAGCATTGATTGACCTAAACACAAATGTGGTCAATATTTGTAATAATTGAGGTTAAATTTATTGAAGCGTGAATGTGAACATGAGAAGAAAGAACCTGCTCTGCATATTTTGAATGACCTGCCTAGTATAAAGTTGAGCTTTTTGTAAATAGATTGATAATGATTGTTTCTAATTAGTATTATTATGAACTTTGTTTAACCAAAAAAGACATAAAGACATGATTGGATCGACAGATTCAGATCAAGATTGAGTTCGGATCAAAAGTATCTAAGGGTGTATTTGGATACTTTGTTAAAAACTGAAAACAATAAAAAAATAATTTCCGATTATTGTTCACTTTTTAAATTATTATTCATTTGCTGGTCCCAAAAAAAAAAAAAAAAGTGCAAAACACAAAACGTGGACGCCGAATCCAAACATATACTAAATCTAAATTTAAAGAAGTCACTTCTTCTTTTTTTTTTTTTTAGATCTATGAAAAAAAAATGGATTAACCTATATGCTATATTAACCTATATGAACCCTCTGTTTTTTACCTAAATATTAAAAATACTTGAATCAACTAATTAGTAACATGACAATTGAAAAAACATGAAATACTAGACAATACATATCAATAGATTCAATACAATAATTTAATACGATTCCTACAATATAATATACACACAAGCATTGAACACCAATAAAAAATAACTACCATGCACAAAACCATATCTCAATTTATAGATAATAATATCACAAGATAATACAGCTTAAAACTATTTAGATCAATTAATTTCAATAAATTACCATAGAAAATGAGAATAAATTTTAATAGGAGTAATTTGATAGATACAATTAGATCAATTAATTTCAATAAATTACCATAGATCTAAATTTTTTTGTTGGAAATACTAGAATGTACCTATCAAACTAAACTAAAACGTTCTTCCTAAAAAATTTATTTAAAAATTTGAGAAAATGATCTAAAGTACATACAAAAATTGCCAACAAACTTTTAATGAGTATAGGGAAAAATTGTATTTTGACCCCTCAGTTCAATTGAACAAACCTGTACCTAACTTGTTTGCGTCCGATTGGGTTTTGGGTTTGACCTATTTTCCACGTATTAGAAATTCCATTACTTACCATATTTTTTTATGAGCTTCAGTGAGTTGATGGGTTCACGTTGAACTGTTCAAGTCCAATTTTGAACTAATAAAGAGCACTTGCATTTTGAGTGCTTGTATAATAAGAAAAGTATTATATTTTAGTTAATTAAGTCTAAAATCCATCCACGTCAAGATATATAAAATTTCATAAAAATATACTAGTATTATTTATTTTACATTTTTATTTTTTATTTTTTATTACGTATATCGAAAACAAAAGAAGAAAATAAATAATAATTGATAGGTATGAATAAAAATAAACAATTAAAAAATTATTTTAAAAATTAATATTTTAATAATATATAATGTAAAATAGATAATTTATATAAAAATATGTAAAAAAAAAAAATGTAGTTATGTTAAAATAAAATTTAAAAAAAAAAGCCTTATGTGAATGGTCTTAAATGTCTACCTTCTCACCCATGAAAAGCTCCACTTTTAACTGAAACACCAAAGCCTCCCAGATCTCCTTCCATTGGCAATTCCCAACCTCTTTCACTGGTACTATTTTCCATTTCGTTGTAATCTCAAATTCCAAAATTGTAATTTCGTATTACCATAGATCATCAAGTGCAGTAGTTCTCAAAGGCGAAATTCAAGTTTTCACATTCTCAAGTAAGACTCTGTTCTGGAAATTATATATTTTTCTTTTTATTTTTGTTTTCATCAATACTATTATGACTATTACTATCAATTTTTATGCTTTATAACTCAAACCTAAACCTAATACCTCCACCTTGTACAGAAAGATTTTTTTTTTTCTTCCCCTTTGTATAGGAACAAAATTGTTGTTCTCAAAGCTGTAATCTAAGAACTAAATCATCTTTCCAACAGATCATTTTTTGCTAATTCCCCTACAATTGTTGTGTTAATGAAAGTCTAAATGCTCACTTGATCATCTTAATATAATTAATAATGGACAAAGTTGACACCAAACTTAGTTATAGCCTAAACCTCCAACTTTGATTTAAAGAATTAACATGAGTACATGACTATATATTTTAAAAATCTAAAGGTTAGATTGCATGTTCTTTATGTTCTAATTAACATACATGTAAAATTTCATGTCAATTAAATTTTATTTATTATTCGATCTATAAACTTATTTTTTATACATAATTTCACATTATAAAAAACTGAAATTTAAACATTTGATTGATGGTATAAATATTGATTTTTATCTTCTAAAAATTTTGCAAACATGGAGGATATAGGAAGAGAATGTAATCTAATGGTGAATTTGTCAAAATTTATATTCAATCAAAAGTTGTTGAGTAGAGTTGTAACCTTATGCTACGTTAAAATTCCTTGCCTTCATCAAAATAATTAAAATAAAATAAAATCTTTGCCAAACTTTGTCCATTGGTAATTAGATACTTTTAATATTTACACACTTTACAATTACGTATCATTAGAAAACAATATTTATTCACATAAATATTATTACACAATTCTTGATTATTACACCTTAGCCAAATGGTCTCTTAATTGCAAAGTCATTGGTTCTTTTGTGTTGGGTAGTTGTCCTTCCTGTTTTGATGATGTTATTAGGAAGGAAGCTTGTTGTATTGTGTATTTGTTTGTTTAATAAATTCTTGATTCATCAAAAAAATGTCATTTGCGCAAGCTGATGTTTCACTCTTCTATTGATAATAGTTTATGAATAATTTTAGACTTACATTTGAGTTATCATCAAAGCACGATGGCTAGGGAAATTGTGAGCTCCATGACTGAGGGAATTGTGAGCTCGATCACTGGTGAAATTGTAAGTAAGTTGATTTCATATGCTACTAAGCTGATCAGCAGTGCTCGGGGTTGCGAGGACGAGCTAAGAGGGATTCGTCAATCATTAACCATGATTCGAGCTGTTCTGACTGATGCCGAGAGAAGGCAAGTGAGAGATGAGTCTGTGAAGCTTTGGCTCCAGATGCTTGAAGATGTTGCTTATGAAGCTGACGATGTGCTGGACGAGTTTGCATACGAGAATCTCCGGCAAAAGATAGAAGTTGGAAACCAAAGGAAGAGAAAGGTACGTGATATCTGTTCAACCTCCAATCCCGGTTTATTCCGCCTCCCAATGGCAGACAAAATTAAGGCTATTCAGGAATCACTGGTAAGAGTAGAAGACTTGGCAAATAAGTATGGTTTTGCTAAATTATTGTTAGTGGAATCAGTAGATACTAACAATAAAATTATCCCAAACCGAGAGACAAACTCCTTTCTTAATCATTCAGAAGTTATAGGAAGGCAAAACGATGTTTTGGAAATGGTGAACTTGATAACTAGTACAACCAATCAACAACTCTCAGTCCTTCCTATAGTTGGAATGGCGGGTTTAGGGAAGACAACTTTTGCAAAACTTGTGTACAATCACGAGCTAGTAAAGAAACATTTTGATAAAACAATATGGGTATGCGTCTCTAACGATTTCAATGAAAAAATGATTTTAAGAGAGATTCTTGAATCACTTACCAATAAGTCAAGTCAATTACAAAGTGAGAATGCAATACTTCAAAACCTTCAAAAAGAGTTGCAAGGAAAAAGATACCTTCTCATTCTTGATGATGTCTGGAATGAAGATCATATGATATGGGATAAATTAAGCAGTTGTTTGTTAGGAATTAATTCTAATATTGGAAACAATATCATTGTAACAACCCGTAGTGACAATGTTGCAAAAATCATGGAGACAATTCCCGCATATCACTTAGAAAAACTACATGAAGATGAATGTTGGTCTATAATTAAGAAAATGGTATCTTCAATTCCGTTAACTCCAGATTTGGAGACAATCGGATATGATATTGCCAAAAAATGTGGAGGTGTCCCATTAGCTGCAAAAGTCCTAGGAGGGACAATGGCTCGTAAAAATGAAAAAAGTGAATGGTTAGCAATTCAAAGCAATGAAATTTGGAATTTTCTAGGCATTAGCAACAAGATGTTACCAATATTAAAATTGAGCTTTGATCATCTGCAATCACCATCGCTTAAAAAATGCTTTGCATATTGTTCTATTTTTCCGAAAGATTATGAGATTAAAAAGGAAGAGTTAATTCAGTTTTGGATGGCTGAAGGGTTCCTTCAACCATCTCAAGGAAGTTGTGTGGTAATGGAGGATATTGGTAACGTGTATTTTGATATTTTGTTGGCAAATTCCTTATTTCAAGATGAAAAAAAGGATGAGTTTGATAATATTATCAGTTGCAAGATGCATGATTTGGTACATGATCTTGCACTTTCAGTTTCAAAATCTGAGACTTTATTTTTGAATAAGGATTTGGAGGGTGACATCAGTCACATTAGATATTTATTCATCGAATCTGATGGTAAAATTGTACCAAGAATTCCATCTTCAAAAGATGATGTTAGGAGATTGCGCACATTTGTTTCTAAAAATGTTGTGCTTGGCAATACGTTATTAAATTTTATTTGCTTACGTGTTCTAAAATTAAATGGAGACTCTATAACAGAATTGCCAAGTTCAATTGGTCTTTTAATACATTTGAGGCTTCTCAGCGTCGCAAGTTTTTCCATCAAAGCATTACCAAAGTCTATCACCAAACTCTACAATTTGCAAACTTTAAGAATCGAAGGTTGCCCATATGTTAGAGAGCCTCTTGAAGATCTAAAACAATTGATAAACTTAAGGCATATTTATATCCCTTCTGGCTTTAATGAAAAACTTAAGGATATAGGGCAACTGACGTGTCTACAAACATTGCGATGTTTTATTGTGGGTCAAGATGCAGGTCATCGAATTGAGGAATTGGGATGCTTAAATCTACTTAGGGGAAAATTAAGCCTCTGGAATCTAGAGCATGTGAGAGACAAAGAAGAAGCCCGAAGAGCAAATTTAGGAGAAAAGGCCAAAATATGCATGTTGCGATTTCACTGGGCCATATGGAGAAGAGAAGGCAACTACGAGAATGATGAAGAGGTGTTGGAAGGTCTCGAGCCTCACCGATGTTTGAAGAGCTTAACAATTGATGGCTTTGGAGGAAGGAAATTCCCATCATGGATGTTGACAAGCCTTGATGCTTGGGATGGAATTTTGCAATTTGGCAATTTAATTGAGATCGAATTTAGGAATTGCAAAAAATGTGAGGTTCTTCCCACTCTTGGGCTTCTACCCCATCTTAGGGTTCTTACAATAGAAGGTATGGATGGTGTAAGACATATTGGAACTGAGTTTTACAGTAACTATAATAATGGAAGTGATGGCACTATGTTGTTCCCAGCTTTGAGAAAACTTAATTTGGGTAGCATGCCCAATCTAGTGGAATGGATGGATGTGATGGAGCCAGCAACAACAACAGGCCTAATGGTGTTTCCTTGCCTTGAGGAGTTGACCATTGAAGGTTGTAGCCAACTGACAAGTGCTCCATGTCATTTTTCGAGTCTTAAGAAATTAGACATTAGTGACATGCTTAGCACGACATTTGAAAACATTATCAGCAAGCTTACCACACTCATGTCCCTCGAGGTTTGTAATATTTCAGAACTTGCTTGTCTGCCAGAGAAGTTATTGCAAAACAATGCGAGTCTCATGTCTCTGATGATATCGGGATGGGCCGATTTGGAGTCCATCGTGTCACATGAGGATGTATGGGCCTTCTGCACCTCTCTTCGATCGCTTAAAATAGAACGCTGTCGGAAATTACAAATTCAAGGTGTCCCATCCCATCTTCAACGCTTGGAGATAACTGGGTGTGTTATTCTACCTACTGGGCTACAATCATGCACGTCTCTTACCCTACTAACGATTCAGTTTTGTGATAAATTGAAATCAACTCCAAATCTAGGACAATTGCAATCTCTTACCCAATTAAAAATTAGGTATTGCGATAATCTGATATCAATACCCGAATTAAGAGGATTGCATTCTCTTATCGAATTACAAATTTGGTATTGTCCTAAATTGACGAGTCTCCCAGAGGGGTTAGAATCTCTCACCCGCTTGAAGACTTTGGTGATTGGCGAGTTTTGTAAGGAGCTGGATGATTTCCCGAGTCTCGTTTCTATCGAACACTTGCACGCATCCCTTCAACATTTAGACTTGAAAGGGTGGCCTAAACTTAAGTCTATACCGGACAATATTCAAGTCTTGACTGCCCTTAAAAGTCTCTACATATCTGACTTTGATGGCATGGAAACTTTGCCTGAGTGGTTGACCAAGCTTTCTTCTCTTCAAACTCTGCGCATCTTCAGTTGCTCCAAGTTAAAGGAAAGTTGTGCAATTGGTGGAAAAGAGCGGTACAAGATTGCCCATATTCCAAATATTATGATCTGGATATAAGTTTCTGAAGCAGTTTGAACAAGCGGTATGTGTAGTCAAATCCACTTATCATACTCTCATTTAAATCAATATTATATTCTTAATTGCCTCTGATTCTTTTCTCTCTTTAAGTTTCCGCCAAATTCTTTTGATTTTTTTTTTTTTTTAATGTTTTGGCAATTTCTGATTAGATCGGTTAAAGTATCCTGAATTGCATATTCTATTCTCCTCTATCATTGAATTTAATATTCGGTAGTATTTTTATAAAGTTTTGTGCTTTCCACGTCCTGAGTTTGTTTGTTTGTTTTTTTTTTTTTTTGAGCCGTGATTGTTAACTTTTTTGTGTAAACAGTGCACAAACTTCACTTTTCAGCAACTTTTTCATTAAAATTGGGTTCACGATACCATTCATACATTTAAAAATTATTTTGTTACGGTGTTTTCAATTTTCAGTTTTTAGCTTTTAGTTTTCAGTTTTCAACTGTATTCAAACGAACCCTTAGCCACCCTGGCAGCAACCACAATAAGCAATATCCAGCTTTTGCTGTAAAGTGAGCATCACGTTGGCAATAACTTCTAAAAAATTCTTGACCAATTTAAGAAACCTTCCGCATGGCTAACACCAAAGAACATCTCTTTAGTAAGGGAATTGGACCTCTTGAGGAGAGAAAATGTTAACCCATGATCCACTTAAGTACAGTATGCAGGTCTTGTATGAAACCATCCGTTTCTACTAGAGCAGAATGTTAGGGCCATTAGTAACAGAAAATAATTAGTTTTAATTCACAAATGCTAAATCCATAAAATAAGATCCACTCAAGCCATCAAAAACAAAAAAAAAAGAAAAACATGAGAAAATTTTATACAAAGAAAACTTCAAATGCAAGTATTGCTTTTGACTTTACAAAGTTCTGCAGTTTATAAGGTCTTAGAAAAAATTATATAAATAAATTTAAGAGCTTATCTCTTAAAGAGATTAAGAGAGATAAGCTCTTAAAATTTTAAATCCACCAATAATTGAATGGTTAAATAAAATTACAAAATAGTAGTGGGAGTACGTTACAAATTTTAATAGCAAAACCAGAGGAGAAAACAAGTTTGGTTGGCAAGTTAGATACCTCCACGCCTAAATTGGAAATTGTATCCATCCCAATGTTAAGATTTTATGAAGGTTTGTCCAATTGAGTGCTAGTCCAACAGTAATCTAGGTACCATCTGGATCACGTCCACGTCCACGCATTTTGCATTTCAGGTTTTTTTTTTTTTTTGGGGACCAGCGTCTGGTGCACTGTTCATGTACATAGGCAAATGAACAGTGTTTTTTAGTGTGAACAGTAGTCAGAAATTATTTTTTTAATAGTTTTTAGTTTTCATCAAAATAAGCGGAATCTAAGCGCACCCTAACAATTGCACACAGTCTAGTGGGAGTGTCAATTTGATTCCTATCTGATTGGAGTTCATTAAAATTTTGTGAGTTCCCCCAAGTCTCATCTTCTCTTCTTCTTATTTCTTTATTTCATCTACAATCTTTTGAAATTGTTGATATTATGGAATGTACAATTTGCTATAGTCGTTGGACTAACTTTTCGCTCTTCAACATTTGGTACTTACAGGATGCAAGGACCTTCTTCTCTCCCTAAAGTGGATTTCATGCGTTTGATCACCAAATTGCTATATGCCTATCCATTCATAACTGTCTTAAAGTTAAATAAATAGATGTGTTGAGGGTGACAACACATCTTGGTCCAAAGATGGGGAATGGTTTAAAAAGAGGAATCTGTTTGAAGTTCACATATATATTATTACAACAGTATGTGTGGTATGTTTCCTTAAACTTAATCCCCATCTCTTCTCTGATGCTTTACCTTAAATCAACCGATTCTATTCATAATAGCCCTACTTTCTTCCTATCTCAGTTTAGTTTCCCCCAATCTTTTTCTTTGTTAATGAACTATATTGTCTTGATGTGCATGTGCTAGTGACAACATATATATTGTATTCAGCTGGAACAACAATTTGACTAATTCAATGGAGTTTAGTAGAAGTTTTTAAATTTGGTAAGGTTTTCTTCTCTTCTCTTTTATGAAGTATTATATGAATCCAACAAATATACTATTCATGCCAATGATCCCCTCTTCCCTATCACTTTCCCTACAACATATACAAACCTGTTGCATAGAAAAAGGAAAAGAAAATTTTGTCAATCCAAAATATTCTATGAATTTCTTTTGACATGATTAGTGTTGGTAGTATTTTATTAGTACAACTGGAGCAAGAACTTAAGAAATTTAATATTACTTATATCCCAACAATTGGGACCACCATATTGTAATAATACAATACAATTTATGCTTGAAGGTAACTAAACTTGGCAAATCATCACTGTCCTCATCTTTTTCCTTTGTTTTTTCTACCTAAATTGTTGACATGTTTCGTCTCTCTTATGAATCTAGCAACATCTTGTGTTCTTTATTTAGCCATTCAATCATTGAAAACCAATGGGCATATACATTAAGCTTTTGCATTTGGAAACTTCAAAAGCTAGCTAGTTAAATTGAGCATTAGAGATTGTAAGTTCATATACGCAAAACAAAGTAAAGGATTTATTCAAATTATAGAGGGAATTATTGTTCTTTTTCTTGATTATAAACTTTCTCAGTTTTCCAAGTGGGCCCTCTCAGGATGGGTTCAAGTTTTGAAGAACTTGAGGTTCTATTCTCCTTCAAACTCTGGAAACTTGACTAGTGTATAAGCTCAATTGAATAAATTCTTCAAGTTTTTGGATATTGATCCCTGGCCACATACACTAACAACAATAAATTGAGGAATCTTTTGTGCTTGTTTCATGTGCTACAACTATGTTTTCATATCAGATGGTTATTCAGAATAATCACTACATATTATAATCGTTTGTGTACAAAGTTGGGTAACAATCCTTTTGCATTTGTGGAATTTAAATTGTTTTATCTATTACTGATGGCCCTAGTATCCCATTGTAGATGAAATGGGAAGATTCTACTTAGGAACAGCATATAGCAATTGTGATTCCTCATAGCTGATGTATGTGCTCCCATACAATGCCTAACCACATTATGGAAGCTATTACTCTATTAGATATTTGATTGTCCGAGGTTTTAATCATTAAAAGGAAGGGTGTACTGAAGGTAATGCCCCAAGTTTTCCAAGATTTTCATCTAAAGCAGATAGACTGTTATGTCACCTACCTGGAAGCATCTTGAAGCTTATGTGAAATCAGAAAAAGCTGGTGGTAAGTCCATCAAAATTGACTTTCTGCTCTGTCTCTTCTCTAGTACTAGTATGTTTTTTTTTTCATATAAGAATAAAATACCAAATTTTTATTCATAAATTATTTGTTATTTCTTTCCTAATATATTCACTTTCTTCAAGTTTTTCTCATAATTTGGGCATAATGTGTCTATAGGAAGACTTGATTCTTGAATTTCAACTGAGGTCCACTAATGCGTGAACAGCTTTGTGTACTTCAGTGTCTAACTCCCTTGGGAAGGTTTTGTTAATTTCTTTTTTTCTTGCCGTTCCCCCAACATAATATAATGCATGAAAAATGGATTTTTTTTTTCTTTTTTAAAAAATATATTATAATAATGCTTGCATAAGTGTCATGGATAAAGTTTTAATTCACACAAAATGATTGATATTTTCCCAATATTATATTGTTCTTGAGATTTAGCCAATTATCAGATTTTCTTTTGTACTTTTAACAATTGACCCAATAATTGCTCTCTTTTCTTGAAATCTAGCTTTTCAATTGTAGTTCAAAGTTCTAGGATTATATTTATTTTGGTTAGGGCATTACAAGTTCAGAAAAATATATATAGCTAAAGGGGAAAGGGAAATTGAGGATCACTAATTACCCAGCACCTATGTCATATTCAAAAATGAAAAATAGACACTTTATATCAATACTAGCCATAATGTGCTCTTCTTGACGAAATTCAAGGCAGGGAAAAGAAGGAATATGATATTTCCTTCTGAGCTCAGTCAGGGCGGTAAGGATAGGAAAATATTTGAATTCTTTCCCTACTTATTACAAATTCCAAGACCTGCAAAATTTTGAGGTGAGTTTGTAAGTTTAGACATCATTTCATCTTTATTATATTGATACTATTTTTATCCTCAGATTGTGTCATTAATATTGATTGTGTTAGGGTGGGGCAGTAAAGGTGGAGTGCAATCCCTCTCTTTGGAAATCTAAGTGAAAGATTTGACACAGTAGTTGAAGTTTTATTTTAACTTATAGACTTGTGAAGCCTTAGATTACAGTCGAAATTGTATATTTTAATGTTCACTTTGAAAAGGAGAGAGGAGTAGTTATAGTGGACCAAAGATAAAAGATTATTCACTTTGAATCACAATAGATGGACTTTTAAATTGATTTCATTGCTTCTTTGTTTTTTGCTAAAATTTGTATACTATTTACTAAATTTGTTGTTCTCTTTCAAATTCATTGTTGCTTTATATTTCAGTGGAAAATTGACAACAATGGAGAGCTTGATGATGCGTGCGTGTTATATGGAGTTCTTTAAGGTTATGTAATTTGCTCTTTTCCACGTTTTTCATTTTGGAACTTTTTTTTATCTTTACCATTTTCTAATCACCGACATGGATCTATTATTGGGTAGTGTTTCAAAATCTAAAGCTGAGACTCTATGCTATTTAACACTTCTGAGACTGGATTACACATTGCAAAATCTAAGTTTTCTCTATTACTGAAGATTCTCATATGCTGTCAAATGGGGAAGTAAATGCGCTGAATTGCATACTCATTATGATTTTCTAGTTACATACTCTGTATTTTGGTGTTATCTGACTTTGATAACGTAATCTGGATCCATAGAAGAATGAAAAATTATTTGTTGAATTGTTGGAGGAACTTGCTTTTTCTTTTTCTTTTTTTTCTTCTTTTTGTTTAAAGGTTGTCTAACATTTCAGGTTGCACACAAATCAAACATTATGTGGGTGGTGTCCTATGCTCAAGTTGCTGCCTCATCTTTTTCAACAAGTGTAAGTAACATATTTAAAAATCAAAGAGTTGACAAGAGAGAGTGGATGCCTTTCCACTATAGTTGGAGAACCTTTCATTTATTTGATGAGCTGTCTTTAAACAGATGCAACCGGCAAGAAGGGGGTGGTACCTTGCTAATTGGCAGATGCTAGAAATACTTCATTTCCCAATTACTTAAGCATAGATAATTTAAGATTGTAAATATCTAGATAAACTTTTGATTCCTAATCTAAGCTCAAAAGAATCTAAAATTAGTATTTTTTTTTCTCAAATGTCCTTTTGTTTAATATTTCACTTTGAAATAGAAAAGCGAATGCACTGATTTTTTTTATAGTTTTCTTAGAATTTTTGTTTGTTTGTATGGTTCAACATATTTTTCTGCATAGCATACTTTAGATCTTCAAATTTCCTCCCTACAACAGAAATCAAGTATTTTCATTTGAAAAATCAATTCATAACTTCTTGAGATTGTGTGTGTGTGTTATGTGTTTATTCTGGGCTACCAACAATGTATTGATTGTGGCTCTTTAGTTTCTATTATATTGTCTTCATTTGTTAAGTTTTGACTTAGCAATTTTGGATTAATTAAGGCTATTTAGTTATTCAAATTTCAAACTTCACCAAAGTTTGTTGATGTTTTGAATTTATATGAAGTTATTATTGAAATTGAGAAATAATTAATGAAAAAGTATTTATTCTATTTTAATTAGATTTGTAGATGAACTTAAAGTCTGGTTTACTGTGCAGTGTACAATATAAGGAAGTTCGACTTGAAATTCAAAACAAATTGAACGAGTGGGTTAGCCTATTTTTTCTTTTGAGATCAAATTATAATGGTCAGTAAGTTGTATTACTTATGATTGAATTGCTTCAAGTGATTCTCAAGCTACATTAAATTTTTTTGTCTTGAGTTTTCTTTCTTCTTATTTTTTCCTCAAAAATTTCTGGTTGCAGATCAACTGGAACCTTAACTTGTTTATGTATTTGCAATTGTTGATTGGGTATATTCAGTATCACCAGCGACAATGCATCAAGTATGGCCTAGGCTTTCCTTTGGTTTACACTTTATGCCATGGTTGCTTCCATTTCCTATCTATATAATCAGAAATAGCTCTTTTCTTTCTTGAATATATTTGGTTTTTGACAATTCGTCCCCTTTACAAATCTTATGTTATGGCTCCCTAACTTAAAGTTGTCGTAGCAGTGACTTCAACACTTCTATAGATTTTGAGGTATGCATCTGTGATTAACCTTACATACTGTTATTATCATATATATCTTTATTTGAATATTCAATCTTCCAAATAGTCAATTACAGAGACTATGAAATTCTGTCTTTAGATTTGTGCAAGAAATTGAAGAGTCCAATAAGGAAGAACAACTTGAAACTTGAATTTGATGCATTTTTGCATGAGATCAAGTTATGGATTTTGGTAAGCCATATAACTATTCTTGAGTTTTCTGTCTTTTGTTTTTTATTTACTTTTATCCCTGAGACTTTTCAGATAATCATTTCAAATAATATTCGATAGGAAATGACTTCAGCACTTTTATATACAACATCTGTGATTAGTCTACTTACATACTAATGATCAATTTGAATGTTCAATCTTGAGATATAATCAATGACAAACTATAAAATTGTCTTTAGACTTTTGGCAGAAGATAAAGTTCCCAATAAAGAGGAGAATGTTGAAATTTGAATATGGGTTTTGGTAAGCCATTTTATAATTTCTGAGTTTTCTTTCTTTTCTTTTTTTTGGTTTTTTATCCCTGAAAATTTTCTAATGATCATTAATTGGCCTTAAGAATGATGACTGTCTATCTCCAGCTTACGGCCCAAACATAGAATGGATAGCTAATGTATTGCACTTGTTGAACAGGATTCTATGGTTGGTCCACAATCCTTGGATACTGAAGGAATCCATGGTCTCATCTCGTAGTTCCTACAATGTTGACAACCAACAATATGTAATGTGAGGCTTAGCTTTTACACCATAGTTACTTCCGTTTCCTATCTATATACCAAGCAATGGGTCCTTTTTACTAAACAGAATTCGTATTTGTTCATCCACCTATTGAATCTTATGTTGTTATCATGGCTTCAGCCAGTGACTTCAACATTTTACTGTACATTGAGCTATACATATGGAGATTAGCCATCTTATACGCATTGATTTCATTTCACAAATAGTATCTTCTACATCTCCACCAAAGCGTTGAATAATACTAACTTCAATTAACGTTTGCAGTCTTCTCTTTTCATCAGCCTAGCTGTCCTACTTAAGAGGCCAACTTGTTTGCTGTCATACAAATGTTTGGAGGATATTTCCCTACAGTTAGTAGTTAAAGTAATGGACGTATTTCTATGTAAGTTGACTTATATTTGTTATCAATTAGTAACATATGGTTTAGACATTAATTGTATTACTAACAAATATGGCTTTAAATTTCTAACAAGTAAGTCAATTAAGTTGACTTATATTTTACCCGCAACTAGCCAAAGATGCAATAGTTGAGAACATCTTTTCCCTGATCACATTTTTGTTTGGATAAACAAGAAAAATAGAGGGAATAAGAGACTCAAATTAGTGACATTTGTTTCATGTGGCATAATTATTATTCTTTAGGTCACAAAATAGTGTGAATTTCAATCTCTATATGGCTCTTCCACTATAATAAGAACGGCATCAGCCAAAGAATTAATTTGGGAGTATAGTACATGATTTACTGATATTAAAAAATTAGAACAATAATCAGAAAAGAAAAAAAAAGAATTGAAGATGCGAGTTTAATTTGGTTTCAATTAAATTGTTGTTTATGAGGGCAATGTCCATTCTTTGTCTTTTTCTTTTTTTTTTTTAATTAATTGATCTTTTAATATTCATAGTATAATTTTTAGGATACTTCTCCTTTAAGAAAAAATGTGCTTAAAATATTTTTTTTTCTCAATTTTTTTTGAACTATAGTAATTTTTAATATTCAATTAAAAATAATTGTGCAATGATTTTGGATCACAATTTAAGTATAATAACCTAATGTACAATGCTATATCATTATTTTTTTAAGGACTATATTTTAATTTTACTCAAAAAATGTTATGAAAATATTGTGGTTGTAGCACTTCTCTTGAAATTAAGCCTTTTAATTTTCTGTCAGTCTTTAAAACAATATTTTGGATATTGTCAAAGAGTCTCGCGCAGGTCCAACCTAGTCATAGATCAACCCAAAAACTCAATTCCAAGGTAAGGTGTAATGCTACCTAGGTTGTTTAATTTTCATATAGATTTACATCATGAAAAGAGAATAACTAGTTCTACTTTTGATGACAAAGGGATTCCCTTAAGCATCTTAAGGAACTGATCGATGATTAAGGATATTGGTATTAATTTTTTTAAAGAGAATTACAAAAATTTTATTCATAAGATGAAACCAATACATCATGAGAAATAGCTTGCTCTATAAAACTTGGAAGCTCCTCCATCCATGTTACATAGTTTGAGATGTCTCTTGCGTCAACATGGAACCCTAACCAAAAAAATCCATTATCAATAATAAAAATGTCACATATACTCACTAACTGTCGGAAACATAAATTAAACCAAATCCTTAGCACACTGAAAGATGCTCTCACACTAATGCATAAGCCAAAACTCTGTTTTTTGTCCCTCACACACGCCTAATGCAACAATATCAAACCCTTCACTTTGCTTATTAAGTCCCTCACACACACCAAATGCTACAACATCAAACCCTTGTATAGCTGCTGCCTATATCTAATGAGTCCACTTACGAACACAACCATTTTTATACTTAATTTCACAACTTATTAAGTTGTGCGATTGTAAGCGATTTATGTAAAGTGATGGATTGTACAAGGCAAAAAAAATGTATGTCTACCACTCATAATCACATAAGTTAGCAAATTATAAAATTGGACATATGATTGGCTATATCCCTACACTTATTATTATTATATAATACTTTTGATACTTTTTGTGAGAATCAATACTTTTGATACTTAATACTTTTGGTGAAACTAAGAATAACTTAATGGACAATGAATAAGAAATAATAAGTCCACATAGGCAGACTCCATTCCCTTAGCACATGAGGGTGGATCTCTATATGGGACTCATGATTTGGGCTCACTCTTCACGTGATTCATGTGAAGTGGGGGTTAGCCTGTTGAGTGCCTAAGCCCCATGGGTATGTGCTCAATTATGTTATATTAACCACTCATTCTTTTCATCTTTATTCAATGTGGGACTTCACTTACACGTGAAACCCAACAATCTCCCCCTCACGTGTGAGTCTTTACCACTCTATGGGCTTCAAGACTTCTCTGTGGGCCATGAATAAGTCCTACTCGCTCCCCCTTGCCTAATGGACTTTTCTCTTCATCAGCGCGTCATCCATGGGTCTCTCGTACATCATCCATGGGAACCACGTGTCAACCCTGCACGCACATCCATGGGAACCCCGCACGTTCATGTCCATGGGAACCTCGCACCGTACCATTATTTAGCACCACGTGAGTCTCTGCCTCTCTGTGAGCTTTGAACAAGTCCTACTCACTCCCCTTGACTAATAGGCTTTTCACTTCATCAATACGTCATCCATGAGTCTCTCGTACGCCATCCATGGGAACCACGTGTCAACCCTGCACGCACATCCATGGGAACTCTGCACGTCCATGTCCATGGAAATCTCGCATCACACCATTATTTAGCACCATTAGCAATATTCCAGGATCTTTGTGTGTGGGCCGTTTAGGCTTTCTCTGTCCCTGCTGGGTAGTAACCATGAACACTTCACCACCTTTGCCGCACACCACCATAGGCTCTGATAGCACTTATTGGGAAGATAAACACCTTAGGGAGTTTTCTTGAGTAATTAATATAACATATAGAGACACACTTTAACCCAAAAGGCCTAAGCCCCATGGGTATGTGCTCAATTATGTTATATTAACCACTCATTCTTTTCATCTTTATTCAATGTGGGACTTCACTCACACGTGAAATCCAACATTTGGTAATAAAATTGATATGAGCTTGACAAATAAACTCATATCCTTCTAAGATTTTAATTAATTATAAGTTGAGACTACTCATCCAAACCAAATAGACTAAATAATAAACTTGATATAGGCTTGATAATATACTTGTATTGGATCTCAAGCTCAAAAACATGATATTGAGCTTGAGTTTGGGCTTGATATTGAGCTCGAGCTTGGCTTGACCAATGAATTAAGCTAAGCCAGGCCGAGCTCAAGCTGTTATACTTTATAACAAGCTCAAGCTTGAACATTATTTGTAGGCTCGTATCAAGATCAAGCTAAGCTTGAACATTCTATTTTTGCTATCCAGCCGAGTTTGAACATTCACTACTCGACAAAGCTTGACTTGTTTACAGCTCTTGTGCTCACAAGACAAGATTGGCACGTAGCTATATTTTATGCTAAGTATTAGTCCTGTGTTGCCTCTAATGTTCAAAAGAACTAGAAGGAAGCCAAACTCCATTGAATAAGATGATTTGCAAAAAAATATAAGAAAATCTAGAATCACAATTTTTTTTTTATCACAACTCTTATGTAGTAATCTATGAATGGTGAAGAAAAAATAATGATCATTCATGTGGAAGTGATAGGCAACAACTCTCAATTTATCATATTAAAATTTTGGCAAAGTTGTGACCAAAAAAAAAAAAAGTTGTGGTCCTAGAACTACTAAACAAGCAAAGACAAAATTAGGATCTTAATTAACTTTTGTAACTTAAAAAAAAAAAAAAAGGAATCTCATGTAAAAAAAAAAAAAAAAAGTAATACATATGGTTCCCCAATTAAATTCATATACATAGTTATATTGAAATTAATTGTCTTTGAAAAATATAACGATGTTTGTATTTTTTTGGTTGATACTTGAGTTTAATCGGGGAACATACTTAATTTTTGCTCTTAAATAAAAAAAATTACAAATTGATGTGGCAATAATCTCGATTACTACCACATCAATAAAATAATAAATAAATTAAAAAAACCAAACCTACTTCCAACTTTATTACAAAATATTTACAAATTAATGTAATAATAAATATAATTGGCGCTACATCAACAATGTAATACTTTTTTTTATTATGTTTTAAAAATTGATACATCTATTTTGTAAATCCTATGTATTAAATTTTATAGTAGTTTTAGCATTATTCTAAATAAATTTCTTTGACCAATCAATGAAAGAAAATACATCCCATAAAAAATAATAAATAAATAAAAAGAAAACACACAAAATAACTTTGGGATTATTTGTATTTTTCTTTTGAAAAAGTCAAATATTATAGTTATATTTCCCATAAATTACCAAACAAATAAAATTTCTATATATATTATCTATTTATATATTTAATATTTTGGAATTAAAAAATTGATTAATATTACCAAGGATAAATAATTAAAAAAAATCAATTTTTTTTTTAAACTTTGGATCTCAAACAACTTAACAACAAAAGTCATTTGAATAAAGGAAAAAAAAAAAAAACCGTTTCTAAAAATACCAATGGAAAAAAATATATATATTTAAAAAAACAACACATCTTACCGGAATATTTGGTCTTACAATCAGTCACATAAATGTGAAGCCTAACTTTTTTTTTTATTGGGTTCTTTCACATGTTTTTTGAACAGGTTTCTTTCTAAATTAGTTTAGAGAGAAATTATTTAAATTCTCCTTACATTTTTTTATTAAATATGAATTTTGAAAATTTAACTGTTAGATTGCATATATATATATATATATATTTATGTTTTTAACATGCATGTCAAATTTTATTTCAATCAGGTGTTATTTATTATTTGATCAATAAATTTATTTTGTATACATAATTTTTTAACACAAAAATTTGAAAGTTAAACATGACATTATTGATCTTACTGGCATATTTAGTCTTACAATCAATCACATAAATGTGAAGCCTAAATTTTTTTTTACTGGGTTCTTTCACATATTTTTTGAACAGATTTCTCTCTAAATTAGTTTAGAGAGAAATTATTTAAATTCTCCTTACAATTTTTTTATTAAATATGAATTTTGAAAATTTAACTGTTAAATTACATTTTTTATTTTATGTTTTTAACATGCATGTCAAATTTCGTTCCAATCAGATGTTATTTATTATTCGATCAATAAATTTATTTTGTATACATAATTTTTTACCACAAAAATTTGAAAGTTAAACACGACATTATTGATATAGTTTTTATTTTTTTTTATTTTTTTTGAAATTTACAAACAAAAATAATATAATAAGTATATGCAATTTAATGATCATATTTTCAAGATTTAAATCTCATAATAGAAAAAAAAGATGGGTTTAAAAAAACAACTTTTATATATATAATTTTTTAAGGGAATAACTTTATATTTTTGAAAATATAAATAATAAATCCTCCCTCGAAAATAAAGAAACAAGAAATTCAAGGGGGGCCCTGGCCCAAGGCCCCTTCGTGTAGCTGTAGTTCCGTCGCTGCAAACAAGCTTAGTCGGCAAGAGACGATGTAGGTGAAGTTGAAGTTGGGTCTGACCTTCATAGATTAATGTCAATATTGGATCAAATTAAAACTACCTGGATTAATTAAAAGCTGCTTAGATCAACCCATAAGTTTTTCTCTCTTAAACTTTAAGATAAATTAATGGATTAATGGATTAATATATAAAAATAGAATAAAAAAAGATCAAATATAATTCTAAATAATGGCATCCAGCTGGAGGAGTCTGCTAAAGGAGAAAATACAGTGTACAATCAAGAGACAAAGAAATAATGGAGCAATTTATTGGAAGATGACAATTGACAAGAGATAGATTAGAGCAGAAACTGCCCCAATGCACGGTGTACTATCAGGGGACAACGAAGTTTGATATAGATGCTCTTCAAGGTTGCCAAAAGAAAAATTAAAAATAGCGGCAAGTACATAATACACCTAGCATACTCTATGTCATTGTCATACCAGAAGTTTTTTTTTTTTTTTTTTTTGAGCAACATACCAGAAGTTATTGAATGAGAGAAACTACGCTAAATCAATACTAGTAAATCTTTCTACAAAAGGCTTTGTAAACACAACTTATTCCTAGTAACAGAGAAGAGAGAACATTCTAATGCAAGCTCATGTCATGAACAGCTAGGGATGAACGCAACTTGAGCTGCCATGAGGGATATGTAGCAAGCATTAATCAACAGTGGGATATGAATAGTCACCATCTTAAAGGTTTCTTGCATTGGCAACTAAATGTATATTCACAGCACCAAAATTTTGAAAACAAATAGTAATACGTTGGTTTAATGTAAACTGTATAATTCTTATGGTCAGGTGGGTTTTCGGTTAGAGCAGTTACTGAGCTCATAGCTTGGGTTAACCATGTCTAACTTGCACATGGAATGTTCCTGATTTTTTTTTCCTGTTACATTAGCAATAGGTCATCATGGTGAAGAACGGGGCTTTTTAAAGCAAATAAGATCAAACAGGGTAACTGCTATTGCACACAAACTAATCCGAGTCTGAACACAAAGCTAATCTACACAAATTTCCTTTCCACCCTTGAAACCAAACAATGAAAATCTCTTCCTCTCCCTTCCTTTCTTTTCCCCTCCGCCAATCCAAACATATTGTAAAAAGATTATGCCTTGAAATCACGATTCAACACAGTTTAGCATACACGCCCCAAAACTACAAAACTTGTGCTTTGAAGTCAGATTTCGTGAAAATACAAGTTCTGTAGTTTTAAGGGTGTTTGTGCAAAATTAAAATTGTGTGGATTAGTTTGGGTGAAATAAACATCAATCAACGAAGAATCATGACGAGCCAACGTAGACAAGTGCATGTGAAATGCCTCAAAAGAAGATAAAGTGTTGATTGAACAATGGCACAAGTGGTCAAAAGTTAGAATAATCAAGCAAAAATTATTGCACTGAGGCCCCCTAATGCAAGGCTGAAAATTATTCAAGCGGGAAGATGATGTCGGGTTAGTGTTTTTTTTTTTTTTTTTGGGTCTGTCTTGGCTACATGATTGAGTTTGGGTTTGAACTTAATAGATTAAGGTCAAGATTGGATCAAACTAAAACTACCTGGATTAATTAAAAGGAGTCACTAGTACTTCTAAGCTTAGATCAACCCATGAGTTTTTCTCTCTTATGCATTAAGATAAACAATTACATAAAATGGATAAAAAAGATCAAAATATAATTCCAAAGTAGTGGCATCCAGGAGGAGTCTGTCCAAGGAGCAAATCTTGGAAGATGAGATAAGATGACAAGAGATGCTGCAGAAAGTGCCCCATGCACAGTAAGTGTACTGTCAACAGACTATATGGAATCGGAGATAGACAATTGTCTGTGAAGTACCTGAAAAGGGAAGAGTAGTGTAAATTGTTGATTGAGATAAAAGTAGTCAAAATTTATAATAATTGAAGTGAAATTACGACTTAGCAATTAGTTGGGTTGAATTATAGGATCCAGTTTGTATGGTAGAAATGCCATTATCATGTATTTTATTTTATTTTTTTATAACTATATATATTCAAAATTCGAATACTTAAGGACTGTTTGGTATATGTATTTAAATATATGTTTTTAGTTTTTAAATAATACTAGTCGCAGACCCACGCGATGCGTGGGAATATATATTTTGTAATATAATACAATTTATAATTTATTTTCTAAAATTTATTGAAGATAGTTTTCTACTAAAAAATTGAACTATTTCTAAAATTATTTTCCAACTCTCTGTCTCTACAAATATATCATTATATTATTTTGGGTTATTTTTTATTTTTTAATTTTATAGATATGATATTTGAAAACAATAATGGAGGGACATGCCAACACAACATTAGATTTCTATTATTCTTCCCATGATGAGATTGTATCATATTTTAATTCTTCTAAATTTTGAGGTGCAACTTTCGTACCAGTTGCTAAATCTTTAATTCCCAAAAGTGATGTCTAGTTAGTTGCCAACAAAAAAGAATAAGACCGCCAACAAAAAAGAAAAAAAAGAAAAGTAAAGTGAAGTTTTATAGGTTAGAATCATCATGTACAAAAACTTATTTACAATAAGGTAAATAAATAAAATACATATTAAACAAACCTTACTTCAGCAAAATGATCAAATTTAATAGATCCTCGCTTATATCAATTACCATCAAAGACCAAATTGTCAAATAGTAATGTGCCATTGATTCCACCCATGTCTACTACAGACACTTATCAATGTGTCCATATACAAATCACCCAATTATCATTGTTTTGAATTCCCACAGAAAACCAAAATAGAGCGTATACGAATTGTAAACTTGCTAACTCGGCTAATTATTCTTACCTCGGAGAAGATGTCTATTAACATTCCAGGTTATGAATTTCAAATGGCTATAGGAAGTTATCAGATTGTATCAATTGCTATGCCCAAAAATAGCAATTGCTTTTGCCTTCATTGGAACACATCAGCTATATCATATTGTGTTTAATAAGGAAACAAATAGTAAAATCCAAAAGAAATAGTATTGTTAAGATTTGTCTAAAACTCATGTACATAGTATTCTAGATATTCAAGAAGAGAAAATTCTAAAAAGAAAATCAAGTCGTTGAAAAAATAGCATAATTCAAAATCTGAAACTAAAAACCCAATTATTGTTCATGTACACAGTATTAAAGATAGGTATTCAAAAATCAAGAACCAATTAATTTTCCTATCCTCACAACAGTTAGCATAGAGCTAGGTACTAATGGAATTTAAAAATAACTCAATTCTTTGAATTTCGTCACTCCTAAAATACCAAAAAATTTCTCATAAGCTAAATAATCCTCAAAGTTATTCGTCAACCAAACAGGCCAACTAAGGTCCCAAACACAAAAATTCTAGCCACAACACAACAATCTACTTAAATTGATGTACTTTGAAGAATTAGAGTTTCCTTTAAAAGATTAAGATAAACAAAATTTAAACTATTACATCCCAAGTAACATACACAAAAAAAATTTAAGATTCAAATTTTACTCTCTTTTCTCTTCCATTTTCCCACAATTTCTGGGACACCAAATAGTCAAATTAAACAATAAAAAACAAATTATTAGTATAAGGAAATGAAAATCAAATATAGCTAATGTGTATTGAACCATAAAAAGCAAATTATCAAGCACCACCCAAGAAAAGCAACAAATTTATTCCTTTTTCCTTCAAATGTTCTAAGAAAAGAATAGTTACCAATTGATTAGTATGACCTTCAATAGATGAAAAAGCCTCCAATGATTGCGTGTCTTGATCATTGACATTTGTCAAAGAATTGACAAACGAAACAAAGATAAAAATAAAATTTAGTTCAGCATATAAGATGACAAGAAAAAGAGAACAATAACAATTTCTCTTTGATGAAAATGAATAACACTCTTACTATAAAACAAAGACCAAAATAATAACATCACATTGAACAAACATATTGAGAGTAACATTCCTACAGTCTAGAGAATGGCAACCATAAAACAATTTATAACAAACATGATCAAATGCCCAACTCAAATAATTTTTTTAAAATATATATATTAATAGTTTTAAGACCATGAAAACTCAATCTCGTTCATAATAAAATCTCAAAATTGAACTACGTTTTTTTTCCCAATAATGAGATGGGAAAAAAAAAAAGAAAAAAAAAAGAATAATACAAATAGTAGAACTCATTTTCAGTTTATACCCTTTGGACCTGGGCTACCAATGTTCATCTCTCATCTGCTTCAGTTTCGTTTGCAAGCTCTAGAGTCATTATCTATCTCTTGCACTCACTTGATTGGGTTTTGGTAGACGAACTTGAGCCATGACCAAAAGAATGGAAAAAACACTCAAGAAACTATCGCATTAAAGGCCATACCGATCAATTTGTAAACAGAGAACAATTGAAAATTTATAGAAAAAAAATGAGAGATAAGGAGGTGAGGAGGTTGCAATCTATCGGTGACTATAAAAATTCCATATAATAGCGGCATCTCAAGAGTCTGGGTTAATGGAAAGACACACGATAGATTTGGAGATAAAGTATCAGTGACTATAAGAATTCCATATAATAGCGGCATCTCAAGAGTTTGGGTTAATGGAGAGACACACGATTGATATGGAGATAAAGTATTGGTGACTATAAGAATTCCATATAATAGCGGCATCTCAAGAGTCTGGGTTAATAGAGAGACACATGATAGATATGGAGATAAAGTAACACCTGAATTTAAAAAGAGACTCAATAAATGGCAATTGATAAAATAAAAAAGAAAATAAAATAAATGATGACATGGCGCTGATGTGGCTTAACTAGAGCATAGCAACATTAAATGCTACGCTTTAGCTTTTAGTAATATATAGATATAGATTACACGTATTTCTACACACTTTTTCACCCACACATCATATGTACAGGTACAATTTATTTTTTAATCTTAAATTCTGAATTAATTCTTTTTTCATTTTATTTGTTATTAAATTTAATTATATTATCAAAATATTTTTTATTAAGCCGTGCATCGCACGGGCATAATACTAGTATTTTTAAAAAAATTGAAAACTATTGTTTAAACACACGTACCAAACAGGCCCTTAAATTTTTCATATTTGTATATCACATATAATTTCATGTATTATGTGATACATGGATAGTCTACGACTTGTAAAAGTTGTAAATATATATGTATATTTCTTACAAATTTGGAATAAATTCAATTAATGATTTATTCAGCAATCACTTATGCAGTAGAATTTTTTACCTAAAGAGAGTATATTGTATAATATAATTTGCCTCACTATCTCTTAAAAGACACCATAACTTTTTAGGCGTGTATTTATATTAAAACCATTTTCATTTTCCCTTATGTGTATTTGTTTCTAAAAATAGTTTCTTAACCAATGCTCTTAAGACATTAATTAACATTTCTCTTAATAATATTTAATTTACAATCAAATTGGCCACACTTATACAAGTTTTGTTTTAGTTTTGGTCTCTTGAACCCTATAGAGAAAATAAAGTTACATGCTTATGGATTAGACTATTCACACTAATACAGTCAATACAAATCTTACCATATATAGACACATGTATCCAACGATACATATGATCATCCCAACTACACAACAATGCAAAACAACAAGTAACAACCATGCACAAAAAGATATCTCAACTAATAGTTGATATATCACAAAATAACAACTTGCAACTATTTAGATAAAATAATTTTAAAAAATTACCATACAAAATGAGAAGATGATCTAAAATATTTATATACAAAAATTGCCTATGAATTTTGTCTTGTTTGTTAGTGTTGTTTAACAACGAAACACATTTTCATTATATATTTTACTCACACGTATTTTTATAATATCTAAACAACATTATTAAAATAATATTACCAAACATGATCAAATATCCTGGAGGAATCTGCCAAATGAGCAATTTATTGGAAGATGACAATAGATAGTGCAGCGAGTGCTAGTTGCACGTTGTGCCATATCAGTGAAATTGGTGGAAAACAATTGGATGTGAACTCTGAAGTACGTAAAAAGAAGTGTAAGGCATTGATTGAACTGGATTCACATCAGGTGCAATACCCTAGCCTAGTGCAATACCGTCACTTCCCTCACAAATTTTTTAACTTTTTTTTATTTTTTAACTTTAATCTTTTAACTCATTTTTAATATATTTTATTTAATGGTTGAGATTGAAAGTTGCTTTTTCAACTTTCAATCTCAGCCATTGATTAAGTATTGCACCTGATGTGAATCCTGATTGAACTAAACACAACTGTGGTCAAAATTTGTAATCAATGAGGTTAAAATTATTGAAGCATGAATGCGAACATGATTTGTAATCAATGAGGTTAAAATTATTGAAGCATGAATGCGAACATGATTGGGGGAAAGAAAGAATAAATGATGGTGATTAGAAGAAATATTATTTTATTGTGTAGATATATTATTTTAATGAGTAGAATAGGAAAATAAAAGTTTGGGATGCTGGAAGTATTGTATAATGGGATGGTATAATTGATAAAGTAGTTTTTTGGGATGATAAAATCAAATAGAGTAGTATTTTCTGATGCTAATGCTCTAAATAAAGACCCATTGAAAATTCAGAACGACGGTTAGGATCAAGATGGGTTCGGATCAAAAGTGTTTGATTTTAGACAAGTCACTGATTTTTTATATCTATGAAAAATCAACATAAAAATTCGGATTAACCTCCTCTAGCTGTAACTTTATGTATATAAATAATTACATTTAAAAATATATAATTAGATACATATTTTTTTTTATAAAAAATCATATTTTAATTCCTAAATAGGTTAAAAAAAATATTGATGTTCATTCTATATTTTATAAACTCTTAAAAAAAACTTGAAAGAATATTTAAGAAATAATTCTCATTGAATGTGGTGTTACTTTTAATATAAAATTAACAAACTCCTTGATTATTACAATGAGTAGTAAATATCTTCATCATAATTAAGAAATGGTTATAAAATTTTTATATTTAAAAAAGAAATAATTCTTCTTGAATGTGGTGTTACCTTTAATATAAAAATTAACAAAAATCTCAATTTTTAAAATGAGTAGTAAATACCTTCACCAAAATTAAGAAATTAAATTGACATATATTGCAAAATTAGAGCTCAACTGAAATTCAATTTAGAAATTTAATTGAAATTTCTTTTAGTTTGACTTTAAATAAATAAACTAGCTTGTAACACATGCATACACATAAATATATTTAAAAACAAACACATTTTTATCATAAAAATGTATATAATTAATCGAATTATTTGAAAAAATAAATGTAATTAGATGCATATTAAAATTTTTGTCTAAGTTTAATACTACTTACGATCATTTTATTATAATTTTTAATAAGATAGAACATGTGGTGATTTTTTTTTAGTAGATATATGATTGAGTTTTTTATTTTTTATTTTATAGTTCTTTAATATTGGGCTCTTAGTATTTTGCACTTATTAACTCACTTAGCATAAAAACTAAAAAATTTAGGTGAACATATGGCACAAAATTAGATTGCAATTGAAATCTATACAATGATAGAAGCAGAAATGAATCATAAATACCTCCATGGGAAAAATACCATGATGTACCTACTAATTAAACTACAATTTTTGGTAAAGAAAAAAAAAAGTTTTACTAACGTATGACCTTAGGACATATATTAATAAACCATTTTAGAAAATTTTTTATGAAAAAAATAATAATAACTAATTGCTTTGATAGTTTTTTCAATTTTGATATTTTAAAATGGATGATTAATGTATGTCTTAACTAGACACAAGAAAAAATTGAGAAGATAGTGTAGAATATTCGCATACATAAATTGCATACCAACTTTTAATAAATAGAGGAAAAACTTGTATTTTGAACCCTTTTAGCACAATGGATCAAACCTGTACTTAACTTGTTTTTCTCGGATTGGTTTTGGGTTTGAGTCATTTGACTCATTTTCACATATTTAAAATTCCATAAAGGCCTTTTTTTTGTTTTTTGCAATTACAACTTATCTAATTTGACCAAAATTTAAGTTACTTAATTGTGATTTGAAATTTAATACTTTTTCACCTGAGGTTTGATTGATATTTAAGTTATCTAACCATAGTTTGAAATCTAATCATGCAAATGTTCCATTGAATTCTTTTTTTAATCTTATTTAATTTTATATTTTTTTCTTAAGAGAAAAATATAAAAATAAAATAAAATTACATATTTAACTCTATTTTTAACATGGATAAGTTATGAAATTCTAACTAAGTTAACCGGCTAAAGTGTTTAACTTATATTTTAGCATAAGTTGTAATTTGCACTTTTTCTTTTTAATTTTTTTTTCTTTGAGTTTGGACTGGTTGATGGGTTCAACTCTTCAAGTCCAATTTTGACCTGATCTAGACTATAAGAGTCCGTTTGGTACATGCGTTTAAAAATTAAAAATTGTTGTTTAAAAATATTTATAAAAATACGTGTAAGTGAAAAAGTGTGTGAAAATGTGTGAAATGTAATTTAAAAACTAAAAATAGTTGTTTAAAAACACTCACCACACTCCCTAAATGTCTTCCTTCTTACCCATGCGAAGTCCCACCTTTAACTGAAACAGATAAAAGCCTCGAAGATCTCCTTCCCACTGGCCAATTCCCATCCTCTTCTTTTTTTCCATTTTCCTTATTTTGTAATCTCAAATTCCAAAATTGTAATCTCTTATTACAAAAGATCATCAAGTGCATTGATTCTCAAAGAAGAAATTCTAGTTTTTACATTGTCAAGTAAGACTCTGTTCTGGAAATAATTTGTGCTTCATTTTATTATTGTTTTCATCAATATTGTTATGATTATTACTATCAGTTTATGCTTCATAACTCAAACCTAATACCTCCACCTTGTAAATAAGGAAAAGTGTTTTTCTACACATGCATGCAACAGATCATTCTTTGCTAATTCCACTACATTTGTTGTTCTTGAGGGAATGAAAGCACGCAATGCTGATGTGACCATTTACAAATTAGATACTTATATAACCAGATATGTTTACAAACTTTACCAGTACTTTCCATTAGAAAATGAAGAAAATTTTTAAATAAAAAAAAAAAAAGAAAAGAAAAGAAAAAGAAAACGATGGCCGTAGTCTTTAACGCATCACAAGCACAATTCTTCTATAAATTCACTCTGCCATCAATAATAGTTGTTAGTTTTTTGACGCATCACCGGTTCTTCTATAGTTTCTGAATGGTTTTCAATTTATTTTTGACTTATCATCAGAGCACGATGGCAGAGGAAATCGTAAGCAGGGTGATTTCATTTGCTACTGAGTTGCTCGACAATGCTTGGGGCTGCGAGGAGGAGCTGAGAGGGCTTGGTGAATCATTAACCATGATTCGAGCTGTTTTGACTGATGCCGAGAGAAGACAAGTCAGAGATGAGTCTGTGAAGCTTTGGCTCCAGAAGCTCGAAGATGTTGCTTATGAAGCTGACGATGTGCTGGGCGAATTTATGTACGAGAATCTCCGGCAAAAGATAGAGGTCGAAAACGAAAGGAAGAGAAAGGTAAACTTCCTCGACCCATTTATTTTCAGTCTCTCCATGGCGAAAAAAATTAAGGCTGTTCAGGAAAAACTAGCAAAAGTAAATGGGTTGGCAAATGGGTTTCGACTTGCTAGAATATTGTCAGTAGATTCAAATGTTGAGATTGTTCCAACTAGAGAGACAGACTCCTTTCTTGATCATTCAGAAGTTGTAGGAAGGAAAAGTCAAGTTTCAAGAATAGTGAGCTTCCTGACTAGTGCAACCAATCACCAACTCTCCGTCATTCCTATAGTCGGCATGGCTGGTTTGGGAAAGACAACTTTTGCAAAACTAGTGTACAATCATGAGCTAGTAAAAAAACATTTTGATAAGACAATATGGGTATGTGTCTCTGATGATTTTAATGACAAAAATATTTTAAGAGGGATTCTTGAATCCCTTACCAATAACTCATGTCTTTCAGTAAGTAAGAATACAGTACTTCGAAACCTTCAAAAAGAGTTGCAGGGGAAAAAATATCTTCTCATTCTTGATGATGTATGGAATGAAGATCTACTACAATGGGATACATTAAGGGATTGTTTGTTAGGAATTATGTCAAATACTGGAAACAGTATCATTGTTACAACCCGTAGTGACAAGGTGGCAGAAATCATGGAGACACATCCCCGGCATCACTTAGAAAGACTACCCGAGGCAGAATGCTGGTCCATAATCAAGAAAAAAGTATCTTCAATTCCATTAACTCCAGATTTGGAGGCTATCGGATATGATATTGCCAAAAAATGTGGAGGGGTCCCATTAGCAGCAAAAGTCCTAGGAGGGACAATGGCTCGTAAAAAAGTCAAAAATGAATGGTTAGCAATTCAAAACAATGAAATTTGGAATTACCCACATGTTAGCCATGAAATGTTACCAATATTAAAATTGAGCTTTGATCATCTGCAATCACCATCTCTTAAAAAATGCTTTGCATATTGCTCAATTTTTCCTAAAGATTACATGATTGCAAAGGAAGAGTTAATTCAATTTTGGATGGCTGAGGGGTTCCTTCAACCATCTCAAGGAAGTTGTGTGGTAATGGAGGATATTGGTAACATGTATTTTGATATCTTGTTGGCAAATTCCTTATTTCAAGATGAGGAAAAGGATGAGTTTGATAATATTACCATTTGCAAGATGCATGATTTGGTACATGATCTTGCACTCTCAGTTTCAAAATTTGAGACCTTATTTTTGAATAAGGATTTGGAGGGTGACATCAGTCACATACGATATTTATTTATCGAATCTAACGGTAAAATTGTACCAAGAATTCCATCTTCAAAAAATGATGTTAGGAGATTGCGCACATTTGTTTCTAAAAATGTTGTGCTTGGCAACACATTATTGAATTTTAATTGCTTACGTGTTCTAAAATTAAATGGAAACTCTATAAAAGAATTGCCAAGTTCAGCTGGCCTTTTAATACATTTGAGGCTTCTCAGCGTCGCAAGTTTATCCATCAGAGCATTACCAAAGTCCATCACCAAACTCTACAATTTGCAAACTTTAAGAATTGAAGGTTGTCGAAATGTCAGAGAGCCTCTTGAAGATCTAAAACAATTGATAAACTTAAGGCATATTTATATCCCTTATGGCTTTAATGAAAAACTTAACGATATAGGGCAATTGACGTGTCTACAAACATTGCCATGTTTTATTGTGGGTCAAGATGCAGGTCATCGGATTGAGGAATTGGGATGCTTAAATCAACTTAGAGGAGAATTAAACCTCTGGAATCTAGAGCATGTGAGAGATAAAGAAGAAGCCCGAAGAGAAAATTTAGAAGAAAAGGCCAAAATATACAAGTTGAGATTTTACTGGACGAGACGGGGATCCGAAAGAGAAGGCAACCACGAGAATGATGAAGAGGTGTTGGAAGGTCTCAAGCCTCACCGATATTTGAAGAGCTTAGCAATTGATGACTTTGGAGGAAAGAAATTCCCATCATGGATGTTGACAAGCCTTGATGCTTGGGATGGAATTCTGCTATTTGGCAATTTAATTGAGATCAGATTTGGGAATTGCAGAAAATGTAAGGTTCTTCCCACTCTTGGGCTTCTACCCCATCTTAGGGTTCTTACAATACTAGGAATGGATGGTGTAAGACGTATAGGAACTGAGTTTTACAGTAACTATAATAATGGAAGTGATGGCACTGTATTGTTCCCAGCTTTGAGAAAACTTGATTTGAGTAGAATGCCCAATCTAGAGGAATGGGCGGATGTGATGGAGCCAGCAACAACAACAGGCCTAATGGTGTTTCCTTGCCTTGAGGAGTTGAGCATTCAATTTTGTAACCAACTGAAAAGTGCTCCATGTCTTTTTTCGAGTCTTAAGAAATTACACATTAGGGACATGTGTCGCACGACATTTGAAAACATTATCAGCAAGCTTACCACACTCACATCCCTCGAGGTTTGGAATATTTCAGGACTTGCTTGTCTGCCAGAGAAGTTATTGCAAAACAATGCGAGTCTCATGTCTCTGACGATAGGGGGATGGGCCGATTTGGAGTCCATCGTGTCACATGAGGATGTATGGGCCTTCTGCACCTCTCTGCGATCGCTCAAAATAAAAGTCTGTTGGAAATTACAAATACAAGGTGTCCCATCCCATCTTCAACGCTTGGAGATAAATGGGTGTGTTATTCTACCTACTGGGCTACAATCATGCACGTCTCTTACCCTACTAGAGATTCAGCGTTGTGATAAATTGAAATCAATTCCAAATCTAGGACAACTGCATTCTCTTACCCAATTAAAAATTAGGTATTGCGATAATCTGATATCAATACCTGATTTAAGAGGATTGCATTCTCTTATCGAATTACAAATTTGTCATTGTCCTAAATTGACGAGTCTTCCAGAGGGTTTAGAATCTCTCACCCGCTTGAAGACTTTGGCGATTGGCAAGTTTTGTAAGGAGCTGGATGATTTCCCGAGTCTCGTTTCTATCGAACACTTGCACGCATCCCTGCAACATTTAGAATTGAGAGGGTGGCCTAAACTTAAGTCCATACCGGACAATATTCAAGTCTTGACTGCCCTTAAAAGTATCTTCATATCTCACTTTGAAGGCATGGAAACTTGGCCTGAGTGGTTGACCAAGCTTTCTTCTCTTCAAATTCTGGAAATCTTCCGTTGCTCCAAGTTAAAGGAAAGTAGTGCAATTGGTGGAAAAGAGCGGTACAAAATTGCCCATATTCCAGATATCAGAATCTATTAAGCAAACAAGCGGTATGTGTAGTCAAATCCACTTATCATACTTTCATTTAAATCAATATTATATTCTTAATTGCCACCAATTCTTTTCTCTTTTTAAGTTTCCGCTAAATTCTTTTGTTTTTTTTTTTTTTAAATGTTTTGGCAATTTCTAATTAGATCAGTTAAAGTATCCTGGATTGCATATTCTATTCTTTTCTATAATTGAATTTAATATTTGGCAGTATTTTTATAAAATTATTTTGGCATTATTAGATTACTGTTGGATTGTCACTCAATTGGACAAACCTTCATAAAATCTGAACATTGGGATGGATACAATTTACAATTTAGGCGTGGAGGTATCTAACTTGCCAACCAAACTTGTTTTTTCCTCTCGTTTTGCTATTAAAATTTATAACGTACTCCCACTACTATTTTGTAATTTTATTTAACCATTCAATTATTGGTGGATTTAAAATTTTATGAGCTCTTAAATTTATTTATATAATTTTTTTAAAGACCTTATAAACTGTAGAACTTTGTAAAGTCAAAAGCAATACTTGCATTTGAAGTTTTCTTTGTATAAAATTTTCCCATTTTATTTTTGTTTTTTGATGGCTTGAGTGGATCTTATTTTATGGATTTAGCATTTGTGAATTAAAACTAATTTTTTTCTGTTACTAATGGCCCTAGCATTCTACTCTAGTAGAAACGGATGGTTTCATACAAGACCTGCATACTGTACTTAAGTGGATCATGGGTTAACATTTTCTCTCCTCAAGAGGTCCAATTCCCTTACTAAAGAGATGTTCTCTGGTGTTAGCGAAGTGGAAAGTTTCTTAAATTGGTCAAGAATTTTTTAGAAGTTATTGCCAACGTGATGCTCACTTTACATCAAAAGCTAGATATTGTTTATTGTGGTTGTTGCCAGAGTGGCTAACAATTGCACACAGTCTAGTGCAGGTGTCAATTTGATTCCTATCTGATTGGAGTTCATTAAAATTTTGTGAGTTCCCCTTAATCTCATCTTCTATTCTTCTTATTTCTTTATTTCATCTACTGTTTTCTGAAGTTGTTGATATTATGGAATGTACAATTTGCTAGAGCCGTTGTACTAACTTTTCTCTCTTCAACATTTGGTACTTGATGCAAGGACCTTACTTATCTCCCTAAAGTGGATTTTATGTGTTTGATCACCAAATTGCTATGTCTATCTGTTCATAACTGTCTCAAAGTTAAATAAATAGATGTGTTGAGGGTGACGACACATCCTGGTCCAAAGATGGGGAATGGTTTAAAAAGAGGAATCTGTTTGAAGTTCACATATATATTATTACAACAGTATGTGTGGTATGTTTTCTTAAACTTAATCCTCATCTCTTCTTTGATGCTTTACCTTAAATCAACCGATTCTATTCATAATTGCCCTACTTTCTTCCTATATCTCAGTTTAGTTTCCCCCAATCTTTTTCTTTGTTAATGAACTATATTGTTTTGATGTGCAGGTGCTAGTGACAACTTATATATTTTATTCAGCCGGAAGAACAATTTGACTAATTCAATGGCGTTTAGTAGAAGTTCGTTAAAGTTGGTAAGATTTTCTTCTCTTCTCATTTATGAAGTATTATATGAATCCAACAAATATACTATTCATGCCAAAGATCCCCTCTTCCCTATCACTTTTCCTACAACATATACAAACCTGTTGCATAGAAAAAGGAAAATAAAATTTTGTCAATCCAAAATATTCTATGAATTTCTTTTGACATGATTAGTGTTGGTAGTATTTTATTAGTACAACTGGAGCAAGAACTTAAGAAATTTAATATTACTTATATCCCAACAATTGGGACCACCATATTGTAATAATACAAAACAATTTTTCTATCTAAATTGTTGACATATTTCGTCTCTCTTATGTATCTAGCAACATCTTGTGTTCTTTATTTAGCCATTCAATCATTGAAAACTAATGGGCATATACATTAAGCTTTTGCATTTGGAAACTTCAAAAGCTAGCTAATTAAATTGAGCATTAGAGATTTTAAGTTCATACAAAAGCTCCTTGTGCACAAAACAAAGTGAAGGATTTCTTCAAATTAAAGAGGGAATTATTATTCCTTTTCTTGATTATAGACTTTCTCAATTTTTCCAAGTTACTGAATGCTTAAGTGGGTCTTTTATTCAGGATGGGTTCAAATTTTGAAGAACTTGAGGAGTTTTGCTCTTTCATACTTTGGAAACTAGACTAGTGAGTGAGCTCAATAGAATAAATTCTTCAAGTTTTTGTTTTTGGATATTAAACCCTGGCCACATACATTAATAGCAATAAACTAAGGAATCTTTTGTGCTTGTTTCATGTGCTACAACTATGTTTTCTTATGAGATGGTTATTCAGAATAATCATTACATATTATAATCCTTTGTGTACATAGTTGGGTAATGTTCCGTTTGCATTTGTGGAATTATAACTGTTTCTTCTATTACTGATGGCCCTAGTATCCCATTGTAGAAGAGAAGGGAAGATTCTACTTAGGAGCAGCATATGGCAATCATGATTCCCTAAAGCTGATGCATGTGCTCCCATACCATGCCTCACCACATTATCTATTAGATATTTTCTTGTCCAAGATTTTCATCATTAAAAGGAAGGATGAGCTAAAGGTAATGCCCCGGGTTTTCCAAGATTGTCATCTAAAACAGATTGACTGCTATGTCATCCACCTAGTAGCATCTTGAAGCTTATGTGATATCAGAAAAAGCTGGCGGTAAGTCCGTCCATAACTGACTTTCTGCTCTGTCTTTCTCAAATACTAGTATGTATTTTTTTCATATAAGAATGAATTATCAAAATTTCATTCATAAATTATTTGTTATTTCTTCCATAATATATTCACTTTCTTCAAGCTTTTCTCATAATTTGGGCATAATGTGTCTGTAGGAAGACTTGGTTCTTGAATTTCAACCAAGGTTTGCTAATGCGTGAACAGGTTTGTTTACTTAAGTTGTCTAACTCTCTTGGAAAGGTTTTTTTAATTTCTTTTTTATTGCCCTTCCCCCAACATAATATAATGCATGAAAAATGGATTTTTTTTTTTCTTTTCAATATTTTTTTTAATAAATGCTTGCATAAGTGTCATGGATAAAGTTTAAGTTCCCACAAAATTATTGATATTTTCCCAATATTATATTGTTCTTGAGCTTTAGCCAATTATCAGATTTGCTTTTGTACTTTTAACAATTAGCCCAGGAATTGCTCTCTTTTCTTGAACCTAGCTTTTCAATTGTAATTCAAAGTTCTAGCATTATATTTATTACCGTTTGTGCATTCTAAGTTCAGAAAAGTATACATAGCAAACGGAAAAGGGAAATTAAGGATCACCTATGTCATATTCAAAAATGAATAATAGACACTTTACATCAATTCTAGCCATAATGTGCTCTTTTTTGATGAAATCCAAGCCAGTGAAAAGAAGGAATAAGATATTTCCTGCTGAACTCAGTCATGGCGTTAAGGATAGGAACAATTAGGTTTCTTCCCCTACTTATTACAAATTCCAGGTCCTACAAAATTTTGAGGTGAGTTTGTAAGTTTAGATATCATTTTATCTTTATTATATTGGTACCCATTTATATTATCTGTTTGAGTCATTAATATTGATTGTGTTGGGGTGGAGAAGCTTTGTATCTCTTCAAGAAATGAATTACAGGGACAAGAATGCTCCTACCTTCCAGTAAAGATGGAGTGCAATCAGTCTCTTTGGACGTGTAAGTGGAAGATTGGACACAGTAGTTGAAGGTTTATTTTAACTTATACACTTGTGAAGCCTTAGATTACTGTCAAAACTGATTTTTTTACTATTCACTTTGAAAAGGAGAGAGTAGTAGTCAGAGTGGACCAGGGATAAAAGATTGTTCACTTTGAATCACAATAGATGGACTTCTAAATTGATTTCATTGCTTCTTTGTTATTCGCTAAAATTTGCGAGTTTTTTCTTTCTCTTCTATTGTCTCTCTTCCAAAAAATTTTATTATCACTATTTCCTTTTTTTATTTTCAATTTTGTGTACTATTTACTAAATTTTTTGTTCCCTTTCAAATTCATTGTTGCTTTATATTTCAGTGGCAAATTGACAGCAGTGGGGAGTTTGATGAATCTGTGTGAGTTATATGGAATTCTTCAAGGTAATGTAATTTGCTCTTTGCCATGTTTTTCATTTTGGAACTTTTTTTTCTTTTCCATTTTCTAATCACAACACGGATCTATTATTGGTAGCGTTTCAAAACCTAAAGCTGAGACTTTGTGCTATTTTGCACTTTAGAGCATTAGCATCCGTTATTTTTCAAAATATAAGTTTTCTCTATCACTAAAGATTCTCACATTCTGTCAAATGGGGAAAAGAGAATGTGCTGAATTGCATACTCATTATGATTTTTCAGTTACATATTCTGTATTGTGGTGTTATCTGACTTTGGTAACATAATCCGGATCCATAGAAGAATGAAAAATTATTTGTTGAATTGTTGGAGGAACTTGCACAATTTTTTTTTTCTCTTTGTTCAAAGGTTGACTGACATTTCAGGTTGCACACAAATCAAACATTATGTGGGTGGTGACCTATGCTCAAGTTGCTGGCTTGTCCTTTTCAACAAGCGTAAGTAACATATTTGAAAATCAAAGAGTTGACAAGAGTGGATGCCTTTCCACTATAGTTGGAGAACCTTTCATTTATTTGATGAGCTATCTTTAAACAGATGCAACTTGCAAGAAGCTGAGATTTCTATCAACAGCGGGAAGGATGTGGTACCTTACTAACTAGCAGATGCTGGAAATACTTCATTTCCCAATTAGAGTTCTTGTACTTCAGCATAGATAATTTAAGATTGTAAATATCTAGATAAAATTTTGAGTTTTGATCCCTAATCTAAGCTCTAAAGAATCTAAAATTGGTATTTTTTTTCTTCTCAAATGTCCTTTTTTTTCAATATTTCACTTTGAAATAGAATAGCTTATGCACTTATTTTTTACTAGTTTCCTTAGAATTTTTGTTTGCTCATATAGTGCAACATATTTTGCTGCATAGCATACTTAGATTTTCAAATTTCCTCCCTGCAACAGAAATCAAGTATTTTCATTTGAAAATTCAATTCATAACTTCTTGAGATTGTGTGTGTGTGTGTGTGTGTTGTGTTATTCTAGGCTACCAACAATGTATTGATTGGGGCTCTTTAGTTTCTATTATATTTTCTTCATTTGTTAAGTTTTGACTTATCAATTTTGGATTAATTAGGGCTCTTTAATTATTCAAATTTCAGACTTCACCAAAGTTTGTTGATGTTCTGAATTTATATGAAGTTAATTTTGAATTTGAGATATAATCAATGAAAAATTATTTATTCTATTTTAATCAGACTTGAAGACGAACTTTTTGGTTTACTGTACAGTACAATATAAGGAAGTACGACTTGAAATTCAAAACAAATTGAATGATAGGGTTAACTTATTTTTTCTTTTGATATCAAATTATAACGTTCAATAAATAGTATTACTTATGATTGAATTGCTTCAAGATTTCCGTGATTCTCAACCTACAATAATTTTATTGTCTTGAGTTTTCTTTCTTTTTATTTTTTCCTCAAAAATTTCTAGTTGCAGGTCAACTGGAACCATAACTTGTATGTATCTGCAATTGTTGATTGGGTATATTCAGTTTCACCATCAACAATGCATCAAGTAAGGCCTAGGCTTTCCTATGGTTTAGACTTTATGCCATGGTTGCTTCCATTCCCTACCTTTATAATCAGAAATAGCTTTTTTTTTTCTTGAATATGTTCAGTTTCTGACAATTCATCCCCTTTTCAAATCTTATATTATGACTCCCTAACTTAAAGTTGCCGTAGCAGTGACAACACTTTTCAGGATTCTGAGGTACGCATCTATGATTAGCCTTTCATACTGTTATCATCATACATATCTTTATTTGAATATTCAATCTTTAGAAATAATCAATGACAGACTATAAAATTTTATCTTTAGATTTGTGCAAGAAATTGAAGAGCCCAATAAGGAAGAACAACTTGAAACTCGAATTTGATGCATTTTTTTCCTGAGATCAAGTTATGGATTTTGGTAAGCAATATTACTATTCTCAAGTTTTCTTTCTTTTTTTTTTTTTTTTTTTTATCCCTGAGACTTTTCACATAATCATTTCGAATAATATTGGATAGGCAATGACTTCAGTACTTTTATATATTACATCTATGATTAGTCTACTTACATATTAATGATCAATTGATCATCATATATATCTCAATTTGAATGTTCAATCTTGAGATATAATTAATTACAAACTATGAAATTTTTTTGTTAGACTTTTGGCAGAAGATAAAGTTCCCAATAAAGAGGAGAAAGTCGAAATTTGAATGTGATTCACTTTTTGTCAAAGATTAAGTAATGGGTTTTCGTAAGCCATTTTACCATTTCTGAGTTTTCTTTCTTTTTTTTCTTTTTTTTTTATTTCTTATCCCTGAAAATTTTCTAATGATCATTAATTGGCCTTAAGAATGATGATTGTATTTTCCAGGCCTTATTGCCCAAACATAGAATGGATAGCTAATGTGTTCCACTTGTTGAACAGGATTCTATGGTCAGTCCACAATCCTTGGATGCTGAAGGAATCCATGGTGTGATCTCGTAGTTCCTACAAGTTGGCACCGGGTTGTTGACAACCAACAATATAATGTGAGGCTTAGCTTTTACACCATAGTTACTTCCATTTCCTATCTATATACTAAGCAGTGGATCTTTTTTACTGAACAGAATTCGTGATAGTTCATCCACCTATCGAATCTTATGTTGTTATCATGGCCTCATAGAGCCCTTTGTTCCAGTGACTTCAACATTTTATTGTACATTGAGGCATACATATGGAGATTGGCCATCTTATACACATTGATTTCATTTCACAAATAAGATCTTCTACATCTCTACCAAAGCATTGAATAATACTAACATCAATTAATCTTTGCAGTCTTCTCTTTTCATCAGCCTTGTTGTCCTAACTTAAGACGTCAACTTGTTTGGGTGCCCTAGTTCATACAAATGTTCAGAGGTTATTTCCATAAAGTTAGTAGATAAGGTAATGGACGTATATCTCTATAAGTTGACTTATATTTGTTGTTATTCAATTAGTAGCATATGGTTTACACATTAATTGTATTACTAACAAATATGGCTTTAAATTTCTAACAATTAAGTCAGTTATGACTAAAACTGAAATGTGTTAGTTCGAACTACCACTATGTTGATAGATTCTGCATTCCTTTCATCTTTTGAAGGGGAAAAGAGCGAGATGCACAACAGTGGTTGAACTGGAAGGCATTCTTACATTTTTTGACTCCCCTGATTAGCTCCATATATGCATGACCATGCTGGCTTCTTGGAATTGAACTTCTGATAAATGGGTGAGTTTTTATTCTTGTGAACGAGTTGGACCAATTCTGACATTGGTTATACAAAGCGCTAACCAAAAATAGAATACACAGGTTCTACTCAGTGTTACACGGGCCATCAAACAATATAGCCACTCCAAACATGTTCTGCTGTCTCACTTTCAGCTTTGACATCATCAACCATCGTTGAAACTTGCTCTAAACTAGAGCTTGTCCTTAGCAAGAAAGAACTGGAGTTCTCAAGATTACATGCCAAGTATATGGATCATGATCAAAAGCTTTTACAGTGCTTCTCCCTTTTATTAATATTGAGAACTTTGTCCTAAGATGATCTTAGTTTTCATAGTAGGTCATTGTATATAAATAATGTTTATCAGGCATACTTTGTTTTGTACTTGTAATCATTTTCAAGTTGTTATTCATTTTCAAATTGTGTTTCCTTTTAGACTAGAAAAGGGCCAATTAACTCTTTGGTCACCATGATTAGACTAATAAAAGGGTTACAGATGGGTTTGCAGTTCATTCCAATATTCAAAATACCTTAGCTGTTACAATGTTAAGCCTTATAAGACACATTTGATGGGGCATCCTCTCCCTATTTTTGGGCAATGCCCAACACAAAATCATAATGCAAAATCTCCTAGCAACATCTGGAAAAATCAAGTTATCTAAGAGAGCTTTGATCCATGTGGCACTGCGATGTACCCTAATCTCACTTTTGAAATTTTGGGAGATCCAAATGTTACTTAAACAACAGAATCTCACCAAAAATTTTCAGACATTTCTCTTCAAACGCCCAAAATTAGGATTGAACCTAACATCCGTACTCCACTTTTGACACCAAGCTTGTATCCCATTTAGAGGGAATTTTAAGCATATATGAATATGGCAATTCAGAATGACATGAGATATTATATTAGAAAGATGCACTTGAACAATATACCAACATTGAAATTAAATTTTTTTTTTTTTAAATTACCATCACAAGTTAAAAAGTAATGCCAATTGGCGATGTTACTTGTTCAATTCTTAGTTGTCCTGAACCTTATCAGTCACATATTGAATGCAGCAGGCCAATTAATTCCACAAAATTTCTTATAATGATAAAGAAACTTGTTTTTCAGAAACCCCTTCAAACCTGTGGGGAAGAAACTTATTTATTGAAAGTTTGAAACTCCAGCAAATGGGGCATCAAATTATTACAACAAAGCAAATTACAAAGGTGCCTACACACAAATTAAGTATCATAGCTTTAAAGTTATCAGCACTGTCATTAGGTTACCAATTTTCCACATTTTACTCTTGACTAGCCAAAGATACAGTACTTGTGAACATCTTTTCTCGAGCCACTTAATGGAAGAAACTTCAACGTTAATGATGCCTATAATGCAACAAAAATTACACACAGAGAAACAATTGTGACAAACTAGCGTGCACATTTTTTTTTTTTGGATAAGCAAGAAAAAGAGGGAGAATAAAATATTCAAATTAGTGACATTTGTTTCATGTGGTTTAATTTTTTTCTTTAGGTTACAAAATAGTGCGAGTTTCAATCTCTAATATGGCTCTTCCATGATAACTAGAATGGCATCCCCCAAAGAATTAATTTGGGAGTATAGGACAAGATATATTGATATTAAAAAATTAGAATAATAATCAGAAAAAATAAAAATGGAATGAAGATGTGAGTTTAATTTGATTTCAATTAAATTGTTGTTTATGAGGGCCATGTCCATTCTTCGACTTTTTTACAATTAATATCTTTTAATATTCATAGTATAAATTTTAGGATGCTACCAATGTATGTACTTAGAAGTTAGAACATTCTCCTCAAAAAAATGATAAAAAGATTTTTCAAAATTTTTTTTTATAATAGTAATTTTAATCAATTAAAAATAATTGTACAATGATTTTGGATCAGAATTAAAGTATACAGGAATTGTTGTATACTCTCTCCTGCGCTTATGAGGGAAAAAAATCAATACGAAGTCCAAAAATTCACAAACTAGAGTAGAGAGTCAAGACTCATCTAATGACCTCCAACAAAATGAAGTACTGACAAAACCAGAATCTATTCTCTCAACTAAGCAAGCTCTTGCCTCTCAAGGGTTCTCTCTTTTTTCTTTTTTTTTTTTTTTTTTTTTTTTTTTCTTTTTTTTTTTTTTTGTGTTTTGCTTCAAATGTTCCACATAATGCACGAAGGAACTACATTCCACCCCTTATTCTAATATGAGTTTGGTTTTCTTCTTCAACATTGAAGCATATCAGACAATGTTCTCAACATTGCCCATCCCACTCCAAACACCACAATGTTCTATAGTAAAACTTGAATGTATAAATAGCATTTGCTATCAATAACAGAGATACTTATGCTGCTTCTTCACATCTTCAATTTCTGCGATAAACAATTATCAATTAAATAATTTCAAGTTAACAACTCTTGAACTAAAGAGTACAACTGACATATGTAGCCATTCTTTATATAAAAAAAGACATACGTAGCCATATCATCAAACAAGTTGAGGGGGTTTTAAGCAAATAAAGGTTATGAGATTATTGACTAAAAAAAAATTCCTGTAAGCTATATGAACTTAGAGTGCTTACCAAGACCAGCTTATGTAAATGCGGGTAACACATATGAAGAATATGCATATTATGTGCAGATCTTCAAATTTTCCTTTACTGAAACCAAAAGAAAATTTTATTTTGATTTGAATAATCAATTCCCATATTTTCTTTAGATTGATTATATATATAGAATTCTGGTCTACCAACAATGTAATAATTTGGGCTCCTATTAAATTGTATTTTATATTGGGTGTTGACTTTCAATTTTTTAGAAATAAAGGTCTTTATTTACTAGCTCAAATTTCTAAGGTAATTTCACAGTTTCATGTTCCCCGTTATATGGAATTTTATGAGAGATAAGAAAAGTTGACTATATGATTATGAATCTATTTTTTTTTTTTTTTTGGGAGAAAAGACTATGAATCTTAATATGATTTGCTAGTGTTATGAATATATTTGAAGTTTAGTTCCAAACTTGAGAAATAATCAATGACATAAATGATATATTTTGCCATCATTAGAGTTGTAAATGAAATTAAAGTCTGGTCCAACACTTCGTGGACTTGTAGAACTTTAAAGAAGAAAAAAAAAATGGAAGTCATGTTTCTTAAGAAAGAATAGAATAGTCTTGAAAAGATTGAGACTCCACTAACTTATATAATTTTTTTCTTAAAAAAGTAGACATTACCTATAGTAAGTAAATTAGGTTTCCCAGTTGAATTGATTCTCAAAAAATAATTTCTAGTAGAATTCAAACATTTGGTTGTTTTAAAAATATATTAGAAAAGATAACACTCTTCTTATCTTAGTGGTTAAATGCACCTCCTTAAAAATAAAAATTCTGAATAACCTATGTCCAAGCTATAACGCTATATCTACTCAAGAAAAAAAGTTACAACACTATGTCATTTTTTTTAAGAAGGAATATATTTTAGTTTTAGTTTTACCCAAAAAAATAGAAAATAAAATAGAAAAGGCATGTTTGATTTTTTTTTTTTTTTTTTTGGAGGAATAAAAGGCATGTTTGATTTAATTACAAGTTTGCCACCACTTGCAATTAGAAGGAGAAATTTTTTTTAAGACAGTACTCAATATCAATGAAATTTCATCGAGCACCGTGTAAAATTTGGTCCTCCTTAATTACAAGTGTGCCACCGCATGTAAATTTGGTCCTCCTTAATTGCAAGACCTCCTAGTGTGTTTTAGCAACAAAAAAAAAAAGACCTCCTAGTGTTATTTTTTATGTCTTCTTTTTTGTCATTTGGTTTAATCATTGTCATTGTAGAACACAAAGAAATGTCTTTTGCATGTTTATGTATACCTTGTGCTGTTATCTGTAAAATATTTTATCACCATTCATCAAGGTCTAAACTGGGTTATTGTTCGGCATTCCCTTCTTTGTATCTTGAGGTTCCATACAAACTATAGTTCTTGTCTTTTGCTTAATCCTTGTGTTGCCAATCCATATGTAGGCGTTGAAATATATTTTCATACCTACAGCTGAAGCAAGAGAAATATGGCAAGCTTCAATAATTTATTAAGTGAGCCAGTAATGAATGTAATTGATAGATTTTTTACTACATACAAAATGAATGTTAGAATTGATTTTTATTATAATTGACAACGTATAATTTTTTGTACACATGTACCAAAATATGTAATGTCCTTTTGAATTGGCCCAAGCTTGCACTTCATGGACCAAGCCTTCTTGGGGTCCCGTGGGGAAAATTTTTAGGCCTGTATTTAACCCATTGTAAATGATCTATGCATGAGTGAAATACCGTTGATTTTAGATTAGAGTTTGGTGTATTTTTTTGAAAGAGAGAAAAATTGTACTACCACATTTTGTATTTTTTCACTGTGAATAGTGAAATCACTGCAACTTTATAGACATAGACAAATTGTTGAATCGTGTAAATATTGTCTTGTGTGATTGTTTTTCTTTGGCACATATTTTTCTCTATTTTTGCATCTCACAGATTTACCTACAATATTGTTCAAATGGTGATATATCCATAGATACAATCTTATGCACTACTGGCAGTGTTACTATATCACCTTCTGGCCAGGACCATTCTGCTGATCTTGGTAAGAATTTGTACTTGCATGACTGTTAACAAAATGGAACTAGCCAAAACTGGAGTAAAGACATTTTTTTATGGAGGATTGATTGACCAAAGTTTTCTGTCAAATCTGAAAAATAATAATAATAATAATAAAATAAAATAAATAAAACTTGTTCACTCTTTGATGTCCCAAATCTTGGATTGATTGTTAGAGCAAAGTTAGAGTTTAGAGAAATTGGGCGTTGAGTGTAACCAAACTCTGTCAAGTTGACTCCGGATATACCCAACCTAATGGTAGAAGTTCTTGATGAGCCGTAATGGTGAATTAGCAATGTAAAAAATTGAGTTATGGGATTAACTTCTCCTACTCATACAGCTTATTAGGCTTTGAATGCCCTTTTGTCAGTTTGTGATGTCTGGAGATGTACAATAGCTAGATAGTAGCCACGATTCGTCAAACACATTTGAAGCAATCAAATGATTTGTATAGATTAGCTTGTACATTTTATGAATATGTTAGTCCTGAAATATTTTCAATTGCTATGATGAACTTTCCTATGTATACTAGAATGATGCTGTATTTTTTTTCCCTAACTTATTTGGATTTTGGCCTTTTTGCGTTGATTGAGATAAAAGTGGTCAATACTTGAGGTGAAAATTATTCAAGCGTAATTTCCCATGTTCACACGTCTTTACATTTTCGGTAAATGCATGTGAATATGATAAGTTCAGACCTTTTTTTTTTTTTTTTTTAGAGAGAGAGGAGATATTCGTACTTTTATTTTTGTGACCCATTATTTTCTAAATGGTAGAAATCCCATTAACATGCCTTCCTTGTTCTTCATAAATATAGATTCCCAAAATTATAATCATATTGTGACTTGATTTTTTATATTTGTATATCACATAGAATATCATGTATTTTATCAATTTACAATCATATTGGCCACACTAACAAGTTTGTTTTAGTTTTGGTCATATAACCCTATGTATAAAGTCTTTATCCACGTAATAATAGAAGGATATAGATGAGTTAATCAAACGAAACAATTAAAGAGAAAAAAGTCCATAAATAAAAATTAAAAATTAAAGAGAAAGAAGACAAACATAATGATCCCCACAAAAAAACAAAAAAAAAAAATGTTGATATATTTTTTAGTTGTTGGACAAGATTAGGCCTAATCTCTTAAATTTACGCTGGCCCAAAATAAAGTTACTTGCTTATGGATTAGACGCTTAGACTATACATACTAATAGAGTCAATACAAAACTTACCATATAGTATAGACACATGTATCCAACGATACATGATCATCCCAACTACACCAATACAAAACTAACAACCATTCACAAAAAGATATCTAAACTAATAGATGATATATCAAAAAATAATACAACTTGCAACTATTTAGATCAAATAATTTAAACAAGTTACCATAACAAATGAGAAGTTGATCTAAAATATTTACATAAAAAAATTACCAACGAATTTGTGTACCCAAGAGGAGTCTGGCAAAGGAGCAATTTCTTGGAAGATGGCAAGAGCTAGTGCAGAAAGTGCTGGATACATATTGTACTATAATGCTATATCAATTCAAGACCTCAGTAGTCAGTACACACTAATCTTATTATTTGAAAAGGCAAAAAAGGAATCACTGAAAAATGACAAACAGAAAAACGACGGTTTGCCTAATTTACAATATATCAGCGTATTTACAAATCTGCAAGTGGTAGAATAAATCAAATATGTTCTTGATAACGCTGGAATGCATATTTAGCACATTATCTGTGTACCTTGTTTTTTTCATTGTATTTTCTCATCTATTTCTCAATGAAGTTATTTACTTGTCAAAAAATAAAAAATAAAAAATTTCTGAGTCTGTTTTGGCTTAACTGTGCTTTCTATTATCATTCATTTCATAAAACACTGGAAGAGATCAAGAAAATACAAAAGACTGAACTTTTTAGCAAAATCGACACTTATTTCGGGTTTATACTGGAAAAGGCGATATTAACATAATTTCAATGCATTACTAAATTCCTCATTTAAGTACACTATTATTCCTAATTCACTGTTTTTTTTTTTTGTTTGCCGGTTTTTGCTAAATGACATAAAGCAATCAAATTTCCATTAAAAACGAAATAATTACTAATTACTAAACCAATTAAGCAATAAATCGAAACAATTTGTCAATTCTCATTCACCATTATCATTAATTAAATACACTTCATAACACACTATTATACCTAATTAGCTGTTTTTTTTTTTCCAGTTTTAGCTAAGTAATCAATAATCACTAAACCAAATTAAGCATTAAATCAAAGCAAAATTAAGAGAGAGAGAGAAAGAGTTTTACATTTTCATGATCCATATGACGAAGCAGCTTGATCTCACGTAGAGTCCTCTTCGCATCGATCTTGTTATCGAACGCATTCGCAATCTTCTTCAACGCCACGTGCTCATTCGTCTCCGAATTCAAAGCCGAGCTGAACCAAAAATTCTCCGATTCAAAAAAACAAAAAAACGAAATTGAAGAAATCAAACAAAGAGAGAGAAATAGAGAAATAGAGACCAAACGATGCCGAAAGCGCCTTTGCCGATCGGCAGAATGGGAGGCTTATACTTAGCGGTGACTTCGAAGATGTTACCGAAGATATTGTACTGAATAAACCTCCCTCCGTGACTCAACGTCGCCGACATGTTCTCCGTCGTCGTCGCCGTCGCCGACATCGACATCATCGAGTTCTGAGACTCCGGCTGAGCCTCCGTCATCACGGCGTCTCCTCCGCCAGGATGACCTGGCACACCACCGCCACCGTCCACTGCTCCTCCGCCGTCCATTTTTTCTGATCTGATTGATTATGATAATGATTGTCGTTTTTTTCTCTCTCTTTCAAAAGCTCTTCTTTCTTTCTACTCGTTGTAAATTTGTTGAAAAGTACCACAAAAGAAAAAACAAAACCAATATAAAGTATAAAAGAAAATGAAATGAAATGATTGTTGTTATTGTTGTTGTGTTTGTGTTTGTGTGTGAGTGAATGTATGGTATGTTTTCTCCTTTTTGGGTTGGTTAATTTTGTTGATATATGAGAGTGAATGCAATGTGTGACGTGTATTTTTTGTTTTTGTTTTTTTTTGGATTTTTTAGTAAAATACCAAAAAAAAAAAACTAATTTTATCTAATATATTGTATTTAATCAAATTCTGTTTTTACAACAACTGTGAGTTTGTTTTTGTTTTTTGTTTGTTGTTTTCCGATTGATTCAATTTAATTCTGTTTCCAATATTCAAAACAACAATTATTTTCTATCCAAAAAAAAAAAAAAACAACAACAACAATTATTTTTGTTGTTTTCATAATAAAAAAAAATTGGGTTTGGAGATGTGTAAGTGTACATGTGTAACTCAAAAAATAATTTTTTGAAAATGAAAAATTGAAATTTTTTTGATAATAGAAAATTCAAAAACTTTTTTTTTCTTTAGAAAATTACAATTTACTTTTATTTTAGATAAAGTGTTTCTCCAAATCAAGTTGGAGGAATCTTCTTTAATCCATTACTTAGTGATTTATAAGATCATGTATGAGAATTAAAGCACATGATTAATTTTAAATAATTTAAAACAAGTCATAATAATAAATGAGTAATCATAATTGATTATTAAAAGAATTAATTATAATTAATGAAGTATTAAAGACACATGGGCTCAACTCCAAGAGAAGGATGTACTTTTTAGTGCATGGAATAAAAATTCAATGACTAATTAGGTATTTTAATTGACAAATTAATTATTTGTTTAATCTGAAGGTTAATATGAACATAAAATGACTCAAAATGGATGATAAACTTGTAATTAGTTGATGACTAACTAAAAATTAGTGCATATACAAAGAGGTGCAATTAAAAATAACCACAATTATATTTATATAAGTAAGGAACTGAACACATTTATAGTATTATATAGAAGTACAATAAATTTAAGTTTAGCCTAAGTTTATATTTTATAATTTTAGATGCATGAATTTGCATGTAAATATAATTGACAGTATATTTAAAATTGGAGTACATTTAAAATCTAACATCAGTGTATTGTATAATTAAATACAATTAGACACAATTCTCCCAAAAAAAAAAAAAAAAACCATTTAGACACTATAGGGGTATTGGGCTTGGAAACCCATCATAGGTTCACATGGTTGGGCCTATGGCCCGATCTGAGGACATAAGATAGTTTGAGGATAGGAAACCTTTGTTGAAAAAGACAACATGGTTCATAGAACTCAACTTGAACCATGACGGCTCATAGAGATGAGCCGAGGATAAATACATCCTCGGTTGACCAATGCTGAGGCCTGTCGAGGATGGTTTATGGTCAGGATAAAACTCCCAAAGCCTTGCGAAGATAAATAGTTCTTACCAAGTTATTAGGTGGGAAAGTGTCCTAAAATATCTGGAGGGAAGGCTGCCACCACCGCATTAAATGTTAGGCAACTAATTTCTTGGTTGCATTAATGTGGAGAAGATACTTGAATAGTGTCATATGGACTATCCCAATGCAAATAAGGCCAGTAAGGATGTCTGATAAAACAGGTACTCAAGTGGTAGCCCCTAGCGATTGACACATGTAGGACCAAGATGCTTCAGACGGAACTATATAAGAAGAAAGATCCTTCATGAAGGGGGATCACAACTTTGGGGAAGAAAACACTATAGCAGTGGAGAAACGAACTTGTAACTAAACTTAATATCACTATAAAAGATCAGATATCCTCGTCATTTTGTACCCATTTAGAGTCTGTCTACTTGGCTACATCCAATAGCCAAACTCATTCTCTACAAATTTATTGTTTGGGCCTGGGTTCGCTTACGTTGTGAGCTTTGAACGCAAACTTGGCCCTTACAGACACATTATTAAAGGAGTAATGCTACAGCCATAAACTATTTTACAGCATTTTTACAAACTGTTAATGTGATTAGCTTTTTATTGGTTTTCATCAAGGTCTACCATTAATATCACTTTTTCATTTACCAATAATCACTCACCATACATCAGCAGTTTGTAAAAAAAAATTGTATCTCTAGCATTACTCTTATTAGAGTACAATTAGAATCTTAATTTGGATTATTAATTGAGTTTCCATTTTAATATATTAATAAAACTAGGCGTAAAACTCATTTTCGTCCTTATATTTTCACGCGATTCTTACTTTGGTCCCTAACTTTTTCTTTCACCGCTTTTAGTCCCTAAAATAAAAAATGCGATATCGTTTTTGTCCCTACCATCAGTGCCCTAACGGCAAAGTCATAGGTGGCAAACGGAAGCTGACGTGGCGTTGATGTTGCAATTAAAATATTATTAAACAAATTATTTGACTTTTTTTTAATGCCACGTCAGCATTTTAATTTTTTTTAAAAAGCCATGTCAGAAAATTTAAACCAAAAAGGAAAATAAATTAAAAAACAAAACTTAAATTAAAAACACAAACCCAGACAGATCTAACACAAACCCAAAAATAAAATAAATTAAAAACAAACATTAAAACCTAAATAAAACCCAAATCACTAGGACATAAATGAAAACAAGAAAAAAAAAATTAAATTAAATGCTAACAGGAAGAATGAAGAAACCAAGAACTCAAATCTCCAGCAAATCAAAAACTCAAACCCAGCAAATCAAGAACTCCTAAATCAAATCCAGCAACCCAAGAACTCAAACCCAAATCTTCAGCAAATCAAACCGACAAACCCAGTAAACAAACCAATCTCCAACAAACCCATAAACCTATAATCAAACCCATATCCCAAAACAACCACCACCACTACCACAATCAAACCCAAATCCCGACCAACAGATCCCAAAACCACTACCACCACCACCACCATCTCGCTGATCAAACCCATTTCGCAAAACAGCAAACACCATGACTCCGCTGAGAGAGAAAGAATCGAAAATGGAAGAAGAATGAGGGATTTTTTGAGACCCAATAGTTTGGGGTAGCGGCGGAGAATGGGTTTGAGTTGGAGGAGCAGTAGTAGCGGAGGAGTTGGCCGTGGAGGAGTCGCCGATGTCGATGTCGATGTCGTCGTGCCGCCATCGATGATGCAAATTGTAATGGACAAAGAGAGAGATAAATAGATCACACTACTTGTGAGTTTGACCCGAGAGGGAGAGAGAGATAAGAAAATGAAATTTTGGTTTTATATATTTTATTTAGGTTTTAATGTTTGTTTTTAATTTAATTTATTTCTAGGTTTGTGTTAGATCTGAGTTTGTGTTAGATCTCTCTGGGTTTGTGTCTTTAATTTAAGTTTTGTTTTTTAATTTATTTTCTTTTTTGGTTTAAATTTTCTGGCATGGCTTTTAAAAAAAATTAAAATGCTGATGTGGCATTAAAAAAAAGCCAAATAATATCTTTTTAATAATATTTTAATTGCCACATTAGCGCCACGTCAGCTTTCGTCTGCCACCTAGGACTTTGTCGTTAGGACATTGACAGTAGGGACAAAAACGAGATCACATTTTTTATTTTAGGGACTAAAAGCGGTGAAAAAAAAAAGTTAGGGACCAAAGTGGGAATCGCCTGAAAATGTAGGGACGAAAATGAGTTTTACACCAACTTACTCTCACATATTCTATTGATAGATTATGAGTGGTGGAAATAAAAGTAGTGTTAGTGATATGCTCATATGAAAGTAATTATCTACCACTTACAAATTACCACCTTAATAAGTTGTGAAAAAAATTGTGTCCTTGATAGAGTTATGATATATTATAGGTTAAAATGTAAACTGCATCCTCTAAGTTTAACTGAAATTCATTTCAGTCATCTTACTTTACTTTTATTCAATTGAGTTATCTAAGTTTCAAATTTATTCAATTAAGATATTATGTCGAATCTGTTAAACATTGTCCTTAAAAAATTATTTTTACATAAAAAAATAAAATTAAAAAAATTTATAGACTTTTATGTAAGAATTTAAAAAACAAAATTATTAGTTAATTGCATATTTAACAAATTTTTTTTAATAAAATTGGACAAAAACCTGAATTAAATAACTTTGAAATTTAGAGAATTTAATTAAATAAGTGTAAAGTTAAAGAACTAAAATAAATTTTAATGAAACTTAGAGGATGCATTTTGCATTTTAGCCTATATTATATATGATTAGAAAATTCATTTGACTATTTAGGATCCTAAATATTAAGAATGAATTAAGATTGAATTCATCAGTGTTATTGAGTTGTCCCACATCGGTAAGGTGTGATATTGAAAATGAGTTTATCACTTGCTCCATGACTCTAACTGCCGCATGTAGTTTTGGTGTTGCCGTGTGAATGTATTCCCTTATCTCATCCCCTTTTCCTATATATATATATATATGTGTGTGTGTGTTTCTAAAAAAAATAAAAAAAAAATAAAAAAAATAAATTAATGATGATTATAAAGTCCAGCAAAATTATACGGTATGGGAAGTCGGTCAGCATTCCAAGAAAGGATTCAAATGATAAAGAAGATGCGGCGACAAAAATGGGTTAATAAATGCAGGGTATGTCCTTTAGAACTTTCGGTGTTGTAAAGTCAAACATTTGTTGATACATTGTCAAAGGTTAGGTGATAATAATCAATGCCTAGGTTTTATTTTACGTCATTTTTATTGTCTCATGAGGAAAGTAGTATTAGGTGAAGAGCTTTCCTGTGGTACTTCAAATGGAAACGTGTTTGTGGCTTCCCTTCTTGTATAATATATTAAATTTCCCACAAAAACAAAGTTCGTAACATGAATTCTATCCCCCCCAAAAAAAAAAAAAGGGACAGAAACCAATGGAGCCAAAAGTCCATTAAAATTTTCTTATTAGAAGGAAAATAGGTTTAATTTGCACACAAATCATCAAATCAGATATTTGAGATTCGATTGCTGCCTACACCTAACATTAATTAGTATCTTGGTTTAATGGTAAATGACAAATAGATAATCATTAGAAGCAGATGTCATAAATTGAAACTTTACATTTAAAATTAAAAATTAAAAAAATCAGCAGCTAAAAAAAGGTTGTGTGATTGGGTTTTGCTTTAAAACTAGCTTTAAGTTTTTTGTTAACATATTTAAAGCCGAACATGCAAGAGTCTGCATGTTTAATTCCAATTTATTTACTTGAGAAGCATCTTGTTGCATTTGGTCATTCTGACATTATCTCATCTTGCGATGACTCCCAATATGAGATTGGCAGTGATATAGTGTCTGTTGTTGTTCTGTCATTTTCTTATCCGTGTATGTATTGAATGGACAGAATGAATAAAGAGTGAAAGAAATTATATGCTTTTTTTAAAAAAATGTTTTTAGAATGTAAATAGGGCTTAAAGCCAAGTAATTTTTTTTAGAGTATATCTAGAAACAAAATTATGTAATTTTTCTTTTTATATTCTAATAAGACGTGAATTTTTGAACTACCGAGAAGTGTGGTTTAGTGGTCTTGGGTGATGTACAAGATGTGCTGAACTATGTTCACACTCAGGTAGGATTGCCATGTTGGTCGCTTCTTACCCATTTTTTGTTCATTAAAAAAAAAAAAGACGTGAATTTTTATAATCAAATTAATAAAGGAATGTATTATTTTTCTTATTTTTCCTATTTTATTAAAATAAGTGGCCACTTTATGTAAAACAATTTAGGGGAACAAACATCATTAGTCGAATCAAATCTTCATTTTTGAGAGACAATTAAGGGTTGAACCCATGATCGATGTCCATGAAGTATAATCCATGCCACCTCAAAATTAGCACTCTTGTTCTATATGAAGTTATCTGATCATATGAAATTCTTCCTTGACACTTACTGGGTTTGCTTCTATTTTGGAAGCATGCTTGCTCTGTATTATTGTTCCTTTACATTTAATAGATTTGCTTCTATTTGCATGCTTTCTTACACTGTATTGGAATCTTGTTCCTATTTTTTGTTTGTTTGTTTTGTTTTTCGGAACATCCATCTTACAAGTGTCTATTGTCGTTCTTAAGGAATTATTTCACTCCATTGTCATCTTTTTGGACCCAATTAGGCAATTATGTGTGTTAGTATTGTTGGTAGAGGAGAGAAACTACATACTTAAGCTTGGGGGCCATGGCTCCCCAAAACTTTTCAAGAACTAGAATTTCAACCTCAAATTTATCTAACATTTTCAACAACAAAAAATAAATGATTGGGCCCCCAAACTCTTCATATTTTTTATGTCTTTAAATTAGTTAGATTTTTATATTTGTTATTACTTTGACCATCTCATTCATAAAATTTTAGTTCCGCCTTGGTAGATATAATTTATGTTGCCACCAATTACCAAGGACTGGTATGTTTACTCCCATCTTCCTGTCCCTTTGGGGACTTCTGATAAAATTTGAATTTTGAACTATAGATATGCCTATGCTAATGAGCTGTTTTGTAACATTTTGTACATGTAATATGTAGGCATCTTATCCTGAGCTCCTAAGTGTGAATTGAGGAAGTTGTTGTCAACAAAATACATGCTCCTTAGCTCAAATTTTCTCTATAGTAGTCAAAGAAACATTATCAGATTGTATTGAACTTGGCACATGATAAAAAATTAAAAAGCAATGATAAGAGTGAAAACTGGGTTGGGTTGGGTTGTAATTAACTTGTACAACTCTTTGCTCAAACTAATTCTTTCTTCTCCAATTTTTTTTTTGAGAAAAATTCTTCCTTCTCTTGTTTAAATTCTTAGTCTAGCCTATTATCTAGTTTGGTCCATGAGGAGAGGCGACTGCAGCCTCATCTGCATAAAGCTAGGCTCAATTGGTCCAAGTCTGGGCCCAATCACCCCTTGTTCATTTAGAATCAGGCTCCTCATATGGCACACACTGTGTACTCATAATACAGCTAGTAGACTAGTGGTAATATTATTATTATTTTTTAAACCATCAGTTTCATTTCATTTTCACTTAACTCAAATGGCTTAAAGTATTTTTCATTGTTTTCCAAGTGTGGTGGATTTTAATAAGAGTGTTGTTACTTAGATTGGAGTTTAGACCTTCTGGAGTTGAGGGGGTTAAATAAATAATTTCCATTTGTTTGTGATCATGCCATTTCGGCATTCAATATGAGAAAGTAATTAGCAATTTTATGGTGTACATTGTTACTTTATTATTATTATTATTATTATTATTTTAAAAGAAGATTTCGAATGACTCTTATCATCAATGTATATGGTTTTCCTCTGCAGCTCATTATTTTCATAAATTTCTAAGCTTTCTTTAATTGGGCTGGAGCATTATTAATTTTTTGCGAAAAAAATGCCGGTAAATAGCAATGACATTATCTAAATTTGGTGGATCAGACTCCATCCAAACAAACAAAAGAAATGAAAACCTTACTCTTTAGGCTAAGACTTGAGCAATTGCATTACCTTAATAGTACGAAAAAAAAAAAAAAAAAAAAAAAAAAAAAAAAAAAACCTCCAGCTGACAAAAGATAAAATGTCTTTAGTTAAGTAACCAAAGGAAGACAGGGATATATCATATATCTCCTTTTTGTAGAGCCTTGATGACAATCTCAGAGTCCCCTTCAAAACTAGACTAACCCAAACCAACTTCCTGAACAAATTGCAGTACTGCATGCGTACTCATTTTTCTTGTTAGTTCCTTAGAAGATGCCTGATTTTTTTTTTTATTCAAAAAAAGTGTATTTTAGTTATTTTTTGACTGACTAAGAAAGCATTTCATATATCTATCAACTGTAATCTATTCTCTATTCGAACTTTTAGCCACCGGACAATATTTGCAGCTAATGGTGATTATTATACCTCTCTTTTATTTTAGGATAAAAATTTGAAATTGAATGCCAATCCCAAGTGTCAATTGCGCATTTGTGGTTGATGATTACAGATTTGGAGTGCGAGGATCCCCCTCACACAATCATTGCCTCTCTTCTTCTTCTTTTTTCACTTTTTTCTGACTCAAAAAAAAAAATTTATTGCGTTCCGGCATTCAGTCCATTTTGGTCCACTTTGACCTATTCAGTTTAGTTCAGTCCATTTCAGTCCAATTCGGTTTATTTAGTCCATTTCGGTCCAATTAGGTCCATTTGTTCTAATTTGGTCCATTTCAATGTACTTACTTAAGAATGAGAAAAGAAAAGTTTAGGTTAAGAGTATTATCAATTATTTGAGTAATACCAATTGTAATTATATGATAATTTTTTATTCTCATAATAACCTGCTTAAGAGAATGAGAATTTAAAAAATAAATTTGAAAGTTAAAAATTTTAGTTGTACCAAAAGAAATTAGAAAAATATAACCTCCTTAAGAGAATGATAATTTGAATAATAATTTTGAAACTTAAAAATTTTAGTTGTACCAAAAGAAATTAGGAAAATATAATATATAATAACAATAGTTATCCCTCTATGACTAGCCTTAAAATAATTATATGTTCTCACACTTTGCATTGGTCTACAACTAGTTTATATATTTCTAAAAGTTGAAACATAACATTTATTGTTACTACACTCTTATTGAGCCACATTAGCGGCCACATTATCCACCAATTTCTAACATTCTCTTTCATCTTCTCCTTTAACTTTTTTTTTTTCTCTTATTAATTTCCCAACTTAATGTTATACTTTCACTAACTTTCCTGCCTCTTTTATCTTTTTATCTCCCCACTACTATCTATCTTAATATCACTTTTCTCAATCCCTTTATCTTCCTTTACTTTTGGCTTTTCTTATTCCCCCTCTTACTAGAAATTTACAATTCATTCTATGCATAGTTTTCCCACACACATAAGGTTCTCTCTCTCTCTCTCTCATTTTTTTTTTCCATTTTTTGGTGGATTTTTTTATTATTTTTCTTACATCTCTACTTTAAGTTGATAAATTTTTGTATTATTTGAAATTGTTTTTAAGTTGTTATCTTTTTTCTTCTCTTTGATTTCATAGATATTATCATATTGCATTATATATAAAGATAGTATATAAGAATATAATGCTATTTTATTGCATAACATAAAATGATTTGGATAATTTGGTATTTATAACAATTTTTTTTTTTACTTTTTTTTCTTCTAATATTAGTTTCCATAAATTTCTTATTTTTCTCTCACATTCTCTCTTGAAACATGGTTATTCTCTCTCTCTCTCTCTCTCTCTTCATTTTTTTTTATTCTTTCTTACAACTCTTCTTTATATTGATGAATAATTGTAATTTTTAAAACTCTATTTTGGGTTCATACGTTTTGGTGTTGTATTTTTTAGTTTCCCATTACAAGTAGCATATTTTTGTCTCTTATAGTTTTAGTTTGATTTTTGTTTGAGTTAACATTTGATTATTTTGAAAGTAAGGATTTGAATTTATATCAAAACACAATCTTAGCTATGCTAATAACAGATTGACATTCAGTCAACTTCATCAACTCGATCTGAATCAGTCTACTTCAGTCCACTTTGGTCAATTGTGGTCTAATTTGGTCTACTTCAGTCCACCTCAGTTCAATTAGGTCCATTCGGTCAACATTAGTCAATTCAAGACCGTAGTGGACCCAGAATGACCAAATTGGACCGAATTGACAGAATAAGTCCAAAGTGGGTTGAATATGACCGAATAAGACCAAAGTGGACAGAATGAACCAAATAAGACTGAAGAGGACAGAATCAACATAATGGACCAAATAAGACCAAAGTGGACTGAATAGAACCTAATAAGACCAAATGGACTAATGTAGATTGAATAAGACCAAATGAACTGAAGTGGACTAAAATAAACACATTGGACCAAATATTACCAAAGTGGACTGAATAGATCTGAATATGACGAAATAGACCGAATAAGATCAAATAGACTGAAGTGGACTGAATAAGACTAAATAGACCAAGGAGGACCGAGTTGAACATAATGGACCGAAGTATACTGAATAAGAGAAAATGGACCGAAGAGGACCGAATAAACCATAATGGACGAAATAGGACCAAAGTGGACGGAATAGGGCCGGATAAGACTAAATGGACCTATGTGGACCGAATAAGACCAAATGAACTGAATAGGACCATAGTGGACCGAGAATAACCGAATTGGATTGAATAGACCCAATACGGCTGAATAAGACCGAAGTGGACTGAATTGAATATAATTGACCAAATAGGACCAAAGTGAACTGAATAGGACCGAATTGGACCAAAAGTAAATAATTTTTTTTGATAACTTTTTATATTTTCCATAAAAGTATTAAACTTTTTTTTTAAAAAATAAAATAGTCAATTAACAAATATCCTAAGAGCTTCCATTAAGTGGACCCATATAGATATTAAGTAACAAAAGGTCGTGGAATGACTTGAGTATTCCTCAAACCCTTTGTACATAAGGTATGTTCCAATACAACACCATCTCCATCTATGTATAGGCTATTGGGCCATTAATTATTAAACAAATTAATCTATTAGATAGAGGTGTCAATTTGGGTTAGCATGTCGGATTCGTCTTGTGTCGAGGTAGGGGTATTCGTCTAAATGACTCAACCTAAACCCGACCCATTTAATTATCGTGTCATGATCCTTCAACCATAACCCGACCTGTTAATAAGGCGGGTTGACATGACCCAACTCACTTGATACGCTTAATAAACGGGTCATGTTGGCTTGACATGAATGTGACACAACCCATTTCAACTTTTTAAATATTAAATATAATATCTATCTAGAAATAAATTTTTTTTTACATCCCAAAAGTAGTGTATACACTTCAAGTCTTCAACCCACATTCAAAATAATATAGTTTAACAAACATATAACATCCATCTAGAAATAAGTTCTTTACAAAAATATAAGAAGGTTTAGAGATTTAGTGCTGGTAGGGTTTAGGATCTAGGGTTTGTAAAATTTCAATTTCCAATTATATCCCTTGTAAGTTTTTGTAATTACTTACTTTTCTTTTTAAGTTTAAAATATAGGTTAGATATAAAAGGTATTTGACAAATTTAAAATAAATGAATATTTATTTGTTATACGAGTTAAACGGGTTGTGTTAAATGGGTCATTTCGGATTGACACAAATAAATTGGCGTGTCAAATTTGTCTATTGCGGGTTACACGAGTTGATTTGCTTATAACCCGTTTTTTATCATGTCGCTTTCGGATTGACCCATTTATGATCCAAACCCGCTAAGGGCCAACCCTAACCCGCAAAAACCCGTATTAGGTTCATGTCGTGTTCGCAGGTTGGGTCGAACATTGACACCCCTACTATTAGATGATGACAATTAAGTTTTCGTAGGGTTTGATTAATGAGTGTCTTTAATGCATTTGTTAATATATCATTTTAGAAAAAAATTTAAAATCACTTTTATGAAAAATATAAAAAATTGTTAAAAAATTGACTCTTTTTTTCTTTGTTAATGCATCCGTTAAATTTTTCCATAAATATATTACTAAAATCTAGGTTGATATTGTAGAACTCTTCCTAACGACTCTCTGCACTAGCTTAAGACTTCATTACACACAATAGCAAATTACATAAGGAAGATTGATCTTGATGCTGAAATGCATTTGTAACTAATAAACTAATACATATATGATATATTAGGTCTCTTGAGCGAATATTAAGCATCGTTTTTTTGCAATTTGAAACTTTTTTTCTTTCTTTCTGAAGACTGTGATTCAGTGAAACTATTACATTTGCATGCAAAATTCACATGCATATGGTGGCCAGTTTTTTCTGCAGTAATATTGTTTTCTAATTAACTTTGTCGGCTTATCTACCATGAGTATTTTTTTTTAAAAGGATCTACCATGAGTATTTTTTTTTAAAAGGATCTACCATGAGTATTGAGTCTATCAAAACTCAAAATGTGAATGCACATTGAACCTAGCTAAGACGTCGGACCAATATTCAATGATGATTAACTAGCATAATCACATGGTTATGTCCCCCATTAATTAATTTCAATGTTGATAAAAGAGACGGAGAGACCCCCAAGGCATGCATGTGTGCAAGTTGATGTGATTCTCTCTTCTATTTTTGGAGACCACTGACAAGCTAGGACGTCGGACCAATACTTAGTGATGATTAACTAGCATAATCACATGGTTATGTCCCCCATTAATTAATTTCAATATTGATAAAAGAGACGGAGAGACCCCCAAGGCATGCATGTGTGCAAGTTGATGTGATTCTCTCTTCTATTTTTGGAGACTACTGATTATGTGCTCAACTCTTTTTTGGGTGGGTTAGCTCCTTCTTCTTCCCTTTTTATTTTTTTTATTTTTTTTATTTAAATCTATTGTTTTTTTGGGAGTGGGCTACTCTATTTTGGGGTCTAATATTTACACACAAAAAACCTATAAAATATAAACATTCGGAAACTTTTTAAAAATTTTGGTGGCCAAGGCAAAGTGTCGCCCAGAGGAAGGGAACGACTCTTCGTAAGGACATTGGGTCGAAAAATATTTTTAAAGAAAAATAAAAAATGTAAATTTTCATAAAAGTGGTACAAAATTTTTTTTTTTAAATGAACAATTAACAAATACTCTAAGAGTATTTATTAACTAAACCCATATAAATATTTATAACTAGCAAAAGGTGTTGGAACGACTTGAGTATCCCTTAAACCCTTTGTACATAAGGTATGTTTCAATATAACACTATCTCCATCCGTGTATAGGTTATTGGGCCATAATTATTAAACAAATTAATCTATTAGATGATGACAATTAAGTTTTCGTAGGGTCCGATTAATGAGTATTCTTAATGCATTTGTTAATATATCTGTAAGGGCTCAAAATGTAATGGACCCCAGACAATGAAATTTTGTAGAGAATGGGTAGGAAGGACTAGGCATATAACAGGCAAACAACGAATTTTAGGGCGGATCCCTCTAAACGAACTGGACTTTCAAGTTTTTGTAAGAAAGATTCTTCCTGTGGCTAAATCTTTCAGACCATCTCCTTTATCATTTTGGTCAAGTGTTTGGAAGGCACCTTGATCCTCGTCTCTCGCCGAGGATCTCCTTTTTTTTCTTTTTTGAGGATCCCCCCTTGTTGGGAAATCCCTTCGATATATATATTGTCTCCTTTTGTTAATCTTAGCCGTCCATCTGGCAATAATCTGAGCCTCTAGGCGTAGGGGATTGTCCCATCGTTTGTATTTGCAGGCTTTATGTTAGGTCAAAGCCGCCTTTGCAGGCTTTATACTAGTTGAAGTGACTGATGCCTTGGGCTTTCAGGTCACTTTGTCATTAAAGTGGTCAGAATGTTGGTGAGATATATTCAAAGAATATGGGATATTTTCCCTTTTAATGAGGTCGGCGTGCCGAGGACAGGTCATCCTCAGCGCGGCCTTTGGATAACATGGGCCTTTCCCGTTGTCCTCGGCCTTTACATTGTCCTCGGCGCGGGCCTTGGGCCATATGTAGTGGGCCGAACGTGGTTAGTGTAGTAGGGCCCCACAATAGCCCCTCAAAATTCTGCTGCACGTCCCCCAGGGCGGGGAGGAGGATTTTGATTTCCTCGGCGCTTTTTCCTTTTTTGTGCACGAGGTTTGTCCGAGGATAGGTAGGTTTGGGCCGTTTATACTATAGCGCCCAGTTTCCCATGATTTTCGTCCCCGATGGGGTTCATCATTTAGCGCCTAAGGGGTTTGGATTGTACTTAGTTTCGGACTCGTAGCTCATACAGGCACCTCGGCTCCGAACAGCGTTTGTATTGCCTCATAATGACTGATTCCCATAGAGGTTTGGGTCTGACGTTTGTACATGACCTTGATTTTTCTTAGCGTTTAGTTTTTATGGGGAGATTTTCTTCCTGCTGACCTGAGGTCTTTGACCACACAATGCTTTAAGCTTTGTTTAGTGCTCGGTTTTCTCATTTTATGCCTGGTTTCCCCTGAGGCTCGGTTTTCTCATTTGTTTAGTATCTGGTTTCCCCATGAGGCTTGGGTCCGAGGACCATGCAATGCCTTGGTTCTGTCCAGTACCTAGTTTTCTCTTTTAATAATCATCTGAAGTATCTGGTTTCCCCATGAGGCTTGGGTTCGAGGACCATGCAATGCCTTGGTTCTGTCCAGTACCTAGTTTTCTCATTTAATCCTCTGAAGTATCTGGTTTCCCCATGAGGCTTGGGTCCGAGGACCATGCAATGCCTTGGTTCTGTCCAGTACCTAGTTTTCTCATTTAACCATCTGAAGTATCTGGTTTCCCCATGAGGCTTGGGTCCGAGGACCATGCAATGCCTTGGTTCTGTCCAGTATCTAGTTTTCTCATTTAACCATCTGAAGTATCTGGTTTCCCCATGAGGCTTGGGTCCGAGGACCATGCAATGCCTTGGTTCTGTCCAGTACCTAGTTTTCTCTTTTAATAATCATCTGAAGTATCTGGTTTCCCCATGAGGCTTGGGTCCGAGGACCATGCAATGCCTTGGTTCTGTTCAGTACCTAGTTTTCTCTTTTAATAATCATCTGAAGTATCTGGTTTCCCCATGAGACTTGGGTCCGAGGACCATGCAATGCCTTGGTTCTGTCTAGTACCTAGTTTTCTCATTTAATCATTTATTTTATCTATTTATCCGTAGTCGTTTTTAATTCTTGCCGCGTTTTACAGTAAGCATTAAATAATTACAGTTTTCAAGCAGAATAATAATAATAGTAAATGCTGGAGTTGGTAGAGGATAAGACCTTGCCGTGTTTTGCCTCTTCGTTTGGTGGGATTCTTCAGATTACGAAGCGTCTTTTGGGTTGTCTGGGTAAGGCGTTTTGACGCTTCGGTGTCTTCTCGTTTAGTGAGGCGTCTCCTCATTAATGATGGCCATGGATCTACGAGGATCTAACGGTTGGCAAGCCCCTTGGAAGTTGGGGCGGCATCATTGCCTCCGAAAATTTCTCCCTGGGATTTATGGCAGATTGGCACTCATAAATATCCCACCATCTATATAAGACGTTTTCAGGGCAACCTTCTCCTTCACACTTGACAAACGTCCATATCAAATTTCTCCCATAAACACCTCCCCAAAAAGGCTCTGCCAAACACAGCCGCCGGAGCCCCTACGAAGAAGTTGGCCCTTGGAAAGGGCGATCCTGGGGATGCAAAGCCCCTATCAGGAGCCGAGGATGGCACTCCAAGCCTGGCCGCCACGCTGGGAGGGGTGTGTGGGAGATCTGAAGATTCTCCTTCTTTTCAACCTAAACAGAGGAGGAGCCCTCCTCGTCGTCTGGAGGAAGATCCAGGAAGAACGTAACCACCTTCTCTTGGGTACGGGTCACTGACCCCCCGAGCCGGCTGCATTGGGGGTGGGAGGGAAATCAGGCGGAACCCTGAAACGGAGCCGTCCTGTGCCTCTACCTCTTCCGCCCCTAATGTAGCTTTCCTATCTTCAAATCCTTCTTCTCTCTTCTCTCTTTTGCTCTTCAACGAGCCTTCTTCTTTTCTTTCCTCCTCTCGTCCTTCACTTCTTTTCTAATATTTGTTCTTCATCTCTTCCTTTACTCTCTCTTCTCTTATCCACCTTTTGTTCTTTTGCCATCGTTGCTTTCTACCATTTGTTCCTCTGCCGGCTTTGTCAAGCTTCTGCCTTTGTAGTTAGCTTTAGAACAAGCCCCCTGGGCATTACTTGTAAAAGATGTAATCTTTTTTGATATATGAATAAAAGAAGTAGACTTATTTTACGTGTTGTCTTTTTTTTTTTTTTTTGGCACTTGTTTCTTGTTGTTGTAGACTGCCGGATGAATATTGTTGCTAAAAACTGTATGGATCTGCATCTTTTCTCGATTGATTTGTCGTTTTGTTTTCTTTACGTCGTGCCGCTAATGCACAAGTCCTTCCCACAGACGGCGCCAATTGTAAGGGCTCAAAATGTAATGGACCCCAGACAATGAAATTTTGTAGAGAATGGGTAGGAAGGACTAGGCATATAACAGGCAAACAACGAATTTTAGGGCGGATCCCTCTAAACGAACTGGACTTTCAAGTTTTTGTAAGAAAGATTCTTCCTGTGGCTAAATCTTTCAGACCATCTCCTTTATCATTTTGATCAAGTGTTTGGAAGACACCTTGATCCTCGTCTCTCGCCGAGGATCTCCTTTTTTTTCTTTTTTGAGGATCCCCCCTTGTTGGGAAATCCCTTCGATATATATATTGTCTCCTTTTGTTAATCTTAGCCGTCCATCTGGCAATAATCTGAGCCTCTAGGCGTAGGGGATTGTCTCATCGTTTGTATTTGCAGGCTTTATGTTAGGTCAAAGCCGCCTTTGCAGGCTTTATACTAGTTGAAGTGACTGATGCCTTGGGCTTTCAGGTCACTTTGTCATTAAAGTGGTCAGAATGTTGGTGAGATATATTTAAAGAATATGGGATATTTTCCCTTTTAATGAGGTCGGCGTGCCGAGGACAGGTCATCCTCGACGCGGCCTTTGGATAACATGGGCCTTTCTCGTTGTTCTCGGCCTTTACATTGTCCTCGGCGCGGGCCTTGGGCCATATGTAGTGGGCCGAACGTGGTTAGTGCAGTAGGGCCCCACAATATCATTTTAGAAAATTTTAATATCATTTTTATGAGAAATATAAAAAATTATTAAAAATATTAATTACTTTTTTCTTAGGGCATCTGTTAACTTTTTTTTTTTCCCCATAAATTTATTACTAAAATGTTGATATTGTAGAGCTGTTCCTAACGGCTCTCTACACTAGCTTAAGACTCTCTTTTTTTTTTTTTTTTTTTTTGGTGAGGAAACACTAGCTTAAAACTTCATTAATTAGACACAATAGCAAATTACATAAGGAAGATTGATGTTGATGCTGAAATGCATGTGTAATAAAATAATATATTAGGTCTCTTGAGCGAATATTAAGCGTCGTTTTTTCGCAATTTGAAACCATTTTTTTTTTTTTTCTTTCTATATACTGTGATTCAGTGAAACTATTATATTTGCATGCAAAATTCACATGCAAATGGTGGCCAACTTGTTCTACAGTAATATTGTTTTTTAATTAACTTTGTCGGCTTAGCTACCATGAGTATTGAGTCTATCAAAACTCAAAATGTGAACGCAAGTTGGACCTAGGATGGACCAATATTTAATGATGATTAATTAGCACAATCACATGGTTATGTCCTCATTAATTTCAATTTGGATAAAAGAGACAGAGTAGAGAGACCCCCAAGGCGCGTGTGCAAGTTGATGTGATTCTCTCTTCTATCAATGGAATAATACGACATCACAATTTATTCTATGATTTTGAAATACTTCAAATTTATTTCCGAAATATTCAATCACCAAACAAGACATTGCTAAGAGGCGAGAGCCTGAGGTATCTCGCGTATCTTAAATTTCTTTTGCAAATTCATTGATAGCTGATGAGAATGAGTCATATACGTCCATGATAGACTTGGCTTTACTGCATGGTATACATTGAAGAAAATCTCAGAGTAATTTTATTACGACTCTCAATACACTAGCTTCAACACTACATTTCACACATTATCATAATGATATAAAGAAAGATTGAAGTAGATGGTGGCCAGCTATTTTAATTTTGTATTATACTTTAGTTCTCTTGACTGAGTGTTTTGTATCGATTCTCTCATAATGTGAATCTATATATAAAGAAGATAGATGTTGACCGTAATTCACATGCAAGACTGCAATTGGGGGCGAGCCATTTCGATATTATCAACTTCAACTGCTCTATTGTTTTAGTACATCGGTGAACTTTGTTGACTGACTACATGTGTTTTGAATCTGACTAATATATATATGCATTGGCCCACGGATAAATATTTAATTAATGGTGATGCACTAGCTCTCTCACGTAATAGACGGTGCAAGTGGATGTTCCTCACTTGTATATAAGTATTTTTGCTGTTAGTCTTTACTATCCTGTTTCCTGTCTAGTTTCCAAATACTTCTTGCTTATTTCTGATTTTTACCTGAGTACGTACAATAGAAAACATGGCTGAGGCTATCGTTACTGATGTTGCTAAGGAAATACTAAGCAAGGTGATTCCACTTATTACCGAGCAGATCAGCCTTGCTTGGGGTTTCAAGGAGGAGCTGACACGGCTTCGTCGGTCAGTGGAGATGATCCAAGATGTGTTGGCTGATGCAGAGAGAAAGCAAGTGACTGACCTGTCGGTGAGGCGCTGGCTGCAGAGACTTCAAGATGTTGCTTATGATGCTGATGATGTGATGGACGAGCTTGCGTACGAGATTCTCCGGCGAAAGGTAGAGATTCGAAATCAAATGAAGAGAAAGGTATGCTTCTTCTTTTCATTTTCAAACCCCATTGCATTTCGTATCAAGATGGCCAACAAAGTTAAGACTATTAGCGAGTCGCTAAAAAAGATTAATGCAGAAGCCAATGGATTTGGACTTACTAGAGCAAAATTAGTAAATGCAAATCCTGAGATAATCCCAAACCGAGAGACAGACTCCTCTGTTAATCATTTAGAAATTGTAGGAAGGGGAAATCATGTCTCAGAAATAGTAGACTTGCTGCTTAGAGCAACCAATCAACAACTCTCGGTCATTCCTATTGTAGGAATGGCAGGTTTGGGGAAGACAACAGTAGCAAAACTCGTGTACAATCACGAGCTAGTAAAGAGACATTTTGATAAGATAATGTGGGTTTGTGTCTCTGATGATTTCAATGATAAAAGGATTTTGAGAGAGGCTCTAGAATCCCTTACCCATCACTCAAGTGCATTAGAAAATAAGAATACAATATTAGAATGCCTTAAAAAAGAATTGCAAGGCAAAAGATTTCTTCTAATACTTGATGATGTATGGAATGAAGAACCTATGAAATGGAATACTTTAAGGAATTGTCTCTTAGGAATTAATTCGAATGCGGGAAACAGCATTATTTTAACAACCCGTAGTGACAACGTGGCAAAAATCACAGAGACACTTCCACAACATAACTTGAAAAAACTATCAGAAGATGAATGCTGGTCCATCATCAAGAAAAAAGTATCTCTTAATGAAAGAGTTCTACTAACACCAGAGTTAGAGGCTATTGGAAGGGATATTGCAAAAAAATGTGGAGGGGTCCCATTAGTTGCAGAAGTCCTAGGAGGGACGATGTCTCATAAAAAGGAGAAAAGTGAATGGCTAGCAATTCAAAACAATGAAATTTGGAATTCACTAAATGGTAGTAATGAAATGTTACCAATATTAAAATTAAGCTTTGATCATCTTCCATCACCATCTCTTAAACAATGTTTTGCATATTGTTCAATTTTTCCTAAAGATTATAGGATTAATAAGGAAGAATTAATTCAGCTTTGGATGGCTGAAGGGTTTCTTCAACCATCTCTAGGAAGTTGTCTAGTGATGGAGGATATTGGTAATATGTGTTTTGATATCTTATTGGGGAATTCCTTATTCCAAGATGAGGAAAAGGATGATTATGATAATATTATCACATGCAAAATGCATGATTTGGTACATGATCTTGCTCTCTTAGTTTCAAAATCAGAGACCCTAATTTTAAATGAGGATTTAGTAGATGGTATCAGCCTTGTGCGGCGTTTGGTGATCCAATCTAAAGGCAAAAATATACCAAGAATTCCATCTTTAAAAGATGGTGTTTGGAAATTGCGCACATTTATTTCAGAAAATGCTACACTTGGCAACGCAATATTCAATTTTGAAGGCTTGCGTGTTTTAAAATTATATGGAAACAATATAAAAGAACTGCCGTCTTCAATTGGCCTATTAATACATTTGAGACTTCTCAGCATCTCAAGTACCTTCATCAAAGTGTTACCAATGGCCATCACCAAGCTCTACAATTTGCAAACTTTAAGAATTGAAGGTTGTAATAATCTCAAAGAGTTTCCAGAAGATTTAAAAAATTTGATTAATTTGAGACATATTTATTTCCATAATTATAAAATTGGGCGAACACCTAAAGGCTTAGGGCAGTTGACTTGTCTGCAAACTTTGCAATGTTTCGTTGTGAGTCAAGGCACAGGTTTTCAGATCGAAGAATTGGGATGCTTAAATCAACTAAAAGGAATATTAGTCATTCGTAGCCTAGAGCATGTGAAAGATAAAGAAGCCTCCAAAAACGCCAAATTAGTAGAAAAGGCCAAAGTATACGCGTTGGGATTTTTTTGGAGTGAGAATAGAGAAGGCAACCACAATAATGATGAAGAGGTGTTGGAAGGACTCCAACCTCACCGATATTTGAAGAGCTTAATAATTGATGGTTTTGGAGGGGAGAAATTCCCACCATGGATGTTGACAAGTCACGATGCAAGGGATGGCTTTTTGGTATATGACAATTTGATTGATATCTCATTAAGTAATTGCAAGAAATGTGAGGTTCTTCCCACTCTCGGGCTTCTACCTTGTCTTAGGGATCTTGAAATAAGTTCAATGGATAATGTAAGATCTATAGGAACCGAGTTTTATGGCAACTATAATGATGGTGGTTACGACAAAATATTGTTCCCGCGTTTGAAAAGTCTTCAATTGCTGCATATGCGAAATCTAGTTGAATGGACGGATGCGATGGAGCCAACAACAACGGGAATGGTGTTTCCTTGCCTTAAGAATTTGATCATTCGTAACTGTAAGCAACTGAAAAGTGCTCCATGTCATTTTCCTTCTCTTGAGGAATTAGATATTTCCAAAACCAATAGCACGACATTTGAAAAAATTAGCAGCAAGCTTACCACACTAACGTCCCTCCAAATTTGGGGAATTTCAGAACTTGCTTCTTTGCCAGAGCAGTTATTGAAAAATAATTCGAGTCTTATGTCTTTGAGTATAAGTTCTTGTGATGATTTGGTAACCCTATCACCACATGGGGATGTATGGGGCTTCTACACTTCTCTTCGGTCACTGGATATATCATGCTGTGGGAAATTGAGTTATTTGCCAGATGGATTGCACACCCTTCGTTCCCTTGAGGAATTCAAAGTATGCGGATGTCGTAATCTGAGGTCCTTTCCAAGTATAAAAGGTGTGGCATTACTTCTTCGAACCCTAGCGATATCGGGTAGTGATGAAGTTCTACCAATTGGTCTTCAATCATGTATATCTCTATCATCATTGGAGATAGATGGGTGTCCTAATCTGATATCAATTCCAAATCTACAGGATTTGCATTCACTTTCCTCTTTAGCAATTAGATATTGTAAAAGATTGATGGGTTTGCCAGATGGGTTAGACTGCCTCACCCGCTTGAAGTATTTGAGTATCGGTAGGTTTTGTGAGGAGTTGGATGCTTTCCCTAGTCTCAGTTCCATCCAACACGCATCCCTTGAAACACTAGAATTGTATGGATGGGCTAAACTTAACTCTCTCCGAGACGATATTCAACGATTTACTGCCCTAACAGAACTCCGGATATATAATTTTGACCAGATGGAAGCTTTGCCTGAATGGTTGGGCAACCTTTCTTCTGTTCGAAACTTGTATCTTTGGGATTGCACGAACCTGATGTATCTGCCAACAGCGGGAGCCATGCAACACCTCACCAAATTAGATATTTATGAATGCCCCAAATTAAAGGAAAGATGTGTGAAGGGAAGTGGCGCAGAGTGGCTCAAAATTGCCCATATTCCAAATATCTTAATTGACGAGGACCAGATTGAAGGGTAGTTGTGCATATTGGTCCAAGATAGATCAAAGTGGTAAGTTTTCTCATATTGAATTAATCAAATAGACAATTATCAAAGATTACGCATAAATTTTTTCTTTAATTTGATTTATTCCTTATTCTCTCACAGGAAAAAATAAAAGAAAAAAGGGAAAGTTCTTCTCTTCAAGAGCTGCAAACGATCAAAATTCAAGGGTCGCCCACCAAATTAGAAAAGTTGAAGATATTTTTGGTCAAAGTAATACAAAAACAATGTGGTAAGTCCATCTCCTATTCTTCCTCTTCTATTTTATAGATAGATTTCGCTTTTTTCTGTCCCAGCATATACTCACTTTCAAAAATTTAGGTTGGTTGTTATCCAATTGGGGGGCCAAAATGTATTTAATTGACACATAAGTTCAGGTGTTTAAATTTCTCCTTTTGTCTGAGGCATTATTTCTTTTCCAACAGGACAAAATGCTAGCGAAATTCTTTGTTTATAATTCTTAAATTCAAAAATTATTTGTTTTTAATACATAGAAAAATTAAAAAAGTGAGTTTGTAAATCTTGGTAGCGTTGCATCTATTTTGTGTTCATTTTCTGATATATGTTGTGTATATTGTTCATGGCAATGCATCCTTGGACAATATTTCAAAATATATTAGCCACTAGTGGTACTTAGCATTTCTTTGATATAAGTGTTAATGGTAGCTTCTGATTTGGCAGAGGATTCTTCGCCATTCTAGCCCCGGTTTTCAATCAGCCAAACTTTAACACCTAAGCACATTCTTAGTTGGAGGAGTCATATTTTGAGGATCTTTACGCTGCACATATGAGGCGTCAATGGTAGCTTCTGATTTGGCACAGGGTTAACTTTTTCTCTCTTCAAGATCTGAATTTTGGGTACAAGAATGCTGCTTTCAGGCAACAAAGGAGGAGGTCCAATCCCTTACTAAAGAGATGCTCTCTGGAGTTGTTTCTGGTGGTTGATAGTTCGGTAGAAGTTATTGCCATGTTATGCTCACTTCACAGTAAAAGCTGAATATTTCTTGTTGGTTGCTGTCAGAATGGTTAACGATTGCACACAATTTAATGGGGTGTGAATTCAATTACTATCTAAGTGAAGTTCATCAAAATTAGTGAGTTCCCCCAAAATCTCATCTTCTTTTCCTCTGATATAACCCTTTTAACAAAATCTAGCCCTCTTGATTTCTTTAATTCATCTACTATTTACTGAATTTGTTGATATATTGACTGTAAAATTGGCAGAGTGGTTGGAAAACCTTTTCTCTCTTCAACATTTGGTACTTATTTGGATGCAAGTGGATGCCATGGATTGGCTCACCATTTTGAAACACCTATTCTTTCATTACTGCCTCAAGTTAAATGATAGAAGTGCTGAGAGTATCGATCAATTCTGGTCCAATGACAGGGAATGGATTTAAGAGGAAGCTGTTTGAAGTTCACACATATATTAATATTATCACAACAATGTGCGTGGTCAGTTATCTTAAACATAATCCTCTTCTCTTCTCTGATACTCTGCTTTAAATCAACTAATTACATTCACAATTTCCCTAATGTCTTCCTTTCTTTATTTGCTTTCCTCTGATCTTTTTTAATCTATTTCTTATTTATTAATTAAATACATTGCCTTGATGTGTAGGCCAAATTCTACTATATTCAGTTGGAAGAACAATTAATTAATTTTATGGAGATTAATTGAAGTTCATCCAAGGTGGTAAGCTTTTCTCGCAACTTTTTTACGAAGTATTTTTTTTTCAATCCAAATAATATACTATTCATTCCAAAAATACCCTATTCGCTATTACTTTTTCTACCAAATTCTCTAACTTTTTACTTAGAAAAAGATGAAGTAAAAATTTTCCAAAAATTTTTATAAAATTATTTTGGCATGACTAGTGTTGGTTGTATTCTATTAGTCAATTGGGCCAAGAACACATGAAATCTCATTTTGGTCATATCCCAACGATTGAGACCACCATTTTGTAATAATGCAATACAATTTAGTCTTGAAGGTAACTAAACTTAGCAAATCATCACCAACCTCATCTTTTTTCTTTGTTTTTTCTAACTAAAATTGTGGACATGTTTTGTCTCTCTTATGAATCTAGCAAAATTTTGTGTTCTTTAATCAGCCATTTAATCGTTGACAACCAAATGTGTGTACATATTAAGCTTTTCCTTATAGAAAATTTAAAATCTAGCTACTTAAATTGAGCATTTGAGATTTAAAAAATAAAAAAGTCATCCCACCAAGACTTGACCTCTTAGCATTTGAGATTTCAATATCATATAAAAGTTCCTTATTCACGATGGGTTCAAATTTTGAAGAACTTGAAGCTTTATACCCTTCCATACATTAATTACAATAAACTAGACTAGTGATTTAGCTCAATAAAATAAATGCTAAATTATTGGATATCAATCCCTGGCCACATACACTAATTAAAATAAACTAAGGAATCTTTTGTGCTTGGTTCATGTTTTACCACAATGTTTCATATGAGAAAGGTTATATAGAATAATTATCATATATTATAATTGTTTTATCTACTGCTGATGGCCCTAGGGGAAGATTCTATTTAGGAGTAATATAGCACTTATGATTGCACAAAGCTGATGAATGTGCTCCAATACAATGCCTCACCGCATTATTACATCATCAAGAGGAAGTTTATGTGATATCAGGAAAGGCTGGTGGTAAGTCCATCCAAAACTAACTTTCTACTCTCTCTTCTCTAATACTAGATAAGTTTTTTTTTTTTTTTTTCATATTAGAATAAAATAGAAAAATTTTATTCATAAATTATTTGCTATTTCTTCCATAAAATATTTACATTCTTCAAGTTTTTCACACAATTTGGGCATTATTTGTCTGTAGGAAGAAGTGGTAGCATTTCAACCTAGGTCCTCTAATGCGTGAACAAGTTTGGGTACTTCAACTACCTAATTCTCTTTCTTGTGAAGGTTTTGTTGTTTTCTTTTTTCTTGCTCTTCCCCCAACATAATATAATGAATGAAAATGGATTACGTATTATGATAGTGCTTGCATAGGTGTCATCAACAAAGTTTTAATTCCCCCAAAATTATTGTTATTTTCCCAATATTATATTTGCTTGAGCTTTAGCCAATCATTAGATTTTTTTTTATACACTTTTAATAACTTGATCAATAATTGCTCGCTTTTTTGAAAAAGTTAGAAAGCACTAAGCATAATAAACATAATGCAAGAATTTTGAAATACAATTAAGGATTGCTAATTACCAATCAACTATGTCATATTCAAAAATGAAAAATAGACACTTTACAGCAATACTAGTCATAATGTGCTCTTCTTGATGAAAGTGAAGGCAGGGAAAAGATGAAATATATTATTTCCTGCTGAACTTAGTCACGGCAGTAAGGATAGGAACAATTCATTTTCTTCCTTTTCTCTTTTAGATTTTGCTTTTTTCTGTCCCAGCATGTACTCACTTTCACATATTTAGGTTATTTGATGGTTGTTATCCAATTGGGGGCTAAAATGTATTTATCTTACACACAAGTTCAGGTATTTAAATTTCTACTTTTGTCCAAGGCATTATTTCTTTTCCAACATAACAAAATGCAAGCATGATTCTTTGTTTATAATACTTAAATTAAAAAATTATTTGTTTCTAATACTTCAAATTCAAAAATTTTAAAAAGTGAGTTTGTAAATCTTGGTAGCGTTGTATCTATATTGTGTGCATCTAGTTTGTAAATCTTGTTCATGGCAATGCATCCTTCCTTAGACAATATTTCAAAATATTTAAGCCACTAGTGGTACATAGCATTTCTTTGATATAAGAGTCAACGGTAACTTCTGATTTGGCACAGGATTCTTCACCATTCTAAAGCCCTAATTTCAATCAGCCAAACTTTGACACCTAGGTGCATTCTTAGTTTGAGGCGTCATATTTTGAACTGCATAGATGAGCTGTCAATGGAAGCTTCTGTTTTGGTGCATGATTAAATTTTTTCTCTCTCTTTAAGAGCTGAATTTTGGGTACAAGAATGCTACTTTCGGGCAGCAAAGGAAGAGATCTAATCCCGTACTAAAGAGATGCTCTGGTGTTATTCATAATGGTTGATAATTTGCCAGAAGTTATTGCCATGTTATGCTCACTTTACAGTAAAAGCTGGATATTTTTTATTGGTTGCTGCGAGAATGGTTAATGATTGCTCCCGGTCTAATGGAGTGTTGATTTGAGTGTTATCTGGTTGAAGTTCATAAAAAATTGGCGAGTTCCCCCAAATCTCATCTTCGTTTCCTTTGATTTCACCCTTCTAACAACATCTATCCTTTGGTATTTCTTTATTTCAACTATTATTTAGTAAATTTGTTGATATTATGGAATGTGAAATTTGCCAGAGTGGTTGGGCAACCATTTCTCTCTTCAACATTTTGTACTTATTTGGACGCAAGAATCATTTTTAGCTGGCCTAAAGTGGATGCCATGTATCAGCTCACCAAATTGCAACACTGATTCATTCTTAATGCTCAAGATAAATGATAGAAGTGCTGAGAGTTATTGACCAATTCTGGTCCAATGACGAGGAATGAATTAAAGAGGAAGCTGTTTGAAGTTCACACATATATTATCACAACAATGTGAGGTCAGTTATCTCAAACTTAATCCTCTTCTCTTCTCTGATACTCTACTTCAAATCAACTAATTACATTCATAATTTCCCTAATGTCTTCCTTTCTTTGTTTGCTTTCCTCTGATCTTATTTTTAATCTATTTCTTATTTTATGAATTAAATCATTGCCTTGATATGCAGTCCAAACTATATTATATTCAATTGGAAGAACATTTAATTAATTTTATGGAGTTTAATAGAAGTTTGGCAAAGTTGGTATGTTTTTCGCATATCTTCTTGTTTATGAAGCATTAATTCATTCCAAATAATATACCATTCATTCCAAAGATCCCTTCTTCGCTATCATTTTTTCTACAACATTCTCTGACTTTTTATTTAGAAAAAGATGTAGAAAAATTTTTCCCAATATTCTTATGAAATTATTTTGGTATGACTAGTGTTGGTTGTATAATGTTAGTCAACTGGGCCAAGAACACATGAAATCTCATTTTGTTCATATCCCAACAATTGAGACCACCATTTTGTAATGATGCAATACAGTTTAGTCTTGAAGGTAACTAAACTTAGCAAATCATCACCAACCTCATATTTTTTACTTTGTTTTTTTCTAACTAAAATTGTTGACATGTTTTGTCTCTCTTATGAATAATGCAAAATTTTGTGTTCTTTATTCAGCCATTTAATCATTGACAGCCAAGGGTGTGTATATATTAAGCTTTTCCCTATAGAAAATTTAAAATCTAGCTAATTAAATTGAGCATTTGAGATTAAAACAAAAAAAAAAACAAAAAAAACAAAAAAAAAAAAACGTTGTACTCAATGCACAAAACTCCCACTTTTTGTAATTCCCAAACTCGAACTCATGACTTATCATTTTTGGAGAAAGGCGCTTGCCATCCCACCAAGACTCGACCTCTTAGCATTTGAGATTTCAATATCATATAAAAGTTCCTTATTCACGATGGGTTCAGATTTTGAGGAGCTTGAAGCTTTATACTCTTCCATACGTTAGTTACAATAAACTAGACTAGTGATTTAGCTCAATAAAATAAATGCCAAATTATTGGATATTAATCTCAGGCCACATACATTAATAACAATAAACTAAGGAATCTTTTGTGCTTGGTTCATGTGCTATCGCAATGTTTTCATATGAGAAGGTTATTCAGAAAAATCATCATATATTATAATTGTTTTTTCTATTGCTGATGGCCCTAGGGGAAGATTCTCTTAAGGAGCAAAATATAAGAATTATGTGATTGCACAAAGCTGATGCATGTGCACCCATACAATGCTTCACCACATTATTACATCATCAAGAGGAAGGATGTGGCAAATGTAATGCCTTAGGTTTTCTAGTAGCATCTTGAAGTTTATGTGATATTAGGAAAGGCTGCTAGTAAGTCCATCCAAAACTGACTTTCTACTCTTTCTCTTCTTTAATATTGGTTTTTTTTTTTTTTTTTTTACATTAGAATAAAATAGATGATTTTTATTCATAAATTATTTGCTATTTCTTACATAACATTTTTACTTTCTTCAAGTTTTTTTGCATAATTTGGGCATAATGTTTCTATAGGAAGACGTGGTACTTTGAACTTATGTCCTCTAATGTGCGAACAGGTTTGGGTACTTCAGTTGTCTAATTCTCTTTCTTGTGAAGGTTTTGTTATTTTCTTTTTTCTTGCCCTTTCCCCAACATAATAGAATGCATAAAAATGGGGGGTTTTTTTTTTTTTAAATGATAAGTATTATAATAATGCTTGCATAAATGTCATTGAGAAAGTTCAATTCCTACAAAATTATTTTTATTTTCCCAATATTATATGTTCTTGAACTTTAGCCAATCATTAAGTTTTCTTATATACTTTTAATAACTTTATCAATAATTGCTCTCTTTTCTGAAAAAGTTAGAATGCACTGAGCATAATAAACATAATGCTAGAATTTTGAAATACAATTAAGGATTAGTAATTACCAAGCTCCTATGTCATATTCAAAAATGAAAAATAGACACTTTACATCAATACTAGCCATAATGTGCTCTTCTTGATGAAGGCAAAGGCAGGGTAAAGATGGAATATGAGATTTCCTGCTGAACTTAGTCAAGTCAGGGCAGTGAGGATTGGAACAATTCGTTTTCTTCCCCTACTTATTATAAATTCCTGCAAAATTTTGTGGTGAGTAAATGTTATTTCATCTTTTTTATGTTGATACCTATTTATATCAACAGTTGGAGTCACTAAATGTTGATGATGTTGGAGCCTCTCTAGAGTGGTTGGTGACGTAGAACAAAGCTCGTTAGAAGTCAGTGTGCAGGAAAGAAGTAGAAAACTACTATTAGAAGTCATTGGGGATAGCAACAAAATTGCATGAAATTTGGTGACATGAAGGGAAATGGTGCTGGGAGTAAAACTCATAGCCTTCAGCCATGATCGAACCAGCTTTTCAGGTAAATTCTTTCTTAAAGCCCTTTAAATTTGTGCATTCAAGGAACCCTCCATGGATTTGAGCTTTTCATTCCAGAGCTAATGTGTTTAATTTCTTTTCATTCAAAAAGCAGCATGTTTGTTTTCTTGTACCTTCCAAAACAATTGTGGGGCAGCTTCGTATCTCTTCAAGAAATGAAGCCCAAGAACAATGCACTACCTTCTAGTAAAGAGAGGTGCAATCCCACATAATGGAAACCTAAGTGGAAGATTTGGCACAGTGATTGAGGATTTATTTTAACTTATAATCTTGTGAAGCCTTAGATTACAGATGAAAGATCGGTCATAATCCAGAAATCGCAAAAGATGGACTTAAAAATTGATTCCAGTGCTTTTTTTTTTTTTCTCTCACTAAAATTTGTGAGTTCTCTTCTTCTCTTCTATTGTCTCTCTTCCAAAAAATTTTATTATTAATTTTTTTTCCTATTCTTAACTTTGTATACTATTCACAAAAATTGTTGTTCTTTTCAAATTCATTGTTTCTTTATATTTCAGTGGAAAATTGACTGCAATAGGGAGTGTTGATGACCTTGTTCATGTTACATGGAATTCTTCAGAATGATGTACACATTTCTTAATTTGCTCTTTTCCATGTTTTTCATTTTGGAACTTTTTCTTTTCCATTTCTAACGAAATACATGGATTTATTCTTGAATTACAGATTGTGAAATCTAAGTTTTCTCTATTACTAAAGATTCTCATATCCAGTCAATGGAAAACAAAACCTTCCCATATCCTTGTCAGATTCTCTTTGGAGTTTCAAAAGTAAATCCTCTTAATACTAACCCTGCATTGTGGTGTTATCTGAATTTGGCAGAATAATCTGGATCCATATAAGAAAGAAAAATTAGTTGATGTATTCTTAGCGGAGCCTTTCAATTTTTAAAGGATGTCCAACATTTCAGGCACAAATCAAACATTATATGTGCCTAAGCTCAAGTTGCTACTTCAACAATCCCAAGTAAGATATTTTGAAATCAAAAAGAGTAAACAAGAGTGGATGACTTTCCACTATAGTTGCAGAACCTTTATTTATTTGATGAGATGTCTATAAACAGTTGCAAGAAGCTGAGATATCTACCAGCAAGGGTGTGGTGCCTCACTAGATAACAGATGCTACCATGCTAGTAATCCTTCATTTCCTAACTAGAGGTTATGTACTTCAGCATGGATTGATCAAGATTGCCCATGTTCCAATTATCTAGACAAACCTTTGATTCCTATGCTAAGCTCAAAGAATATAAAACTGGTATTTTTGCTCAAATTTCCTTATGTTTATATATCACTTTGAATGGACTAGCTTATGCATTTAATTTTTAATTTCCATAATTTTTGTTCAAAATCGTGTGCTCATATAGTGAAGCATATCTTTCTGCATAGCATTCTTAGATCTTCAAAATTTTCCTTCCAACAACTAAAGTCAAGTATTTTTTTTTGAACAATCAATTCTAAACTTCTTGAGATTATTTTTGTGTGTGTGTATTCTGATCTACCAACAATGCATTGATTAGGGCTCCTTAGTTACTATAACATTGTCTTCATTGTTAAGTTTTTATTAACCAATTGTAGATTAATTAGGGATCTTTTATTATTCATACTAGTGGGTAGCCCCATGCATTTGCACGGATACAATTAAAAACAATCACAATTATACGGTTCAAAATATACATGATATTAACTTGCACTTTCTTTAAACCATACATTTCTAAAATATGTAATAGTTATATATATATATATATATATGATTTAGTATTTAATTGGTTTTAGACTCTTCGGTTTATGCACCTAATAATTCACTTGTCACAAAAATTAAAAACTTAGATGGACATATGGCAAAAAATTGGACTCCAATTGAAATCCAATTTAGAATCTAATTGGATTTGGATTGTTTGATTTTTACCCTCAATAATTCACTTGACATAAAATTAAAAATTAAATAAGACACGTAGCGCAAAATTGAGAATCCAATTAAAATCTAATTTGATTTTCTCTAAGTTTTGGCTATATATTTATGTATATATATAGATTTCATGCTTCTCCAAAGTTAATTAATGTTATGAATTCATTTGAAGTTAGTTTTAAACATGAGAAATAATCAGTGGCAAATTATTTATTCTGTTTTAATTAGATTTGTAGATGACCTTAAAGTCCGGTTTGCTGTACAGTGTGCACTAAAGGGAAGTATAACTTGAGATTCAAACCAAATTAAATGAGTGGGTTAACATCTTTTTTCTTTTGAGATCAACTTATAATGTTGATTAAGCTACATTACTCATCATTGGATTACTTCATAATTGCAGTTACATTTATTCTCAAGATAAGCTAATTTTACTGTCTTTAGTTTTCTTTCTTTTTATTTTTTCCCAACCAAATGACTTTTGGTTGTAGGTCAGCTGGAACCATAACTTGAATGTACCTGCAAGTGCCAATTGGGTATATTAGGTATCACTTCGACAATGCATCAAGTAAGGCCTAGGCTTTCCCAGCATTTACACTTTTCACCATGTTCGCTTCTATCTCCTATATATATAATCAGAAATAACTCTTTTTTTTTCCTGGAATATACAGGATTCCTGACAATTTGTCTGCTATTCAAATCCTATGTTATGGTTTCGTAACTTAAAGTCGCTGTAGCAGTGACTTCAGCAGTTTTCTAGATTATGAGGTATACATCTAGGATTACCCTTACATACTGATTATGATCATATATATCTCGTTTTGAATGACCAAATTTTAGTATTAATCAATGGCATAAACTATGATATTCGGTCTTCAGACGTCTACAAGAAATTGAAGAGCCCAATTAAGAAGAACAACTTGACACTCAAATTTGATGCATTTTTTTTTTTGGTTGTCTGAGATCAAGTTATGCACTAAGATATACATCTGGTGAGTTGCCATCTTGCACACTTGATTGATTGTTAAAATCATTTCACAGATAATCACTGCTACAAATCTCTGCAAAGAGCATATAATAGTAAGCTTCAATTAATGGATTTTCAAATTTTTTGTTACAGTCTTCTCTTATTGTCAGTCTTGTTGTCTTAACAATGAGGCCAAACTGTTTGGGTGCTCCACTTCATACGCCTGTATGAAGGGTAATAGCCTACAGATTGCAGATAAGGCAATGGACATAAGTCTCCGGAAGTTGAATTTTGTTTGTAATTATTCAATTAATACAATATGGCTTAAAAATTAATTTGCATTACTTAGAAATAAGACCAAAAACTTCTATCAATGAAATCTTCTATAATTAAAAATCTAAAATATCGCTGCTGTGCTTTAATCCAATTTGAATTGTATTTCCTACACTAAAAGTCACATTGTCAGCTATAAATTTAAACAAGATACAACACAGTTTTCTTGCCATAGAATTATGATTATTTTGTGAGAATTTGCAAACTGATTTGAAAACAATTGAGGGAGGCATCACAAATTTAGGGAAAAAGTTAGAACATACAGGTATAAATGCTCAATCTATGCTTACATAAGTTAATTTTGCAGTATACCCAGAAAAGAATCAGGGATAGTAGCTAATTGCTAATCAAGGTTGAACAAATTTGTGCCTAGTCAATACTTGGAGGGTGTTTGAGCAAAGCTAGATTTTAGTGGAAATAGGCATCAAGTGGGACCAAACTCAGTCAATCTGACTCTGAATATACCCAATCCAATTTCTTTTACGACTTCTGTGAAAGTGGAAGTTCTTGATAAGCTGCAATTATGACTTAGCTGTGTAAAAAGTTATTAAATAAATTTCTTCTAGTTGTCCTCTTGCCAAACAGCTAATCTAGGCTTTGTATATATCTTTTGTAATGTTTAGAGGTGTATAGAGGTTAGATAGTGTCCATGATTCGTCCAACACATTTTGAAGAAATCAAATATTTGTATAGATTTTCCTGTACAGTTCATGAATATGTTAGTCCTGGCATATTTGCAGTTGCCATGATGAACTTTCATATGTATACTAAAATGATGTATCTTTTCCCCTTAGTACGTTTTTTTTCAAAAATATAAGGTATGTGAAAGGGTAATTATGAATGCCAGGCTACAATTTGCGAAAAAAAATGTCTCTATTGTTGTAGTTAAGTCAGAGATACTGGTTCTTCCTGGTCCCTAGATATTGTGGTGCTCTTACTTTCTTCCAGTATAATAACAATGCTCATTATTAAAACCTAGGCCTTTTCATCCAAAATTGATAAAAGAATAATTCAAAGAAGTGAAACGTAGATGCTGATCATGGTGGCCAAAAGCAAAATAAAAATTTCTGCAGGAACAAAATTTACCTAGCATACTTGTGTATGTTACTGTCATACAAGAAGTTTTTTGTATGAGAGAAACTTCGCTTAATTAATAGTAAAACTTCAAAGAATTATAAACACAACTTATTCCTAATAACAGACAACATTCTAATGCAAACTGAGGAGGGATTAATTCAACTTGAGCTGCCATGAGGGATGTAGCAAGCATTCATCAAATTTTAATGTTACTAATTAGTTGATTAAATTATTATTAATATTTTCCCCAAGATATTTATTAATATCTAGGTAGAGAGAGAGAGAGAGAGAGAGAGAGAGAGAGAGGGCTCGTGCATCAACCAAAACTCATTGTTTTTTTATTTTTATTAATAGAATTTCATTTTATGGAATCTACTCTATATTGATTTATCTGTATTATCAAATTAAGACACCAACTAATTTTTGATATAGGTGGGATTTGAATCTTAGATTTTTTATTCGAAAACAAGAAATTTTACCAGTTGAGCTAAGTGAAACCTACTGCTATGTTAATTTTTCATAGAGCTAAAAAAAAGTGACTTGTTTAAATTTAGATACTTTTGATATGAACCAATATTTTAAATTACATTCCATTCGGGCTATTCTAGTCGAAATATTATAAACTGATACTCTAAACTCCTATTTCATCTCGGTCCAAATTTTGGCCTATATCGGCCATTTTTAAAAAATTCTGCATTTTGGGCAGAATATGCATTTATGAATTGTAATTGCTTTTGTGGCTTTTTCTACTTAAAAAATAAATAAAAAACCACTTTACTAATTTTTATAATCTTTTTGAGTAAGTTTAATCATGCATGAGATTTTTTTTTTTTTAAAAAAAATTGAAAGCAATATTATTATTATGTATGAGATTTCATTAACTTTTAATATGTTTAATTATGTGTAAGAGTTTATGTACTTTAATTTTTTTTAAGTTTTATATATTTTATGAAGTTGGCTAATTAGAATGAGATTAATTATGAAATAAGAAATTTTTATATATAATTATATAAAACGGTATTCCACAGTACTAGATTTTCTTTCAAAAAAAAAGAAAAAAGAAGAAGAAGAAAGAAGTCTTGTTCTTCTTGAAATTTGTCCACTGGGTTTCATCTCTGTCCACAACCGGTTTCAGCTTGAAATTTGTTGTCTGGAGCTCATCCAAGAGGAAACAAGCTTTCTGCACTATGGACGAACCTTGCTGCCTTGCCTCACCCAACCGAACCTCGTTTCTATTGAACCATAAACACCAAGTGATGAAATATAATTGATATAGTGTAATATATATACTATAAGTTAGGCAGTCCACATTTGTTATGTAAAAGTGTTTAAAATTTTTTAAAATTGTTTTCAAGGAAATATAATGTATTATACAATTTATATTATAGTGAGATGTGTATGCAAATAAAAAGTTGGAGAATGTATAATTTTAACTAGAATGCAATTGATCTTTGATTATTTTATACAGAAGCTAATTGACAAAAGCTGTGTCAATGATCAACTGACTCTCATTACACTTGTGCTTATGCCATTAGTAATGTGCCCAGTAAGATATCAAAATTAGGCACATATATAGAGAGGGATGAAGGCATAATCACTCTAACCCCAACTTGGGCTAAAATCGCAGGGTGGTATACTCTACTCTCTCTTGACCCCTACTCTAACCAAAAGACAAAAGGCAATATGGCATCAACATGTTTCAAAACCTCCACTGAATTCCTTTCGGCCTTCCTATCAAATTTGTGGTGTCTTCAACTTGAACCATAGAAAGTCATTTAGATGCCTTATAACTGGTCCCTGTCACAAAAGACTAAGCCATCTAGTCCAGATGTCTCCTCTTCTTTCCAAAAAAAGGAATACAACTTATGGACACTAAACACAGCAACATCATAAACCTCTTACATATGTGGGTTAGATTTAAATAAGACTACGTAAATTTCAAGTCTGATCATGCAACTCAATGGTGGAAGAGTGTTCTTTATAAAATTATAGATTAACATAATTTTTCAAAAATATTTTATATAGACAATTCAAAGAAAATCTTTTAAGAAGCTGAGACTAAGAACTTAATTTCTATCAAATATGTACTGGGTTCATGGATTGCAAATGGATTTTGCATATTGGTTATCTCTAAGACATGGAATATGTATACATGTCTATGTGTTCACATTAACAAAAACAAAAAACCAAGTGCTAAATTTGGCCATTACCAAATCATTAATATACTTTAGGAAGAAGTATACAGGTCCACTTATTAAACCTGGGCATCGTACAAAATCAAAATCTAGAAAAAGAACAAAACACTCTCAGTCAGGTATTTTTTCAAACAATTTCCGTGCATGTGAAAGTGGGTGATTGGCAGAGATAGACTACACAAACAAATTAAAGCTTCGGAGGATACAAACTAATCAAACCCTGAATTAGCAGGAGAGATACCTCGTATTTTTTTGTATTTTGTGGATTCATTTGTAACTGGGTTATAAGGTTTCAAGAGCTAGAACGGAAGTTGCTGAAGAAGAAGTCTTGGTCGAGCGAGTTGGAGTTGCAGGTGTCAGGCATTTGAGTTTTGGTTGAGAGACAACTTCGGCGGACTTTCATGGGAGTCTTGGTAGAGAGGAAAATCAGTTATCATTTCCATCACTACAATTGAGTGTTGATTGGACTTTTGGGAATGAGTGGAGCACACCCATATTTAGCCATGACGCTTGGAAGGTGTAATCAGTGCTTGGTTGCGAATACAAGATTGCTCCACATTTTAGTGGATTGTTTCTAGCAGTGGTACCAGAGTCTTTAAATTTACGTGGGTTGCTAATTGTTTATGTTTTACTTGTTTATCCATGCTAATTTTGATGTACATGTACTTTAGAGCATCCGTAGCAGTTGTTGCAAAAATTATGCTATTTTGCCACACCAAAAGCTTACTTTATTATTTTACCACATCATTTTACAATATTTCATTTATCAGATGTTCTATATTTTTACCACTTCATTTAAATATTATTTCTTAATCTTTTTTAATTCTTATTTTAAAACCTGGGACTGTAGCACAGATGGGGACTGGGGACGGTAGCCACAGATGTCAAGATGTCTGTACCATATGCCACAAATTTAGAAACTCAGAACCTAGGGACTGACCGGCTGAGAGAGAAAGAGAAATAAAATAATAATAAAACCATATACAACATATTTCCGTACCGTGCTAAGAGCATCCGTAGCAGCTGTTGCAAAAATTATGCCATTTTGCCACACCAAAAGCTTACTTTATTATTTTACCACATCATTTTACAATATTTCATTTATCAGATGTTTTATATTTTTACCACTTCATTTAAATATTATTTCTTAATCTTTTTTAATTCTTATTTTAAAACCTGGGACTGTAGCACAGATGGGGACTGGGGACGGTAGCCACAGATGTCAAGATGTCTGTACCATATGCCACAAATTTAGAAACTCAGAACCTAGGGACTGACCGGCTGAGAGAGAAAGAGAAATAAAATAATAATAAAACCATATACCACATATTTCCGTACCGTGCTAAACATATAAGAACACTGTAGCATGTTGCAAAAATTATAAGATTTAGAACATCTGATATTTGGTGTTTTTTGGTGTTTGATGTGCCAAATGTGCCAAATATTTCACATTTGGCACATTTAGCACATCTAGTGTGGGTGCTCTGTATAAGAACACTGTAGCATGTTGCAAAAATTATAAGATTTAGAACATCTGATATTTGGTGTTTTTTGGTGTTTGATGTGCCAAATGTGCCAAATATTTGACATTTGGCACATTTAGCACATCTAGTGTGGGTGCTCTTATAATTGGTTAATCACTTAAATTCAGTGTTAATTGTTGGATTAACTTAAAAAGTGATTTATGCCGTAATTTTCAAATTTGGGGTCTAAATCATTACCGAGGTTGGATTAGCTAAAATTTTCTTATAATATTACCACAAAAGAAATTATAAGAAAATTTGGTTGATAAAAGGATGATGATGTGGCTAATGACATAGCACAACAAGAGTTTTGCAAAATTAAATGTAAGTATGCTATTATTATATATAGTATAGATAAATGATGACTCCATATAAAACTCTTAGGCTCCGTTCGTTTGGGATGAAAATAGGGAGGGGAAAATAGAGAGAGGAAAATAGGGTGGAAAATGTTATTTTCCACTGTTCGTTTGGAGAAAGAAAATAGGAATGATGGAAAATTGGAGAAAAAATTTTCTCTCCGGGCCCACATTTTTTTTCCTCCCAAATTGGAAGGAAAACTTGAGCTGAAAAGTGCTACAGCAGCACTTTATCTAAAATGCCCTCTTTTCAACTTTTTTTTTTCCTCCTTCAACGTGACCTCACCTGAACGTTCTTGTTGTTTTCTTCTTCTTCTTCTTTTCTTTTTTATTTTTTTTCCTCCTTCAACGTGGCCTGAACCTGAACGTTCTTGTTCTCTTTCTTTCTTTTTTTTCTTTCTTTTTTTTTTCAACGTGACCTGAACATTCTTTTTTTTTTTTTTTTTTCAACGTTACCTGAGCGTTTTTTTTTCAACGTGACCTGATCTAATTTTTACATAATAATAATAAAAATAATAATATAAATTTATATATATGATGTGATAAATTTTATATTATTTAATGAATACAAATAAATCTATTTTTTTACATATTATGTAATAAGGGTATAATAGTAAATTTATGTAAATTATATTTTCCATCCTTCTCTTTTTCTCTCCAATCAAACAAAAAAGTTTTCTACCCTCCCACTTTTCCACTCTTCCAACCGAACACACAAGAGGAAAAACTAAATATTTTCCATCCTCCCACTTTTTCATCCTCCCACAATTTTCCATCCTCCCGCTTTTCCACTCCTCTAACTGAACAAACCCTTAATTTAGGGAGAGAAAATTTCATTAGCTGAACCATCATTTTTTAGAGACAATTAGCATGACTTACCTTGTTGACACGTGTATCTTTGAGGTCGTGGCCTCTCACACTTATCTCATATTTGATCTCCCTTTAAAATGACCGTTCACGGGCTGAATTGAACCTTTTGATTAAGTGATGTGAACGGTCAATCATCCCCTCTGTATGGCTTTCTTCTATACAAGCATTCATCCCACCACAGATGATACCCATTAACTATGATCCATGCCACATCAAAATGATTACTCTTGTTCTGTACGAAGTTATCCCAATCGTTCCTTCACATTTAATAGCTAGATTTGCTTCAATTTTGTATGCTTGCTTGCACTGTATTGGAATCTTGTTCCTTTGATTTTAATTTTTTCCCCAAAAATTTTAAGGAAATGTTTTCACTCCATTGACAATTGGCCTCCTTTTTGGACCCTATTCTATGTTAACGTTTGAAGAGTACAAAGCTGAGGAGAGAAATTGGACATCAGCTAGGTCCAAGTTCATGCTAGGGAGTTCGACCCTCCGCTGTAATTCAAGGATCCACTTGAAAGCTGGCGGGATAGCCCAATTTGACACCTTCAAAAAGAGAACACACAAGAGAACCAAAACAAGCTTCCAGGCACTATGTTAGCACTTCAAACAAATATTAAAGAGGCTCTTTGTGCTCTGGACTTACTCACCCATTATAAAGAACAAATTAAACTTGCATATTTTCAGGGAGGGAAAAGGTTTCTCTTCAAACTCTGTCAATATCTTTTTATTAGATGTGAATTTTGAAAATCTAATAATTGGATTGTATGTTATTATTATATCCTTCATGCTTGCAAAATTTCAAGAAGATCAAAAATCAATAGCTATGTTATCAATCAAATGCTTAAATTTCCAATTTTTGTGATGTAAAATTATGCATAAAAAATAAGTTTATTAATTGAATAGTAAATAACATCTAATTTGAACAAAATTTGATATTCATGTTAAGAACATAAATAACATGTAATATAATGGTTAGATTTTCAAAATTCACGTCCAATAAAAAAATATAGGAGTTTGAAGAGAAATCTTTTCCAAATTGGCTACTTTTTGACCGCTATAAATGTACCTATGGAGAATCAAGATTAAGAATGACTCTCATCTTTCAAAATTTTCATTGTCTTCTCTATGTTTAGGATAATCAAGTACAAGTCAAAGTCAAACAATGTGTATTAATTATTAAGTCATGTTCCACAATACTCAAAAAGGGTAATTGATATTAATCCACTATTGGTTAGGCACGTTTTAATAGTATCTATCTGTGATTTGAAAAGTGTCATAGAAATGAAGATTTGGAAGGGAGCTATTTTTATTATGTAAAAAACATATTATTGTTATTATGTCCTTGTTGGAATTTTCTCCGTTGTTCATTTTTTCTCTATTAGTAGTGAAAGAAACAATTATCATATTATTGAACTACTTGGCACATGATAAAAAGCAAAGATAGGAATGAAATTGGGTTGGGTTGTAATTTGTACAACTCATTGCCCAAACCAATTCTTTCTTCTCTTGTCAAAACTCTTTGTCCTGCTTTTTAGCTAGTTTGTCCCATGCTACATGCCTATTACCTTCTAGGTCCATGAGGTGAGGCGACTGCAGCCTCATTTGCATAAAGTTGGGCTCAATTGGTCCAAGTCTTGGGCGAATGATAGTTTTAAAAATTGGATTGGTCAAAAAATTGAAAAAGGGACTGATTTTTTATTTTTCCCAGTTTTTGACCATTTTTTACTAGTGTTCATGGTTTTTATTGGACCGATTCCATGCCTTGTTCAATTGGTTGAATCGGCCAACTCAGTCCTGTCTAGTCTGGTTTTTAGAATAGTGCAAATTACCCCTTGTTCATTTGGATTCAGGCTCCTCATATGGATTACACCATACACACTATACAACTAGTAATAAACCAACACAATTATTATTATTATTATTATTATTATTATTTTTTAAACCAGCTTAATTTTATTTCACTCCTTGTTGCTTAATCAAGCCAAGAGTCTAGTAACTCAATTAACACTTATTAATTTTTCAATAAAGACATGCAGAGTTTAAACCCTCACAATTTTTTTTTTATAATATTTATCACTTCGTAAATTGAATCGTATAATTCTATTTTAATGGTAAAAAGTAAAATACTTACACATAGTCGAACCTTTATAAGTTATTGTCTCTTAATTTTTCTTCAGTGGGAATCACTCTAATTGGATAACTTAATTTTTTATCTTAGCTTTCTCATTTTTTTTTTTTTTTACACATCCATCTAAATATTTTATTTTGGCTACATTTCCAATATGAACGTGTTAGTTTTAAAAACCTAACATTTTGTAGGATATGAGCATAATTGATACAAAATTAGTCTTATGAATTTTCTCTTTTAACTTAACTATTTGCCGCTTAAAGTTACCATGACTTTTGAATGAAATTTGTGAAGTGCATTTATGTTAGAACTACTTTTCTTCTCTTTTGTGTGTGTTTATTTCTAAAAATAAAATAAAAAATTTAAATAGCTAGTTGCAACCTCATGTGAGAATATAAAACTATAGTTTAAACCCAATTTTGATCTGAATTTAAGCAGTTCGGACCAAGGAAGTCGATTCCGTACCGTACCGGCCGTACCGGCTAGTATATACCGTACCGGCAAGCATATCGGTACACATAACCCCCCTGTTTCGTACCGAAAAAAATATCGGGCGTACCGGCCATGTACCGGGCGTACCGGCCAATTTCAGGCAATACCGGCCGGTACCGGGCATACCGGCCTGTACCGGAAAAAAGTTTTTTTTTTTTTTTTTTTTTTTTTTTTAAGTTTTGTAATTTTTGAATTTTTGTTTGGGCAAAATGGTAACTTATTTGCATTAACTTATTAGCATTATTTGTTTTCTTAGTATGCAATGGTAACTATTAAGCTTTTTATATTTTATATTGTGATTTTTTCTTCTTCTTTTAATTGATACTAAAGTCTAAAACCATGAATAATTAGTTCTGAATTGAGGAAATGTTTTATGGTCAACTTTTATATTTATTATAATACACACACACACACATACATATATATATATATATATATAAAATAGCGGTAAACCCGAAACGGTACACCGGTATTGACTGGTATCCGAAATATTTCGTACCGCTGGCCAAACCGGTACAGCCTCCGGTACGGTATTGACTCCCTTGGTTCGGACTTGAAATCGAGCCTAATTCCAACCTATCACTAAATCTTAATTTCTCGTGCTCACATTCACTGAGAATGTGGACATGAGTAATTGCGCTTGAAGAATTTTCACCTTAATTATTACTAATTTTGACCACTTTTTCTTTTTAGGTCAATCAACGTGTTATAGTCGTTCCTCTTCTTTTTGGGTACTTCACATGCAATTTTCTTCCACGGATCGCTTTCGTTGTTTCTTAATCGTACATGCACCACTTTCTGCTCTATTTCTTGTGATCTTCAAAGAAATTGCTCGTGGGATACCTCTACGTGTCTAGACTCTAGAAGCAATATTGATGACAAATGACAGAAAACAAGGATTGTTGGGTCCTAGAAAACAGCAACCAAGATTCCACAAACAGACTGAGTAATGGAAGGGATTATACTTCAAAAAAGAATGATAGGGATGTTAAGAGGCTGTTTGGTTAGCTTGTTTCCATAACTCAATTCTCTGTTTCCATAACTCAATTCTCAAAAATGGTGGGACCCATACAAAAAGTTGGTTTGGCTACATTATTTTTTGTTTTCATAACTCTGTTTTCAATTCTCAATTCTCACCTTTTTGAGTTATGAGTTGTGGAAACTGAAAACAACTTTTGGCTGTTTTCAATTTCCAATTTTCTGTTCTCAATGGCATTTTTGTAAATAACACTATATGAGGGACCCACTGCCATACTTTTAGCCACAACTTTTGACCACTTTTTTTTTTTTTTTCTTCTTTCTTTACTGGGTTCACCGTCTCCCCATTTTTTTTTTTTTTTCTTCTTCTTCACCTGGGTTCATGTTCCTTCCTTTTCTTTTCTTTTTTTTTTTTTTCGTTCTTCACCTGGGTTGGGTTCACGTCTTCCTTTTTTTTTTTTTTTTTTTTTTTTTTTTTTTTTTTTTTTTTTCTGGGTTCACGTCTTCCTGTTCTTCTTCTTCTTTTTTTTTTTTTTTTTTTTTTTCTGGGTTCACGTCTTCCTGTTCTTCTTCTTCTTTTTTTTTTTTTTTTTTTTTTTTTTTTTTTTTTTTTTTTTGGGTTCGGGCTTCTGGGTACTCTGAAAAAAAAAAAAAAAAAAAAAAAAAAAAAAAAACTGCAGTGGTGACAGAAATGGGGCCCACAAATAGTGTGAAAAATATTGAGTGATGGGAAATAAATGAGTGAGCCAAACGGGTATTAATTTAGAGTGATGGGTGATGAGTGATGAGTGATGAGTGATGAGTAATGGAAATTGAGTGATGGAAATTGAGTGAGCAAAAAAAGCTGGCCAAACAGGCCCTAATTTTCATGAAAAAAAAAAAATTGTCATTAATGATGGACTTGAGATGCCAACCGGTAGTGAAGATAAGATGACTACAAATTTATCTTAAGATGCATGGCCTAAAGAATTCTTCAAGTTCAATAGCCGAACTCTCCATCACCAAAACTCAACAAAAGGTTATTACTGAGAAGCAAAAAACAATGAAGGTTAAGACTGACACAAGATAATTGGCAGAAATTGATTTTTTTTTTTTTCATCATTATGTTTGGTTAGAATGTATTCTCAAATGTCATTTTGAGATGAATGCTGTAAATTTGATCTACCCTCTTCATATTTATTTTCAACCTTTATTTTGAATTTCAGTTTTTTATTATTATTCAATTTCAAGTGATTGTACCCTTAAGAGGAGTGAAAGAGGAAAAAAAATACTTTCCCCTCTATGTTTGGGGTAGTTTTCAATTCTTACTCTTATCTTTGAAACCAATTAATTTCTTCCTCTATGTTTGGAAAATGAGCAAATACCCCAAATTAACTTCTTCAGTTAAATACTTTCCCCCAATTCACAAGATTTTTTTTTTTTTTTTTTGAGAAATAAATAGTATATCAAACTTATGGTTTCCACTCTATGATAATTTTTCTTTTTATCATACTAAGACATCATTTAATTTTTGATGTAGGCAGGATTTGAACTACAATTTCTTATTCAAAGAAAAGAGAATTTACTAGTTGAATAAAAAAATAGGCACATAACATACCACTTGGACCTAGGAGTCCGGTGGTGGTGTTTTGTGGAATTGGAATATGATAATTGGCGCAAACTAGTCTAGATAGTATTAGTCCAATAGATTTGCTTTTTTTTTTAGCTTAATAGGGATTGTAAAGTGATCACGTAAAATAATGCATTTGTCCAATTCATTCACTCTTTTATTTTCTATGAATTGCTTTTTTTTTCAATCATCTCGATTTAACTCCTAGGATGTTATAGGGAAAATAAAAAGAGAGAGAATAAAGAGAAAAGAATGACAAAGAAAAAAGAGAGAGAATGATAAAGGTAAATAAAAGAGGGAAAAGTAAAATAGAGAAAAGCAAGCATAAAAGGGAAAAGAAAAAGAGAGAAAAACAATCATAACTTTTCCTTCAAAACGAGGGATGCCTGAAAAAACACATAATTAATCCACTCTTGTTTCTTTTAGCTTCTCTTTAATTGATTTGATAAGCATCTTTAACTTCATTGGCTTAGAAAAATCACATAATTAATCCACTATATCCACTCTATGATGGTAGGCGTTTTCTAGTCTCCCAAGAGTAAAAAAGCAGAGTAAACAAATAATTTGGAAACCAATAGGCATCCTATGGTGCAGTTTGGATTCAACGTTTGCGTCTGCGTTTGGCGTTTTTTTTTTTTTCAGCCGCTTATGTTGACTGTGAGAGAAAAAAACACTATGCATAAACAGTGCGTGCACTGTTCACACAATAAAAAATATTAAAAATGGGTCCCACGGTACTATTCACACATTTAAAAATTATTTTGCTACAGTGTTTTCAGTTTTCAGTTTCAGCAACAATAAGCTCAATCCAAACGAACCCTATGTATCGTACGTCAAAGACACGACATGTGTGCAAGTTGATGTTTGGGTTATCTCAACATATATCTTTGTACATCACATTCTTCTATTGTTTCCAAATACTTCTAGTTTCAGCTACTTCAACAACATAAACATCAGTTTTGTAAATCCTATGTATTAAAGTTTATAGTAGTTGTAGCATTAATTTAAATAAATTTCTTTGACCAATCAATAAGAGAAAATGCTTCCTCAAAAAAAAAAAAAAAAAATACATCCCATCAAAAATGATAAATAAATAAAAGAAAATAAACAAAATAACTTTGTGATTATTTGTATTTTTCTTTTGAAGAAGCCAAATATCATAGTTATATTTCCCATAAATTACCAAACAAATAAAATTTATATATTTTCTATTTATATATTAAATATTTTGGAATTAAAAACTGATTAATATTTCCAAGGATAAATAATTTAAAAAATCAATTTTTTAACTTTGGATCACAAAAAACTTAACAACAAAAGTCATTTGAATAAAGGAAAAAAAAAAGTTTCCTAAAAAAAACTATGGAAAAAATTAATTAATAATTAAAAACAACACATCTTACTAGCAGATTTGGTCTTACAATCAGTCATGTAAATGTAATGCCCAACTTTCTTTTATTATTGGGTTCTCTTCTTTCAACGTATTTCTTGAACAAGGTTTCTCTCTAAATTAGTTTAAAGATGAATATTTTAAACTTATTTTTTATTTATTAAATATGAATTTTAAAAATCTAATTGTTAGATTGCATGTTCTCTATATTCTTAACATGTATGTCAAATTTCATTCAAATAGGGTATTATTTATTATTCGATCAATAAATTTATTTCTTACGCATAATTATTTACTACAAAAAATTGAAATTTAAACATGGCATTGATGACATAGTTATTAATCTTTGATTTTTTTTTTTTGAAATTTTATAAGCAAAAAGAATATAATAAGTACATGTAATCTAATAGTTATATTTTCAAAATTCACATCTAATAAAAAAAAAATAAAAGATGAATTTTTTTATAAAAAAACTTGTTTATATTTATATTTTTATTTTTTAGGGGAATAACTTTATATTTTTGAGAAATATAAATAATAAGTCCTCCCTAAAAAATAAAGAAACAAAAAATTCAAGAGGCGCCATGGGTCCAAGGCCCCTTAGTGTAGCTGTAGGTCGTTGCTGCAAATAAGCTTTAGCCACAAGCGCATAGTCAGCAAGAGATGATGTAGACAATGCATGTAAAGTTCTTAAAAAGAAGATAAAGAGAAAAAAAAAATTATTTATAACCTTGTTCAATGTTTTTTTTATTGGAGGTGAATTTTGACAAATCTACCATTGGATTACATTTTTTTTCTTATATTCTCTATTCTTGCAAAATTTCTAGAAAATTAAATATCAATAGCTATGTCATCAATAAATTGTTTAAATTGCAAGTTTTTGTAGTTTAAAATTATGCATAAAATATAAGCTTATAGGTTGTATAGTAAATAAAATCTAATTGATACAAATTTGGCATATGTATTAAGAGTGTAAAGAACTTGCAATTCAATGGTTAGATTTTCAAAATATATAAAAATGTTTATTTTATTGCGTAAGGTTGTAATTTTAGGCTGCAACTAGTTTTATAGCTAGACTTTGTCCTAAAGTGAAATGACAAATTTTAATTACAAAATTGATTGTAACCTAAGAGCACTAGTATTGGGGGTGTAAAAACCCCCCAGTTGCTATTTTAGTAACCAACAAGGCAAAAAGTAGCTACATCTTGGGGTGGGTTTTTATTTTCTTTTACCATCCGTGAATAGTTTGTTAGGTTCAAAGTACTTAGGAACTAATGTATTAGAATTCTAATTTGTATTGTTGGCAAACCATGATCAAAACAGGTGTTTAGTCTTATTTTAGACTTACTTAAAGTATGTTGTTTATGTACAGTTGGAATCGAGTTAACTGCAAAATTGAGTGTGCAATTCTGACTGGCTCGATCAATCGAGAATTAGACTCGATCGATCACAAGTCGGGCAGAATGTTTTTTTTGCAAAATTTCCAACTTAGCCCTAAGCCTATATGACAGTTTGGAAAAATCTTGAGTTATCTAGGAGAGCTTTGTTTCATTTGGCCTAGTGATTCACCCTATTTTCACTTTTGAATTTTTGGAGGTCCATATGTTATCTAAACAACAAAATATTATAAAATTTTTCAGATTGTTATCATCAAACTCAATTAAAAAAAAAAAAAAAAGAAGAAGGATTGAACCTTGTTATTATTATTATTATTATTTTTTGATAAACTGCATATTCATTCAAACAAACTAAACAGAAGAACAAACGAAGGCATCTCCCTTACAGACCGACTCTAAACTGGGGGGAAGATTGCCATTAGAAAAACAAAAATGGTCCCTAGAGTTCAAAGCAAATTTTGTAGAAACATGGGCTACATAATTGCTATCCCTCCGAACCCAGCAGAATGAACAAGACAAGAAAAAGGAAGATAAGCTACGGATGTTGTAGATAAGTGTGTCTAGAGCCCAATTTGGAGTGTGGTTAGGATGATTCAGGGCGTCAAAGCATATTTTTGCATCTCCTCGAAAATGACTGATCTCCATCGCTGTTGGGAAGCGAGCTGGATTGCCCAAAGTAGTGCTGAGGCTTCTGCTATCATGGGATAACACAGGTGATGGACTTTTCCCCATAAGAAGAGCACTTCTCCCAAATGGTTTCGGGCCACAACAGCTAAGGCTGACTTAGTGGAGTCTAAGGCAGCATCCACATTAATTTTAATGTGGTCTGAAGGTGGAGGAGACCAGATAGAGGGGCCAGCAATCGAGGCGGGGAGGGAAGTCAGGGAAAACACCTTGGTTAGTTCCTAAAACCTCACTTGCACATTCAAACAGGCCTTATTTATGCTAGCTTGCTCCTGATGAAAGAGCTGAATATTTCTAGCTTTCCAAATCTCATCAACAATGAGGGCCATGTTTAGGGAGATAGTCTAGCGTTCATGTGCTAGAATAGGTGCATTTGGTGGGTTTAGAATCAGCTTTGGAATGTCCTCCCCTGAGTTTAGTGATGCTACATTTATCCTTAGACCCCAACCTGAAGTTGTCCACGGGGCTCTTGCGAAGTGACATTCAAGGAACAGGTGAACCCAGCTCTCAACTTCTGCATAACAGAAAATGCAAGATGGATCAATGTGTTGCATTCTTCGCTGGAGATTCTCTCTTGTGGGGATGGCAGTGGCCCCGATTCTCTATAGTAGCATTTTAACCCGCTCCGGCAGCCTTGCCTTCCATAGAGTCTTCCAATGGGATAAGTCTTGATTCCCATTGCTAGCATGGGAGAACGCCACTCTGTGGACTGATTTGACAGAGAAAATTCCCTTGGCATCGAGCAATCAGATGAGCTTATCTTGCCTAGGGGAGTAAGGGATTGGAGTGGTGAGTATGGCTGCAGCATCTTCAGCAACAAAGATTTCTTTTACCATATCTTCATTCCAAGCTTTTAAGGTGTGGTCAAGGAGATGATGGGCTTTGATGGGTAGCTGGAGGTAATCATCAATTCTCAGCCTGGGCTTAAAGCCATCTATCCAAGGAACCCAAGGGTCCACCCATACATTGATGGTTTTGCCATCTCCCAAAAGAAAACACGCTCCTTTTTCAATCAAAAGCTTTGCTCTTTCTATTGCTCTCCAAGTGGGGGATGCATATTTACACGAGTCTACTCTAAGCCAGTCATCGCTGACCTTATACTTTGATCTCAATACCTCCATACAAATGCTTTGATTGCCTGGGACAACCATCCAAGCAAACTTGGCGAGGAGTGCATCATTCACTTCCTTTGTTGTTTTTGAAGCCTAGGCCGCCTACACATTTAGGCCTACAAAGTTTATCCCACTCTTTCCATGCAATAAAACTACCTTCTTTCTTCTTAGGTTGCCACCAAAATCTTCTAGCCAGAGCATTCAGCTTATCACAGCTTTTGACAGGGATATTGAAGGTAGATAAAGAGTAGGTGGGAATGGCTTGGGTAACCGAATTTATAAGTGTGCATCTACCAGCCTAAGAAAGGCATCTGCTTCTCCACCCCATGAGTTTTGCTTCTACTTTGTCTATCAAAAACTTGAAATCTTTAGACGAAGATCTTGACAAAAACATGGGAGCTCCAAGGCACACAACATCCTTTTTAAGGCTTTTCAAATCAAGGATTTGCTTTATGGCTCTTCTACTACATGGGCCAGTGTGCTTTGAAAAGAAAATACCGGATTTGGATTTGTTGATGCTCTGCCCTAACCATAAGCAATACTTTTCCAGGCACTCAGCTAATCTTTGGGCATCATTCCTTGTAGCTTTAGAGAAGAGAATTATGTCATCCGCGTACATAACATGCGTTATGGCAGGCCCTCTAGCACAAGGTTTGGTACCACTGATATTCCCTGCCCCAAGCTCTCACTCCAATAATCTTAACAAAACTTCCTGTCCAAGAATGAATAGGTATGGTGAGAGCGGATTGCCTTGCCTTAGACCCTTACTTGGATTGAATTGCTCTGTCTTTCCACCATTGACCAAGACTTCAAAGGATATAGAGTTAATGTAGGTCAGAATCCACTTGATGAACATAGGATTGAACCCAGGTTTTTGAGAATAGTGTGGATGAACTTACAATTAAATCTGTCGTAAGCTTTCTGGAGATCGATTTTAAGGGCCATAAAACCTGATTTGACCTTTCTCGTTTTGAAAATGTGCAGTAGTTCATGGACAATTACCTTGTTTTCAGTGATCCATCTTCCTGGAATAAAGGTAGATTGGCACAGAGAAATGATTTTGTGCAGAATAGGTCGTAGCTTTGCAACAAGGATCTTGGAGATTACCTTATATACGACATTGCAGAGGTTTATAAGGCGGAAGTTGTTTGCTGATGTTGGGTTGGCCGTCTTTGGGATAAGCACAATGAGAGAGCTATTGGCTTCTCTGGGCAAGCAACCATCTGTGAAGAAAGATAAGACTACATTTGTGACTGCATCCCCGACCGTTTGCCAGAATTCCTTATAGAACAGAGCAGGGAAGCCATCGGGGCCCGAAGCTTTGAGGTCTTGCATTTGAAAGAGAATTTCTTTAATCTCTTCACAAGATGGAATTTTCTTCAGCATGTCATTATCCTCCACAGTGATACAGTTAGTCATGAGATTGCCGAGATGTTCCGGGAAGGACACGTATTCTTCAGCATACAATTTCTTGTAGGATGAAAGAATGGTCTGCCTGATTTGAGTTGAGCCTATGGCCCAATGGCCTTCATCTGACTTAATAGCATCAATGTGGTTCCTCCTCCTTCTAATGATGGTAGAAATGTGGAAGAATTTTGTATTTCTATCTCCTTCCTTTAACCAGAGCTCACGGGATTTTTGCTTCCACATGATTTCACTTCTGAAAAGCCATTCTGATAATTCAAGATGTAGCTCCTCCTCAGTTTTACCATTATGCTCCGAAGGTGGCTTTCTTTGAACTACAGTGATCTTTTCCATCAGCAGATTTATTCTTTCCTGGCAATGCCCAAACACTTCTTTATTCCATTTTCGGAGTGCATCCCTAGTGTTAGCTTGCTTTTTGAAGAGTTTAAAAAAATCTGGACCTCTAGCTTGCACATTCCAAGCCTTCTCCACAATGGCGTTGCATCCACTATCCCTGATCCAAGCTACTTCGAATCTGAATGGTCTATGAGAAAAGCTATCTTCTGGATTAGTATCTAATAGAATTGGGGTGTGGTCTGATTTGAAGGCTCCCAGATGAGCCACAGCTGCACTGGGGAAAGCAAGGCGCCACGAGATACTAGCAATGCCTCTGTCCAGCCTTCTCTTTATAGCGGAGCTTCCCCATGTCCCTCTGGCCCATGTGTAAGAATTACCAGAGAATCCCAGGTCTATAGCACCGAATTCAAAGATAAACTCTTTTAGATAATTGATGGCCGAGGATTCTCTACTTCTTTTTCCTCCAAGAATCTCCTTGTCATTAGTAATGAAGTTGAAGTCTCCTATGCAGACCCATGGGCAAAGGCAGGAATTAATAAATGCCATGAGATTCTCCCAAGCCTTTTGCTTCTTGGCAGGATAGGAGGGGCCGTAGAAACCAACCATGACCCAATCATAGAGTGCATCGAACACTTTAATCGCGATGAGATTTTTGTTAAATTCCACTTGGCTTATTGACAAACCAGTTTTCCACATAACACACAGACCACCTGTTGTACCTTTAGCCTCAACAACACACATATCATCAAACTTTAAAGAAAACAAAACTTTTTTCATCCTAGCTTTAGTTGCTTTAGTTTCACTAAGAAAAATAATGTCCGGGCTATTCCCTTTTATTTGAGCCTTAAGGGCTCTGACTGTCGTAGCATTACAGATGCCACGACAATTCCAGCCTAGGACTTTCATAGGGAGGTTGGGAGCTTGATAAGGCCCGCCTCCTTGGCCGTAACAGAAGCATCATAGCATGAAAAGTTTTTGATAGAATCATCATCATTGAAGCTACCAATTTCAAAGGACTCACCTCGGTGTACTGAGTAGCACTGGCTTGGTGATGTTAAAATGACCTCACCTATACCAGAATCAAAGAAAACTGCTTTGGGATCGTGAACAGTGATCTTGAGTTTTTTGGCGAACTTTTGAAGCTGTTGTTTCAATACCTTTCTTTTGTGAGAAGGGGTTTGGTTTGAAGCATTCTTCGGAAGAGGTTGTGGTATCGATATTGGTGATAGCGGTGTGATGACATGGATCTCTGGCAGATGTGGAGGCGATGAAGGTTAAGGTGTGGCTATCTGGAAAGAGGAATGGCTTAGGTTAATATGACTATAAGTCTCTATTTTGTTGTGGGGCTATGCAAGGGTGGGGCGAAGCCAGGGGGAAAAGGAGGGCTTGGGTCATCTCTGTGGGCATTATGTGGGAGGGGGGCCTTTGGGTCCATTTGTGGATTTGAAGGTGTTAGGTTCTAAAGGTTTAGGAATTTATATATTTAGAACTCTAATTTGTAATGTTGGCAAACCATGATCAAAACAATGTACTTAGTCTTGTTTAGGCTTGCTCAAAGTTGATAAAATATTGTAAAGTTGGAATCGAGTGACTGCAGATGCATTGGGGCATTTCGGCCTGGCTCGATCGATCGAAGGTTAGACTCGATCGATCGAAAATCAGCCCAGATGCGTTTTCTGCAGAATTTCCAACTCAGCCCTAACTCTTTAAACGTTTAGGGTTTTATGTTTTTGCCCTAAGTATATAAGGCAAACCCTAGCCACGTTTTTAAGAGTTGCACAAGTTGTATTGTTGCTCATACATTGCGGTTTTGTGTAAATCTCTTGTGAGATCTAGAGAAACTTTCCTTTACACAAAGTTTAGGGTTTTCAAGATTGAGATTACTTCAACATCTTGATGATCAACTTGGTTGCTGCCTTTGAAGCTTAAAGAATATCAAGCGTGGGTGCTTGTAGCTGATTTGAGGAATTCAAAGAAAGAAGTAGTCCGTGGACTCGGAGCCTGCGCGTGGTCGTGTCAGGAAGTTTTATTGGTGGGTAGCATTAAGAAGTCAAGCGGGGAGCTTGTAAGTCCTTTTGTAAGAACTTCAATTCTTTCTTAGTGGATTCCGTTTTACCTTGAGGATCGGTGGGTCAAATCCTTCCTAAGTTTTTCCGTGTGGTTTCCTGGGTGATCATATCATTGTGTCTTTTATTATTCCGCTGCTTTATATGTTTGATATAATTATTTGATTTTTTTAACCTAGAATTGTTTAATTTGACTAAGTAACAACTTGGCTAATTAACTAGGCTGCGCAATCTGGTTGTTTGTAAGGGGTCTAAAACCGTTCAAGTGGTATCAGAGCGGGTTGCTCTTCTGTTTGAGATTTTTATCTCTAAGCTGATCCTTGACCCCGGTTATCATGGGGCATGGACACTCTCTGTTTGTTTCTCCTCACTTTGATGGGAACAACTATGCCTACTGGAAAGTAAGGATGAAAGCATTCCTGAAATCCATAGATGAGAGGGTTTGGAATTCCGTCGAATACGGATGGGAGAAGCCCACTACTCCTGTGAGTGAGTGGCAAACTTCTGAAAAAAAAAGCAACAGGCTTCAATAGCAAAGATATGAATGCCATCTTCAATGCTGTTTCAATGGAGGAATTTAAGAGGATCTCTAATGTTGAGGTTGCTCATAATGCTTGGAAAATCCTCCAAACTGTGCATGAAGGCACAAAAGCTGTTAAGATAAACAAATTGTAGCAATTAACTTCTAGGTTTGAAAGCATTAGAATGTCTAATGATGAAACTTTTGATGAGTTTTATGCTAAACTTAATGATATTGTTAATTCTGCTTATAATTTGGGTGAAGTCTATGATCAATCTAAAATTGTTAGGAAGATTCTTAGATTCTTAATTGAAGACTTTAGACCCAAAGTGACAGCCATTACTGAGAGTAAGGATGTTGACTCCATCTCTGTGGATGAGCTTGTAGGATCTCTTCAGTCCTATGAGTCTGACCTACCCAAGACTACCAAATCCAAATCAATGGCTCTTATGTTTGTTGATGATGTTGAGGCTGGTGGATTTGATGATGATCTCTCTCCTACTGAGATAGCTTACCTTGCCAAGAACTTTAGAAATTTCCTTAGAAACACTAATAGGAAGGCAAGGAATACCAACACTGTTGAACCTATAAATTTTAGGAAGAATGATCCCACTAGGGTTAATAATTTTGAAAAACCTAGAGAACAAGTAGGTCAATCTTCAAATAATTCTTTGGGTCCTCAGTGTTTTGGTTGTCAAGGGTATGGTCATGTCAAATCTGAATGTCCTACTTTTTTGAGAAATAAGAGTAAAGCTATGGCTGTAACCCTTAGTGATAATGAGGTTTCTGATGATGAGTCCGGTTGTGACGAGGATGGAAACTTCATTACTTTCACTGCTACTGCTGTAGTCAATGAAAGGATATCTGCTGAGGAGAACCCTGCTAATGGGGAACTCTCTGAAGATGCAGATCTTCAAGAGGCCTACAACAAACTTTGCAAAATTGCTGCAAAGGATGCTATGAAAGTTGATCTAGGCTTGAAGAAAATTGATGCTCTTGAGCTTGAAAAGAAGAATTTGCTTGTCAAACTTTTTGATGCTAATGATCTTTTGAACAATGTTAAATCTGAGAACATGTTTTTGCTTGATAAAGTTAAATCTTTGGAACATGATTTATCTGTTGCTAGATCTGCTAGTGCTAAACCTGATCACATGTTGAATGTTCAAAATTATCCTTCTGATAAATCTGGATTAGGATATGTTGAAAGCATCTTTGATTCTAGACCACATTCCACAAATTTTGTTCCTTCTTCTTCTTCTTCTTCTAAACCTGTCTTGAGTAAGATTGTGAGTGAAACCATTAAACCCCTTGTGAGTGAGGTTGTTAAACCTGTAGAAGTTTCACCACCAAAGAAGATTAGGGTAGACTTAAGAAAATCTAAACCTAAGGAGCCTACCAAATCTAAGGACAAGATGCATGGTAAACCTGCTTGGGTTTGTCATTATTGTGGTAAGTCTGGACATATCCATCCTAACTGTTACAAGCTTCAAGCTGATAAAAGAGCAAACAGACCAAAAGTGCCTGTGCCTCAAGCACAAGATCCTATGGCACTAATTGGTGAATTGGTAAAGGCGTTAAACTTTTATTCCAATTCTGGAGTTGGGAATCACTCTAATGTGAATAAGAACTCCAATGCTCAGGGTGCATCTAAAAAGTTTTGGATGCAAAAGACTCGAACTAACTGAGTCTTTCTGACATGGTCCTTATGCTTCATTGCTCTATTCTGTTGTGACCATTGTTCTTTGGTTTTTGTGTTTTTTTTGTTCTAGGACTTGCATTGCATTACATACATGCATTTCATTCTAGGATTTGTTTGTTTTCTCTTTTAATAATAATAATAAAAAATAAAAAAATAAAGAAAGAGAAAGCAAAATCTATGTTGAACACTATTTTTTCTTGATTTTTTGAAAACAAGGTTGGTCAATCTTTTTACACATGTCATGTCTTGTGTAACTTGTTTAACCTTGATGAGCTTATTTACTGCACTTGACTAGTTGAAATTTTGTAGTGCATGTTGTGTGGGAAAGATGTGTATGGTTTTTAATCACTTTGACTTAATCATAAAGTCACTTGTTCTTTGGCTGTCGGACTTGATCCTTTTGAGAAAGGCATAAATAACCATCTCACCACTGTTCTCTAGCCAATCATGAACACCTTAGTGCATATCATAAGATTTTGTGCTCGAGAAAGTGTAGCACATGCACAAAAAGAACATAAGGTGTAGCCTCAAAATTAAATTAAAACTGATGTGTACTATTAGGCTTGATGCCAATTCACTTAATTCAAACCAGTGTGTACTATTAGGCTGAATGCCAATTCATATATAAATAAGAGGCAAAAATGCAAGAAACTTACATGATTGCAAGCTTTTGATCTAGGAGATGTGGGAGTTATAGGATGTAACTCTTTAGGTGATAGTCTCTTTTAAATTCTATGTGATGAATTGTGTAGACTTTGTGTTTGATTGCTATTCACATATCACCTCACATGTATCTTAAGTTTTTGTTAGTTTCACACACTACACAAGTTACTCTTTGTTAAACTCTGTACATGCTAGTGTGTGTGTTTTTGGTCTGACCAACCAAGTTTGAAAATATCTTGAGATTTGTGCACAACATGTTTGTTGCTTGAGAAAATTAAATGGGAGGATGATTGAAATTTTTTTTGAGAAAATTGGGTTTAAAATTTGGGTTTTTGAAAAAGTATTCCATCTCATACTCATGCATTTTGATTTCATTATTCAAATGCTTTGAGAAGTTGTTTTCAAAATTGGATTTGCATTTTTCAAAACAGTGATTTTTCTAAAAATTTTAGTGAGCCTCTGCCCATTTCGATCGATCCAGGGTGATTTTCGATCGATCGAAAAAATGTCCCAGATTGTTCTAAAATGACTGGAAAATTCGATTGATCGAATGTAATTTTCGATCGATCGAAGATCGTGGAGAAGCCTTTTTAAAAGTTGAAATCTGCCTTTTTCAAAGAACTATTCAAACTTTTTCAAAACTTTTTCTTTCTCTCTCCGACGAGGCAAGCTCAATAGTTCCAATTTTTTGTCGTTTTCCTCCGGATTTTTTGCAAGAAATCTCTTTCCTCAAGCCGGTATGTCTGTTTTGCCCTTCCTTTTCAACTTATTTTCATGTTTTCATGCATTTTTTCATGCATTTAAGGGAGATTTTCGGAACTTTTCTTTTTGGGATTATTGATGATTCAGACCAAAATTTGTGAAATTGATCAATGGGTTTTTGTGGGGACACATCATACACTAGTTCCTTGATAGTTAATTTGATCAATTTTGAGTTTTGTGAACTATTGAAAATTCTAGGGTTTATGTTTGGTCTGAATTGGGGCTTTTATGAAATTGAGTTAAATTTGATGAAATTGGCTTTGTGTATTGATGTAACTAGGCATTATAATCATTGTATTGTGTGTTGTAATGCTTAATTCATCAATTTGGTGCAAAAATTTTTCAAGTGGTTTTCAAATTTTTAGGGTTTTTGTTAAGAAACTCTATGTTCAAGCTAATTTTGTGAATTTGAACTTGATTACTGCATTAGTTCATGCATTATAACATTGTTATTGTTCATGCATCATATAGATTTTTATTCCATTATGTTTTTTGTGCTAACTTGCAGTCTGCCATTGGTTTTGTTTTTGTTCTTGTTGTTTTTCTCTTTGTGTCTCTGTCCTTTCCTTAGTACCATGCCTAGGAAGACTAGAGCCCGTAGGACTATTCCCTCTCCTTCTCCACCCCCACCTTCCTTTGATAGTGAGAGGTTCCCTAGTGAGAAAAAACAAGAGATTTATGAGACTCTAAATCTTAAGAGAAAAGTTTAGGCTGAGCGTTCTGTCATACTAGATGAGCTTGATCCTGCCATTAGGGCAAATTTTGAGCGTAGGGGATGGTTGCCTTTGTTAGCTGTGTCTGATCCTCCACCTCCGGCTACCTTGATTAGAGAGTTCTTCTCGAACATCTCTATCCACATCTATGATTCCAGCACTCTAGTTAGAAGTTGGATACGAGGTGTAGAGTACTCCATTACTCCTCAGGTAGTGGCTGATGCTCTTGAGGTACCGTTGGTTTGGCATCCTATCTATCCCTATGATGAGTCACCAGAGTTGAGTGATGTCATGTCTTACATCACTGGGTCATCTATCCAGTGGGGTTCTGATCCTAGGATCACCACCGTTGAGCTTCCTGAGACTGTCTACCTCTTCTTTAGGATAGCTTGTCACTCTCTCTGGCCCATTTCTCATCTGCACACCATTCCTCTTGAGAGGTGTGTATTTTTGTACGCTCTTGTGGCTGATGCTCCTATTAGTTTTCCCCATCTTTTTCTTCGTTCTTTGAACGAAGTTTATAGGAGTTCATCTATAGCTCATGCTCTTGTTCATCCTATCTTCATTCATAGGATTTTACTTTATCTTGGTTTAGAGGATTTCCCTGCTTCTGAGCCTGTTCATGTGATTGCTTCTATAGGTGCGTCTTTTCTTAGACAGAGGGCCGCTCATCTTCGAGCTGGTTCTAAACACCCTAGGTCTGAGCCGTCTAGTAGCGCTCCTCCTCCTTCATCTTCTACAGGTCCTGCTGGTGAGGATATTCCTGATCCTGATGTAGCTGCTGCTGTTGCTCCTCCACCTCCTTCAGCTGACTTTAATGTTCGTCGTACCCTGGAGACTGTCATGACCGTTCAAGCGGCTCATGGTCAGATTTTGGTGGATTTGCTTGATGAGATGCGAGCTCTGCGAGCCGACCTTGCGCGTCTTCATTCACCCTCACCACCTCCTTTTAATAGCGACTTTTGATTGCCCTTTGGCATTCCATCACAAAAAGGGGGAGTAGAGTTTTGACTTGTAGATGAGTTTTTGTAGTTAGAGGGAGATTGTTTTTGTTATTTTGTGGAGTTTATTAGATTGTATCTAGGTGCTTCACCTTGTATATCATTTTTGGGAATATTCATGTTAGGGGGAGTAACATTGATTGATATATTGATATACATGTTTTTTATTTGATTCTTGTTGTCTTATGATTCACTGCTTATTGATTTATATTTATGAGTTGATTCATTGATATATATCTTTATTTTGTGTTGTGTGAATCTTACAAGAATAATTATACCTGTTTATATACTATTTCCTGTCACACATGCGTTTATGTGTTTGTTGAGTATTTCAGGAATATACAGGTTGATTCAACAAAGCTGTTGTCTACACTTGCAACCAATGGATAGTAGTTAGGGTTGAATTTGAGTTTATGAGCATTATTTTGTAAAGGGCTTTTTACTTGTAAACTTTGAGCTTTTAATTTGTGTTTTGTCACGGATTGCCAAAGGGGGAGTTTGTTAGGTTTTAAAGGTTTAGGAATTTATGTATTTAGAACTCTAATTTGTAATGTTGGCAAACCATGATCAAAACAATGTACTTAGTCTTGTTTAGGCTTGCTCAAAGTTGATAAAATATTGTAAAGTTGGAATTGAGTGACTGCAGATGCATTGGGGCATTTCGGCCTGGCTCAATCGATCGAAGGTTAGACTCGATCGATCGAAAATCGGCCCAGATGCGTTTTCTGCAGAATTTCCAACTCAGCCCTAACTCTTTAAACGTTTAGGGTTTTATGTTTTTGCCCTAGGTATATAAGGCAAACCCTAGCCACGTTTTTAAGAGTTGCACAAGTTGTATTGTTGCTCATACATTGCGGTTTTGTGTAAATCTCTTGTGAGATCTAGAGGAGCTTTCCTTTACACAAAGTTTAGGGTTTTCAAGATTGAGATTACTTCAACATCTTGATGATCAACTTGGTTGCTGCCTTTGAAGCTTAAAGAATATCAAGCGTGGGTGCTTGTAGTTGATTTGAGGGATTCAAAGAAAGAAGTAGTCCGTGGACTCGGAGCCTGCGCGTGGTCATGTCAGGAAGTTTTACTGGTGGGTAGTATTAGGAAGTCAAGCGAGGAGCTTGTAAGTCATTTTGTAAGAACTTCAATTCTTTCTTAGTGGATTCCGTTTTACCTTGAGGATCAGTGGGTTAAATCCTCCCTAGGTTTTTCCGTGTGGTTTCCTGGGTGATCATATTATTGTGTCTTTTATTATTCCGCTGCTTTATATGTTTGATATGATTATTTGATTGTTTTAACCTAGAATTGTTTAATTTGACTAAGTAACAACTTGGCTAATTAACTAGGCTGCGCAATCTGGTTGTTTGTAAGGGGTCTAAAACCGTTCAGAAGGGATAAGCGAGAGGTTGTCTACGTGTGAGGGTGAAATCGCCAGTTTGTTCTTGGTGGTCCCCTCGAGTGTGCCTACCTCTTGGGTAGTGGCTTGGTACGGCTCTGTCCTGATAGTACAACGCTCCTAAGGTACACTATTTTGACAGGGAATTTATGGTGCGCCCTGAAATGATGACATATTCTGTTGCGCTGGCAAGGCTGTGACGTCATCAGTTGCGTTCAAATCATCACTGTCAGTAGGGGCTGGTTGGACTCGGTGGTCAGGTTTGTGGAATAACTCCGCTAGGGTGGTGGTGTTCTCTGCCCTTAGCCATGGCCCTGAGGCAATGAACTTGTGGCCAAAAGGATTTCGAATGAAGAATAAACTACCATGACATACATGAGACTCATGACCAATAAACCCACAACAATAGCATACATCAGCCAATTTCTCATATCTTAGACTAATCCAAAGGTGGGAGAGGTTATCTCTAGGCAGGCCTGGTATGAGAGGTCGTGAGAGGTTGATTTCGATTTGCATTCAATAAACCTTTTCCAGGCTCCTCCACCTTCTCCGGCTAAGTCAATCTCAGCAACCTTTCCAGCTTTCTCGCCCAGCAAGCGGAGGTTGTTTGGGGATCTCCATAGCTCGAGGAGACCATGAACCTGTACCCAGAACGCAGAGGATTTGAAGTTGATCTCTTGCCATGTGAGAGATGGATTCCATTGCTTTAAGACTAGGTGTCCTCCTCTAATGGACCATGGCCTCTTTCGGTAGGCGTTTTTCATATCCGCTTTATGTTGGAAGTGAAAGGTGAATAGATTGTTATCAAGGCGGCTCACCCGAATCTGAAAAATTGGTTTCCATGCTCTGTTTACCACATCGGAGACTATGGATGTTCCTACAGATTTGTATGTGATAAGCTTCCCTAGTAGAACCCAGGAGGGAGATTTACAGTCGTCTTGGTTTGGAGGGAGCTCTAGGCAGGCATCAATCCATGTGCTATTCTTGGTGCGAGGAATGAGGTCTGATACCTCCATTTTAGGAGCACCGGAGAAAAAGACCGGTTTGGAAAGAACTAGACGAAGCAAAGGGTAGAAGAGGGATGGAGTCAAGTGGGGAAAGAAAAAACAAAAATAAATGAAGAGGATGGTGACAGGAATAATGGTAGAAGCAGTGGTGATACTAGACAGCAAGGTCAGCAGTACAGTTTGGTGACTCTGGGATTTTGGAGAGGGAAAAGGGTAAGGATGCTACAGAGAAAGGGAAAGGGTGCTATAGAGAGCACGAAGATTTTTTTTCCAATTCGTGTTTGGATTTGAACCTTGTTATTTGTGGCAAATTTTTGGACACAAATAAGTAGAGTTATGCGGTTGGTCCAAAAGGCATGAAGAGAAGCAATCTAGTTTGCCCCAGAGCTGCAAGCATGTGAGCAGAAGAGCCATAGCTCCCACCAAAACTTCAATTTCAGAACAGTAAGGCTATTTGCAGTCATTAACTAGTTAAAACTGAGACTTAATCAAAGCTTGTGACTAAGACAAGTATCAAGTTCAAATCCAAGTCTCCCTCCACTATGTGAACCAAGCTCACTAAAAGAAGGGTGACTAGCCAAGGGAAAAGAGTGAAGAGCAGTGAATTGCAGGGAAAAAGGATGATTCCACATCAATTTGGATCCGTGCAAAGTTTGACAAGAGAGCTTGGAACACTTGGGAGACCAATGGATCCTTATTGATGTCATATGTAAAAGAAGGAACTCTTAAAGAACAAGAAAATAACTGCTATGTAACAAAAGAACACAGCTTTGCTTTTACCTCCATAAAATCAACACACACAAAAGGTTGTTACAAGCCTTAATTTTAGAATATCTAAATATTGGTTTTCCTTTTAAGGAAGCCATTTTTATGAAAGCTAAACAGCCAAGGATTGAATGCTTATGGAACACCATTTGTGAGTACAAATTTTATTTATCACACTATTCGTTAATTAGATTTTCGGGAAGTTTTATTGATAGGGATTAGGGTAGTCTTGAAAAGTCTCTGACCCCACTTCCTTATAAAAATTCTTTTTAAAAAAGGTAAACCTTAATTATTGTAGTTTATGCGTAATTTATTAGGTTTCTTAATTGAATTCAAATGGGTTGTTTTGAATTTAATATTCTTTTTTTTTTTAGTTTTAAATTTAATTATTATTGGAAAAAAAAAACACTATTCTTATTATGTTGGTCTTTTTTTTTTCTTTTTTTGGAAAAGCTTATATTGTTGGTCAATGCAACAATGTTTTTGAATTTAATTGAAATACCTAATGTAATAACCATATAGGTACTGTATTTGTGTTTTAAGAAAATAATAATAATAATGATTGAAGCCATATTTGCAAATGGTTTCTTACTAAGAGCATCCACATTGGTGAAGCCATAAATTTAGTAATATGACTCCACAAAAAGTTACTTTATCTATTTTACCTTCTCACTTTACAAAACACCCAATATCAGTAGTTTTATTTTAGTTTTCAACACAATAAAACAATATAAACAATACAATAAAATAATATATTCACTACAAAGCAGTGTAAACACTGAATAAAGTAATATATATATATATATATATATATATATTTAATATAAAGTAGTGTGAACACACAATTTAATTATACTTTTTTTTTTTACCTATGAGCTACAGTGCACAGTTGCTTTTGATTATGCACTGCAGCTGTGAAGCCAAATTATTTTGTTTTGGCTCCACCAATGTAGCCATAAATTTGATTTGGTGGTGCTAAAAATAACAATACAGCTTTTTACCACCACCAATACTAATGCTCAGAAAGTAGAATAGCCATATTATTGGAAAGAATTCTTTATCTTCATTAAAAAATTCAAAATTGATGACTATTAAAAAAGTCTTTAGAAAAAGTTTTATTATTTGATATGAACAATGATTATTCAACCAACTAAATAAATTTCTCTCAAAAAAAAAAAAACTAAATAAATAAATTGTATGATCTCTATCAACTTAAAACTATCAATTATCAATTATCAATATGGTATCATAATAGAATATTCTTTGAAAATTAGGATTTTTTTTCCTTAAATAAACTTGGGTTATGTTTGTTTAACAGAAAGTGACTTTCCAAATAAAAAAAGGATTTTTATTTTTTATTGGGGGAATGAAAGTCTTCTTTTGGTTTGTTTTTTGAAAATTAATTGTTTTTATTGATGGCATAGTAGCCTATAAACAAAAAATTTCCACTTCCTGATTTTAAATATTAATTGACCATGTAAGTCAATATTGAAGAAGTAATCAGTGATCAGTGAAGGTACCATGCTAGTCAATGCTAGTCCACTTCTGATTTTAAACATTAATTTCCACCTCTCAACTAGGTTAACGCATTGATTGAGATAAAAGTGGTCAAAATTTGTAATAATTGGGAATTGATAAAAACATGACATATTAGACATTGAAAATTCATATCAAAACACAAAAAATTTATTGATGTCTTCGTCTGATGATAAAGAGCTATCATCAAAAGTAAACCATAAGTTACAACTCTCTAAGAAAAACAATACATATCAATATAGTAATTCATTATGACTCCAACAATATAAACACAAGTATGAAACGCCGATATAAAACTAACAAGCATGCACAAAATATAGTAATTCAATACTACTCCTATAATATACAAACAAGTATGGAACGTCAATACAAAACTAACAAACATGCACAAAAGTCAATTAATAAATGATATAACAAGATAATTCAGCATAAAAAGATTTTTTTTTTTTTTTTGAGAAAGTAAAATGGGGGTCTTTATGGTTATATTACACTCCCGGGTAGGATTTGAATGAATTAATTTCAACAAATTACAACCATAGTTTTTTTAGTGGAATTATGGTGTGTCTTTGTGTTGGAACCACTTTCTCAACCCTGTGTTGTGTTTGTGTTTGTGTTTGTTTCTCAAAAAAAAAAAAAAAAATCAACAAATTACCATAAAAAAAAATAGAAGAATTTTTAATGGCTTGATAAATACAATGATAAATTATATATTTGACCCCTAATTTTTATGCTATGTATCAATTTAGTCCAAGATCATTTAAATTGACATCAATTTCGCCCATGACTTTTTGATATTAGAATTCGTCAGCGCAGATTGGTCCAAGACAGATCCCAGCCATAAGCTTTCTCATATTGAATCAACCAAAAAAAATGGAGTGTTCTGTTCTCTTCAGCTGCAAATGATCGATATATTTAAGAGCGTCACAAAGAGCTCTACATTTGTTTGCGCAAAAGTAATACAGAAACAATGTGGTTACCATCTTCTGCTGTCTCTTCTCTTTTATAGCTTTCTTTTTTTTTTTTTTTTTTTCCAAGTGTAATTCCCAAATTTTGAATGTGCCTGTAGGGTTATTTGATCTCCTCCTTTTCTTTTATCAAATTTCTATGTTCTTCTTTTTCAATTTCCCGTAATTTTCATTTACTCCTCATTCTGTCACGAAAGGGGAGAAGAATTTAGAAAGTTCTCTGCAAGCATTGCAAATGATTGATATTCAACACTCACCAAATTAGAGGAACTGCAGATTTTTTGGTATCTCCTTTCCGGTAAATAAAAAATGGATTGCCCATTTTCCAATAATACAGAAACAAAGTGGTAAGCTTATCTCCTACTCTTCCTCTTCTCTTATAGATTACTCTTTTTCTCTATTTTTGAAACCCAAATTCCAAAGGGTCTGCTATTTCTTTCCCAGTATAATACCCATTTTCATAGTATAATTCACAAATTTTTCAGAAGATGGATGATCATGCTAGTGAGTAAATAATAGAAATTCAAGAATTAACAGTATTAAAATGGTTACCAAAATATAAGATACTTCCAGCAAGAACTAATCAATGCAACAATCATAGGAATGGTTCCCTATGACATACATGGATTTATTCCTGGATTACAGATTGTGAAATCTAAGATTTCTCCATTACTAAAGATTGTCATAACCAGTCAATGGAAAACAAAACCTTCCCATATCCTTGTCAGATTCTTTTCAGGGTTTCATAAGTAAATGCACTTAATACCGAATTGCGTACTCATTATTAGTTTTTGATTTTCAATTACAAACCCTGCATTGTGGTGGTATCTAAATTTTCTATAAAAATCTGGATCCATATAAGAAAGAAAAAATAGTTGTTGTATTCTTAGTTGTTGTTGCCCCATCTACTTCAACAATCCCCAGTAAGATATTTTGAAATCAAAAAGAGTAAACAAGAGTGGATGACTTTCCACTATAGTTGCAGAACCTTTATTTATTTGATGAAATATCAATAAACAATTCCAAGAAGCTGAGATATCTACAAGCAAGGGTGTGGTGCCCCAACAGATGCTGCCATGCTCATAATCCTTCATTTCCCAACTAGAGGTTATGTACTTCAGCATCGATATGTCAAGATTTCCCATGTTCCAAGTATATAGATAAACTTTTGACCCCTATGCTAAGCTCAGAGAATCTAAAATTGGTATTTTTGCTCAAATGTCCTTATGTTTAAATATCACTTTGAATGGACTAGCTTATGCACTTAAATTTTTAATTTCCATAATTCTTGTTCAAAATTGTGTGCTCATATACTGTAGCATATTTTTCTGCATAGCATACTTAGATCTTCGAATTTTCCATCCAACAACAAAAATCAAGTACTTTTGTTTGAACAATCAATTCTAAACTTATTGAGATTGTTTGTGTGTGTGTATTCTAGTCTACCAACAATGCATTGATTAGGGCTCTTTAGTTACTACTACACACTGTAGCATATTTTTCTGCATAGCATACTTAGATCTTTGAATTTTCCATCCAACAACAAAAATCAAGTACTTTTGTTTGAACAATCAATTCTAAACTTATTGAGATTGTTTGTGTGTGTGTATTCTAGTCTACCAACAATGCATTGATTAGGGTTCTTTAGTTACTACTACATTGTCCTCACTATTAAGTTTTCACTAACCAATTTTGGATTAATTAGGGCTCTTTCATTAGTCATATTCAAGCTTCTCCAAAGTTTATTAATGTTATGAATTCATTTGAAGTTAGTTTCAAACATGAGAAATACCCAGTGGCAAATTATTTATTCTATTTTAAACAGATTTGTAGATGACCTTAAAGTCCGGTTTGCTGTACAGTGTGCACTAGAAGGAAGTATAACTTGAGATTAAAATCAAATTAAACGAGAAGGTTAACAACTCTTTTCTTTTGAGATCAAATTATAATGTTGGGTAAGCTGTATTACTCATCATTGGATTACTTCATAATTGCAGTTACATTTATTCTCAAGCTAAGCTAATTTTACCGTCTTCAGTTTTCTTTCTTTTTTTTTTTCCTAAAAGACCTCTGGTTGTAGGTCAGCTGGAACCTTAACTTGAATGCACCTGCAAGTGTCAATTGGGTATATTTGGTATCACTTCGACAATGCATCAAGTAAGGCCTAGGCTTTCCTAGTATTTACACATTTCACCATGTTTGCTTCTATCTCTTATATATAAAAATATCAGAAATAACTCTCTTTTTTTTTTTTTTGGAATATGCAGGATTCCTTACAATTCGTCCGCTGTTCAAATCCTATGTTATGGCTTCCTAACTTAAAGTCTTCGTAGCAGTGACTTCAGATATTCTAGATTATGAGGTACACATCTAGGATTAGCCTTACATACTGATTATCATCATATATATCTTGTTTTGAATGTTCAAACTTTATTACTAATCAATGGCATGAACTATGATATTCAGTCTCCAGACGTCTGCAAGAAATTGAAGAGCCCAATTAAGAAGAGCAACTTGAAACTCAAATTTGATGCATGTTTTTTCTCCGTGATCAAGTTATGCTCTAAGATATACATCTGGTGACTTTCCAAATTGCACACTTGATTGATTATTAAAATCATTTCACAGATAATCATGGCTACAAATCTCTGCAAAGAGCATATAATAGTAAGCTTCAATTAATGGATTTTCAAATTTCTATGACAGTCTTTTCTTATTGTCAGTCTTGTTGTCTTAACTAAGAGGCCAACGTTTGAGTGCACCACTTCATACCACCATATGGAGGGTAATAGCCTACAGATTGCAGATAAGCCGAATTTTGTTTGTAATTATTCGATGAATAAAGTATGTGTATTACTTAGAAATATTACTGAAAACTTCTATCAATGAAATTGTCTATGACTTAAAATCTAAATTATCATAGCTGGGCTTTTATCCAATTTGAATTGTATTTCCTACACTTAAAGCCTCATTGTCAGTGATAAGTTGAAATAAGATACGCAATTTTCTTGCCATAGGATATGATTATTTTGTGAGAATTTGCTAACTGATTTGAAAAAATTGAGGGAGGCATCACAAATTTAGGGAAAAAGTTAGACCATACAGACATGAATGTTAAATCTAAAATGCTTACATAAATTAGTTTTGCAGTCTACCCAGAAAAGAATCAGGGATATTAGCCAATTGCTAATCAAGGTTGAACAAATTTGTGCCTTGTCAATACTGTCCAGCTTTAAGTTTTACTATCACTCACTGCAGTGCTTCAACTTGTGACACATATAACCCACTGGAAAACGTAATTCTATTCTTGTTGTGACTGAATTCACGTTGAATGTTTGTTTATGCAGGTTTGAAAAGTTGACAGATTTTTACTTAAATGGGTAAATTTGAAGTCCACTTCCAAATGGGAGGAGTTGAAAGAGTTGGATACTCTCTCTTTAGTGCCATTCTAGTTTTCGATTCTGTGTGCTGGTATCAAGGAAAACATCAAAAGCTAATGATATTTGCATCAGAATGTGTAGTGTGGTGGTCAGTAGAGAAATCATTGCTGCCTGTATATAAGACTCCAATCTTTGATAATAGGTGACCTCATCTGCTGTGACAATAGAATGTCTTCTCTAAGGACTGATGTTATATGCTGAAGGTATACCTTTTGTCATTTTTACTTATAGTCTTATCATAGTTACTAATAAAAGAACTCCTAGTGAGTGTTATTTTAATGTCTTTTCTTTTGTCATTCAATTTAACCATTGTCATTGTAGATACAAAGAAATCTCGTGTGTTTTTCTGCTGTTATCTGTAAAATAATTTGCTATATCTATAGAATAATTTATCATGATTCATCACCATTTTCACAATTAGGTGTTTTTGTAAGGTCTAAACTGGGTTATTGTTCAGCATTCCCTTTATATCCAGTAGTTTCCTTACAAACCATTGTTCTTCAGTCTTTTGTTTAATTCTTATGCTGCCATATGTTGGCATTTAAATTTATTTTCAACCTACAGCCAAATCAAGGGAGATACGGCAAGCTACAATGATCCACATTGCCCAAGAAGGTGGCTGTTTTGTTCTAAGAACCAATTCTGCAGAAAAGGAAGACTATCTGCTGTCAACAGAATGTATTTCTGGAGGTTCAAATGGTGATTCGTATGTCAATACAATCAGATGGGACCATTCTGGCTGGACCTAATTACTAAGGGAGTCCCTCATCTGAAGCAATCTTGTCCGCTCTTCTGTTCCAGAACTTGGAGGGTGTTTTAGCAAAGCTAGATTTTTAGTGGAAATGGGCATCAAGTTGGACCAAACTCGGTCAATCTGACTCTTGAGTACACCCAATCCAATTTCTTTTACAATTGCTGTGAAAGCAGAAGTTCTTGATGAGTTGCAATGGTGACTTAGCTGTGTAAAAAGTTAAGTGTCCATGATTCGTCCAACACATTTTGAAGAAATCAAATATTTGTATAGATTATTCTGTACAGTTCATGAATATGTTAGTCCTGGAATGTTTGCAATTGCTGCGATGAACTTTCATATGTATACTAAAATGATGCTGTATCTTTCCCCCTTGGTACTTTTCTTTCAAAAACATTAGGTATCTTAAAGACTAAAGAGTACTTATGAATGCCAGGCTACAATTTTGCGAAAAAAAATGCATCTCTATTGTTGTAGTTACTTGAGTCAGAGATACTGGTTCCTACTTGGTTTCCTAGTCCCTAGATATTGTGGTGCTTTTACCTTTTTCCAGAATAATGGCAATGCTCATTATTATAACCTAGGCCTTTTCATACAGAATTGATAAAGGCATAATTCAAAGAAGTCAAACGTAGATGCTCATCAAGGTGGCCAAAAATTGCTGCAAGCACATAATTCACTTACCTGTCTGTGTCACTATCATACAAGAAGTCCTTGTATAAGAGAAACTTCGCTTAATTTAATAGTAAAACTTCAAAGAATTATAAACACAAATGCCAAGTAAATTTGGCATTTGACACACCTCATGAGACATGGTTTTTGGTGTTTGGTGTGCCAAATGCCAAATTTTGGCATTTCAATTTGGCATTTGGCACACTTGATGCCAATGCTCTAATAACAGACAACATTCTAAGGCAAAAATAGCAGGGATAACACAACTTGAGCTGCCATGAGGGAAATGAAGCAAGCATTAATCAATTTTCCAGTTACTAATTAATTGATTAAATTATTAGTAATATTTTCCCCAAGAAATAATTATTTTTAGTATTTAGGTGAAGAAAGAGAGACAGAGCGGGCCCATAGGTTAACCTCAACTCACGTTGATTTTTTTTTTTTAATTCTTTTTTTAGATATGAAAGAATGAAGTCTATTCTAGAAAAGATTTTACTAATTGAGTTAAGTGAAACCTACTATGATAACTTTTCATACAATTGAAAAATTGTGACTTGTTTGGTTGTACTGAAATGTAAATTAATTTGGAATATAGATATTACTAAAACTATAATCCATTTATAAATGTTGTCAATATTAAATTTTTTTTGTCATTTCATACTCTATTTAAGTCATTTAAACAAAAAATTGAAATCCAAATCCTTCTCATTTTAATACCTCTATCTAGACAAGTCAATAAAAAAGTGCAATAATTCTTAATTAGAGTACAAATCCCATATTAATAGGAAAAGAGTGTGTGGCATTGTTATGCACAGCTCAACAAAATGGGGTGGCTGAGAGAAAGTATAGACATATTGTGAAAACAACTTTTAACTCTATTATCTGAATCCAAAGTTCCTCTAAATCTCTGGCCTTATGCTTTTGCAACTTATAAGTTCCTCATAAACAAACTACCTACTATGTCTTTAAATTTTCATTCTCCTTGGGAACTTCTCTTTGGTCAATTTCCAAATTATTCTCAATAGTCGATAGGGAAAGAAGGATGCAATACTCTCTTTCTCAACAGCAGTGGTGCTATATAGGTATAATGCTAAAATTTAGCTCCACAAACACAAAAAGCCTGTTGCAGCAGTGGAGCTAAATCTAAAAATTTTAGCTCCATTGCTACAGTGCACATCTATAAATAGATGTGCACTATTCATGAGAGCTAAAAAAAAAATATATATATATATATATATATTATTTTATTCTTCCCGCCCATTAAAAAATTATTTCTTCCTCTCTCTCACTCCGTGCCTTTCTCTCTCTTCCAAATCACTCAGCCTCCTCTCCCAAATCACAATCACTCAACTCTCACTCCGTGCCTCTCTTTCTCTCCCAAATCACTCAGCCTCCTCTCCCAAATCACTCAAGCTCTCATCCTCTCTTAGTCACTCTCGACCTAGCCATCCCTCTCACTCTCCCAAAACTCTCTCAAGCTCTCAGTCACTCCCAACCCAGTCGTCCCAAGGCCCCAAATCACTCACCATCACTCCTCTCTCATCGTCACGCTCTCAATCTCCCTTATTCACCGCTGCCGGCCCGACCCAGCTGTCCCAAGCCACCGATAAACTCACCGTCACTTTCCTCTCTCACTGTCACTCTCCTCTCTCATCGTCACTCTCTCAAGCTCCCTCATTCACCGCCATCGGCCTGATCGCCTCAGACCCACACCGCCGATCGCCTTAGACCCACGCCGAGAATCCACTTTCAATCGCCGCCCATCTCTCTATTCTCTTTGCTATGATTGAGGTTTTTTATTTATTTATGTATTTTCATATAAGTTTGGTGGCTGTGGTGGTGGTGGTTGATTTTGGCTATGGTAGTGGTAGTGGATGATTTTGATAGTGGGTTTGTGGATTTTGGTTGTGGTGGTGGTGAATGATTTTGGCTTTGGCAGTGGGCTATGAGTTTTGTGGTTTATGATTGTGGTTGTGGTTGTGGTTGTCGTGGTTGGTTGTCATGGCTGGTGGTTTGTGGTGACTAGTGGTGATGGGGTTGTGATTGTGATTGTGGCTGTGGTTTTGTTTTTGGTTTTTTGTTTTTGTTTTTTTTTTTGTTTTTATTTATTATTATTTTATGTTGTGTTGTGGTTGCCAAAGTAGAGTGGTGGTTGTGGCTGGTTGTGATTGTGGCTGTGGCTGTGGCTGATGACAGAGGTGGTCGTGGGTGGTGCTGTGATGTTTTTTGGGTAGGAGATATATTATTTTATTGTGATGATTATATTATTTTATTGTGGTGAAAGTTAAAATAGATCTACTGCTGCAGCACGTGTGTAAGTAAAATAGATAAAGTGACTTTTTGTATAGCTAAATAGCTAAAATTTTAGATTCATTGCTGTGAATGCTTATGACTCTATTTGATTGGTATCTAAACTAGTTTAGGGATTTTTTCTTTTAAAAGCATTTTTTAAGGGCTCCAAAATGGGCGTTACTAAACTTTTGTTGTTTTTATTCGGGCTGATTTTTCTAAATTTGATTGTTGTTATTTGGGTTTAAAACTTTAAATGTTTTATTTAAGGGACCAAAATCTCATAACATTTTCAAAAAAATACAATTTTGTCCTAAACAGTAATACCACTTTTAATTCATGTGATCTTATCTATTTTCTATATATAAAATGATCGTGAGTAAAAGTTACAGTATTTTTTTGGTTTGTTCAATTCCCACTATTTCACGAGCTAGGGGTAATATCTAATATCACTAGTTGAACTCACTTTTCATTTTTCAACTTATTTTTATATTCATATGAGCTAAGTTGAACACTTGAACTCACTTTTTATTTTTTAATTTAGTTTTATATACATACGAGCTGTTACCGTGTTTGTGTGTGTATATTATAATAATAATAATAATAATAATAATAATAATAATAATAATAATATTGACACAAAAAAATTGCCACAACATTTTCACAATTTTCAAGGTATTAATTTCTTATAAATAAAAAATAATAATAAAATATCATAATAGAATTAACCACAACTAAAAATAAAGGTATTGTAAAAAGAAAAGTGCTCATTCACAACATTTTTCACAATACTTTCATAACAAATCATAGACGGTTAGTTGTTATTGGTTTTAATTTAAACCTACGACTGAAATTATTTTTTTGTCCACCAATAACAACTTGCATCTTATGATTTTTGTTGTAAAAGTGTTGTAAAAATGTTGTGGACATTCCCTTGCAAAAATGTTATGATATCTTGTTATTGTCATAATATTTTTATAATTATTAAGGTGTCAATTCTTTACAAGTCAAAATAAAATATAATAAAATAATAGAGGTATTATGAAAATGACGTGGCATTCTATTGTGTTTCTAGAATTTTTTTTTTTTTTGGTCAATTTTGTTGAGTCAAAATTCATGGTTTCATATGTATAGTTTTCTTGGGTTGACTTTTTTGTATTTTTTTTTCTTTATGTACCATTTTAAGTAAAAAAAAAAACACATAGCTTTAGACACAAAAAAACAAAAATTTAGGGTAAAAACACTTTTTATTGTTTATATTGTTTATGTTTGGGGGTAGTTTATGATGGGATAGCAAAAATTACATCTATGGTTCATTCAAGGGAATTGTCCATGATCTCCAGTCAGCCAAATGGCCAGACCATCTCTGATTCGTCCAGCTGGGTCGTCCATGAGTATTGATCAATTAAATAAACCTCAGGCAATCAGGTTGGAAGAGTCATCCATGTGCAAAGCTTATGGACGACCACACAACAATCTATATACAAAGAGTCGTCCATGACTAAAGCACATGGACGACCATGTAACACTTGACAAAATTCTGGAGTGGTTAATCAACCCGTGTTCATCGCCAGCAATTTCTCCTAAGTATGTAACTTCCATCATCGGTTGCTACTTCTATAGCCGTTGAAGAAGTTATCTCCGTAATTTTAGACTTCCACGAATCTTGGGGAGGTTACTAAACCAAGTAACTGCCCCAAGGTTCCCTATATAAGGACTGGTCTGAATCAGGCAGAGGTATGAGATTCTGAGATTTTATTCCCAAAAAGTTGGAACTCCATTTTCTTGTGAGAAACTAACTTTGTCATCGGAGGGTATTTGGCCGGTCTACCTCGGTCACCCATTGATTGTTTCTTCTCTTACAGGCCTTCGCTACCGCTGTAGCACTTTCCCCCTTAGGTTGAGTTTTGATTGCACTAAAAAATGAAAGAGTCTGCGTTTGGCGTTTTTCTATGGGTCCCGTGCCTGTGCATTGTTCACGGGACCCGCAAATATGGATTTAAGCAAATGTTAAGTTAAAACTGAGTCCCACGGTACTATTCACACATTTAAAATTTATTTTCCTATAGTATTTTCAGCAATAAGTTTTCAGTTTTCAACAATAAACGGTATCCAAACAGACCCTTAATATTTTGGAAAACAGTAAGAGTCCGTTTGGATACGGCTGAAAACTGAAAACTGAAAACTGAAAAACACTGTAGCAAAATAATTTTTAAATATGTGAATAGTACCGTGAGACACATTTTTAATGAAAAAGTTGCTAAAAAGTGAGGTTTGTGGGTCCCATAACTGAAAAGTTGCTGAAAATTACTGAAAAGTGGTTGAACAGTTGCTGCAAAAGTTACTGTGTGAACACTGTTCACACCTCCGAAGTCAACAATCACGGCTTTTGAAAAAAAAAAAAGCGCAAAACGTGGACGTGGAAAGCGCAAAACGCGCTTCTCAAACGCACACTAAGTATGTTATATTGTTATTCTCTCAGTTAAACCCTAATGAAAGATTATGATTCTTAAACTATTCTATTGTGTAATGTCTAAAATACCCTTACTAAATTTTAATATCCAAAAAAATTTATTCATGTATTTTGAGTTTTAGGTGCAGTAATATTTTAGAATGATGATATAAAGTGTTTTATTTGTCATATAGAGAACATTGGTTTTCTAACTTAAAAAATCTTTGAGATTTATAATTTTTCTAATTTAAAATTCAAGATACGTACATTCTGTTATCTTCTTCTTCTTTTTTTTTTTTTTTTTTTACCTAAAATGAGAGTTTATTAAAAACTAAGTAAGCTAAACATTGTACCTCAACTCATGTAAAATGAAAAAAAGAAGAAAGTATAAATGACAAAATTTTCATTGTATATGGTTGAAGGTATTTGATGAAAAGATTCAATTGTAGCATATGCCATTATTCATTGCGAAAATTTAAATATTATGACAATATTTTTGTAAAATTCAGTTACTTATTGTTGGAAGATGATGACATTCATTATTATTCTTAGAAGTTTTTAGCAAGTGGATATTGCATTTAGCAAATAAATATTAAGAAACTATTATAGTAAAATAGATATTTATGTACTAAATAGCAATCAAAATTCTTATATGAATAAGAAACAAACATTTTTTTTTATGTAAATAGTTTCATGCTTCTTTAAATAAAAATTCTGTCTTAGTTGTCTCACTCAAGAGGTAGGCACATGCTGCCTAGTTAACCATATAAAAAGAGTGAACAGACTTAGGAATAGTATTTTTGGTTTAATCAAGTTTAGGTAATTGGAGTGAATATGTGTTTAGCAGTTAATTCGTCTCTTTACAAAAAAAAGAAAAAAAAAAGGTTTGGGTGAGTCTAAACGGTGCGTTTCATTTTCAACTTAAGAGAAACTCATAGACGCCCAAAGTACAGTCTGAAATTTGAAAGAAGTGAGGGAGGCTTGCAGAGAGAGGGAGAGGAGACCAGATGAGAAGATTTTCTGTGCATAGCAGAGGCCAGAGATTCAGAGGAACTCTAATTCAGGTATTTTATCTGTTACTGTTAGAATTGTGATGTGGGTTTTGAGATTTTGATTTGCCATATTTTTTCTGTGGAAAATCATATAATATTAGTCTTTTAATTGAGAGGAATTAATTTCTTCCTTAATCAACAAAAGCACACTCTTTTTTTGGGTTCAGGGAAAAATTACATGATTTCAATGGGTCTACTCCAAGAAAGCATAAAATTACCATATGGATATTGAAAAATGCTAATGTTATTCTATTTTACTATTCTAAAAACCCACAATTCTATTATACTATCTCATTTTACAATGCCTCCATGTCTCAAGCTTTTATTTTCCTATTCTACTCGTTAAAATAATATATCTATCTATTAAAATAATATATCCTAAAATTATATATTTTCTCTCCCATCTCTCCCCTCTCTCTCATTTTTAGCTCTCTTCTAGTCTTCTATCTGCAACTTCCGCCGGATCCTTCATTTCCGGCGAGGACCATTGAATAGGTTCAAGAAACCCAGAAATCATTCAAACAAAATCCAACAATAACCCATCAACTCAAACACCCAAAACTTCATAGATCAACCAAAAAAGCATCAATCAACAAAACCCACAAACAAAAAATCCTAAATTTCTATCTGCAACTTCCGCCGGAGCCTTCATTTCCGGCGAGGCTCAAGAAAAAGACCATTGAATAGGTTCAAGAAACCCATAAATCATTCAAACAAAATCCAACAATAACCCATCAACTCAAACACCCAAAACTTCATAGATCAACCAAAAACGCAGCAATCAACAAAACCCACAAACAAAAAATCCTAAATTTCTATCTGCAACTTCCAGTGGAGCCTTCATTTCCGGCGAGGTTCAAGAAAAAGACCGTTGAATAGCCGAGTCTGGCATCCCGGCAAGGTTCATTTTCGACGCTCAGTCTCGCACTTCCATGGGAGGTACAACTCGGCTTGCCTGCACTTGTTGAGAGGAAACCACACCGGAAACCACGCCGGAAAAAGCTTAAACCACACCAGAATAGCCCACCGTGAGAGAGATGTGATGAGAGAGAGAGGCCGTTGTGGAGAGAGAAAGGAGATGAGAAACAGAGAATCACGAGAGAGAGTCAGTGAATAAACAAATATTATTTTGTTTTAGAATTGTGCTACAGTGAGTTCTATCTTTAGAATTCACTGTAGCAAAAATTGCAAAAAATTTACAATTCTTGCCTTTAGCATTTTCTGATGCAGCAGTTTTTAAGGGTTGAAATGCTAAAAACACCTTAGATATAGCATTAGCATTCTCCAATGCTAAATGCTCTTATGCCGACTTGTGCCACTCATTAGTACATCTACACTGTCACAAGTGTTAAAAAAGTCTTTTTGATGCCTATACAAGTGATAATGGAGATGCATTCTGCAAAGTTAGTTTCTATATGAAAATGGGTATAAGTTCTTTTAGTCATCCATATAATGGTTTGTTTATTCATGATGTTTCAGCATCAAATAACTCAACTTTTGACATGCTGAAGGATTGCTTTATGCCTTCTATATACAAGTTTTCTCCTTTTTCTCTTGGAGTTAATCTTCTATTGAAGATGTTAGTGCCAATAAGTCAAACGTTTGAATTTAATGTCTGGGAATTATTTTGTTTACATTTTACTAAGCATACTTATTTTGTTGAGGCTGTTGAAGAGAGACATTAAACCTTGGTGAAAAATGTACAAGAATTAGTTTGGTCTTTAGTGCTGAAGGTGGCCTCTGAAGCCATGTACCAGATCATAGGATAAATGACATTATTTCTTTCACCTAATGCTTTTTAATGAGAGGTAGACCTGAAGTTTATGCTCTCCTATGAGGCAAGGCAGAAGTTTTAAGGTCTTAGCCACCTAAAGAGATGATATAGATAGCTTTCATTTGTACAATAAGAAGTTCTTTAAATAGTCTTTGTTAATGAATGCTTTTGGTAAGTTGCTTCTTTGAATATTACTGCTTACCTTGTTAGGGGTGAATGCTGATCACCTGACAACTAGTTTTAATGGGTATGGTCAGTTGCCTATACGTTTTACTTGCTAGAGGTGAGTCCAAAGGGCTCTTCTTTAGAAAGGTTTCCTACATTATCAAAATAAAAATTTGCTTCTTTGAATACTGTGACAACCTCATTACGGGCAATTGTTGATTCTGGATGTACAGGAATTCTAGGGTTGACATAAATTAATTGTATTTAGCCACTAATTTATTTTGTCAATGGCTTCTAGGATATGGTGAAACTGTAGCATATTTTGAATTTTGTTAATGGCTTCCAGCTGGTTAAGTGATTAGATGTGAAGCATGTTTCTAGTGGTTCCACCTTAAAGGGTGCAACTCTCAGTGCAAGTGACAATCATTTTGCATTTTAGTTTCATTAGCGGGGTTTCTGCTGTTGTATGAGTTGTAAACTATGAAAATAAGGGTTAAGAGAGAAGTAGAAGGAAGAGAAAAATTACCCTATTAACTTGCTAATATAAAAAATAACTAGAACTCTTAACACACACACATATATTGTTGCATAATGTTGGTTGAATTTTGAAATGCTTGTGCATAAAAAAGCCACTAGGTGAGTAGTGCCATAGGTGCAATATCTTGCGATGTATACCACTTATAAGAACAAGCTAGTATGTCTACCCATTAACTAATGGCGATAGAGGCATTATAGAAGGCATATGCATCTTCCCAAAGAATAAGACCAAGTCTCATATGGAGTAGTGCGTACGATGATGGTTTGCTGATTCTTCATTAGCCTTTAAGTAACAAATTGATTTGGTGTCCAGTGTAATATGCCCTCTAGATATTAGGTTTTGGTCAAGCTTTATCTAACAGTGCATGTAATCCAAAGAATTTTACTCTCATTTGCACCGGAGACATCCAAAAACATTATAGAAAGATTCTTGATGTTGACCGGTAAGAATCGACCATGTTGCAATTGTGTCATGAGGGCATCCATGTGACCTCAAGCATTTGAATTTAAATAACTTGATGATATAATGACACATTGGAACCCAGTAAAGAAGTCTACACTTTCTTCTTACCTAGATGGGTTATTTGTGTCGATTAATATGGATGATTGATCCCTATTACTAGATATTTTGTCTTTTCCTTTTCTCTATTTGTGATTCAGTTGGTGATGTATTTATTGCTTATTGTGAGTTCTTTGTTCGAAGGGTATGTTTGGACAGCATGGTAATGGCCCAGTTTGGGAGGCTACTTCTCTACGCACAATGTAGTGGTGTTGAGCTGTTCAGGTTTAACCTTAAGTCTTTATTTTTGAGATCATTGTGTGAGTGGATTCTTGCATTTGGCTACTTCTCCACGCACAAAGTAGTGGTGTTGAGCTGTTTGGGCTTAAGCTTAAGTTTTTATTTTTGAGATCCTTGTCTGAGTGGATTCTTGCATTTGGCTGCATGAATTTTTCATTTCTTCTAGATTATATAGACCAGGGTATTGTGTAGGTATTCTGTAGGTAAGCCTTTTTATACATCATGTATACCTTTTGTCTTTCCTTTTTTTCTCTTATCAATTTCATTGTAGCTCCCCCTCTCCCCAACATGCCAAAAAAAAGAAAAAAAGAGAAATTGAAGTTATGAGACGGTGCTTGCTTGTGTTAGTCCATTATGGACAAGAGGTGTTATGAAGAAAGATCTTCAGAAAAGTACCAATCAAAGAAAAAAAAAGAATTTCAGAAAACTACACGAGACTTTCTCAGTCCATTATGAAGAAGAGTTTCACATAGAAAGATCTTCTGAAAACTATTACTTTTTAGGTGTAAATAAAACTTTATTAAAAAAAATGAAAAAGTACTGATAGCACTGCTCCCTTGGTACACAGGCAGTGTACTAAGGGAAACAAAAAGCTAACCAAAACTACATAAATCTAAAAAATCCAAAAGGAAAGGAATAGAGAAATCACTCATAGCAGTCGCCCATTGAACTCAAGGATAGCAAAAAAGAATCATTTCAACTTAAGGATGTGACTTTCCTCTCCCTTGAGAGGTTGATGGTTCCATTCTCCAAATAGTGCACTACCCAGCAGAATAGCCCCCCTCCCAGAAAAATTTCTGTTTGATGCCAACCAACACCCCTATTCCAACAAGCTAGCAACTCCACCACTTGTTTATGCATAAGCCAAGAAACACCAGCCGTGCAAACCTTAAGTGTCCATAGACTATAATCATAAGAAAAATGAAGAAGGAGGTGATCCACTGATTCCAGCTATTCTTACGCAGCATCAACACAAATATTCCTCTTCCTCAAGTTATCCAGTGTGAGGATCTTCCGCTATTGGCTGTCCAAGTGAAAAGAGCTACCTTAGAAGGAGCTTTCACCTTCCAAATACTTTTCCAAGGGAAAGAACAACTTCCTCTGGCCGTTAGAACTTTATAATATGACTTAACTTCAAAAGAACCATTCCTGGCAGGCAACCACACCATTCTATCTTCCCCATTCTGGCCAATATTAGTGGAGTATATAAGAGAAAAGAAAGATTGTAAGCTCTCCAATTCCTAATCTTGAATCAATCTTGTAAAAAGCACATCGCAATGGAGATCCCCATTTTGTCTACACAAATGATCTGCCACAAATGCATCTACTACTGTTTGGGAGAATAAAATTTTTTCTCAACATGAGTTATTTATTGGTCTACTACTGTAATGTAAATTTGTTGCTTGAGTGTACCTCTTTGTAATTTTCTATAATATTTTTTGTCTCATTGACTTAGGACAAAGGGAAACAAAGTCAAATGATGTATGGAAACTCTGTTCAGCTTGTATTTTGAGGAATTAGGGTTAGGTTTTGGTGGGAAAAAGGCTGCAAAATTGCAAGGAATATAGGGTTTCTAATGGCGAAAAAGAATAGTAGGTCTTGAGGATGAAACCAGGCTGAAAGCCTGAGGGCTGGGTTGCTTTTACAGGGATGTGAGCAGTAACCCTTGAACAGTAATTGGGCTGTTTTTTGGGTTATTTGGAACTATTTGATGGATTAGTGGTTTAGGATTTTGAAGTTTTTGATTTTAGGATTTTAAAGGTGATAAATCAATGTGTGTTTGCTAGGTTTAAATTTGATGGAAATGGAAGGACAAAAATGTAAACTTCTAGACATTACATCTAGAATTTCCTTGGCATCACAACTTGGAAAAGGTTGTATCACACAAACCTTAAACAAAGCTTCATAGCTACTGAAAGTTTATGAAACTTCCTCATGAATAGAAAGTATTACATACATATAAATAGATGACTAATACCTAATTCTAGTGCAACTTGTACTTCTTGACTCCTAATAAGAGTTGGACTCCATGGGCTTTCATTTGTGAGCCCCAAACTAAATAATTAAACTCAAATAAAACCAAAATAAGAGCCAATGGACTGTTGGAACAGCGCTTCCTACAAACTAGAAAATTAAAAAATTACATTTGACACTGAAAATTAAATACAAGTATAAGAAATATGCCTGGAACTGTGTAATGCCCAAAAACATAAGAAAATTTCTACTGTTACTCAGAAAACCAATACCAGTTAGCCATGCATTCTTCTAATGTTATAAGGATAAAATGGCTTTCTTAGCAGTCAGTATTAAGATCTTTTTGAAGATCTGCAGTTTTGGTTTTCTGTGCATTGTGGATATCTTCAGCTACATGTTGTTTTGTTGTTTAGAGCTTCAACATTGTATTATATTATTCATTCTCTGTTTTGGTTGCCAAAGCACTGTTTTTTTATTACCATTCTATGTTTTGGCTTTTGCATATTATAAGGTACAAACTTTTGCTTTTGGCTTCTTATGCAGCCATTTTTGGATGCTAATAATGACGAAGACAGCTTGGAGCATGATGGAGATGGGCGGTGGCCCTTCCATAGTTTTTTTGAGCAACTCATCCTTGATATTTTTGATCCAGACAAGCGATTGTTTCCCCTTTCTACCATTTTGTTTTTGGTTGGGCTTGGGGAGGAGAGGAGGTTGTTGTGGGTTCACAAGATAGATCTTTCATCAGGTTCATTATGCTTCTTATTCTTTGATATTTCTTTTCATTTTCAAGTGATAGTTTCTCTGACTATATATGTTGATAGTTTGGGAGGTTCGCCATGGTAGTGTCATGGCCTTGAGGGAAATTTTTACTCAACAAGGTGCTTCTGCTGGGGTGTTTATGCCTGACTTGAGCTGGGATGGTGCAGTTTTTGTTGAAGTAGAAGATAAAGGTATATCAAATACAATGAAGAGAGAGAGAGAGATTGATTGATTGATTGATTTGAATATGCAAGTTTCATCAGATGGGCTTCAGCCAAATCTGAGGAGGCCTAAGTTTGAAGATGTGTCATCCACAACACAATGGCCAATATTGTCTCTTACAGTGAGGTTGGTTATTTTGATGTCTGCATGGAGGTTGATCATGGGTGGAATTTGCCTTCTGGGCTGGATAATGGCCAGTTGAATGTTACTTTTGTTAAGGTTGAGCCAGAATCTTTTCTTGATGGTGCATGATATTCGTGTAAAGATGCTGCTGATACTGCAGAGATGAAGGGTTACGCTGAGGATAAGGTTTCCATTGGAAAAGCAGATATGCTGAAAAATATTCCTGAAAATTGTGAGCTGATGAACTTCGTTAAAGTAGCTAGGAATTCGTGGCTAAAAAACTGTGAATTTCTTCAAGAATGTGTAATTCATCTATTGTGTCTTTGACCGGTACGGTTTGATATATGTATATTTATATATGAACTGTATACTTGAGTGATTTGGTTTCCTCTTAATCTATTCGGAATAGTAGACTATATACATTTCTGATCTGTGTTTGTGTATTCATATATCAGTAAATTCAATTATTTTATTTTATTTTATTGCAGATTTGGTGATTATGTATCAGATCAGGTTGTTGCTCCTGTTCGGGAGACCTGTGCACAAGCATTAGGTGCCTTGTTTAAGTACATGCATCCCACATTAGTTCATCAAAGCTTAAATATATTGTGAAAAATGAAATGCAGGTAACTGTGACCTAAGGATATGCCTTTAGTGCTAAATAATATCGTTAAGGTTGGTACGTTTTCAAATATTCTCTTCTAACTAATAAAGTATTTATTCAATCCAAAAAAAAATACTATTCATGCCATTGACCCCCTCTTCCCTATCATTTTTTGCTTTCCTACAATGTTTACTAACTTGTTACATTGCAAAAGAAAAAGAAAATTTGTCAATTCAATATATTTTCGTGATTTTTGAATGATTAGTGTTGGTGGTAGTCTATCATCAACTAGGGTAAGAACTCATCAAATCTAATATTGCTCAAATTTTTACAACTGAGACCATATTGTAATGATGCAATTCAATAACTGTGAAGATAACTAACTTTGGCAAGTTATCACCAACCTCCTCTTTTTCCTTTTTTTTTTCTTTCTAAAATCATTGATGAGTTTACTCTCTCTAACGAATCTAGCAACATCAGGTGTTCTTTATTTAGCTATTCAGTGATAGACAACACAGGGTGTATACATTAAGCGTTTCCATATAGAAACTTTAAACTTAAAACTTTAAAGTTGAGCTCATTAAATTAGGCATTTGAGATTTTCTGATAGTATAGAAGTTCCTTACACTCATAAGAGGTTTAGGATTTCTTCAGGTTAAAGAGGGAACTTATTATTCTTTTGCTTGATCGTAGAGTGATACTTATGATGGAATTTTCTATACATGCTTTTTCCCATTTTCTGAATGCTTGGGTAGGTCTATTTTTCATATGGGTTCAAATTTTGAAGAACTTAAGTCTTTATACTTTGTACTCAACATACATGAATAATGACAAACTAAGGAATCTTTTGTGCTTGGTTTGTATACTACTGCTTAGTTTTCATATGAGATGGTTATTCAGAATAATCATTTTATATTATAATGCTTTGTACATAGTCAGGAAAGATTCCTTTAGCATTTGTGAAATTATAATTGTTTTTATCTTACTGACGGCTTTAATATTCCCCCCTAGAAGACAACATAAAATTCTATTTAGGAGTTGCATACAACAATTTTGATTGGGCATAGCTGATGCATGTGCTCCCACATTATGAGAGCTATTAGATATTTTATTGTCCAAGATTGTCATCATTCAAAGGAAGAATGTGCCGAAGGTAACTCCCCAGGTTTCCCATTATTGTAATCTAAAACAGATAGACTGTTATGTCATCCATTTAGTAGCATCTTGAAGTTCATGTGATATCAGAAAAAGCAGGTGGTAATTCCATCCAAAACTGACTTTCTACTCTCTCTTCCCTAATACTAGTATTTTTTTCCTTTTTAGAATAAAATATCAAACTTTTATTAATAAACTATATGATATTCCTTCCTTAATATATTCACCTTTCTTCAAGTCTTTCATAAAATTTGGGCATGATGTTGTCTATAGGAAAACTTGGTACTTGTATTTCAACTGCGGTCCACTAATGCATGAACAGGTTTGGGTCCTTCAGCTCTCTAACTCTCGTTCTTGTGTAGCTTTTGGTTTTTTTTTTTTTTTTTTTTGCCCTTCCCCCAGCATAATATAATGCATGAAAGATAATTTTTTCTTTTATAAAAATAAAAAATCCATTACAACTCACACAAAATTGTTGATATTTTTCCAATATTACTTGAGCTTTAGCCAATAATGAGTTTTTCCTCTATAATTTTAATAATTGTCCTAATAATTGCTCTCTTTTCTTGAAATCTAGCTTTTAATTGTAGTTCAAAATTCTAGCATTATGTTTATTTTATGGTCAGTGCTTTCTAAGAAGTTCAGAAAAGTATATCTACAGGAAAACGGAAATTAAGGATAACAAATTACCAAGCACCTATGTCTTATTCTAAAATGAAAAAAAAAAATAGACTTTTACATCAATACTAGCCATAATGCGCTATCCTTGATGAAATCCAAGGCAGGGAAATAAGGAATAGGAAATATTCTGCTGAACTCAGTCAGGGCGGTGTAAGGACAGGAACAATTTTCTTCCCCTACTTTTGACAAATACCAGAACCTGCAAATTATGAGATGAGTTTTGTAAGTTTAATGTCATTTCATATTTTTTAAATTGATACTTATGTATATCCCCAGTTTAATTCATTTAATATTGATGATGTTAAAGCCTTTCCAGAGTTGTGAGGCAGATCTGTTTCACTTCAATCCAGCAAAGATAGATGTGCAATCCCTCTCTAGAAAAAGCTACGTGGAAGATTTGTCAGTGGTTGAGGATTTATTTTAACTTGTACACTTGTAAAACCTTAGATTACAGCCAAAGCTGGATATTGTAGCTGTTCACTTTGAAAAGGAGGTAGAAGTAGTTGAGTGGCCCAGAGATAAAATTTGTGAGTTCTCTCTTCTTCTCTTCTATCGTTTATTATTGCTCTTTCCTGTTTCTTTTTTCATTCTTGTATACTATTTACTAAATTTGTTTTTCTTTCTCAAATTTGTCTGCTCTTTATGTTTCAGTGGCAAATCAACAGCAATAGGTAGTTTTGATGACCTTGTACATGCTATATGGAGTTCTTCAGGGTGATGTATCCATTTCTTAATTTAATCTTTTACATGTTCATTTTGGAACTTCTTTTTTCCCCATTTTCTAATCAAAAGGATCTATTCTCGGGTTTCATTTTAAAATCTAAAGCTGAGACTGGATTACAGTTTGTAAGATCTTACTATTTTTTCTCTATTACTAAAGATTCTCATGTCCTGTCAAATTAGAGGGGGTTTTTTTTGGGGGTGAGGGGGGAGGGGGGTGGGGGGAGATTCTTTTCAGGGTTGCAAAAGTAAATGTGCCTAATACTGAAACGCATACTCATTATTAGTTTTCAGTTACATACTCTGCATTGTGGTGTTATCTGACTTTGGTACTGTAATCTAGATCCATAAAAGAAAGAAAAATTATATGTTGTATTGTTAAAGGAGCTTGTTTCCCTCTCTCTCTCTCTCTCTTTTCTTTTTTTCTTTTTTGTTTAAAGGGTGTCAGACATTTTAGGTTGCACACAAATCAAACATTATGTGGGTGGTGGCCTAAGCTCAAGTTGCTGCCTCATCTATCCCAACAAGCGTAAGTAACATATTTTGAAATCAAAGAGTTAACAAGAGTGGATGACTTTCCACTATATTTGGAGAACCTTTCATTTATTTGATAACCTGTCTCTAAATAGTTGCAAGAAGCTGAGATATCTACCAGCAGGGGTAAGGGTCTGGTGCCTCACTAAATGACAGATGATGGTATTCCTTTATTTTTCAACTAGAGGACATGTTTTCAGCTAGATAGTTCAAGATTGCCCATGTTCCAAATATCTTGATAAACACTTGGTTCTTATTCTAAGCTCAAAAGATCTAAAATTGATATTTTTTCTCAAATGTCCTTTTGTTTAACATTTCACTTTGAGATAGACTAGCTTATGCACTTATGTTTTAATAATATACTTAAAATTTTCTTTTTAAAAAAAATCGTGTGCTCATATAGTGCAACATATTTTCCTGAATAGCATACTTAGATCTTCAAATTCCTCCCTACCGCAGAAATCTGGTATATTCTTTTGGACAATCAATTCTTAAGTTCTTGAGATTATTTGTGTGATGTGTGTTTATTCTGTTCTACCAACAATTGTTTAATCTGGTCTACTAACAGTGTATACATTGCTTAGGGATCTTTAGTTACTATTGTATTGTCTTCATTGGTAAGGGCTCTTCATCTATTCAAATTTTGAAACTTCACCAACGTTTGTTAATGTTCTGAATTCATATGAAGTTAGTTCTGAACTTGAGTGAAAATCTGTGACAAATTTTTTATTCTATTTTGATTATATTTGTAGCCGAACTTAATGTTCAGTTTACCGTACAGTGTACACTATATGGAAGTACAACTTGATATTCAAAACAAATTGAACAAGGGGGTTACAACTTGATACTCATGATTGGATTCCTTCAAGATTGTTGTGATTCTCAAGCTACATTAATTTTATTTTTTTGAGTTTTCTTTCTTATTATTTTTTCCTCAAAAATTTCTGGTTGTAGGTCAACTGGAACCGTAATTTGAATGTATTTGCAATTGTTGATTGAGTATATTAGGTATCACCATCGACAAAGCATCAAGTAAGGCCAAGGCTTTCCTAGCATTTACACTTCATGCCATGGCTGCTTCCATTTCCCATCTATATAATGAGGAATAGTTCTATTCTTTCTTGAATGTACAGAATTAATGACAATTCATTCACTTTTCAAATCTTATGTTGTGTTTTGTGGCTTCCTACTTAAAGTCTCCATAGCAGTGACTTCAACACTTTTCTAGATTATGAGGTACGCATTTGTGATTAGCCTTACATATTGATTATCATTGTATATATCTTTATTTGAATGCTCAAACTTTAGAAATAAAAACAACATAAAATTTAAAATTCTGTCTTTAGACTTGTGCAAGAAATTGGAGAGGCCAATAAGGAAAAGCAACTTGAGACTTGAATTTGATGCATTTTTTTTTCCTGAGATCAAGTTATGGATTTCGGTGAGAAATTTTTCTATTTTTAAGTTTTCTTTCTATTTTTTTTTTTTTTTTTTGTTTATTTTTATCCTTGATAATTTTCTGATAATCAAGTGGAATAATATTGGATAGGCAGTGACTTCATCATATTCTGATGCCTTATCTGTTTAATTTAATTTTATTTATTTTAATCTCCGGTACATTAGCAATCGGCATCATGGTGAAGAAAGGGGCTTCTGAAAGCAAATAAGATCAAATAGGGTAAAAGCTATTGCACACAAACTAATTCACACAGTTTTGGGGCACACAATTGAAAATCATGACTTGCAAGACTGTGTGAGTTAGTTCGTGTGCAATAAACACTACTCTTACAAATAAGCATTAAACGTAGTGGCATGAATGATGAAGGCATCAAGACTCAAACGTAGACAAGTGGATGTGAAATACCTCAAAAGAGGATAAAGTGCAAAGTGTTGATTGGACAATGGCAAAAGTGGTCAAGCGTGAAGGTGAAGGTGAAAATTATTCAAGCGTTAGGTGAAGTCGGGTTTTATTTATTTATTTATTTTTTGGGTCTGTCTTGGCTACGTGATTGAGTTTGGTTTGAACTTAATAGATTAAGGTCAAGATTGGATCAAATTAAGACTAACTGTATTAAAAGGAGTCACTAGTACTTCTAGCTTAGATCAATCCATGAGTTTTTCTCTCTTAATCATTAAGATAAATTGATGGATTAATCAATAATATAAAAATGGATAAAAGATCAAAATATAATTCCAATTTTTTGGAAGAAGACAAGAGATAGATTATTGCATAAAGTGCCCCATGCAGAGTGTATACCATCAAGATACAACGACATAAAGGAGCAATTTCTTGGAAGATAACAAGAGATAGAGCAGAAAGTTCCACATGAGGAAGACTACTACATGTTTATCGACCAAAGCCAGTCAAGTTGACTCTGGATATACCCAATCCAATGGTAGATGTTCTTGATGACTTAACTATGAAAAATATTGAGTTATGGAATTACCTTATTATAGGCTTTGTATATCACTTTTGTGATGGTTAGAGATGTACGTTGGTTTGATATAGAAGTTGCGTTGGCATTGGTTTAAAAAGCTAGTTTTTTTATTTTTTATTTTTTTTATTACTATTTAGCTTATTTTTACTACTATTTAACTTATTTTTACTATTATTTATGGGTTTTATTACATTTTTTTTTTATTATTGCATTTATTTACAGTAATTTCAACAAAACGTTTTTAGTTTTAGTTAAATAAGCTGTTTCCAAACTGTAGTAGCCACGATTCGTCAAATATGTTTGAAGAAATCAAACATTTTGTATAGATTAGCATGTACAGATTATGAATATGTTAGTCCTGGAATATTTTCAATTACTGTGATAAACTTTCCGTATGTATACTAAAATGATGCTGTATTTTTAAAAATATAAAATATTTTTAAATAACATATTTACACTAATAAAAAAATTATATTAAATTTTTGTTTTTTCAGAAGAAGATAAAGTGCACAGTGTTGATTGAGCAAAAGTGGTCAAAAGTTACAATAATGCAAGGCTGAAAATTATTCAAGCGTGAAGGAGAAGTTGGGTTAGAATTTTTATTTATTCTGTCTGTCTTCTAGCTTAGATCAATCCATGAGTTTTTCTCTCTTAAACATATAAATTAATCGATTAATCAATATAAAAATGGACTAAAGATCAAAATATTATTATTCCAAGTAGTGGCATCTAAAAGGAGTGTGCCAAAGGAGCGGGGGGTGTTTGGTATTACAACTTAAATCAAAGTTTTAAGTTTTCACACATTTTCAAAAAATACAATCAACGTAATTAGAACAATATTATCAAACGGGCTTGCAATTTCTTGGAAGATGCGACAATATATAAAGAAGAAAGTGCCCCGTGTGAGTGTGAGTGTGACTGTGAGTCTACCATCAACTGACAATGGAATCGATAGTAATAATTGAGGAGAAATGAAGACTTAGTTGGGTTGAATTAGGTTACAGTTTTGTATTCTTCACTTAAGACATTGTGGGGTGTAAGTCTAAGGCAACTTCTTCAAATAAAGTTGAAGATTTATTTAACTTTTGGTTTTTTTATTATTTAAAATCTATTTTTTAATATAAAATAACAAATTAAAACAAATTTATTGTATTACTCAATGACTATAGAACTAAAATAAGAACTATTTCTTGAGTGAAGCAAAAAAATACTAAAAAATTATGATTAAAAGTTTTAATAAAATTCTACATTTGAATTTCTAAATAAAATTTGAGTATAAATTTATTTACTAGTGGGAATTTAATGAGTTTTTTAGTATTTGTGTGTGGGAGATTAAATGAGTTCTTTCACTCTAAAACTAAGAAAAACGAATTGTCACGTCCAATGAAAAAGGTTTTCTTTAACTAGTATTTTTTTTTAAAACTATCTTTTATTTATTAGTGAATTATAAGACTTAATTAATACTTCTAGTGGTACAAAGATATCAATATTGGTAAAAATTTAGAGACATTTTTTCTTTGGGGCCTTACAAGGTTGCCTATTTGCCTCACCAATTGAGCCTAGTTTTGTGATGCATTATTTTCTGCATGGTAGAAATCCCATTAACATGCATTTTATTTTATTTTTACATAAATATATTTTTTCCAAAATTAGAATAGTATTTTTTACTTAGATTTTTAATATTTGTATATATCACATATAATATCTTGTATTATATGATACAAGAATAGTCAACAACTTATAAAGGTTTTAAATATATAAGTATTTTTCTTACAAATTTGGGATTAATTCAATTAATGGTTTCTTCTGCAATCACTTATGCAATATAATTATATATATTTGACTAAATATGTATTTACAATATTTACAATCAAATTGGTCACACTAAAAAGTTTGGTTTTAGTTTTAGTCTCATGAACCCTATAGATAAAATCTGATAATAATAAAAGGATGTAGATGGAACAATCAAACGAAACAATTAAAGAGAAAGAAGGCAAACATAATGATCCCCCACACAATATATATATATATATATATATATACACACACACACTGTATTAGTATGAACTGTCTGATTCATAAGCATGTAATTACATTATTTTGCTTTGGTCAAAGCAAAATAAAGAAAAATAAAGTAATTACATGCTTATGGATTAGACTGTACATACTAATACAGTCAATACAATTCTTGTATCCAACGATACATGAGCATCCCAACTACACAACAATACAAAACTAACAACCATGCACAAAAAGATATCTCAACTAACAGATGATATATCACAAAATAATACAACTTGCAACTATTTAGATCAAATAATTTAAACAAATTACATAAAAAATTAGATGATCTAAAATATTTGTATCCAGGAGGAGTCTGCCAAAGGAGCAATTTTTTGGAAGATGGCAAGAGATGGTGCAGAAAGTGCTGGATGCGCATTGTACTGTATCAGTGAAATTGGTGGAAGAGAATTGCATGCGAACTATGATGTACCTAAAAAGAAGCTAGCGTAAAAAGCATTGATTGACCTAAACACAAATGTGGTCAATATTTGTAATAATTGAGGTTAAATTTATTGAAGCGTGAATGTGAACATGAGAAGAAAGAACCTGCTCTGCATATTTTGAATGACCTGCCTAGTATAAAGTTGAGCTTTTTGTAAATAGATTGATAATGATTGTTTCTAATTAGTATTATTATGAACTTTGTTTAACCAAAAAAGACATAAAGACATGATTGGATCGACAGATTCAGATCAAGATTGAGTTCGGATCAAAAGTATCTAAGGGTGTATTTGGATACTTTGTTAAAAACTGAAAACAATAAAAAAATAATTTCCGATTATTGTTCACTTTTTAAATTATTATTCATTTGCTGGTCCCCAAAAAAAAAAAAAAAGTGCAAAACACAAAACGTGGACGCCGAATCCAAACATATACTAAATCTAAATTTAAAGAAGTCACTTCTTCTTTTTTTTTTTTTAGATCTATGAAAAAAAAATGGATTAACCTATATGCTATATTAACCTATATGAACCCTCTGTTTTTTACCTAAATATTAAAAATACTTGAATCAACTAATTAGTAACATGACAATTGAAAAAACATGAAATACTAGACAATACATATCAATAGATTCAATACAATAATTTAATACGATTCCTACAATATAATATACACACAAGCATTGAACACCAATAAAAAATAACTACCATGCACAAAACCATATCTCAATTTATAGATAATAATATCACAAGATAATACAGCTTAAAACTATTTAGATCAATTAATTTCAATAAATTACCATAGAAAATGAGAATAAATTTTAATAGGAGTAATTTGATAGATACAATTAGATCAATTAATTTCAATAAATTACCATAGATCTAAATTTTTTTGTTGGAAATACTAGAATGTACCTATCAAACTAAACTAAAACGTTCTTCCTAAAAAATTTATTTAAAAATTTGAGAAAATGATCTAAAGTACATACAAAAATTGCCAACAAACTTTTAATGAGTATAGGGAAAAATTGTATTTTGACCCCTCAGTTCAATTGAACAAACCTGTACCTAACTTGTTTGCGTCCGATTGGGTTTTGGGTTTGACCTATTTTCCACGTATTAGAAATTCCATTACTTACCATATTTTTTTATGAGCTTCAGTGAGTTGATGGGTTCACGTTGAACTGTTCAAGTCCAATTTTGAACTAATAAAGAGCACTTGCATTTTGAGTGCTTGTATAATAAGAAAAGTATTATATTTTAGTTAATTAAGTCTAAAATCCATCCACGTCAAGATATATAAAATTTCATAAAAATATACTAGTATTATTTATTTTACATTTTTATTTTTTATTTTTTATTACGTATATCGAAAACAAAAGAAGAAAATAAATAATAATTGATAGGTATGAATAAAAATAAACAATTAAAAAATTATTTTAAAAATTAATATTTTAATAATATATAATGTAAAATAGATAATTTATATAAAAATATGTAAAAAAAAAAAAATGTAGTTATGTTAAAATAAAATTTTTAAAAAAAAGCCTTATGTGAATGGTCTTAAATGTCTACCTTCTCACCCATGAAAAGCTCCACTTTTAACTGAAACACCAAAGCCTCCCAGATCTCCTTCCATTGGCAATTCCCAACCTCTTTCACTGGTACTATTTTCCATTTCGTTGTAATCTCAAATTCCAAAATTGTAATTTCGTATTACCATAGATCATCAAGTGCAGTAGTTCTCAAAGGCGAAATTCAAGTTTTCACATTCTCAAGTAAGACTCTGTTCTGGAAATTATATATTTTTCTTTTTATTTATGTTTTCATCAATACTATTATGACTATTGCTATCAATTTTTATGCTTTATAACTCAAACCTAAACCTAATACCTCCACCTTGTACAGAAAGATTTTTTTTTTTCTTCCCCTTTGTATAGGAACAAAATTGTTGTTCTCAAAGCTGTAATCTAAGAACTAAATCATCTTTCCAACAGATCATTTTTTGCTAATTCCCCTACAATTGTTGTGTTAATGAAAGTCTAAATGCTCACTTGATCATCTTAATATAATTAATAATGGACAAAGTTGACACCAAACTTAGTTATAGCCTAAACCTCCAACTTTGATTTAAAGAATTAACATGAGTACATGACTATATATTTTAAAAATCTAAAGGTTAGATTGCATGTTCTTTATGTTCTAATTAACATACATGTAAAATTTCATGTCAATTAAATTTTATTTATTATTCGATCTATAAACTTATTTTTTATACATAATTTCACATTATAAAAAACTGAAATTTAAACATTTGATTGATGGTATAAATATTGATTTTTATCTTCTAAAATTTTTGCAAACATGGAGGATATAGGAAGAGAATGTAATCTAACGGTGAATTTGTCAAAATTTATATTCAATCAAAAGTTGTTGAGTAGAGTTGTAACCTTATGCTACGTTAAAATTCCTTGCCTTCATCAAAATAATTAAAATAAAATAAAATCTTTGCCAAACTTTGTCCATTGGTAATTAGATACTTTTAATATTTACACACTTTACAATTACGTATCATTAGAAAACAATATTTATTCACATAAATATTATTACACAATTCTTGATTATTACACCTTAGCCAAATGGTCTCTTAATTGCAAAGTCATTGGTTCTTTTGTGTTGGGTAGTTGTCCTTCCTGTTTTGATGATGTTATTAGGAAGGAAGCTTGTTGTATTGTGTATTTGTTTGTTTAATAAATTCTTGATTCATCAAAAAAATGTCATTTGCGCAAGCTGATGTTTCACTCTTCTATTGATAATAGTTTATGAATAATTTTAGACTTACATTTGAGTTATCATCAAAGCACGATGGCTAGGGAAATTGTGAGCTCCATGACTGAGGGAATTGTGAGCTCGATCACTGGTGAAATTGTAAGTAAGTTGATTTCATATGCTACTAAGCTGATCAGCAGTGCTCGGGGTTGCGAGGACGAGCTAAGAGGGATTCGTCAATCATTAACCATGATTCGAGCTGTTCTGACTGATGCCGAGAGAAGGCAAGTGAGAGATGAGTCTGTGAAGCTTTGGCTCCAGATGCTTGAAGATGTTGCTTATGAAGCTGACGATGTGCTGGACGAGTTTGCATACGAGAATCTCCGGCAAAAGATAGAAGTTGGAAACCAAAGGAAGAGAAAGGTACGTGATATCTGTTCAACCTCCAATCCCGGTTTATTCCGCCTCCCAATGGCAGACAAAATTAAGGCTATTCAGGAATCACTGGTAAGAGTAGAAGACTTGGCAAATAAGTATGGTTTTGCTAAATTATTGTTAGTGGAATCAGTAGATACTAACAATAAAATTATCCCAAACCGAGAGACAAACTCCTTTCTTAATCATTCAGAAGTTATAGGAAGGCAAAACGATGTTTTGGAAATGGTGAACTTGATAACTAGTACAACCAATCAACAACTCTCAGTCCTTCCTATAGTTGGAATGGCGGGTTTAGGGAAGACAACTTTTGCAAAACTTGTGTACAATCACGAGCTAGTAAAGAAACATTTTGATAAAACAATATGGGTATGCGTCTCTAACGATTTCAATGAAAAAATGATTTTAAGAGAGATTCTTGAATCACTTACCAATAAGTCAAGTCAATTACAAAGTGAGAATGCAATACTTCAAAACCTTCAAAAAGAGTTGCAAGGAAAAAGATACCTTCTCATTCTTGATGATGTCTGGAATGAAGATCATATGATATGGGATAAATTAAGCAGTTGTTTGTTAGGAATTAATTCTAATATTGGAAACAATATCATTGTAACAACCCGTAGTGACAATGTTGCAAAAATCATGGAGACAATTCCCGCATATCACTTAGAAAAACTACATGAAGATGAATGTTGGTCTATAATTAAGAAAATGGTATCTTCAATTCCGTTAACTCCAGATTTGGAGACAATCGGATATGATATTGCCAAAAAATGTGGAGGTGTCCCATTAGCTGCAAAAGTCCTAGGAGGGACAATGGCTCGTAAAAATGAAAAAAGTGAATGGTTAGCAATTCAAAGCAATGAAATTTGGAATTTTCTAGGCATTAGCAACAAGATGTTACCAATATTAAAATTGAGCTTTGATCATCTGCAATCACCATCGCTTAAAAAATGCTTTGCATATTGTTCTATTTTTCCGAAAGATTATGAGATTAAAAAGGAAGAGTTAATTCAGTTTTGGATGGCTGAAGGGTTCCTTCAACCATCTCAAGGAAGTTGTGTGGTAATGGAGGATATTGGTAACGTGTATTTTGATATTTTGTTGGCAAATTCCTTATTTCAAGATGAAAAAAAGGATGAGTTTGATAATATTATCAGTTGCAAGATGCATGATTTGGTACATGATCTTGCACTTTCAGTTTCAAAATTTGAGACTTTATTTTTGAATAAGGATTTGGAGGGTGACATCAGTCACATTAGATATTTATTCATCGAATCTGATGGTAAAATTGTACCAAGAATTCCATCTTCAAAAGATGATGTTAGGAGATTGCGCACATTTGTTTCTAAAAATGTTGTGCTTGGCAATACGTTATTAAATTTTATTTGCTTACGTGTTCTAAAATTAAATGGAGACTCTATAACAGAATTGCCAGGTTCAATTGGTCTTTTAATACATTTGAGGCTTCTCAGCGTCGCAAGTTTTTCCATCAAAGCATTACCAAAGTCTATCACCAAACTCTACAATTTGCAAACTTTAAGAATCGAAGGTTGCCCATATGTCAGAGAGCCTCTTGAAGATCTAAAACAATTGATAAACTTAAGGCATATTTATATCCCTTCTGGCTTTAATGAAAAACTTAAGGATATAGGGCAACTGACGTGTCTACAAACATTGCGATGTTTTATTGTGGGTCAAGATGCAGGTCATCGAATTGAGGAATTGGGATGCTTAAATCTACTTAGGGGAAAATTAAGCCTCTGGAATCTAGAGCATGTGAGAGACAAAGAAGAAGCCCGAAGAGCAAATTTAGGAGAAAAGGCCAAAATATGCATGTTGCGATTTCACTGGGCCATATGGAGAAGAGAAGGCAACTACGAGAATGATGAAGAGGTGTTGGAAGGTCTCGAGCCTCACCGATGTTTGAAGAGCTTAACAATTGATGGCTTTGGAGGAAGGAAATTCCCATCATGGATGTTGACAAGCCTTGATGCTTGGGATGGAATTTTGCAATTTGGCAATTTAATTGAGATCGAATTTAGGAATTGCAAAAAATGTGAGGTTCTTCCCACTCTTGGGCTTCTACCCCATCTTAGGGTTCTTACAATAGAAGGTATGGATGGTGTAAGACATATTGGAACTGAGTTTTACAGTAACTATAATAATGGAAGTGATGGCACTATGTTGTTCCCAGCTTTGAGAAAACTTAATTTGGGTAGCATGCCCAATCTAGTGGAATGGATGGATGTGATGGAGCCAGCAACAACAACAGGCCTAATGGTGTTTCCTTGCCTTGAGGAGTTGACCATTGAAGGTTGTAGCCAACTGACAAGTGCTCCATGTCATTTTTCGAGTCTTAAGAAATTAGACATTAGTGACATGCTTAGCACGACATTTGAAAACATTATCAGCAAGCTTACCACACTCACGTCCCTCGAGGTTTGTAATATTTCAGAACTTGCTTGTCTGCCAGAGAAGTTATTGCAAAACAATGCGAGTCTCATGTCTCTGATGATATCGGGATGGGCCGATTTGGAGTCCATCGTGTCACATGAGGATGTATGGGCCTTCTGCACCTCTCTTCGATCGCTTAAAATAGAACGCTGTTGGAAATTACAAATTCAAGGTGTCCCATCCCATCTTCAACGCTTGGAGATATGTGGGTGTGTTATTCTACCTACTGGGCTACAATCATGCACGTCTCTTACCCTACTAACGATTCAGTTTTGTGATAAATTGAAATCAATTCCAAATCTAGGACAATTGCATTCCCTTACCCAATTAAAAATTAGGTATTGCGATAATCTGATATCAATACCTGATTTAAGAGGATTGCATTCTCTTATCGAATTACAAATTTGGTATTGTCCTAAATTGACGAGTCTCCCAGAGGGGTTAGAATCTCTCACCCGCTTGAAGACTTTGGTGATTGGCGAGTTTTGTAAGGAGCTGGATGATTTCCCAAGTCTCATTTCTATCGAACACTTGCACGCATCCCTTCAACATTTAGACTTGAAAGGGTGGCCTAAACTTAAGTCTATACCGGACAATATTCAAGTCTTGACTGCCCTTAAAAGTCTCTACATATCTGACTTTGATGGCATCGAAACTTTGCCTGAGTGGTTGACCAAGCTTTCTTCTCTTCAAACTCTGCGCATCTTCAGTTGCTCCAAGTTAAAGGAAAGTTGTGCAATTGGTGGAAAAGAGCGGTACAAAATTGCCCATATTCCAAATATTATGATCTGGATATAAGTTTCTGAAGCAGTTTGAACAAGCGGTATGTGTAGTCAAATCCACTTATCATACTCTCATTTAAATCAATATTATATTCTTAATTGCCTCTGATTCTTTTCTCTCTTTAAGTTTCTGCCAAATTCTTTTGATTTTTTTTTTTTTTAATGTTTTGGCAATTTCTGATTAGATCGGTTAAAGTATCCTGAATTGCATATTCTATTCTCTTCTATCATTGAATTTAATATTCGGTAGTATTTTTATAAAGTTTTGTGCTTCCCACGTCCTGTGTTTGCTTTTTTTTTTTTTTTTTTTGAACCGTGATTGTTGACTTTTCTGTGTGAACAGTGCACAAACCTTACTTTTCAGCAACTTTTCATTAAAAATGGGTCCCATGATACTATTCAGTCATTTAAATATTATTTTATTATAGTGTTTTCAGTTTTCAGCTTTCAGTTGTATCCAAACGAACCCTTAGCCACCTTGGCAGCAACCACAATAAGCAATATCCAGCTTTTGCTGTAAAGTGAGCATCACGTTGGCAATAACTTCTAAAAAATTCTTGACCAATTTAAGAAACCTTCCGCTTGGCTAACACCAAAGAACATCTCTTTAGTAAGGGAATTGGACCTCTTGAGGAGAGAAAATGTTAACCCATGATCCACTTAAGTACAGTATGCAGGTCTTGTATGAAACCATCCGTTTCTACTAGAGCAGAATGTTAGGGCCATTAGTAACAGAAAATAATTAGTTTTAATTCACAAATGCTAAATCCATAAAATAAGATCCACTCAAGCCATCAAAAACAAAAAAAAAAAAGAAAAACATGAGAAAATTTTATACAAAGAAAACTTCAAATGCAAGTATTGCTTTTGACTTTACAAAGTTCTGCAGTTTATAAGGTCTTAAAAAAAATTATATAAATAAATTTAAGAGCTTATCTCTTAAAGAGATTAAGAGAGATAAGCTCTTAAAATTTTAAATCCACCAATAATTGAATGGTTAAATAAAATTACAAAATAGTAGTGGGAGTACGTTACAAATTTTAATAGCAAAACCAGAGGAGAAAACAAGTTTGGTTGGCAAGTTAGATACCTCCACGCCTAAATTGTAAATTGTATCCATCCCAATGTTAAGATTTTATGAAGGTTTGTCCAATTGAGTGCTAGTCCAACAGTAATCTAGGTACCGTCTGGATCACGTCCACGTCCACGCATTTTGCATTTCAGTTTTTTTTTTTTTTTTTGGGGACCAGCGTCTGGTGCACTGTTCATGTACATAGGCAAATGAACAGTGTTTTTTAGTGTGAACAGTAATCAGAAATTATTTTTTTAATAGTTTTTAGTTTTCATCAAAATAAGCGGAATCCAAACGCACCCTAACAATTGCACATAGTCTAGTGGGGGTGTCAATTTGATTCCTATCTGATTGGAGTTCATTAAAATTTTGTGAGTTCCTCCAAGTCTCATCTTCTCTTCTTCTTATTTCTTTATTTCATCTACAATCTTTTGAAATTGTTGATATTATGGAATGTACAATTTGCTATAGTCGTTGGACTAACTTTTCTCTCTTCAACATTTGGTACTTACAGGATGCAAGGACCTTACTTATCTCCCTAAAGTGGATTTCATGCGTTTGATCACCAAATTGCTATATGCCTATCCATTCATAACTGTCTTAAAGTTAAATAAATAGATGTGTTGAGGGTGACGACACATCCTGGTCCAAAGATGGGGAATGGTTTAAAAAGAGGAATTTGTTTGAAGTTCACATATATATTATTACAACAGTATGTGTGGTATGTTTTCTTAAACTTAATCCCCATCTCTTCTCTGTTGCTTTACCTTAAATCAACTGATTCTATTCATAATTGCCCTACTTTCTTCCTATCTCAGTTTAGTTTCCCCCAATCTTTTTCTTTGTTAATGAACTATATTGTCTTGATGTGCATGTGCTAGTGACAACATATATATATTGTATTCAGCTGGAACAACAATTTGACTAATTCAATGGAGTTTAGTAGAAGTTTTTAAATTTGGTAAGGTTTTCTTCTCTTCTCTTTTATGAAGTATTATATGAATCCAACAAATATACTATTCATGCCAATGATCCCCTCTTCCCTATCACTTTCCCTACAACATATACAAACCTGTTGCATAGAAAAAGGAAAAGAAAATTTTGTCAATCCAAAATATTCTATGAATTTCTTTTGACATGATTAGTGTTGGTAGTATTTTATTAGTACAACTGGAGCAAGAACTTAAGAAATTTAATATTACTTATATCCCAACAATTGGGACCACCATATTGTAATAATACAATACAATTTATGCTTGAAGGTAACTAAACTTGGCAAATCATCACTGTCCTCATCTTTTTCCTTTGTTTTTTCTACCTAAATTGTTGACATGTTTCGTCTCTCTTATGAATCTAGCAACATCTTGTGTTCTTTATTTAGCCATTCAATCATTGAAAACCAATGGGCATATACATTAAGCTTTTGCATTTGGAAACTTCAAAAGCTAGCTAATTAAATTGAGCATTAGAGATTGTAAGTTCATATACGCAAAACAAAGTAAAGGATTTATTCAAATTATAGAGGGAATTATTGTTCTTTTTCTTGATTATAGACTTTCTCAGTTTTCCAAGTGGGCCCTCTCAGGATGGGTTCAAGTTTTGAAGAACTTGAGGTTCTATTCTCCTTCAAACTCTGGAAACTTGACTAGTGTATAAGCTCAATTGAATAAATTCTTCAAGTTTTTGGATATTGATCCCTGGCCACATACACTAACAACAATAAATTGAGGAATCTTTTGTGCTTGTTTCATGTGCTACAACTATGTTTTCATATCAGATGGTTATTCAGAATAATCACTACATATTATAATCCTTTGTGTACAAAGTTGGGTAACAATCCTTTTGCATTTGTGGAATTTAAATTGTTTTATCTATTACTGATGGCCCTAGTATCCCATTGTAGATGAAATGGGAAGATTCTACTTAGGAACAGCATATAGCAATTGTGATTCCTCATAGCTGATGTATGTGCTCCCGTGCTCCCATACAATGCCTAACCACATTATGGAAGCTATTACTCTATTAGATATTTGATTGTCCGAGGTTTTAATCATTAAAAGGAAGGATGTACCGAAGGTAATGCCCCAAGTTTTCCAAGATTGTCATCTAAAGCAGATAGACTGTTATGTCACGTACCTGGAAGCATCTTGAAGCTTATGTGAAATCAGAAAAAGCTGGTGGTAAGTCCATCAAAATTGACTTTCTGCCCTGTCTCTTCTCTAGTACTAGTATGTTTTTTTTTTCATATAAGAATAAAATACCAAATTTTTATTCATAAATTATTTGTTATTTCTTTCCTAATATATTCACTTTCTTCAAGTTTTTCTCATAATTTGGGCATAATGTGTCTATAGGAAGACTTGATTCTTGAATTTCAACTGAGGTCCACTAATGCGTGAACAGGGTTGTGTACTTCAGTGTCTGACTCCCTTGGGAAGGTTTTGTTAATTTCTTTTTTTCTTGCCGTTCCCCCAACATAATATAATGCATGAAAAATGGATTTTTTTTTCTTTTTTAAAAAATATATTATAATAATGCTTGCATAAGTGTCATGGATAAAGTTTTAATTCACACAAAATGATTGATATTTTCCCAATATTATATTGTTCTTGAGATTTAGCCAATTATCAGATTTTCTTTTGTACTTTTAACAATTGACCCAATAATTGCTCTCTTTTCTTGAAATCTAGCTTTTCAATTGTAGTTCAAAGTTCTAGGATTATATTTATTCTGGTTAGGGCATTACAAGTTCAGAAAAATATAAATAGCTAAAGGGGAAAGGGAAATTGAGGATCACTAATTACCCAGCACCTATGTCATATTCAAAAATGAAAAATAGACACTTTATATCAATACTAGCCATAATGTGCTCTTCTTGACGAAATTCAAGGCAGGGAAAAGAAGGAATATGATATTTCCTTCTGAGCTCAGTCAGGGCGGTAAGGATAGGAAAATATTTGAATTCTTCCCCTACTTATTACAAATTCCAAGACCTGCAAAATTTTGAGGTGAGTTTGTAAGTTTAGATATTATTTCATCTTTATTATATTGATACTATTTTTATCCTCAGATTGTGTCATTAATATTGATTGTGTTAGGGTGGGGCACTAAAGGTGGAGTGCAATCCCTCTCTTTGGAAATCTAAGTGAAAGATTTGACACAGTAGTTGAAGTTTTATTTTAACTTATAGACTTGTGAAGCCTTAGATTACAGTCGAAATTGTATATTTTAATGTTCACTTTGAAAAGGAGAGAGGAGTAGTTATAGTGGACCAAAGATAAAAGATTATTCACTTTGAATCACAATAGATGGACTTTTAAATTGATTTCATTGCTTCTTTGTTTTTTGCTAAAATTTGTATACTATTTACTAAATTTGTTGTTCTCTTTCAAATTCATTGTTGCGTTATATTTCAGTGGAAAATTGACAGCAATGGGGAGCTTGATGATGCGTGCGTGTTATATGGAGTTCTTTAAGGTTATGTAATTTGCTCTTTTCCACGTTTTTCATTTTGGAACTTTTTTTTATCTTTACCATTTTCTAATCACCGACATGGATCTATTATTGGGTAGTGTTTCAAAATCTAAAGCTGAGACTCTATGCTATTTAACACTTCTGAGACTGGATTACACATTGCAAAATCTAAGTTTTCTCTATTACTGAAGATTCTCATATGCTGTCAAATGGGGAAGTAAATGCGCTGAATTGCATACTCATTATGATTTTCTAGTTACATACTCTGTATTTTGGTGTTATCTGACTTTGATAACGAAATCTGGATCCATAGAAGAATGAAAAATTATTTGTTGAATTGTTGGAGGAACTTGCTTCTTCTTCTTTTTGTTTAAAGGTTGTCTAACATTTCAGGTTGCACACAAATCAAACATTATGTGGGTGGTGTCCTATGCTCAAGTTGCTGCCTCATCTTTTTCAACGAGTGTAAGTAACATATTTAAAAATCAAAGAGTTGACAAGAGAGAGTGGATGCCTTTCCACTATAGTTGGAGAACCTTTCATTTATTTGATGAGCTGTCTTTAAACAGATGCAACCGGCAAGAAGGGGGTGGTACCTTGCTAATTGGCAGATGCTAGAAATACTTCATTTCCCAATTACTTAAGCATAGATAATTTAAGATTGTAAATATCTAGATAAACTTTTGATTCCTAATCTAAGCTCAAAAGAATCTAAAATTAGTATTTTTTTTTCTCAAATGTCCTTTTGTTTAATATTTCACTTTGAAATAGAAAAGCTAATGCACTGATTTTTTTATAGTTTTCTTAGAATTTTTGTTTGTTTGTATGGTTCAACATATTTTTCTGCATAGCATACTTTAGATCTTCAAATTTCCTCCCTACAACAGAAATCAAGTATTTTCATTTGAAAAATCAATTCATAACTTCTTGAGATTGTGTGTGTGTGTGTGTGTGTTATGTGTTTATTCTGGGCTACCAACAATGTATTGATTGTGGCTCTTTAGTTTCTATTATATTGTCTTCATTTGTTAAGTTTTGACTTAGCAATTTTGGATTAATTAAGGCTATTTAGTTATTCAAATTTCAGACTTCACCAAAGTTTGTTGATGTTTTGAATTTATATGAAGTTATTATTGAAATTGAGAAATAATTAATGAAAAAGTATTTATTCTATTTTAATTAGATTTGTAGATGAACTTAAAGTCTGGTTTACTGTGCAGTGTACAATATAAGGAAGTTCGACTTGAAATTCAAAACAAATTGAACGAGTGGGTTAGCCTATTTTTTCTTTTGAGATCAAATTATAATGGTCAGTAAGTTGTATTACTTATGATTGAATTGCTTCAAGTGATTCTCAAGCTACATTAAATTTTTTTGTCTTGAGTTTTCTTTCTTCTTATTTTTTCCTCAAAAATTTCTGGTTGCAGGTCAACTGGAACCTTAACTTGTTTATGTATTTGCAATTGTTGATTGGGTATATTCAGTATCACCAGCGACAATGCATCAAGTATGGCCTAGGCTTTCCTTTGGTTTACACTTTATGCCATGGTTGCTTCCATTTCCTATCTATATAATCAGAAATAGCTCTTTTCTTTCTTGAATATATTTGGTTTTTGACAATTCGTCTCCTTTTCAAATCTTATGTTATGGCTCCCTAACTTAAAGTTGTCGTAGCAGTGACTTCAACACTTCTATAGATTTTGAGGTATGCATCTGTGATTAACCTTACATACTGTTATTATCATATATATCTTTATTTGAATATTCAATCTTCCAAATAGTCAATTACAGAGACTATGAAATTCTGTCTTTAGATTTGTGCAAGAAATTGAAGAGTCCAATAAGGAAGAACAACTTGAAACTTGAATTTGATGCATTTTTGCATGAGATCAAGTTATGGATTTTGGTAAGCCATATAACTATTCTTGAGTTTTCTGTCTTTTGTTTTTTATTTACTTTTATCCCTGAGACTTTTCAGATAATCATTTCAAATAATATTCGATAGGAAATGACTTCAGCACTTTTATATACAACATCTGTGATTAGTCTACTTACATACTGATGATCAATTTGAATGTTCAATCTTGAGATATAATCAATGACAAACTATAAAATTGTCTTTAGACTTTTGGCAGAAGATAAAGTTCCCAATAAAGAGGAGAATGTTGAAATTTGAATATGGGTTTTGGTAAGCCATTTTATAATTTCTGAGTTTTCTTTCTTTTCTTTTTTTCGGTTTTTTATCCCTGAAAATTTTCTAATGATCATTAATTGGCCTTAAGAATGATGACTGTCTATCTCCAGCTTACTGCCCAAACATAGAATGGATAGCTAATGTATTGCACTTGTTGAACAGGATTCTATGGTTGGTCCACAATCCTTGGATACTGAAGGAATCCATGGTCTCATCTCGTAGTTCCTACAATGTTGACAACCAACAATATGTAATGAGAGGCTTAGCTTTTACACCATAGTTACTTTCGTTTCCTATCTATATACCAAGCAATGGGTCCTTTTTACTAAACAGAATTCGTATTTGTTCATCCACCTATTGAATCTTATGTTGTTATCATGGCTTCAGCCAGTGACTTCAACATTTTACTGTACATTGAGCTATACATATGGAGATTAGCCATCTTATACGCATTGATTTCATTTCACAAATAGTATCTTCTACATCTCTACCAAAGCGTTGAATAATACTAACTTCAATTAACGTTTGCAGTCTTCTCTTTTCATCAGCCTAGCTGTCCTACTTAAGAGGCCAACTTGTTTGCTGTCATACAAATGTTTGGAGGATATTTCCCTACAGTTAGTAGTTAAAGTAATGGACGTATTTCTATGTAAGTTGACTTATATTTGTTATCAATTAGTAACATATGGTTTAGACATTAATTGTATTACTAACAAATATGGCTTTAAATTTCTAACAAGTAAGTCAATTAAGTTGACTTATATTTTACCCGTAACTAGCCAAAGATGCAATAGTTGAGAACATCTTATCCCTGATCACATTTTTGTTTGGATAAGCAAGAAAAATAGAGGGAATAAGAGACTCAAATTAGTGACATGTTTCATGTGGCATAATTATTATTCTTTAGGTTACAAAATAGTGTGAATTTCAACCTCTATATGGCTCTTCCACTATAATAAGAACGGCATCACCCAAAGAATTAATTTGGGAGTATAGTACATGATTTACTGATATTAAAAAATTAGAACAATAATCAGAAAAAAAAAAAAAAATGAATTGAAGATGCGAGTTTAATTTGGTTTCAATTAAATTGTTGTTTATGAGGGCCATGTCCATTCTTTGTCTTTTTTTTTTTCTTTTTTTTATAATTAATTGATCTTTTAATATTCATAGTATAATTTTTAGGATACTTCTCCTTTAAGAAAAAATGTGCTTAAAATATTTTTTTTTCTCTATTTTTTTTGAACTATAGTAATTTTTAATATTCAATTAAAAATAATTGTGCAATGATTTTGGATCACAATTTAAGTATAATAATCTAATGTACAATGCTATATTATTTTTTTAAAGACTATATTTTAATTTTAATTTTACTCAAAAAATGTTATGAAAGTGTTAAAAAAATATTGTAGTTGTAGCACTTCTCTTGAAATTAAGCTTTTTAATCTTCTGTCAGTCTTTAAAACAATATTTTGGATATTTTCAAAGAGTCTCGCCCAGGTCCAACCAAGTCGAAGATCAACCCAAAAACCAAGGTAAGGTGTAATGCTACGTAGGTTGTTTAATTTTCATATAGATTTATGTCATGAAAAAAGAATAACTAGTTCTACTTTGGATGACAAAGGGATTCCCTTAAGCATCTTAAGGAACTGATCGATGATTAAGGATATTGGTATTAATTTTTTTAAAGAGAATTATAAAAATTTTATTCATAAGATGAAACCAATACATCATGAGAAATAGCTTGCTCTATAAAACTTGGAAGCTCCTCCATCCATGTTACATAGTTTGAGATGTCTCTTGCGTCAACATGGAACCCTAACCAAAAGAATCCATTATCAATAATAAAATGTCACATATACTCACTAACTGTTGGAAACATAAATTAAACCAAATCCTTAGCACACTGAAAGATGCTCTCACACTAATGCATAAGCCAAAACTTTATTTTTTGTCCCTCACACACGCCTAATGCAACAATATCAAACCCTTCACTTTGCTTATTAAGTCCCTTACACACACCAAATGCTACAACATCAAACCCTTGTATAGCTGCTGCCTATATCTAATGAGTCCACTTACAAACACAACCATTTCTATACTTAATTTCACAACTTATTGAGTTGTGCGATTGTGAGTGATTTATGTAAAGTGATGGATTGTACAAGGCAAAAAATGTATGTCTACCACTCATAATCACATAAGTTAGCAAATTATAAAATTGGACATATGATTGGCTATATTCCTACACTTATTATTATTATATAATACTTTTGATACTTTTTGTGAGAATCAATACTTTTGATACTTAATACTTTTGTGAAACTAAGAATAACTTAATGGACAATGAATATGAAATAATAAGTCCACATAGGAACACTTAGGGATGGCAAAATTTGACACGACCCGCGAACCCGACACGAAATTAGCACGTTATGGGTTGAGATTTAACGGGTTCGTGTCATATTCGGGTTGACATAGCTGACCCGTTTAATAAACGGGTTGGGTTAGTGTTGAACACATAAAACCCGTTTAACCCGTCTGACCCGTTTAATTAAATGACATTTTACTAATACACCCTTCAAACTCTAAGTATATAAATTTATTAGTTGTTGTGATTTATTTTCTTTGACATATTGTGATTGATTATTTGTGATATTAAGATATACTTTAGTTTTGAATGATTATTTGTGATGTAGCTACTCGTTAATTCTGAATTTTATATTAAAAATATTTATTTGTTTGTTTTTTCATAATTTTTTTTTTTCATTTTGATCAAATCTGATAAACAGGTTGACACGACTGACCCGTTTAATAAATGGGTCGTGTTAGGGTTGAGAAATCTTGACCCGTTTAATAAACATGTCGGGTTAGTATTGACCTATATAGTCGGATACTCGTGACTTGACATGACACGAACCCGACATGCGAACACGAATTGCCACCCCTAGGCAGACTCCATTCCTTTAGCACATGAGGGTGGATCTTTATATGGGACTCATGATTTGGGCTCGCTCTTCACGTGATTCACGTGAAGTGGGGGTTAGCCTGTTAAGTGCCAATAACTTACTGAGATGATGGCAAGAGAGAGCAATAAGCCAATAAGTACTATTTATGTGCACATTGTTTGGCCAACTATTTTAAAGGAGGGACAAAAAATTAATTTTAAGCAAATAAGATAAGTTAGAAACAAGCTTAGTTAAACGCACAAGCATCAAGAGCCAATGTAGAACATTTCATGTGAATTACAAAGCGAGGTTTTCATCTTGTCAGGCTGTAAATGAACCAAGCCATTCATAAATAGCTCGGGCTTGGCTCGATAAAAAATTTGTTCATGTTTATTTGTTTATAAACAAGCCAAGTTTAAGCTTTAGTTTTAAGTTTGTTTAATAAACGAGCTGAGCCCAAGTAAAAAATATTGTTCATGAACAAGCTTGTGAACACCAAGGCTCGGTACAAAAGTAACAAAACAAGTTGAGCCTAGGCTTATTTATGAGTTTGGTAATAAAATTGATATGAGCTTGACAAGTAAACTTATATCTTTCTAAGATTTTAATTAATTATAAGTTGAGACCACTCATCCAAACCAAATAGATTAAATAATAAACTTGATATAGGCTTGATAATATATTTGTATTGGATCTCAAGCTCAAAAACATGATATTGAGCTTGAGTTTGGGCTTGATATTGAGCTCGAGCTTGGCTAGACCAATGAATCAAGCCAAGCCAAGCCAAGCCAAGCCGAGCTCAAACTATTATACTTTATAACAAGCTCAAGTTTGAACATTATTTGTAGGCTCGTATCAAGATCAAGCCAAGTTTGAACATTCTATTTTTGCTGTCCAGTCGAGTTTGAACGTTCACTACTCGACAAAGCTTGACTCATTTACAGCTCTTGTGCACACAAGACAAGATTGGCACGTACCTATATTTTATGCTAAGTATTAGTCCTGTGTCGCCTCTAATGTTCAAAAGAACTAAAAGGAAGCCAAACTCCATTGAATAAGATGATTTGCAAACAAATATAAGAAAATCTAGAATCACAATTTTTTTTTTTATCACAACTCTTATGTAGTAATCTATGAATGGTGAAGAAAAAATAATGATCATCCATGTGGAAGTGATAGGCAACAACTCTCAATTTATCATATTAAAATTTTGGCAAAGTTGTGACAAAAAAAAAAAGTTGTGGTCCTAGAACTACTAAACAAGTAGAGACAAAATTATGATCTTAATTAACTTTTGTAACTTGAAAAAAAAAAAAAAAGGAATCTCATGTAAAAAAAGTAATACATATGGTTCTCCAATTAAATTCATACACATAGTTATATTGAAATTAATTGTCTTTGAAAAATATAACGAGGTTTGTATTTTTTTGGTTGATAATTGAGTTTAATCGGGGAACATACTTAATTTTTGCTCTTTAATAAAAAAAAATTACAAACTGATGTGGCAATATCGTGATTACTACCATATCAATAACATAATAAATAAATTAGAAAAACCAAACCTACTTCCAACTTTATTACAAAATATTTACAAATTAATGTAATAATAAATATAATTGGCACTACATCAACAATGTAATACTTTTTTTTATTATGTTTTAAAAATTGATACATCTATTTTGTAAATCCTATGTATTAAATTTTATAGTAGTTTTAGCATTATTCTAAATAAATTTCTTTGACCAATCAATGAAAGAAAATACATCCCACAAAAAATAATAAATAAATAAAAAGAAAACACACAAAATAACTTTGTAATTATTTGTATTTTTCTTTTGAAAAAGTCAAATATTATAGTTATATTTCCCATAAATTACCAAACAAATAAAATTTCTATATATTATCTATTTATATATTTAACATTTTGGAATTAAAAAATTGATTAATATTACCAAGGATAAATAATTATAAAAATTCAATTTTTTTAACTTTGGATCACAAACAACTTAACAACAAAAGTCATTTGAATAAAGGAAAAAAAAAAAAAAAAAACCGTTTCTAAAAATACCAATGGAAAAAAATAAAGTATTTTTTAAAAACAACACATCTTACTGGCATATTTGGTCTTACAATTAGTCACATAAATGTGAAGCCTAACTTTTTTTTTTTATTGGGTTCTTTTACATGTTTTTTGAACAGGTTTCTCTCTAAATTAGTTTAGAGAGAAATTATTTAAATTCTCCTTACATTTTTTTATTAAATATGAATTTTAAAAATTTAACTGTTAGATTGCATATATATATATATATATATATATATATATATATATATATATATTGTAGGGTTGAAATTTGATGGGTTAGGCACCAACTTTGCGTGTCGTGAGCCCAACGAATCCCCAACAATAAATTTGTAGAGAATGGGTTAAACAGCTGGGCTAATTATGGATTTAACAACGGTTCATGCAAGTAAATAAGGATAAAGAGACATTCAGGCTAATATTTGGTAAAAGTTCTCTTTGGGCCGAAGAGATATATTACTTATCAACTTAGTGAATACAATTTCTTTTTTCCATCCTTCAGAGGCCTCTGCCCTTTATATATCCCCCTCCTTCTTCATCTTCACCGTACATTTGTTCTTTATCCAAGCGTCCACCTCAGTATACGTCATGTCAGACATTTGCTTTTGTATGCCTTGGGTGGTGGTAGCTGAGGTTGAACTGTTCAGGTGTCTTCTCCACATAAATGCGGCCAGGAAAGCAACTGCAGTGCATTAAATGCGGTGGTAGCAGCTTTTCCTTTAAGATATTTTTATGTCCCCCTCATTCCCAGGCACGCCCAAGATTTGCTCTCCTCCGTGTTATCAGTTGGGAAGGTCGCTTTTACCCCCAGCGTATTTGATTGATTAAGCACTACGATGATCCAACGTTGGGATCTCTTCGGACAAGAAGGATAGTCCTCGGACGTATCCCTGTGTTCCTCTCCGAGCGTTTTTCTACCAAACGGGCCCAGCCTTGACCCCTTTTACCTCCTCGGACAAACTATGGTCTACAAATTGGGCCTTGGGCCTAACTCGCAGTGTTGGGCTCGCCCCCACAATAGCCTCTCAAAATTCTAATTTTTCCCACGCATCCGAGGAGAAAAAATAGGATTTTGATCCGTTACAGAAATAGAAGTCTTGAAAACATTGAACCGCTGGATTCACACGTGTGCGCGCATAAATTTGGGCTCCTCATTATTGCCGCTGTCGTTGCGTCGTTTCCCGAGCGTCATTAATTGTTCCAGGCGGCGTCTTGTCTATGAGATCCATCTGTGGGTTAATGATCAACGGTTGTGATTCTCCTCAAAATTTGGGCACCAGTTTGCTGGCCCCTATATAAAGCCTCAAAAAAGGGGTCATTTCCCCCTTACTTTGCAAATTTCAGACTCTCAGCGAACTTAGGCATCTGTGCTCACAACGCCTCTCCTGTCATCAATCCCAACTCACCCCAGAACACACTGCGATCTCTTTGCAAGCATCAGGGTCATTTTTCCACTCTGTTCCGCGTAAGTTCCTTGTCCGAGATACTTAAATTCTTTTCGGCTTTCCTCTTCGGCCTTAGGCAGTCGTTCCCAAGTCACTATTTCACATCTTTCCTTCTAACCTAACTGAAAATGAGTAGATTTGAATATTTAGTGGATAGTCCCTCCCAGATGGAGAAGTTTAGGGCGACGTATCGCATTCCTTAAGACGTGGGCTTGAGGTATTTCTCTACGGAAGGGTTATTAACGGATCGACGAGTGGGTGAAGTGATAATCCCCATCATCGCTTTCTTGGAGGGAGGAATGACCATCCCCATGGGTCCCGTTACTAGAAGCTACCTCACAGGCCATAGACTTAGCCCTGAACAGTGCGCGCCTAACGTGTTTAGGATTTTAGGAGTGGTTGACGACCTAAACCGTCATTTAGGGTTGGGACTCACCTGGCTCAATGTGGTACACATGTACGAGTGTCGTACCAAAGAAGGAGCGGGATACTATCTAAGGTCCCGATCCGATGTTGTCAGGTTCATCTCCTGTCTCCCCAAGTCCAATAAAGGGATGAAAGACGATTATCTGATCGTCTCGGGTGCATGGCATGACGGAATTCATTGCCCAACCTAACCAGGAGAGCCAGGTGGGATATCCCCCATTGAGATTTTCTAACAATAGGCTTAGGGTTTTCTTTTTAGCTATTCGGCCCACACTTTTATCAAGTTTCAATCTTTTCTGACAGTTTTATTGCAATGTTTACAGATAGGAATCACGTCGCTCCTCGGCTCAGCCTTACAAACACCTCGGCGCTCAATTATCTCCTTCGGTCAGAGATCTTTGCAAGCGAAGATGGGCAACTTAGGGCCGCTCACCTCATCATCGGCTACACTCCAATTTCAAAAGATTTTCAGCCGATCGGCAACGCAATAACACTTGGAGACCGCCACATCAACCGTATTGACGTTGTTCGGAAGAATTTTTTAGCTCCCTTTGACCTTGCCCCGGTGCCACATCCTAACCCACAGGGTATACCACTACTCGTTCAGTCTGTTCAACAGGTTCCTCTTGAACCAGTAGCAGCGGAAGAAAGAGTTGCCTCTTTTACCCCTTCCCTTGACAAGCAGATCGACTAGTTCAAATTTGAAGGGGAAGCTCCAGAAGAGATTCGAATTATAGACGTTGACGAGGAGACAGATAGGCAATCGGTTGTCCTCCCGAAGAGACTAAACGTGTCGGAATACTTTTCGGACGAAGACATGCAGAGTCTAGCAGATCTGATGAAGAATAGAAAGCCAAAGGCCGCGTCCAAAGGCACTGGCCCATCTCAGCCAGCGGCGACTCTTCCTCCTCAAGCTTCCTCGGATCCCGGCTTAAAACCGCTACCGGATCTAAAAAAGAAGAGGATCGCGACTGAGGCTGAGGGTACTGAGGTTGCGCCTCTAAAGGGGCCCAAGCAACAGAAGGTGGCCCATGACACCAGGCGCAAAAGGGCTTCATCCACTGAGAGTAGGGAAGACCCTTCGGCCACCGATGTACACCGGGGCGCTCGGACATGGCCTCCAAAGGTGACATTGGATGGTGCGGACATCCCATATGATGCCTTCATCAGAAATTATGGGGGAGGCAAAGCCGGCTACATTGTGGAGGCTTTGGAGCAGCCCTTGCTCCTTCCAAAGGACATGGAGTCCTACAGGTGCTTCAGCCAGCAAGAGCTTTTCTTATCCCTAAAAAAGGATCTAGCCATGGTAAGGGAATTGACCCTCTTAACCTCTTTTTGTTATGTTTAACAGCTAACAAGAAAGAAAAACTTTCGTCTGTTGTGCAGATCGCCCAGCAGATATTCGTGGCCGAAGAGTGGAACGAGAAGGCCCATGTCCAAGTCCAAGCGGAGACCAGCGCCCGCTCGGAGATCGAGAAGGCCTTGGGCAGCCTTAAAGATGAGTGCTTCCAGACGTCCGAGCAACTGAAGCAGGAAGCTAAGGCTAGGAAAAGTCTGGAGGCGGGTCTTAAGAACGCCAAGGAGCAGGCCGAAGATCAACGCAAAAAGCTGTACACCACTGAGCTCAATCTGGAAACAGAGAGAGCGTTGGTGAAGGATCTTCGCGCCGAGCTCAACAAAGCCAAGGACTCTGCTAAGACGGCGAAGCAGGACGCTCAACTGGCTAAGGAAGCACTTGAGGCTGAGAAAAAGGCCGCTTATCTGCTGGGGGTGCAAGAGACCCAAACGAGGCTGACCGAGGAGTTCACCAAGGTCTGCAGGGAGTATTGCGAGGTAACGTGGGGAAAATGCCTTGACGCAGCTGGAGTTCCCCCAGAGTCTGCCTTGAGGCAGCCTGGGAGTGTTTACTACCACCCCGATATCTGCGACCTGCCAGATACCCCCGAAGCTCCTCCGGTCGGTCCAAGCATCCCAGACCCCGCTGAAGCAAGCCATGCTCCTGCTCGGACTGAGGATATGGGCGATCCATCAAAGGCTGACCCAGTGCCTCCGAAGAAGGCTTTAGGTGTCTAGGGGACTCTTTTTGTACTCGTAATTATTTAGACGCCTTTTGACTTTGCTTTGTAACGCTGTCATTTTCCTTTCATCAATGAAATGGCTTACTTTCTGTCTTCATTACTATCATGTTATATGTCAGGATGTGTCATTACAGCAAATAACAATAGCTTGGCAATCTGAGAAATAACTAATGCCATGATTTAGATTTGAACAATGCTAGGTAGGCCCTAAGGTGACGACGAATGCATTGGGATGTTATTTTGCAAAAGTAACTCGGCCAAAGAACTGTTGATACCATTGGATTCGAATAAAAATACTTGGGGAAATTATAAATCTGACTACCATTGCGTGTTGATGACGTAGACAATAATACTTAAGGATAAAACTGTTCGTAAGGTAATTATTAGACGAGTGTTCACTAATTCAAATCATCTGGTCCGAAGACTACAGGCATGATTAAATTTAAGTTTAAACACTTGTGGTCATCGTGAATGAGTGTTAACTAACCCAAATCATCTGGTCAGAGGACTACAGGCATGATTGGATTTAAGTTTAAACACATGTAATCATCGTAAATGAGTGTTAACTAACCCAAATCATCTGGTCCGAGGACTACAGGCATGATTGGATTTAAGTTTAAACACTTGCTGGATCGTGAAGGAGTGTTAACTAACCCAAATCATCTGGTCCGAGGACTATAGGCATGATTGAATTTAAGTTTAAACACATGTAATCATCGTAAATGAGTGTTAACTAACCCAAATCATCTGGTCCGAGGACTATAGGTATGATTGGATTTAAGTTTAAACACTTACTGGATCGTGAAGCAGTGTTAACTAACCCAAATCATTTGGTCCAAGGACTACAGGCATGATTGAATTTAAGTTTAAACACATGTAATCATCGTAAATGAGTGTTAACTAACCCAAATCATCTAGTCCGAGGACTACAGGCATGATTGGATTTAAGTTTAAACACTTGCTGGATCGTGAAGGAGTGTTAACTAACCCAAATCATCTGGTCCGAGGACTACAGACATGATTGAATTTAAGTTTAAACATATGTAATCGTTATAAATGAGTGTTAACTAACCAAAATCATCTGGTCCGAGGACTACAGGCATGATTGGATTTAAGTTTAAACACTTGCTGGATTGAGAAGGAGTGTTAACTAACCCAAATCATCTGGTCCGAGAACTACAGGCATGATTGAATTTAAGTTTAAACACATGTAATCATCGTAAATGAGTGTTAACTAACCCAAATCATCTGGTCCGAGAACTACAGGCATGATTGGATTTAAGTTTAAACACTTGCTGGATCGAGAAGGAGTGTTAACTAACCCAAATCATCTGGTCCGAGGACTACAGGCATGATTGAATTTAAGTTTAAACACTTGGGCGAATTCTTAACTCAAATAAAAGGCATCATGACTGAAGGAAGAAATCTTTTAATAGTAATACCTTTTGAGGTTATATACATTCCACGGCCGGGGTACCACATGATTGTCCAGATCTTTTAAAAAGTATGCTCCTATGCCAGCCCTTGAAGTAATGCGATATGGTCCTTCCTAGTTTGGTCCCAGTTTCCCCTAAGCTGGATTCTTTGCATTTCCTACCACCTTCCTGAGTACCAGATCACCAAGCTCTAAGGGCCTCAGCCTTACGTTGGCGTCGTAGCCTTGCTTGAGTTTCTGTTGGTAATGCGCCAGTCGGACCATTGTATTTTCCCTCGCTCCTTAATTAGATCCAAACTCTTTTCCAGCTGCCCATCGTTGTCGATTGGATTAAAAGAGCTAGTCCTGTATGTTGGGAATCCAGTCTCCAGAGGTATAACAGCTTCGGCCCCATAAGTCATTGAAAAGGGGGTCTCTCCGGTGGACCTGCGAGGCGTAGTTCTGTAAGCCCACAACATGTGGGGCAGTTCTTCTACCCATCTACCCTTCACATCATCCAGCCTCTTCTTTAGTCCGTTAACTATGACTTTATTAACAGCTTCGGCCTGCCCATTTCCCTGGGGGTAGGCAGGGGTAAAGTACCTGTTCGTGATTCCCAGCTTGCTACAATATCCCCTGAAAGCCTTGCTATCAAACTGAAACCCATTGTCCGAGATCAGGGCATGGGGGACCCCGAATCGAGTGACGATATATTTTCCAGATGAATTTCTTCACATCTACATCCCTGATATTCGCCAGAGGTTCAGCTTCGACCTATTTGGTGAAATAGTCCGTTCCGACCAGAAGGTACTTCTTGTTGCCTGCTGCCTTAGGGAAAGGGCCAACAATATCTAGACCCCATTGGGCAAAAGGCAATGGGCTGGATAGTGGATTAAGCGTACCACCCGGCTGATGTATATTCGGCACAAACCGCTGGCACTGGTCACATTTTTTGACATATTCATGGGCCTCTCTCTGCATATTCGGCCACCAATATCCCTGAGTGATGGCTCGGTGAGCCAAGGATCTGCCTCCAGTATGGCTCCCACAGATCCCTTCATGCAATTCTTCCAACAGTGACTCAGCCGCCTCAGGACGCATGCACAGTAAATATGGGCCTGAATAGGAACGTTTATACAGTTTGTGGTCCTCAGACAACCAGAACCTCGTAGCTTTCCTCCGCACCTTGTCCGCTTCCCCTTTTTCATCTGGCAATGCATCATCCTTCAAGAACTTGATGATGGGATCCATCTAGCATTGGTCGGCCCTGATGTGATGAACCTGAACTTCCTTTTTTCTTAATTCCGTCAGTCTCTGCATGTCCTCAATGAGGACAACCCTTGGTAACCACTGTGCCGAGGAGGTGGCGAGGTTGGCTAAAGAATCGGCATGTGTATTGCCACTTCGGGGGATATGGCGCAGGTTAAAAGATTCAAACTCGAACTGTAGGGAATTAGCCAGGCTCAAATACCCTTGCATCCTTTCGTCTTTCGCCTCGAATTCTCCCAGCACTTGACCAACGATTAATCTTGAGTCTGAGAATATCTCAACTGACTTCCCTCCCATCCTTCGTACCATCTTCATTCCCATCAATAGGGCCTCATATTCTGCTTCATTATTCATTACTGAGAAGTCCAGCCTTAACACTTTTTCAATGATAATTCTCTCTGGGGATATCAGCACTAGCCCCACTCCTGAGCCTCTCTGATTCGATGCGCCATCCACGTACACTTCCCAGGGCAAAGGGTTCTGTGAAGAAACCATACCAACGTGCCTTCCTTCCATGCCCAGCATCGATGTTACTTCCTCCAGATGGGGTTCTGTGAACTCGGCGACCAAGTCCGCAAGGACCTGGCCCTTCACTGATGTGCGAGGCATGTACTTAATATCAAAAGCCCCTAGGATCGTCTCCCATTTGGCAATCCTTCCTGTGTAGTCTGCGCTTCGGAGTATTGCTCTGAGCGGAAGCTGGGTGAGGACTATGACGGTGTGGGCTTGAAAATAGTGAGGCAATTTCTTCGTACCGAGCACCACAGCTAGGATGGCCTTCTCCAGTGGCAAATAACGGATTTCTGCTTCATGCAGTGACTTACTTACATAGTAGATTGGTTTTTGCACCCCGCAGTCCGTCCGTATCAACACCAAGCTCACAGCATTAGGAGCTACGGCAATGTAAGCAAACAAGACCTCATCTGGTTCAAGACTGGACATGATTGGTGGCCGAGCCAGGTAGTCCTTAAGTTGCTGAAAAGCAACAGCACATTCCTCCGTCCATTCGAAACCCTTCCATTTATTGATCAATGAGAAGAAAGGCCTACACCTATCTGCTGATTTGGAAATGAACCTGTTAAGGGCAGCTGTCATCCCAGTCAGCTTCTGAATTTCCTTGGGGTTTCGAGGAGCTCGCAAGTTGTTGATGGCCTTTATTTGGTCTGGGTTAACTTCGATTCCCCTTTGAGTGACCATATACCCTAAGAACTTGCCTGATCCAATACCAAACGAGCACTTGGATGCATTCAAGCGCAACCTGTGTCCCCTCAGGATTTCAAAAACATCCCTAAGGTCTCTAATGTGCTCAGCTATGACCTTGCTTTTCACTACCATGTCATCAATATAAACTTCCATGCTTTTGCCCAGTTGCGGCTCAAACATTCTGGTCATCATCCTCTAATAGGTAGTCCCTGCGTTTTTCAAGCTGAACGACATTACTTTGTAGTGGTAATTCCCCACAGGGGTTACGAAAGCTGCTTTCTCCTGATCGGCGAGGGCCAGCGGTATCTGATGATAACCTTGGAATGCGTCTAAGAAACTCATTCGAGGGTGCCCAACAGTAGCATCAACTAGTTGGTCTATCTTCGGCATAGGAAACGGATCATTCGGACAAGCTCTATTAAGATCAGTGAAGTCCACACACACCCGCCACTTTCCGCTTTTCTTTTTTACCACCGCGGTGTTAGCCAGCCACTCGGGGTAAAAGATTTCCTTAATAGCCCTAGCCTGCTTGAGTTTCATCACCTCTTCCCTGACCACCTCAGCGTGTTCCTTTGATGGACGCCAGAGTGGTTGTTTCTTGGGGATGATGGTGGGGTTAACGTTTAGGTGGTGGCAGATAAACTCTGGGCTTACACCAGGGGCCTCTGCGGAGTCCCAGGCAAACACATCAATGTTGGCTCTAAGAAATTCTATCAGCTCTTCTTTCTCTTGAGGAGGCAGCATGGATCCGACTTGGAAGAACTTCTCTGGGTCGTTATCAACGACTATCTTTATAAGGCTTTCGCACTCAGCCCCTTTGATCGAGGATTCGGCGTCAAGCACCAAAGGTTTTAATTGCTATAAACCCTCACCTTTACGGTCGGAGGACTCACCCTGAGGTTTGTGCTAGATAGCTGCCACTAGACATTGTCGGGACGTAGATTGGTCTCCTCGGATCTCCTCAACTCGCCCTTCGGACGGGTACTTAACCTTCTGATAAAGAGTAGAGGACACGGCCCCGAGGGTTTAGAGCCAGGGTCTAGCTACAATCGCAGTGTAGGGCGAGTAGGCATCCACCATTATAAAATCTACCTCTACCGTCTCAGATCCGGTTTGCACGGGCAGTCTAATCTGGCCCTTCGGAATGACCACTTTGCCATCAAAACTCACCAAACGAGAATTGTAGGGCGTTAAATCTTCAGGGGACAAGTTCAGCCCCTTATACAGGTTTGGGTACATTATTTCGGCAGCGCTGCCCTGGTCTACCATCACTCTCTTCACATCGTACCCACCTATTCTGAGAGTCACCACCAGAGCATCATCGTGTGACTGTATAGTCCCGGCTTTGTCCTCATCCGAAAAACCCAAAACTGGTTGAGCCTCCATCTTAGGCCTCTTCGGCTCTCTGTTAACACATTCCGAGGGCAGCCGGGTGACCGATAGTACTCTGGATGGGCAAGACCCCGTCCTCCCTGGTGCGGCAAAGATAACATTGATCGTGCCCAAGGGCGGTTTTACCGCATCATCTCTTTGAGACCCCGTGTTTGCCTAGTTTCCCTGACCATGTGAGTGGTGTAAAAATTGCTTTAACCTGCCCTCGCTGACAAGCTGATCCAAGTGGTCCCACAGGCTCCTACAGTCCTCAGTAGTATGCCCATGGTCGAGATGATATTGACAGTAGAGATTGTGGTTGCGCCTTTCAGGGTTTCCGACCATCTCGTTCGGCCTCTTAAAGAATGGCTCATTTTTTATTTTATCCAGGACTAGGTGTACTGGCTCACGAAAAATAGCATTGACTGTCTGAAAATTCGTTGTACCTTGTCCGACCCAATCCTTTCTTGGTCTGTTGTGGCTCTGCCGGTCCGACCTGAAATCCCTTCTCTCCTGAGGGATAATCTTATCATTTCCCTTGCTCTGCTGTTGGTCCTCTTCAACTCTTTTGTACTTGTCAATCCTATCCATCAACTGGCGTATACTGGTAGCAGGTTTGCGTGTTAGGGACGTTCTCAAGGGATGCTCAGTGGGGAGGCCCAGTTTAAAAGAGCTGATGGCCACCAATTCACAATCTTCCTCCACCTCATTATACGTCTCCCAGAACCTGTCCGAGTATGACTTCAAAGTCTCGCCCCCTTTCATGCTGACGGACAATAGGGAGGCCATGGATTGCGGAACCCTTCGGCATGTGACAAAACGCGAACCAAATGCTTGAGTTAGCTCTTGGAAGGAGCTTATGGAGTTTGCTTTCAGATTATCGAACCATCTCATGGCTATTGGTCTCATGCTGGATGGGAAGACCTTGCACATTAGGGCTTCGTCCCTAGAGTGGATGGCCATCCTCTGGTTGAAATGGCTCACATGTTCCATTAGGTCCGTCCGGCCGTTGTAGATGGTGAATGTAGGCTGGTGGAAACGTCGAGGAAGTCTAGCATTCTCGATGTTACACGTAAAGGGAGATCTGGAAATCTGATCCAGGGCTTTACTCATAGCGTCGTTCCCCACGCCCCTAGGTAAGGGGCTCCGAGAGTTCCTCTCCTTATGACGCATTTCCTCATAGGTAAAGGAAAAGGACTCGCTCACTGGCGTTCGAAGTTTCTGTTTGTAGACAACGTCCTATTCGTCCTCAGAATCTTCGTCGGAGTACGAGGGGCTGCGCTTCCTCTTTGCGTGGCGCAACTCCCTCTTTAGCCTATCAATTTCTTTCTGCATGCTTTGGTTTTTCTCTGCATGGGACATGTGGCTCTTGCCAGGCGATTGGTTCCGATCGTCACGTGCGGTGTGTACACTACCCTTACGATCTTGCCTCCATTCTAGGTTAAGAAAAGGGTCATTGTACTGAGATGACCTGGACTCCGCTGGTCGTTGCCTCAGTTCATCCATTGACGAGGTGTTGCTTCCACCTTTGCTCAAGCAGTTTCCCACAGACGGCGCCGATTGTAGGGTTGAAATTTGATGGGCTAGGCACCAACTTTGCGTGTCGTGAGCCCAACGAATCCCCAACAATAAATTTGTAGAGAATGGGTTAAACAGCTAGGCTAGTTATGGATTTAGCAACGGTTCATACAAGTGAATAAGGATAAAGAGACATTCAGGCTAATATTTGGTAAAAGTTCTCTTTGATCCGAAGAGATATATTACTTATCAACTTAGTGAATACAATTTCTTTTTTCCATCCTTCAGAGGCCTCTGCCCTTTATATATCCTCCTCCTTCTTCATCTTCATCGTACATTTATTCTTCATTCAAGCGTCCACCTCAGTATACGTCACGTCAGAATCTGCTTTTGTATGCCTTGGGTGGTGGTAGCTGAGGCTGAACTGTTCAGGTGTTTTCTTCACATAAATGCGGCCAGGAAAGCAGCTGCAGTGCATTAAATGCGGTGGTAGCAGCTTTTCCTTTAAGATATTTTTATGTCCCCCTCATTCCCAGGATTTGCTCTCCTCCGTGTTATCAGTTGGGAATGTTGCTTTTACCCCCAGCGTATTTGATTGATTAAGCACTACGATGATCCAACGTTGGGATCTCTTCGGACAAGAAGGATAGTCCTCGGACGTATCCCTATGTTCCTCTCCGAGCATTTTTCTACCAAACGGGCCCAGCCTTGACCCCTTTTACCTCCTCGGACAAACTATGGTCTATAAATTGGGCCCTGGGCCCAACTCGCAGTATTGGGCTCGCCCCCACATATATATATATATATATATATATATTTATTTATTTATTTATATTTTTAACATGCATATCAAATTTCATTCCAATTAGGTGTTATTTATTATTCGATCAATAAATTTATTTTGTATACATAATTTTTTACCGCAAAAATTTGAAAGTTAACATGACATTATTGTTCTTACTAGCATATTTGGTCTCACAATCAGTCACATAAATGTGAAGCCTACATTTTTTTTACTGGGTTCTTTCACATATTTTTTGAATAGGTTTTCTCTCTAAATTAGTTTAGAGAGAAATTATTTAAATTCTCCTTACAATTTTTTATTAAATATGAATTTTGAAAATTTAACTGTTAGATTGCATTTTTTTTTTAATATTTTTAACATGCATGTCAAATTTCGTTCCGATTAGGTGTTATTTATTATTCGATCAGTAAATTTATTTTGTATACATAATTTTTTACCACAAAAATTTGAAAGTTAAACATGACATTATTGATATAGTTTTTATTTATTTTTTTTTGAAATTTACAAAAAAAAATAATATAATAAGTATATGTAATTTAATGATCATATTTTCAAGATTCAAATCTCATAAAAGAAAAAAAGATGGGTTTAAAAAAACAACTTTTATATATATAATTTTTTAGGGGAATAACTTTATATTTTTGGAAATATAAATAATAAATCCTCCCCCGAAAATAAAGAAACAAGAAATTCAAGGGGGGCCCTGGCCCAAGGCCCCTTCGTGTAGCCGTAGTTCCGTCGCTGCAAACAAGCTTAGTCAGCAAGAGACGATGTAGGTGAAGTTGAAGTTGGGTCTGACCTTCATAGATTAATGTCAATATTGGATCAAATTAAAACTACCTAGATTAATTAAAAGCTGCTTAGATCAACCCATAAGTTTTTCTCTCTTAAACTTTAAGATAAATTAATGGATTAATGGATTAATATATAAAAATAGAATAAAAAAAGATCAAATATAATTCTAAATAATGGCATCCAGCTGGAGGAGTCTGCTAAAGGAGAAAATACAGTGTACAATCAAGAGACAAAGAAATAATGGAGCAATTTATTGGAAGATGACAATTGACAAGAGATAGATTAGAGCAGAAACTGCCCCAATGCACGGTGTACTATCAGGGGACAACGAAGTTTGATATAGATGCTCTTCAAGGTTGCCAAAAGAAAAATTAAAAATAGCGGCAAGTACATAATACACCTAGCATACTCTATGTCATTGTCATACCAGAAGTTTTTTTTTTTTTTTTTTTGAGCAACATACCAGAAGTTATTGAATGAGAGAAACTACGCTAAATCAATACTAGTAAATCTTTCTACAAAAGGCTTTGTAAACACAACTTATTCCTAGTAACAGAGAAGAGAGAACATTCTAATGCAAGCTCATGTCATGAACAGCTAGGGATGAACGCAACTTGAGCTGCCATGAGGGATATGTAGCAAGCATTAATCAACAGTGGGATATGAATAGTCACCATCTTAAAGGTTTCTTGCATTGGCAACTAAATGTATATTCACAGCACCAAAATTTTGAAAACAAATAGTAATACGTTGGTTTAATGTAAACTGTATAATTCTTATGGTCAGGTGGGTTTTCGGTTAGAGCAGTTACTGAGCTCATAGCTTGGGTTAACCATGTCTAACTTGCACATGGAATGTTCCTGATTTTTTTTTCCTGTTATATTAGCAATAGGTCATCATGGTGAAGAACGGGGCTTTTTAAAGCAAATAAGATCAAACAGGGTAACTGCTATTGCACACAAACTAATCCGAGTCTGAACACAAAGCTAATCTACATAAATTTCCTTTCCACCCTTGAAACCAAACAATGAAAATCTCTTCCTCTCCCTTCCTTTCTTTTCCCTTCCGCCAATCCAAACATATTGTAAAAAGATTATGCCTTGAAATCACGATTCAACACAGTTTAGCATACACGCCCCAAAACTACAAAACTTGTGCTTTGAAGTCAGATTTCGTGAAAATACAAGTTCTGTAGTTTTAAGGGTGTTTGTGCAAAATTAAAATTGTGTGGATTAGTTTGGGTGAAATAAACATCAATCAACGAAGAATCATGACGAGCCAACGTAGACAAGTGCATGTGAAATGCCAAGAAGATAAAGTGTTGATTGAACAATGGCACAAGTGGTCAAAAGTTAGAATAATCAAGCAAAAATTATTGCACTGAGGCCCCCTAATGCAAGGCTGAAAATTATTCAAGCGGGAAGATGATGTCGGGTTAGTGTTTTTTTTTTTTTTTTTGGGTCTGTCTTGGCTACATGATTGAGTTTGGGTTTGAACTTAATAGATTAAGGTCAAGATTGGATCAAACTAAAACTACCTGGATTAATTAAAAGGAGTCACTAGTACTTCTAAGCTTAGATCAACCCATGAGTTTTTCTCTCTTATGCATTAAGATAAACAATTACATAAAATGGATAAAAAAGATCAAAATATAATTCCAAAGTAGTGGCATCCAGGAGGAATCTGTCCAAGGAGCAAATCTTGGAAGATGAGATAAGATGACAAGAGATGCTGCAGAAAGTGCCCCATGCACAGTAAGTGTACTGTCAACAGACTATATGGAATCGGAGATAGACAATTGTCTGTGAAGTACCTGAAAAGGGAAGAGTAGTGTAAATTGTTGATTGAGATAAAAGTAGTCAAAATTTATAATAATTGAAGTGAAATTACGACTTAGCAATTAGTTGGGTTGAATTATAGGATCCAGTTTGTATGGTAGAAATGCCATTATCATGTATTTTATTTTATTTTTTTATAACTATATATATTCAAAATTCGAATACTTAAGGACTGTTTGGTATATGTATTTAAATATATGTTTTTAGTTTTTAAATAATACTAGTCGCAGACCCACGCGACGCGTGGGAATATATATTTTGTAATATAATACAATTTATAATTTATTTTCTAAAATTTATTGAAGATAGTTTTCTACTAAAAAATTGAACTATTTCTAAAATTATTTTCCAACTCTCTGTCTCTACAAATATATCATTATATTATTTTGGGTTATTTTTTATTTTTTAATTTTATAGATATGATATTTGAAAACAATAATGGAGGGACATGCCAACACAACATTAGATTTCTATTATTCTTCCCATGATGAGATTGTATCATATTTTAATTCTTCTAAATTTTGAGGTGCAACTTTCGTACCAGTTGCTAAATCTTTAATTCCCAAAAGTGATGTCTAGTTAGTTGCCAACAAAAAAGAATAAGACCGCCAACAAAAAAGAAAAAAAAGAAAAGTAAAGTGAAGTTTTATAGGTTAGAATCATCATGTACAAAAACTTATTTACAATAAGGTAAATAAATAAAATACATATTAAACAAACCTTACTTCAGCAAAATGATCAAATTTAATAGATCCTCGCTTATATCAATTACCATCAAAGACCAAATTGTCAAATAGTAATGTGCCATTGATTCCACCCATGTCTACTACAGACACTTATCAATGTGTCCATATACAAATCACCCAATTATCATTGTTTTGAATTCCCACAGAAAAGCAAAATAGAGCGTATACGAATTGTAAACTTGCTAACTCGGCTAATTATTCTTACCTCGGAGAAGATGTCTATTAACATTCCAGGTTATGAATTTCAAATGGCTATAGGAAGTTATCAGATTGTATCAATTGCTATGCCCAAAAATAGCAATTGCTTTTGCCTTCATTGGAACACATCAGCTATATCATATTGTGTTTAATAAGGAAACAAATAGTAAAATCCAAAAGAAATAGTATTGTTAAGATTTGTCTAAAACTCATGTACATAGTATTCTAGATATTCAAGAAGAGAAAATTCTAAAAAGAAAATCAAGTTGTTGAAAAAATAGCATAATTCAAAATCTGAAACTAAAAACCCAATTATTGTTCATGTACACAGTATTAAAGATAGGTATTCAAAAATCAAGAACCAATTAATTTTCCTATCCTCACAACAGTTAGCATAGAGCTAGGTACTAATGGAATTTAAAAATAACTCAATTCTTTGAATTTCGTCACTCCTAAAATACCAAAAAATTTCTCATAAGCTAAATAATCCTCAAAGTTATTCGTCAACCAAACAGGCCAACTAAGGTCCCAAACACAAAAATTCTAGCCACAACACAACAATCTACTTAAATTGATGTACTTTGAAGAATTAGAGTTTCCTTTAAAAGATTAAGATAAAAAAAATTTAAACTATTACATCCCAAGTAACATACACAAAAAAAATTTAAGATTCAAATTTTACTCTCTTTTCTCTTCCATTTTCCCACAATTTCTGGGACACCAAATAGTCAAATTAAACAATAAAAAACAAATTATTAGTATAAGGAAATGAAAATCAAATATAGCTAATGTGTATTGAACCATAAAAAGCAAATTATCAAGCACCACCCAAGAAAAGCAACAAATTTATTCCTTTTTCCTTCAAATGTTCTAAGAAAAGAATAGTTACCAATTGATTAGTATGACCTTCAATAGATGAAAAAGCCTCCAATGATTGCGTGTCTTGATCATTGACATTTGTCAAAGAATTGACAAACGAAACAAAGATAAAAATAAAATTTAGTTCAGCATATAAGATGACAAGAAAAAGAGAACAATAACAATTTCTCTTTGATGAAAATGAATAACACTCTTACTATAAAACAAAGACCAAAATAATAACATCACATTGAACAAACATATTGAGAGTAACATTCCTACAGTCTAGAGAATGGCAACCATAAAACAATTTATAACAAACATGATCAAATGCCCAACTCAAATAATTTTTTTAAAATATATATATTAATAGTTTTAAGACCATGAAAACTCAATCTCGTTCATAATAAAATCTCAAAATTGAACTACGTTTTTTTTCCCAATAATGAGATGGGAAAAAAAAAAAGAAAAAAAAAAGAATAATACAAATAGTAGAACTCATTTTCAGTTTATACCCTTTGGACCTGGGCTACCAATGTTCATCTCTCATCTGCTTCAGTTTCGTTTGCAAGCTCTAGAGTCATTATCTATCTCTTGCACTCACTTGATTGGGTTTTGGTAGACGAACTTGAGCCATGACCAAAAGAATGGAAAAAACACTCAAGAAACTATCGCATTAAAGGCCATACCGGTCAATTTGTAAACAGAGAACAATTGAAAATTTATAGAAAAAAAATGAGAGATAAGGAGGTGAGGAGGTTGCAATCTATCGGTGACTATAAAAATTCCATATAATAGCGGCATCTCAAGAGTCTGGGTTAATGGAAAGACACACGATAGATTTGGAGATAAAGTATCAGTGACTATAAGAATTCCATATAATAGCGGCATCTCAAGAGTTTGGGTTAATGGAGAGACACACGATTGATATGGAGATAAAGTATTGGTGACTATAAGAATTCCATATAATAGCGGCATCTCAAGAGTCTGGGTTAATAGAGAGACACATGATAGATATGGAGATAAAGTAACACCTGAATTTAAAAAGAGACTCAATAAATGGCAATTGATAAAATAAAAAAGAAAATAAAATAAATGATGACATGGCGCTGATGTGGCTTAACTAGAGCATAGCAACATTAAATGCTACGCTTTAGCTTTTAGTAATATATAGATATAGATTACACGTATTTCTACACACTTTTTCACCCACACATCATATGTACAGGTACAATTTATTTTTTAATCTTAAATTCTGAATTAATTCTTTTTTCATTTTATTTGTTATTAAATTTAATTATATTATCAAAATATTTTTTATTAAGCCGGGCATCGCACGGGCATAATACTAGTATTTTTAAAAAAATTGAAAACTATTGTTTAAACACACGTACCAAACAGGCCCTTAAATTTTTCATATTTGTATATCACATATAATTTCATGTATTATGTGATACATGGATAGTCTACGACTTGTAAAAGTTGTAAATATATATGTATATTTCTTACAAATTTGGAATAAATTCAATTAATGATTTATTCAGCAATCACTTATGCAGTAGAATTTTTTACCTAAAGAGAGTATATTGTATAATATAATTTGCCTCACTATCTCTTAAAAGACACCATAACTTTTTAGGCGTGTATTTATATTAAAACCATTTTCATTTTCCCTTATGTGTATTTGTTTCTAAAAATAGTTTCTTAACCAATGCTCTTAAGACATTAATTAACATTTCTCTTAATAATATTTAATTTACAATCAAATTGGCCACACTTATACAAGTTTTGTTTTAGTTTTGGTCTCTTGAACCCTATAGAGAAAATAAAGTTACATGCTTATGGATTAGACTATTCACACTAATACAGTCAATACAAATCTTACCATATATAGACACATGTATCCAACGATACATATGATCATCCCAACTACACAACAATGCAAAACAACAAGTAACAACCATGCACAAAAAGATATCTCAACTAATAGTTGGTATATCACAAAATAACAACTTGCAACTATTTAGATAAAATAATTTTAAAAAATTACCATACAAAATGAGAAGATGATCTAAAATATTTATATACAAAAATTGCCTATGAATTTTGTCTTGTTTGTTAGTGTTGTTTAACAACGAAACACATTTTCATTATATATTTTACTCACACGTATTTTTATAATATCTAAACAACATTATTAAAATAATATTACCAAACATGATCAAATATCCCGGAGGAATCTGCCAAATGAGCAATTTATTGGAAGATGACAATAGATAGTGCAGCGAGTGCTAGTTGCACGTTGTGCCATATCAGTGAAATTGGTGGAAAACAATTGGATGTGAACTCTGAAGTACGTAAAAAGAAGTGGAAGGCATTGATTGAACTGGATTCACATCAGGTGCAATACCCTAGCCTAGTGCAATACCGTCACTTCCCTCACAAATTTTTTAACTTTTTTTTATTTTTTAACTTTAATCTTTTAACTCATTTTTAATATATTTTATTTAATGGTTGAGATTGAAAGTTGCTTTTTCAACTTTCAATCTCAGCCATTGATTAAGTATTGCACCTGATGTGAATCCTGATTGAACTAAACACAACTGTGGTCAAAATTTGTAATCAATGAGGTTAAAATTATTGAAGCATGAATGCGAACATGATTTGTAATCAATGAGGTTAAAATTATTGAAGCATGAATGCGAACATGATTGGGGGAAAGAAAGAATAAATGATGGTGATTAGAAGAAATATTATTTTATTGTGTAGATATATTATTTTAATAAGTAGAATAGGAAAATAAAAGTTTGGGATGCTGGAAGTATTGTATAATGGGATGGTATAATTGATAAAGTAGTTTTTTGGGATGATAAAATCAAATAGAGTAGTATTTTCTGATGCTAATGCTCTAAATAAAGACCCATTGAAAATTCAGAACGACGGTTAGGATCAAGATTGGGTTCGGATCAAAAGTGTTTGATTTTAGACAAGTCACTGATTTTTTATATCTATGAAAAATCAACATAAAAATTCGGATTAACCTCCTCTAGCTGTAACTTTATGTATATAAATAATTACATTTAAAAATATATAATTAGATACATATTTTTTTTTATAAAAAATCATATTTTAATTCCTAAATAGGTTAAAAAAAATATTGATGTTCATTCTATATTTTATAAACTCTTAAAAAAAACTTGAAAGAATATTTAAGAAATAATTCTCATTGAATGTGGTGTTACTTTTAATATAAAATTAACAAACTCCTTGATTATTACAATGAGTAGTAAATATCTTCATCATAATTAAGAAATGGTTATAAAATTTTTATATTTAAAAAAGAAATAATTCTTCTTGAATGTGGTGTTACCTTTAATATAAAAATTAACAAAAATCTCAAATTTTAAAATGAGTAGTAAATACCTTCACCAAAATTAAGAAATTAAATTGACATATATTGCAAAATTAGAGCTCAACTGAAATTCAATTTAGAAATTTAATTGAAATTTCTTTTAGTTTGACTTTAAATAAATAAACTAGCTTGTAACACATGCATACACATAAATATATTTAAAAACAAACACATTTTTATCATAAAAATGTATATAATTAATCGAATTATTTGAAAAAATAAATGTAATTAGATGCATATTAAAATTTTTGTCTAAGTTTAATACTACTTACGATCATTTTATTATAATTTTTAATAAGATAGAACATGTGGTGATTTTTTTTTAGTAGATATATGATTGAGTTTTTTATTTTTTATTTTATAGTTCTTTAATATTGGGCTCTTAGTATTTTGCACTTATTAACTCACTTAGCATAAAAACTAAAAAATTTAGGTGAACATATGGCACAAAATTAGATTGCAATTGAAATCTATACAATGATAGAAGCAGAAATGAATCATAAATACCTCCATGGGAAAAATACCATGATGTACCTACTAATTAAACTACAATTTTTGGTAAAGAAAAAAAAAAAGTTTTACTAACGTATGACCTTAGGACATATATTAATAAACCATTTTAGAAAATTTTTTATGAAAAAAATAATAATAACTAATTGCTTTGATAGTTTTTTCAATTTTGATATTTTAAAATGGATGATTAATGTATGTCTTAACTAGACACAAGAAAAAATTGAGAAGATAGTGTAGAATATTCGCATACATAAATTGCATACCAACTTTTAATAAATAGAGGAAAAACTTGTATTTTGAACCCTTTTAGCACAATGGATCAAACCTGTACTTAACTTGTTTTTCTCGGATTGGTTTTGGGTTTGAGTCATTTGACTCATTTTCACATATTTAAAATTCCATAAAGGCCTTTTTTTTGTTTTTTGCAATTACAACTTATCTAATTTGACCAAAATTTAAGTTACTTAATTGTGATTTGAAATTTAATACTTTTTCACCTGAGGTTTGATTGATATTTAAGTTATCTAACCATAGTTTGAAATCTAATCATGCAAATGTTCCATTGAATTCTTTTTTTAATCTTATTTAATTTTATATTTTTTTCTTAAGAGAAAAATATAAAAATAAAATAAAATTACATATTTAACTCTATTTTTAACATAGATAAGTTATGAAATTCTAACTAAGTTAACCGGCTAAAGTGTTTAACTTATATTTTAGCATAAGTTGTAATTTGCACTTTTTCTTTTTAATTTTTTTTTCTTTGAGTTTGGACTGGTTGATGGGTTCAACTCTTCAAGTCCAATTTTGACCTGATCTAGACTATAAGAGTCCGTTTGGTACATGCGTTTAAAAATTAAAAATTGTTGTTTGAAAATATTTATAAAAATACGTGTAAGTGAAAAAGTGTGTGAAAATGTGTGAAATGTAATTTAAAAACTAAAAATAGTTGTTTAAAAACACTCACCAAACACTCCCTAAATGTCTTCCTTCTTACCCATGCGAAGTCCCACCTTTAACTGAAACAGATAAAAGCCTCGAAGATCTCCTTCCCACTGGCCAATTCCCATCCTCTTCTTTTTTTCCATTTTCCTTATTTTGTAATCTCAAATTCCAAAATTGTAATTTCTTATTACAAAAGATCATCAAGTGCATTGATTCTCAAAGAAGAAATTCTAGTTTTTACATTGTCAAGTAAGACTCTGTTCTGGAAATAATTTGTGCTTCATTTTATTATTGTTTTCATCAATATTGTTATGATTATTACTATCAGTTTATGCTTCATAACTCAAACCTAATACCTCCACCTTGTAAATAAGGAAAAGTGTTTTTCTACACATGCATGCAACAGATCATTCTTTGCTAATTCCACTACATTTGTTGTTCTTGAGGGAATGAAAGCACGCAATGCTGATGTGACCATTTACAAATTAGATACTTATATAACCAGATATGTTTACAAACTTTACCAGTACTTTCCATTAGAAAATGAAGAAAATTTTTAAATAAAAAAAAAAAAAAGAAAAGAAAAGAAAAAGAAAACGATGGCCGTAGTCTTTAACGCATCACAAGCACAATTCTTCTATAAATTCACTCTGCCATCAATAATAGTTGTTAGTTTTTTGACGCATCACCGGTTCTTCTATAGTTTCTGAATGGTTTTCAATTTATTTTTGACTTATCATCAGAGCACGATGGCAGAGGAAATCGTAAGCAGGGTGATTTCATTTGCTACTGAGATGCTCGACAATGCTTGGGGCTGCGAGGAGGAGCTGAGAGGGCTTGGTGAATCATTAACCATGATTCGAGCTGTTTTGACTGATGCCGAGAGAAGACAAGTCAGAGATGAGTCTGTGAAGCTTTGGCTCCAGAAGCTCGAAGATGTTGCTTATGAAGCTGACGATGTGCTGGGCGAATTTATGTACGAGAATCTCCGGCAAAAGATAGAGGTCGAAAACGAAAGGAAGAGAAAGGTAAACTTCCTCGACCCATTTATTTTCAGTCTCTCCATGGCGAAAAAAATTAAGGCTGTTCAGGAAAAACTAGCAAAAGTAAATGGGTTGGCAAATGGGTTTCGACTTGCTAGAATATTGTCAGTAGATTCAAATGTTGAGATTGTTCCAACTAGAGAGACAGACTCCTTTCTTGATCATTCAGAAGTTGTAGGAAGGAAAAGTCAAGTTTCAAGAATAGTGAGCTTGCTGACTAGTGCAACCAATCACCAACTCTCCGTCATTCCTATAGTCGGCATGGCTGGTTTGGGAAAGACAACTTTTGCAAAACTAGTGTACAATCATGAGCTAGTAAAAAAACATTTTGATAAGACAATATGGGTATGTGTCTCTGATGATTTTAATGACAAAAATATTTTAAGAGGGATTCTTGAATCCCTTACCAATAACTCATGTCTTTCAGTAAGTAAGAATACAGTACTTCGAAACCTTCAAAAAGAGTTGCAGGGGAAAAAATATCTTCTCATTCTTGATGATGTATGGAATGAAGATCTACTACAATGGGATACATTAAGGGATTGTTTGTTAGGAATTATGTCAAATACTGGAAACAGTATCATTGTTACAACCCGTAGTGACAAGGTGGCAGAAATCATGGAGACACATCCCCGGCATCACTTAGAAAGACTACCCGAGGCAGAATGCTGGTCCATAATCAAGAAAAAAGTATCTTCAATTCCATTAACTCCAGATTTGGAGTCTATCGGATATGATATTGCCAAAAAATGTGGAGGGGTCCCATTAGCAGCAAAAGTCCTAGGAGGGACAATGGCTCGTAAAAAAGTCAAAAATGAATGGTTAGCAATTCAAAACAATGAAATTTGGAATTACCCACATGTTAGCCATGAAATGTTACCAATATTAAAATTGAGCTTTGATCATCTGCAATCACCATCTCTTAAAAAATGCTTTGCATATTGCTCAATTTTTCCTAAAGATTACATGATTGCAAAGGAAGAGTTAATTCAATTTTGGATGGCTGAGGGGTTCCTTCAACCATCTCAAGGAAGTTGTGTGGTAATGGAGGATATTGGTAACATGTATTTTGATATCTTGTTGGCAAATTCCTTATTTCAAGATGAGGAAAAGGATGAGTTTGATAATATTACCATTTGCAAGATGCATGATTTGGTACATGATCTTGCACTCTCAGTTTCAAAATCTGAGACCTTATTTTTGAATAAGGATTTGGAGGGTGACATCAGTCACATACGATATTTATTTATCGAATCTAACGGTAAAATTGTACCAAGAATTCCATCTTCAAAAAATGATGTTAGGAGATTGCGCACATTTGTTTCTAAAAATGTTGTGCTTGGCAACACATTATTGAATTTTAATTGCTTACGTGTTCTAAAATTAAATGGAAACTCTATAAAAGAATTGCCAAGTTCAGCTGGCCTTTTAATACATTTGAGGCTTCTCAGCGTCGCAAGTTTATCCATCAGAGCATTACCAAAGTCCATCACCAAACTCTACAATTTGCAAACTTTAAGAATTGAAGGTTGTCGAAATGTCAGAGAGCCTCTTGAAGATCTAAAACAATTGATAAACTTAAGGCATATTTATATCCCTTATGGCTTTAATGAAAAACTTAAGGATATAGGGCAATTGACGTGTCTACAAACATTGCCATGTTTTATTGTGGGTCAAGATGCAGGTCATCGGATTGAGGAATTGGGATGCTTAAATCAACTTAGAGGAGAATTAAACCTCTGGAATCTAGAGCATGTGAGAGATAAAGAAGAAGCCCGAAGAGCAAATTTAGAAGAAAAGGCCAAAATATACAAGTTGAGATTTTACTGGACGAGACGGGGATCGGAAAGAGAAGGCAACCATGAGAATGATGAAGAGGTGTTGGAAGGTCTCAAGCCTCACCGATATTTGAAGAGCTTAGCAATTGATGACTTTGGAGGAAAGAAATTCCCATCATGGATGTTGACAAGCCTTGATGCTTGGGATGGAATTCTGCTATTTGGCAATTTAATTGAGATCAGATTTGGGAATTGCAGAAAATGTGAGGTTCTTCCCACTCTTGGGCTTCTACCCCATCTTAGGGTTCTTACAATACTAGGAATGGATGGTGTAAGACGTATAGGAACTGAGTTTTATAGTAACTATAATAATGGAAGTGATGGCACTGTATTGTTCCCAGCTTTGAGAAAACTTGATTTGAGTAGAATGCCCAATCTAGAGGAATGGACGGATGTGATGGAGCCAGCAACAACAACAGGCCTAACGGTGTTTCCTTGCCTTGAGGAGTTGAGCATTCAATTTTGTAACCAACTGAGAAGTGCTCCATGTCTTTTTTCGAGTCTTAAGAAATTACACATTAGGGACATGTGTCGCACGACATTTGAAAACATTATCAGCAAGCTTACCACACTCACGTCCCTCGAGGTTTGGAATATTTCAGGACTTGCTTGTCTGCCAGAGAAGTTATTGCAAAACAATGCGAGCCTCATGTCTCTGACGATAGGGGGATGGGCCGATTTGGAGTACATCGTGTCACGTGAGGATGTATGGGCCTTCTGCACCTCTCTTCAATCGCTCAAAATAAAAGTCTGTTGGAAATTACAAATAAAAGGTGTCCCATCCCATCTTCAACGCTTGGAGATAAATGGGTGTGTTATTCTACCTACTGGGCTACAATCATGCACGTCTCTTACCCTGCTAGAGATTCAGCGTTGTGATAAATTGAAATCAATTCCAAATCTAGGACAACTGCATTCTCTTACCCAATTAAAAATTAGGTATTGCGATAATCTGATATCAATACCTGATTTAAGAGGATTGCATTCTCTTATCGAATTACAAATTTGTCATTGTCCTAAATTGACGAGTCTCCCAGAGGGTTTAGAATCTCTCACCCGCTTGAAGACTTTGGCGATTGGCAAGTTTTGTAAGGAGCTGGATAATTTCCCGAGTCTCGTTTCTATCGAACACTTGCACGCATCCCTGCAACATTTAGAATTGAGAGGGTGGCCTAAACTTAAGTCCATACCAGACAATATTCAAGTCTTCACTGCCCTTAAAAGTCTCTTCATATCTCACTTTGAAGGCATGGAAACTTGGCCTGAGTGGTTGACCAAGCTTTCTTCTCTTCAAATTCTGGAAATCTTCCGTTGCTCCAAGTTAAAGGAAAGTAGTGCAATTGGTGGAAAAGAGCGGTACAAAATTGCCCATATTCCAGATATCAGAATCTATTAAGCGAACAAGCGGTACGTGTAGTCAAATCCACTTATCATACTCTCATTTAAGTTAATATTATATTCTTAATTGCCTCCAATTCTTTTCTCTTTTTAAGTTTCAGCCAAATTCTTTTGTTTTTTTTATAAATTTTTTGGCAATTTCTGATTAGATCAGTTAAAGTATCCTGGATTGCATACTCTATTCTCTTCTATCATTGAATTTAATATTGGGTAGTATTTTTATAAAATTATTTTGGCATGATTAGATTACTGTTGGACTGGCACTCAATTGGACAAACCTTCATAAAATCTGAACATTGGGATGGAAACAACTTACAATTTAGGCGTGGAGGTATCTAATTTTCCAACCAAACTTGTTTTTTTCTCTGGTTTGCTATTAAAATTTATAACGTACTCCCACTCCCACTCCACTCCCACTACTATTTTGTAATTTTATTTAACCATTCAATTATTGGTGGATTTAAAATTTTAAGAGCTTATCTCTCTTAATCTCTTTAAGAGATAAGCTCTTAAATTTAATTATATAATTTTTTTTAAAGGCCTTATAAACAGTAGAACTTTGTAAAGGCAAAAGCAATACTTGCATTTGAAGTTTTCTTTGTATAAAATTTTCCCATGTTTTTGTTTTTTTTTTTGAATTAAAACTAATTATTTTCTGTTACTAATGACCCTAACATTCTGCTCTAGTAGAAACAGATGGTTTCATACAAGACTTGCATATTGTACTTAAGTGGATCATGGGTTAACATTTTCTCTCCTCAAGTGATCCAATTCCCTTGCTAAAGAGATGTTCTCTGGTGTTAGAAGTTATTGGTCAAGAATTTTTTAGAAGTTATTGCCAACGTGATGATCACCTTACAGCAAAAGCTAGATATTGCTTATTGTGGTTGCTGCCAGAGTGGCTAACAATTGCAGAGTCTAGTAGGGGTGTCAATTTGATTCCTATCTGATTGGAGTTCATTAAAATTTTGTGAGTTCCACCAAATCTCATCTTCTATTCTTCTTATTTCTTTATTTCATCTACTGTTTTCTGAAATTGTTGATATTATGGAATGTACAATTTGCTAGAGTCGTTGGACTAACTTTTCTCTCTTCAACATTTGGTACTTACAGGATGCAAGGACCTTACTTATCTCCCTAAAGTGGATTTCATGCGTTTGATCACCAAATTGCTATGCCTATCCATTCATAACTGTCTCAAAGTTAAATGAATAGATGTGTTGAGGGCAAGTACACATCCTGGTCCAAAGATGGGGAATGGTTTAAAAAGAGGAATCTGTTTGAAGTTCACATATATATTATTACAACAGTATGTGTGGTATGTTTTCTTAAACTTAATCCTCACCTCTTCTCTGATGCTTTACCTTAAATCAAACGATTCTATTCATAATTGCCCTACTTTCTTCCTATCTCAGTTGAGTTTTCCCCCAATCTTTTTCTTTGTTAATGAACTATATTGTCTTGATGTGCAGGTGCTAGTGACAACATATATAATGTATTCAGCTGGAAGAACAATTTGATTAATTCAATGGAGTTTAGAAGAAGTTCTTTAAAGTTGGTAAGATTTTCGCCTCTTCTCATTTCTGAAGTATTATATGAATCTAACAAATATACTATTCATGCCAAAGATCCCCTCTTCCCAATCACTTTTCCAACAATCACTTTTCCAACAACATATACAAACCTGTTGCGTAGAAAAAGGAAAAGAAAATTTTGTCAATCCAAAATATTCTATGAATTTCTTTTGACATGATTAGTGTTAGTAGTATTTTATTAGTACTACTGAAGCAAGAACTTAAGAAATTTAATATTACTTATATCCCAACAATTGGGACCACCATATTGTAGTAATACAATACAATTTATGCTTGAAGGTAACTAAACTTGGCAAATCATTGTGGTCCTCATCTTTTTCCTTTGTTTTTTCTATCTAGATTGTTGACATGTTTCGTCTCTCTTATGAATCTAGCAACATGTTCTGTTCTTTATTTAGCCATTCAATCATTGAAAACCAATGGACATATACATTGAGCTTTTGCATTTGGAAACTTCAAAATCTAGCTAATTAAATTGAGCATTAGAGATTGTAAGTTCATATAAAAGCTCCTTGTGCACAAAACAAAGTGAAGGATTTCTTCAAATTAAAAGAGGGAATTGTTATTCCTTCTCTTGATTATTGACTTTCTCAGTTTTTCCAAATTACTAAATGCTTAAGTGGGTCTCTTATTCAGGATGGGTTCAAATTTTGAAGAACTTTGAGGAGTTTTGCTCTTTCATACTCTGGAAACTAGACTAGTGAGTGAGCTCAATAGAATAAATTCTTCTAGTTTTTGGTTTTGGATATTAAACCCTGGCCACATACATTAATAACAATAAACTAAGGAATCTTTTGTGCTTGTTTCATGTGCTACAACTATGTTTTCATATGAGATGGTTATTAAGAATAATCATTACATGTTATAATCCTGTGTGTACATGGTTGGGTAATGTTCCTTTTGCATTTGTGGAATTATAATTGTTTTTTCTATTACTGATGGCCCTAGTATCCCATTGTAAAAGCGAAGGGAAGATTCAACTTAGGAGCAGCATATGGCACTCATGATTCCCTAAAGCTGATGCATGTGCTTCCATACTATGCCTCACCACATTATGCAAGCTATTAGATATTTTATTGTCCAAGATTTTCATCATTAAAAGGAAAGATGAGCTGAAGGTAATGCCCCAGGTATTCCAAGATTGTCATCTAAAACAGATTGACTGTTATGTCATCCGCTTAGTCGCATCTTGAAGCTTATGTGATATCAGAAAAAGTTGGTGGTGAGTCCATCCATGACTGACTTTCTGCTTTGTCTTTCTCTAATACTAGTATGTATTTTTTTCCATATAAGAATGAAATATGAAAATTTCATTCATAAATTATTTGTTATTTCTTCCATAATTTATTCACTTTCTTCAAGCTTTTCTCATAATTTGGGCATAATGTATGTAGGAAGACTTGGTTCTTGAATTTCAACCAAGGTCCACTAATGCGTGATCAGCTTTGTTTACTTAAGCTGTCTAACTCTCTTGGAAAGGTTTTGTTAATTTATTTTTTATTGCCCTTCCCCCAACGTAATATAATGCGTGAAAAATGGATTTTTTTCTTTTTAATTTTTTTTAATAAATGCTTGCATAAGTGTCATGGATAAAGTTTAAATTCACACAAAATGATTGATATTTTCCAAATATTATATTGTTCTTGAGCTTTAGCCAATTATCAGATTCGCTTTTGTACTTTTAACAATTGGCCCAGTTTGCTGTCTTTTCTGAAATCTAGCTTTTCAATTGTAGTTCAAAGTTCTAGCGTTATATTTATTACCGTTTGTACATTCTAAGTTCAGAAAAGTATACATAGCAAAGGGAAAAGGGAAATTAAGGATCACCTATGTCATATTCAAAAATGAAAAAATAGACACTTTACATCAATTCTAGCCATAATGTGCTCTTTTTTGATGAAATCCAAGCCACTGAAAAGAAGGAATAAGATATTTCCTGCTGAACACAGTCATGGTGGTAAGAATAGGAACAATTAGATTTCTTCCCCTACTTATTACAAATTCCAGGACCTACAATATTTTGAGGTGAGTTTGTAAGTTTAGATGTCATTTTATCTTTATTATATTGATACCCATTTATATCATCAGTTTGAGTCATTAATATTGATTGTGTTGGGGTGGAGAAGCTTTGTATCTCTTCAAGAAATGATTTCCAGGGACAAGAATGCCCCTACCTTCCAGTAAAGATGGAGTGCAATCCCTCTCTTTGGACGTGTAAGTGGAAGATTCAACACAGTAGTTGAAGGTTTATTTTAACTTATACACTTGTGAAGCCTTAGATTACAGTCAAAACTGTTTTTTTTTAACTGTTCACTTTGAAAAGGTGAGAGAAGTAGTCAGAGTGGACCAGGGATAAAAGATTGTTCACTTTGAATCACAATAGATGGACTTTTAAATTGATTGCTTCTTTGTTATTTGCTAAAATTTGCGATTTTTTTTCTTCTCTTCTATTTTCTCTCTTCCAAAAAATTTTATTATCACTATTTTCTTTTTTATTATTTTCAATTTGTGTACTATTTACTAAATTTTTTGTTCCCTTTCAAATTCGTTGTTGCTTTATATTTCAGTGGCAAATTGACAGCAGTGGGGAGTTTGATGACTCTCTGCGATTTATATGGAATTCTTCAAGGTAATGTAATTTGCTCTTTTCCATGTTTTTCATTTTGGAACTTTTTTTTCTTTTCCATTTTCTAATCACAGACATGGATCTATTATTGGGTAGCGTTTGAAAATCTAAAGCTGAGACTCTGTGCTATTTCACACTTTCGAGCATTAGCATCAGCTATTTTTCAAAATCTAAGTTTTCTCTATTACTAAAGATTCTCATATTCTGTCAAATGGGGAAAAGAGAATGCGCTGAATTGCATACTCATTATGAATTTTCAGTTACATACTCTGTATTGTGGTGGTATCTGACTTTGGTAACATAATCTAGATCCATAGAAGAATGAAAAATTATTTGTTGAATTGTTGGAGGAACTTGCACAATTTTTTTTCTCCTTCTCTTTGTTCGAAGGTTGTCTGACATTTTAGGTTGCACACAAATCAAACATTATGTGGGTGGTGACCTATGCTCAGGTTGCTGGCTCGTCTTTTTCATCAAGCATAAGTAACATATTTGAAAATCAAAGAGTTGACAAGAGTGGATGCCTTCCACTATAGTTGGAGAACCTTTCATTTATTTGATGAGCTGTCTTTAAACAGATGCAACTTGCAAGAAGCTGAGATTTCTATCAACAGGGGGAAGGATGTGGTACCTTACTAGCAGATGCTGGAAATACTTCATTTCCCAATTAGAGTTCTAGTACTTCAGCGTAGATAATTTAAGATTGTAAATATCTAGATTAAATTTTGAGTTTTGATCCCTAATCTACGCTCTAAAGAATCTAAAATTGGTAAATTTTTTTTTCTCAAATGTCTTTTTTTTTTAATATTTCACTTTGAAATAGAATGGCTTATGCACTTATTTTTTAATAGTTTCATTAGAATTTTTGTTTGCTCATATAGTGCAACATATTTTGCTGCATAGCATACTTAGATCTTCAAATTTCCTCCCTACAACAGAAATCAAGTATTTTCATTTGAAAAATCAATTCATAACTTCTTGAGATTGTGTGTGTGTGTGTGTTGTGTGTTTATTCTGGGCTACCAGCAATGTATTGATTGGGGCTCTCTAGTTTCTATTATATTGTCTTCATTTGTTAAGTTTTGACTTATCAATTTTGGATTAATTAGGGCTCTTTAATTAATCAAATTTCAGACTTCACCAAAGTTTGTTGATGTTCTGAATTTATATGAAGTTAGTTTTGAACTTGAGAAATAATCAATGAAAAATTATTTATTCTATTTTAGTTAGACTTGTAGATAAACTTTCTGGTTTACTGTACATTACAATATAAGGAAGTACGACTTGAAATTCAAAACAAATTGAACGAGAGGGTTAGCTTATTTTTTCTTTTGAGATCAAATTATAAAGTTCAGTAAGTTGTATTCTTGTGATTGAATTGCTTCAAGATTTCCGTGATTCTTAACCTATAATAATTTTATTGTCTTGAGTTTCTTTCTTTTTATTTTTTCCTCAAAAATTTCTGGTTGCAGGTCAGCTGGAACCATAACTTGTATGTATCTGCAATTGTTGATTGGGTATATTCAGTATCACCATCGACAATGCATCAAGTAAGGCCTAGGCTTTCCTATGGTTTACACTTTATGCCATGGTTGCTTCCATTTCCTATCTTTATAATCAGAAATAGCTCTTTTCTTTCTTGAATATATTCAGTTTTTGACAATTCATCCCCTTTTCAAATCTCATGTTATGACTCCCTAACTTAAAGTTGCCGTAGCAATGACTTCAACAATTTTCAAGATTCTGAGGTAGGCATCTGTGATTAGCCTTTCATACTGTCATGATCATATGTATCTTTGTTTGAATATTCAATCTTTAGAAATAATCAATGACAGACTATGAAATTCTATCTTTAGATTTGTGCAAGAAATTGAAGAGCCCAATAAGGAAGAACAACTTGAAACTCGAATTTGATGCATTTTTTCCTGAGATCAAGTTATGGATTTTGGTAAGCAATATTACTATTCTCAAGTTTTCTTTCTTTTGTTTTTTTATTTATTTTTATCCCTGAGAATGTTCAAATAATCATTTCGAATAATATTGGATAGGCAATGACTTCAGCACTTTTATATATTACATCTGTGATTAGTCTCCTTACATGCTAATGATCAATTGATCATCATATATATATATATATATATATATATATCTCGATTTGAATGTTTAATCTTGAGATATAATCAATTACAAACTTTGAAATTTTTTTGTTAGACTTTTGGCAGAAGATAAAGTTCCCAATAAAGAGGAGAAAGTTGAAATTTGAATGTGATTCACTTTTTGTCAAAGACTAAGTTATGGGTTTTTGTAAGCCATTTTACCATTTCTGAGTTTTCTTTTTTTTTTTTTGGTTTTTTATCGCTGAAAATTTTCTAATGATTATTAAGAATGTGTTTGAATATCACTTATTTTGCTGAAATTGAAAAATTATTGCTAAAAGTACTGTAGTTAAAGGTAAAAATTAGTTGAAATAGTATAGTGGGGCTTATGAATAGTGACAAAAAGTGTAGTGGAGCCCATGAATAGTAGAAAAATAAGCTAAATAGTGAAATAATTTTAATTTTTCATTTCAATCCAAAAGCACTCGAATTGGCCTTTAGAATGATGATTGTATTTTCTATGCCTTATTGCCCAAACATAGAATGGATAGCTAATGTGTTCAACTTGTTGAACAGGATTCTATGGTCAGTCCACAATCCTTGGATGCTGAAGGAATCCATGGTGTGATCTCGTAGTTCCTACAAGTTGGCACTGGGTTGTTGACAACCAACAATATAATGTGAGGCTTAGCTTTTACACCATATTTACTTCCATTTCCTATCTATATACTAAGCATTGGCTCTTTTTTACTGAACAGAATTCGTAATAGTTCATCCACCTATCGAATCTTATGTTGTTATCATGGCCTCATAAAGCCCTTTGTCCCAGTGACTTCAACATTTTACTGTACATTGAGGTATACATATGGAGATTGGCCATGTTATACGCATTGATTTCATTTCACAGATAAGATCTTCTACATCTCTACCAAAGCATTGAATAATACTAACATCAATTAATCTTTGCAGTCTTCTCTTTTCATCAGCCTTGTTGTCCTAACTTAAGAGGCCAACTTGTTTGGGTGCCCCAGTTCATACAAATGTTCAGATGATATTTCCATAAAGTTAGTAGATAAGGTAATGGACGTATATCTCTTTAAGTTGACTTATATTTGTTGTTATTCAATTAGTAACACATGGTTTAGACATTAATTGTATTACTAACAAATGTGGCTTTAAATTTCTAACAATTAAGTCAGTTATGACTAAAACTGAAATGTGTTAGTTCGAACTACCACTATGTTGATAGATTCTGATGACTTTTGCATTCCTTCATCTTTTGAAGGGGAAAAGAGCAAGATGCACAACAGCGGTTGAACTAGAAGGCATTCTTACATTGTTTGACTCTCCTTAGTAAATCCATATATGCACGACCATGCTGGCTTCTTTGAATTGAACTTCTGCTAAATGGGTGAGTTTTTATTCTTGTGAACGAGTTGGACCAATTCTGACAATGGTTATACAAAGCGCTAACCAAAAATAGAATACGCAGGTTCTACTCAGTGTTACACAGGCACATCAAACAATATAGCCACTCCAAACATGTTCTGCTGTCTCACTTTAGCTTTGACATCAACAACCATCGTTGAAACTTGCTCTGAATTAGAGCTTGTCCTTAGCAGGAAAGAACTGGAGTTCTCAAGATTACATTCCAAGTACATGCAGAGACGGACCCACGTTGGGGCAGAGGGGGGCCACTGCACCCCCCCCCCCCCCCCCTCCCCGGGGGCCCCATTTTGGAAAAAATATAGCATTGTATGATCTCTATGATGTCTATCCTCTCTGTCTCTATTTTTCCACTGTGAGACTGGTAGTGCAATGTGTTTTGTGTGTTTGAGTTTACTGTGTACTTTTTAAGTATCTATTTTGCCACTGTGATAGACTGATAGTACAATGTGTTTTGTGTGTGTGAGTTTACTGTGTACTTTTTAAGAAGTCATCCTTTGTAACAATGATTGAGTCTTGACTCTTGAATTGGAAACAAGAAATGGTCAAATAAGGACAAATGAGATAAAAAAAATTACAAAATAAAAATAAAAAGAATAGAAAAACTTGGAATTAGCAATCAAAAAGTGAAGCCTATGGGAACTATGAATCAAATGTGGGCAGTGGTTAGTAATAAATATTATTAATTGATAACGCTTGTTTGTTGGTTTATTTTATGAATTATTAATTATTTTTAGAAAATAATTTATTAACATTACTGTTGTTGTAGCTTGTGGGGTATGGTTTGTTTGGTTTATTTTTTGGACTAAATTTTGAAACTATAGAGCTATATAATATGGAAATAATGAAACTTTTATTTGAATGGTTGATGATGGGAAAATTATTATAATATTTGATTTTTTTTAAAGAGAAAAAATTACAAGTAATTTAAAGCTGATAATGCAGCATTGCCTCTAGTGTTGATGTCCCAATTCATGAAAATTTTCAAACAAAATTCCAAAAAATTACCGCCAATTAAATCAGAATCAATTATAATGTTAATAAAGGGGGTGAAATTCGACAAAGCTTGAGTAGATGTTAGCTTTGATTTTCATAAACTTTTTTATGTTTATACTTTGGCCCCTCCCAACTTCGAATCCTAGTTCCGTCCCTGAGTACATGGATCATGAGCAAAAGCTTTTACAGTGTTTCTCCCTTTTATTAATATTGAGAAATTTTTCCTGAGATGATTTAGTTTTCATAGTAGGTCATTGAATATAAATAACGTTTATCAGGAATACTTTGTTTTGTACTTGTAAGTTGTAATCATTTTCAAGTTGTTATTTCTTTTTCTAGTTGTGTTTCCTGTTAGACTATAAAAGGGCCAATTAACTCTTTGGTCACCATGATTAGACTAAAAGGGTTACAGATGAATTTGCAGTTCATTCCAATATTCAAAATACCTTAGCTGTTACAATGTAAAGCCTTATTAGACACATTTGATGGGGCATCCTCTCCCTATTTTTGGCAATGCCCAACACAAAATCATAATGCAAAATCTCCTAGCAACATTTGGAAAAATCAAGTTATCTGAGAGAGCTTTGATTCATGTGGCATTGTGATTTACCCTAATCTCACTTTTAAAATTTTGGGAGATCCAAATGTTATTTAAACAACAGGATATCACCAAAAATTTTCAGACATTTCTCTTCAAATGCCAAAAATTAGGATTGAACCTAACATCCATTCTCCACTTTTTGAAACCAAGCTTGTATCCCATTTAGAGGGAATTTTAAGCATATATGAATATGACAATTCAAAAGAACATGAGATATTATAATAAAGAGATGCACTTGAACAATTTACCAACATTAAAATTAAAAATTAAAAAATAATTACCATAGCAAGTTAAAAAGTAATGCCGATTAGAGATGTTACTTGTTCAATTTTTAGTTGTCCTGAACCTTATCATGTACCTATAAGCCCAATCACATCTTGAATGCAGCTGGTCAATTAACTCCATAGAATTTCTTATAATGAGAAAGAAACTTGTCTTTTAGAAATCCCTGCAAACCAGTGGGAAAGAAACTTATTTATTGAAACCCCAGCAGATGGTGCATCAAATTATTACAGCAAAGCAAATTACAAAAGTTTTCACGCACAAATTAAGTGTCATAGCTTTAAAGAAATCAGTACTGTCATTGGGTTACCAATTTTCCACATTTTACCCGAGACTAGCCAAAAATGCAATAGTTGTAAACATCTTTTCTAAATGCAACAAAAATTACAGAGAGAAACAATTGTTTGTGACAAAATAGTGTGCACTCGAGAAATAATCGGTGAAATATATATTTTGCCATAATTAGAGTTGTCAATGAACTTAAAGTCTGGTCCAGCACTCTGGACGAACTTTAAAGGAGGAAAAAAAAAAAATCGAAGCTATGTTTGTGAATAATGTCTAATTGAGAAAAAGTAGAATAGTCTTGAGCTGACTTATATAATTTTCTTAAAATGTATAAAAATGCCTAAAATATTATTTAAAAACTGAAATTTGTTATTTGGAAACACGCACCAAACAGCCCGAGTCTCTTTATTTTACACCACATTTCTTTCCTAGTTCCCAAAAACTTCCTTCATATCGCTGACCGATCAGAGCACCGAAGGAAAGATGGCTGATGATATTCTCGTTAGTTCTGTTGCTGAGGAAATGCTGAAGAAGGTGATTTCAGTTACGCATGAGCAGATCTGCCTTGCCTGGGGTTTCAAGAAGGAGCTCACACAGCTTCGTGACTCATTCATCACGATTCAAGGTTTGCTGGCTGATGCGAAGGAGAGGCAAGTGAGAGAAGAGTCGATGAGGCTTTGGTTTCAGAGGGCTTACAGATATTGCTTATGATGCGGACAGCGTGCTGGATGAGCTAGCTTACGAGATTCTCCGGCGAAAGGTGGAGATTCGAAACCAAATGCAGAGAAAGATATTCTTCTTCTTTACATTTTCAAATCCCATCGTATTCTATTTCAAGGTGGACAACAAAGTTAAGACTATTGGTGAATTGCTAAAGAGAATCACTAGAATTCATGATGAAGCAAATCAATTTGAACTTCCTAGAGTGGAATTAGTCCGTGCAGATTTTCTCCGTGCAGATCCTTGGATTATCCCAAAGGAAGAGACAGACTCCTTTCTTGATCATTCAGAAATTGTAGGAAGGGGAGATCATGTCTCAGAAATAGTAAACATGCTGCTTAGTGCAAGCAATCAACAACTCTCGGTCATTCCTATTGTAGGAATGGCAGGTTTGGGAAAGACAACTCTAGCAAAACTAGTGTACCATCATGAGCTTGTAAACAAACATTTTGATGAAACCATATGGGTATGTGTCCCCGATGATTTCAATGATACTAGGATTTTGAGAGAGTTTCTAAAACTCCTTACCCATTGCTTATTTAAATTAGAAAATAAGAATACAATATTAGAATGCCTTAAAAAAAAGTTGCAAGGAAAAAGATATCTTCTAATACTTGATGATGTATGGAATGAAGATCCTGCGAAGTGGGATACTTTAAGGAGTTGTCTGTTAGAAATTAATTCGAATGCTGGAAGCAGCATTATTTTAACAACCCGTAGTGAAAATGTGGCACAAATCACGCAGACACTTCCACCATGTTACTTAGAAAAACTTTCAGATGATGAATGTTGGAGCATAATAAAGAAAAAAGTATCTCTAAATAAAAGAGTTCCGCTAACTCCAAATTTGGAGGTTATTGGACATGAAATTGCCAAACAATGTGGAGGGGTCCCATTAGTTGCAAGAGTCTTAGGAGGGATGATGCGTCATAAAAAGGAGGAAAGTGAATGGTTAGCAATTGAAAACAATAAAATTTTGAATTCCCCACATGGTAGCAATGAAATACTACCAATATTAAAATTGAGCTACGATCATCTTCCATCACCATCTCTTAAACAATGCTTTGCATATTGTTCAATTTTTCCTAAAGATTATGAGATTAACAAGGAAGAGTTAATTCAGCTCTGGATGGCTGAAGGGTTCCTTCAACCACCTCAAGGAAGTTCTTTGGTGATGGAGGATATTGGTAAGATGTATTTGGATAAATTGTTGGTGAATTCATTATTTGAAGTTGTGCAAAAGGATGAGTATGGTCATATTATCAATTTCAAGATGAATAATTTGATGCATGATCTTGTGCTCTCTATTTCAAAATTTGAGACCCTTATATGGAAGGAATATTTTGTGGATGATATCTTGAACTGCAACATACGACGTTTAGTCATCCAATCTACTAGAGAAACTACACCATTTTCAAAAGACCAAGTTAGGAAATTGCATACTCTGGTTTTAGAAAATGCTACGCTTGGGTACGCATTATCAGATTTTAAATGCTTACGTGTTCTAAAATTATATGGGGAATCCATTGGAGAATTGTCGAGTTCAATTGTCCAGTTAATACATTTGAGGCTTTTGAACATCTCATGTACCTCCATCAAAGTATTACCAAAGTCCATCACCAAGCTCTACCGATTGCAAACTTTGAGAATTGAATATTGCCCTCAACTCAGAGAACTTCCAGAAGACCTAAGAAATTTGATTAACTTGAGACATATTTGTGTTGATCATGATTACAGAAAGCAGACACCTAAAGATATGGGGAAGCTGACTTGTTTGCAAACATTACCATTTTTCACTGTGGGTCAAGACACAGGTCTTCAGATCAAAGAATTAGGAAACTTAGACCAACTTGGAGGAGAATTAGACATCTACAATCTGCAGCATGTGAAAGATAAAAAAGAAGCCCGGAGTTCAAATTTAGAAGGGAAGGCAAAAATACACAAGTTGAGATTTTTTTGGAGTTGGGACAGAGAATACAACAACAATAATGATGAAGAGGTGCTGGAAGGCCTTCGACCTCACAAACATTTAAAAAGCTTAACAATTGAAGGCTTCCAAGGAAAGACATTCCCATCTTGGTTGTTGACAACTCGTGATGCTGCAGATGATTTGCATCTTTTTGAAAATTTGATTGATATTAATTTAAGATATTGCAGTTCATGTAAAGAAGTTCCCACTCTCGGACATCTACCCCATCTTAGGGTTCTTCAGATTATAGGAATGTGTAATGTAACGTGTATAGGAACGAGGTTTTATAGCTTTGATTTTGAGAGTACCAGAGATACAGTTTTCCCTGAGTTGAGAAGACTAGAATTGAAGGAGATGTACAACCTAGTTGAGTGGAAAGATGCATCAGAGCTGACAACCGTAGGTGAGGTGTTTCCTTGTCTTGAGGAGCTGACCATTGAAGAGTGTCACCAATTGACAAGTGCTCCGTGTGATTTTTCATCTCTTAAAAAGTTATGGATCTCTAAAATCAGGAGCATGGCATTCAAAAATATTAGCAGCAAGCTCACCACACTCACATCCCTCTACATTAAAAATGTGTCAGAACTTGCTTGTCTGCCAGAGCAACTTCTCGAAAACAATAAAGGTCTAAGGTCTCTACAGATACGGAGGTGTCATGAGTTAGAGACCATCTATCAAGATGCATTGCAAACCATCCTTGATCTTGAGGAATTCATAGTAGAGAGTTGTCCTAATCTAAGGTCTCTCCCAAGTATACAAGGCATTGCGTCCGTTCTTCGTTGCTTGGAGATATCATGTGGTGATGAAGTTCTATCAATTGAGCTACAATTATGTGCGTCTCTTTCAATATTGATGATAAAAGAGTGTCCTAATCTAATGTCAATTCCGAATCTACAAGAATTATATTCTCTTGTCCAATTAGAAATAGAGAATTGTCCTAAGCTAATATCTATTCCATCTCTGCAGGGACTAAATTCTCTTTCCTCTTTAGATATAGAGAATTGTCCTAATCTGATATCCATTCCAGTTTTATGTGGACTAGATTCTCTTTCCTCTTTAGAAATTTTCAATTGCCAAAAGTTGACGTATTTGACAGAGGGGTTAGCGGGGCTTCATAAGTTGGAGACTTTGGCGATTGGTGGGTTTTGTGAGGAGCTCAAAACTTTCCCAAGTCTCAGGCTCCTGTTCGAACCGTTGGATTGTTCGCTTAAACAGATATATTTGTATGGGTGGACTAAACTCAACTCTCTCCCGGATGAAATTAAAATTCTCACTGCCCTTACAAGTTTGTGGATACTCGAATTTCATGGAATAGAAGCTTTGCCTGACTGGTTGGGCAGCCATTCTACTCTTAAAGAGCTTTATTTGAATACATGCAACAACCTGATGTATCTGCCCACATTAGAATGCCTCATCAAATTAGAAATTATTAATTGTCCTAAATTAAAGAAAAGATATGCAAAGGAGACTGGAGCAGAGTGGTTCAAAATTTCCCATATTCCAAATGTCCGCATATATTGATTAATGGAAAGAAGTGCAAACGGAAGCCGCAGATATTTTGATGTCTCCTGCCAAACAGAAATGACCCAGAATTCCAATAACGTAAAAATGATGTGGTAAGTCCATCTGAACCTGATCTTCTACTCTTCCTCTTCTTTTTTAGATTTCCTCTCTCCCTCTAAGAACAAAATACCAAATGCCTTGTGATTCTTTCCCTAGTATATACTCGCATTCCTCGTGTAATTCATAAGATGTGCCTGTAGGTTTATTTGACTTTTGTTGTCCAACTGGGTGAAGAACTGAAATGCATTTCATGTCCACACAACCTCAGGTATTTCAATTTCTCTCTTTCCCAATGTCTTTCTTCTCTTTCATCATAACACAATATAAGAGAATTTATTTGTTTTTTTTTTTTTTAAAAACAATAATTGTGCATGACTGATATTTGAGATCTAACTTTTCCTCTCTCTCTTTTTTTTTTTAATAAATTTTTTAAGGCTGACCTAAGAATTGCATAATATTCAAAAGTTTTAGTTCTATTGTTATCTGACTTTGTAGCATAACATGGATCCCCAATATATACTCACCCTCCTCGTGTAATTCACAAATTTTGTGGATGATCTAATTGTAGGGTTATTTGATGGCCGCTGTCCAACTAGGGGAAGAACTGAAATGCATTCATGTGCAAACAAGTTCAGGTATTTCAATTGCTCCTTTTGCTCAAGGCTTGTCCCCCCTTTTTCAACATAACAAATGCTAGATTTATTATTTTTTTTTCTAATAGTTAAATTCAATAATTTGATAAAAGTATGTATACTAATGCACAGTGAAAAAAAAAAAAAACTCGTTCATGTTGAACATAGAACTGTGCTTCAATGAACATTCAAAGTTTTTTTCCATGTTCGTTTAATGGTTGACCTGATAGTTGCATAGTTTTCTGTTAGTCTAGCTTTAGAGTTGTAGTCACAGTCTTGGCATTATATGATGAGCATCTTGAACTCCTTCATCACACTCAAGAGCTTCCCAAACAGCATAAATTATATGGAATCTTCAAAATCAAGATTCAGAACATCTCCCCTGGGAAACAAATTTTTGTAAGAAAAAGATGAGTAAAGAATATGGGCGATCTTGCTAGTGAATAAATGTCATTGTGTTATAGAAGTTTATAAATCAACAATAATAGCAGGGATAACAAAATAAGATATTTGTACCTAGGACTAATTAGGGCAGCAATTGTAGGAACCCCCTTTTTTTTCTGTCATTTTAATCAATTCCATTGTTTGTAAAATATAAAAGGTGAGTTTGAATGTCTTGGTTTTTGCATCTTTATCATGTTCAATTTCTGATATTGGTAGTTTATATTATTTATGTCATTGCATCTTTGGATGGTATTTCAAAAATTTTAATCATTGGTTGATGTAGCATTTCTTTTTTTTTTTTATAAGAGTCAATGGTAGCTTGTTTCTCAAAAAAAAGAGAGTCAGTGGTTGCTTTTGATTTGCGCAGGATTCTTCCCCATTGATGAGGATAGTTGATACAAAACCACATTTTTGGGGTCTCTTCTTGTAGTGAGCTAACAGCTAAGCCCTAGTTTTTTATCAGCCAAACTTTGACACCTAAGCACATTCTTAGATGTAGGCATCATACTTGGGGATCTTTGAGCTTTGGCAGAGCGTTGGGGCAACTTTTTCTCTCCATAAAAGCTGAATTTTGCGATACAAGAATGCTACCATCCAGAAGCAAAGGAAGAGGTCCAATCCCATCCTAAGGAGATGCTCTTTGGTGTTAGCTAAGTGGAAGGTTTTTTAGTGGTCAAGAATTTGTTGGAAGTTGTTGCCATGTGATGCTCACTTTATAGCAAAAGCTGGATATTTCTTATTGGTTTCTGCCAAAATGGTTAAGAATTGCATAGAGTGTATGGGCAATGTTATTTTCATTACTATCTGATTGGAGTTCATTAAAATTTGTGAGTTCCATCAAATCTCATCTTCTTATCTTCTGATTTCTCTTTTTTAATAAAATTTATCCTTCATGATTTATTTATTTCATCTACTCTGATTTTATTGATATTATTTATGGAATGTGAAATTTGCTGCAGTGGGTTGGCAATTTTATCTCTTCGGTATTTGGTACTTATTGGATGCAAGAACCATGTTTATTTGCTGAAAATGGTTGCCATGCCTCAGCTGATGAAATTGCAATGCCTGTCCATTCATAATTGTCCCATGTTAAAGGAGAGATGTGCCAAGGGCATCATCATAGAGTGGTTTAAAGATGTATTTACATATGATTGGTAAGTTTTCTTAAACTTTATGCTTTTCTCTTCTTTGATACCCTAATTTATATAAAAATAATTGCCTAATTTCTTCCTTGCTCTGTTTAGTTTCCCCTCATCATTTTTTTTAAATGATTCCTTTTGCATTCATTATTTTAATTAAATATTTTGCCTTGATGTGCACAGACTAGTGACAACATATCTATTGTGTTCTGTTGGAGGAACAATTATTTTACTATATGGAGTTTGATAGAAGTTTATTACATTTGGTAAGTTTTATTACATTTACTGGTCTTGCCAATTATCCTGTCAACCCTACGTGCTGTTTCCTCAGTTTTAAAAATTTTTTTTTTCGTGTTCTTGTTGAAATATGTTTGGGTTTTGTCTTGCGCTAAATACAGTAATTAGGAGGGTGTAAAGCTGATGGCCTTGCCAACATAGAACGTCTGACCACATAATTTTTTTGTTTTGGTTTTGACAAGTTTTGGCCTTACTTGGAGGGGAAATGGAAGATTTGAAGTACCTTTGCTTCATGAGGTGTGATCCCCAATTGATTCTGCTACCCCTAGGAGTGATGCCTCCCAAAACACGGGAGTTGCAAAGTTTTATTGTCTACATTAAAAGGAGGATGTTTTATATAATATCATAGAAAGTCGGTTGAGAGTCTATACATACTGATTGTATTTTTTGTAATTCACTTGGCTACTTTGTGCCCTTTTTTCATGAAGTAGTTTTTTTTTTTTCAATAAAGTTACTCTTAGTTATCAAATTATATATATATATATATATATACTGACTTCCTACTTTTTCTTGCAAGGAAGATTCCAATCCCTAGAAGTCCAGCATCTGATAGTATGGTGTGGCTGGGGGAGAAATCTGGCAATTTTTCTGTTAACTCAGCCTATTGGTTTAACCACCATTACAAGTTTTTTAAGCTCACGCACTGGCAGCAAGATTTGGTTTAAATGTTGAAAGCTGTGTTCTGTGGTCAAGGGGTTGAAATTGAACCCCATTTTACAAAGTGTCCTATTGCTAGAATGACATGGTTTGGAGTCAGTCAAAACTTTTGGTTGATCCTCCAAATCAGTTGGTCATTAGTGGAATGAACACTGGGCTATTTACTTTGGTGGCAGCAATGATTGTGGATGTGATTTGGAGACTCAGAAATGCAGTTCAGTTTCAGGTTGAGAAGGGTTGTCCCGAGGTGTTGCCATTAAGAATTAATCAAAATTTCTCAAGCTTCTATGGAGCTTCAAATGTGAAGTGGCTAGAATTGAGAGAGAGAAGGCAAGTTAAAGGGGAAACTCCCCCAGTCAACAGAAAAATTCGATGCAGCGGAGAATAGTGGTCAAGTTTGTCTTTCTAGGTTTGTTAGGGACCACAATGGCAGAATGCTATTGGCTTGGACGACAAAAATCCCATGTTAAGAAATGCAGGTGAGGTTGTTCTTCAAGAAGAGCTAGATAAAGTCATTATAGAGGGGGATGCTGAAGCCGTCTTATATTCAGTTGGAGACCCTTAGAAGGCCCACAGTTGGGAAATAGCTCAGTTTGTGCAAGATGTGAGGCATTGTTGCAGATGAGTTTTAGTGGCTTTTGTAATCCATAATATGCTTTCCTTGACATAGGAGCAATTTTCATTTCCTCCCCCACCCCTACTTATAAAAAATTTCAAGTCTTGCAAAATTTTAGCGTGAGTTTGTAACTTTAGATGTCATTTCATCCTTTTCATGTTAATATTCTGATATCTGTGGTTTTCAATTGTTGATATGATTATCTTTTTATTATAACTAAATTATTAAATTCAGAATTTCCTAATAACTTAAGTTTTTGGTTCGTTTGGTAATTAATCTTGGTAACAGAGCATGAAGTCCTAAGTTTGATCCCTACTTTATTCTACCTCTCATTTAAAATGTTAAAAATCCCATGTGTTGCGCCTCACTTATTAAGGGGGAGTTAGCCCACACATGAGGGGGAGTTTTAGAATTATAATTAAATTATTAAATTTACAATTTTCTAATAGCTTAAGTTTTTGAGACAATTGGTAATTTATCAAATTGCATTAGTAGACAGTTTATCTCTTCCACTGTTAAAGATACTTTACAAAGCCTCCATTTTGGAACCTAACCTTCTTTTGGTTACTTGAGCTTTTTTCCAACTTTGACTCCTAATTACATCCTCATTTGGAGGCAATTAAATGTTGATGATGTTGGTGCCTTCCCAGAATGGTGGGGTAACTTTTATCTCTTCAAGAACTGAAGTTCAGGTGTAAGGATGCCACTACCTTTCATCTGTGCAAGAGGTACAGTCCCTTTCTATGGAAAGCTAAGTGGAAGATTTGCTAGAGTGTTGGAGGATTAATTTTAACTTGTGGCAATGTGAAGCCTTTTAATACGGGTCAACTGGATATTTTTTTATGTTCACTTGGAAAGGGAGATGGAAGTAGGCAGCCAGAGTTGTTCAAAGGTAAAAAAAAACTGGTCATAGTCCAGAAAGACCCATTTGATTTCTTCCTTTATTCTACTTTCAATTTAGTATACTATTTACCATATGTTTTGTTCCACCTCAAAATCATTGGTTGTTTAAGTTTTGGTGGCAAATTTGACAGCAATAGGGACTTTTAAGGACCTTGCACGTGTTAGAAATGACTAGTCCCATCCATCTCTTCCTTGGAAGCATTCTTCACCAACATCAGCATCTGGATCATGGTTATGGTAGTAGGAGGATTGGGCATTTCCCAATGATCTTTATATGGCCACTGCTGTCGATAGACTTTTGGATCCATTGGTACTATTTCAGATAAGATTCCCTTGTTAAGGAATTCTGTCATTGTGAGAACATGGTGACAAGATACCCAAGAGGTGTCCATGTGTGTGTGGAGAGTGCCATCTGGATTAGTAACCCAATGTATTTCTGCAGAGTGAAAGATTCCTTCTGTATGAATATCATTTTTGGAATTGAGTTTAGCAACTAGACAAGCTGAAGTAATTTTGCAACCAAATCTTGGGTGTTTTGTTTTAGGATACTTTATCCATTCTCCTTCATGAGCATCATTTTTCAAAATTTCAAACTAGAATTTGCGAAAATATTTATTTCCACGTGAAAAAATATATTTGTAAAACTCTGGCTCAAAATGAAGACATAGGTGATGCTCATTGAGTAAATACCACATGTAAAGATAATGTGCAATAGTCCATTAGGTTATCCAAAAAGCAAAAGGGGTTTTCCATGGTTGGTCTATATCAAGAAAGATGGCAAGGAAGAGTTTGTGGTGGTCTTTAAGATAGTTATGGAGGACTCTAATAATTCTTTTGGATCTAGCTTCTAGGGTCAATTTGTTTATTTGGTCTTATATCTCCGAGGGAAGTCTTTCTATCATATTAAGGATATCATCAGGGGCTGCAGAAAAAGAGCCTGAGGATGAAGATGGATCTGTAATAAGATATACACACAAGAGTGGAGGAATAATTGTAGTGTTAAGAACTAGAGGTTTTCTAGAAAGGTAATCAGTGATAAGGTTATCTTTGCCTTTGATGTGTTTGACTTGAAAAGATCATTGTGAAAACCAATTTGACCATCCGAGTAACTGACAATGTGGGAGCATTTTTCTTTTGAACTGGAGCATCTTGCAAAAGGAGGACATATTTATTTCTACTAAAAAATTATGCCCAAGAAGATGGAATTGGAATTTTTCAATCCCATGTTTAACTGCTAGGATCTCTTTGAAAGTAGAGTGGTAGTGAAGTTCTGAAGGCTTGAATGCATCACTTTTATAACCACAAATACTTCTTTTGCCATCAACTTCTTCAAAGAGAGTTGCCGCCCAGTATTCATCACTTACATCTGTCTGCAATATTTGTTTTCCTGGTCTTGGAATCTGTAAAGGGGGAAGCTTTTCTGCTAATTTTTTCAATTGTTGGACTGCTTCTGTATGAATAGGATTCCATTCTGGAGGAGATTTCTTCAACAATTGAGCTAAGCAATTCCTATATCTAGAGATTTTTGGAATAAAGTTTGACATATAATTAACAATTCCAAGAAATTGTTGTATCTGTTTGGTACTTGTGAGCTTATCTGGGAATTCACCAAGAGAGACAGCTATGTGAGGTTGCAAAGCATACTTTCCATCTGAAATGTTCACACCCAAGAAGTCTATAGAAGACTATCCTATGACCATTTTCTTTTCTGAAAGTATTATCCCTTGAGATTTCACTAAATTATAAAATTCAGTGAGCAGTTTTGCATGGGATTCTTCGTCTTTTGAGAACAAAAGGATATCGTCTATATAAATCAATGCATTAGTCAAGAGTGGCTGAAACAATGTTACCATTGCTTTTTGAAATTGGGATGGAACATTTTTTAGACCAAAAGGCATGACAATCCATTGGTAATGGTGGTCTGGAATGCAAAACGCCGTCTTGTATCTTTCTTCTGGATGGATTCCTAATTGCCAAAATCCTGCTTTAAGATCAAATTTTAAGAATACTTTTGCATTTGAAAGATGCTGAAAGGGAGCACTCTTATTTGGCAAGGGGAATTTATCATCTACAAGAAAATGATTAAAAAAATGGTAATTGATTACCAATCTGAGTTTTCCTCGAACTTGCTCAGCATGCTTGTTGACATAAAAAGCTTCACATTCCCATGAAGAGGCTGTAGATTTAATAAGGCCTTCTGAAAGGAGGGTGGATAATTCTTGCCTAGCTAAGGCCAAATGTTCTGGATGCATCCCTCTGTGACTGGCTTTTGTGGGGTTGACATCTTCATTTTTTTTAAAAGGAAGGTGTATGAAAAAGTTTGGGTTTTTCCACAAAGGATTTGGATTTTTAAGGAGAAATTCAGAGTGACTGTTTGCACAACAATCATTGATAATCTGGAGTTTCAAAGAGTCAAAGGGGTCAATAGTGAATAGATGAGGTACCTGGGTTCAGGTGAGAAGGTGTTACTTATGTAAAAACCCTTTTGAAGACAATCTAAGGCTAGGTATTTGATGAAGAAGATCAAATCCTATGAGGAGGTCTCTGCCTGTAAGAGGGGATCCAAAGACTTGGTGTTTGACGGTAAGGGTTGGAAAAATTCTGATGAGGATAGGCTTACTTTTCAGGGTGATCAAAAATATTTCTCCATTTGCCGCTCTGAACATTTGATTATTAGGCAACCAAAATTCTTTTGGTAAAATTTTGGGATGAAGGATTGTTTCTGCTGCTCCTGTATCAAACAAGGCTATCACTGGGATGGGTCTAGAATAGGTGTCAAGGAAGATATGAACTTGGGCTATAGGAGTGGGGTTGGTTAGAGGGGCTATGATGGGCTGGGATATATAGATGGTTTGGATTTCTGGGTCTGAATCATCTTCATTGTCTGGATCTGAATCTTCTTTTGAAGTGGAATAGGCCATGACTGCCAAAGTTTGAGGGAAATAGTCATCATCAAGTGAAAAGAGTGATTCTAAATCTGAGAAAGGAGTATCATCTGCATGAATCTATGCTTATTCAAGAAGCTTTGCTACTTTTTCCTTTTTTGGACAATTTTTTGCAAAATGACCTGGTCTTCTGCATACAAAACAGACTTTTGAAGTTCTTCCTTTGAACTGCTTTTTCTAAGAAACTTCCATTTTTCTTTTTGAAAGATTTTTTCTTTTGACTTGCATAATGTCCTTTCTTCCAAGAATATTTCTTCAATTGATTTCATCTTTTTGTTGGACAGGCACAATTCTTCTCATAGAATTTATCTGCAAGTCTTTCCTTTTGCAATTGTCTTTGAGTTTGCTATGAACCTTGTCAATTTCTGAAAAAAATTTTCTCTGATTGCTGAGTTTTTCTAGGACAATGAGCACATGTTGATAAATTTCGCCCAAGGAGGCTTGTTGCAGAGCTATTTTTTGGAGATTCATCATACGGAGAGTTTCATCTCCCAATGGTTCTGGAAGGGAGTTGAGAAAGGTATGCTTGGAATTAACATCATCCATGCCATTAAAAAAGTAGTATCTCCTTGAAATTCTGTCAAAATGTCTTTCCAAATCTTTTCTTTCAAATAAGCAACACTTCATCAATAAGAATTCTTCTCATGCCACATCTGTATAATGGGTTACCGAGCCAAGAAATTCACTATGAATGATCGTAAAAAAGTCTTCTAGTGTATTACATTGAGCTGCCTATCTTTGCGTGTATTCTTCTAGGTTGATCCACCATTCTCTTAATCTTCCTATAATTCTTGCAACAAATTTGGCAATGATCTGGGCCACAATAGCATTTGGAGCTTGGAGTTCAGTTATACACCAAGAGTACATGTTAAAGATCTCATCATGCCATCTGGAAGGAGGAGCATTATCAAGGGTGAACAGATGTTTTGAATCTGTGGTTGATGAATAGGTCAACCTTATTTGGTTCTTAAGAATAAAGGGTGGTGGAGGAAAGATTAGTGGTGGCGGTGGAGGCTGTTTAGGGTGAAGAACATCATCTTCTTCTACCTTTGGTTTTGTCATAAACACTTCCTCTAGACCAAGATCAAACAAATCTAGGTCTGTATCATCAATTACTGGGAGCACAAAAGGTTCTCTTGGATCTTCAAGGGTAAGGGTTTTGAGAAATGATGAAATTGGATTTGGAGGGTCAGGATCCACAGCCAACATGTTCATATCTGGAGGTCTTGAAGAAGCACCAAAAATTGGATCTGGGGGCTGGTATAATGGTTCTTTATTCTTTTCTTTAGGGGAATGTTCATTTTGTGGCCTAGCTAGGGGTTCTAGTTGAGGTGGAGCTGAATATGTTATGCCAGGAAGAATTCCACTTGGTTTAAAGGGGTTATGATTAGGATGTGTCATGGCTAATGATTGGAGGTTTTGGTAAGGAGAAGTTGGTAAAATGGAGAGGTTAAAGGTATAGACAGGTCTTTATCTAGTGACTGTCAAGGTTGGTAGGGCGTATGAACATGCATTGGGAGAATTTGAGTGGCTTCTTTCTGTGGTCCTTCCATAGATTAGGTTGTAGTAACAACTGTTTTCTTTCTTTTTCTTTTTGCCCAATAAGAGGAAAAGAGACAGACAAGTCTTTAACTGTGGAGGCTATTGTTGCCAATTCCTGTTCAACCGCCTTGATTTTCTTCTTCAAATCTTCAATAAAAGAATTTGAGGATGAGAAAGTATGGGTAACTACCTCAGCCATCTTTTGTTGATTATCAAGAATCCTCGAAAGGACTTGGTTTTGTACCACAACATTTTCTGCTTGCCAATTTAAAGCTGCTTCTGTCGAAGAAACCTGTTTCTTGGTTCCATCTAAATTGGTTCCAACAAGATTTTTGATTTTCCAAACATGTTTTGTGTTGGTTTGTAGATGGTCAAAATTTTCAAGAGAAGGAAAATTCTGTGAATAGGAAGTTGAAGTATGGTCAAACATATAACAAGGTAAAGGCTTTTGTGTTTGGGTTTGACTAGTAGGAAAGGATTGAGTTTTTGATATTTGGGGAAGAACTTTCTGGTAGTATGGGATCAATGGAGGTTTCGAATTTTGGTCATGATTTTCTTTGCTTGGAGAAGAAGAAAGAATTTTTTGCTTTCTAGTTCGAGGATAAAGGACATAATAATTAAATTTTCCAGAAGATTCCCCAAGGAGGTCAACTTCTGAATTTCCTGCTTCATATTTTTCTTGAAGTATCTGCTGAGAAGATTTCTTCTTTTGTCTTGAATGATCTTCGTCAAAAACTTCTTCTTCTTGGCAATCAGCATAATTGCAAATATCCCACCATATGTGACCAGAAGGTGATTTACCTTCATTGCAAGGCTTTCCATCTTCTCAAAATGCCTTGACTTTAAGACCATCTTCACAAACATATGACACTAGTTAGAGCATAGCAATTTAAGTTGGAAAAACTGTTACATCTTTCTTTTCTGGTGGAGCTGTCAAGAATATTGTTTCAACCTTGCCATTTGCTTTTGTAACAAAGAAAGGATCATTTGACTGGATTGGCTTAGTCGCCTAATAAAGCATCTCATATTTCGTAATCCATGATTCTAGAAAGATTGAGGTCATCTGTTCTCTATTAAGTTGTCTCGGAACAAACGTACATATGGGTGTCATTCTTGGATCAACTTGAATCAGTAAAGCATCATTGGATTGAGCTATGTCTGGTACTGCCATATCAAAAGCATAATTCTGAAGTCTATAAGCAAGCTGGTAATGAAGTGTAGTAGCAAATATGTCTTGCACTTGAGAGGCTCCAATAATTTGGACTTGTACTTTGAGAGCATCACAAAGGTAAGGAACTCTGAGAGACATGTTGAAATTAGGAAAAAGTGTAACAAAAACTATTCCCGCATTTAAGGTGGTCTGAACTGTTCCTATGACAGCATTTTGATATTCCAAGAATCTGGAATCAAGAAGTGAAATTCTAGAGGCTACTGGGAGTCCCTTTCTTCCATGGAAAGTTAGTGCCAGCCTTACTGCACCAAAATGAAGGTGTGTGTACCCTTGTTTTTGCCATGGAATCACAAATTCTCTGGGAAGGGCAAGTTTTCTATTTCACTTACTGGAATATTGAACTGGTCAAACTTAGAAGCTTGGACATATTCTTTTACAGTAGAAGGATGAGAAGAGCCTAAAAAATTTTTTATGGATTTTTTGAAAGAAGTTTGGGGTTTATCAAACACAGTATAGGGATTTACAATAGGGAAATCAGTGATAGAAATCTTACTAGCTTCAGGTATGTGAGAAATTTCATACAAGTAATCTAATCTATTTGTAGTAGATTTACAAAGAGAAAGGTCAAAGGCCGGACTAGTAGTATCAGTGACTTCTGAGGATGCACTTGCCATGATAGTTTCTTTTGGAAAGAACTGTTTATTACCAAAGGCCTAACAGGACTAAAACGCCATCACAAGCTTAAATGTCCACAAGGTAACTATGGAAAACAAGGTTCTTTAAGAATTTTGAGAACAAACTCCTTAGCATTTTACTTGATTATCAAATCCAGTGTTTTGAGGTGACTAATACAGAGGATCCACGTATGGTAGCAACTGTAAATCACAGAGCATACTAATCAGGACAATAATCAGAGTATACTAATCAAAGGAGTGAGAAACAAATCATATGGCTCTGATACCAACTATAAAGTGAGACAAAGAGAGAGAAAGGTGAGACAGAGAGAGAGCAAGAAGAAGAAGAAAATCAAGGCGGTTGAATAGGAATTGAACAAAATAATGACCTTGACCCTAGAAGCCAGATCGATGAGTATACAATACTCGGCATCACTACCGACAATGCAACAAGTAAGCCTTGATTTTTCCTGCACTTACACTGCTGTTTCTTCCGTTTCCAATATATATAATCAGCAATAACTTTTATTTCCTGAATATGCAGGGTTCTTGACAATTCTTCCTCTTTTGAGACCTTTGTTTTTATGGTCTCCACTATTGCAGTGACTTCAACAGTTTTCCGGGCTTTGAGGTGCACATATGTGATTAACCTTTTTACGTTTATTATCATTATACATACATACATATAGGTATATTGTATCCTATAAAAAAGAGCAACTTAAAATTCAAATATGTTTCATTTTTTTTTTTTTTTACTGAGATCAAGTTATGGATTTTGGAAAGCCATATTACCATTTCTGTTCCAGTGACTTTGATACCTTACTGCACACTGCGGTTTATATTCAAAGTTAGCTATCTTACACACTGATTGATTGTAGAAATCATTGTTCTATATTTTTTACTTTACCAGAGCATTTAATAATTCTGTCTTCAATTAAAGGATTTCCATGTGTTATCTATGGCAGTCTTTTTTTCTTGCAGCTTTATTGTCTTAATTAAGGGGCCAACTTGTTTGGGTGCCGAGTTCAGACGATAATTTCCTACAATTTGATAAGGTAATGGGTGTATGTCTCAGTTAGTTGACTTTTGGTTTAGAAAAAAAAAAATTTATTACTCGAAAATATGACATGAAATTTCTGTCAATTAGGTCAGCTATGGCAAAAATTGATATAAAATAGTTTGAACTACCTGTACGTTGAAAATTTCCTCAACCTTTTGGATAAAAGTGAGATGTGCATTCGTTTGGTAGAAGGCTTATCCTTGTTTGATTTGACCCTGCAGAATCACATGGAAACTTGCCCACTCGAGTAGCTGCATATATGCATGACCATGCTGTCCTTCTAAAACTTTTTTGAATTTCAGACAAGTGAGTGAGTTCTGATTCCTGTGAATGAGGGTTTTTTTTTTTTTTTTTTTGCTGAATTTATTATGATTTATGGACGAGTTGGATCAACTAGTTGACTTGATTTTGCAAAATGCTAACAAAAAATCCACTGCACAGGTTCTACTCAATGTTAAACCAACACATAAGCTAGTCCAACCATGTCCTGCTTTGTCTCTCCGCTTCCATCTTTGGTATCAGTAACCATTGTGAACTTTACTCACGACTAGAGTTTGTCCCTGGCAAGACTGAACGGTAGCTTTGAAGACTAGAGCTTATCTTTGGTTCTTATGATTTTGTGCCGACATAGGGGCTGTGATTAAAGGCATGTGTTTACAGTATCCCTTTTCTTAATTTTAAGAAATTTGTTTGGAGATGCTATTAACTTCCATAGTATTGTAGATAAAGAAAGTTTATCAAAAATGTTCTGCTTTGTACTTCTAGCCATTTTTAGGAATGTTTTACTTTGTACTAGTAACCATTTTCAGGACGATTTGTGTTATTTCATTGTCATTCTTATTCATGATATACTTTATAAAAGGGCTACTCTTTGACTGACATGATTAGTCAGCAACTTTAATGGGTTTTCTGAGTTAATGTATTGTATGCAACTAGATATAGACTGATAAAAGGGTTATATAGGGATTTGCAGTTAATTCTAATGTTCAAAATACCTATGCTGGTTGCAAAATTCCCACAAGTCAAGGCTTATTCCTGTAATGCTCAATTGTTCTGCAAAGAAAAGAAGAAGAAAAAAAAGAGAGAATAATTTACACCAATTCCATTAAGGTTTCAAAAATGACACTCAACTATATATACTTTAGTTGAAATGACCAGGACTAGGATGAGCAGATTTGAAAATGCTACTTCCCCTTTAATCATTTATAGCCAACTTGGATGGGATGTAGAGGGAGGGAAGAGGAATAGAGGAGAGTAAAGTAGAGTTGGCCATAAATTGGATGTAATTTTTGGCGAACTTTACTCCTCTCTCTCTCTCTCTCCATCAAAATTGGCCATTAAGTAAATGACCAGAACTAGTGTGAGTAGATTGGTAGACTTGAGTTCAGGTAGTTAGTTGCATTGCCATGTTAGGAAAGTTGGTAAACAACCCACCCCCATTTGCAATTGAAGGTTAATTCATTTTTAAGGTTAAAATGGTTATTTTTTAAAAGAAGCAACAAATCATTTAAGGGGAAAACACCATTTTAGTCCCTACATTTTAGAGTTACAGTCAATTTAGTTTTTATATTTTGCTAGTAGTCAATTTGGTCTACGTTATTTTTAACTTACAATCAATTTAGTACTTATCGTTAACTCATTAATGAAAAATGCTTATGTAATTAACGGTGTACAGTGTTAGCATGTCTAATTCTTATGTATCAAAATTTTAATGCCACGTCAGCACTTACATAGCAAAAAACAGCCAAATCAATTTCAAAAATAGTTTTTTTTTTTTTTTTTTTTCAAATCTGTTTGGTAACCCAACAGATTTTCACATCTTTTTTCAATTTTGTTTTTTACTTTCTTGCAATTTTTTTTGGTTGCCAAATATTTTCACCACTTAACCCAGATCCACCAGGCCACCACATCCCAAATCACCACCACCACCTCAACAGTTTAGCACCGCCACTAATCCAGATCCACCATCACCCAACCCAAATTACCACCACCCCAACAGTCCGTCCCCACCACCAAATCCAAATCCGCCACCACCTCCACAATCTAGCACCACCACCAGACCCTAAAATCAAATTTCAACCGCAACTAATACATATTTTGATCCATCAAACAACCCAAACACTCACACCATCACAGATCAAAGGAGAGACCGAGTCGGTAGTCCAAGAAAAGTAGAGAGAGGGAGAGAGCAAGGAGACCACCTCGATGGTGGCTTGTGGTGGTGAACGGCGAGGGAGAACTGCAACTGGCCGTGGTGGGTTTGTCGCTGTCAATGGTGCCGCTGTTGATGAATGAGAGCGACTGGCCGATTTGGACCTTCTTTGCTTGGGCTTCATTGACGATGATGGTGTGAGCATGTAGTATTGTGATGGAAGACAAACAAAAATGCATTGATTTGAATCTGTGGTGTGAGAGTTTGAATGTGTGTTGATACTTGATATTTTGTTATGCTTGAATATGAATGTCTGATGATATTCCTTTAGTAGTGAGTGGCTACGGTTTTAGCAATTCCATACAAGGAATTTTTTTTTTTTTGTTTATTTATTTTTTTAATTAAAATATTGACATGGTATGATTTAATGTTAATTAACATTTTTTTTTATTGCTATTTAAGTAGCCAAATCAGCAATAAGCATGCCAACAATGCACACCGTTAGCTATGTAGACATTTTTTGTTAATGAGTTAATGGTAGGGATCAAATTAATTGTAAGCTAAAAATAACCGAGACCAAATTAACTGTTACCAAAATGTAATGACAAAAATAGTATTTTCGCCATCATTTAATTACTTGCATTAGATAAGTAAGAATCATTAGAATTCTTAATGATCAAAAAGACACATTGCATGCAAAAATTGACCAGATTGATAAATCAAGACACGCCAAGTTTGTACAGATGAGAGACATTCTTTGAATTAGGGCTAAATAAATGTAATTATGTGATATTAATTATAATTTGTTCTTTTCCTCAACCAAAATAAAAATGTAATTGATTCTCAAGAACAATTAATTAAAATTAATCATGTGTCAAAGTCCTATTAGTTTGAGGTTAAGAACAAATTTTCCAGTGTAATGGATAATGTCAATTTTTGAATAATTAGTTCATTAACTTCCAAAAAGAAAGGATTAATTAAAATTTTAAAATTCCCAATCATCCCTTAGGCTAATCTGATTATTTAGTGAGTTCCAAACTTGTATTTATCCTCAAAAGAAACCAGAAAATCCGGATAGATAACTTTGAAATGGATGAGTTTCAATTGAACCCTTAAGTCTTTGAGCTCCATACTGAATAATTCAATTGCCAGTTCACGTATAAATTAAATATCCTCGATCTAAAGGGTAAACTATTGTTAATTGTAGTAAGTAGTAACCATTAGAACTCATTTTAACCTTGTCAGTCATGATTCTTACAATGATCCAAGTGAAGATTCAACTATCCCCAAAGTTCATAAAATTAGGAAGTTTGGAGTCTGGACTAGGCGCTAAGGAATCACCCCAGATGCCAACTCCTATGAACCTGATGAATGAGAGACGCTTTGCTTTGAAAGACAAGATTCAGCCAAGTGCTTAACTTCGGGGACTTTAGTCGCATTATCATCATGGTACCCAGTCTCCAGAGGGGAGAGATAAGGCGTATGAGCGAGACGTGATAACTTGAGTCTAATGAATTCTAGGCTATAGACAAATCTTATATTCAAATGCGACACACGTGAACAATTTGGAGAAGTGCCGCATGGTTTTTGGTCAATCTAGTCTGATCAATAATTACCAGTGATAGGGTTATAACGAGCCAAGTAAATGTTTGGGCCTGTTGATTTAATTTTATTTCAAAAACAAACTAAGCTTGAGCTCACCAACAAATAAAATTACATGTTCAATCTTAATTCATTTTCTTATTGAATAAGCTCAAACTTGTTCAGGATCTATTTGATTAACTTTTTTTTTTCACATATAGTAAAACCATGAGTAAAATTGTTTACCCCTCGCAAATCTACTAATTTTGCTATGAATGGATTGTTTATATTATCAATAAATTATAAATAATAATTTGATATCATATGAGTCTATTTATGAACTCACACAATCCAATTTTAAATATATTTTTAAACAAGTATACATTTAAAATATACTATTATATATAGTTAAATTAAGTCTCATGCTTCATAAGCTTGTTCATAAAAAAATATTATGTTTGAGCTTAGCTCATTTAATAGTCGAGCCTAAAATTGGCTTTAAGTTCAGCTTGTTTGCTAAAAAAATCAAACAAAAACAAATCTTTTCTCAAGCCGATCTTGAGCTATTCATAAACAACTTGGCTCATTTACAACTCTACCAGAATTGTTCCCTTTTTTTTTGTGGCTATAATCTTTTCCCCTTGGTTTTGTTTGTAACTTTGTATTTCTCATGCCATAAATGAGACCAAATTTGCCTCAATTTATAGGCAAAGATTTTCAGGAAACTTGGTTCCAATATTTATGGATTTGATGACACTTGTGGTGGGTGACGGTGAGGATAGAAAAAAAATTAAAAGGAAGAGAGGGATGGGATACGGCAGCTGGGTATGACAGAGAGTGGGAGGGGGTCTGTGAAGGAGAGTGGTATGGAGGAGAGAGAAAAATTATTAAAAAATGAATAGAATAAAAACTTAAATAAAATTAAATATAGAGTTTTTTTTTTTTTTTAGAAACAAATATAGAGTATTGAATCTGATATAAATGTAATTATAAATGAGTTAGGAAAAATAACAAAGCTTGTTTTTTTGGGACCAAACCAAATTTGAGTAAAATTGCATTGAGCTTGATGCTAATGCTCTAGGGTGTTTGGTTCACTTTGAGATGCTCTTAATGTGATACACATTACAATAATGTGACATTAAAGTTTTTGGTTTATTTTATTTTTTCTAACATTATCATAATTTAAAATTACAAACTATATCACATCATCCTAATCTCATTACCTTCCTAAACAATGTAATTTGAATTCTTGTATTGAGATTATTTTAATGTAAGATTAGAATAACATAATATTATGGCGTAGTATAACATCACAGCGAACCAAACGCCCACTCACTCAAAAATCAAAATGAACAGAAATTAGTGTTGCTCCTCTCCCAACATCTCGGACAGTAGTTGGCAACTTTTCTTCACAACTGACAAGATTGGGTTGAGTGCCAGGCTTATTGAAAACCCAGCCCAGATCCATGCTCAGTCCTAATTGTCACACGGGTCTAAGTTCTTATGCAACCAAACTGAATAGCTTATTCTTGGAGTAAAGAAGGCTATGCAATAATAACAACAGTTCAGTAAAATCCATTAAAACATAAGACATTATTGCGTAGGAATAAATTGAAAGAGACCTAACCAGACAAACAACATTTGATATCGTCAATATTTTAAAGAGGAAAAAAATAAATAAAATAAGTTGAATTCGTAATTTATTGCTGACATTGCTCAAGGCTTCCGCCACACTCCATCTGCATCGCATTGGCCATAAGCAAGATAATGGCATTTGAATTTCTCCAAGAAAATCAATTTTGGGAATGATTTATGCAGTGCTTCCCAATCCATATTAAATTCATCTAAGTACTTCAAATGTAAAATCTCAACCGTCCACTCAGCATTTCCAATCTGAACTAAATTTTCGAGTTCTCCTCCTCTGATGTAAAGTTTTTTTAAGTTCTTAAGCTTTTCGGGTATCAGCCAATTCGGTGATACTCTGTGAGGCAAGCACTGAAGTTTGAGTTTCTCCAGTTTTGTTGGAGGCTCCAGTGTCACAGGATCTCTCGTTTTCTGTAGACTGAGGATGCTGTTTAGTCCTCTAGTTGGTCTTGCTGCTCCACTGTCTTGCCCTCTATTATTTGAGTTCACAGTGCCCACTGATTTTGGCACAGCATTTTCTTGCTTCATACCCCATGCTATTCCTAGCTTCTGAAGCGCCTCCAACTTGCTTAGAGTGCGTAGCTCTTCTTCTGTGGGGAAATCCCTGCTGCTTGTATTGATGCTCAAATTGCTCAGCCTCTCCAATCCTATCAAATCTTCAAGAGTACATGATCTTCCTCCACTTTTCAAATTACCAATTAGAAACCCCTTAAGGACTTCAAGTTTTGAGAGATGCGCTAGCCCCTTGGGTATGCCATCTAGTAAGTAACATTCTGAAATATCCAAGCGTGTCAGCTGCTTGAGCAAGTCTATCCCATCTGGAAGTTCCTCCAGATTGTGACAAGCTTTGAGATCTAAGATCCTCAAATTTGTTAGCTTGCATACAGATTTGGGAAGCTCATTAATTCTAGATATTCCTTGTAGGCTTAAAAGCCTCAAATATTTCATATTCATCAACCCTTTTAAGAAGTCAATGCTTTCTACTTCAATGTGATGCTCGCCTGAGCATTGCCACCTTCCCAAATAAAGAACATTGACATTTTTCATCTTTGAAAACCAGTCCACAATGTTGTCATTATTCTCCTTTAGTAATGACTCAAGTCTCCAATCAGGAAAAGGCTCATTAAAATTGAATAGAGTTTGCAGCTTTTCTGGATCAAAGTTACGACTAGATAATATCTGCTCCGAAGATCCATCCTCAGCCTTCAATAAAAATAAACTGCTACATAGAGAAGAATTTGCAGTTGGATTCCCATTAAAATCATAATCAAATAACCCAGCATCCTGGGCAAGCATAATAACCACACAGCGCACTCGAGGCTGCATCTTAAACCTGTCTGCAACCAGTTTGGGCCTTTGCTTAACAGGCTCAATAAAGCCCTTCGCCATGAGTTCCATAAGAATCTCATCAGCAACTTCTTCAGTAGCAGGAGAATCCACTAAACGCTCTCCGACCCACCAATCTATCAAAAGCCTCCTCTTTACAACCTCATTCTCCGGAACCACAGCAAAGCACAACAAGCAGTGCTTCAACTTAGTATTAAGCTCCTCAAAAGCTTCCTGCAATTCAGTGAAAACTGAGCTACGTAGAAACTTATGATTCATGTGTAAGATAGGCAATTTTTCATCAACCACACTATTGGACTGTTTCTTCCATGTATATCGACGAACATCAGAACTTGTGGAAGCCATGTCACTTGGCAATGATGGAATGTGGAACCTCAACTTCATGACATGATTCTCCAATGCGCTAAGCATGGCTCGAACTTGTTTGGTTGTGAAGGAACCACTAGTAGTTTGCTCAAGTTTATTGATGATGTCATTGACGTCGTGTTCAAAGTTCTTGATTGGTTTTTTAACAAGTTGTTGGAGATGGCGGAAATCGTCTCTGATTTGATTGAGATCTTGTAACTTTTCAGGTTGATTGCACGTAAAAGCATAGTCATTGTTCGGGGCATGACTGTTTCTGTTGTTGAAATAGCTGCTGCCACTACTGCTGCTAGCTCCATTGTTATTGCCGCTACACTTGGGGATAGAGTGCTTGACTTTAGACACATGACTAAGCAAGGTGACATAGGCATCGGTAATGTTCTCAATGGCTGAGGTTTCGTCAGGATTGATTTTAGAAAAGAGTTCCTCATATGAAGACATGGCTAAGTGAACAAAGTGAAATGGAAAGATGTAAAAAGTGAGAGGAGAGCCTAGACACACAATACATTGGCACATTCAACAAACAAACAATAAAATCATAGGAGTCAATATAAGCATCATATAGATATACACAATTGCAGTAGCACGGATCAAACACATGTTGAATATATTAGTTTATTGACAAAGTTTAGCTACAAACTTAGTTATAGCCTAAAACTACAGCTCCCACTAAAAAACTTAAAATGACTATATATTTTAAAAATCTAACCGCTGAATTGCATGTTTTTCATGTTCTTAACACACATCAAATTCCATGACAATCGAATGTTATTTACTATTTGATTCATAAACTTATTTTTTTATGCATAATTTTAAATTACAAAAACTTAAAATTTAAATATTTGATTGATTACATAGTTATTGGTCTTTAATCTTTTGAAAATTTTGCAAGCATGAAAAATATAAGAAAAAAATATAATTCAATGATAAATTTATCCAAATTCACGTCCAATAAAAAAATATTAAATGGATTTAGAGCCTTAGGTCAAGAGGCACTATAGCTCCTTTACTCATTGTAATTAAACAAAATGCTAGCCTTGTAGTCCAGCCAGTCAAACCACGTAATTCTCTTTATATTCTCTCTCCGGCTTCTCTCTACAATATGAGTCTCTTTGGAAACAGCTAAGTTAACTGAAATTGAAAACTTTTTACCAGATAAAACTAAAAACTAGCTGGAATATTACAGTGAGACTATGAATAGAATAAAAAAGCGCAATTATTAACAAAAATAAGTTACATAAAAAAAAAAAAAGCTGCCCTTTTTCGGCAATGCGAAACGCAACCCTTGTTTCTTTTATTTCAACGACACATGAACTTCGATTGAAAGCAAATGAAATCTCAATCCATCAACTTAGAAGCATATACCCGAAAATAAGCAACATACGATTTCGACTCTATCATATAATTTCATTAAAAAATAAAACATAGCGTGAAAATAAGACTTTCCGTACTACTTAGGTTCTCACTTTTCAAACACAATTTGTTATCAAAAAGATAAATAAAAATTACCGAGGAGTGAGGAAGGTCTCTGCTCTGAATATCTCTCCGGCGGCGTGGATTGGAATATATACGCTTATTTGTCACCTCCAACTTTATTACCCAATCACCACATTATCACAACAGCGACTAAACTTTTCTGATCCATTTCTACCAACAAGCTCTACCACTTCACTCTAGGTCAATTCGAGTCAATGGACACTTTTTTTTTTTTTGATAAACAAGTCAATGGACACTTGGACAGAGCAGAGCACTGCACTAAACAAAAGATTACGGGGTATTTGGTTATATTATTTAAACAACAGATTTTGTATTTAAATAATACAATATGTTATTTTATAATATTTTCTTATTCACACATATTTTTATAACATTTAAACAACGTTACTAAAACAATATTATTAAATGATCCTTAATTCAATAATTACACTCGTAACAATAAAAGAAGCGAAATTGAATAGTTTATTATTATACATTTGTTAAAGCACTTGTATCCTTGTTCCCTATTCTTTTTTTTTTTTTTTTTTTTGAGGGGGCTTGTTCCCTATCCATAATAGAAAAAGAACACATTTTAGCAGGTCAAATAATAATTCACTTTAAAACCCTTTTCCCTCTTTGAAAATATATAGTTGCTATAATAACTGTGTAAATTTATACAGATTTTATTAATTTTGTGTTTAGTTTTTTTATTCTTTCTTTAGATATCATAATGATGAAAAAAGAGGGTGGATAATAATTATTGTATGTAAATAAAAAAAATTATAAAAATAAAGAATAAATTACATTTTAATGAGATATAGTGAGTGTTGGATTCACGTTTATATTCACATTTGCGTTTTCTGTGTTTTTTTTTTTTTTTTTTTTCACGTGTATGAACAGTAACCGCACTGTTTATGCACATGGATTCATTGTGTAAGGAACAAAGTGCACTATTCCTAAACTGTTCATGGGTCTCACGGTACTATTTACATATTTGTTGATGCCCATTTTTTGCAAATTTGTACCCAAAGGCCCATAAAGAAGAAAGCCTAGTGAGAAAGTAAGGCCCAATGATCTAATAAGGCCCAACTCTCTAAAGAAAGGGACAAGTCATAAACGTTGGCCTGCCGGAGATGCAATCCACACCAGAAGAGGCCAAAAAGCGTACGGCAGGATATGCGCACCCATTTTCAGACCTCGGCAAATGAATGAAACATCAAGAAGGTAAAGCATGCATACGACCCAGGCATCACCAGCCTATACCCAGCCACTATGGGAAAGGGTAAGGTCATGGGAGAGGGCACGGTCTGGCGGTGGGGAGAGGAGTGGAAACCCATTCTTGTGTTTCTTGCTCAGGCTCTTTTGGTGGGCACAGTCCTGCTGGGATGACATGCCACCCAAAAGAGGCAAGGCTGGGTAAGAACCACTGGGTGCATGCCATGAGAGACCGAGAGGGAGAGGGTACACACTGAACGAGTAGAAAAGGAATCGTCATTGTCTGAAAGCCACATGTCAATGGTGGTAGTTAGAACCATTGACTCGGTAAGTGGTCGGCAAAGGGTTCCCATATCAGACAAGGGCCATGAAAGGGTTAGAATAGTAAAATCGGTCACGGCAGGCTTTATATAAGAGACCCGTAGCTGTGTACAGGAAAGGGGGGAGAAAGAACAAAAACAGAGAGGGGATTCGAAAGAAAAAACAGAGAGGGAGGAAAAAACAGGGGAATTGAAAAAAAAGAGAAAACAAAGAGAAGAAAACAAAAGAAAAGAAAGAAAGAAAGGAAAAAGGAAAAGAAAGGCAAGAATTCTAAGAGAGAAAACAGAGAGAAAAGATAAAAAAACAGAGAACAAAAGAAAGAAAGAAAACAGAGCGTTTTATGGCAGGCATGCACCCAAATGGGTTAACCCCCTCTCTCCCTCAATAGCATTGTCCTTAAAAGGCAATACAAAATCTATACCTGGGCATATACCATTTGGGGCTGTCCTCTCAAAGCAATTAATTTCACCCAGTGAAGTTACTTACGTTGAGGGAGCAGTTTTTCCCTTCCCTGGTTAGAGTCCCGCGGTGATACTTGGTGTGGCTGACTCATTCTTTTTACTCTACTAATCCCGCTCTAATCCTTTGTTTAAGTGTTATTCTTTAAAAGCAAGGCATTTTAAGTTATTTATCTTGTTTATTACGGCAGAAATAGTGACTGCATTTTCTTTACGTTTTCTATATATTGTCTGCCTGCCATAACCTCTTAACAATGACTCTGCCTGCTGTAAGCTTATAAACTGATTTTAGTAAACGTGGTGTGGCTTGCGCACAAGCCAGGCCAAGGAAGTGGAAAAGTATTTCTGCAGTAAAAATGAAGAGTAGTCATTCACATGGCAGACAGCTCTATTGCACAGCAAGAGGCTTTACGGCATGAGGCTTTACGGCAGGAAGCTTTATCGCATAGCAGATAGTTTCATTGCATAGCAGAAAGTTTTGTTGCACAGCAGGCAGATAGCAGAAACTTTTATTGCACGGCAGACAGTTTTACTGCACGATAGAAAGTATTGCTGCACAGCAGAAAAGTCAAATCTGTGGCAGAAATCGGAGAAAAGTTCCTTCTGCGGCAGAAACATCAATCCTGCGGCAGAAACTGGAGAAAAGTTCCTGCGACAGGAACAAAGGATAAGCCCACTTCGCAGCCTCTTTCCTTGGACTTGGACTCAACGTTTGCGCACAAGCCGGGCCAAGGTGTGCTCCAATTGGGCCGGTCCCGACTCCTCACCCAGAAACTACCCGGGCCTAGTGCGGCAGGAGCTTGCCCAGTACCCCAATCCAGGCCCACCCCCTTACAATATTTAAAAATTATTTTGCTACAGTGTTTTCAGTTTTTAGTTTCTGCAAAAATAAGTTGTATCCAAAAATAGTGTAAAATAGATAATCTAATATGAGGTTTTTTTTTTTTTTTTTTTAAATGAGTCTATAAAATAGAAAATTAAATTCTTATACTAAAATAGACAACAAAATTTGTATGAACTAATGTGGATGCTCTAAGCTATAAAAGCTCATGTAGCTACACACACACACACATATATATATATATATATATATGTTGTGTATAAAAATAAAATGCTTAAATTTTGATTTTACTTTCTCCTATTGTGCCACGTAGACAGTTTTTCTCCTTTTTGTTTTTTATTTTTTTTGCTAATGTTTAAAACTTATCTCTTAATACAATTATACTATTTTTGTTTTTAGCAAAAAATATTTTCTAGAAATCGTTTATTTTCTACTGTTTAGTTGAATAGAAAATGCAAATAAACAGAAAACTACGTATTCTGTAGCCAACGAAAGACAGGCACAAATACAACAGAAACCATTTTCCGCTTTTAATGAGCAAAAAATGTTAATATCATTTACTCATCAAATCACCGCAAATAATCTTCATACCACATGTTTTATAGTATAATATCAAGGTCACAAACAATGCAATTTAATTTTCCAACCAGGAAACAATAAAATAAAATAAAATAAATAAACGTTTTTAAGAAGATGATTCATTTTTAAAAAATATTTTGTCGCGTCCATCAATTTACTGATCCTTCAGTCTCCTCCATCCCTTTCCTAGTTTTGGCTTTCCCATTGAGATATGGCTCAAGAAACTATCAGGTACTAATAATTACTCTATGGCTGGACCCTTGAGCTGTCATAACTTAGAATTCTAAATTATAGTAAATGGCTGCATATCCACTTTCATTTCTCTTAAATCCCAAGACTACTACGATCTGTTTGTTTCGCTGTAAAACATTTTTTGGAATTCATTCAATTTATATTCCATTCAGTGAAAAAATGTTTGTTTTTTTCTTTTTGGAAAAACGTTTTCTATATTTTCTATGGTTTAGTATGACAGATAAATTGAATAAACAAAAAAAGGTTACAAAATTAAGAATAGAGGAAACTTACAAATTACAATGTTGTTAGATTAGTAAGATTTCCAAGTTCCTTTGGAAGCTCCCTTGATAATTCATTAACCCCAGCTTTTGATAAAAATATTATTTTCTCAATTTTTTTCTAATAATAGTAATTGCAATTAATTAAAAATAATTGTACAACGATTTTGTATCATAGTTTAAGTATACAGGTATACACTCTCCTGCCATTATGAGGGGAAAAAAATCAATACAAAGAATATAGAAATTCACAAACTAGAGAGTCCACAAAATAAAGTACTGACAAAACCAGAATTTATTCTCTCATCCGAGAAAGTTCTTGCCTCTCAAGCGTTCTTTTCCTCCAAATATTCCACATAATGCATGAAGGAGCCACATTCCACCCCTTATTCCAATATGAGTTTAGTTTTCTTCTTCAACATTGAAGCATATCAGTATGATACAATGTTCTCAGCGTCGCCCATCCCACTCCAAACATCACAATGTTCTATAGTAAAACTTGAATGTATAAATAGCATTTGCTATCAATAACAGGGATACTTTGTTGCTTCTTCCACATCTTCAATTTCTGCATTAAACAATTATCCATTAAATAATTTCAAGTTAACCACTTTTGAACTAATGAGTACAACTGACATATGTAGCCCTATTTTATCAAAAAAAGACATGTAGCCATATCATCAAACAAGTTGAGGGGTTTAAGCAAATAAAGGTTATGAGATTATTGACAAAAAAAATAATTTGCCTGTAAGCTATAATGCTATATGAACTTAGTGCTTACCAAGATCAGCTTCTACCATGTAAATGCAGGTAACACATATGAAGGATATGCATCATATTTGGATGCAAGAGCTTGCACAGAAGATAAGTCTGCAGCTTCTCCAAAACCAACAAGTCCAAGTTCGTTTGCATGGATCCCACCAGTGATAAAAGCTGACTGGATTCCAGCAGCATTTGCACCCTTGATGTCATGATGAAGAGAGTCACCCACAGCAATAGAATCAGAAACATCCACATCAGCCATGGCCATAGCTGCTTCGTAGATTATCTGAAACAGTTGTCAAATGGTATAAAACTAGACTCTGAGGAGCATACAGGAAGGATGTATATCTAGTTGAAATAAATACAATGAAGCGAACAAGGGTTATATCACAAACACTATAGTCAAGAGAAAGACAGAGAGATCATGTCCCATCTTTCAGAGTGACAATTTCAGCTTGAAGATCACACATCTATACATATCACGACCAAATAATTGATAAAGCATGTAGGATAATTAGAAGAAATAGAAATAGCAGAACAAGATTCTTATATATATATATATATATATATATATAAGTAAGAATAGCTTATTGATAAGAGAATACTTCATGATCCTAGGTGCACCATAGTGCTCACCTTGTGGCTGACACCGTACCATAGTGATGAGTTTAGGGCCATAACAAGTTTCAAAGAATTATTTGATATGTGCTGTGTAAGAATGCTTATATGGATATGATTTTCAACCAAAGTTTTGATGAGAAGTTTCAAAAGATGATTTGGCAAAGTGTGTGAAAATTTCTTCAGATATAGGCGAATACTAGAAAGTAAAAACTGTTCCATTGACTTTTTATATTAGAGACACATAGCTGATTGTTTGTAATAATAGTTGCAATTCGTTAATCAACTTACATATGTCAAAATAATTATAAATTGGGTAAAAAAAATATCTATGAACAATACGATCTAACTTGAAATATTTGAAATTTTGAAAATTTCTTGCTTAGTTATTTGAAAGAGTACGTAATGCTAACATATTAAACTAGTTGCTAAACCATGCATGCACAAAAAATTTTATTGAAAATAATTATGAATCATACGTATATAAATATATATATATATATATCAATCAATAAAATGCCAAATCAGAGAATTTGTGAAAATATGCAATGTAATTAAATTAAAATTTGTTTAGATAAGAGTAAATGTAATTTAATTAGAATTTGTTTAGTGTTAGGTTGTTTTATTATAATTAAATAGTGACTTTTAATTGTTTTAACTAACAACAACAACAAGCCTTAATCCCAAATTTTTGGGGTTAGCTGTTGAGGAGATTAGTTAGGGTTAGGTACATGCATTCTTTTTCTCTATATTCTATCTAAAGTCATATTTTCTGTTACTTTCTTAATTGATAAGTCCTTTTTAATTACTTTTTCTAATGTTATTTTGGGTCATCCTCTGCCTTTTTCAATTCCCTCAACTTGGATTACTCACTCTTTTTTACTAGTGCATTAATCGCTCTCATTTGAACATGACCAAACTATCTCAAGCGACCCTCTCATCTTTTCATCGATAGGAGCTACCTCTATCTTTAAGCAAATTTCCTCATTTCAAATCTTGTGTATATTCATTTATTCATCTTAACATTCTCATTTCAACTACACTTATTCTATGAATATGTTGTTTCTTAACAACCCATCATTTAGTACCATAGAGCATAACTAGTCATATAGCGATCTTATAAAATTTTCCTTTTAAGCTCTTATCTTATGATTCACATCCTCTTCAATCTCTCCACCTCTATGAATTACTTATCCAAGATATCAAAAGCTGTCACTCTTTAGTATCTCTGGGCCATTAAGTTTTACCATCCATTACTTTTCCTACACTTACATTCCATGTACTTTGTTTTATTCCTACTAATTGAAAGCCTTTAGATTCTAGAGTGTCTCTCCAAATTTCTAACTTGGCATTAACTCCACTCCTAATTTCATCCACTAAAACTATATCGTCTGCAAAAAAAAAAATAAACCAAGGGACCTCTTGAATCGTAGTGAGCTCATCCAATTTAGACATGGAAAAAAATCAAATTGACATATACACATACACAATATATTAAAAATACATATTTAGATATATATCAATAAATAAAAATCCAAATCAAGAAAATTTGTAGAAAATATGCAACTTAACTAATTTTTAAAAAGTTTTGAAAAAACCTAACACAATTTAATCAAAATTTGTTTAGTTGTTTTATTCAAATAAAAGAGTTCTAATTGGTTTTAACGAACATGTAACAAAAATTGAATTTAAAAAAGATAAATTACAATTATGACATGGAAAGATAAGAGATTTAAAAGCTTATTTGGCAACAGATGAAAGAGTCAACCAATAAGTCAAAAACTTCATTTTATTTATATTATATAGATTATATCATAAGCAAAGGATGAGACAAGGAACTACACATTGCAAGCTCAATTATCAACAGCACCTGTTTATACTTGCATGCTACCTAGAACAAGGGTGTCACTGTCTGGGTGCACATGAGCACGCAACATGATAAAGTACATGATGCTTTCTTTTTATTGGTAAATGATGATGACAAAGAGAATATGTGATGAGATCACCTTATCAGGCTTCCCCATCCATTTCACTTCACCACCAAGCTTTTCATATTTGGCCGCCAGTGTACCTATTAATATTAAATCACCAAACGGTAAACCCAATAGATCTGAAAGCTATAAGACAAATAAATTACAAAAAATTGATTTACCAAAAAGGAAGACAAAAATATCATAGAAATTCAATATTTGTTTCAATTGACTAGAATTTAGTAGTAATAGACCGTTTGACCTAAATCAACCTTTTTTTTTTATAGGTGTGACCCAAGCCAACCTTTAATAGTAATTCAAAAAATTCACAAAAGACTTGATTCTAATGCAACTAAATAAATTTCACAAAGAGCTAAACTCTTTTTTTTGATAAGTAAGAAAGATGTATATTCAAGAAACTACCTCATGAAAATAACATAAGGCAGAAAAGGGCTACAGGGAGGGAAACAAACAAGAAAACACAAAACAAACAACAACCAACAAAGAACAAAGATCAAAGAAGAGAGCTAAGGAACAAAGGGAGAGAATCACTAGAGGTGAGTCCCCAAGCCCTAGACCAATCAAAAAGAGAGCCACAAAAGAAAGCTAGCAGCTGATCGTCGGATTTTTCCATGTCTTCAAAAGTACGCCTATTTCGCTCCCTCCAAATACACCACATTAGGCATAGAGGGGCTAAATTCCAAATGCTAGAAAAGTGCTTTCCCAACCAATTCCTCCAACCAAGAAGCGTATCTGTGACCGATCTTGGCAAAACCCAAGAAATCCCAAAAGATCTAAAGACCAAGCTCCACAGCTGATGAGCTTTATCACAATGGAGAAGCAAATGATTCACCATCTCCCCGCTACGACGACACATAATGCACCAGTCAACAAGGACAAAGCCTCTACCCCGCAGATTGTCCCCTGTAAGAATCTTCTCCCAAGCTGCATTCCAGACAAAGAAAGAGACGCGTGGAGGAGCCTTAACCTTCCAAATACCTTTCCAAGGAAAGTTAATAGGCGGGGGACTACGAAACTTATTGTAGAAAGAGCGGATGTCAAAGTCCCCCTTCTTAGACAACTTCCACCTCATACGGTCGCCATGCTCAGATTTAGGTAAATTAGAACCCAAGAATCGAAAGAAATCCTCCACCTCACCTGACTCCCAATCATTTGGATTCCTGAGTAACCGAACATTCCAATTTCTTTGAGCCTCATTCCCCAACCTTTCAAGAGAAGAGGCCACAGAAGCCTCTCTATTATAAGCAATCCCATACACAACCGGGAAGGACATATGGAATGGTAACTCCCCACACCACTGATTTGTCCAAAATTTCACTCTATCTCCCACCCCTATCTCGAACTGAATGAACCTTCTAAACACCTCCCAGCCTTTTCGGATACTTCTCCATAAGCCACACCCGTGGGGACCCCTACCCAACTTGGAAGACCAACCCCCCCACTCTTCCCCAAACTTCAAAGCTACAACCCTCCTCCAAAGACGATTCTCCTCAACCCCAAACCGCCATAACCATTTTCCTAATAAGGCTTGATTAAACATAGTTATTTTCCTTACTCCCAATCCACTGTTCGCCTTAGGAGCACACACCTTTTTCCACCCCACCAAATGAGTCTTCGAATCCCCTCACAAGAAGTCCCTTTGCATCTTCTCAATCTTGTTAGCCACATGCGAGGGGATGGTAAAAAGAGATAAATAATAAGTAGGCAGACTAGCAAGAGTGCTCTTTAGAAGCGTAAGTCTTCCACCTTTTGACAGATACAGCTTCTTCTACCCAGCTAACTTTCGCTTAATTTTCTCCAATATAGGATTCCAGATAGAGGGGGACTTATGGGAAGCCCCCAACGGCATACCGAGATAGGTCATAGTAAGAGTCCCAATCCTACAGCCCAGAATATCAGCCAAAGCATGCAAATTATGAACCTCCCCAATCGGAACCATCTCGCTTTTCATGACATTAACCTTCAAACCTGTCACAGCTTGAAAACAAAGGAGAAGCATCCGAACATGGAGGATCTGCTCGACTTCCGCATCACAAAACAGGATAGTATCATCCGCAAACAAAAGATGCGAAACACATTCCCCTTCCCCCCGTCTCCCGTTAGCCTTGAATCCCCTGATCAACCCGGCACCTTCGACTCTTCTCAACATCCTACTTAAAACCTCCATCATAATCAAAAACAGCATCGGAGATAAAGGATCCCCTTGTCTCAGACCCCTTGTGCTCCTAAAAAAATCAGCTGGAACCCCATTAATCAAAATAGAGAACTGGACAGTGGAAATACAAGTGCGAATCCATCCACACCACTTCTCCCCAAATCCCATTCTCTTCAAAAGATCAAGAAGAGCCTCCCAGTTCACGTGATCATAAGCTTTCTCGATGTCTAGCTTACATATAACCCCCGGAGTCTTACTCTTTATTCGACTATCAACGCACTCATTGGCAATAAGGACAGAGTCAAGAATCTGTCTTCCTCCCACAAAGCTATTCTGAGACTCTGAAATTAGTTGATCTAAAACGAGCTTCAAACGGTTTGCCAAAACCTTAGACAAGATCTTGTCCAAGCTCCCCACCAAGCTAATAGACCTGAAATCTCGAATATTGGAAGCACCATTCTTCTTAGGAATTAAGGCTATGAAGGTAGCGTTCAAAGATTTTTCAAACTTACTGTGGAGATAGAACTCCTCAAAGACTGCAAGAATATCTCTTTCCACCACCCTCCAATAATGATGAAAAAAAGCCATAGAGAAACCGTCTGGACCTGGAGCTTTATCCCCAGCCAACTCCTTGACAGCTAGAAGAATTTCCTCCTTCTCAAACCTCCTTTCAAGCCAACCCCTCTCTGACCCATCAATCTGATCAAACTCCAAGCCTTCCGCAAAAGGCCTCCACTCCTCTGTCTCTTGATACAAATTTTTATAAAATTGGACCACATGAGCCGCCACCTCGGGCTGCTCCTCATACCTCACCCCATCCACCTCCAAAATGCTCAAATGATTAAACCTTCTACGGGAGTTAGCCATCCTATGGAAGAATTTGGTATTGTTGTCTCCTTCCTTAATCCATAACATTCTTGATTTCTATCTCCAAGAGATTTCTTCCAACGAGATAAGATTCTCAACTTCAGATCTCACCGCAGCTCTCTCACATGTCTCTGCATCAGAGAGACCAAACTCCCCTTCCTTGGCATCTAGCAATCTCAACGTCTCCAGTAATTGAGACTTTTTGCGACCAACATGACCAAACTCCGAACGGTTCCACTGAATGATATCTTCTTTCAAGGCCTTCAACTTTTTGGCAAACACAAAACTTGGAGTACCAGAGAAAGAATGTCGGTTCCACCAAGAATGGACTCTATCAAAGAACCCGTCCGTCTTTAACCACATATTTTCGAACCTAAACGGACTTTTCCCCCTCGCCATTCCCCCAATCTCCACAAGAATAGGGAAATGATCAGAAACAGGGCAAGGCAAAATCCGCTGGACCGCATCCGAATACTGCTCCTCCCAATCATGAGACACCAAAACTCTATCAATGCTAGACATCGAAGACTGATCCGCGCTGCTAGACCAGGTATAACTCCCTCCCTCCAAAGGCAGATCAATCAAGTTAAGGTCCTCGATAAACTCTGAAAAAAGTTCCATAGCCGAAGTGAGACGGGAATTACCCGACCGTTCACTCGGAAAGCGGACAATATTAAAATCCCCGATACAACACCAAGGGACGTTCCAGTATTGCTGAATGCCGACCAATTCATCCCACATTAGCCCCCTCACATTGTTATCAGTTGGGCCATAAACCCCAGAGCACGCCCAGGTGAAGCCATCCCCCACCCCTTTCCACCGAACAGACACAGAAAAGGAACCCACCATAAACTCCAGCTTTTCTAAGACCCTCCTATCCCACATCATCAAAACCCCGCCAGCCGTATGGTCAGCATCTAAAGCCACCCAGTCCACAAAAGGACAACTCCACAAGCTGCCAACCATTTGTCTGTCCAAACCAGTAAGCTTAGTCTCTTGAAGACAAATCACATCACACTTCCACTCGCGCAATAGATTTTTTACTATCAAGCGTTTCCGACAATCGTTCAGGCCCCTAACGTTCCAAGAAAGAATTTTTAAATTCATAAAGACAAGAGAAACCCTACTAAAAATCTAGCATAGCAGCCAGCACTCTACCTGCGATCGTAAGTAACCGAAGAATGCAAATTCCTAAGCTCTCTCATCCCTCTTTCCTTATTAATGGCAGCTTTTCTAGGAACTGTACTCTTCCTGTTCGACTCTTTGGCATCCTCTGTCTCCTTCTCAATCTTTTGAAGCAAAGCAATACATAACTTCTCATGTCGACTTAGAGGCAGCCCCACCAGTTTGCTAAAACCAGGAAGTCTGTTCTTCACCCAACGAGAGATATCCATCGTATATCCACACTCCATTGCCTCATTACCACAGTTCAACACAGCTGACACAGGCAGCCCAAAAGGAGTGATAGACATAAGAGGGGTTGCTAGACTATCCTCTCCACCCGAGCCCAAATCCGAGAGACTCAAATCTCCCACCTCCAAAGCACCCGCCCCGGTTACTTCACTCGCTGCCATCATGGGTATCATTGCTAAACAGGACTGATCCTGTTCCAGAACATCGTATGGCCTGAGGTTGGCGCAGCAGTCCCGGCCCTCTTTGGCCCCATCGTATACTCCCAGTACCTCAGACCCAGCCCTCGATAGGCTCCAAAAGAAAACAGAGAGGAGAAACTCACCCAAAGCTCGCGAGAACGCCACTACAGACTTACCCGGTGACACCCAGATCTCATCGGAGCAAGAACCGCTGGGGAAGGAGCCGTCGGCCTCCGTCGGAGACCCCTCACACCGGATCGGCACCTCTGGCCCAAGGACGAAGGGCTGGGGAGGAACCGTGGGACACGGCAATGACTCCGGAGCCTGGGCTGAGTCTCCAACGCCCTTAGAGGAACTCTCGCCCACCTCAAAAACACTTGGGCCCGAAAAAGAAGAGTTTAAAGGGTTATTATAATTATCGGTCACTAATGGGCTTGAGCCCAGGCCCAAAACCTCAGCCTTTTTGATGCCTCGTGCAACCCATTTAAGGGGCTTTGGAACTTCCTTTTTACAGAGCCTATCCACTTCCCGTGATTCTCCATTGTGCAGCGTATCTCCTCCTTTCTTTCTGTCCCAGAAAACCCGTCTGCTCCCTGTCGCATCAACCTCCACGACAAGACCTCCTCCTGTCAAGCAAGATCTTCTGGCAACACACTTCTTCCCCTTATCTTTTGAATTCAAACTGAAGTTTGGGCAGCAACTCCTAGTGTCTGCCAGATATTGCTCACCTACCATTATCTCCTCATTAATGCTCTGCCTCCTCCTATCCCCTCCCACCACCTCCACCTTATCAGACTTACCCACCGGAAAAACCCCCACTTTGACCCTTTTAAGTCTCAGATTCAGCCCCTTCTCCTTCACTCCTAACTGCGTCACCTTCCCCTTGGCCGTGAAACCAAGCTGCTTCAGTGGCTTACTAACCTCTATTCTTTCATGAGAGCCTTGTACAACTTCAGCAAAAGTTCTAGAACTTTGAGCCTCCAAGTTATACCTCCTCACCTGAGGACTAAATTTTGGAGGACCAAAGCCACCCACCGCATACTGTGATGGGTTCAGCAACTTTCTTAGCTCAAGACCAAAAGCCCTCCAACCCATTTTCTCTTTGCCTTCAGGGATAATAATTGATCGTCTAGACCCACCCGCTTTGAGCTCAGTCAACAGCATGAACTGACCAGAGGGGTTGGAACTCCTTTGGAGAGTAAGAGCAATGTCACCTTCTCTGAAGATAGAAAACTGTTTGGAACTCACCCCAATAACAAGTTCTTCAATATTCTTCATCAGCCAATGTACTGCATTCTTGCCCATAAAAACTGATCTCATAAAGAATTTGCCTCTTTCAAAAATCTGTAGCAAGAAATAATGTCCCCCTTCCTCTAAAACTAGCTGAAAGAACTTGGACTCAATAAAGAAACTACGAACACCCCCCATTCAGAATCACCTAATTGCTTGTAGTTAGAAATTTGTGTTTTTCTAAGTTACAAAGAGCTAAACTACTGGACTAAATATGGAATTCTAAGAAGCACTAAGAGCAATAAGCACTATAAGTTGTTGAGAGACATTAAAGTTCATTGAACATAGATTTTATAAAAGTCCAAATCAGCTAGTGCAAACCAAAGCAGGCCGTGAATGCTTCAAAGAAACTTCATTTGTGAACAAAATGCTTCAAAGAGTTTTGGGGGGCTATAGTTCCAACAGAAAGTGTGATGGAGGAAAAGTATGGCCTGATGCCATCATCAGACCCTTATTGAAGCATTGTGTAGGTAAAGGCAAGACCATTTTCCACTGGCTGGTTAACTGGCATCTGGGCCTTTGTGCCTAATATATAGTCATAGGGTCACATATGATGCTGGAAGCGGCTTAAATGCAAATGTAGCTGGTGTCATATAAAATGAAAAACTGGGTTTGGTTGCATGCATAACTTACCAATCAAAAAAAAAAAAAAACCTGGGTACAGCCACAAGTTAGATCAGTTGAGCTAGTTGGGAAAAAAAAAGTCAGCTACACAGTCAGTTCATTAGTGAAGATTGTGTTTCTAGGCTGCATATAAGATAGGAACACAACTGCAGAAACCTGGGTAACTATTAGGCAAAAGCTACTTCTTGTTGACCAGTGGAACATTGTTTGATTTCCAAAAGCTATTCCAAAGTTTGCTTTTAAAAGCTGCTTCACCGTTAAGAACAGGTTACTAACAAGGGACAGATTAGCCTAATGGGGTTACTCTGGAGATTTGTTATGTTTGTTTTGCATAAACAAATACTGAATGTAGAGAGAATCTATATCTTGATTGCTCCTTTGTTGGAGATTGTGGCTAGCAGTACTTGTGAAATGCTTGATCAACAGGCAAGCTAAAATCTGGGAAGAAGAATTTAAGTGGGTATTGAGTAAATTGAATGGAATTAGTTTGTCATTTTGATGAAATTGGCCAATGCATTAGAGGTGAGAACAGTTATATAAATGAGCAATAAGGGCGTTCAAGAAACTGAAGAATGATCCTTGTGGACAATTTACACAAGAAAGATTCGATAAAAATTATCCTGATTATGACTCCGTAAAAGAAACTAAATCAATTATTTTAAGGCATTAAGCAATGTAATCTAAAAGGCTTCAATGAAAAGGTAATGGTTAGTATGCTTAGAGTATAATGTGGGCTACACTTGCTTTTATTAATGCTTCAACTCAACACTTCCCTTGTATTCTTTCCAAAGTTCACTCCACCCCAAAAGAATTAGTATGCAACTCTAAATGAGGCATCAACTGCAATAAAATAAGAGACCATCAATTGGACCTAAGATGCAGAACTTTCCCCTTTTCTATTTGCAAGAACCCTGACTAAACTGTCCAAGGTCCATAATCAACCCTATAAAATTTGGGACTAAGTTTTGTCTGTTGTTATTGTGGCTGTAATGTATTTAATTATTACATTGTAGATACTGTACCCAAAAGAGTCAAAAAATTAAACATTTTTACCAGGCATTACACGCAAAGCTCTCGCCTCAACAGTCACAAAATCGGGATTAGCCACCACCATTGGAATTCTCTTAGCAGCACAATGCTCCAATGTTTTCTCAAGGTCCTCAAGTTTCATGGGAATTGCAGTACCAGAAGGAGTCCCCATGGCTTCAGTGCCATGCACCAAAACAAATTCAGCTTCTCCAACATCCTCTACAACTTGTAAGTCTAGGCCCTACAACAAGAGTTTGGATGCCAGATCATTTTATCAAATGTTCCTTAGCATACTTCAAGAGAAATTCTCATGAATAATTAGTATGATTGCTAAGCACAGTGATTCTTCATGCAAATCTCTTTCCCAGGTTTTTTTTATCACCCAAATGAACCCCATAAAAAACTTGGCTCAGTGAAATGACAAAAGTAAGAAGAGAATAGGTGACAATAAGATTTTATGATGAGTTTTACCAATTCCATAAACTTCTACTTAATGCCTAAGTTTAGTTGGACACTGCCTGAGAATGAGAGAAGAGATCATCTTGAGTAAATGCCTAAGTTTAGTTGGACACTGCCTGAGAATGAGAGAAAAGAGATCATCTTGAGTAATCAGCCTGCTTTATTCAGACTTTTTAACAGGAATCTAGTAATAAAACCAGTGATTCAAGAATAGTGAGTTTTGATAGCGTGTTGGTCATGTTAATAACATAAATCAAAAGGATGGAAAGAGAGAAGAAGGGTTCCAATAAAAGCAAAGGAACAAAAAATATATGGATATAAACAACTGCACATAGAGCATACCTCAAGAGATATAGCACCCTGGTCACTCCATGTCATATGGATGCAAGATCTTCCAAGAGCTGCAAACCAAGCATCATCTCTCCTATTTAAAGAAAATTCCATGAAACAATAAGCCATAATAACTCAAGTATACATTAGTTACAAAAAGGCATAATACAACATAATGTGGATAAGTAAACAAGTAGACCAAGAAGATACAATCATGGACATAGAAGACCATCAAATGCACGAACAAGGAGCGTTTTGATTTAAGTTGAAGATATTGCAAGAAAATAAAGGATTGAAGCCGAGAAAAATAGACATACTGCAGTTACTTAAATTAGAGTTGCACATGATCTAATACAAACAAATTCAATTCAATTCTGTCCCATGTAGACTAAGAAATCTTATATTCACCAGATCAATTATTTATCTCCAGTCATCAACAACAACTAGCTGAGGGAAACCCATTCATTTACAAAGAATGTTATTTGTCCAACAAAGCTGCATAGATTTTAAAAATGTTGTAAGGCTCTACATGACTCCTTGCATCACTTAAGTGTCTATGCAAGCACTTGGCTCACCTTTGACAGCTCTAAAATAGACACAATTAAATATAGGTATCATGTTTAACCTTATTAAAGAAGGCATCATAACCACATATAAACTATTCATGCCTGAAGCCTCCATTTAATATAAATGCTAATGGAAAAATGAAGAAATAACAAAACCTGTACAATATATTTGATAAACATAATTACACGAATGTTTGCAAATATTTATAAACTATGGATGAAACAAAAATCAAGCCAAATCATAAAATAAATAAGTTTCTACAAATGTTACAGATGCATATTATCCCCTTCTTTGCCATGTGTCCTGATGCCAAACATCACAATCTTAATAGGAACCAAGTATAACATATTGTTGAGCTCAAAAAAGGATACAAGTTAAATGGAGTTTATAAATATTACTTGAGCAACTGCAAAGAGTTAATTGGACTGACCAGTTCATCATGAAAACAGCAAAGAAAAAGGAATGAAACTCGAAAGCATCAGTGATTAGGGTCACTAGTCATAGAAGATATGGTGGTTAACCTTTGCAAGTATTGATGTGTTAATTCTCCACTGGTAATGGCTCCTACAAAGAGAGAGGGATCAAAACCAAGGTTCTTCATCTTTTCCATAGTGGTTGATGCACGTCTTGAGGAGTTACTTATAATCACCATCTTGCTTCCAGTCATTGCTAACTTTTCTACTATCAGAAAAAACAAACATAAACTACATCACATCGGAAACAATTATGGTCTCAACTACAAACAGCTGACCCAAATCCAAATAGAGGAGATGAAAACATTGCCAAGAGCCTCATAGATCAACAACTGATTAGCATCTCATGGTTTTCCAACAAAGACATCTAAGGTTCAAATCCCCCACCCCCAACTATTGAACAAAAATAAAGAGAGAGAGATGAAAACATACAAGTTAAAATTGCACCAGGATAAGGTTTTTTGCCATCGTGAAGTACTCCAAATTGATCTAAGAACCATGCCTGCACACATATTACCAAAATGCTAAAAGCGTCTTATATTTGTATATTTGACATGAACACATAGTCACATACATATGAATATATCACAATACACAATCCTGAATATACAAAGATACAAATATGCTTGTTTATGTGTATGTACCAGCATGAATGATCAATGGAGGAGGAATGGCTGAGAGTAGTGACTCTGACAATTCTCAAAAGAAGTCAGTTCCCCAGAAAAGGAGGGAAGGGTTATCAATTGTAACTTTGCAGGATTATGTGGATGTTGCACTGAGAAGTAGCAAGATTGGTTGTGATTGTAGGGAAAGGTCTTATGAACCAGGATCATGTGTTGGATAAATTTTTATTTGAGTCGTGTTAATTGAATTTTGGCTAAGTTATTTGCGTGCTAGTCTTTAGGAATAGTGATAGGTATTATCAGTTTGTTTTCAAATGTAATTGTTATCATCAGCTTGTAACTCCTCTTGTATTTAAGAGGTAAGATGAATAATAAAATCAAGGAGAATTAAACCCAAAAAAAGGTCTATCTTTCTCTCAACCTTTAGAAGATTGGCCATCTCAAACTGACTACACTATAAATTTATTTTCTAGTTCACATCAGAAGGCAAGTGGTTACTAACGAGGGCACTAAAAGGGGCTTCAGTAAGAGAACTACCTCTTGCTCTAGACCCATTGTTGAAATGAGTGCGCTGGTATGGAACATCAGGGTTCTAATAAATGACCCTGTGAAGCAGAAAAGGAGGTGAAATGTACTGTTGGTAGGAGTTTGTCTTTAGACTTTTAGAAACAAAGGTAAAACTAGTTAAAACCCTCAAAATAAAGAAAGCTATTGTTTTTTTTTTTGGGGGGATAAGTAATGAAAATTTTATTCGAAGTCCAAAAAAGGAGCCACCCAAGTATACAGGAAGTACATAGTAGGGGACCAAATAATTAAATACACAAATTACAAGCATCAATCAAATCATAAACAAAAAAATAGAATGACTTCCTATGATAGACATCCAATCCAATAGTGTTTTAAAGAAAAAAAGTTTTAAGTCGGCTACTGTCCTTTCAAAGTCCTCAAAGAAAGCTATTATTCCTGATTGAATTTTCCATTTCTGCTATGGCTTGCATGATTTGGATAGGATCTGGTTGTGTTGGAGTACTCACTTGGTACAGGTCAAGGTCATCTATCAAAATGATAAACTATTGCATTGAGAGGTTTATGTTTAGGCTTGCAAATGGTGGTTTGGCACATTTGTTTAGGCTAGTAATCATGATTTGGTAAGAAGAACTATCTAGAAGGATATGGAGCATATCAAAACCTAGTTGGGGATAGACTATGAAGTACGGACACTTCATTTGGGGTGTCGTACCCATATCGGACACAGGCACCCCTGAGACACTTTTGCATGTGTGTCCTAGCCATGTCCTTTAAAAAAAAAAAATTTGCAGGTCACAAAAAGGACACAGGAACAAGAGGAATCGAATACACTTTCACAAAAGTGACAAAACTAATAGTAACAGTACATTTGAAAATTAATAAATATTCTTATTCTTGATTTGTATTCTAATTTCTAAACAAGTAAACATCCTTTAATATTAACAGTCATGAATTTACTTTATTATCCATTATTTCTCTTAAAACGATATATATTTAACATTATATGACAAACAAATGCTTAAAAATATATAGAAAATATAAATGAAAATATATTTAATAAATGTGCCCTCATCATACCCATGTCCTATTTTTTTCAAAAAATACCATATCGTGGTGTCGTACTTGTACCCATATCCGTGTCCGTGCTTCCTAGGGGACAGATCATGGCTTCTAATTGAGGATTTTAATGTTGTTAAGAGCCCCTATGGGAAAAATCAGTAGGAGAAAGCCTAAATTATTTCAAAAAAGAGTGCAGCTTTCATTTCCAAGAAATTGGACAGAGTTTTAGACAACAGTACACTGCTTGGTTTGAAAACAATAATCAAGCAAAGTGGAATTCATAATGCCTAGAATACCTAATCATAGACCCATTCTCTTTTAGTAAACTCAACTTTGGCACCATATGGATTGGGAATGCAATGGATTCCCCCTAATAGCTTTTATAAACTAAGCCTGGCTTCACCCAATACACAGTCAAATGCCTTTTTTTTATCTTAACAACTTTGTATATTGTAAAATTTGTAAAATGCCAAAAATTGTGTAATCTGTGTTTTCAAATAATATTGGGTTTAGTTTGGGTTACCTTGAAACGACGCGTTTCGGCAAGGTGTTGAAGGCCGGTGAAGGTCTGAAAGAGCTGAGCCTCTTTGGACGGAACAGAGCATCTGGCTGCCATCATTCTTTCTTCTTCTTCTTTTCTCAGTCTCTGTGTTTACTGTTTATCTACTCTTAAATAAGAGGCAAGCCATTGATAAAAATGTTCACTATTCTATATTATATTACATTGAGAGAATCTAGGTTTTTTTTTTTTTTTTTGTGTAAATAGAGATTAAATCCAAATTGAACAAGATGTTAAAGATGCTAAAATATTATACAATTTTTTTTTTAAGAAAAAAAATATTTTAAAACTGACATACAAAATATTTGCAAATTCATCTTCACAATATTTTTTTTTTAGAATTACCCTACAATACATACTATATGTTATTCATCCTACTTCAATAATATAATAATAAATAAATATTAATTTTTTTTTTTTATAAGTAATGCATTAGTTTAAAAGACTTTTTTTTTAAAGGTTCGGTTTATAAGATATGTGTAATAAAATCTATAATGTCTTTAACATTATTCTAAATATATTTTAAATATAAATGTGTTGGTTTGAAAATTTAATTATTTAAATATAAGCTATCAAATTATTGGTAATATAAATAATTCATTTCTTAATAAAAAGTAGGGTAATTGCACTTTCCTTCAATTTCTTTAGTTATGGAATAATTGTAATGTCCATCTGAATTTCAAAACTATACAATTTCAAAGCCATACCTACTAATCTTAATAAGTACATATAATCTACTAAATCTGGTGTCATTAGGATTTATATCAAATTTAAATAAAAATCGATTTTTTGGGGGGAAAAATACATGACTAAAATTATGGCATCCCAAAGACTGAATTTTTAGTTGCCAATGCTGTTTAGCAAGCTCAGAAAGTTCATTCTCCTTTTCATAATAATAAAATGGTAAACTTCATAACTCTTAACGCTAGTTCCATCCTGGCCAGGCAACAAAAACTGATGATTGAGGAGAATACCTATAGTTAAGAAGGAAATTCTTTTATCTTGTGTATAAAATATAATTTGATGGTTATAAATTACAATAAGAAAAGTGGATTTGAATTCTAAATGTTGATGACAATTGAGCAATAAATCTCCTAACTATGGATATTCTTGTTGGACAATATAAGGACATTATTATCAAGCGTGTCTTTTTTACTTCTTCCTTTAAGTTGCGCTTGAATACTTGAATTTGAATTTGAATTTGAAATGCCTTAATTTCAAATCCATAAAAATTAAAATATGCCACATGGATTTCTAAAGTTCTATGGGGTTAGAAATTATTTTAAATTCAATGATTTTAAGGTGGATTTGTCAAATCCAGATATTTGATTCTTTGTAAACTATTCAATCAAAGTATTTGAATTTTAATCATCCAAATCCAAATCCAAATCCATGTGCCTAAATCCTACCATCCAAACACACCGCTACTCTATAGGTCCAATCTAATCTGCTAGTATTTATCCATTGCTTGGTCCAGACACATTCATCAATTTTTAGGGTAATTTCTATTATACACAATGTGTAACACACACACAAACACAACACAGTGTATGTAACATTGTAACAAGTAACAACCATTGCCCTTTCTTTTAATTCATGGGCTATATGGGCAATGGTCCACATGAACCAAGCTAATCCCTCCCTTTTTTTCGATAGTGGTAAGGGAAAGTGAATCACTTTCTTCATAGTAAAAAAAAAAAAAAATCCTTCTTTTGACATTACTTTTCAGTTTTCATTACCTATTTCTAATTTTTACTATAATCTTACCACCATGCATTTTATAGAACAGAAAACTATAAATAAATAAATAATTCATATTTACATAACCCTCAAGTCAAACACACATTTTCTCTACCAAATAGGCTCTAATTGTATTTATCCAAAAAAAAAATTATGCAAGGTACTAATAGCTTTCCCAAAAAGGAAAAATCTGGGAGTTCTGTGGTTTGTACTTCGTACCTCACATAGCAAAATAAATGAGATTCTCTTTTATAATACTTGTTAAATACATTATTCCCTCCTCCCCTCAAAAGAGAATATAACAACTTGTAGATTGTTCTGAAGAAATACATTGAAAATTTCAAAGTGATATAGCTTAACTATGCTGAATCACTCAGTTGGTTCCTTAATTGGCTTCCCTCTCTCTCTTAGCTTGGCTGTCTCTTCTTTCATAGCTTCCTTCCTTTTTCTGCTGGCTAGAACTTTTGCCTGAACACCACTCACATTGGGGTCTTTCTTCTCCTCCGGAGGTGGTGGCGGAGCCCTTCTGGCTGCTGCATTTGCACTCTGATCACCAACATTCAAGCTCAGCATTGCACCAGCTAAACCCAAGGTCACAGTCCTACAACATGAACGCATCACATATATGTTACATGTATATTATATATATCTCCTAATTAAAGAGCTACATTTATATGGTATATTGCCTTATATGATTCCGTATTTCTTTCTAATATAAAAATAGTATAAAAATTTGGTTGATTTAAGCTACATTGCCTTTGTTTATTTGTAAAACTAGTTTCAATTCATTGTTTCTTTCTCTTTTTCATTTCACAAGGCAATTAAGATTATAATTCATGGATTAAACTAATATCAAACACCATGCATTTTAATATGGCAAACTATTTTTTGTCAATGTTTAATTCTTGAATTTTGTAAACTCGCCACCAAATAAGTTCCAACCTTGAAAAAAAAGACTACGTACATAGTCATATGTACATTTTACATATATACATACACATGTACAGTAAAAAGCAAATTTAGTAGAACGAACACCACATACCTTCTATGGACAAGTTTATCATGTAGGTCATCATTGCAACCTTGATGGCAAGCCCAGACTCTTTGGAACCCTAGAGATGGAGAATAAGTCTTCCTTTCTAGTCTTGTTGAGATGAGTGTTGGAGGACATGGTACTGGGGATATTGAATGGCCCATGACTCACCTCTCTGAGTTAAATTCAAAACGAGAAGGCACTTTCTTTTTAAGTCAATTGTGCTGATGTGGGAAAAATTCTAGGAAGTAGATAGTGTTTGGAGCTTAAGATGTTAATGAGAATGGAAGTCCATTGGCTGGTAGCAGATAAGGTTCCAAACTTGTGGACCCTTTCATATCTTTTTAGTCTCTCTTTATTTGTATGATCATTAACTAACCAACCAAATTGACTGCATCATATTGTTTCAAAATGTTTTTTTTTTTTTTTTTTTTCGAGTATTTAATTATTTCTTTGAATATGTTCAAACCTCCCGTCTCTCACACACTGGGTTAATATATAAATGAATCTCTTAAACGTAGCTCCAAAATGTTGAAAAAGCTTTTAAACCCATCATTGTTTCAAAATGTTTACTGCTATATGTATTGGTCTTTGGCTCTAGCGGAAGCAATAGAGTTAATCACTTAAAAAAATAAAGTATTTTGGTTATTCTGCAACCTTGCCATTTGAAAAAGGATTTATTTTTATTACCACAGATAATATAATTTAGTGTTGCTCTTTTCCGTACAGTTCTGTAATTTGCAGAGTTGACTGTAGACAGGAAACAATACTACAAACACAACACAATTTATAACAAATTTCACAACTATTCACAAAACATATTCTTATTAGTTAATCGTAACTTTCACATTAAACCACCCCTAATTAGTTGATAGTAACATTAAACCACCCCTAACTGGTTGATAGTAACTTTCACATTAACCTTTTTTTTTTTTTTTGGGTAGACACATTAAACTATTATTGACATCACTTTTATCATTAAACTATTATTGACATCACTTTTATCATCTAGCATTAACAACATTTCTCCAAATATTACTCTCTACTGCTTTCACTTTGCATCATTACTTTACATAAACCATACAACAGGGTAGCATTAACATTGTCTCAAAAAATATTACCCTCTAACGCTTTTACTTTGCACCATTACTTTACATAAGCGTTTTCGGCCTCGTTTTTCTTTTTTGCTGAATACTGCTTTGTTTCAATCATCTCCATAATCATGCACATTGCACCACAAAATTAAACCATGGGCCTAATTAAAACGCGCTGAAAATAAACGAAAGGCCTCACTAAAGCAGGCAATTCAAAGATTGAAAATGAACAGAAGGCCTCACCAATTACCAATTAACAAACCCAAAATTTTAGTTAATACCAAGAAATGCCGTCAGAAATTAAGCAACAAATAACTCATTTGAAAAGAAAATCTACAAACTTCTCATTTTACATGTGCCCTTGTTTCGTTCAAATTGGATAAATGTTATTTACTATATGATCAAAAAACTTATTTTTCCTACACAATTTTAAATCACAAAATTTTAAATTTTAACATTTAGTTAATGACATTGCACTTTTATCTTCTTAAAATTTTGCAAGGATAAAGAACATAATAAAAACACTCAATCCCAAAAGTTAAATTTTCAAAATTTACACTCAATATAAAGATATTTGTAAAGTTTGAAGGGGTTTTCTCCAATCTAGTTCCTAACCAATTCTTTACAAAGGTATCTATAGCACTCAATTCAAGGGAAAAGAGCAGGAACTAGGATCAACAACGCAGGAAATTCATAATATAAAAGATAAGCAGTATTAAATAGTATGACAAAGTCAAAACTCTGATATAATTGATGCAAAACTAACATTCATATCTAGTTAAACATCTAGATGATGAAAGACAACCTGCAAAAATGACAAACTTAACAAAAAGAAAAACACAGCTAGGTTCTCAGTTGAGTTGACAAAAAAACAAAATGTATCATGGATAATCAACAAATATAAAGCACTGAATCCAACACTACTTTCACTCATCATCCTCATCATCATCATCAGCTACGGAGTTAAAAGCATTCAATCTCTCAATCAATTTGGCCTTCCTTTCCTCGTATGAGAGCTTCTTCAAGTTGAACCTGTTAAGGAACACATAGGAATTGTCAAAACTTATCTGATTAAGACAACACAAAAATAATAAGAAAACATTTTTCCTGGTGTTCACTTGAGATTAATCAGAAGAGCACAATAAACTTGTTACATAATATATGAATATATACACAGTAACACAACAAAAACATCACAAATAAATTAACAATTATCCTCACCTCTTGTGTTCCTTTGGAGGCTGTTTCTCAGACTTCTTAGGTGTGGGATCTGCACGGATGGCAGCATGAACCTTCTTGTACATCTCTTCAATGCTATCAGCCTCAACTCCCTTCTTGATGTATTCACTGAAGTGAGATTGGTATTTCTCTGGTTCATCTTCCATCAAAGTCTGGAACCAATTTAACATAACAATAAAAATTTAAATCATATTACAATATATTATAAGAAAGGCAATGAACAAAACAATTGAACAAGCTATGAGAGATCACAAAATCTGAATTCATACCCTCATATATCCAGCAACATGGCCCCCAAAGATGTATTTGCGGTGAACTTCAGCATCAAGATGCTTACCATCACCCTTTCCAAAACCAGCAAACCTCTTCTCACTGTGGGGGATATCCAGACCACCATCAAGAGCACCCTGTGATTATTTAGGATTAACCAGATCATGCAACAATTAATTAGTCATTATGACATATAGTGAACCAAGGAGGTTACAAAAAATACAATGCTCCGATTTAGTGATATACCTTGAGGGCACCAAAAACACGGTTTCCAGTTGTTGTCTTGATAAGACCAACATCTAGGAGAGCACGGAATGGTCTCCTGCTGTCTGCGGGCTCAACTGAGTAGTCCTCCCCAGTAGCCTAAAGGCAAACAAATATGGACACGTTTACACAAAGCAGTGAAAAGGATAACACTTAATATGTAAGACAGGAGCAGAGAATGATACGCATATGTGAAAGTACCTCCACATTGCCTTCGTATTCAACATCCATCTCAAGTGTTTTCAAGACTCGACGAGCCAAGAGGAGTCCAGTACAGTAAGCTGAATGCATTACCACAGTGACAACTCATATTAACACGCAAGAAAAGTAGAAAAGAAAAAAGAGAGAGCTTTCAAAGAGCCATGACTGAATTACCAGCAGCATAATTTGTAAGGCCAACTTCAAGGCCATATCGTGGTAGCTCATGGGAATAAGCTGCAGCAAGAACCAAATCACCAGCAATGCTAGCAGAGATGATTTGTGCAGTTATATCTTTGTTGGTCTAATACCAAGGTTAAGGTTCAAATCAGACAACAGGTACAAACAACATAATCCCGAGATACGATACAAAAAAAAACCCCTTTCAAATGTAACTCAACAAGAAAAGACATATTAGCCAGTATTACAAACATACCATTACTAAGAATATACAACAGATACAGACTACATAATCCCATAACTTTAGAGAAATACAGAAAAACCCCTATTAAATGTAACTCAAAAAGAAAAACACATCACCCAGCATTGCCAACAAATCAAATACCAATAAGCAACAAACCCTAGTATAAATGCTCTAAACATTGACAAAAATCGCAAACCAATTAATTTACCATACCAACTGTTATGATCATGGGTGTTTCAGCAATGAATTCACCGTAGAATAAGTGACCCATAATTGCAATTATTATTATTTTTAATTCAGTTCTTATAAAAAGAAGACAACTAAAAAAACACAAGCTTCAACAAAATGTAAACCAAACAAAAATCAACAAATCAAGAAAAAAAATAGACATAACAATAAAATTATAAATATTTAACTATTTAAAAGGATACAAAACGAACAACAAAACGATACTTCGGGGTATTGTACTTGTTCTTGTCCTGGTTAATCAACCGAACCCTGGCACGGTAGTCGGTCTTACCCTCTGTAAAACATTCGAAGACCCATTCTTTCAGATTGAAACAAAACAAAATACCCCAAAAGAGAATGAACTCCGAATCATCAAACCAAATACAATACAATAAATTACAATACCTCTTCTTCTCTTGAACTTAACCTGAAACCTCTTGAAGTAGGCCTTGGTTTTCTGAGCTTTCACAAAGGCCTAAAACGAACAAAAAAAATTTCAAAAACACCCATTTAGAGATAACCCCATATTCCGAGAAAGCAAGCAAAACCCATATCAGAAAATAACAGATCATATCGTAGAGACTAAGATTCCCGACCATTTTCCCAGCAACCAAACAAAACCCGTATCATAAATTGTACTAACAGACTAACCCCAACATTCATAGAATGAAAAGAAAAAGCTAAAGACAACATGGAACAAAACCCTTTTACAAAACCCATATCAGAAAAACAAGGGATTCGATCATAGAGCGTAAGATTGTAGACCATTTTCCTAGCTACCAAACAAAACCTATATCACAATTTGTACTAACAAACCAACATAACATAAACAAACATATAAACTATATGAATGAAAAACCTTTTACAGTTTGAGAAACTCACCATTGCTGGATCTGAGACTCAGAGGAAGTGAACCAGAGACGGAGTGAGAGAGAAATAAACGGCTCTGCGTTTGTGAGAGACTGAGTGTTATAAAAGAGCGAGAAATATAAACCCTAGAGAGAGTTCTGATCAACGGATGAGATTAATTTGTATGGAACTAACGGTGGAGATTTGTTTCGCGCTAGGGTTTTGTGGTTTTTATCGACACGGTGGCATTTTGGTCATTTTGAGGAGTCGAGTGGAAAGGGTTTTGTGGCTTGCTGCGGTCGAGCTCACGTGACTTTGAGGAAATTAATACTATTTTTTTATTTAATTAAAACAATTTCAGAAATTAAAGATATATTTTAATCATATTACTAATTTTGAATAATATGATAAATAGTAAAAATTAAAGAAAAAAAAATTTGAAGTAATGACAAATAAACATCATACAATTCCAATTTTTCACAAAATTAAATATTATAGTAAAATTATAAACAAATCAAAAAATTATTTCAATTACAAAATTTATAAACAATTTCAAGAAGTTTAAATTTAAATAATTTCATAATATTATAATTTGTATTCCAGTAAAATTTTGTCTTAAAAGATGATTCGTGGAACTTGAAATAATTTTTGTTTTTTTTTTATTATAATATTTGGTTATAACTTATAATAAAATAAATGATATTTGGGAATTAATAAAGTCATGATCATAGTCGTCACGACTATGGCAACAAGGTTAGAATTAGAATTGCATCAATTAGATGTCAAGACGGCATTCCTTAGCGATGAATAAGGAGAATAAAATCTATATAGAAGGTACAATTCCTATGATTAAAAGACACTAAGAACTTTGTAGTTTAACTATCATTTCATGGTGTTCATAATAATAGAAATGTTTAAGATTCAAATAAATCAAAAATCTCTCCTTAACTATTGAATTGAATATATATATTGAAAACAAATAAAACAATTAGGTTATTGTTGGATCTAAGACACAAGTCTAACGACCTTCGTCCTCCTTAAGAAGATTAATTCATTCGTAAGATCCAAGTTAAACATCAAAGACATTAGCTTGGTGACTTTCATAGTAGGAGTAAGAATCCATATTGAAAACAAATTGAATTTAATATACCTGAATTTAATATACTTTAATAAACAAATTGAAGATTAATTAATTCTTAACATATTAAACATGGAGAACTAAGAAGATTTGAGCACACTTGTCTACAAGGTGAAAACCTAAGCAAAAATAATGCATTCTCATGATGAAAATTAGCAAGTGTCCTTTGTGTCCTCATTTGGTTTTATTGTTTTCATCACCCATATCTTAGTTTTCATCATTCAAAACTCAAAAAAAGTGGGGTCTATTGAGATATAGTGTGTTTGGACAAATGCTTGAGTTCAATTCTCATAACTCAAAACTCAAAAATATGAGTTTGACTTATGGAAACTGAAAACACATGTTATGTGTTTTTAAGTTATGAGAATTGAGTTTCAATGGCAAAGTTGTAATTATCTAGCAATTGTGGAACCTGTGGCAGTGAGTGGTCACGTTAGACCCATTGAGACTGTTGGCTTTACTCTATTTGCTTTGTTTCATTTGCTTTTCTTCTCAGACACAATACTCTTCACTCTCAACGCATCATACACTCACATCTCACTTTACTCTTCCACCTTCTATCTTCCTCCTCTCACTTTTCTTCCTCTAAAAAATTAGGTGCATCCGAAGTTGTGAAGCTGTCCTTCTGAAGACACGAGCTAACCGTAGAAGGACACGCTCTGTCACCGGTGGTCTATTCTGCCAATTTTGCCATTTTGGGTCTATTCTTCACTTTCTCCCACTCTCTTTTCCATGTCTATTGTTGTATTTATTGAGATGTAGCAAAAGAAGTAACATGATGCATGAGCTAGATGAAGCAAAACCAATATCTGCAAGACTGCAAAGAACAAATAGGCTAGGATTACAGGAAGTTTTCATTGAGGGAGATTCCATAAGCTTGATCCATTACGGGCCATCTTATAGAAGATGTTGAAATGGATATGCCAATTTAACAATAATAATGATTGTGTTAATTTAAAGAATTAAACAAGAACCAATTTCCTATGGAAGTTTAGGACTGGCATGAAATGAAAAAAAAAAATGAAAGAGAAGGAAGAGACCAAACAAGTTTAAGTTAGTGTTTGGTGCTTGAGACATTTTTTTACCCCCTTCTTACCCCAAACAACAGAGACACACGTGTCTTTAAATTAATAATCATCTTTCAACTAACTTGGTATCACATGCCCCTTGGGAACAATAAATGGGAATACATAAACATTTGCATGTTGTCCATTGACAACATTTTTCAACTAGATCATAGGCTTCGACTCACACTCCATGGACAAAACTTGTAGAATAATCCTAAGATTTTCGATGTATCGAACAAGGTTTTCAGACCCGGACCGTTCATTGAACCGTAAAAAGAAGAGGTTCAAGGTTTTTGAGGTCGAACCGTGATGACGTCATAATTAATTTAATAATTAATTAAAGCCTAAATATAGATATTAAATTTATAAAACTAGCAAAATTGACTAATATATCTATATATGTAAGGGAAATTTAATGATTTTCAAGCATATATTTAATAATTAAATAAGAAAGTTAACAAAATAAAATAATAACCATGAAAACATTAAAATTTATGATTAATTTTTGAAGTAAAGTTGAATATCTTTGAAGGATTTTAATTATAATTTTTTTTTATTCCTTGTAAGAGATGAATAATTTAATTAAGTAGAATAAAATTGTATTAAGTTGTTTTTATAAAAAAAAAAAAAAAAAAAAATTGCTAAGGGGTTGGACCGCACGGTTCTCACCGGTTCGTGCGGTCCAACCCTGGTTTTAGCGGTTCACGAAATTAACAAAAAATCCGGTTCTTTAGGCTTAAAAAACCGGTTTTCATTACGGTTCACGGTTCTCACGGTCCGACCTCCCGGTCCGGTCCGGTTCTGAGAACCATGGTATCAAATTCTCGCTAGTGTTTGCATAACTCAAGCCAACATTCTCATTCCTAGTCCTACTACATCCACCACTAATCGCGTGGATGCTTACCTCTAATGTTAAGTACTCCTCAAGGCACATAAAGCATGAGGTTATGCTTTGATTTTAATGAACTATAATACATTTAAATCTTTTTTCTTTTTTCTTTTTTTGCAAGAAATATAAATGACAAGACACCAATAAGCAAGTATGTGTTTCTCTAATGGAATTATAGTTTTTGGTTTAAGAAAGAAATAGATTTGTGTTGCTAAGTATATAATGGAAGTTAAGTACATGGTCCTAGCACAACAGTAAGTGTGCGTATGGCTCTAACTTAATAAGTTAGCTTATTTTACTACTCAGCTTATTTTTGCTACTATTTATGGGCCCCACTATATTTTTTGATACTATTTATGAGTCATACGGTACTATTTCAGCTAACTTTTACCTTTATCTATAGTATTTTCAGCAAAAAGTTTTCAGTTTCGGCAAAATAAGCGGATCTCAAATAAACTTAAGTACATAACTTACATTGATGCAATAAGTATGGCTTAAAGCATACCACTTTATAAAATAATTTGATTTAAGGTAGACCCAGAAAACCAATCAAATGTGTAACTTAAGAGCAAGTCCACTTTAATATTAAATAAAAGGCTAATGTTAATAGTTTTAGGGTGCTAGCACATTGATATATCACTATATCATCTATGGTGGAAATGATTGAATCAAAATGTCAAAATTGTTACCTTGATTGATATTGTGACTAATCCTATTACCAATGAGACTTGTAAATACTTGGGTGACTGCTAGATTATAGCATGGTCAGAAGGATCCAAGGACAATTAGACAAACTCATCTATGCAACTTCTAACTTAGCTTCTGTATGGGAAGTGCGTTTTGTGCATTTCCAAGTGGAAGTGTTTTTTTGTGTAGGTCTCGTGCACTATTCACATGACGGAATTCAACAATTTTTTCTTTAAAATTGGATCTCACGATACTATTTACATATTTAAAAATTACTTTTGCTATAATTTTTCAGTTTTTAATAATAAGTGGTATCTAAACGGACCCTCAGAGACAATTGATCAATAAAGGCAAAAGAACACTAACGAGCCACGAATGCCAAAGTTTACACACCTCGTGATGAAATTGAGACTATTGAGTGATATCAATACTTAATTGGTGTAAAGACAGATAAGGTTGTTAAGGAAAACCTTCATGAATGGGCCTTAGCCGAAGTACACTTTTTTGTTTCTTTTCTTTTCTTTTTTTGGATAAGTAATACAACTTGGTATTATATGGTTTTTGTTTTCTCTTCGTATCTTTTTTTTATTTAATTTTTTTTGATAATTTGAAAGTACTTGACAAAATTAAAAGTGCAAGTTAACACATGGATTGGCATGTATGACTAAAGCCGCTGGCTTGGGTATGGGCTTGGACTATATTTCTAACCTTGGAACCAACTTTGGAGTATTAACAAATGCCTATTACTTGTTAAATAGCTAAACCATTTATCTAGATTTAAAAAAAAAAAAAAAAAACCCACTTATACATTCGTAGTATAATATCGTTCATTGGTTTCTTGAAATAAACGACAGAACCTTTATTAATAAAAGTAAACAAAGTGATATAAGAAGAATGATGCAATCAAAAAGTGATAAAATTTTGTGCAGGACAAGTCAAAGTCACTATTTGACAACAGTTAGTGCGTCATAAAAAAAAAATGAGAGTTAGCATATGATTTTAGGACAAATTTATCATTGGAATATATTTTTTTTTTCATGCTTGTAAAATTTCTAGAAGATCAATAATTATGTCATTAATTAAATATTTATATTTTTGTAGTCTAAAATTATGCATAAAAAATAAATTTATAGATCGAACCGTAAATAACATCTAATTAGCACAAAAATTGACATGCTTGTTATTAAAAACATTAAAAGCATGCAATTCATTATTTAAATTTTCATATTATATAACCAAGTTAATTTGTTAGTGGAAGTTGTGACATTAACTACAACCAAGTTTGTAGCTAAAATTTGTTCATAATCTTATATAGTACCAATAATTAATGTTGACTATAGCAAATCACTTATATTATAGTGTTACCAAGTGAGAGACGTAAGTGTACATTTTATATATCTCTTGTCACAAAATGAGCAACCACAAACTTTTTATTTTTAATATGGGTTTCTAAGTTTTCAGGGTTATTTGAGCGGCTACTTTTTTCTATAACAAATTTCAATTTTTTGCTTTAATTTGTGTTTTAGATATCTCTATGTCATAGAATTTATACTGTAGTAATTACAAAATAGAAACTTGAATTTTATAGTTTCTAATTGTTGGTGATTTACTTTGTTTACTTCAATTTATAGAGGGATGAAGACAAACATGGGGAGTTTTGAGGGGAGTATTAAGGACGTAGAGGAGATGCTTGAGTTTTATTACAGAGAGAAAGACCTTAATTCCATGATTGAAGTTGTCAATATAAATTTTGTTAACAAAACCTTCAAATGGATGGAGAAAATATGTAGTTTGATGCAACTGATTAGTGAAAACAATACAACTAAAAGAAATCAAAGAATCCATTATAAGAAGCTGAGGTAGTATTTTCTTAAAGATTGATTTGAATGTTTATGTTATGAATTCTTAAATTAGAACGGAATGTTATCTTACCCAAACAACATATTGAAATGAAATTGTAAATGATGTCCAATATGGTTGTTCAGTTCAATATTTGTACATTTTGAGTTGAAAATAGTTTTTAAAAATAAAATTATTTGTACAATCTTGCGTATGCCTTCTATACTATTATTTGTATGGCACTTTGTAATGTTTCAGGCTTGGTTATATGTTTTTCTTACAAGGTATGCCTAGGTCCCTATGATGCTATATTGATTAAAGATTGGGAAGATTAGGTTAAGAAGCATGATTTAGAAAATGATCACTCTAATGGCATGTTTGGTAGACTGTAATAGGCGCTGTAATGTAATAGTTATTCCTATGATTTAGTTATTCTTTAGTTTGATTATGTTTTTATTATAAGAAATAATCATTCTTTATGAATAACTATTCTTCGAAACGAGGAATAATTATTCCTCTTTAAAAGGTTGTATTAGTTATTTCTTAGTAAGTACAATAATTTCAAAACTTAAAATATTCCCAAATAAAAAATTGATTTTATGCACAATTTGGTTTTAAATTGAAACAAAGAGGAATTAAACTCTTATATTTAGTTATTTGAGGATATAACTTTACTTCAACGTTTTTTTAATATAATGAATACATTGAATATTTAGTTGAAGACATGAAATAATGTCTTGCTGTTTGATAGTAACAAAATCAGGTAACCGTCCAAGAATGGCTTGCTGTTTGATTGGCTAAACAAGCAACCAAATGATTATGTGGTATATGTGTCATTTGAGAGCGGTGCAACACTGTCACACTAGCAAATGACTGAGCTACTTGTGTCATTTTTTTAATCTAGTAAAATGTATATTTTGTTATTATTTGATGGCTGTTACAATTTTAATGTCACATCATTTTACTAATATCTTACTACTAGACTCATCAACCATTAGTATTGCTAGATTCATAATAAGTTATTGTTCCTCTACTTTCTAATTTGGGATTGCTTTAGTGTTGAATGTGGGTTGCTTCATTGTTATTTTACTGCAGACGTAAATGACTTCATTGATACTATACCACTCAAAAGGTGAAAATTTGACCGTAGAGCCTACCACAAGATGCTCCAAACTAATAAATGGATTTGGCTAAGTCTGGGTTCATTAGAGGAGTTTGACCCACCACTCTAATCAAAGCTCCCCTAGATTGATGTTGAAGTAGCCAAAGATCTACCACCTAAAAGAGCCAAGACCCCATACTCATATCCACTCAATGAATGAATAAATGAATTCATTTAGGACTTGGAACTTGCTCGCCCAGTGAAACTTCCACTTACTAAGAATGTGCTGCTAGAGAATCGATGTTGAATTCCAAAGCTAATGTCACATCATTTGGAGCTTCATCTTAATTTTTATTTATTTTAAATTAAAAAAAAAATTAGTAGCTTTCCCGTGCATCGCACGGGTTAGCAACTATTGAGAAAAGCATAGGTTATTGACTAGAAAATGGTGGGAGGATATAAAATGGTCAGAGGATAGAAAAGTGGGAGAATAAAAAAGATTTTAATTTTTCTCCTTTTTGTTTGGTTGGGAGTGAAAAAATGGAGGGATGGAAAAAGTGAGTTTGTATAAATTTATGCATATATCCTTGTTAAAAAATTATGTCCAATTAAAACCAAAAAAGTGATAAACAACCACCAAAAAAAAAAAAAAAAATCACATCTAAACAAACAAAAAAAAAAAAAAAAAAACACAAAAGAAAGCAAAAAAAAAAAAGAATACTGGACAAGCTGCCCAATGAACGCCTGCCCAGTAAATCAAAAGTAAAAAGAAAAAAAAAAGAGGTAGGCAACGTAGGAAAAAATGAAAAAAGAAAAAAAGTATGAAAAAGAACAATGGGTGAAGGTGCAATTGTACATGAACATTTTTGTCCAAAACTAATGCCTAATTTTTCCTTTCAGTTTTTTCTCAATTTTAGAAATAAAACTTTTTGATGGGCTCGGGAAAAAAATACCTGAATCCTACCATTTATTTTAATTCCTTCCCACACAACCAAATTGTTGATACCCCATTTTGCAACTCGCATTTAACCTCACATGGAGGGTAAAAGGGTAATTTCACCTTGAAAATATACATCTTGATTCTGACCATTAGATCCTTAATCTTATTTCACCAAAATGATCTTGATGTTATAACGATCAAATCGACTGGTCATAAGCTCTAATCGGACCACTCGATTGAAAGTTATCATAAAATTAAGTTTTAATGGCCGAGATGCACTATCACAAATTAAGTCCTACTATATGTGATTATGAACAATTGATTTCAATTGGTTATAAGTGTAATCAGTTTGAGATCAATAATATGTTATAATTTGATTGGTTAGAACTACATTTTATGGTGAGGTTGCATATACCTAATTAATTAGATAGTTAAATATTAATTATTTAATGAGTAATTTGTACAATTATCTTTTAATTATAGTAAATTTGGAACCAATTAAGTTTGAAATGGGAGTAATTGGAGCCATTTAATGTTAATTGAGAGCTAATTTGGAACCTATTAATGTTAATTGTATTGAAACTATTTTCTAACAAATGACATCTGTTCACCATTTCATTGATATCTCTCATAATATTTTGAATCTGTGAATGAGATTAATTTTCCCAGAAACTAGACATCCGGGGCTTCAATTTGAGCACAAGAGATAATTCCGATCAGAATTGAGTCAGATATAATTTTTCGAAGTTGGCTTTACAGGCTATTACAGCAGTTACGGGAAAACCGAGTTTTAGCTTGCTCATCACTCCTACCAATCTTTCCATTTAATGTACCAGATTTTCCCCAAGACTAAAATGAGGTCTAGGTTTATGATTCTTTATCAACCTCATTAAATGGTTCTCCATTCATATTTCCTCAACCATTACTATATAAATCCCCAACTCCTCCATTCCAAGGCACACAAAAAACCTCATCTCTTCTCATCTCTTGAGTTCTAGGAAGTTGAGTAGTTTTGTCATATCTTGATCTTCTTGAGACTCAAGGTATTGAGTGAGACTCAATCTTCCTTTCCAAACTCTCCTTTTCCTCCACCATTAGGACCTCCCTCAAGAGTTTTTTTCTCCACTATATGGATCTTGCATGAAAGTATAATCCATTTTCCTAATTGTTTTTCATGTTACCATGATAAGAGTTCAAGATTAAAGCATGATAATAATCATTTAAATTCCTTTGAATATGTTTAAATGTTTTTAATTGTTTTGATATGTTCTTCACATGTTCTTGGTTGTTCATCAAATGTTCATGCATAACACTAGTTTCGATCTTAAATTCACATCAAAAACATGAAATAGATGTTTGTTTAATAATTCTTTTAAATTCTTGAATCTAGGACATCACCATTCACACACACATTCACTAGAATTTATTTTTCTAACCCAAATGAAATGCTTAATAAATTGAATTAGGATTTATCACATGCATACACTTTAAATTCAACATGCAAATTGATTGATAACATATTAAATAATGTAATATGAATGTTGGCCACCATTGTTTAGAAGACTGGTTTCATCAGGCAAGGTGGGTGCCTAATACCTTCCCACCTTATAACATAGCCTCCGAGCCTAGATCAAGGATTGATAGATCAATGTTTATCCTTGTAATTTTCAATTTTTAGATTGTAACTAGGAAATAAAACCATATATTTTATCTTAGATTGTATCTAGGACCAAGGCCATGTAATTTCCTATGATCAATGTAAATTCAATTTCAAATTAATAAAATGAGAAATTTTACAATTTTGGTTTTCTTATTTATCCCAATAATTAAATAAGTGGCAACTCCATTGTAAAACCCTTAATCTAAAGGAGAAAATATAACTAGTTGAACCTCCATTTTGAGAGGTAATATACGACTCCACCCATTTCCGTGAGTTTAGCCCAACATCCTACAAATGGGCCGAGGGCGCGGTCTCTCACACAAATACACTTTAAAAAAAGCTTTCCTTCCAATTTTCCCTCCAAAGTTTTCCATCCACTCTATTTCATCTCCAAACAAACACACCCTAAGTTACTGATAGAATGCATATGCACATCTATAAATAAGGGAGCTAAAAATGGGACCTATATAATTGGCATCCATGAATACTAATTTATTATGTTTCATTTCCATTTATCTATAGAATCTAGCATAAAATCATAAGATTCCAAAAATTAAGAGTTTGTACTGTTGAAGGGGTCAGAAAATTCAGAAAATTCTTAGGTATTCAAAGAATAATCTAAGGCAAGGATTCGATTGTTTAAGAAGCTACTTTAAAGATCACATTTCTTTTACATTATTGGAAAATTCGAATTTGAACAAATCCTAGAAATAGATTGGCATAAGATTAACTCTGCTGAAAATTAGCCAGTAAAGCAATTAATTTGATCTCATGCCATTTATGAAAATGGTTTCACATATATAGTTATGATATATTTAGAAATCCTATAAAAGGATATGATATTGGTACAAAAGAGAAACAAATCATGAAAATCTTTTATCATTAAATGCATTTTCTTTGAGAGCACTCTTGTTAAATTTTCCTAGCATCTCCATCTAGAGGCTTGAGCATCAAAAGAAATATATGGTGTTTTGGGAGTAGAAACTATTTTCCCTCACAAAAAGTAGTGGAGAAACAAAATCATGGGTAGACAAGCTCTGTCCAAAATTCCAGTCATAGATTTCTCAAGTGAGGACTTGAAGCCTGGCACAAGTTCTTGGCTCTCAACACGCAAAGCTGTTTGCCATGCACTAGAAGAACAAGGTTGTTTCGTTGCAGAAATTGGCAACAGGATTTCTTTGGAGCCCCATAACAAAATCTTTGGCACAATAGGAGAGTTGTTTGAGCTCCCCACAGAAACCAAGATGCAAAACACACATGACAAGCCTTACCGTGGCTACATCAGTGTTGGTTCAGCCCATGAAAGCATGGGGATTGATAAGGCAACGTGCCTAGAAGAAAGCCAGAAGTTCACAAATCTCATGTGGCCTAATGGGAATGATCATTTCTGGTATTGCTCGATCTTCTTTTTTCCATTATATATAAATATATCAATTATCTTATGCAGTTAAATTTACATTTTATGAGAGGAAATAGTATCAATATTTTGTTTGGAGGAAGAGTTTTGAGGTGGAATCTTAAATTTATAATTGAGGAATTCTCAATGTTAATTCCCCTTGTTTGGGTTAACACGAGAATTAAGTAAAAATTCCATTGAAATTTTGACCTTTTATGATCATTTGTGCGACTACTTGTTTGATCCATCTTTTTGTTCTCTCTTAAATAGTGAAGGAGCTAATTTGTACGCAAAGATAATGGCAGAACTTGATCAAACGGTGACAAGAATGGTGTTTGAAAACTATGGTGTTGAGAAATACTATGACTCAAACATTGCATCAACTGGGTATGTTATCCGATTTGGAAAATACAAAGAATATCAGATTTATGATCCTAAGAAAGGTTTTCCTACTCACACGGACAAGTCCTTCACCAGCATAGTGCAGCAGCACCATGTTAATGCTTTTGAGGTACAGACCAGGGATGGTGAGTGGATTGGCTTAGATCCTACACCTTCATCCTTTTTGTACATGGTTGGTGATGCATTTCAGGTATGTCACTGTTTCTATTTTACAAAAATATATGTTTGTTTTTGTTTTCTGTTTTAATTATTTAATTTAATTTAATGTGAGACAGTGATGAGATTAAAAATAGAAGTGAAAGTCTTCATGGTGAAAAAAAGATCATTCTTAAGTTATTATGCACGATGTGAAATAGAAGTAAAAGTTTTCATAGGGAAAAAAGGTCGTTATTAGTAAGTTATTATGCACGTTGAGTCTTTATGTAACGTAAGAGTGAGGCTTACCCTTATATGATAAGAAAGTATAATGTCTTGAGTGCACGGGTCATTTAACGAGATCTAACGATATCTATGGTTAAAGTGCTAGAGTTTTTATTCAAATTTATATTTTATTCAAAATTTTTTTTTATCCATTTTATTAATTTATCTCGCATAAGAAAGGGACTCACCCTTATGTATTGGAGAGTGTAATACATCAGGTACACTAAATCATTTACTATATCTAAGATTTAAACATCAGTTGGTAAAGTTAGTGATAGTTGAATAAGAGATTTTTGGTTCAATCTTCGCCTACACTAAAAACTGATTGGTGTCTTAGTCTGATGATAAAGAGCTATTATCAAAAGCAGATGCTATAAATTGAAACTCTATCTAAAAATAAAGGGTTAAACTGTTAGGGTTTTTGGCTCAAATTTGTGTTTTATTCAATATATGTTATTTTTATTAACTTCTCAAACACGATTAATTGTAAAAAAAAAAACTTGTATAAAATTCTCCATTAAGCTGGCTCAATTAAAACCAATAGAAAAGAAAAAAAAAAATCTAAAATACTCTTGCTTTACTAAAAGGAATAAACTACAAATCTGAAGTTCTGAATTGATACTCAAGAAAATCTCTCTTAATTTCCCTTTACAAAATTTTCTTCTATTTTAAAGTGATGAGTGCATATGATATATATTTTACTGTACGGACCACAAATGGGGTGTCTATGGGCTGGATGGTCCAACGGTCCAGCCCAACCAAGCATAAAATTTCGGGCATAGACCCAGAATTTTTTTTTTTGGAGGAACGGCATAGACCTAGATTTTCCCTGTATATTTGGGCTGTGCGAATTTTGTTGATAGTGTAAGATTTTGGGCTGGACTTGAACTCAATATATTGACCAGGCCTAGTTTGAGCTTATATACTTTGCTTTTCAGCAAAACTGCGTAATTATTGTTTTATTTTATTTTTTGAAAAGAACTGTGTGATTATTTGATTCTTAAATAAAATGTGATTTAAGATAATAGTTTAGGAATCCTTAACAATATCAATTTTTTTTTGAGAACCTTAATAATATGATGATGATATATAGATTAGAACTTGTTTTAAGGTTTATATATATATTTTGGATAATTTGATAGTTTACAATAGGAGAGGGAGATTTGAACCTGAATATCTTTATTGAAAATACCAAAATGTATCAATTGAGTTACAAGACTATTGGTTTATATATAAAGTTATAAACATAGTACTGCATTATTTTTGTTGGTTGAAATAGGTTATTAAAAAAAAAAAAAGTTTTAGCCCACGGGTTGGGCTACGTAATGGTTGTAGCTCTTTGCTTAAACCCTTTGAAGCCTAGGCCCAAGCTGGTGAGGTGTTTCATGGGACTGGGCTTTAATTGAAACATTTCAAAAATCAATCTTGAATACTTCTCTTTCAATTTGTCAATAGTAATCTGTTTGAGATTTACTTATTTTATTGAAACTAAATTTTTTTTACTAAAAGTATTATAAATAAAAATAAAAATTAGCTGAAATAGTATAATGAGACTCATAAATAGTACCAAAAAGTGTAGTAAGAGTAATAAATGATAGTAAAAATAGGCTGAATAGTAAAATAAGTTGGCAAAATTAATCATATTCAACGGACACAAAGTATATATTTAATAATTTATAGGCATTTGTTAAAGCAAACACCAAAAAAATACTCAGCTGCTACTATAAGTACAAATTTGCAGCTACAGATGCACCCGATCATGATCAATAAGAGTTCCTACCTCTTGTATACGTTACTAGCTAGACCAACAACATCCCAAGTTTTGTTACATTTCTATTGCTAGTTAACACCTTCTATGATCTATATTCTATAATCTATAAACTATAATCAACATAAAAGTAGAAGTGTTGAATTTAATTTTGCAAAACTCTTGTTGTGCTACCTTATCAACCACATCATCAATCCTTTTTTTTTTTTTTTTGGTGGCAATATTAACTATACCGAAATATTAATATCTTCAATTGATATTACAATTTACAATTTTTTTTCTTCTAAAAAAAACACTTTACAGGTTAGCATAAATCACAATTATACCAATTGATATTACAGCTATTCAGTTATTAACTTGACAAATCCAAGAATGCCAATAATATTTCAACAATTTGGTTACTAACTTTACAAATCCAAGCATAAGCCACATAAACAACAATAGTGCCGTTATTTTTCATATGATATTTTAATGAAATGCCTTTTAAATTCCCTCATAAAAATCTTGGAGCTACCACCATAATTTAGCTTAAACTCTCTCTCTCTCTCTCGATCTCTTTTTTTTTTTTTTTTGGGGGGGGGGGGGGGGGGGGTATAAAAACACTAACATAACCGCTTCTACAATATTTAAGACTTTCCATGAAATATAATTCTTATTGACAAAAATAGAAAAGACTTACCATTGCAAAATTGCAGCTTTCCTTTCTTTTTTATTTTTTATTTTTTTATTTATAGAAGAAATGTAGCTTTCCTTTAGTAAGATAGAGACATGCTTCCCATGATAAAAGATTGAAAAGAAATTGTCGTTTTTTAATTATTTTTTTTATAGGAAATTGTCATTATATACTTGGTATGTTTAATACTACAATATTTAAGTTTTTTTTTGTTTTTTTTGTTTTTTTGTTTTTTTTTGTTTTTGTTTTTGTTTCATGTGATAAATAAACATCATTGTATTTCAATATGCAATGAACAATTATTCTAGAATTGTTATCTAACAAACTAATAACCTTGTAAAAGTTCTCTATTATGTTTGAGCTTGACACAATACTTAGCTATGTATTTCAATTTGCTTACAATAGTCTCTCTCTATTTCTTATATTTTGTTTCTCCTCTGGTGCATTTTTAAGATTATTAGTTCTACTTTTTTTTTTCTTCGCTAATGGTTCTTTTGTTAATGAGTTGCTGTATAATTTGCTATGTTAATGATAAGTGCTACCATACTAAAATTGATAGTACTTTTGTAATACTATATTGTCAACATAGCAAATTTGCAGAGACAATTAAACAAATATTAACAAAAAGAATCATTAGAAAAAGAAAAAAAGTAGAAATAATAAAAAATGCACCAAAGAGAACAAATATAAGAAATAGAGAGAGTGTTGTCAGCAAATTGAAATACATAGTCAGCAAGTCTTTAATATCATAGAAGTGGTTTTGTTAATGCTTTTATACAAAAAGAGAGTTTAAATTAAATTATTGTGGTTTTGTCAATTGTGGCTGATGCTTGGATTTGTATAGCAATTGGCTGATGTGGTTTGTGCTTGGATTTGTAAAGTCAGTAACCGGATAGTTGTAACATCGACTAGCATAATTGTGCCTTATGCAGATTTGTAAAGTTAGCAGCCAAATAGGTGTAAAAACAAACTGAAATTATTGTGGCTTATGCTTGGATTTGAAAGAAGATAATAATATATATTTTTATATTTAATATTGCCAAAAAATAAAAGAAAGGAAAGATCGATAGGAAAAAAGGTTGATGACATGGTTGATTAGCTAGCGCAATAGGAGTTTGCCAAATTAAATACAATGTTTCTATTATTATATATAGTATAAAATATAGATGGATATCATGATTTGATTTAAGTTTTTGTTAGTATTTAGCTGTTTTTGATTATTATATAAAGTATAGAATATAGATAGGTATGATTTTATTTAAGTTTTTGTTATTAATATTTAGTTGTTTTTGAAAGTAGGTATTTGAGTTTCAAACAATATTTGGATACACACACATATATATATATATATATATATTTCAATGTGCGTACCAACTCTTTGACTGATTGCCTAATACAAAACAATAACATTTATAGACTACGTACATTAATTAAAATTATTGCTCAAAAAAATAAAAATAAAGGAAGAGCTTGTGTTTAGTATCTAGTTTTACTGGATACGTGTTTATATCCTAACGTGTTCAGTCGAATTAGACACTGTACACAAGCTGCGTCCGAAAAAATTTATATATTATATCCTATTACAAATTAAAATATATTCTCACGTATCGAGTGAGTCTGCAACTAATTTAATTTCAACTATTATATATAATCATCATTAACATTTTTTTTTATACAAGATAGAAATTTTACTGTAGTATAATCTAAGTTTATATGTGCGTGAAACTATGTCCTAGATACTTGAAATTCGGCCCTTACCCTCCACACCCCACAATTACTTATACTCGCGCAGTGGTCATTATTAACATTTTAAGGGTTGTATAATTTGCATGGTGTAGGCATGGAGCAATGACAGGTTACGGCCTTGCAAGCATAGAGTCATGATGAATGGAAACAAGACAATACATTTGCTTGGGCTCTTTACATTCAACGAAGGGACAATACATGTACCGGAAGAGCTGGTTGATGATGAACACCCTTTACAGTATGAACCATTTGATCACATTGATTATGTTAGATCAGAAGAAAGTCAGGGAGCTGAGAATCCTATCAAAGTTTATTGTGGTGTTAACTGACATCTTTTGCCCCAAAGAATTTTATTGTTTTCCATGTCTGATATTCACAGTTTGAAACAATTGTCAAATAGATATTCCTAATCTATTATACAATGAATAACAAATTATGTTCATTTCATGGGTCGGCTTTCTTCCAAGTTATAGAAGTCCTTTATTTACCTGGAATAAACCATGCCATGAAATATGTTATACGGGAACTTGATGGTTACATGTATTTTATTTTCAAGCTCTTGGGCCATTTACTTTAAGTAGCCCTCTGATTGTTGATGTGCTAGACCATGGTCATTTATTTGAAAGCTAGCTACTTCACAATTAAAAGTCATGTCTCATGATAATTTGTAAAAGAACCTCTCTTGTCGTAATCCACTGACCTCCAGTGTTGGAAGCTATTCATGTCTCTCTCTTACAAAACCTTTGCTCTCATGATGATCCCAAGTCTATTTGTTTGATGATAAATAATAAGAAATATAAAAAATTCGAGTGGCTGAAGCTGAAGCAGCTACTTCTGAAGTAACAGAAAGAAAAGCAATAACTAGAGCGGACATCTATTGGATTAGGATTTTCATTTGTTAATCTGTCTTTACAAGATGTGTTCAACTAAAAACATTTGGTGATTCCCATCATGTCATTATCAAGGACTAATAGACATCTTATGATTAAAAAAAGAGAGAAAAAAATGAAGAGTACAAATATTCTCAAGGCATCAAGTTAAGTTAGGTTGATTCAGGTTTGATATTGAAACTTATTTCAAATGGTTACAACGAGTATGAGAATTTGAGCCACGAATATCCCTATTGGAAAAATCAAAATGTGCCAGTTGAAGTCTAAGACCGTTGACAATATATTTTTGTATTTTAGGACTTGGTTTTTGTAGAGTTAGAACATGAGGCCAAATTGTGTAAATTTTATTTTATTTTATTTTTTTTGAGAATCGCCAAATTGTGTAAATTGAAACAATTTATTGAACACTGAAATTAAATAGTTGAATTAAAGTACAATTTTTATTATGCCTAAAAATGGCCTAACCTAATGTGGGTTTGAGAAATTCTCAATTTGAGGAATTCAAGTTGGGTTGAAAAGTACCACAAACGTAACCCAAATTGACCCATTATTTTAAGTTAAAATAAAATATATAGGAGTGTGTGACATGCAAACATGTATATATATAAGATTTTAAATTATAGTATTTCAAATTATATATGGTTATATGGAAAAAAAATAAATATTGTGCATTTCGTTTATCATACCTATATATATATATATATATATATCTTTATCATATAGCAAATAATAGCTAGTCGATATTCTATGTCTTTTGGTTGTTGCACCTGTCTAAGCTAGACAATAGGCCTATATCAACCCCAATCTGTCCAAACTATTACGGATTTGTTAAGGGTTCTAAAGGAGTAATAAACTGAATCTGCATTGAAATTTGATGGTTTTTTTTTTTTTTTTTAATTTTAGACTACCTTTATAGTTTCTGGTGGTTGATTAACTTATGATTTAGGGTATTGAAAGAGTTAATTTGGAGTTGGGTATTGTTAAAGAATTAATGTTTACATAAATGTGCAGCTGGATTTCTGAATTTTAATTCGCTAGGCTTTCATCAAATTGGCTATTTTGGGCCAATAAGAGGTTGTAGGTTTGGTACGGAGAAGAGAATAGGTAGATTGTGATGCTGTAGGTTAGGGTAATGAGTAAATGATAAGTTTTAAATTTTAATAGTGAATTAAATGCCAAGGTTGCTGCAAATACAACTGATTTGTATTAATGCATGAGTGTTTTTTTTTTTTTTTTTTTTGAGATAAGAGATAGAACTTTATTGAAAATAACCAAACAATTTACAAGTAAAAAGCATACCCTGTTCAACCACAGCCAAAACAGGGGAACAGACTACCAACATCAAAAACAAAAAAAACCCTGTCAAGCCGAAAGTGTTTGTTTTTCTTTTTTTTACATGAGTGTTATTTGTAGGTCAATCTGCTCAATTTGGATAACCATGAAGAATACGATATTAGTGAACATAAAAAATTATGTTCTGCACCGTACAGAAGTTGAAGGTTTAATTGTAATATTTTTTTTTCTTTTGTTCTTTTTTTCCTTTGAGGAAAAGTTTAATTGTAATCGGTACATAAGGATTCATTAAAAATTTGAATATAATGTTGAAGGTGTTATAATATATAAAATGGAAGGTGAAGAATATGATATAGAAGTTGAAGGTCTTTTTTTGAATTTTTTTTGGGATTTAGTGTCACAATTTTCCATTTATTTCAATTTGAGACGTTTTTCTATTTTATTCAATTAAATTATATCCATAGTAATAGATACACATTTGTTAACTATTGATGCAGTTAGAGATGTCATAAGACTAGCTCCAAAAACTAAACATTAAAATTATATGTTCGTGCATAGATGTGTTCATTTTTGAGAGCTAACCTCATGACACTTCTGAATTTATCAACAATTCTTAAATGTGTAATATTATTAGACAACCCGTAAATCTCAAATTGAAATAAATTGAAAATTATAACATTGAACACAAAAAAGAAAATAGAAAAAAAAAGAGTTGTACTTGGGCAACACCCATTTAATGCAATATCACACTTAATTATTCGCTCTTTGTTGGTCACACCTTTCCGTGATCTTTTCGATAAATTTCTTCAAGTGCAAGCGTTAATTTGTAAAGAAAATTCTTTCAAATTATTATTTTTCATTATCCAGCAAATATTTAAAAGAATGAAAAATGAGCCTTTTAATACTATAGAAACCTTTTTTTTTATAAGGGTTCATGCTAACGAATGCCCTTAAGGCATTGGTTAATAATCAATTTTAGGAAAGTTTTGACACTACTTTTATGGAAAATGAAAAAAACTATTAAAACATTAATTGTTTTTTTTTTCTTTTTCCATAAAAGTTTTCTTTAAATTGATTATTAACCAATGTCTTAAGGGTATTCGTTAGCATTTTCTTTTTATAAAATATACATTTTTGAGTGATGTGGTGTTCTATGAAACTATGAAAGTAGTCTCACTGTATTGAAAATCCCAAATAGCATTTATGAAAATTTTGTTCTAGCTGTTTTGATTTTCTCTATTGAATATGAAAAACAAGAAGCGAGATGCTTAAGATTTTCATAACATAATGGAATGAAGTTTTGTATTAAGAATTTATAATGCATTGACTATCGTGCACTGAAAATCTTCAATGAATTTAAGTTTGCTAAATGCACATGAAGATTTTTCTATTCAAAATAAAAGAAAAAGTAGAAGAAGAAGAAGAAGAAGAAAAAGAAGCAAAAAGAGAATATAAAGTCAAAGTGAATCTGCTGGGTTTGATTACCATTCCATGTTCTGATAAATATTTACCATTCAAAAAGAGGAAAAAACAGAGTGTTTATCTAAAGAAATGTCCTTGAGAAACGGTATATGTATAGAACCTTTCACAAGATAGTGCCTTTTCAACTCTCAAAATGGAATCTATTCCAAATATATATGCCTTGGTTCCTTACTTCGACAGGGTACAAATATCTAAATTTAACATTTTAGATACTTTTTCAGCCTATTGCCAATACGGGGAGGTTTGAAGTTATGGGGTTTAATTTAACTTACTTATCCCTATTAGTTGAAAATTTGTAACTTAGCAGAATGAGGATATTTGGGTCATCAAACTAGGACATCAATCGGTTTTTGGTGTAGACAGATATTGAACCTTAGATTTCTTATTCAATCATTAGAGACTTTTACCAATTGAGTTTAACCGGAACCCACTAGGACATAAAAAACTTGGTCCACATTTCGAAAGTTGCTTAAATAATAATATGAAAACTTGTAACTTGGCGAGATTGAGATATTTTGGGACATCCAAAACTTAGAGTTTAAAGCTGGGAAGCCAGTTAAATAATAGTATAAATATATATATATATATATATATTATATCATATAAATAATATAACATAATAGTCATCTCAACAATTACCTTAATAGTTGTTTATATTGAAAGGAAAATTGTTGAGAACTTCACTTCTGATTGATACTTGATGATGCTTTCTTAAAGAGAGTATATTAGGCCCTGTTTGATTTTTTTTTTTTCATCACTCATCACTCTTTACTCGTTACTCATCATTCAAAATAACCCAATTTTCTACATCCACTTGTTTGGCACATATAACTCAGTTTATGGTTTCAACCAAAAAATCTAAAAAAAGGGACCCACACACTGACCCATGTCATAGACTTTCCTCTTTCCTTTTTTTTCTTTTTCCCCTTACTCTCATCTTTCTCTGCCTCTCCCCTTCGTTTTCCTGTGTTTGTCTCTTTGTTTTTCTCCATGTTTTTCTCCCTTCGTTTTTCTATGATTTTCTCTTCGTTTTCCCCCTGTTATTCTCCCAAAACCCTCCACGAACCTAGCGACGAAAATCACGGTCTGGACCTGTAGCGTCGATGGTTGTGCTCTGTTTTTTTCTCTGCCTCTCCCCTTCGTTATTTTTTTATTTTATTTTTTTCTGTTGGTTGTGCTCTGTTTTTTCTGTTGTTGTTCATGCCCTTTTCTTTGTCTCTGTTGCTTGAGCATCATTGCTTTTTTTTTTTTTTTTTCTACTGATTTTCTGGGGTTTTCGGTGAACGACGGCATTAGAGCTTTGATAATGAGGCTGAAAGCTTGTAACAAAGAGAAACAAAGAGTATTCTGAGACTAGTGTATGAATTCGACGGCGGTAGCATTCACATCAAGAGGAATCCGACGGCTCCAAAGGGAAATTAGCAAGACTAGTGTATGAATTTTTCCCACATCTTTTTTAAAATTTTAGGGAAAAAATGAACTTTTTTTTTTTTTTTTGATGTGGTATTGTTTCAAATTTTAAGGTTTCGGTTGGGATTTCATGTGGGAAGGGAGTACTGGGTAGAGATTGGAATTTACAAATCATATGGGTGTTGTTGTTGAGGAAATAAATGGGTGAGAAAATGGCAAAGGAATTAAGTTGATTATTGACATGAAGTTCATTACTTGTTCTGTATCAAGTAGTATTGTAGATTGATGAGTTCATCTAACTGTAGATTCTAGTTTGTTTTATGTTTACTTTACTATGGATGCTCTTGCAAAATAAAATAAAAGAGTATCCAAAACACACCACTATAGAGGAGCACATTAGATGGAGATTTCCTTCAGCTCCAAATTTCTCCTTCAGATGGCTATGTAAGATCGGACTGGGAGGAGCTTTTGCAGTGGATTTGGGAGCTTCTTTAGAAGAAAATGAAGAATGAAAAAAGGAAAAAGATGGTTGTGTAGAAAAGTGATTTATGACCGTTGGAAGGAGTAAAGCTGAGACTGATGGGATAACACTCTGATCGTGGGGCCCAATTGTGCTGAATAATTACGAAAATTGCCATGAGTTAACAAACATAAAACTTGATACAAGCTCTAGCAGATTCTGAAATTGATAACTCATCTCTCTAAAAACTCAGTTTTGTTAACTGAGATAGCACACTCAAAAATCATCCAAACAATGTTATGGCTGTGGGCCCCATGAATTTTGGGTTATGAGTTAACAAAACTCAGTTTTGCAAAATCCAAACAACACCTTATCATCTTGAATAAAGATGTTTAACTTTTATATTATTGCTTGTTTGGACATTTCTGGTGATAGTTGATTATAGATAAGTCCAAAAATATCAATTCTTTTTTTGTCAATATTATCCCTTGATTGTTTAAGTTTCATATATAGTACATATTGCCGCCCCCGCCCACCCGCCGGGGGTGGGGGGGGGGGTTTGCTTAATTGATCCTATATCTACAACAAATAGCACATAATTCTTATATATTTATAGTTGTAATTTAAAGATTGGAGTAATTTTAACACTAGAAAGTTTATTTATTTATTTAAATGTTCTCTACATATATAAGCCCCCTCCCCTGGTTGTTCATGACTGTTGAGGGTCATTTTCGTAAAGCCAGCCCAACCCAGTATAAGAGACAATAATAGCGGCAGGAACAGAATAAAACTATTAGGCCCAAGCGGCAGGAATAGCAAAACACAGGCCCATAACGCGAGCAAATGGGTCTTGAGGAAGCAAATGGGCCTAAAGGGCCCGGAAAGAGAGAAATGGCACCCATGGGCAACGTATGGTATGAAAAAGTGAGAATGGGCCGCGGCAGGCCCAAAGCTATGTAAAGAAAGTAGGGGTTAATGGCAAGCCCATGAACCCCAAGGATGAGAATGAGGAGATTGGGCCGAGGAAGCCCAATCAAGTTAGTAAATAAAAGCCCATGGGAATGCAAAGTCAGTAAATGGGCCGAGGAAGCCCAAGGGCCGCAGGCCCAAAGAGGAAAGAAAGGGACAATGGAGCCCATAAAGCAAGAACACCAGCAGACTTCCATGAGTCACTGGGGGAAGAAGTGAAACGGCAGGTCTGAAATGGGCCTTGCAGGAACGTGTTGCCATGGTAGGAAAGGCCAAGCAATGAAAATAAGACATAAAAGCATAAGGCCAGAAATGGGCCGAGGGGAATGTACTAAGAAAAGCCCAGTCCAAAGGGAAATAGTGGAAGTGCAAACGGTCCGCATAAAAGAAGAGTGGCAGACGAATACAAACAAGGCGCCATGAGCCGCAGGCCGGCTTCAAAACACACATAACAGGGAGCATGCGCAAAGCCCAAGTACCACCAGCCTGTACCCAGCCAATATGGGTCGTGGTGGGGCTATGGGTCCGTAGTAAGAGGTAAGGGGGGTGTGGTTTGGTGGTGAGGAGGGGGGAAAAGATTTATTTTGCGTTCCCTGTCCAAACCCTTTTGGAGGTACGTCCTGCTGGGATGACAGACCATCCAAAAGGGGTAAGATTGGAGAAGGAACGCTGAGTGCATGCCATAGGAAGAGAGAGAGAGCATTTATGGCCACGGCAGAGCAGTGCCACGGCGGACAGAGACAAAACGAACATGTCTTTGTCTGGCAAGGGCGAGCTATGCGCAGAGGGTGGTCGGCAAACATGCCCAGACCAGACAAAGGCCGTTAGAGGGTAAAATGGTAAAAGAATGCTTGCGGCAGGCCCTATAAAAGGAGCCTCGCCGTGCCCTGTACAAAGGACCGAAAAACAGAGGAAGAAAATACATAGAAAGAAAAACTAAAGGAAAAAGGAAAAGAAAGGAAAAAGATGGGAAAATCACTTGTGAGGATAGTAGGCATGCACCAGTAGATCTTTTCTTTCCTCTCCCCCTCAAAATCACGCTCTCTAAAGGATAACAAAGCGGTAAAAAAAGATAACAATATTTCTTCATACCTCAACCATTTAGGCCCGATTCCCTCAAAGCTATCAATCCCCACGGCAGGATATTCACCTGGGAGGTTGATTTCATTGAGAGGAAGCGTTCTTCCTCTTTGGACGGTCACCATTACAGATTAGATTTTGGCTTGACGTTTATCTTTGATTAAACCTTCATTGTTTAATCCATTGCTTTCTATTGCTCTCTCTTTTCTTTTAAAAGCCATTATTATTATTATTATTACTACTACTGTGACATTCGGCCATCATTATCACTGAAAGATATAACATTCTGTTTGCTTACTTTGTTATCATTGTATCTGCCTGCTGTAATTTCGTTATAATAGCTCTGCTTGCCATAAAGGGTGTTCCTGGCAGACAAGGTTAAGTTTGTGCCAAGCCAGCCCAAAGTGAGTTGCAGTTGGGCTGGTCTCAACTTCCTTACTCAGAAACACATCAGGGCCCATTACTTGCAGAGGGCAACCTAGCCCAAACAACAAAAAAGGCCCCTACATTAAATTGGCGACTCCGCTGGGGAGTTGAGAAATAAACAGGGACAAGAGCCTACGCAAACAAATGCCTCCAAAGTCCAGGACAACTCGAAATATGAGTGCTGTACCTTCACAAGCAGAGTCGAGGCCTACAACGCCTCACCAACCACCACTCAACCAGGCAGAAGGTGCCAACGGAACGGGGGCTGACCCCCAACCGCCACCAAGAATGCCCACCGACAATGCCAATATTTTCATTGAGGTCTTACAGTCATTGCAACACTCGCAGCAGCAAATGATGGAAGAAATCCGCCAGCTGAAGACCGACAAGACAAAAGAAAAGGGAAGTCAGCATGACCCAGGGCATGCGACGGATAAAGAAGAGACGCCGGCAGGAGGTGTCCCACACAATGCAGAGCAGCGTTTCATCACAATGGCTGAGGTATCCGCCCTCCTGGAGCAGGAAAGGGCCAGAGCACCTAAGGAGAGGTTCTATGCACGAAGGCCTCCTTACCCACTGAGGGTACTCAGCAAACCATACCCTGAGAGGTACGAACCAAAAGCTTTCGCACAATACGATGGTAGAAGGGGAAGTGCTGTCGAACACGTGAGCAAATTCATCGACACACTTGGCCCTTACGCTGCAGACGAGGACTTATGTCTTCGAGAATTTTCTAAATCACTATGCGACCGGGCTTACACTTGGTACATTGGGTTAAAGCCAGGAACTATCCCAACATGGGATGATATGGTAGATGTATTCTGCACCAAGTACTTCCATGGAGAAGAAACGGTGACGCTTGCAACCCTGCAAGCAACCAAACAGAGAAGCGGTGAAGATTTGATGGAATATATCAAGAGATTCCGGGACATAGCACTTGACTGCTATGACCATTGCGAAGAAAGGACGTTGGTTGAGATGTGTATGACAAACATGATCAGAGAGTACAGGGCTGTACTCGAGAATTTGGAAATCTCCCAGTTTGCCCAGCTATTGCAGAAAGCAAGAAAGACAGCTCAGTCTGTAAAGCCAAGCTCAGACAAGAGAAACGCCCCACAGGCGATGGCGGTGTCCACTGGAGAACGGAGAAGGAAAACTGAGGGGAGGGAATATGACACTCCCCTGCCAATACCATGCACCTCAAAAGAATTAGATGTACTGCTAGACAGATGGATAGCAGATGGAATTTTCAAACCTAACCAGGTTGCCAGGGAACCCTCGGAGGAAGAGAGGAGGGACCCGCGTTTTTGTCGTTTACACAATTATGTCCAACATGCTACGGCAGAATGCTGGGCCCTCCGCAGACTTGTTCATCGCAGAATAAAGGAGGGGACTTTAGAATTGTCCCAGCAGGAAGTCCAAAGAAACCCACTCCCGAACCACAAAGGGAAGGGTGTAGCAGCGGTGGTGATTTGTGCTGACCCAGGAGAGGATGAAGAAGAAAACTTGGCTCTGCCTGCGGCGGCCATTACCACTCTACAGCAGAGTTCTAAGTTCAAAAATTTGTTTGACCAGCTGGGACTATCAGCAAGGGAGAGAAAGGTAGCCACCGAGGCCTTGGTGAGCATTGCCTCTGGTGCAGGAGTAGAGTGCCTATCGGCAGAAATATCAGATGAGAGGGCTCTCCTACAGGAGTCAACTGAAATCACTTTTAGTGAGGAAGATATGGAAGTGGGGCAACCGGATCACAGGAGACCCTTGTACTTGGCGGCATCCATAAATCAAATCCCCATAAAGAGAGCTTTAGTAGACACAGGCGCTTCTGTGAACCTCATTCCATTGAGCACTCTGCAGGCAGCAGGGATTTCAGAAAGAAAGATTCAGGGATGCCCAATGGAAGTAACAGGGTTCGGCGGAAGAGGTGAGTACACAGCAGGCCACATACAGCTGTGGCTGAAGGTGGGCCCCATAGCCTCTTTAGCACGATTCCACGTGGTAAAGACTGAAGTATCCTACCACGTGCTTCTGGGGAGGCCATGGTTGCATAAACACCGGCTGGTCCCATCCACCTATCACCAATGTGTGAAAGGAAGATTGAACGGCAGAGTAGTGCGCATAGCCGCGAATCCTTCACCATTTGAACGAGCGGAGGCTCACTTAGTAGAGACTATGTTCTACGATCAATGGGCTCCCTTTGGGGAGAGCTCAGTGTCAAAGCCGCCGGGTACTTTCGTACCTAGATGGAAGGATGTTCAAGATGACCCAGAACCCGATCTGAGGGAATTATTGGCAAGAAAGAAACGAAGGAAAGAAGCGCCCGCCGCAGGATTTGAAGACGCACCCCAATGCACAAGGGTCAGAGGCTCTGACGGCAGAATCATTTACAAATTATGAAGGCACGTGGGGCCCACGGTTGAAGCCCAGATGGGCCCCACCCAGAAAGAACAGCACGAGGGCTTGATGTGCTGTAGAGTCCAAGAAAGCCCAGAGGAGGGAGGTAACAAAGAGGAATACGAAAGAGTTATAACCGAAAAGGAGGTGCAGGTCATGGCAGAAGAAGAAATGGAAGAAGTTGACCTGGGATCTGTTTCACAAGGGCCGAGACCCATCTCGATTAGTGTAAGCTTAATGAAAGATGAGAAAAAAGAATTGGTATTGCTACTGAAAGAATTCAAAGACGTGTTTGCATGGGACTACAGTGAAATGCCAGGGCTAGACCCTGGGTTAGTAGCGCACACGTTGAATGTGGACCCACATGCTAGGCCAATAGTCCAACCTGCCAGAATATTTCACACAGAAATCGAAGGGCAGATAGTCAAAGAAGTGCAGAAACTGCTAGCCGCAGGATTCGTTAAACCTATTCAACATCCTCGCTGGTTATCCAACATAGTACCAGTAAAAAAGAAGAATGACCAGATCAGGTGTTGCGTAGATTTCAGGGATCTCAACAAAGCATGCCCAAAAAATGAATTTCCATTACCCAATATGGACTTATTGATAGATTCTGCGGCAGGAAGCGCTATGTTCTCATTCATGGACGGCTTCAGCGGATACAACCAGATCAGAATGGCGTCAAAAGATGCGGAGAAAACAGCCTTTAGAACGCCCATGGGAAACTTCCACTACACCGTAATGCCCTTCGGGTTAAAAAACGCAGGCGCAACTTATCAACGGGCAATGACGGCTATATTCCACGACATGATGCATCAGGAGTTAGAAGACTATGTGGATGACATAGTAGTCAAGTCCAAGAAGAGGGAAGAACATTTCCATGTGCTAAAAAAGGTGTTCGAAAGGTGCAGAGCATTTAAGTTAAGAATGAATCCCCTCAAGTGCGCGTTTGGTGTATCCTCGGGGAAATTTTTGGGCTTCCTAGTACACAGCAGAGGGATAGATGTTGACCCAGCAAAGGCTACGGCCATTGCAACTATGAGACCCCCAACCACAGTGAAAGAACTAAAAAGTTTCTTAGGGAAAGTCTCGTACATCCGAAGATTCATCCCTGGGCTGGCATCGATCACCTCGGCTTTCACCAAGTTACTGAGGAAAGGGCAAAATTTTGTATGGGGAAAAGCGCAGCAGGCGGCCTTCAAGAGGCTGCAGCAGATCATGATGAACCTCCCTACCGTACAAGCCCCAATACACAAAAGGCCATTACTCCTTTATATGGCTACCAACTCGTATGCCATCGGTGCCTTAATTGCCCAAGAGGATGGAGGTGGCGTCGAGCAACCAGTATATTACATCAGCCGCGCCCTGAAAGACGCAGAAACTCGTTATCCGAGGGCAGAATGGGCATGTTTGGCTATTGTTTATGCCTCACAAAGATTACGCCATTACTTCTTGGCATATGAAGTATGGCTGATGACTAAGTCCCACGCCATCAAGGCTCTATTACAGCAACCAATCCTCTCTGGCAGGATATCACAGTGGCTGTTGCAGCTGTCGCAGTATGATTTAAGGATGGGGGCGCCCAAAGCAGTAAAGAGCCAGGCTATAGCAGATTTGTTGGCACAGTTTCCAGGGGAGGAAGAATTCCCGCTGGATGACGAAGTTCCAGGGGAAGTAGCCATGGCAGAAGAACTCAGGGAACAGTGGGTAATGAAGTTCGACGGATCTTCCACCGCCCAATCTGGAGGGGTTGGGGTGGTTTTGTATCACGAAGAAGATAAAGCAGTAGCGCTATCGTTCAAACTGGAATTCCCCTGTTCAAACAATACGGCAGAATATGAAGCTTATTTAACGGGGCTGGCCACAGCCCTTGAGATGGGAGTTAAGCATTTGAAAGTATTAGGTGACTCCAACCTAGTAGTCTGCCAGACCAAAGGGAGTTTCTCCCTGAAAGAACACAATCTTGCTCCGTACAGAGCAATGGCACAGAAAATGGAAGAAAAATTCTTAACGCTCGAAATAGAACACACCCCGAGAAACGACAATCGATTTGCCGATGCGTTGGCCGCGCTGGGTTCGCAAGTGATGTTTGAAGGGGAAAGCACCAGAGTGGAGATTAGCAAGAGGGAAGAATCCATAATTGAAGTACTGAAAGAAAGATTTCAGGAGGAACACCGCGAAGGGGATTGGCGAATACCCATAAAGGAAGTTTTGATGGGAGGAGAAGAAGCCATGGGACTAAAAGTACTCAAGGACTACGCCCTGATGAAAGGAGAATTATACCGCAGGATGCCGGGTGGAGTTTTGTCTAGATGTGTGGGACAAAAGGAGGCCCAGAGAAAGTTGAAAGAAGTGCATGAAAAGACTTGCGGATCCTGCGGAGAAGTCAGCCTTTACCGCAGACTCCAAAGGGCGGGCTTTTATTGGCCAACCATGAGTAAAGACGCGGACCAAGTCCAAACCCAATGTGGAAGCTGCCAGCTCACGGCAGACAGAGAAGAAAGTTACGCTGTGTTCATCAGTTAGGACTGGAGAGACCCATTTATACAGTACCTGACCGAAGGCATCCTGCCGCAGAAGCACAGCGAAAAATACAAGCTCAGGAGGTTAGCAACGCGCTATTTTGTGCACAACAAGATCCTTTTCAAGAAAGGGTATGAAGGAGACCCTTTGAGGTGTTTGGGCCCTGATGAGGCAAAAGAAATGATAAAAGAAGTACACTCAGGGGAATGTGGGGAACACCAGGGAAAAAAGAAGCTGTACAGGTATCTGCTGCAAATGGGCTATTACTGGCCTACCATGAAAAGGGATACGGCAGAGTTTGTGAAAAGATGCCACAGTTGCCAAGTACAAGCCAATTTGATTCACACTCATCCACAGAACTTGCACAGCATGGTCACACCATGGCCATTCCACACTTGGGGGCTTGACTTAGTTGGACCGGTGAATCCGCCGTCACGAGGATACATATGGATACTAGTAGTTACAGAATACTTCACCAAGTGGGCAGAGGCAGTGCCACTTCGTAAGGCCACAGGAGGGGCAGTGGCAAACTTTATCAAAGAAAACATAATCATAAGATTTGGAGTCCCCCACGGAATCATCAGTGACAACGGCACACCTTTTGTGAATAGCGAGGTGAGAAAAATGCTAGAGTTTTATCAAATCAAACATCACCGGTCATCACCATATTACCCTCAAGGAAATGGGCAAGCGGAGGCAACCAACAAAACCCTCATAAGAATCATCAGTAAAATGAGCCAAGAATACACGGGAGGCTGGGCAACACATCTGCCAGACGCTCTTTGGGCCTACAGGAGTTCACCTAAGTCAGCCACGGGTTTTTCACCTTTTTCTTTGGTCTACGGAACTGAAGTGGTAAGCCCCGCAGAAAAGATAACCCCATCCCTGAGAGTCCTGCAAATGCGGGAAAAGGATAATGATGAAGAAGTCTTTGCGGCAGAAAGATGTGAAGACTTGGAAGGACTTGATGAGAAGAGGGAAAAGGCTCAAGAACACAGCCGCAGATACAGGCAAAAGATGACTGAGGCTTACGGCAGGATGACTAAGAAAAGGATATTTACGGAAGGACAACTGATCCTAAAAGTGGCAGACTACGTTAGGAGAGGCCTGGCAGGACCATCGAAGTTCACACCAAAGTGGGAAGGACCCTTTGTGATAAGAGAAGCACATCCAAGTGGGTAATACCGTTTGACTCAGATGAATGGAAAGGACTTAATGGATCCCATCAATGGGAAATGGTTGAAATACTACTACGCCTAAAGGGGAAAAGCAATGTGATTATCTCTTACCCTTTTGTTTTACCCAAAGTTATCATGTTTTTCTTTTACTCTGTTTTTGTCTTTCAAGAAATGACTATGTCATAAATCGAAATCTGTAACTTGCTTCCTTGCAATGAAAAGCACGAAGTATTTTGTTATCATATATCAGAGCAAGAGTAGCAAAGCATAGCATCATAAGTATAGTATCGTGAAGTTAGATTACAAAACCCAAACTGTGGCAAACAAGCCCAAATAGGTGCTATAGAAAAGCATAATGTACTAAACAGAGTAACAAGGCAAAAGAAAAACTACGAAAAACAGGAAACAACTGCATCATCAATAAAGTCCGGAGATAAGTGACTGATCCCCAAAACGACCAAGTCCTCCCACACCAGAAAGAAGACGCTCTCGGCGGCCCTCCAAATCTGCCACTTCCTTCCTCAGGATCGCAAGGCGAGAATCAATGGCTTCGACGGTAGGCTGAACTCTCCTCATGAAAACTGCTCGAGCAACCTCTCGAAGGTGATCCAAGATGAACTCCACCGTAAAGCCAACACTGATGAGCTCCTGTACCGCGGCTCTCCACTGCAGAATCCTCTCTGTGGAGACAGTATCCACGAAGTTGTGCTCGATGTCGTTCAGCACGCTGCCTAACATCCTCAAGAAATGCTCTCTGATTGATCGACCAAGTCTGAATCCCTGCATGAAGTCCCCGCGACTATCATAGAGCATCACCAAGTGAGGAGCACAGTCCGCAGGGACTCTGAAGCCATGAAAATCTATGTAAGGGGGTCCGGAGCCCCAGAAAGAAGCAGGATCAAGGTCGTTGACTTCGGGCTGATCAAAGCGCACAAAGAAGGCCGCAGCCTCGCTCGCAGGATTTGGAAGGGTGGCAGAGCTACTACCTATCTCAAATTGAGGAAGCACTGAAGGAGGTAGACTTGCCAAAAAATGCAAAGGGGGAAATAAAGAACCTTGTTGAGAATAAAAAAAAAAAAAGAAGAGAAGCCAGCGGAGAAGAAATGAGGGAATGAGATATGAAACTTACCAGAGCTAACAGTAAGAGGGGCTGGTGGGAAAGCAGAAGCAGGAACGGAAGGAACCGCGGAGACAGAAGCTGTAAATATGGCAGGAATAGGTGCTGTGGGCATAGCAGGAGAAACTACCGCAGACACCCCCGCTGAAATGCCTAACTCCCCAAACGTCTCTGCAAGCAAAAAAAAAAAATATAGACGTGCAAATGAAGGAGGAAATGAATAAAGTTTAACAAAGGAAGAAAAAGAAAGAGGGAGAGTGCATACCCATCGCCTCGGGTGGAACAATGTCTTCCTCCTCAGACTCAGAAATCCTCCTCCCCAAGCCAGGCTCATCCTCAGGATCCTCAAAGATCTCCTCAGACTCTTCTGAGGACAATTCAGCACGAGACCCATGTGTGGCAGAAGTAGGAATAGAAGAAGGGGTGACTACCAAAGAAGCAACACCCTGCACTGCCTGAGAGAGAGCGGCGAAGGGGTCACCAGTGGAGATGACGAGGGGAGTAGCAGGGGTGGCTTCGGTCTCAGTGACGGCGAGAGGGGTGGTTTCCTTGTCAGGAGATGTCATGGCAGGAGTGGGAATGGCCTCACTAACCTCCCCAGTATGAGTACCCTCATCCATGGGTACCGGTCCAGTAGGGGAGATAGTGGTTGTAGAAGGAGCAGACGCAGCAAACTCACCCCCATCAAAAGAGCCCGCCATAGGAGTGCCCATGGGGGCAGAAAGCTCCTCAGCCGTGGGGCGGTATATGGAAAGAGGCTCAGGCTCATCCTGGAAGAGTAGAGAAAAGAAGTATGAGGGGCCGAGTTAATACTTTGAGCGAGTAAAGTAACCAAAGAAACAAAATGTGGCAGGATAGACAAAGTACAGTAGCAAGAGGAAACATACCTCTGATTCGGGCTCCTCAAGTACAATGGGATGGGTGGCTGACGTATCCTCCTTTTGCTTAGACTGCAAAAGCAAAAGGGATAAGAAAGTGAGTCAAAGAAAAAGACAGCCAAGGTTTAGGAGAAGTCAGAGAAAAAGAGAAAGGAAATGTATACATATATACATGTACTTGGAAGACAGAACGAGAAAAAGTCTTGAAAAACTTACCCTTCGCTGAGCGGCAGACGCAGGATGGGGAGTTGTTTTCCTTTTACTGCCTCGTGTTCTGCTGGCAGGAGTGGCACTTGCAATAGGCTGAGGAATGGCAGACTTGGGCTTGCTGGCAGACTTGGGCTTGGCAGGAGTTTTCTTGGCTGATGCAGGAATGTTCACCACTTTAACCTTCTTCGCCCAACCTGGGGGGTAATCCCCTGCGTGCCAAAACCACCCTCTTTTCTCTTCATCCCACTCAAAGATGGCAGACCGATTCTGTTTCCTAGCATAAGCCAACACCCCTTCATCCTTTTTATTCTTGGCAGCTGATGCACTCCAGGTGAGTAATAACTAATACCATATGTCAAAAGCAGATTAATGGTTATTATTCATACAAAACTTCTTTAGATATTCCTATTCCTAATCTCTTTTTTACTTAAAAATTTGATTATATATATATATATATATATATATATATATTAATAGCCAAAGCTTATAAAAAATCCAATTAGATTTTAATTAGATTCTTAATTTTGCACCACGTGTCCCATTTAATTTTTAATTTTGTGCTAAGTGAATAAAAATCGAAGAGTACAAATCTAATTAAATTTTAAATTAGATCTCAATTGTAGTCCAATTTTTCGCCATGTATCCATTTATTTTATTTTTATTTTATTAAATTTTTGTGGCAAGTGAATTATTGGGTGAAAAAACCAAAGAGTCAAAATCCAATTAAATTATAAATTATATATATATATATATATATATATAATGAGAAATTATTACATATTTTAGAAATGTATGTTTTAAAAAAGTGTAAACTAATATTATGTATAATTTAAATCTCTTCTAAAAAAAAATGTATAATTGTGATTGTTTTTAATTGTACCCATACATATGTATGGTGTTACACTAGTTACAATAATTGAGAAGAGAAATTTGAATTATACTATTGAGCCACAAAATACTTGACCCTCTTTCTGATACTATATATGTTACGTAGAAATGTTTATCAATATGAGAATCACGGACAAAATGGGCTTTTGCCATTTTCAACCAAATTAATTAGCTTTATGCCCTCCTTCCCAAACTAATTAGGGAAATGCCCCTCTTTTAAAACTCGATTTTTGATAAATCGAGTTAGGTCCTATAGCGGCGTTTTTAAGGACTTATAGTGACGTTTTCAAGACCTATAGTGGCGTTTTGTAACTCGATTTATATGAAATCGAGTTATAGGTAAAAAAAATTAAAAAAATTGCCTATAACTCGATTTAATGGAAGGCAAGTTAAAAAACGTCACTATAGGTCTTGAAAACGTCACTATAGGTCTTTAAAAACGCCGCTATAGGGCTCCAGTTTTTTTTATTTTTTTTATTTTTTTTATTTTTTTATAACTCGATTTTGAGAAAATCGAGTTTTAAAAGAGGAGCATTTCCCTATTTAGTTTAGGAAGGAGGGCATAAGGCTAATTAATTTGGTTGAAAAGGGCAAAAGCCCATTTTGTCCTGAGAATCACATGAGAAACATTGGTAATAGTGATAGGAAATCGAATAAAAATAAGCTAGTATAATGTGCCGACTGTAGAATATTTTGTGTCTTAGCTAATAGTATTGAGAGAAATATTTAAAATTTGTTATGTTGATTCAAATATGTTAGATTCAATAACGAATATGTCATGATAGAATAAAATAAGTTATTTTTAGATTAAAATGGGTATGATTAGTTTATTGATAAACTATAAAAAATTGGTAATTATTTTTATCTAGTTAGAAATCAATCTTATAAAAATTCATGTGTATGATAATTGATAAATAAAAATTAGTCATGATTTTCAAAATTGCAAATTGTTTTTGTTTAAGGTAAAATTACAATTTTTAAAATTTTTACAATCAATGTATATACACTGATTGTTAGGGGCGGAAGGATTTGAATACTAAATATCTTCATTGGAAATACCAAAAAAATATCAATTGAGTTGCAAGGTTTTTGACTAAAATTAAAAATTGTTGATTAGTGTCCGTTTGGAAATAACTTATTTAGCTAAAATTGAAAATTTTTGCTAAATGTATCGTAAATAAAGTTAAAAGTTAGCTGAGTAGTACAGTGAGACCCATGAATAGTACCAAAAAGTGCAGTAAAACTTATGAATAATAGCAAAAATAAGCTGAAGTTGCAAATAAGTTGAAAATTTCAGCTTGTACCAAACAGAGTCTAATCTAGAGTTCTACGTTTTCCTTACAGTAAACCTTTCTTATTTTTATTCATTCAAATGAAAATAGAAAAGTAATTAATATAGAAGCAAATAGTTCAGTTACTTAATTCATTATATAAGCACTAAGCAAAAGCTCCTAACATAATACATGTTAGGATTCAAAGAAAGTATGATTCAATTTTGCTATAAAACTATGTGAAATTTGGATGTAGCTTATTAATTAATTATTTTTGGTTTTAGTGGAGTGATCAATTAGAAGTATTTTCAGAATCCGTAAAATTCTGAAACAAATTCTGTTAATTTATTCTTCTAAAAAAAAAGAAAGAAGCTTCGGTTAGCTTTCCAATATTCTACTTTTCCAAATATTTAATTTAAATTACGCTTTACAAGATCGTATCCAATGAAATTGACTGATGCATGTTTTGCTTGACCAAGGTATGGAGCAATGATAGGATAAAAGCTTGCATCCATCGAGTAATGTTGACTGAAAATTCTGAGACGAGATACTCACTTGGGTTGGTTTTATACAACAATAAGACGGTATGTGTGCCAGAAGAATTTGTTGATGAATAACACCCTTTACAATACAAGCCATTAAATCTTAATGATTATGCCCATGCACACATTGCATCAATTGCTCAACGAAAAGAAGTTATCGCTGCCTATTGTGGTGTTTGAAGTTGAATGTACTCTCAGTCCAAATAAACTAGTCTCTTGCTAGTTTATTTCAAATTTCAATGCAGTGTGTGGTCACTTTATATATAGTGACTTGCTTTCTTCTAGAATAAGGTTACGTCTTTATTTGAAATTTTAAAAGATGGAATAAGTTACTTTCCGTTTAACTATTTTCAGAGTTTTTCCTTCTCCCATATCTAAGGCAAAGCAATGCTATAGCATATGTCTTAGTTAGGAGAGTAAGACTTTCTTTTTCTTTATTAATAAACTTTGGTCCATCCATATGCATGGTTTCACTTTTAAGTGGACTCAATTTGTTGCAAAATTATGCATTTCAAGATGCTCGACAACATAAGTAGGAGGAAATACACACTTCAAAGTCTGAACACTAATATGACTCATAGCAAGCTTGTGTTTGGATAAAGACATGGTTAATTAAACAAAATCTTAAAGAATATGGAGTCTGCATTCTTCACATTTAAAACTCTCATCAGTCACAAACTCCGTTGTTTCAATGAGAAGTACATAGAAAATATAAAACGGGAATTGTCCATTTTTTGTTATTTGGATGTAACCTGAACTTGCAAAAATCCTTGTATATATAATGTTGTTGTTAACTAAAAAAATTTAATGGCACAGATTATTGACAATATGACTAGACTTGAATCAAAATAACCCATTAAAAATAAACCACACCCGTAAAATTATTCCAACAACATTATTTTCTAGTAATACTGTTGGAGTATTTTAATATTATTTAATTAAAATGAATAAATATGATAATATAAATATAATGATATGAGAGTTAATATAAAGATAAAGAGTTGAATAATGTTGTCCACTTTTAGTGAGAATCTATAAGAAAGTGGACAATGTTAGCAAATTTTAAAAGAAAAGTGGAGAACATTGGCCACTTTTGGACAGAAGCTATGAGAAAGTGGACGACGATGTTCACTTTTAAGAGAAAAAGTGGACAACGATGTTCACTCTTAACACTGTGTTTGGTTAGGGTGAATTTAGGGGGAATGGAAAACATAGGGAGAAAAATAAGGTGGAAAACAGTGTTTTCCACTGTTTGGCAAAAGAAAGAAAATGGGAAGGAAGGAAAACCCGGGAGAAAAATTTCTCTCCCGAGCCCACAAAATTCATCCTCCCAAATCGAGAGAAAAAGACTGGAGAGAAAGTGCTCTCACAACACTTGTACAAAAATGCCCTCTCCCAACGTCTACAACAACCCAGCGCGGTAGAATAAGAAGAAGAAAGCAGAAAATGACCACCTAACTACCAAACCCAGCGCCACCACCAAACACCGCAACCTAGCATAGAAAATTAACCCAAAATCAACAGAAAATTAACCCAAAATCAACGGAAAAGCAATTAGAAAACTCAACTCAAAATCAAGACAAACCCACTAGAAAACCTAACTCAAAATCAATCAAAACTCATCGGGAAACCCAACCTAAAATCATCATGGACACATCATAAAATCGTCAAAATCATTCTAAATCTAGATCCAAATTCATCAAACCCATATACAAATTCATATAAATAATCAAACCGAAATTGAAAGAATAAGAAGGAGAAGAAGAAGGAGAAGAAGAAGAAGAAAGAAAGAAGAAGATGCTGAAGAAGAGGAAGAAAAACCCAAACCGAAATTTTGCTTTTTCTGCCCAAAATCATTGCCCTTAATCAAACCCAACCCAAAATCATCATCTATAATAAAAGCATAAAACTCAAATTGTAAGAGAAGAAGAGGAAAGAAAAAGATGCTCAAAAAAAAAAAAAAAAAAAGGAGGAGAAGAAAGAGAGGCGGAGATAGAGAAAAGGAGTAAAGGAGTGTATTATGACTCAGGAAAAAGGAGGGGTTGGGTGGGGGTAGTTGGGAAATAATAGAAAAAGAGAAGAGAAATATTATTTTAATAAAAAAAAAGTATGTATAATAGATAAATTGATATGAGTGTTTTGTAAAAATGACGGTGTAAAATAAAAAAAAATTTATATGTATAATGTAGTAAATTTTATATTATTTAACGAGTACAAATAAACCTATTTCTTACCTATTATGTAACAAAAGTATAATAGTCAATTTATTTAAATTATATTTTCTATCATTCTCTTTTTGAGCTAAGAAGATAGAATTTTATTCAACTGAAAAAGACCGTATTACAAGTATAAGTCAATCTGAACTAACAAATTGACGTGGGGGAAGCACTAGCTACATGCAGCAGTGCTCCCAAGAAAGCCAATTCCCATGCAAAATATCTTGTGGGCCTATGCTGTCCCTGTATCACTTTAAAGTTTTAAAAAACTCTAGAAACGAAATATAGGTGCTGACTTCCCTCTAAATGTTTGCTGACATTAACCTTTGGTACTCAGCTAGGAACGCAATTGCTCCATCAAATATAATCTGGGGATGAACCTGAACGTGCTCAAAATAAAATCTGTTTCTAGCGTTCCATATCGCCCAAGCCGTTGTTGCCCACCTTTCCAGCTCTAGCTGGTCCAGTTTTCTCCTCATTTGTTCAAATAGTAGGAAGAAGTCTATGGCTTCATTGCTGCACTTTTGGGTTCTTCCGTTGGACAAACTCCACACATTTCTTGCAAAGGCACACTCCCAAAGCACGTGGCTGGCTGTTTCCGATTTCTGGCAGCAAATTTCGCATTTGGCCTCCACTTTTACTCGTCCCTTAAGTAGGTTCTCTTTAGTCGGTAGACAGTTAGAGCAAGCCCTCCAGACAAAGGTTCGTACCTTTGAAGGCACGTTGAGCCTCCAAATCTTCCTCCAGGTTGGTCCGTGGCTTTGAGCCAAGGAATGCTCCGCGTAACTAGGGTTTTTCAAGCGAACAGCAATACGGTATGCGGTGCGTACTATGAATTTCTTGGCTCTGTTCTCCTTCCACACCAGCACGTCCCTTGAGTTTACATTGTTTAACGGCATCGCCAATATCTCCTCACATGTCTTTTGTGCAAAAGTAGCCAGCACCTTTCCTCGGTCCCATTGCCTTGTATCCTCGTTTATAAGTTCACAGACTCGTATATTCAGTGTTGGTTCCTGTAAGAAGATAGGAGCATGGGGCAGCCAGGCATGTGTGGCGACTTCAATCGTGCATCCATCCCCTACCTGCCATCTTAACCCCTCCATGATGATATCCCTTGCCTCCAGTAATGATCTCCATACAAAGGAAGGGTTGGGGCCTAGTTCTGCTTTCAGGAATGAGCTTCAAGGGAAATAACGTGCCTTGTATACTCTGTGGAAAAGGGAGTGTGTATTTTGGATTAACCTCCAGGCCTGCTTTGCAAGCATTGCCAGGTTAAAGGCATTTAGATCCCGGAACCCCATTCCTCCATTACGTTTATGAGAGCATAGTTTAGTCCAATTAATCCAGTGGATTTTTCGCTCCTCATGGTTCTGTCCCCACCAGTATTTTGCCAAAAGGGAGTTGATGCCATCACAGATAGATTTAGGCAGCCTGAACATGCTCATAGAGTATGTTGGAATGGCTTGAGCCACCGTCTTAATAAGTACCTCACGCCCCGCCTTGGAAATGAACTTCTCGTTCCACCCCATTACACGCTTTGATATTTTCTCCTGGATCTCCTTGAACGTGTTAACCTTGGACCTGCCACATGTCATGGGCAAGCCTAGGTAACGTTCACAATTATGCATAACTCTTGCCCCTAACATCTGTTGGATAGTATTTCTTACATCCTGTCTAGTATTCTTACTGAAGAAAATAGAAGTCTTTTGCCTGTTTATAGCTTGACCCGATGCAGCTTCATACTTCTCCAAAAGGGTAAGTAGGTTTTGGCACTCTTCCACAGTTTCTTGGCAGAATAGCAAGCTGTCATCCGCAAACAAAAGGTGAGAAATGCACACTCCTTGTTGGCTGGTCATAATGCCTTTTATGTTGTGGTTTGCTTCCGCTTTCCGTAATAGGGCAGACAGCCCCTCCGCACATAGTAAAAACAAGTATGGAGAGAGTGGGTCTCCCTGTTTTATACCCCTTGATGGTTTGATATACCCCTTGGGCTCCCCATTGATCAATACTGAGTAGGAAGCTGTACTAACTGTCTCCATGGCCATATGAACCCATCTTGGGTCCAACCCGATCTTTAGCATTATCATGCGCAAAAATGTCCACTCCACTCGGTCATATGCCTTGCTAATATCCAGTTTAATTGCCATTTGCCCCTTCTTCCCCTTTCTTCTATTCCTCATCCTGTGTAGTAGCTCATATGCTACCGTTGTATTATCTGTGATAAGCCTTCTAGGGACAAAGGCACTCTGTGCATCTGATATAACATTAGGCAACACAATCTTCAACCGGTTAGCCAACACTTTAGATAAAATTCTGAATACCACGTTCGCAAGACTGATGGGTCTGTAGTCTGCCATTGTCTTGGGGTCCTGTTTCTTTGGGATGAGCACAATATGAGTATAATTCATCTTATGCAACATGTGACCGGATTGTAAGACTAAAATAATAGCTTCACTAACATCATGACCAACTATATGCCAGTATTTTTGAAAAAAAAATGGGGACATACCTTCGGGGCCGGGAGATTTGGAGGGATGCATTTGGAAAAGTGCTCACCTAACTTCCTCGGGTGTATATGGCTCAAGCAGGGAATTGTTCATTGTTCGAGTGACCACTCTTTCCACTGAGTCTAGAACGGTCTCCATGTTCACTGGGTTGGCCGTAGTAAACAGGCCTTGAAAATATTGTTCAGCTACTGTGGCAATGCGTCTCTCACAGGTACACCATTCCCCATTTTGGTCTTCCACACCATGTATGTGATTTTTCCTGCGCCGTTGACTTGCCCTTTGATGGAAGTACTTGGTGTTCTTGTCTCCTGCTGGTAACCAGATGGACCTCGACCTCTGTCTCCAAAAGAGCTCATCCTGGTGGAGGAGTGTATTGATGCTGTTTTTAAGTTCCCTGATTTCCGGTAACTTGTTAGGGTCATTCATGGCAGAAAGTTCTTCCAACTCTACCTGCTTCACTTGTAACTCAGATTTTGTGTTGCTAAAGGTATTGCGGCTCCACTCAACCAATGCAAGCCGACAACCTTTAATTTTCTCAAAAAGCCGATACATAGGACTTCCTGGACATGCTCCTGTCTCCCAGGCCTGACGAATGACATTTTCACATTCAGCATGTGATGCCCATTTCTCCTCAAAGCGTCGAGGTACCTTCTTCCTCCTACCCCGTTGGTCTGGGCTTGTGATGTTGATTAGGATTGGTATATGGTTAGAATAAGATGCTTGGAGATGAGACACACTGACATGAGGGAAAAGCTCTTGCCACTCAGCTGATGCACATGCCCTGTCCAATCGTTCTTGCACGAAAGCATCTCCAGGGCGACCATTGTTCCAAGTGTATTGGTTCCCCTGGAACCCCAGATCAACTAGGCCACAACATAACAAGGTACTTCGAAACTCCTGCATCGGTTGAATCGGCTTTGGACGGTTTCCTTGTTTCTCCCCTGAGTGTAGGATCTCATTGAAGTCTCCACAACATAACCACGGGTTTGGAAGCCTAGAGTGAAGGTGTTTCAAAAGCCGCCAAGATTCATGTTTATTCTGCTCCTCAGGCCAACCATAGAATCCAGTTAGTCTCCATGTGGGGTCGTTACCATTGTGGATAAGAGCGTCAATGTGGTGTGGTGAGAATGTTAGGATATGCAAATCCACTTCTTCCTTCCATAGTAATGCTAGTCCACCACTTCGGCGGACACTCAGTACAACAAACATGCAACGGTATGGTAAGTCAGATTATATCCGCCGCATTTCATCCACGGACTGTTTTGTTTCCATTAGAAACAAAATCTTGGGAGCTTTTTCCCTCGTAAGATGAGAGAGAACATCGACTGTACGTTGGTTCCCAAGCCCCCGGTAGTTCCAACTTAAAATACTCATTGTGCTCGACGGGGCTGGTCTGCAGCCTCCGCCGTTATGCTAGGTTTTGTTTGAGTAAGTACTGTAGAAGGAGTCTCTACCCCTTTGCTTTTCTTATAGGTTAGTTTCTTGTTCCCCTCAGTGTCTTCCATGCACTCCATCCTACCCCTCTTAGTTCCCACGTTGATGGTCACCCTAGGAGTATCAGTATTATGTATGTTGGGCATGTGGTCCACTCTTGTCGACTTGACTGCTCTTTCATTGGTCTTGTTTTGAGTATTTTTAATAAAGTCATGTGCAACCTCACGTGATTGCCCCACTTGTTTATTTGGCACGTGTGGTATGTGTTCTTAGCTAAGATATTGCACAGGAATACTGACAAGAGTTTCAGTTGGGTTTGAAAACTGATATTCAGTACCTGATTTAGGTCCCACGTTCCTCATAAATCCAGGTTTGGTGGCCTTGATTGTGTGATCTGTCGTTTCTTGCATTAAAGAGTCCAATCCCAAGATTTTGGTCTGTAATGACTCCAAAGTTAATGATTTTTGTGACTTGACATCCTTGGAATCCGCAAGAATATTACCGTTGCTTGATTTGGCATTATTCTCATTAATTGCTTCAGTCTGACGTGACAATGCACTGACAGCCTGTTGCAATGGAAACCGATCTGCTTGGCCCTTCTTCGGCGCCGTTTCTGACCTTGGTGCGCTTCTCGTCTGCCTTTGCCTAAAGCCACCTTCCGCTGCACCGTGATCCTCCCTCATCTTTGTACCGGCCCTCAGCCATTCACCATATGGTGTTTCTACTTCATGTCCGGTGCTTAAAGCGATGCAGGATCTCCTCTCATGGCTGAATCGGCCACACTGGAAGCAAAGCCCTACTAGTCTTTCGTACTTGAAGCCTATCCGAGTTTTATTCCCTTCCAGATTCAGAACTGACCCACCGCGGCGTATTGGCTTATCGAGAGGGATTTCCACTCTAACTCGGATGAATCGGGCTTGCTCAGCCGTGAAAGCCTTGGTGTCCACTTCGACCACTCGTCCCATGCCGCTTCCGATTTCCCGACCCACCTATTCTGAAAGTAAGTCAAATGGCAGTCCCCAGATTTGGATCCATATCGGGAGGACGGGGAAAGTGACAGAGCTCGCTGTCATGCCTATCTCCCACCTGCGGAGGACCAGTATGTTTCCGTCGAAACTCCATGGTCCGTTGTTCATCACCCACGTTAACTAGCTTTCAAGTGCAAAGGTGGGTGATGAACAACCCCCCACCCTTCAATTGCAAAGGGTAGATTAAAGAGCAGATCAGGTCTACTCATACTTTTAGTGCATACCCAATTGCAAAGGATAGACCAGGTCTGCTCTGCTTTGCTCCATCTTCTAAAAAAAAGGTCTGCTCTGCTCATACTTTTAGTGCATACTCAATTGCAAAGGGTAGACCAGGTCTGCTTTGCGCTGCTCTATCTTCTAAAAAAAGGGTTTGATCTGCTCATACTTTTAGTGCGTACCCAATTGCAAAGGGCTCTGCTCTGCTCTATCTTCTCAAAAAAAAAAAAAAAGGGTCTGCTCTACTTTGCTTAGGTTAATAAAAGTTCATTTTATAGATATCATATCATATGCCAAGGCTTTGCATCTTCAAGGGATTTTTTTCCCTGTTGGATCTAAATGCAAAAAATGTATTATTGGCTTATTGCATAGTTATATTTCTTTTCCACTTGCTGTAGTTTGCATATATTGCACATTTTTATATGAAATTGTTGTTGTTTTCTAGGCAAAGATTTTTGTATGTCTTTGATTCAAGAAGTGGAACAAATTCAAAATATTGTTATCTTCCTCCAGCAGTTTGCATACAGTTATATTTTTACTTAATTTCATTCATTTTCAAATAAATGTACGTTTGAATAAAATAAATATATTTAATTTTTATTTTCTAACCACGGGTTAGCGTCTGGTTCTTTAATAATGCTGAACTCCAAAATTATCATCAGAAAAAGCATTAAATAATATTCTTCTAAAAAAAAGCATTAAATATGGTTGACTAAAATTCAGAAATCTAGCTGCACATTTATATAAACATTAATTCTTTAACGGACAAGATTTGGCTATAAATTTGGTTGTAGCCTAGGGCTACACCTTCCTTTTAAAAAATTTAGCATTGCTATAAATTTTGGAAATCTAACCGTTGGATTATATGTTCTTTACTCTTTTAACACATATGTCAAATTTTGTGTCAACCGGATGTTATTTACTATATAATCCATAAATTTATTTTTTATGTAGAATTTCATACTATATAAACTTGCAATTTAAACAATTGATTAATGACATAACTATTGATTTTTATTGTTTGAAAATTTTGCTAGCATGTAATCGAAAGGTAGATTTGTCAAATTTCAAATTTAATAAAAAGATATTGAGTGAAATTGTACCCTTAGGCTACTATAAACGTTGTCCATTAAATAATGCCAAACTCCAAAATTATCATCAGAAAAAGCACTAAATAATAATCTTCGGACTTCACTTGAAAGGGAAAAACTAATGCACATAGCATATTTTACACGTTCTTAATTTTAGTGTATTTGGGCAGTGTGTATTTGCACACACTAATGTGCAATAACACTGCCTAATAATTTTACGAATGTGGTTTATTTTAATATATTTTTTAATGGGTTATTTTGATTCAAGTCTAGTCAATTAGTTTTATAAAAAAAAAGTCTAGTCAATTAGTCAATATTCTGTGTCATTAAAATTTTTTAATTAGTTGATAACAATATTATATACAAGGACTTTACAAATTCTGGTTACATCCAAATTACCAAAAAAAAAAAAAAAAACTAACTCCGATCATTTTATATTTTCTATTTACATGACAATCAAACAGCAGAATATGCGATTAATGAGAGTTTAAATCATAAAGGGCATTCCCATTAAGAATGTTAAAAATGCTAAAAGCTAAATTTTACCACCAACACACAAAAATACCTACTACATCAAAAATTTCAAGTGACAAAAATTTTGATACACAGCTATAGTAAGCTGTTGTTGAGGTTCAAAAAGAAATTAGACAGCCCACCAATAGGCCCACAGAGATAGAAAAGGTATTAGGCCCATTTCACACAAAAAAAGGAGAGAAAAATAAATAAATGGTGGGCTGTCACAGAAAAAGAAAGAAAAAAAAAGCCCAGAGGGGCTGGGATCCAGAGAAGAGGCCCAACCAGCGAACCAGACCAAACTGAGAAGGGAAAAAGCTGAGCCGGAATCCCAGAGAGCCTCCCAGAGGTAGAGGATCCTTGGGCGCGCAGGAGGATCATAACAGAAAAAATTAAAGAAAGGCAAGAGACAAAGGGCACGCGGACCCTGTGACCCAGACACGCAAAGGAGGTACAGAGCAAAAAACGCAGAAACCTGTTTCAACCGTTTAGAGATAAAGACAAGGAAGAGTAAAACTGGGAAAGGCTAGGACGCTGAGAAGAAAAAGCCAAAAGGGGCCTCAGACCAGCCAACGGGAAATCTGGAAATGGAAAGGAGCCGAGGGACTTTCATCTGGTTGGAACAAAAAGCAAGGAACTATGAAGAAAGGGGAAACGACATGATCCTGAAGCAACCAGGCACGGTACAGGCTTCAAAGGGTAAAACAGAGAAATCGCTAGTTCACCAGGGAGGCCGAAGTTGTGCTATAAAAGGAGGAAGGAATCCATGCTACGGGGGCATTCACTTATTTTCAGAACAATCAGACCATCTTAAGCATTCACCATTGTTTTCCTAAAATCCTAGAAAATTGCAGAAAATACTCTGTAACTTGAGAGAAAAACAGAGGAACCGTCCCGGTATCCCAGTGCAGCCATTATTGAACAAGCTCGGATTTAACAAGTTCAAATTTTGCAAGACTTTGAAGCTGTAATAGCTATCAAAGTCTGTAACTTATGAGCTTAGTTGAACCTTGCACCACGTCTTAGTGAGCATTGTAATCGTAACTTAATAAAATCAATGAAATATACCTCACGTAATTAGAGGATCCCTAGCTTGTTCTTACGTTATATTTCCATTTTGTCATTTGCATTTTTCTTTACTGCCCAAATGCCATTCAATGCAAATATTCTTGCTTTCTTTTTTTTTTTTTTTGCTAGCCATTTGTATTATGGAAAGTATGTTCTATGCACCAATTGATTATTAAAACAGCCCCTTTAGCTGCGGAGAATCAATCCCAGTCCACCAAGAACATCTCACACAGCCCAGAATTCTTGGGCCATAGTGCTGAAGAAGAAAAAGGCACTCTCACATTTTGGCGACTCCGCTGGAGACTGGGTAAAGAAGAGGGAAGAAGCAATCCCTTCGCAGAACATGCCTCCAAGACAAAGGAACAATAAAGGTGCAAACATGCCCCCCACTGCCTCTGAGCCCGTGGGAAAAAATGAAGTAGCCTCCAGACAAAGAGGCGAGGTGCCCTTAACAGAGCACGAGGCCGTGTCAGAACAGAGAAATGCAAGGCAAGAGCTAGACCCTATGGCTCAAATGACCGCGATGTTGAAAGAGTTGCAACAAGAAGTTCACATTCTCAAAGAAAGTAAGACACAAGAAGTCAGAGACAATGCCCCCCATGTGGGTAACCAAGACAGAACCCAGCCAGAAGGAGGATCAGTAGTGGGAGGAGGAACTAACCCCCAATATCTAACACTGGCAGATGTCAGTGCCCTCCTGGACCAAGAAAGGGAAAAACTCTCCAGGACCCCCAAGCAATTTTCTCTGGATCCCCCATTCCCACCAGAACTCCTTGGCAAACCATATCCCAAGGGATATGAGCCACCAAAGTTCCATCCTTTTGACGGAAGGAATGGAAGTGCAGTAGAACACGTGAGTAGGTTTGTCCACACAATGGGTCCCTACGCAGGAGACCAGGAGCTATGCCTAAGAGAGTTCGCTAAGTCCCTAGTGGACAGAGCGTACACTTGGTACACTACACTGAGACCTAGGTCCATTAAGACCTGGGACGAAATGATGGAAAGATTTTGTGCAAAATATTACCCTGGTGAGGACAAGGTCACTTTCCAAAGCCTTCAGATGGTGAGGCAGAGGCCTGGAGAGGATCTTATCCAGTTCATCAAAAGATTTGAAGATGTGTCCCTAGACTGTTATGGGGACCATGAAGAGAAGGAGCTCGTGGAGACTTGCATCTCTAACATGCTTTTCGATTACAGACTCAACCTCGAAAATCTATGTATCACACAGTTTGCTGACCTGTTGCAGAGAACAAGAAGGACAGCACAAACTATGAGGGCGAAGAAGGCGCCAGTACCCCAAGCCATGACAACATCGGTGGGAGAAAAAAGGAAGAGGCCTGATGGAAAAATGTTCGAGGAACCACCGGTGATCCCATGTACTGTAGAAGAATTAAACCACGTCCTAGACAAATGGATCGGGGATGGAGTAATTAGGCCATTCACTATGTCCAGGCCACCAACCGAAGAAGAAAGGAAAAATCCTTTGTTTTGCAGGATTCACAATTACGTTAAGCATTTCACCAAGGATTGCTGGACCCTCCGCAGGCTTTTCCACAGGAAGCTAAGAGAAGGAACCCTGGAGCTCACCCAGAAGGAACCAGAAGTACAAAGAAACCCCCTGCCCAACCACAAAGGTAAGGGAGTGGTAGCTGTGGTAATCCAATGGGAACTCGGCAGAAGCAGAGGAGCCAGGAGGATCCTTCCACCCAAACACAGTCAAGACCCTCCAGAAGAATCCCAAGTTCAGGTCACTATTCAATCAGTTGGGATTTGGACCAGAAGCAAGAAGGGTGGCCACGGAATCCCTCATGACTATAGCAGCAGATTCAGGAATGGAATGTTTCACAGCAGAATCACATGCCAGTCGAGCCTTCTTAGAGACAACAAATGCCATAACCTTCACTGATGAAGATATGGAGGTTGAGCATCCAGACCACCGTAGACCTTTTTACCTAATGGCCACCATAAATGGTGTCCAAATCAGAAGAGCACTTGTAGACACAGGGGCATCACTCAACCTCATAGCCCTGAGTACCTTGGAAGCCGTGGGTCTAGCTGGAAGGAGGATCCTGGGGGCTCCCATGGAGATAACTGGATTCGGAGGGTCAGTAGAATCAACCGAAGGATATATACAGCTAGCCCTAAGGGTGGGGCCAATAGTGGCCTTAACCAGATTCCATGTAATCAATTCAGAAGTATCTTACCATGTACTCCTGGGACGGCCATGGCTCCATAAGCACCGCCTTATACCATCCACGTACCACCAGTGCGTGAAGGGGAGGTTGAATGGGAGGCCTGTAAGGATCCCTGCCAACCACAACCCTTTCAACCAAGGAGAAGTAAACTTTGTAGAAACAATGTTTTATGATGAGTTAGGACCTGATGATGAAAGTCCCATGCCAGGGACCCCAGGAACACCTATTTTGGAAAAAGAAAAGGGAGGAGGTACCTACGACTTGAGGGACCTCCTAAAGAGAAAAAGGCAAAAGAAGGAGCCCAGCGCCTCAGAATCCCGGAAGTGTGTAGTAGTACGAAAGCCTGGGGGAAGATTAATATATCGTTTGTGAATGTGCGCGGGACCTGAGTGCATCGTGCAGGAAGGTCCCGGACCACCAGAATGTATAATGGCCCAGGAGGAAGTCCAAGAGGAACCAGTCAAAGAGACACAAATCCAGCCTGAGGAAGAATTACAGGAAGTAAACTTAGGGGCTAAACTGGGATCCCAGAAGCCTGTTTTCATCAGTAGTCGATTGACAACACAAGAGAGGGGGCTACTGCTGGCTTTGCTCAAAGAATACGCAGATGTGTTTGCATGGACCTATGATGAGATGCCTAGTCTGGATCCTGGATTAGTGATCCATGCTCTCAATGTGGATCTAGGAGTTAAACCAGTGATCCAACCAGCCAGGGTCTTTCACACTAATATAGAAGCCCAGATAACTCAAGAGGTCAAGAAGCTACTAGCAGCTGGTTTTATCAAACCCATCCAGCACCCCAGATGGCTTTCTAACATAGTACCTGTGAAGAAGAAGAACGGCCAGATCCGTTGCTGTGTAGATTTTCGCAACCTGAATAAAGCATGTCTAAAAGATGAGTTCCCTCTGCCTAATATTGACCTCCTTGTGGATTCAGCTGCGGGGAGTTCCATGTTCTCATTCATGGACGGGTATAGTGGGTACAACCAGATTCGCATGGCTGCCAAGGATGCCAAGAAAACAGCATTCAGGACACCAATCGGAAATTTTTATTACACTGTGATGCCCTTCGGCCTTAAAAATGCAGGAGCCACATACCAGCGAACCATGATAGCCATCTTCCATGATATGATGCATGAGGAAATGGAGGACTATGTGGATGATATTGTGGTCAAATCAAAAACTAGGACAGGGCACCTTCAGATACTTGAACGAGTTTTCAAAAGATGCAGAGAATACAAGCTACGCATGAACCCCATGAAATGTGCCTTTGGAGTATCTGCAGGAAAGTTCCTCGGGTTCCTGGTGCATCATAGAGGCATAAGTGTAGACCCAGCCAAAGCTGCAGCCATTGCTACTATGAGAAGACCAGCGACAGTGAGGGAGCTCAAAAGCTTCCTAGGAAGGGTTTCCTACATCAGGAGATTCGTGCCAGGACTGGCTTTGGTCACAGGGGGCTTATCCAAGCTGTTAAAGAAAAGAACTGAGTTCACCTGGGGAGCAGAACAGCAGGAAGCCTTCCAAAGGGTCCAACAGATCATGAATCATCTGCCCACTCTCCAGGCACCAGTACGTGGGCGACCCTTGCTATTATACTTGGCATCAAATGCCCAAGCAATAGGAGCCCTGCTGGCCCAAGAGGATGATGGTGGGAACGAGCAACCTGTTTACTATGTGAGCAGGACATTCAAGGATGCTGAAACCAGATATCCCAGGATAGAAAAGGCTTACCTAGTGGTTATTTACGCATCTCAGAGGCTGAAGAGATATTTCTCAGCCCACCAGATCCTTTTAGTAACTAAATCACATCCCATAAAAGCACTCCTGCATCAGCCCCTCCTAACAGGGAGAATAGCACAGTGGCTGGTCCTGCTTTCTCAATATGACATAGGCCTCAAGACCCCCAAGGCCGTCAAAAGTCAAGCCATAGCAGATCTCCTGGCGCAATTCCCAAGGAGGGAGGAAAGCCTACTAAGCGAAGAGATCCCAGGTGAAGTAGCAGTAGCAGAAATCCCTGGAAAGAAATGGACAATGAGATTTGATGGGTCAGCTACAACAACTTCAAATGGGGTGGGAATTGTACTGAGTTGTGAAAATGGAGACACCATACCTCTATCCTTTAAGCTTGGTTTCTCCTACTCCAATAATGCAGCTGAGTACGAGGTGTACTTAACCGGGCTAACTATAGCACTAAGTATTGGGGTAAAACACATGAGAGTACTGGGAGATTCCAATCTCGTGGTATCCCAGGTGAAAGGTGACTTTGCATTAAGGGAACAAAGTTTGGCAGCCTACAGGACATGGGCATAAAGGCTGGAGCAGGAATTCCTGACCTTCAGCATAGAGAACACGCAGAGAAGTGAAAACAGATTTGCAGATGCGCTTGCCACCCTGGGATCCCAAGTACCATTCAAGGGAAAAGACACTCTAGTCAGAATAGGAAGGCAGGAGCATTCCATCTTAAAAATCCTCCAACAAATATCCCCTGAAGAGTCCAAGCAATGGGACTGGAGGAGCGAAGTGAAAGAAAAAATGAAAGAAACAGGGTCTGGAGGGAATGTTAAGGAGCTGAGAGACTACACTCTAATAGAAGGAGAATTATACAGAAGACTGCCCGGAGGAATCCTATCCAGATGTATTAATGAGAAAGAGGGGAAGCTGAGGTTGGAAGAACTACATACCCAAGTCTGCGAGACCTCAGAAAAGATCAGTCTATACAGGAGGATGCAGCATATGGGGTACTACTGGCTAAATATGAGCAAAGAAGCATCAACTATACAGGAAAAATGCCAAGAATGCCAACCTTCGATAGACAGGGGAGAAAGCTATGCTGTATTTGTTACAGAAGACTGGAGGACTCCTTTTATGGAATACTTGGCTCTAGGGATCCTACCAACTGACAGAACGCTGGCCCACCAGCTCAAGAAGCTCGCAGTCAGGTATTTCTTGCAGAATGGGATCCTATTCAAAAGGGGATACAGTGGAGATCCCCTAAGATGCCTGGGACCAAGGGAAGTCAGGGAAGTGGTCAGGGAAGTCCATTCTGGCAATTGTGAGAGTCACCCAGGAAAAAGGAGGCTCTATAAACAGTTACTACTATTGGGGTATTACTGGCCAACAATGAAAAAGGACTCCGAGGAGGTAGTCAAAACCTGCCACGCATGTCAAGTCCTTGGAGATGCAATTCATACTCACCCAAATACGTTATAGGACATGACAACCCCATGGCCTTTCCACACTTGGGGGCTTGATCTCATAGGACCTATAAATCCTCCATCCAGTGGTTATATATGGATCTTGGCAGCCACTGAATATTTTACAAAATGGGTAGAGGCCATCCCCTTGAAGAAGGCCACTGGAGCAGCCGTAGCAAACTTTATTCGAGGCCATATCATTACGAGGTTTGGGATCCCCAGGAAGTTGATCAGTGATAACGGGACCCCATTCATAAATAAAGACATGAAGGGGTTAACAGAGGCTTACTACATCAAGCATGGAAGGTCAACACCGTACTACCCACAAGGAAATGGCCAGGCAGAGGCCACTAATAGGGTGATCTTGAAGATCCTTAAAAAAATGAAGCAAGAATATGGAGGAAAATGGAGTGACCACCTGGCAGATGTACTTTGGGCATGCAGGAGCTCTGTAAAAGCAACCACGGGATTTTCACCATTCTCCCTGGTCTATGGGACAGAAGCCATCAGCCCAGTAGAATTAATTGTTCCCACACCAAGAGTAGTACTTGAGGAAAGTCAGGAGGACACCGAGGACACAAACAATGAAAGGAGGCTAACAGACCTGGAAGGGGTAGGGGAAGAAAGAGAGCTAGCCAAAAGAAGAAGCCAGAGGTACCAGCAAAGGATGACAAGAGCGTATGCACAAGCAGTACGCCTGAGAACTTTCACTAAAGGGCAGTTGGTACTAAGGACAGCAGAACATGTGAGAAGAAGCCTATCGGGACCCTCCAAATTTGCCCCAAGGTGGGAAAGACCCTACATCATCAGGGAGGCCCATGATAGTGGGTACTACTACCTCACGAAGGAAGATGGGACAATCCTGACAAAGCCCATAAATGGGAAGTGGCTGAAACAATACTACGCATGAGAAGAGAGAGGTCTCAGTACACTGGAATCCATTTGCCTAAATGCTCCAACCTGCTAAGTGTTCTTTTTTTTTTCCTTCTTTCATATATATTATCATTTAAGTAATTCTATTCGAAACAGGAGGTAGAAGGACATTCTATGATCCTTGCTATCTTGGTTAGATTTGCTGTGTTCCTTGAATGATATTTATGTTTTTAAAGTTCAATGAAATTTCTTCTTTTTTCTCAGTTATTAAATCCTAAGTATCACAAAATTCCTAATACGGACGAAATCAGGGGAGGATACCTGAGAAAGTCTTCTTACATGACCCAGGATCACCCCACAGATAACTACAAACAGTTGAATTTAAATACATGGTCTCGGACCTCAGGCATATACTGAGGATACCTAGCCCAGTACTTGATAAAAAAAAAAACTTGCCAAGATTCATGAGCTGGGACAAGTAAGAATACCAAACGTACCCAGCTCAGTACTTGTGCAACAAAAAGAAAGGGGAGAATACCTGGGGAAATCTTCTGATGCATAACCCAGGATTACCCCACAGATAGCTGCAAAGCAGCTAAGTTTCAAATACATGGTCTAGGATCTCAAACATAAATTGAAGATACCTAGCCCAGTACTTGATAAAAAAAAAAAAAAAAAAAAAAAAAAAAAAAAAAAAAAAAAAACTTGCCAAGATTCATGAGCTGGGACAAGTAAGAATACCAAACGTACCCACCTCAGTACTTGTGCAACAAAAAGAAAGGGGTGAATACCTGGGGAAATCTTCTGATGCATAACCCAGGATTACCCCATAGATAGCTGCAAAGCAGCTAAGTTTCAAATACATGGTCTAGGATCTCAAACATAAATTGAAGATACCTAGCCCAGTACTTGATAAAAAACGAAAAGAAAAAAGAACCTGCCAAGTTCATGAGCTGGGACAAAAAGAATATAATAATATGTTGCCAAATGTACCCAGTTCAGTACTTGCGCAATCAAGAAGAAAAGGAGTGGGTACCTAGTTGGAACCTGCAACAAAACTTGCGAATCACAGGCTAGGGCTCAAGCAAAAAAAAAAAAGGAAGACAAGAAAGGAAGATCCACATGCCATTTGAAGAGGATCAGAAGCAACACTTAGAAGCCATACTAAAGCATAAATACATAGAAGCAGTCTCAAAGCACAAGTGCAGATCTAAACAAAAGAGAACCAGCAGCATTGTCCAACTAAAGAAATAGAAAATTTATACAATCCCAAATTGTTCACACGTATTCAAACAGTCAAAAAAAAAAAAAAGAAAAAAAAAAGAAAAGCTAAGAAAGGAGGCTAGCCAACAAAGAGCCACTCGAGGGAAGAGCAAGGACGGCTGAAGAAAGAACCCTCTGCCTTTTGACTTTCAGATCTTGCAGAGTCTTGTGAGCACGAACTAAAGCTTCCTCAGCAGTAGCAATCTCAGCATCAATACTTTTAGAAGCTTGCCTCTGGAAGAGCGCTTGGGCTAGTGATCGCAGGTACTCCAGCAGAAAGGACAAGTTGAACTTGGCCTCCAAAAGATCCTGAACAACTCCCCTCCATTCCAAGAGCTTTTCCTCAGAAAGAGAGTCCAGCGAAGAATCTCTCAGAGAAATCAACACGGCGCACAGCAGCTCCATCAGAATGTTCCCCAAGAATACTCCTCCTCTGAAACCAAGGGTAAAATCCCTATGACTTTTAAGCAACCCTTCTAGTAATGGCAGACCTTCCACAGGCACAGAGAACTGCAAGAAGTTGCCATAGGAGGATCCGAAGCGGCATAAATGACTGGCAGGGAGGCTGTTGAACTCCAGAAGATCAAAACGAGCCAAAAAGGTGGGGAGCCTTGAAGCAGGGTCTGAAACAACCACCTCTGGGGCCTTCCCCTTTGCTGCATCATCACCCAGGGTCCCAAGGGAACCTTCAACCCCCTGAACAACATAAGGGTCAGCAACTTGAGTGGATCCTACACCTCCCTCAGGAACCACTATTTCAGGATTTTTGATATCAACCCCTGCAAAAAAAAGGGGGGGGGGGGAACTTAGCTTCAAAAAAAAAGAGAAAAAGAAAAAAAAAAAAAAGAGGGGGGGGGGGGGGGGGAACAAAAAGTGATAGAGAAAAGAAAAAAAACCAGTATCAGCCTCTTAGGGTGAAATTTCCTCCTCTTCCTCCTCTGATTTCTTGAAAGATTCTAGGAAAGAACACATGGCAAGTTGAAGAAAAGGTGAGGAAGCCCAAGCAAAACGGCTAAAAGAAGGCAAGGACACAGGGGGCTTCGCCATAACAAAAAAAAAAAACACAAAAAAAGGGGGGCGAGGGAAGAAGAAAGAAAGAATGCAGTAAGTACAGTCAACACCCCACCTTCAGAATCCTCCGATTCCAAAGAAGTAGCAGCACCAGAGGCAGATCTTGCAGTGGCTTGGTCTGAAAAGAAGAAGAACTCAAAAAAAAAAGAGAGAAGGGGTGCAAAAGAGATAAAGATAAAAGGCTATATATAAAAGAAAAGAAAGGCTCACTTGTTTGCCCGGATGATGATGCGCCTCCCAAGGTCCTTGTACTTAACCCAGTCTGAGGTAACACGGTCCTGACAGGGCTGGGAATCTGTTCAAAGTGAGAACCTGGGGACGCGGGAAGCTTGGGAGCCTCAGGACCTTGGGCAACCTGGACATCCTGCGTTGGTTGCCAGGTTTCCTCAGCTATGCCACCAATGGGAGCCTCCTCCTCCTTACTCTGAGATGCAGTTTCAACCATCTCCTCCTCCAAAGTCTCACCAACCACAGGGGGAGGAACCTCAACCTAAAACAAAAAAAAAAAGGAGGATGAGCAAAATGATAGCATGAGTGAATGACACTTGTGAAATAAATATGAGGAAGCAGCAAAAGACACAGATAAGGAAAACCATACCACATCTTCACCAGAAGATTGACTTCTACCCTTCCTGGGATCTAGCTTACGTTTGGACTGCACAAAAGAAAAAAGAAATCACTCATTAGTTCAAAAAAAAAGAGAAAAGGGAAGAAACAACAAAGCTACAAAAAGAACAAAGGAGGAAAGAGGCCTTGCCCTTCTTTCTCTTTCAACAGGGTCTCCAAGTCTCTGTTGTCTACTACAGGTACGTCCAGAGGGTCCCAAGGAACCATGAACTGAAGGACTCACAGGAGCTGGGGGAAAAGAAGACTCTACCTTAGTCTTCACCCGGCCCTTTGTGGCCAAAGGTTGCTCCACTTCCTTCTCCTTAGCAAGTACCAACTGTTTCCGGGATTTTCCAGCCTTCTTCTTCTTTGGCTTAGGGCCAACATCCTCTGCAGTCTCTTTAGCCGCGGCCTCCTTCAGTTTTTCCTGTTTAATTGCTTTCCCTTTACTCATGCCTATGGGAGCACTGGGACTTATGGCTTCTACTGCCCCTTTCTTAATTGGTACCCCAGCAGAAGCACCAACAACAAGATCACACCCCAACCAGTTCTCTGGGAAATCCTGCACATAAGTCACCCAGCCTTCTCTAGAAGCATGCCATTCTGCAAAACCAGTTTTGCTGCTTACAGCAGCAGAAACGATACCAGCAGTAGGCAGGGATAGGCGCCTGTTGGATGTTGGGGCAGAAGAGATGTTAGGGTTAGGCACTCTCCCAATTGTCTCAGAACCAGCATAATCAGCAAAGGATTTCTGAACCCTCCTCCAATAACCAGCATAGCCACTAGAGGCAAAAACTCCTCTCTGAGAGTTAGGCACAACAAACTGAGGACTCCGTCGTGACCAATAAGAAAAGGCCTGAAGTCTCATGAAGGGATCGAAAGAAGGAAGAGAAGGAACTATGTCATTAAACACTGGGGGAATATCCTAATCAAAACCGAACTGCCGAAGTACTCAATACGCCGAGTAATGGGTGTACCGTGGGCCAGTAGAGGAAAGCACAGGAAGCCAGGAAGGACTAATGCAAGCCAAATAGGCTAAGCTACCTTCATCACCACGTCGTAAATCAAAGATATTCCCTGTAGAAGTCAGAAAAGGAGATAACACAGAATCGCAAACAAAACCAGGGCTAAACTCCCGAGGGGAGCGCCAATTCAAATGGCCCGCCTGATCAAACAACTCAACCAAGTTAAGATTGCCACCTTTTAGACTCAGCCAACGGAAAATAATAGGGTAGCTGTCAGTAGAGCTGCCATAAAGCCCTTTTATCACATCAGGGGAACCCTGAAACTTATCTTTCACAAATTTTAAATTTCTACATTTTGCCAATGTAACTGAAGAACGATCCCACATAAATACCTGGAGAATGGCGCAATGAAGCGAAGAAGTGATAACATAACAAGAATCACCCTCTGCCTCATCTCCATGAAGTTGGTCCAATTGAGAGTAAACATGGCCCAAAAACATGGGGGCTAAAGGATATTGAGCGCCCTGAGCTGACTTAATCGCCAAAGGAAAAAGAGTGGACTTGATTCCATACCCGGGGAATTTGCTGAACAAGAACTTGCTAAGCCAAAATGAAAGGAACCCAGCACGCCTGACTTCCTTATCCTTCTCACGCGAAAGAGTCATAACCCACCTGCCCATCCTGGCCGGTTTCCCACCAGAAGAAGCAGTACGTCCACCAAAGTGAGCAAATAATTTCTCTTCCACTTCGAGATCCTCGTCAGAAAGCTTAATATCAAAGGGGTTTTCATCCCCAAGCACAGGAAGGAGAAAATTGTTGACTACATCTTCCAAGGTAACAGTCAACTCACCAACAGAAAAGGAAAAAGTGTGCAGAGCAGGACACCAGCGGCGCACCAAATGCCTAAGGCCTTTGGCGTCTCTGAAACCCTTAAGATTCCTGGAAATAGCCACCGCCTTCAGGACGCCGGCACGTTCCAAGCGGCCCACAAACTCTTTATCAGAAAGCTCATTATCCACCCAAATGGGCCAGCCCTGAATCTTTCCAGCAACAAAATCAAAGAAGATGGGAACCGCTTCTCGAAGTCCTCGCCTGATTTGGAGATCAAAAATCTCCCTAGGGTCTGGAACTTGCGTAGAACCAACAAAACCCGTTTGACCAAAGAAAACCCAGGTGTGAGGGGATGAAGGGGTTTCACCATGAGATACCCGAGGAAAGAATAAACTAGGAGTGTACCAGGGGTCTCACAAAGGAAAAGCAGGGCGCACAGTGACGGACTCATCCTGCGCAGAACTAGAAGAGCCCTCACCTTCAAAAGGGCTGGGAGTACGTTCTTTCCTTTTTCGAGAAGAAGAAGAGGCCATTGAGGTAGTGGGTATTTGAAGAAAGAAAAAGAAAGAAGATGGCGATGATACTGATCGAAAAGAGGTTGGTAACAGAAGACTCAGGTAGACGAGGAAGAAGAGTAATGAGAAAAATGTTAGAAGAGAAGGAATAAGAACAGTTAGAGAAGACAACGTGTGGAAAGATGCGCCAGTTGCGAGGAATTAAATTTAAAAAGAAAGAGGTTATCAGCAGTTATTAATGAGTGTATGGGAAACGTAAAAGTAGGTGGTGGGAGTTTTATTTCAACCCAACTGCCACGTACCACGAAAAGGGGAAGAGTCACAAAAAAAAAAAAAAAAAAGAGAGAAACAAAGGAGCCAGGATACCAAAAAAAAAGAGAGTAGAAGATCAGGATCCCCGTGGAAAAATCAAAACAAGAAGGGATCTTGCAAAAAAAAAAACTCACGCATGGGCTGCGGGCAACCCATGAGCTCGGGGGGCTAAATGTTGAGGTTCAAAAAGAAATTAGACAGCCCACCAATAGGCCCACAGAGATAGAAAAGGTATTGGGCCCATTTCACACAAAAAAGGGAGAGAAAAATAAATAAATGGTGGGCTGTCATAGAAAAAGAAAGAAAGAAAAAAGCACAGAGGGCTGGGATCTAGAGAAGAGGCCCAACCAGCGAACCAGACCAAACTGAGAAGGGAAAAAGCTGGGCCGGAATCCCAGAGAGCCTCCCAGAGGTAGAGGATCCTTGGGCGCGCAGGAGGATCATAACAAAAAAAATTAAAGAAAGGCAAGAGACAAAGGGCACGCGGACCCTGTGACCCAGACACGCAGAGGAGGTACAGAGCAAAAAACGCAGAAACCTGTTTCAACCGTTTGGAGATAAAGACAAGGAAGAGTACAACTGGGAAAGGCTGGGACGTTGAGAAGAAAAAGCCAAAAGGGGCCTCAGGCCAGCCAACGGGAAATCTGGAAATGGAAAGGAGCCGAGGGACTTTCATCTGGTCGGAACAAAAAGTAAGGAACTATGAAGAAAGCGGAAACAACACGATCTTGAAGCAACCAGGCACGGTACAAGCTTCAAAGGGTAAAACAGAGAAATCGCTAGTTCACCAGGGAGGCCGAAGTTGTGCTATAAAAGGAGGAAGGAATCCATGCTACGGGGGCATTCACTTATTTTCAGAACAATCAGACCATCTTAAGCATTCACCATTGTTTTCCTAAAATCCTAAAAAATTGCAGAAAATACTCTGTAACTTGAGAGAAAAACAGAGGAACCGTCCCGGTATCCCAGTGCAGCCACTATTGAACAAGCTTGGATTTAACAAGTTCAAATTTTGCAAGACTTTGAAGCTGTAATAGCTATCAAAGTCTGTAACTTATGAGCTTAGTTGAACCTTGCACCACGTCTTAGTGAGCATTGTAATCGTAACTTAATAAAATCAATGAAATATACCTCACGTAATTAGAGTATCCCCAGCTTGTTCTTACGTTATATTTCCTTTTTGTCATTTGCATTTTTCTTTACTGCCCAAATGCCATTCAATGCAAATATTCTTGCTTTCTTTTTTTTTTTTTTTGCTAGCCATTTGTATTATGGAAAGTATGTTCTGTGCACCAATTGATTTTTAAAACAGCCCCTTTAGCTGCGGAGAATCAATCCCAATCCACCAAGAACATCTCACACGGCCCAGAATTCTTGGGCCATAGTGCTGAAGAAGAAAAAGGCACTCTCACAGCTGTTATCAATAATAGCTCACTATAGCATAAATGTTAAACCAAATATTATTTTTTTATCCAACAGTCACTTTTTCTTTTTCTCATCTTTCTTCTCTCTTCTCTCTCACTTTCCTCTTCTCTCTTTCCCATAACTTCTATTTCTCTCTATTTCACAGTTTGAGCTCCTCCCCTTCAAGGTTCATCGGTTGAGAACTTCAAAGCCCAAACGCCACTGGACATGAAATCCACTTCGCGTTCGGAGTGTTGTTGCCGATATAGAGGTAGAGCTTGAGGGCAGGGTGATTTGATTTTGTGGATCTGGGTTCTGTGTTTTGATTTTAGCGGGGTGATTTAATTTTGTGACTTGGTGGGTTCGTGGGTCTTTGATCGGCATGGGTAGCGGCATTGAGGGGAGGTCGGCACGGGTCATCAGTTAAGAGTTCGGCGTGGGTCATCGAGTCGATTGGCGTGGGTCTTTGATCGGTGTGGTGGTCGTTGGAATTGTGGTAGCTGATGGCTGGTCACCTTACTTGACTCCGACCAAGCTGATTCACTCGCTGCCTCACTTGCAGGTATGGATTAGGTCATAAGCGATGGCTTTGATGTGCTTTTGCTTTCTCTCGATGGTTGTTTTTCTTTTTCCTTTTCTGATTGTTGGTGGTGATGAGGTTGTGGGTTTGGGTTTTTGGTTGTGATTTTGGAGGGTTGTTTTTCTTTTTCTTTTTCCGGTTGTTGGTGGTGAATGGTGATGAGCTTGTTGGTTTAGGTTTGTGATTTGGTTATGATTTTGGTGGTTGGTGGTCATGGTTGTGGGTAGTGGTGAAAGTGGCAGTTGTTGTTGCTATGGTGGCACTGGTGGGTGGTTTTATTTTTCTTTTTGTTTTTGATGGTGGTGGCTAGCAACGGCTAGCTGTGGGTGTGAGTTTGCAAAGAAAGTGGTGGGTTTTCAGAGAAAAGGGAGAGACACAGATAAGAAGAGAGAGAAAGAAACATATAGAGAATAAAAAAAATAATATTTAAATGAAGTGGTAAAAAAAAAAATAGAATCTTTGATGTATGATGTATTATAAAGTGAGGTGTTAAAAGCCAAAAAGTAATGTTTTGAGACAGTAAATGCTAAAAATTTTGACTCCCTTAATGAGAATGCTCTAAGAATGTAAACTCGGTCATTTTTAAGTCTTTGAACTTAACAATGTCTTTATCCAAGTACAAGCTGTGAGTCATTGTTGGTGTTCAGACTTTGGAGTGTAAAATTTTGCAACAAATTGAGTCCATATAATGATGTAAAGAGAAAAAACCATGCATGTGGATGGGCCAAATTTATTATCTATTAGATATATATTATTCCAATATAATATGCTAAATCCTATAATTAATAGATTTCTAGTAAAAGTAGGAGACTTGGTTTATACAATATATTAGCCAAGCCTAATCCTACTTTTTGTGCAAGCCAAGTCTCATACTTATACTAAAAGTCTATTAGCCATAGGGTTTAGCCTAATATATATAATATATACCCATGTTGGGCTTATTGTAATACATGATTTGTACTACATTTTCATATAATAATTCATGATTTGTACTACACTCTTATATAATACAGATGTAGCCCTTTTAAGGTTTCATGTTCTCATGTTCACTATTTTTGTGTATTCTCTGTTTTATACTTCAACTTCTTTTTTTCTATTTTTTTGGGTCAGATTTAATTTGACATCAATATTTTATCATTTTTAACGTGGTATAAGTTAATCTTCAACATTATCCATCCATTGTATCATTATTAGCATCATTTTGAAACCTTTTAAGTATCATTATACAAATTTAAATGAAAAAAAAGACATGAAAAAAAATGGTTAAAAAATCAATAATGTTATATTAGCCCAATGTAATAGGCCCAAGCCTAATCATACATTGTGCAGAAAACAAGTCTCCTACTTGTACTAGAAATCTATTAGTTTAGAGTTTAATCTACTATATATACCCATGTTATAGTTCATTGTAACACTTGATTTGTATTACACTCTTATATATTAAAGTTGTAATCCTTAAGGGTTTTTTTCGTAAACGTAGGCTGTTAGGCTGAAATACGTATACTTCATGTTCTTGTATTTTATATTTTATGCTTCTCTCATCCCTATATATTCTAGCATATTCAACATGGTTATATCAAAACTAATATTTAACATGTGATAATTAAATTCACTTAATCATCAAGTTCTTGATTTCAAAAGACATTTATTTATGAGCAATATCCCGTACATAATTTTATTCATACATATATTCTTATTGAAAGCCCTTTAAAAGTTCAAATGAAAAATATGAACAGACACTTCTGTGAGTAAGATTAGAATTAAAAGAAAAGACATACAAAAAAACTGGTAAGGAAACCAATAATGTGATGATTAAAATCATCAAGTTCTTGATATCGCAAATATTTATTTATGATTAATATTGAGTACATGAATTTTTATGTTATCATTACTCTTATTGAAATCACTTTAAAGGAAAATAACCATATGCCAAATTATAAATAAAGCCATAAATAGACACTTCTTCTACACACTTTTGAAATTAGAAGAAACTAAAGTCACCATATAAGTGACCACACACTACATTGAAATAACAACCGAGAGATGCGTCTTTTTGGACTGAGAGTTTAAACACCACAATAGACTTTGAGAGTAAGTTCTTTATGATAAGCGGCTAGTCTTTTTTGTTCTTGAGCATAATCACGAAGATTTATTGGCTTGTAGTGTAAGGGATGCTCTTCATCGACTAATTCTTCTGGCACACATATCGTCTTATTGTTGTGCGAAAACAACCCAAGTGAATATCTTGTCTCAAGATTTTCAGCCAACAAAACTCGATGGATGCAAGCTTTTATCCTATCATTGCTCCATACCTTGATCAAGCAAAACACGCATCCATCAATTCCATTGAATATGACCTTGTAAAGCATATCATAACATATTGGTACAATATTGGAAAGCTAAATTAACCGGAGTTGATATAGATTGTGAAAATACTTAAATTGATCACACCATTAAGACAAAACAATAAATTAATAATCTACTTCCAAATTTACGTAGTTTTGTAACGAAGTAGAATGATATAGTAATTATTTTCTCTAATTTCCAAAAAAGTTCTATGTTCGGAGCTAACGAATCGAGTAACTGAACATTCACCTCGATCTTACTTCTCTATTTTGGTTAAGAGGAGTGAGAAAAAGTAAAGTTTTCCGTGAAGAAAATCTAGACCTTGAAATTTGGGTAGTTTATAATAAGTAATTTGGAAAACTATGATTAATCTTTATTTATTGTCCGCTTATGAATTCACAAGGCTATTTTCCAACAAGATAAGATAAATGCCAACTTCTGATAATTTATCTAATAAAACTAATCATAATCCTTCATAGTTTAAATTATAGACTTATTTTAATATATCACAACAAATTCGTAATTAAAAGATCTAACATATTTGAATTTATTTTATTTGTTTATAAATATTATAAATTTTGAATCTATAGCAACCTTGCGCTTTATTATTGGTTTAAAATGTCAATTTATTTTTGTTATGGTGAATATTTGATCTCAAGCCCTTATTCGATAATAATGGATTTTAACAATTAAACTAATTGAAACTAATAATATATTGAATTAAATGTGACAAACTACAAATATTACTCATCCAATTCAATACTAAATATTCAACACTACATTCTATACATTATGCTTCCTTATTTTTTATTGATTTTCCATCAATAGAATTAATATTTTTTTGTGTGACTCTCTTATTCTTAAATATTCCTACATAGGACAGTAAAAAGAAATAAATAAATAAAGAGAGGAATATCTATAGCAATTTTGCAAGAGCAAGCAATTTAAACCATAATTTGCGTATAGTAATTGCCCACCTGGAGTCCATCACCTGCCAAGAATATAAAGGATGAAGGGGAGGGATCAAAATCAATCCATTCATCATCCTTTGTTTTTATCACCAAACCCTTCACACGATTTTGGTGAAGTATGGTGGTAAAGTGCTTGTCCGTGTGAATGCCAAGGCCACTGTTGGTCCCAGTTTTCTGAGGTTCATTATATTTTATAATGCCGAAACTGTGAGTAGTTGATTCCATGTGAGAGTCATAGTAATCCCCCACGCCATAATTTTCAAATACCATTTTTGTCACCATTTTATCTAATTCCGCCATCAGCTTCACATATGAATCAGTACTTTCGCTAAACAAGAGAAAACACATCAAAAAGTGTTACTGTTACGTTGTAAATGGTTTTTTTTTTTTTTTTAAAGAAAAAGAAAAAGGAAAAAAAGACAAGCTATTAGAGAATACTGTGATTTTATTATCTTCTTATAGTTAAAATAGAAGAAGATAAGATTTCGATTAGGTTATCACCGGACATGATGATTCCCATTGGGCCAGAAGATATTGGTAAACTCTTGAGTTACATCTGTGGAGGTTGCATTATCAATCACCAGGCGTTCATACGTAGGAGAAGAGAAATAGCCATGGAATGGCCTTTCAGAAGTGAATTTCATTTTGGTTTCTGTGGGGAACTCAAACAACTTTCCAAATGTGCTAAAGATTGTGTTGTGAAGCTCTGAAGGAATTATATTGCTAATCTCCACTACAAAACAACCGTATTCTTCAAGTGCACGGCAAACATCTTTGCGAGCTGAGAACCATGTTTTTGTACCAGGTTTCAGGTCCAAGTTGGAGAGATCAACAACTGGAATCTTGGCTTGTGTTTTGGTAGCCATGATTTTGACTTGTGTTTTGAGGGTTGTAAAGGCAAAACTGTGCAATGAATTGGTATGCAATGCAATGCAATGCTGTGTTATTTATAGATGTCAGTCGTCAAAGATTGAGAATTGGTAAAAATGATCACAGCTGTGACTAACTAATTAACGGAACCGGCGTTGATTGGCATACAAGACCTGGGTTATCTAGTCAACAAATATACAGTATTTTCACATGGATAGGAAAAACTAGTAACCAAACAACATTTTCCATGTCTAATCTTATCACTTATCAAGCACTTCGCTTAACCGCTTTGACTCCTGGAACAACGGCGACCTTTCAGCAAAGACTCATACTGCTTGCTTGCGAAAATTCCGTAGTCCTCTGTGACTTCTCGAAACCATGTCAAATTATATAATTTAACTGGTTTTAAACTCTTTCTTCCTTATATAGTCTATACTATTATTTAAAGGGTTTCTTCTGTTTGGATTCCTCATTTTTTTAGTTCACAAATACTCCTATACCTCTATGTCTAAGTAAAGATAAAATTACAGGACAATCTGGTAAAAATACAACTTTAACTCCCACTACAACATTGCCTAAAAAATAAGACCACTTTCTTGTTAATTTTCAAATAATTTTTATTCACTTATAAATTAGATTTTTAAAATAAAAATTATATATATAAAATAAAAATAAAACACAGTTTTTTTTTACAAAATTGGACCATTAAAAAAAAATGCTTCATCTCCTGTTAGTTTTTAAATTACTTTATTTACTTATAAATTAGATTTTTAAAATAAAATTTATATATATAAAATTAAAAAAAAACACAATTTTTTTTTTTTTTTACAAAATAGAATCACTAAAAAAAACCTCATTGCATGCACTTCACGCGTGTGACGAAGCTAATATTGTATAAACAATGTAATCCTCAAAAAAAAAAAAAAAAAAAAAAATAGACAGGTTGAATCCAGTGGACAACATTTGGCCACTTTTGGAGAGAAGCCATAAGAAAGTGGACAACGTTGTCCACTTTTAAGAGAAAAAGTAGATAACAATGTTCACATTTAAGAAAGAAAGTGGACAACGTTGTTCACATTTAAAAGAAAAAATGGACGATAATGTCCACTTTTAAGAGAAACAGTGAGCTTTACTGATGAAGTCCGGCTTCTGAACAAAATCTTGGGATCTAATCTCATTCCCCTTTCTCATGGTAACACTATTACCATTGAAAGAGCTAATAATCTCCTTTATGCTCTTCTCACAGATGTTCCCATAGATCTTCCCTCCATTTTGTGTCAGTCTCTGTTGGGTGTGTATTACGCTCATGACTACCGTCATAATCTATATCTACCTATCTCTATCACTCGTATTCTTATTCATTTAGGCTTCTATCTACCTACACCTTTCATAGAACTCAAGCCTAGGTCTGTTTTTGGTTCTAGTACTCTAAAGAAAATGCAGGCACAATTAACCAAAAATAAGGGTGATAAGAGATAACGAAGTACTTTAGGAGTGGATGCTTATGAAGATTCAGATGATGAACCACAACAACAACCAGCAAATGTTCCTCCACCTGCTACTTCTACACCACCAATGCCACGGGGTGCCTTTCTTGAAGCTATCATGGCACAATTGCAATTGCTTAATCAACATGTGAATGTGATCATGGACACACAGTAGGAACATGGACAGATTATATCCTCAATGGCTGATAATATTGATGATTTGAGGAGGGTTGTGAGACCTTTTGGTGGTGCTTCTTCGTCCGGTCAAGGTAATGATATAGTAGAATCTAGTGATGAAGATAAGTGACCCCTTTAAGCATCATGACAAAAAGGGGGAGATGATGTCAAGGGGTAGTTGTTTTGAGGGGGAGCTGCTTTTTTTATTATTTTTTATTATTTAATTTATGTTAAGAACAATTTGGTTGGTTTGTACCTATTTTGTTTTAGCTTTTGTTATGTTTACTCTAACAAATCTGGAATCAGGCTAAGTATACTTCACATATGCTCTTATTCAAACTCTTTAGTTTCTCTATAGCATTGTAATAAGTTTTATCTATAACACCACAAGCTTTAAAAAAAAGGGTTAGAATTTCTTTTTATGGCTCACACATGACCCCACCTACCCCATTTGTTCCCCACCACTCAATTCTTACAAAACATCTCACTCTCTCTCCCTTGGCCGGCTAGGGAAGGGGTTGCCTTCAAAATTTTTTTTTCACACTCAAGCACAAACACACCCACATACATTACTTTCTTCATCTCTTTTTCACTCTCTCGGTGCTCATCTCACAGCCACCTTCAACACTTTTCCGGCAAGGTTCACTGGAAAACTCCATAAGAAAAAGCTAAGGCTCACTCATCTCTTTTATTTGAGGTAAAAATTCCTAATCTTTTTGGTGGGTTTTAGACTTTTACTTTAGATTCTTTTAATCTAAGCTTTGAAAATGATATTCAAGTGATATATGAGCTTCTTGGGTGATATTTTTGTGATTATGTATATGAATTTTTGAATTGGTGGATTTATTTGATGAGTGGGTTTATGGTTTTATAAATGGTGGCTATCGATCTAAGGTTTATTTATGGTGGAAATTTAGGGGTTTTGAGTTATATAATGTAATAGTTAGTGAATCTAATTTTTATATTACTATTGAGTTTATTTGGAGCTAGTTAAAGATTTAAATGGTTTGTGTTGGACGATATTGTGATTTTGGTTTCATGGGACTCTTGATGATGTTGTTTAAATCTTGTGGGAACTACTTACAAATTGTTAAGATTTTAGTGTTAGGGAGATGATCTTGAATGGGTTAATTTTTTAAATTGGAGTCTATACCTTAAGAATTAAATTGTTGGGTAACTTTGGAAGTGGGATACATTACTTGTGAGGTTAAATACTTAAGCTTGCCTAATTAATTGCTTATTTAGCGAACTCTAATTCATAGCTAGATGCAATGTCAAGTTTTATACTATCGTGATAGGTTTGCTTGGTATTGTTTAGGTTTTAGTTAATCTCCTTTGGAGCTTAGAGAATTAAGTTTGTTGCAGGTTGTAAGGTAAGTAGCTTTTTAATAGGATTTTTGGAAAACAACCATGTTGCATAAACATTGTTTTTGGGTCAACCACATTTCAGAAAATTATTTGGGGATTATGTTTTCTTAAAAAGTGTTGTGTTGTGACCCTATTATATATGATTATATATAAAAAGCGCATCATGTTTAATATTGCATATGGAGAAATGCATGAATTGTTGACATGGAAAATATGAGCATCTTTGATTTAATCTTTGATAAGGAATTAATGGATTTTATGGTATATTGGAAAATTAAAAGGTGCTTATCTTGTCTTGTATTATTTGGGAAATTGATGCAAAATGTTTTTGACAAGAAATGGTTTTGAGGACTTTGAGAATATTGTGAAAATTTGGTTATTGAAATATCTTATGAAACTATTTAGAAGTAAACTATACATTTTGAATACATTTAACTTGTGAGCTTTTGACATGGGTTTGCTCCTGTGCTATGATGTTAGTGATTACCCCGTCTTTATGACGTGTGATTACCCCATTTTTGTGACGACAAGCTAGGTTGGAGGCTCCCACTTTGCATGACATGGGTAAATCCTTGAGTGTGTGGGTGAGGCTAGGCAGGGCCAAGAGACTACATGCAAAAGAAGTACTACATGGTGCGTTATCCCCAGCTGCCCATAAGGGGAATAGGTAAATCCTTGAGGGTGTGGGTGAGGGTGAGGCTAGGCAGGGCCGATAGACCACATGCCAAAAGAGGTACATATCATGCTAGTGTGTTTGGGCACTGACCTGTCTATGGCGGTATGGTGTCTTTGTGATATTTCCATCTTTATGGCAACTTGGGTGAGGTTTCTGGTTTTGAAATGGTATTGGATATTTTTATGGCTCAGAGTGAATAAAATATAGTTTCATAGTTATTTTGGGGAGCTTGGTGCTATATTATTTCTATCATTCTTGTCCTGTTTTTAATGATTTTTATTTTTTTTGCACAAATTAAATGGAAATTCCCAAATCATAGCATATTTTGTAAAATACTCATTATCATGAAACTTGCATTTCCCCCACCTCCATTAATTATGCTACTTACTAGGCTTTAGCTCATCCCACACTCTAATAGTTTTTAAGATCAATTACTATACCTCGGGTATGAATCTTACTTTATTTGGTGGTAATTCGAGTGCTATGTTAAATTGGGAGATTTTTGCTGTAAATGGCTAGTGACTCAATCTGGCTATGTTCAATGAGGCCGTAATTAATTCTATTGGAGGTTGGGCACTTAAGGTTTGTTAGCCTTAGGCATGGTAGGCCTAGATTCAATGTTGAGGTTGTCTATTCTTGATAAGATTGTGACCTTATGTAATCCATTTGGAGTTTTGTAATATATTCATGTATTATATGGAGGCACTTGATTTTTAGTTATTGTTATAAATGTACTATAGAACTCTGACTTGTAATGTGGAGATTTCAGTATGGTAATATATTCTTATCATGTGGAAAAGAAAAGAAAAGAAAAAAATCTCCTACATTTTCTCTCTTGATGATTTTTTCTCATGCTTTGGACCCTTTTGGGTTTAGGGTGTGACATTATCTATCTATATCTCTATACACACGCATTTATCTGTTTGTTTAATGTTTCAGGAAAACAGGTACACTCTATATTCAAGACATACATTCTTCTTTTTGCAGCTTTCTAGAAGTATGTTAAGTTTGTAGAGTTGTGAGTTTATGGCTAATTGTTTTGAGTCTTAATTGTATGTTGGTTTTGTCATGGATTGTCAAAGGGGTGTAAAGTCTATATTTTTAGGTTGGCAACTATGAACAAATTGTAACCTTTAGAACTTAGTTTTTTTCTAGTGCTTTGTCTAGAAATATTCAGAAACAAGACAAATGAAGTTTTGCACAATTGAATACTCAAGGAAGTAAGAAAAAATAAGTGCAAAAAACAGTCTCACTTATTCTCGACCAATTGAGATTCGTGCAAATTTGAAATCTCACTTTCTTTCTTAACCATTGGATCTAGGGTTTTGATGGATCTTAAGGATATTTAAATGAAAACCCTAGAGTACGTTTTCAATAGTTCAAGACGAAGTATTTTGTACATAGATCTGGAGTTTTCCAAACCCTTTTGAAACTACAGCTGGAGACCTTGTGTAAACAAAAAATCTAGCTTTAGAGAGAAGTTGTTGAAATCAAATCAACTATAGTTGATATAAATCTTTGAGTGAAGTCTCAAAGTCACAAACGTGTGGTTTCTGTGCAATAGTTTCACAATAGAAGAGTTCGTGGATTCAGAGCTATGTGTGATCATGTTAGTAAATACTACATGAGGTAGCAATAGATTTAGGGTTTAGTTTATTGTATAAACTTCAATTCTATTAGTGAAATGTTGCCTTGAGGATTGTTTAGGTTAAATCCTCCCTAGATTTTTTTTACTTTGAAACCACAATTTCAAAAGTTTTCCTAGGTCATCATTCTTGGTGTCATGTGGTTTGTGATTGTGTAATGTTTGTTTAATTCAGATTTAATTACTTAATTAAATACTTTAATTACTTAATTAAATGGTTAGAAATCTGATTGTATCTGACTTAACTAGGGTCTAAAACCCTAACAATTGGTATCAGAGTAGGTTAACTCCTTGTTCAACTACCTGTTGTGAGTTGATCCTTGACCCCAGATTGTCATTGATCATGGCCATTCCTTGATTGTGCCTCCTATGTTTGATGGCAACAACTATGCATACTGGAAAGTTAGAATGAGAGCTTTTCACAAGTCTTTAGATGAAAAAGTTTGGTTGCTTGTTGAAAAGGGGTTGACTAAACTAGCTACTCTTGTAGATCAATGGTATGATGAACAAATTGATGTAGCTAATTATAATAGCAAAGCCTTGAATGCAATATTCAATGGTGTTTCTTCTCAGCAATTTAAGAAAATCTTAAATGTTGAGGTGGCTAAAACTGCATGGACTATTCTAGAAGCCACTCATAAGGGAACTAAAGCAGTTAAAATTAACAAGCTTCAACAACTGAAAACAAAATTTGAAAACATAAAAATGTTAGAAGATGAATCTTTTGATGATTTTTATGCCAAACTTAATTACATTGTAAACTCTGCCTTTAATTTAGGAGAAGTTTATGATAGTCCTAAGATTGTTAGAAATATTTTGAGATCCTTGATTGATGATTTCAGACCTAAGGTCACAGCCATTACTGAAAGTAAAGATATTGATACTATTCCTGTGGAAGAGTTGGTTGGATTCCTTTAGACCTATGAATTAGATTTTACTAGATATAATAAACAAAAGTCTATTGCCTTGAAATCTGTTGATGAAGTTGACTCTTCAGATGATGAATTAGGCTCTACTGATGCTGCTTATCTTGCTAAGCAATTTAAGAGATTTATGAGAAACTCTAGAAATAGTGGATTTCAAAATAACTCAAAAAACCTGAGCCATCCAAAAAGGAACAAACAGAAAATTTGAAATCTTTTAAAGATAAAATCAAATCAATCTGGTTAACAACTCCTTGGGTTAACAATGTTTTGGCTGTCAAGGTTTTGGACATTACAAGACTGAATGTCCCACATACTTGAGAATCAAAGGAAAAGCTCTTGTAGATACACTTAGTGATAAAGAGTTTGCTGACTCTGACAAAGATCAAGAGGGAAACTTTACAGCCTTTGTGGCTATCTCTGAGGAAAATGAGAAAGACAACTTAATTTGAACTTAAAGTTGAAATTGATGTCATTCTTGATGACGATGTTGATCTACAAGATATTTATAATAAGCATTGTATAATTGCAACTCATTCTAAAAAGAATTCAAAAGTTGCTTAGTCTAAAATAAATGAATTGAAAATGGAAAATGTTAATCTTGCCAAAAATTGAGTGAAAAGACTACTTTGATTTTTGTGTTGAAAAAGGAAAATGTGTCTTTGTTTGAAAAAAAAAATAAAGGATCTTGAAACTCATTTGTTGTTGACTAGAGCAAAGCTAGATAGAATTTTTTAATCAAAACTTGATGATATTTTAAATTCTCAAAAATCTAGCTCTGACAAAACTGGTTTAAGATTTGATAAGAGTAATAATACTTCTTATGCTTTGACAACTGGTTCTTGTTTCGTTCCTCAAACTATGAAAATTGTTGATCTTGCGATAAAAGAATCAAAAGTTGAGAAATAGGTCAAGGTGGTGCCCAAGTCAAAACTTGTTGTGACTTCTACACCTAAGAAGAGAGAAACTCCTAAGAACCCTCACTTTTGTCATCACTATGGTGCTTCTAGGCATACCCATCCAAATTGCTTCAAGGTGAACATCGTTGTCCACATTTTCTCTTAAAGGTGGACATCGTTGTCCACATTTTCTCTTAAAGGTGAACATCATTGTCCATTTTTTCTCTTAAGGGTGAATAGCATTGTCCACATTTTCTCTTAAAAGTGAACAACGTTGTCTACATTTTCTCTTAAGAGGTGAACATCATTGTCCACTTTTTCTCTTAAAGGTGGATAGCATTATCCACTTTTCATTTAAAGGTAAACATCATTGTCCACTTTCTCAAGGCTTCTCTCCAAAAGTGGCCAAATGTTGTCCACTTTTCTCTTTTTGACAAAGGAAGATAGAATTTATATTATTATAAAAAGGCAAAAGTACAAAGGTATAGTAAAGGGGTCCTGAGCCACTTAGGCCTACACGCTAGCCTGGGCTAGGATAAGGACAAGATAGCCCTACCAAAACAACTAATAAACTAATGAGGAAAAAAGACATTGCAGGTCTTAGCACTAGCATGTCCATTGATTGGCTATTAGATTTTGGTATCCATGCAAAAAGGACATAGCACCACATAGAGTAGTCCTTGGGTGAGCATGGGTGTTCTTAAAACAAAACTTATTTCGAGCATTCCATATACCTCATGCTATCATAGCCCACTATTCCAACTCAATCCGATTCAAATGTTGCACCATAGTTTGAGTTAAGAGGAAGAAATTCGGTGCACTAGCTGAGCTCTTTTGGATTTTCCCTTTAGCTAACTCCCATACACTACGTGCAAACAAGCACTCCCACAGGATATGTCCAACTGTTTCGCACTACTGTTTACACACGAGACAAGTCAGGTCTAGCTGCACTCTCTTCACGTGGAGGTTGTCACGGGTTGGCAGGATGTTAGAGCAAGCACGCTAGAGGAATGGTTGTACTTTTGGGAGAGTGTTGAGGGACCATACTGCCTTCCATGTTCTTCTATCAGTAGTCGCGTTAGAGTGGTCCCCACCCAAATGGTGCAGCATCCTCAGGGCCACCGAGTATGCCAATTTAACCGAGAAAGCATTGAATTTGTTCTCCTTCCATACTAATGCATCATTTGCCTGCACATTGGGCAAGGGTACACCTAATATATCAGCACATGTATGCGGTTCAAACCAGTAGGTTATCGTAGCTCTATTCCATTGTCCAGTTTCTTCTTCTATCAGTTCCCTCACTTTCAGCAGTCCAGGTCCCTCTCTATGGAGACATGGTGGTCTTGGCAACCACTGATGACCCATTATATTTATTGAAGTTCCACTACCCACCTTCCATCTAGCTTCTGCCAGTATAATTTCCCTTGCTTTCAGTAAGCTTCTCCATACATATGACGGGTTGCTTCCTAATTCAACTTCCAAGAAGGAGACATTAGGGAAATACCTAGCTTTATAAACTCTGAAAAACAAAGAGTTTTGGTAGTTGAGCAACCCCCATGCTTGTTTCACCAACATGGCCAAATTCAATGCATGGATGTCATGGAAGCCCATTCCTCCAGCTTTCTTCAAATCACACAATTGCTTCCAATTAATCCAATGTATTTTTCTTTCATTACTCCTCTGCCCCCACCAATATTTTTCCATGATGGAGTTGATGCCGCTGCACAGAACTTTCAGCAGCTGGACTAAGCTTATCGAGTATGTTGGTATCGCCTGTGCCACTGTTTTAATGAGGACCTCCCTCCATGCTTTTGAAATAAACTTCCCCTTCCACCCAGTAATGCACTTAGCTATTCTCTCCCGAAGATCTTTGAACGTGTTCACTTTGTTTTTGCCTCCAAATCGGCAAACCTAGGTATTTCTCAAATGCAGTCACCACTTGGGCATTGAACATTCTTCGAATCTCCTCCCTTATCTCTGGTTCGGTTTTTGGGCTAAAAAACATGGCTGTTTTCAGCAGGTTGATGGCTTGCCCCGATGCCTACTCGTGGGTCACCCTATCGAATGCCACATGTTAGGGAGATAAAGTCTCGAGTCTCACCATTGATCAGGACCATGTAGCCTGCTGACGACATACACTACATAACTAGGTCCACCCACATAGCCGAAAACCCCATCTTTAGCATTATCTTTCGTAAAAACTCCCACTCCACACAATCATAAGCTTTACTAATGTCCAGTTTAATCGCCATATGCCCAACCTTTCCTTTTCTTCTATGGAGCATCTCATATGCTACTGCAGTATTGTCGATGATGAGCCAATCTGGAACAAATGCGCTCTGGGCGTTCGAAATAATATTCGGTAGGATATTCTTCACTCTATTAGCCAGCACTTTCGACACCACCCTACTAACTATATCAGCAATAATTTGACATAGTTTGTGGGTCCTTCCTTTTAGGTATAAGCACAATATGGGTAAGGTTCATCTTCGTTAGGACATGACCTAAGTTTAGCACGGAGAGTACTGCCTCGTTACATCACCACCTACCACGTGCCAATATTTCTGGAAAAAGAAGGGAGACATACCATCTGGATCCGGTGCCTTCAACGGGTGCATTTGGAATAGAGCTTGCCGCACCTCCTTACCGACAAAAGGCCGAAGTAGAGACTAGTTCATTTCCTCTGTCACTACACCATCCACCATGCTTAGAACCCCATCCACATTACTGGGGTTGGACGTAGCAAATTTTTTTTTTTTTTTTTTGAAATACTCCTCTGCTATCATGCCCATCCCCTACTCATCCGTCCTCCATATCCCATCCTCATCCATCAACCTATCGATTTGATTTTTCTTCCGCCATTGGCTTGCTCGTTTATGAAAGAACTTAGTATTCTTATCGCCTGCGAGGAGCCATATAGCTTTGGACCTTTGTCTCCAAAACACCTCTTCCTAGTGCAGCAATTCATTTATTTCCTCCCTTATTGTTTTTATCTGGGCTAGGTTGCTACCATACCCGGTGTTGGACAAGTCCATGGGTATTCAACAAAATAGGGTCATAATCAGAATAAGTTACTTGCATGTTAGAGACTTTGGCCAAAGGGAATTGGCCTTTCCATCCCGTAGAAGCACATGCCATATCCAGACGTATTTCGACGAAAGCTTCTCCCGGTCGACCATTATGCAACGTGAATGGGTACCCGTGGTACCCTAGGTCTTCCAATCCATAATGCAGTAGGGTCTCCTTGAAAGCTAACATCGGAGCCAAAGCTTTCGGGATACCACCTTGCTTCTCTCCAAAATTGAGGATTTCATTGTAGTCACCTAGACAAACCCACGGCAAGGAGGCCCGTGCATGCAAGTGTCTAAGTAATCTCCATGACTCATGCTTTCGGTGTCCTTCTAGTTGTTCGTAGAAACCTGTTAGGCGCCAAGGTGGTTCATCCTCTGCCATGATGTGTGCATCAATATGGTTAGGAGAGAAGGTTTGAATATGAAGATCTCACTCTACCTTCCAGAGAAGTCCCAAACCTCCACTTTGGCCATCAGTTGGGATAGCCAAGACTGATTGAAAATTTAAGTCGTAGCAAAGTTTACGCATTTCTGTGATAGACCGCTTCATCTCCATAAGAAACAAAATGGTGGGTCAATTACTTCTCACCATATCAGTGAGTACGTCCAGTATTCGTTGATTCCCATGCCCCTGACAGTTCCAACTTAAAATGATCATTGTGCTCGGCGGGGCTGCAAGGCAGCCTCCACTGTTGATATGTTGGGTGGAGCTTAAGTTGTTTTTTTTTCACAGATCCATTTTGTCCAATTAGACCCACTCAATTGAGGAGCCAAGCCCGTGACTATCAAGTGCAGTAAGTTGGCCACTGACAAGGTGAGCTATGGTAATATCTGAAGCACCTTATTTTGATGGTGGTAATACTTATCCACGAGATTTTGTCAACTGGATGAATGGGATGGAGCAATTCTTTGAGCAAGCAAATTTTGCAGATAACAAAAAGGTTAGGTATGCCAAGTTGAAGTTAAGAGGTACAGCACAAAGGTTTTGGGAGAAGCTTGAATATTTCCGCTATATGAATTATGAACCTGCCATTAGTGTGTGGAAAGATATGAAAGAAAAGTTTTGTGACGAGTATTTGTCACCATACTATCGAGCTAAGTATCTATCCCAATCTCAGTGTGGTACTTCTCAAGTTGAAGCAAATATGATGAATCCTCATTCTCATCCCATTTCATGTCCCTAGCACACTTTTGAACAATCTACCAATGAATTATCTACCAAGGAATTAAAGGAATTATCTGTAAAGCTCATGAAAAATGTTCAAGACAGGATTTCTCAGATGAAGCAAAAGAAGACTCAAACCGATTCAATTGGGAAACCAAGGATACTAGATCACAATGAACTTATTGTTGCCCCAGTAGAAGACAACATTGATGATGATATCTTGGTCATGGAGAATCCTCCAGCAACACCAAAGCCTAATGTTGACATAGACGTACATGCCTCGACAAGTATTGCTTTAACATGCGTGTAAGGAAATGAAGAGCAACAAACTGAAGAGATGGTGCCTAAAGAGAGTATTATGTTAGAATGTGCACATGATGTGAAAGTTGAAGTTGTTGAATGTACTTCTGATTAACCCTCCACATTCCTTGAAGATCTACATCTTGGTGAAGTCGAAGAGATTTGTTAGGTTTTAGACCCCTTAAAAACAAACAATTGGATTAACCTAGTTAATTAGCCAAGTGATTTACTTAGTCCAATTTCATGCAAATCTAAGTTAACACAATTAAATAATCATATCAAGATATAAAGCAGCGGAAAATAAATAACACAAGATATGATGACCCAGGAAACCATACGGTAAAAACCTGGGGAGGATTTGACCTAGCTATCCTCAAGGTAAACCTGAATCCACTATGAAAGAATCGAAGTTCATACAAAAGGACTTACAAGCTCCCCGCTTGACTTCCTAATGCTACCCACCAATAGAACTTACTGACACGACCACGTGTAAGCTCCGAATCCACGGACTCTTTCTTTCTTGGATTCTTCAATCAGATACAAGCTCCCCGCTTGTTTTTCTTTAAGCTCCAATGGTAGCAACCGAGTTAATCATCAAGATGTTGAAATAATCTCTACCTTGAAAACCCTAAGTTTTGTGTAAAGGAAAGCTCCTCAAAGATCTCACAAGAGATTCACATATAATAGTAAAGTATGAGCAACAATACAATGTGAACAACATCCAAAAACGTGGCTAGGGTTTTGTTTAAATACCTAGGGTAAAAACATAAAACCCTAAACGTTTAATGAAGTAGGGCTGAGTTGGAAATTCTGCAGAAAACACAACCTGGGCGATTTTCGATCGATCGAGTCTGTCTTTCGATCGATCGAGCCAGGCCGAAAGTCACAAAGACTTCTGCAGCCACTCGATTCCAACTTTACAATAATTAATCAACTTTGAGCAAGCCTAAACAAGACTAAATACATTATTTTGATCATGGTTTGCCAACATTACAAATTAGAGTTCTAAATACACAAAATCCTAAGTCTTTAGAACCTAACAAACTCCCCTTTTGGCAATCCGTGACAAAACACACAATATAAGCTCAAAGCATACAAATAAAAAGCCCTTTACAAAAATAATGCTCATAAAACACAATTCAATCCTAAGTACTATCCATCAGTTGCAAGTGTAGACAGCAGCCAAATCGAATCCACCTGTATATTCCTGAAACACTCAACAAACGCATAAACGCATGTGTGACAGAAAAACAGTAAATCAACAGATATGTAATCTAACTCTCCCCCTAAGTTAGATACACCAAAAATAAACACAATCTTGAAAGTTCACACAACACATAATAAAGACATATATCAATGAATAACTCATAAATATAAATCAATAAGCAGTGAACACAGAATCAAGAATCATATATAAAAAAAATGTATTTCCCAACAAGAATAGCCCAAAAGAAAGTATACATGGTGAAGCACCTAGATACAATCTAATCTCAAAAACTCCACTAGCTCCGCAAAAAGAAATAAAAACTCCCCTTAGCTACAAAAACTCCTCTACAAACTCTAAACTCTACTCCCCCTTTTTGTGACGGAATGCCAAAGGACATCACAGGCCATCATCAAAAGGAGGTGGTGAGGATGAACGAAGATGTGCCAAATCAGCTCTCAGAGCACGAATCTCATCAAACAAGTCCACCAAAAGCTGACCATGAGCTGCCTGAACGGTCATGACAGTCTCCAAGGTACGACATACATCGAAGTCATCCGAAGGAGGTGGAGGAACAGCAGCAGCAGCACCAACAGGATCAGGAACAGCCTCACGAGCAGGACCTGTAGAAGAAGAAGGGGGTGCGGTACCAGAAGGCTCAGACCTAGAGTGTTTAAAGTCAGCTCAAAGATGAGCAGCCCTCTGTCTAAGGAAAGAAGCACCTATGGGAGCAATAACATGAACGGGCTCAGAAGAGGGAAAATCATCTAAACCAAGATGAAGCAAAATCCTATGAATAAAGATAGGATGAACAAGGGCATGAGATGTAGATGAACTCCTATAAACTTCGTTCAAAGAACGAAGAAACAGATGAGGAAAACTGATAGGAGCATCAGTGACAAGAGCGTACAAAAATACACACCGCTTGAAAGGAATGGTGTGAATATGAGAAATGGGCTAAAGAGAATGACACGCTATCCTAAAGAACAGATAGATAGTCTCAGGAAGCTCAGCAGTGGTGATCCGAGAATCAGAACCCCACTGGATAGAAGACCCAATGATGTAAGACATGACATCACTCAACAAAGGTGACTTATCATAAGGGTAAACAGGATGACGTACCAAAGGTACCCCTAGAGCATCAACCACTACTGTAGGAGTAATGACATACTCTATGCCTCGTATCCAACTCTTAACTAGAGTGTTGGAATCATAGACGCGGATAGAGATGTTCGAGAAGAACTCTCTAATCAGGGTAGCTGGAGGAGGAGGATCAGACACATCCAACAAAGGTAACCAGCCTCGACGCTCAAAGTTTACCCTAATGGCAGGATCAACCTCATCTAAGATCACAGAACGCTCAGCCCAAATCTTCCTCTGAAGGTTCAGCTTCTCAAAAGTCTCTTGGTTTTTCTCACTCGGAAACCTCTCACGGTCAAAGGAAGGTGGGGGAGGAGAAGGAGAGGGAACGGACCTACAGGCTCTAGTCTTCCTAGGCATGATGCTAAGGAAAGGACAGAGACACAATGAAAAACCAAAAAGAATAAAACAAAAAAAAAAAAAAAAATCCAAGGGCAGACTGCAAGTTAGCACAAAATCAATAGAATAAAAATTTATATAATGCATGAACAAATACAATGCCATGATGCATGTACTAATGCAGTAAAAAATTAAGTTCAATTGAGATCAAATTGACAAAATTGGCTTGAGCAGGGAATTTCTATCAAAAACCCCAAAATTGAAAACCACTTGTTAAAAATTTTTAAACAAATTGATGAATTGAGCGTTACAAAACACAGCACATAGATTATAAAGCCTAATTTCATCAAAACAACAAGCCAATTTCATCAAATTCAACCCAATTAAACAATAGCCCCAATTCGGATCAAGAACAAACCCTAGATTTTTCAAATTTTCACCAAACTCAAAATTGATTAAATTAACAAGCAAGGATCATGTTTATAACGTGTCCTCACAAAAACCCAATGATCAATTGCACAAAATAGGGCTTGAATCAACAGAAAATCCCAATAATGCATAGTCCGAAAATTACCCAAAAATGCATGGATTTATGCATGTAAACATGAAAATAAAACCAAAAGGAAGGGTATAAAGGACTTACCGGCTTGAGGAGAGAGAAACTTCGCAAAAAGTTTGGAAGAAAACGACAAAAATTCGTTGTGGAGCCTTGCCAAGTCGGAGAGAGAGAGAAGAAAAAGTTTGAAAAGTGACTTTGAAAAAGTCAGATCTGGTTTAAAAAAAAACTTTTTCGCGATCTTCGATCAATCGAATCAATCCGAGACTCATAAACAAAATGAAGCTTATTTTCAAGATCGAAAATCAGATTGGATCGATCGAAACAGGAAGAGGCTCACTAAATTTTGAGAAAAAACACAAGTTATGAAAAACAACAACCACTTTTTGAAAACAACTCCTCAAAGCATTAAAATTAGAGAAACAAAATGCATGAGAATGAGATGTAATGGAATGCTTTTTCAAAAACTCAAATTTTCCAAACACAAGTTTCAATCATTCTTCCATTGAAATTTCTCAAAGAACAAATATGTTGTGCACAATTCTCAAGATATTTTCAAACTTGGTTGGTCAGACCAAGAACACACACTAGCATGTACAGTGTTTAACAAAGAGTAACTTGTGTAGTGTGTGATACTAGCAAAAACTTGAGATACATGTGAGGTGATATGTGAATAGCAATCAAACACAAAGTCTACACAATTCATCACATAGAATTTAAAAGAGACTATCACCTAAAGAGTTACATCATATAACTCTCACATCTCCTAGAACAAAAACTTGCAATCATGTAAGTTTCTTGAATTTTTTCCTCTTACATATGTGAATTGGCATCAAGCCTAATAGTACACACCGGTTTTAATTAAGTGAATTGGCATTAAGCCTAATAGTACACATCAGTTTTAATTAAATGAATTAATTGAGGTTACACCTTATGTTCTTTTTGTGCATGTGCTACACTTTCTCGAGCACAAAATCTTATGATATGCACTAAGGTGTTCATGATTGGCTAGTGAACAGTGGTGAGATGGTTATTTATGCCTTTCTCAAAAGGATCAAGTCCGACAGTCAAAAACATATGACTTCAAGATTAAGACAGAGTGATTAACACCATAAACATCTTTCCCACACAACATGCACTACAAAGCTTTAACTAGTAAAGTGCAATAAAATAAGCTCATCCAAACTAAACAAGGTACACAAGACATGACATGTGTAAATAGATTGACCAACCTTGTTTTCAAAAATCAAGAAAAATAGTGTCAAACATAGTTTCGCTTCCCCCCCCCCCCCCCCCCATTTATTATTATTATTATTATTAGAGAAAACAAATAAATCCTAGAATGAAATGCATGAATGTAATGCAATGCAAGTCCTAGAACAAAAACACAAAAAACCAAAGAACAATGGTCACAAAAGAATAGAGCAATGAAGCACAAGGACCATGTCAGAAAGACTCAGTTAGTTCGAGTCTTTTGCATCCAAAACTTTTTAGGTGCACCATGAGTATTGGAGTTCTTATTCACATTCGAGTGATTCCCAACTCCAGGATTGGAATAAAGGTTTAACGCCTTTACCAATTCACCAATTAGTGCCATAGGATCTTGTGCTTGTAACAATTAGGACGAATGTGTCCAGACTTTCCACAGTAATGACAAACCCAAACAGGTTTACGCATCTTGTCCTTAGATTTGGTAGGCTTCTTAGGTTTAGATTCTCTCAAATCTATCCTAATCTTCTTAAGTGGTGGAACTTCTACAGGTTTAACAACCTCACTCACAGGGGGTTTAACTGTTTCACTCACAACCTCACTCACAGAAGGTTCAGAAGAAGATGACGGAACAAAGATAGTGGAATGGTGTGCAGACACAGAGATGCTCTCAACAAAACCTAAACCAGATTTGTCAGAAGGATACTTTTGAACACTCAGCATTTGATCAAGTTTAGAACTAGCAAATCTAGCGATAGATAAATCATGTTCCAAAGTTTTAACTTTATCAAGCAAGAGCATATTCTCAGATTTCACATTGTTCAAAAGATCATTAGTATCAAACAATTTAACAAGCAAATTCTTCTTTTCAAGCTCAAGAAATTCAATTTTCTTTAGGCCAAGTTCAACATTCATAGCATCCTTTGCAGCAACTTTGCAAAGTTTGTTATAGGTCTCTTGAAGATCTGCATCTTCAGAGAGTTCCCCATCAGAAGGGTTCTCCTCAGCAGATATGCTTTCATTGACTACAGCAGTAGCAATGAAAGCAATGAAGTTTCCATCCTCGTCACAACCAGACTCATCATCAGAAACCTCATTATCACTAAGGGTTACAGCCATAGCTTTGCCCTTAGACCTCAGGAATGTTGGACATTCAGATTTAACATGACCATACCCTTGATAACCAAAACATTGAGCACCCAAGGAATTGTTGGAAGATTGACCTACTCTTTCTCTAGGTTTTTCAGTGTTGCTAACCTTAATGGGATCACTCTTCCTAAAATTTCTAGGTTTAGCAGTGTTTGTATTCTTTACCCTCCTATTAGTATTCCTAAGAAAGTTTCTAAAGTTCTTGGCAAGGTAAGCTATCTCTGCAGCAAAGAGCTCATCATCAAATCCACCAACATCAACATCATCAACAGACTTAAGAGCCATTGATTTGGATTTGTTAGTTTTGGGTATGCCTAACTCATAGGACTGAAGAGATCCTACAAGCTCATCCACAGGGATGGAGTCCACATCCTTACTCTCAGTAATGACAGTCACTTTGGGTCTAAAGTCTTTAGTTAAGGATCTAAGTATCTTCCTAACAATTTTAGGTTGATCATAGACTTCACCCAAATTAAAAGCAGAATTAAAAATATCATTCAGTTTGGCATAAAATTCATCAAAGGATTCATCATCAGACATCCTAATGTTTTCAAACCTAGAAGTTAATTGCTGCAGCTTATTTATTTTGACCGCCTTTGTGCCTTCATGCACAATTTGGAGGATTTTCCAAGCAGTATGAGCAATCTCAACATTTGAAATTCTCTTAAACTCCTCCATAGAAACAGCATTAAAGATGACATTCATAATTTTGCTATTAAATGCAGCTGCCTCTTTTTGAGAAGTTTGCCACTCACTCACAGGAGTAGTGGGCTTCTCCCATCCGTACTCAACGGAGTTCCAAACTCTCTCATCAATGGATTTCAGGAATGCTTTCATCCTTACTTTCCAATAGGTATAGTTATTCCTGTCAAAGTGAGGAGGAACAACAAGAGAGTGTCCGTGTTCCATGACAACAGGGGTCAAGGATCAGATCAGAGATCAAAAGATCTACAACAGAAGAGCTACCCACTATGATACCACCTGTTAGGTTTTAAACCCCTTAAAAACAAACAATTGGATTAACCTAGTTAATTAGCCAAATGATTTACTTAGTCCAATTTCATGCAAATCTAAGTTAACACAATTAAATAATCATATCAAGATATAAAGCAGCGGAAAATAAATAACACAAGATATGATGACCCAGGAAACCACACGGTAAAAACCTAGGGAGGATTTGACCTAGCTATTCTCAAGGTAAACCTGAATCCACTATGAAAGAATCGAAGTTCATACAAAAGGACTTACAAGCTCCCCGCTTGACTTCCTAATGCTACCCAGCAGTAGAACTTACTGACACGACCACGTGCAAGCTCCGAATCCACGGACTCCTTCTTTCTTGGATTCTTCAATCAGCTACAAGCTTCCCGCTTGTTTTTCTTTAAACTCTAATGGTAGCAACCGAATTGATCATTAAGATGTTGAAATAATCTCTATCTTGAAAACCCTAAGTTTTGTGTAAAGGAAAGCTCCTCAAAGATCTCACAAGAGATTCACACAAAACAGCAAAGTATGAGCAACAATACAATGTGAACAACATCCAAAAACGTGGCTAGGGTTTTGTTTAAATACCTAGGGTAAAAACATAAAACCCTAAACGTTTAATGAAGTAGGGTTGAGTTGGAAATTCTGCAGAAAACACAACTTGGGCGATTTTCGATCAATCGAGTCTGTCCTTCGATCAATCGAGCCAGGCCGAAAGTCACAAAGACTTCTGCAGCCACTCAATTCCAACATTACAATAATTAATCAACTTTGAGCAAGCCTAAACAAGACTAAATACATTGTTTTGATCATGATTTACCAACATTACAAATTAGAGTTCTAAATACATAAAATCCTAAGTCTTTAGAATCTAACAAGGTTAAAACCACAATGCTTCCTATGGTTCATAAGGTTTAAGAAGAGATTATATTAATTCCACACTTTGATTTTGTTATTCCAAATGAGTTTGATGTGGTGGAATTCAAGGTTTTTCTTTTCCCTCTGCTCCCTAAGGTGATTTCAAACTTGAAACAAGTGTTATTTGTCAGCATCCTAATCTTTCAATGCTTTAAAACTTGAGGTCGAGTTTTCTCCAACCAGAGGAGAATGATGATACGGGAGATGCAAGAAAATTATTATTTATGTTTGCAAGTCAATTGTATTTTTATGTTTTAGGTCCTATTAATTTATTAGGCTATTAGTATTTTAATTTAGAAGCAAGATTATTTTTGTAATAAGGCAATTAGGGTTTCCTAACAAATTAGAACTATGGTTTAGCAATCTTTTATGAACAACATATTGTACTCCTTGAGAAGATAGTTGATATTTTGATGAATGAAAAAAATGGTCGTTTGGTCTTTCTTTGGTTTGATACTGACTTCAGGTCTACCCTAAGTGCTGACTCCTAGTAGTTTCCCCGCTTAGTGCTGACTCCAAGTAAGGCTTAGGTGTTGACTTCTAGGTCATATCCTTTTATTTTATTATTGTTTCAATTTTGTTCTGGTTATTTTGCGTCAAGAGCTTAGCAATAAAATTCCTTTAGAGCTTCACAACACAATCTTTAGCACATTTGGAAAGTTGTTTGAGTTCCCCACAGAAACCAAAATGAAATTCACTTCTAAAAGGCCTTTCCATGGCTATTTCTCTTCTCCTAAGTACGAACGCCTGGTGATTGATAATGCAACCTCCACAGATGTAACTCAAGAGTTTACCAATATCTTCTGGCCCAATGGGAATCATCATGTCTGGTGATAACCTAATCGAAATCTTATCTTCTTCTATTTTTAACTATAAGAAAATAATAAAATCACAGTATTCTCTAATAGCTTATGTCCTTTTTTGTTTTTTGTTTTTTTTTTAATTTATTTACTTACTTAAAATTTTTAAAACCTTGTACAACGTAATAGTAACACTTTTTGACGTGTTTTGTCTTGGTTAGCGAAAGTACTGATTCATATGTGAAGCTGATGGCGGATTTAGATAAAATGGTGACAAAAATGGTATTTGAAAATTATCTCGTGGGGGATTACTATGACTCTCACATGGAATCAACTACTCAGTTTCGGCATTTTAAAATATAATGAACCTCAGAAAACTGGGAGCAACAATGGCCTTAGCAACCACACGGACAAGCACTTTACCACCATACTTCACCAAAATCGTGTAAAGGGTTTGGAGATAAAAACAAAGGATGATGAATGGATTGATTTTGATCCCTCCCCTTCATCCTTTATGTTCTTGGCAAGTGATGAACTCCAGGTGGGCAACTACTATAAGCAAATTATGGTTTAAATTGCTTGCTCTTGCAAAATTGCCATAGATATTCCTCTCTTTATTCATTTATTTCTTTTTACTATCCTATGTAGGAATATTTAAGAATATGAGAGTCACACAAAAAAATATTCATTCTATTGATGGAAAATCAATAAAAATAAGGTAGCATAATGTATAGAATGTAGTGTTGAATATTTAGTATTGAATTGGATGAGTAATATTTGTAGTTTGTCACGTTTAATTCAAATATATTATTAGTTTCAGTTAGTTTAATTGTTAAAGTCTATTATTATCCAATAAAGGCTTGAGGTCAAATATTCACCATAAAAAAAATAAATTGACATTTTAAACCGATAATAAAGTGCAAGGTTGCTATAGGTTCAAAATTTATCATATTTGTTGGGTTCTAAGAAATTAGGAATTAATGTATTAGAACTTCAATTTGTATTTTGTTGGCAAACCATGATCAAAACATTTAGTCTAGGTTTAGGCTTGCTCAAAGTATGTTTATTTGTAAAATTGGAATCGAGTGATTGCAGAATTTATTGGACCAAATCTGTAAGTCTCGATCGATCGAAAATTAGACTCGATCGATCGAACCACGTACAGATTTATTTTTCTGCAGAGTTCCAGTTCAGCCCAAACTCTATTTAAACGTCTTGGGGTTCAAGTAAAACTCTTATATATATAAGGGAAACCCTAGAACGTTTTTGGGACTTTTGATGAGAGATTAGAGTGCTTCTTGTGCCTCCTTTTATTTTTAGGGTTTTGTACTTAAACCTCTCTAAGTCTTTGTTGCTCATATTTGCTGTTTATGTGAATCTCTTGTGAGATCTTTGAGGAGTTTTCCTTCACATAAACTTAGGGTTTTCAAGGTAGAGATATTATCTACATCTTGATGATCAACAAGGTTGCTACCATTGAAGCTTAAAGAATATCAAGCGTGGGAGCTTGTAGCTGATTGAAGAAATCCAAGAAAGAAGGAGTCCGTGGATTCGGAGCCTGCGCATGGTCGTGTCAGGAAGTTTTACTAGTGGGTAGCATTAGGAAGTCAAGCGGGGAGCTTGTAAGTCGTTTTGTATGAACTTCGATTCTTTCATAGTGGATTCAGGTTTGCCTTGAGGATCGGTGGGTAAAATCCTCCCCAGGTTTTTTACCGGTTTGGTTTTCCTGGTGATCATATCTTGTGTTATTTATTATTCCGCTGCTTTATATGCTTGATATGATTATTTGATTGTTTTAACCTAGAATTATTTAATTTGACTAAGTAACAACTTGGCTAATTAATCTAGGCTACGCAATCTAATTGTGGTTTAAGGGGTCTAAATTTCCAACAAGTGGTATCAGAGCGGGTATCAGAGCGGGTAGCTCTTTTGTTGTAGATCTTTTGATCTCTGAGCTGATCCTTGACCCCTGTTGTCATGGATAATTTGAAGTGTCTTTCTAATCATGTTTCTGCTCATGCTTCTGCTGATTTTGTTGATGCCTGTGATATTTTGAATAAAAAGGACACTATTGTTTCTGCTGATTTTTTTGATGCTTTTGAAACTCTTCGTAAGGAATTATCTAAATCCTTGAAAATTGCTAAGAAATTTAAAGAATAGTTAAAATTGACTAATCTTGAAAAAGATGAATTGCTTATTAGATTAGTTGAATCTAATAAAAAGAATGAATTTTTGAGAAATCAAATTTCCTCTCAAGATGAGAAGATGAAAAGCTTGGAACAAGAGTTAGTTGAGTCTAAAGCTAAACTTGAAAATTTGATTAGTACCAAGCCTGTTGATGATAACAGAATTGTTTCTGTTTCTCTTAAGCCTAAAACTGAAAAAGTTTATATCCCTCCTTTTAAGAGGAATAATAAAGAAAAGGCTTATTGTGCTAGGTTAGACAAAGGTAAAAGTTCTGATGTAGACGCTGAAGTTTCTAAACCTAAGTCTAATCCTACTGTGAGAGAGCATAATAAATCTGTTTTTGTGCCTACTTGTCACCATTGTGGTGTTGTTGGTCATATTAGACCAAATTGTTCTTTGTTGAGGCAAAAACTGAAATCTGAGACTAGACTTGCTGTTAGGAATACTGATATTCCTAAATTTGTTCCTGTTTGTCACTTTTGTGGTGTCTCCGATCACATTCGTCCTAATTGTTATAAATTGAAATTTAAGCATTCTGTATGTCAATCTAGGATATGTGATAATGTTTCTCCTGCCATAAGTCCATATAAATTGTTTCATATGCTTTTGAAAAATTTGAGCTTGTTGGCTTGTGAAAGGAATTTGCAGGTTTTTAGTCTGTCTCAGAAGATTGGTGTAATTCCTCAAATACACTCTGCTTCTCATGGATTTTCACTTACAAAGCCGAAGACTCGTGCTATATGGGTGAGAAAAGATCCTTTAAAGTGAGTGTTGCTGACTTGTCTCTGTTTTAATTCTTTCAATTATTTGTGGACATGTCTTGTTTCTGTTTTTTGTTGTTTTGTTTTTTCTAGGTTGTTTTTTTTATTAAAAAAAAAATCCAAAAACATTGAAAAATTTCAAAAAGAAAAAAATATTTTATTTTGTGTCTTGTTTTATTTTTTCTTGAGGATCACATGAGTTATGATATCTCTCTTGATTTAGAACATGCTTGACATTGTGGAGAAACTTGAATAGTTTGTGCTAAGCTATTTTTGATTTTGTGTGAGGATGTACTAGTTTGTACATGTACTCATGGGTTAATTAAGAAATTGATATTTCTTGTTTGTGTACCCTCTATAGCTTAGTTAAGCACTGTCATGCATTGCATTTGCATTGTTCATTTAGCACAATGTGTGTTTTTTGTTTTTAGTCATAATTTTTTTTTCAAAATCTCAACAAGTGGTTATAACGTTTGTTAAAACCAAAAAGATTTTTGTGTTTTGTATTATAGATCTTGGATTTATAATCAAGGATTGGCCATATTATTTTTACATAACATGTTTATGTACCTTGTTTAGCTTGGATGAGCTTATTTTATTGCACTTGACTAGTTGAGCTGTGTAGTGCATGTTGTGTGGGAAAAATGTGTGTGGTTTTTAATCACTTTATCTTAATCATGAAGTCATATGTTATTTAACTGTCAGACTTGATTCTTTTGAGAAAGGCATAAATAACCATCTCACCACTGTTCACTAGCCAATCATGAACACCTTAGTGCATATCATAAGATTTAGTGCTCGAAAGTGTAGCACATGCACAAAAAGAACATAAGGTGTAGCCTCAAATTAAATTAAAAACTGGTGTGTACTATTAGGGTTGATGCCAATTCACTTAATTCAAACCGGTGTGTACTATTAGGCTGAATGCCATTTCACATAAATAAGAGGCAAAAATGCAAGAAACTTACATGATTGCAAGCTTTTGTTCTAGGAGATGTGAGAGTTATAGGATGTAACTCTTTTGGTGATAGTCTCTTTTAAATTATATGTGATGAATTGTGTAGACTTTGTATTTGATTGCTATTCACATATCACCTCACATGTATCTCAAGCTTTTGCTAGTTGCACACACTACACAAGTTACTCTTTGTTAAACTTGGTACATTATATTGTGTGTGATTTTGTTGTGGCCATCTAAGATTAAAAGTTCCTTGATTTTAATGCAAAATGTGTTTCAAGTTTGAAAAATTTGAAAATATCTTGAGATTTGTGCACAGCATATTTGTTGCTTAAGAAAATTCAATGGAAGAATGATTGAAACTTGTTTTTGAGAAAATTGGGTTTAAAATTTGGGGTTTTTTGAAAAAGCATTTCATTCCATCTCATACTCATGCATTTATTTCTTCAATTTCAATGCTTTGAGGAGTGTTTTCAAAATGTGCTTGTTGATTTTCAAAACCTGTGTTTTTCTCAAAATTTAGTGAGCCTCTGCCCATTTCGATCGATCCAACCTGATTTTCGATCGATCGAAAAAGTGCTTTCAATTGTCTCAAAATGACTGTGTCATTCGATCGATCGAATGTAATTTTTGATCAATCGAAGATCGTGGAGAAGCTTTTTTAAAAAGGGTTTGTTCTTAATCCGAATTTGGGCTTTTGTTAAATTGGGTTGAATTTGATGAAATTGGCTTATTGTTTGGATGTAATTAAGTATTATACTCTGTGAGTTGTGTTATGTGATGCTTAATTCATCAATTTGTTTAAAAATTTCAACAAGTGGTTTTCAATTTTTGGGGTTTTTGGTAGAAATTCCCTGCTCGAGCCAATTTTGTCAATTTCATCTCAATTGAACTTAGTTTTACTGCATTAGAGCATGCATCATGACATATTTTGTCTTGCATCTTTTATGTTTAGGAATCACATGCATTGCATTGATTTCTGTATCCATCTTGCAGTTTTGCAGTCATATCTCTCATTGTTTTCACACATAGCATGCATACACTTTGCTACATTGGGTACTCAACTTGATCAAAAAATTGATTGATTAATTTTTGAGCGATGTACTTTCTAGTATATGCCTTTTTTATGTGTGAACTGTAGAAAATATTTTTCTTAAGAGATATGATGGATAATCAATGTGCAAATATTTTCTCTACTCATGCAACTGTTTATGGGTCACATAATGCCATGTTTGCATTTTATTGAAAGAGAGAATATTTTTTCTTCATGTGTATCCTCACCTTAGTTTTTAACTTTGATTTGTGTGTTTTTAACTTTGGTCCTGTTGGTGAGGCTGTTCCTGATCCTGTAGGTGCTACTACTGCTGATTTCCCCCCTCTCCTAAAGTTTCCCCAAAACTGTTTTTCCCACAACTTGTTTTGTTTTTCCTATTTTTATAGGGGGAAAAAAGTTTTTTTTAACCTGTGTTGTTCATAGAGGGAGCTGTCTCTATTTTCTATAGAGTTGAATTGTTTTGTGTTATCCTTGATTCTCTGTTTTCTCTTATCCTTTATTGCGTATGTTGACTGTTTACTCTTTGTATGAGTTGTCTTTGTCAATACGTGATAAAAAGGGGGAGAAATTATTGATTTATGGGAATCATGTTTGTTTTGTTTAAGGGGAGTTGAAATTCTTTTTGAAAGGGAAGAAAATAAAAACTTTTTGTTGTATCTAACTTAGGGGGAGAGTTGGTTTACTTTTGTTTTTATTTCTGTTTCTTGTTCACTGCTCATTGATTTATATTTATGATTTTTTCATGATATATGTCTTTGTTTTGTGTTTTGTGAAGTCGAGAATTTATTTGTTGATTTACTGTTTTTCTGTCACACATGCGTTTATGCGTTTGTTGAGTGTTTCAGGAATATACAGGTGCATTCAATTTGGCTGCTGTCTACACTTGCAACTGATGGATAGTAGTTAAGATTGGATTTGTTGTTATGAGCATTATCTTTGTATTGGGCTATTTGTAACTTTGAGCATTTCATGTTTGAGATGTGTTTTGTCACGGATTGCCAAAGGGGGAGATTGTTGGGTTCTAAGAAATTAGGAATTAATGTATTAGAACTTCAATTTGTATTTTGTTGGCAAACCATGATCAAAACATTTAGTCTAGGTTTAGGCTTGCTCAAAGTATGTTTATTTGTAAAATTGGAATCGAGTGATTGCAGAATTTATTGGACTAAATCTGTAAGTCTCGATCGATCGAAAATTAGACTCGATCGATCAAACCACGTACAGATTTATTTTTCTGCAGAGTTCCAATTTAGCCCAAACTCTATTTAAACGTCTTGGGGTTCAAGTAAAATTCTTATATATATAAGGAAAACCCTAGAACGTTTTTGGGACTTTTGATGAGAGATTAGAGTGCTTCTTGTGCCTCCTTTTATTTTTAGGGTTTTGTACCTAAACCTCTCTAAGTCTTTGTTGCTCATATTTGCTGTTTATGTGAATCTCTTGTGAGATCTTTGAGGAGCTTTCCTTCACATAAATTTAGGGTTTTCAAGGTAGAGATATTATCTACATCTTGATGATCAACAAGGTTGCTACCATTGAAGCTTAAAGAATATCAAGCGTGGGAGCTTGTAGCTGATTGAAGAAATCCAAGAAAGAAGGAATCCGTGGATTCGGAGCCTGCGCGTGGTCGTGTCAGGAAGTTTTACTGGTGGGTAGCATTAGGAAGTCAAGCGGGGAGCTTGTAAGTCCTTTTGTATGAACTTCGATTCTTTCATAGTGGATTCAGGTTTGCCTTGAGGATCGGTGGGTAAAATCCTCCCCAGGTTTTTTACCGATTTGGTTTTCCTGGGTGATCATATCTTGTGTTATTTATTATTCCGCTGCTTTATATGCTTGATATGATTATTTGATTGTTTTAACCTAGAATTGTTTAATTTGACTAAGTAACAACTTGGCTAATTAATCTAGGTTACGCAATCTAATTGTGGTTTAAGGGGTCTAAATTTCCAACAATATTTATAAACAAATAAAATAAATTCAAATATGTTAGATCTATTAATTACGAATTTGTTGTGATATATTAAAATAAGTCTATAATTTAAACTATGAAGGATTATGATTAGTTTTATTAGATAAATTATTTGAAGTTGGTATTTATGTTATCTTGTTGGAAAATAGCCTTGTGAATTCTTAAGCGGACAATAAATAAAGATTAATCATAGTTTTCCAAATTACTTATTATAAGCTACCCAAATTTCAAGGTCTAGATTTTCTTCACGGTAAACTTTACTTTTTCTTACTCCTCTTAACAGAAATAGAGAAGTAAGATCGAGGTGAATGTTCAGTTACTCGATTCGTTAGCTCCGAACATAGAAATTTTTTGGGAATTAGAGAAAATAATTATCATTCTACTTTGTTACAAAACTACGAAAATTTGGAAGTAGATTGTTAATTTATTGATTTGTCTTAATTAATGGTGTGATGAATTTAAGTATTTTTCGCAATCTATATCAACTCCGGTTAATTTAGCTTTCCAATATCGTACCAATATGTTATGATATGCTTTAAAGATCATATTCAATGGAATTGATGGATGCATGTTTTGATGGAGCAATGATAGGATAAAAGCTTGCATCCATCGAGTTTTGTTGACTGAAAATCTTGAGACAAGATATTCACTTGGGTTGTTTTCGCACAACAATAAGACGATATGTGCGCCAGAAGAATTAGTCAATGAAGAGCATCCCTTACACTACAAGCCATTAAATCTTCGTGATTATGCTCAAGAATAAAAAAGACTAATCGCGCGCTTATAAAAAAGAACTCTCTCTCAAAGTCTTTTGTGGTGTTTAAACTCTGAGTCCAAAAAGACGCGTCGTTGGTTGTTATTTCAATGTGGTGTGTGGTCACTTATATGGTGGCTTTGGTTTCTTCTAATTTCAAAAGTGTGTAGAAGAAGTGTCTATTTATGGCTTTATTTATAATTTGGCATATGGTTATTATTTTCCTTTAAAGGGATTTCAATAAGAATATATGATTACGTAAAAATTTATGTACTCAATATTACTCATAAATAAATATTTGTGATATCAAGAACTTGATGATTTTAATCATCACATTATCGGTTTCCTTAACCATTTTTTTTGCATGTCTTTCCTTTCAATTCTAATCTTACTCACAGAAGTGTCTGTTCATATTTTTCTATCCGAAGTGTCTGTCGATATTTTTCATTTGAACTTTTGAAGGGCTTTCAATACGAATATATGTATGAAAAAAATTTTATGCATGGGATATTGCTCATAAATAAATTCTTTTGACATCAAGAACTTGATGATTATGTGAATTTAACTATCACATGTTAAATATTAGCATTGACATAACCATGTTAATATACTAGAATATATACGGATGAGGGAAGTATAAAATGTAAAACACAAGAACATGAAGTTTACATAGTTCATTCTAACGGCCTACATCCACAGAATAAATTTTTAAGAGCTACAACTTTAATATATGAGAATGTAATACAAATCAAGTATTACAATGAACTATAACATAGGTATATATAGTAAGTTAAATCCTAAACTAATAGACTTCTAGTACAAAGGGAGAGGTAGGGGCATGACCCCTTAAAACTTCCTTTAAGATCATCTACAAAATTATAAATTATACTAATATTTGCTTACCTAATTTGGAAGCAAAAAGAAAAAAGAAAAATGAATGAACAACAACCATCGTGATTCTCTTAAAATTAATTCTTCCGCCATCCCATAAATTTGAGAATTAGATTCAAAAAAAAAAAATTAATAATAACCCTAAAAAATAGGTCAGCGTCATTCTTCCCAAATATAAACAATTTCAATTTCAAATTAATCAGTAGTGTCAACCAAAAAAAAAAAGGCATATTTATCCTCAGACAAGGCTTAAGTACAATACTTAGGTACTGTTTTTTAGGTTTTCCTCTTAAAATTTTGCCATGTGAATTTTTTTTTCATGGGATGGAAGTGTATTTTTTAATTAAGTAGTCACATGGTTGAATCTTAAGAGGGGAACTTAAGAAACAATACCTAAGGTACTGTACCTAAATTTTGTCATTTACAAAACTTAGGTCTTTGTGGAGTGATCAATTAGAAGTATTTTCAAAATCTGTATGATTCTTAAACAAATTCAGTTAATTTAGTTTTCTCAAAAAAAGAAAAAAGTTTCAGCTAATTTATTTTTCTCAAAAAAAGAAAGAAGCTGCAGCTAATTTAGCTTTCCAATATTGTACTTTTCCAAATATGCTATATTATGCTTTATAAGATCGTATTCAATGAAATTGACTTATGCATGTTTTGATTGACCAAGGTGTGGAGCAATGACAGAATAAAAGCTTGCATCCATGGAGTTATGTTGAGTGAAAATTCTGAGACGAGATACTTACTTGGGTTGGTTTCATACAACAGTAAGACAATATGTGTGCCAGAAGAATTTGTTGATGAACAACACCCTTTACTATACAAGCCCTTAAATCTTAATGATTATGCCCATGCACACATGGCATCAATTGCTCAACGAAAAGTAGTTCCTATCCATGCCTATTGGCTATTGTGGTGTTTGAAGTAGAACGTACTCTTTCAGTCCAAAGAAACTGGTCTCTTGCTTGATTTATTTCAAATTTCAATGCAGTGTGGTCACTTATATAGTGACTTGCTTTCTTCTAATTTCAAAAGTGTCTTTCACAAGCTTGTAGGGCTTCCAATAAGAATATGTGAATGAATAAAATTGAATGTGCTCGATATTACTCATAAATAAATGTCTCCTGACATCAAGAACTTGATGATTCTTGAATTTGGTCCATCCATGTGCATGGTTATTCACTTTTACATGGACTCAATTTGTTGCAAAATTTTGCATTTCAAGATGTACCTGACAATATAAATTAGTGGAAATACACTCTCCAAGTCTGAACACCAACAAACGACTCACAGCTTGTGTTTGGATACAGACATTGTTGATTATGCAAAAACTTCAAAATGATGGAGTACACATTATTATGATTTAAAATCTCATCAATAACATATTCTGTTGTTTGATTGTCATGTAAATAGAAAATATAAAATGATCGGAATTGTAAGTTTTTTTGTAATTTGGACTAGTCCTTGTGTATATAATATTGTTGTCAACTAAAAAATATAATGACACTACTGAATATCGGCAATATGACTAGACTTGAATCAAAATAACTCAATAAAAATTATATTAAAATAAACCTCATCCGTAGAGTTATTTAAACGACTATATTTTCTAGTAAGAGCAATATCATATCCATTTAAAAATTGAAAAAAGGTTTTCGTGGCCACAAAAAAATTTAAAATTAAATATGGGTAAATATGTTAAATTTTTTTTAATGATATAGGAGAACTTTACCCATATTATGTTAATCAGTTAGCAACATCTAATGAAATCCATATTATATATGTCAAGGGTTGGCCTTATAAGTATTTTCTTTTTAATTAAAAGAATATATGATTTGTATATTTTTTTCTCCACTCTTAAGAAAACCTAAAAAATTATGTGATGCTATAAATACTACAAATTTTATGGCATATTTATTATAAATTGATATATGTCACCAATCACAAAAAATAATTTAAATACTCATTTATTATCTTGTAAAAGTATCATCAATCACACTAATCAAATCCATTGCCACATCAAGTCGTAAGCATTTTTATAATAATTTTTTGGGGAAATTGCAATTTACTCACCTGTGGTTTGGCCCATTTTAACAATGTCCACCCGTAGTTTAAAATTTGTCACTTAACCCACCTGAGGTGGCCTCCACTAGACCCCCGTTACCCACCTCTGCCATTTCCGTTAGAAAATCTCATTTGCTATATAAGCCAAAATTAGAACCCAATTAGAACCCTAAAAAAAGGAACGATCTCTCTCTCTCTCTCTCTCTCTCTCTCTCTCTCTCTCTCTCTCTCTCTCTCTCTCTCTCTCTCCTCTCTCTCTCTCTCTCTCTCTCTCTCTCTTAGAACCCTTAAAAATCCCCAAACCCATAATCCCTTTCTCTCTTCACTTTATATTGCCAAAGTGAAATCTGAACACTTGCAAGCAACCTCATATATAAAGCTACTTGATCCTTTTGTGTGTTATATTTTATTGAACTCAAGCACCAATTGATTTCCATGTAATCGCAATTCAAACTCATAAAGTTTGTTTCCTTAGACTTTCAAAAATAAAATTTCACAATATTTAAAACCAATTGCAGAATTAAAAGAATAAAGAAGAAATTATATTAATAGGTTTTTTTTTTTTTTTTTTTGCTGAATTATATTAATGGGTATAGTCAATACCATGATAAAACATCACATGCTGTGAATGAATGAATAATGAATAAACACGATAAAACACCTAAACCCAAAAAAACATAGAACCCAAATCTAGTAGATCCAGCAGCGAACCCAGATCCAAAATGGCATCGAACAGATCCGACGAATAAATCCGACAGCAAACCCAGAAGATCCCAGCAGCAAACCTAGATCCAAAATGGCAGCGAACCCAGATCAAGCAGATTCGGCAACGAACCTAGATCCAAAACGACATTGAATAGATCCGACAGCAAACCCAGCAGATCCAAAATGGTAGCGAACCCAGAACCAGCAGATCTGGCAACGAACCCAGATCCAAAACGGCAGCGAACCCAGATCCGGCAGCGAACCCAACTCTGTCCAAAATGGTGCCACTCTGAGTCAGTCCAGGAGCTTCGGCAGGTGTACTAATCAAAGATGAAGGACTCACCGAAGCCTTAGAAGAAGCTGGAGGAAGAGATGGTGGAGAGTTCACCACTGCCGGAGATGGAGCAGGCACTGGAGTCTTTCTAACTATAGGCGACGGCGCTAAAGCTTTAGGAGCAGGTGCTTGTGTTGGCGACTTTGAAATCTGAACATTTGTGTGCTTTGATGCCAAGACCTGAGACTTGCTTGCTTGCAATTCTCTCTCCGCTAGCAATCATTTTTTTTTTTTTTTGGGCGTGGTGAAACACAGGTGATAAAATTAGGGATTTACTCTTGTTTGGTTGGTGAGAAAATTTATAGGAAAGGAAAACCCAAGCTTCAATACACCTCCTTGCTTGCAAGTGTTCAGATTTCACTTTGGCAATCTAAGTGAAGAGGGAAAGGGATTATGGGTTTCAGGATTTTTAAGGGTTCTAGAGAGAGGAAGAGAACTCAATCCTTTTTTTTAGGGTTCTAATTTTGGCTTATATAGTAAAGGAGATGTTTTAATGGAAAAGGGCAAATGTGGGTAACAGAGGTCTAACAGTGGCCACCTCAGGTGGGTTAAGTGACAAATTTCAAACTAACGGGGTGGGGCACTGTTAAAATGGGCCAAACCACAGGTAAGTAAATTGCAATTTCCCCTAAATTTTTTAATATTTTTAGTATTACTCTAAAAAAAAATTATGGATGTACATGCATTGCCATACTAGGTGCCCCCAACAGTGGATAGTGGATGTTAATACCGTTAGAATTATGTGATTAAATTATTAAATTTATCATATTCAAAGTTCAAACAATTTAAACTATTGGGATTATTAGATATATTATGGTCCAGTTGGCCCAAACCAATTATAGGCCCATGTACTTATAAAACAAACATATTAACTTTAGATTAGTCTATAGTTAGCCTAAAGTTGTCAAGTATTCTTTAGTATATAAACCCTACATTGAGTTTATGGTAATAAGTGCTTAATATAATATGTAGTTGTCAAGAGCTTTCTTATTATGGATGTAGACCATTAAGCCAAACCACGTAAGTCTTTGTGTGTGTTCTCTTTTTGATGCTCTTGCTTATCATTTAATCATTACACACAATAACACTGCTACTTTCACAGGGCTAATCGGTAGTTTAGCAAATACAAAGTCATATTTCTAGACCGGTACCAGAAAACATACAATTAATGTTTGTTCGCTTTGGTGTAATAGGATAGATGTCTCTCTTTTTATTTTTTTATTAAACAGGAATACGATAGAGTTGTCGATTTCCCAAAAGAAATCAAAATTCAGTCACTTATTACTTACGAGACGTATTTCCCTGGTTGACAATGCCACTTCTTGTGGTTTTCCACCATTGAAAAAATGAATACTACATACGGAGGTAACTCAAAAGGTTGACGACTATCTTTCTTGCACTATGGAAATGATCATTCTTGATTTACTTTGATGTATTTTTCATAATGCCACTAATATGATTTTAATAACCAAATCATTTATCTGAGTTGAGGTTTAGAATGATGCATAATAAAAATGGGATAAGATCCAATCGAATTGAACCCTTCAATTCTCTCCCAGAGTTTCCAGGCACAAGTCCCCATCTTTACTGTAGATAAAAGAAAATTGGCAACATCATTGTAAACGTTACCTTAACACGAGCTCCATAAAACTATTGCCTCACAATAGTTCCAAAATGTTAGTCTAAAATTTCCTCATAAATTTACCGCTGGCATGCGTGATTCATGAATGACACAAGTTAGGCAAAATTACACTATATGCTGACACCATCTCTTTTATCTTCACTTAATCTCAAAAAGTAAGGTGAAGTCTAATACAAATTTTATTGTATTTATATTGACTGTGTAAATGCATAAACAGAAAATTAAGAACCATATAGCTATCCAAACACAGGCTAAGATTCCAGTTTTTGATTTCTCCAACTTGGACTTGAAGCCTGGTAAAAGTTCATGGTTCTCAGCTTGCAAAGATGTTTGCAGTGCACTTGAAAAGTATGGTTTTGTAGTGGAACTTGGCAGTAACACTCTTTCAGAGCTTCACAACACAATGTTTAGCTCAGTACGAGAATTGTTTGAGTTCCCCACAGAAACCAAAATGAAAGTCACTTATGACAAGCCTTTCCGTGGCTATTCCTCTTTTCCTCCTTTCAAAAGCACGATGATTGATAATGCAACCTCCACAGATTTAACTCAAAAGTTGACCAATATCTTCTGGCCCAATGGGGATGATCTTTACCGGTGATAATCTAATCTTATCTTCAAGATTTTTTACTTTCAAAATATTCTTAGATTGACAGAATAATGGAAAAAACTTAGGTTCAATTTCTTAAAATGCTGTAACTTTAATTCTTCGATTGACTTCAATCATAATTGAATTTTCAAAATTCATTTAAGATGCACCATTTAAGAAGTGGTACTTTTTAAGTTTTACCCCTTTAATCTCTCTAATTGCTTATACTTTTTCTTTACTATGTATTATATATATGTAACACTTCTTCTTGTGTTTTTCTCTTGATTAGTGAGAGTGCTAATTCCTATGTGAAGCTAATGGTGGAATTAAATAAAATGGTAACAAGAATGATATTTGAAAACTATGGCGTGAAAAAGTACTAAGACTCTCACATGGAATCAACTGCTCATAGTTTGGTCCTTTTAAAGTACACTGAACCTAAGAAGACCGGGGACCAATCAAGGCATTCCAAGCCACACAGACAAGCACTTTACCACCATAGTTCACCAAAATCGTGCAAAGGGTTTGGAAATAAAAACAAAGGATGGTGAATGGATTGGTTTTGATTACTCCCCTTCATCCTTTTTATTCTTGGCATGTGATGCACTCCAGGTGGGTAATAACTAATACTGTATGTCAAAAGCAAATTAATGGTTATTGTTCTTATAAAATTCCTCTAGATATTCTATCCCTAATCTCTTTTTTATTTAAAATGTGATAATTACAATAATTGAGAAGAGAGATTCAAATTATACTATTTAGATAAAAAATTCTTGACCCTCTTTTTGATACAAATTATACTTATATATATATATATATATATATATCGATTGTTAGGGGTGGCAGGATCCTGAATATCTCTGTTAAAAATGCCAAAAAATATCAATTGAATTATAAGGCCCTTGGCTAAAATTAAAATTGTTAATTATTCTAATCTAAAGTTCGACATTTTCCTTATAGAAAACCTTATTTTTTATTCATCCAAATGAAAATAGAAAAGTAATTAGAAGAGAATAGTTCAGTTACTCAATTCATTACATAAGCTGAAGCTCCTAACACAATACATGTTAGGAAATCAAAGAAAGTAAGTATGATTCTATTTTGCTATAAAACTATGTAAAATTTGGAAGTAGTTTATTGATTAATTATTTTTGGTTTTAGCGGTGTGATCAATTTGAAGTATATTCAGAATCTGTAAGATTATGAAACAACTTCGGTTAATTTTTTCTTCTAAAATTTTTTGAGTTAATATAGCTTTCCAATATTGTACCTTTCGAAATATGTTATATTATGCTTTACACGATCGTATCCATTATCCAATGGATTGATTGACCAAGGTATGGAGCAATGACAAGATAAAAGCTTGTATCCATCGAGTTATGTTGAATGAAAATCCTGAGACAAGATGCTCATTCGGTTTGGTTTCGTACAACAGTAAGACGATATGTGTGCCAGAAGAATTTGTTGATGAACAACACCCTTTACAATACAAGCCATTAAATCTTAATGATTATGCCCGTGCACATATGGCATCAATTGCTCAACGAAAAGAAGTTCCTATCGCTGCCTATTGTGGCGTTTGAAGTTGAATGTACTCTTCAGACCAAAGAAACTTGTCTCTTGCTAGTTTATTTCAAATTTCAAAGCAGTGTGTGGTCACTTATATAGTGACTTGCTTTCTTCTAAAAGATGGAATGAGGTTGTCTTTATTTGAAAATTTAAAAGATGGAATAAGCTTATTTGTCCTTTTAACTTTTTCAGAGTTTTTTCTTTGCCCATATTGAAGATAAGGCAACGTTGTAGTATATGTCATAGTTAGAAGAGTAATACTTTCTTTTCTTTATTAGTTTGGATAGAGTATGTTCCTCCTAACGTTATTAATTTTATTTGGGCTGATTTACCAGCCACTTGGATAAAAAGCACAATGAAAAGTTTCTTTAAAAAAATATAAAAAATTTATCAAGTTGTTGGTTTTTTGCCCTTTTTTTTGGAGAAAGTCTTCAGTTTATGTTAGAGAATGTTGGAGTATAATGATACTAAATAGGTTTCAAAATGACACAAAGGATGGATTATAACTTTGGTCCATCCATATGCATGGTTTCACTTTTATGTGGGCTCAATTTGTCGCAAAATTATGCAGTTCAAGATTAATGACAACAGAAATTGGAGGAAATACAATCTTCAAAGTCTGAACATCAAATATAAAACGATGGGAATTGTCAATTTTTTGTTTTTTGGATGTAACCACTAACCAGAACTTGCAAAAATCCTTGTATATATGAGGTTGTTGTTAACTAAAAAATTTAATGGCACTGATTATTGGCAATATAACTAGACTTGAATCAAAATAACCCATTAAAAATTATTTAAAAATAAACCACATCCGTAAAATTATTCCAACAACGTTATTTTCTAGTAATAGTAATAGCATGTCCTCATAAAAGTTGAAAACATGTTGGACCCTAAAATAAAAATCTTAAATTAAACAACGATAAATATGTCAATAGCAACATCAAATGAAATTCATTCTATCTCCCTAATGAAATAAACATCAACACCATCATTTTCTTCTTCTCAAACCAAATTTTCTCCAACATTAGAAATTGTTTATCAATCTCCATAAACCAAGCAAGAGTCATATACCTCTCTTGTATCAAGCTTCTTTGTACTGGTACGAATAAAAATTCTGAAAGACGGAGGCTTTTCAGCTACTGAAGCAGTAAAAAAAGTCTCTACTCACCATTCTTTTCTTTGCAACAATAGTAATACAAGAAGATGTTACTTGACCTCTTTTTCTTTGAAGGCTAATCAATCTAAGTGAAATATTGTGATCAATAATGTTCAATTTATTTTTTCTGGACCTTTAGTTTCACTATCCAAATCAATACATTAGTTTCACTAATTGAAATCATGATCTCATTAGCTTCTACGCTTGATTCAGAAACCTCTCCAGTTATTGTTTCCTTCTTGTCCAAATCTATTATATTATCCCAATTTGCAATTAGTTTCCAATTATTTATATGGAATATTCCTATCTGCAATGGCTCTGCGTTTACTATTGGCAATCTGGCATGCATGCTTTACACGAGTTCTATAAATATTGATTTTTAAAATAAAAAATCAAAAGACTCAATTTACATATTTATTTGCATCCACATGATACAGACTTCATTTATCTATTTATATTTGGATTCTCGCAAATCGTGATATACACTTTTTTTTTTTTTGGATCTGTCTTGATACTTACTTAATTGGTGGAGTATGGGAAAAAAATGGAATAAAAAAATTAATTGTATTCCTCCAATCATTAGCTTCCATTCATTCCTTTCTTTCAACTTTCAAGACGCTATTTGCATTGACTGACATCTATCTATAAATAACAGCATTAATGCATACCAATGCATTACCCAGTTTTGCCTTCGCGGCCCTCAAAACAGAAGACAAAACCATGGCTATCCAAACACAAGCCAAGATGATTCCAGTTCTTGATTTCTCCAACTTGGAGCTGAAGCCCGGCCCGGAACAAGTTCATGGTTGTCAGCTCGCAAAGATGTTTGCCGTGCACTTGAAGAGTACAGTTGCTTTTGTAGCGGAACTTGGCAATAAAATTCCTTTAGAGCTTCACAACACAATGTTTAGCTCAGTTGGAGAGTTGTTTGAGTTCCCCATGGAAACCAAAAGGAAAGTCACTTCTGAAAGGCCTTTCCATGGCTATATCTCTACTGCTCCTTTTGAACGCATGTTGATTGATAATCCAACCTCCGAGGAAGAAACTCATAAGTTGACCAATATCTTCTGGCCCAATGGAAATGATCATGTCCGGTGATAATCTAGGCTGGGTTTGGATTGCGTTTTGCGTTTACGTTTCAGATTTTTTTTTTTTTTTTTTTTTTTTTTTTTTTTTTCGAGCTTGTTTCTGCTTTTAGAGACAAAGAGCACTGTTCATGAACAGTGCTCGCACTGTTCATCACTGTGCGCGCACTGTTCATGAACAGTGCTTTCACTGTGCGCGCACTGTTCATACACTGTGCGCGTACTGTTCATGACTATTTTATTTAAAAAATATTAAAAATGGGTCCCACAGTACTATTCACACATTTAAAAATTATTTTGCTACAGTGTTTTCAGTTCAGTTCAGTTCAGTTCAGTAAAATAAGTTGTATCCAAACGGACCCTATAATCTAAATCTTGTCTTCTTTTTTTTTTTTTTTTTTTTAATTATAGTTCTTAATTGACAAAAAAAAAATAATAATAATAATAAACCACAGTATTCTCGATCTAATAGCTTATGCTTAATACTTTTTATTTTTTTTAAACTTAGTATAATGTAACAATAACACTTTTTTGTTGTGTTTTTCTCTTGGTTGGCGAGAGTACTAATTCACTTGTGAAGGCTGAAGCTTTTGGCGGAATTGGATCAAATGGAGACCAATTCTACCACTGATATCTATTAAATAAGCAAGGGTAATTTAAAGTTTATTTTGTTATTTAATGGACACAAAAATTATCATTATTTGAATTTATTACAACCATTAAAAAAAAAAGTAGTGAATTTTATTTTCATGGCATGATGGTTTAAAATTAAATCATGCAACAAAAACAAGCAATAGTGGGAACAAGCAACAAAACACGAAGACAATAATGAAATTAACAAGTACCAGTAATGAAACAAGATCAATTTTATTATGTAATGCATGCTTAAAGTTAACTTGTGGGGGGGGGGGGGGGGGGGGGGGGGGTGTGAGATATGTTTTGTTCCAAGCCTTATTTTTATAGAAAATCATTCATCCTCTTTTTTTTCTCCTCTAAATTCAAAACAATAAGACCCATGCTTTTTAATCCGCTTAAGGTGTAGCAAATTTTGGGTGTTAGAAGATTAATGCTTTAGCAGCAATTTTTTGGGGGTGGGCGCTAGAGCTTGTGAGAATTAACGGAGAGCACACTTCTATTTGAGATTAGATTTTAATTATTGAAAAAATAAAAAAATGTAATGCGTGGCTAAGTGTGATATGTGGGGGTAACTATAAAATACTCTGATAATAAAATAAATATGCAGTTCCTTATCTCTCACATTAGTTGGTCTCACTAACATGGTGGAATAAAGAATTCACTTTTGATAATCTGATAGTTACAAATTACAACAATAAGAGGGAAGAGGGTGCAGTAGAGAGGTTTGAACTTTAGATGTCTCAAATATTCAAAATATCGTGATGTGTCAACTGGGATACAAGACTTTTAGCAATAAGACAAAGAATTTCTACTCCGAAAATTGGGAGATAAAATATTTTTGTTTTTGATATCACAATACTTTTATTTATTAGTTATATTTAGAGTACATATTCAGCCAAAAGAAATTTTTTTGAAGTACATCACATGTTTATTCATTCCTATATCCTTACTGAAAGCCCATTAAACTTGTGGGAAGCACAATAAAAATAACTTTCTACTTTCTTTTAAAATTTCTTATAAAAACATATCTAAACACTTTTGACTTTAGGAAAATAAGAGCATTTGCAGCAGTGGTGGTATAAAGCAATAATGTTAAATTTTAGCTCCACTTTCATTAAAATGATGCTCCAGCAGTGGAGCCAAAGCAAAAAAATTTAGATGATTCGCTACAGTGCACATCTAAAAAATAAATGTGTACTGTAGCACGGAGCTAAAACTAAAAAATACTTTTTTATTCAACTGATCCACTTGTTCCGATTTTTTTTTTCATTTATCAAAACCGGTCAGTCTTTCACTCCCACCGTATTCTCACTCTCTCTCGTTCATCTCTCAACTCTCAAGCCTCCAAGCCTCTCAAGCTCACCCACAGACACTCCGGTACAATCACTGCCATCCTCAACTCCGGTTCCGTCACCGCCATCCTCAACTCCGGTGCGGTCACCGCCATCGTCAACTCCGGAACGGTAGCCGTCATCGTCAACTCCGGTACAGAACCTGCTTCTTCTTTTTTTTTTTTTCTTTTTTCATTTTATCAAATCCGGTCTCATGATTCACTCTCTCTCGTTCATTGTCATCTCTCATCTCAAGCCTCTCAAGCTCACTCTCTCAACGTCGCCGGTCCGACCATCGTCAACGTCGCCGCCATCGTCAAGTTCAGACCCACGCCGCCGATCTGCCTCAGACGCTCTTCGCTTCCGCCGATCCACTTCAGGTTAGTTGTCTCTATCTTCTTTATGTGGATGCGTTGGGTTTTTTATTTGGGTATTAACATCCAATCCGCCAATCCTCTTCGCGTTGGGTTTTTTATTTGGGTATTATGATTTGGATCCACTTCAAACATACAAACATACATACAAACAGAAGGAAACATGAAATTATGAGATGTGTTGGCTTGATACGAAAATGATAGCTTTAATTTGCTTTGTTCTTTTTGAAGATTTTTTTCATCCGTATAATAAAATTCTTGTTCAGCCCATTCAAAAAGCTCCACGTACTTTGATTTTTTTTTGTTTTTTACACCAATAATTAGGAATGAAAGAAATATTTATATCCTAAATGTTTTCATTGAACAACTCCGTGGATTTCTCTGTTGTTCTGGATTCTCTGTTGTTCTCTGTTGTCCTGTTCATGTGGATCCACTTTTTATTGTTGTTCTGGATTCTTGATAATTTTGGGGAAAAAGATTTGGTGATTGGTGTTTCTACTCTCTATTGTTATTATTATTTGATTATTGTTATTATTATTTGATTGTTTGGTGTTTCTACTCTCTGTTGTGGATGCTTGAAAACAGAACTACCACCGAATTGAAAATTTGGATGAGATAGCATTGGTGTAGGGATTTTGTTTTAATGTTTCACATCTGATTTGGGCGGACTTTGTTGGATATATTGTTGCACAAAACTAGAAACAGAGCACATATTTCTTGTGGTCATTTTAATGTGAAATTGTTCGTTTGGTTTTGAGATGCTCAAAAATGAATTTGGTATTTTCTTTATCAGTGGGATTAAGTTACATGTCAAATTAAATATTTATGCATAATCATGTTCTATTGGTATAATTTTAAGTATTTTAAGTTTTGATATAAATGTTGGTTTGGGAATTTTCTGTGTGCAGGGAAGTTTGCAAATTTTTTTTTTTCTAATTTTATGTTAGTAACAAAAAATGTATTAAGTATAATTTGGGGTTAAAAAAATTATTTGTTAACAGTAGATGATTATTTGCTATCATGTGGTGGCGGCGGCGGCGGTGGCGGTGGTGGAAGAGTCGATGGCGGCGGCAGCGGCGGTGGCGGTGGCGGTGGTGGAAGAGTTGATGGCGGCGGCGGCGGTAGCGGTGGCGGTGAAGTTTACAAGTGGTTGTGATTGTTGTTTATTGTAGTAGATATATTATTTTATTGTAGTAGATATATTATTTTATTGTAGTAGATATATTATTTTATTGTGATGTTTATATTATTTTATTGTATTGAAAGCTAAAATAGATCCACCATGTGTATAGGTATAATAGATAAAATAACTTTTGGTGGAGCTAAAAAGCTAAATTTTTAACTCCACTGCTCTGAATACTCTAAGACGCTAAAATCAACCCCCAGTGCGCAATAAAAATAGCATTGAGATATGCTTTTCTGGCACACGTATTGTCCCATCATTTAATGCAAAAAACCTGAGTGAATATCTCGTCTCATTTTCAGTACTCAACGTAACTCAATGGACACAAGCTTGTATCCTGTCATTGCTCCATACCTTGTTCAAGTGAAACATGCATCGCTCAATAATAATAGAATATATTATAATAACATACTATTTCAGAAGGTACAATCTTGAAATTATTAATTGATAAGTCTAAGGAATATTTTTCACAACTATTGACATAGTTTATTTATTGTGAATTGTAGATAATCAGTTAAAAGTAATGTGGCTTCAATCATATACAAGTAATGTGAACAGTTGTGCATAAATATATTACTCATGCTCAATAACCAAAGTTGTTACCAGTTCTGGAAATTAAGACATAAATTGATCACTACACTAAGGAAAAAAAACAATTGTTTCATGCAAAATTAGAATCATAATTACTTTTAGTTTCCTAACATGTTTTACATTTTATAAGTTTATACTAGCTAGCATACTTTCATTATATCTCCCACTATAATTACCTATATATTTTCTCATCTTCTTAAATATTTTAGGTAGTATAGTATAAGAAAGAGGAATGCTTATAGGAGTTTTGTAATGACAACCATTAATTATAAGTAACCCACTTGGAGTAGTGGCGGAGCTAAGATTTTAGTTGAGGAGAGGCAAGAATTAAAGTAAATATATATATATATTTTTTTTTTTTTTAAATCGATATAAACCATTGTGACTTATTTAAATCCATAAAGACATTAAAATCAGTTTGTCCAACATTGCTAAAAGTAAATATTGAAGCCTCCTGGTTTCATGTTATACTTTTATTATCATCTAGACCTCTTTAAAAGTCAAATCTGGCCATAAGGGAAGCTTTTCTATTTGTGGCACTTACTAATTTATGGTGTATTAAGTATGTTCTATGCAATTGTTTAACTATTGTAACTAGAGAAGGAAAAATAGGAAGATGTGTTATTATATATATGTTTTTTTGTTTGCATGCTGGATTTTTATATAATATAAAATAATAATCATTTTTTGATTTTTAGCCAAAAGATAGTCAAGGAATGCATATTATAAATCAACAACAATAGAGTCAAGTTTGTAGGCCATCTTGCTAGTGTTTTGGATAGATTAGGCGGTTGCTTGCAAGCGCCCTACTTTGCTCTCTTATCTCCAACTTTAAACCTTTTTATTATATTAAAAAAAGTTAATGAATGTCTAAGGCCATTAATTTATGACAACTTAGAAAACTTTATGAGAAAAAAAATATATTTTGATTTTTTTGATAATTTTTTTATATTTCCTTATGAAAGTAGTATCAAGACTTTTTAAAAAATAGTCAATTAACTAATGTACTAAAGACACTTATTAATCAGAACCAAAAAAGAAAATATGAAACGGTAGTATCACCATTCAAGTAAAAGATTAGCCATTTAATATATATATATATATATATATATATATATATATATATATATATATATAGATATATATCTAAAAGGACTAGTTAAGCATTGGAACATCGGTAGCGGTATCACACTGCCAGTATACTTTAACTTCCTCTTGAGTCTTGATTTCTAGGATACAGTTTTGAGTCATTTGTGCGATGAATTGTATCATGTGTTACATTGGATGCAACTTTTTGCTGGAAGTTTATTTGTTTATTTATTGACAGTTCGTTAAAATATATTTGTAAGTTGTACCTAAATAATAAGGCTTTAAAATGTTATACTATAAACACGCTAAAAAACGAAGGAGAAAAAAAAAATTTAGCAAACATATTCCACTTATATAATCTCTTAAAACCGTATATTCTTTTTTTTTTTTTTTAAGGAATATCATATATATTTAGCACTGGTTTTTCGTATATCTTATGATTTTTTTATTTCATTGTTATTATGATTTTGTGCAGATGTGGTAAAGTTAATTTCAATCCTTTGATTATTATCTGAAAGGTAATTATGTTTTAGAAGAGGACTGTGAGGAATTTTGGAAAAACCAAAAACCTATATAATAATTAAAGTACTTTAGTTTTTGGTTTGTTTAAATAGAGAGAAATTAAATTACTTCAATGGTGCTAAAAAAAAACTTACACACATGACTCTAATTAATCTTTGAATTGGTATCGGATTAGATGTTATTGTTGTTTTGGATTAAGAATATTTTTAGTTGATTATAAAATATCAGAGATTATTTCAGTAATTATTTATGGACACTAAATAGTTTCTTCTTCTCTTTTTGAAGTCGGCAGCCTTCTGAATGCGTTATAAGGACACATGCAATGTCGAGCCCTAGTTTCCTCATTATTATTTAGTTTTTATTGGAAATGGTTTCTCAGTCTGTCAATGTGTGCAACTTGAATGATTCCTTTATTCTCGTTTTTATTTTAGCACCAATTCACCTCCTGCTAGTGTCCTTAAAGATGGTTAGCTATGGGCTCATGGAATTGCATCATTGCATGCCCTTGGACACTTTTGGATGGTTGGGATCAATTGTTTTCCTTTAAAAATGTATAGCTGAGAGAGATGAATCCTTACTTGATCTCAATGAAAAGATCAAAATCCCCATGCCATTAATTATTAGGTTGGCCACGGTTTGTCCATTAGTAATCATCTCTCATTGATAATTTGATATTTACAACAATAATGGAGAAGAGATTTGAACCCTAGTTCCTCATAAAGAGAACAGATAATTCTAATGAGTTATGGGACTTGAGAATTAGCCAACATATTTAGAATATCTTAATTGTGTTCAATCCACATTGAGCTTCTTCTTCAAACTTATCATTCATTGAAGGACTAGGAATCACAACCACCACCCTCCAACCCCCCCCCCCCCCCCCCCCCCCCCCCCCCCCCCCCCCCCCCCCCCCCCCCCCCCCCCCCCCCCCCCCCCCCCCCCCCCCCCCCCCCCCCCCCCCCCCCCTCTCTCACTTAAAATTAAAAAACAGCTAGAGTTTTACTAGAAATCGTTGAATTACCGAGGTGGGCCAATCCTAAATTGATATTTTACTTTTGAAAGTGTCTAAAGACTTATGGCTGCGGGTAATATGCTTAAAAGTAAACTTGTTTTGATGTTTAAGATATTCATAATAAGAATTTTACATAAATATACATTGAAAAATTATTCTAACATTAGGAAAAACAAAAAACATTGCTTTTCGGGCATGACAATGAGCACCTTGCCCCTCACTCAACGGTTTTGGGCTTTTTATATATTTTGGGTTTAGGATTTAAGGTTCAAGGGTGATTGGTGAGAAATGACTAATGACATGACCTCTATTGCATAGGGGTTAGATTTACTAGGGCATATGTTATCTAGTCTGGGTTGAATTTTCTAAGTTAGTGCACAATTTGACCAGATCAAGTAGAGTATGTCATCCCTAGACAAATTTTGTAATATTACGAAAAATATGTCTAATGAAAATTCAAGCGGATACCATAATAGTCAATACAAAAACAATCTCTTTATTTGAAGTAAAGGTAAACTATCTACCAATTATCTCTAATTAAACTCCACGAAAAAGGGAAAATTTATTCATTAGATATGACCTTTACATGATGAGAACTTATTGGATTATATTATCGTTTAGACTTAGAGAGAACTCTAAGATCAAATTAGCATGTTCAACGTTTTAGGGATTGTATGTTTGCTTGTATTTTGAATTTATGTTTTCAATATCATTGTTTTTCAATCATGTTTGCTTTTGCTTTGTTTATTGAGTAATACTACAAGCACAAACCATTTACAACATTTTTACAAAATATTGATGTGATCAACTTCTTATTAATTTTCATCTAGGCTTATCATTAATATCACTTTTTTATTTACCAATAATCACTCACTATATTAGCAATTTGTAAAATAGTTTGTATCTCTAGCATTATTTTTATTTGTTTCCAAAAAACAAAAGGAGAGAGAAAGAAAAAACAAATTAAGGCTTGGATGAAAGCAATGTGACTGAAAAACAATGATACTTAGAAAATTAGGAATATAAAATAAACAATGACACTTGACTTTTGCTGCTTTCACATACACATATAGACTTTTATACTCCTTTTGCGTTAGAAATTAGGTATATGAATGTAGTAGTTAGCCTCATACCTCCGGTCAATGCTTGGGAGTTAAATAAATTATTTCTATTTTGTTGACAATAATATTTGTAAAGGCTTTTCTCCCCATGTGTATGTTAAAAAATACTTAGTATTATCAAAAAAATCATCTAATTTATCGTCAAAGTATACTCAAGTCTAATATAGTAATTGTCTACTTCATGTGTGAGAACAGTTGTCTTTCAAGATTTTGATTGTTCTTTGGATTGCCCAAATATAATATATAATAATAATATATCCCAATTTAATTTTTACAATTTGAGTATATATATATACACACACACATTCATACAGAAATTATACACATAGATACATAATATGAAAGTAAAAATGTGACTTTTAAAAAAAAAATAAATTTATAAGTAGATAGTGAGGTGAAGGATAAATGTAACATTTATATTTTGCTAATTTTCTGATCGAGAGCCCCATTTGGATGATTTTTTTTTTTTTTTCTTTCTATTAGCTTCTTTCGTTTATTTATCAAGTACAATTTTAAAAATTAAATAGAAATTCACTTTTTCTGGGTAAGATATCATACGACTATTTTTTTGCACTAAATAAATAAGTAAAACTAAGCTCATCCAATTTTTTTTTTTTTTTAAATAAAGAAAAGAAAACTATTGGAGATTTATGTAGAAATCAAATTTATTTAGCAATTAAGAATGTGGAAATGTGAAGCTGTTCCCTTCAGGAAAAGCTTTAATACGAGCCTATGAACTGATTAGCCTCCAAGTATAAGCAAGCAATGCTAAATTTGTTTCTGCTTTTTTTTTTTTTTTTTTGAGAATGAAATACTTCCATTAGATTAAAGCAAAGAGGCTAAATCAGCCTAAGCTACATGAAGGATGTCTGGTGGAACATATTCCATCCAGATATTTTGAGCGGGCGATCTACAAGCCCTTCTAGCCAAAGCATGGGCGACACAATTGCCATTTCTACGGGTGTGAGAAAAACGAATACAAGAAGAAAGAGAAGCCCAATGTTTAATGTCATCTATAATATGACCATATAGCGCAAAAGAAGGGCCAGTGCTAGACAAATCCTTGTACACGACCTCTGAGTCACCCTCCAGTATCACTGAAATAAACCCAAGTTCCACTGCAAGAGCGACAGCCCTCCTCGCTGCCAGAGCTTCGACCAGAGAGATAGAAGCTTGGCAGTGGAATTTGCTCAGACAGTGAGGCGATGACATCACCCTCTGAACTGCGGCAAACAACGCCCAGACCGGCAAGCCCCTCTTCCGCGAAAATTGCACCGTCGTAATTAATCTTGACCTCACCAGCTGCTGGAGGTCTCCATCGGACATGGTTTCGGTGTACCAGCTTCAGGGAGGGAGACCTGGTACCTTGAAATTCAGCTTTCCGCTCCAAGGACAGGTTGATAATTTGATCAAGTGGACATGCAGCTTCCTTTAGGCATACCCTGTTTCGACGATTCCATACTGCCCATCCTATAAAGGCCAGCAGTTCAGTGTCTTTTTCTTCAGACAAAGCAAAGCTAAATATATCCTTCATAGATTGACCCTCCAAAGCCGAGAGCCACCTCCACTGCGAGTCAGACTGCCACACAATCCGCACATTAGAACAAAAGAAAATAGCATGTGCACCATCCTCAACCCGCACCTTACAATTCTCACATAGGGCATCTTGGGCAATTTTCCTGCGAAACACATTTTCTTTTGTTGGGAGAGCTTCCTTGCACGCTCGCCAAACAAAATTTTTTACTTTGTTTGGGACATCTAAACTCCATATCTTCTTCCAAAAAGATGAATCATCCGCTGTTGCTTGGGTCGGAATACAGGCATCATACAAGAACCTATACCCCGACTTCACAGTGTATTGCCCCGAAGGGGTGAAAGGCCAAATGAGCCTGTCACGTTGGTTGAAAGAGCACAGAGGGATGCTCTTAATGACTGCTGCTTCTGCTGGTTCGAACACGTGCTCAATGACATCATTTCGCCAAGATCTAGTTGACTCATTTATCAAAACTGCCACAAGATCTGCTGGTTCGAACACGTGCTAAATTTGTTTCTGCTTAGTTTAGTTTTGTGATGCATTTATTTTTGTCTCATTCTCATATTTGATCACAATCTTATGTTCCAAAGAACAAGTTCATTCCCTGCCCCCTTCCCATATCTCCTACCTAAGAAAAAGGGAGGTGCGACGAAGTTTTTTAATGAATGGCTGAACGGGCCAATGTTAAATTACAAATTTCTTCATTCATCTCATCCAGTTTAAACGTTAAAAAAAAAAAAAAACGAAAGCAAAAATTCTTTATTGTATTTCAATTCATCTTCGGGTGCAAATCGACCAATAAGACAATCTAGGGAGAACATGGAATCATAAGGAGGCCAGAAGAAGTGGTATTTTGTGTAACAGATGCAAACAATACCCCTCCTCTCACATATGAGTAGGCTCCATGCTTAGTCCATGTGAGATGTGTGTTGTATGCAACCATTCCTTAAGATAATAAATCGTAATAAAATATCTGTACTTTATCTATAATATATAAGAAGTGCTATGGCCACAATATTGTCACAACAAATCATAAATTTATCATTAAAATTACTTTTTTGCCTCACCAATAACAACCTGTAACAATCTGCTACTTAAAATTTGTTGTAAAATTTTCGTGGACATAGCATTTCTCGATGAATTGTATGCAACCAATATCTCACAGTTGATGGGAACCACACAGTCGTGGATCCCACCAATTGAATGATATGATATTTGTTGCATTCAACCGATCATGTATACAGTACATGATGCTACCTACCCAGTAAGTGGCCCCCAGAATATAAGTGGGACCGGGACCTTAAGTGCAAACCACATCTACGGCTTTGTTTTGGACCAAAACTCCAAAAATCTGGGATTCCAACAGCTATTGTCAAAAAAGTGCAGATTAAATTACCTTTGACAGAAGATACAAGCTACTCTGATTTCACGACTTTGATATTATTACATCAATGAATATAATGTTACATACTGATATTACAACAACAAAAAATGAACTATATAACAACCACAACCAATCCCAATCCATCCCCTAACCCTTTTCTACGTGTGTCTAAATAACCATTCAAACAGCTGAAAGACTAGCCCATTTCCCAAGTTCATAAGGATCACCATAGTAATACACCTTAATTCTATTAGATAATGACAACCCAGATGCCAATGATGGAGCTCTAAGACTAGAATCGTCTTGTTCCATAGGGTCATCTGCAAATGCGGCAACATCTCCAAGAATTTTGAATGAAATTCGTCTGGTTTGTATCTGCCTAGGGAAATCAAAGTACATTGCTGTTCCCGCCTTAGCCTCTGGCAGTCGATATTCCGCAATTGTTACCATGCTATTAGGTTCCTGTGATATTATCGTTCTAAATAAGCTCTCACTGAAATTGCAATTCACATACTTTAAGCCTTTAATTAGATTATTTTCATGTGAAAAAGAGAAACTAAACTTCGGGCCATAAAGCTAGGAATATCAACACAAGGCAAAGAGATAAGAGAACTATTCAGGAATAATTACATCAGGCCCAAGCCTTTTTTTACTCCCGTTCCTGGTAAACTTACTTCCAACGCCAAGGGACTCAAAACACCTAACCTTACTCACCACTCCATATTATTGGATCATTATGATAGCCATAAAAAGAAAGAAATTGTCAACAAGAGAGGCAAATGTCATTTTTTTGTTAAGTATTTGTCAAGATCTAAAAAATTGCATGCTGAAAGAACTAGATTGGTCAAATAAACCAAGGGCTGACCAAAGGAAGCATATGAAAGTGCCTACTATGTATTAGCACAAAAGAAAACATATAAACAGAAATAGAACAACATTTTCAAATCCACTAGGATAATCCTGGCTAACCTAATAGCACTTTAAGAAAGCAGACCCAGTAAAATACCTGGAGAAAAGATGCTCGTATATGCAGCACAGCTGGAGAGATATATCTGTCTTCCAAAAATGTCAATGATGTATCATGGATATCGGACAAGGGTGAATGGGTAACCCGAGGCTTTATTGCGGTGAAAGCATCCAGACGAAATCCAGCAAGCAAAGGTGAAGCAGGAGACAGATACTGCTCCAAGGTAAGATCATTGTCATACAGCCTCTCAGCCTCAATTGGAACCTGGAAAAATAAAAAAAGGATTGTCAGTTGCAATGCATACCGTACAAAGTCCAATAATGAACTGAAATATGGAAGAAAGAGCACAGAAGCATTAGTTGTACCTTGAATCTGTTTAATCGCGGTGGTCTCTCCAACCAGTTTTTCAAATTCACTTGGTCAGGGGCTTGAGGTGATGATGTGAGCCCCATCACTTTCTTTCCAACTACAAGAATCCTTTTGGCATGAAGACAAGGGTCACTTTCAACTGATCCTCCGAAAGAGGCACGTCGATTTACTTGTGCAAAAGGGTTTTCATCTAGAGACAAAAGGTTGAAGTCTTTCCCAAAGTTAACAGAATTTGAACCAGGTCGTTGTAGACGTACGGTTATCCAAATAATGCGGCACCGAACGGGATTCCTGAAGTCAAATTTTACATGTCTAGGTGCTTTATCCTCTCTACCCAACTTTTCTGGTCCATAAAACTCTGGTGAAGAAGTGATCAGAGATTGAACATCCCATTTTCCCGTGCATGACCTTTCTTCCTTGTGTATTTTATTGCTAGCCCAGATTTGTACCTGTAATAACAATAAGAGGCAACTAGTCAAAGAAAAGCATAAAACAAAGTAGAATATATGAAAACTGGTGTAATGCATATAAGATATAAGAGATAAATTAACCCTAAGAAAGCCACACAGCCTACAAAGCACAAAATTTTCTATTGGCGGAAAAAATTTCAAAAATGATGCAAGCACACTGCTGGCACAACAATAAGGATATAAACATGATAAATTATTGATTGTAGTAAAAGTTTAAGTTATTAGGAAATGGTAAATTTAATCAATTAATCATTGTTCTAACACTCCTTATCACATCAGGGCCTAGACACCTCCCTTAATAAGTGAGACTCAACACGTGGGATTTTAACTCTTTTAAATGAGAGGTAGAGCAAATTCAAGATCACCTACTCAGATACCATGATAAGTTACTAAATTTCCCAAAAGTTTAAGCTATACGGGATGTGATTTTCTTTTGTACAAATACCTGGAGTCCGGGTGTTTTGCAACTAGCGGTTCTTTTTCTTTTTCTTTTTTTCTTTTTTTGGGGTGGGGGGCAGGACACTAATACACTAGAAGCAATTCATTTATTTTCAGATATACCAATTTGCAATTAATTATTTGATTGAATAATCCTTTATACTGGAAGTGGTAAAAGTCAACTGTTTTTGCAATTCCTCTTGGGGATAAATCAAGAAAATTTGGAAGCAAGAATCTAGATTTTTGTGCATCCTCTAGAATATTATCTCAAGGTTTGCAGTGATATCAAGGTGTATTTCACATACAATAATTTCTATGCTAACAAATTGGCCATTATCTCAAGTTCAGTATATTTTTCTTTTCTTTTCTTTTTATTGGTAAGGTAACACACACCTCCTGAGTCTTGAACCCAAGAAGTCATCCTCCATCCCATTATTATGGGAGGAGCCAATGAGCTTTAGCTAAACTGGTACCAGCTCTCCATGCAAGTGTTAGGTGGAGGGTAAGATCATGGGTTCAAGATCCACCCACCAAGTGTTTGTGTAACTTACCAATCACAAGGGAAAGAAAATTTATCTTGATATCAGTGACAAGGGAGTACCCTACAATTGAGATTAAATACCAATTTCATGTCCTTCTAGACTTCTTGTTGAGTGCATAGAATTACGGGACTGTCATGTCAACAATTTGCCCTACATATATTCATTGCACAAGAAGAAAATTGTGAGCAGAGAAGTACACTCACCGTGGGAGTGTCAACCTCTGAATAGCCACATGGACTAACAAGCAAGATTACCCCACTGACATCAGAAAGAGTATCAAGAACAACACAGAATTCAACACAGGTCGTACTTGGAGGAGCTTTCCAATATGAATGCTGTGATACAGAATCTAATGGAGCAAGCAACGACAAAAATGGTGCCGAATCTGCTGCTGTCTCAATCTGCAGTTAATAATACAGAGTTAGGCATCAAGAGAATTTTTTTAAAGGGCCAAAATGCCATAAGCAAAATGCAGCATAAAATCTTGTTCTCTTATACTAACATGTTTTGTAGCAAACAGATAAACTATAAATGCTAAGAGCTCGTACTCAAAGATTATATATCAGCTTCCAAAGGAACCTCTCAAAGATTACATTTCAGCTTCCAAAGGAACCTACTATCAAACAATCAAAAGGATTCCATTCTTCTCATGGGGCATAGGGAAGAATAAATAGTCATTTATCTCAATCTGTATTCCACACATTCTTCTCATTATTTCAATATATTACAACCCTGCTAGAACTATCAGGAACTTTCTAGTCACTTAATAGAAAAAAGTAAAGTTTCTGTTTCTGTTTTTTGCTTTTACTTAAAACACTCCTTTGTCTTTTTTTCTTTTTTTCATAATAAAGCAATTAAAAAACAGAAAATATTATTTAGAGGAAATATTTTGTCACAACAATAAACCATTTACAATGAAAACACATCAAGTGCTGAACACTTACAACCAAAATATAGAATGGAAAAAATATGGAATGGAAAAGGACTATACCGAGTGTAAAAAACTGGCAGAAGGAAATTCAGCAAGGGATTCCCCTCCATTAAGTAAATGTCTTAGGACTTTAACAGCTCTCTGGGAATCAAAAGACTGAGTTCTTTCGGGAAGATGATCCCTCCTGGATGATCCTACCACCTGGTTCAAAGCTTTATATGCAGCACTGTCTGCACGGGCACTTCTTCGCAAACTAATTAAGACCCTGACATAGTCCAAGATCAATGCATTAAGTACAATTTCATGGCAGCATTGTTTGCAAAGAACACCATCCAGTGCTACTGAACGATTTGAAGAGAAATCAATTTGACTGCCATGGCTTGATCCACTCTGGCTAGATACACCATTGTATGAAACCTCCCTTGAGATAGAGCCCGCAAGCAGAAGAGCTCCTCTGCCAGCAGAACAAACTTTACAAACCTTTCTTTCACACTGAGAACATAACAAGACAGGTTGTGAACCTCCTGCAGATGATGCAGATGACACTGATGAGGATGTACGTATTGATGCTTTGGTTTCAGCATGCACTTCACAGAGGCCACCAGAACAAGATTCCCCAATTCCAGCAATATTCCAGAAATCTATTACATTATCATCAGTAGTGTCAAGACCAATAGCAGCGGTAATTTTGTCTTCAAGGGAAGTTTGACCAAGCAGCGCAAGGGTGTTTGCAACTTTGCATAATCTTCCTATTTGAGAGTCATCAAGCAAAAAATTTGGATTTATAGTAGTAGGATCAATTCCAACTGATAACAAAGCTCTATCCCTTTCAGCAGCAGAAAGATTCAGCCTGAAGCGTTCAATTTCAAGTTTCATAGCTTCTATGAAGTCTAGTTTCCTTTCCTGTAATATTGCATTGTCAAAATAGGTCAATTTACCCCATGGTTTACCTAAAAAAACATGAAACCTACCCATTATTAAGCTCTAATATTTCTCAAAAAACCATGAATGCAGTTTTTTTTTTTTTTTTTTTCATTTTTTTTTTTCAAGTTAAAATAACTTTTGAAAAAAAGAGATCTAAAATTCACTGTGTATCAAAGCTACACCCAAAAAATTTAAGTTCCCAGTATCTCAAAAATTAAAATTAAAAAAAAGAGGGGGGGTGGGGAGGGGGGAAGAAAAAGACATGGAATGAACACTGCCCAGGTTATGGAATGATATAATGACCTCAAAGAAGATAACATATCCAAAACTCAACTATACATGCAAAAAAACTGTCATGTTATTCCGTAAATGGCAAGCGTAGTTTTCAATCTTTTAAGATAGCAAATCCCAAGCCCAAACAATGGAGGGTTGTGGTAGGTTAACTGCACCATGAGATTTAGATTGAAAATGAAATTTATGCTAACAGATAACATAATGACCTTGCCAAGAAGATAACATATCCAAAACTCAGCTTTACATGCAAAAACATAGTTGTGTTATTCCGCACATGGCATGCGTAGCTCTTATTCTTTTAAGATAGAAAGTTCCAAGCCCAAACAATGGAGAGTTGTGGTAGGTTAACCGCAACATGAGATTAATATTGAGAATGATTTTATGCCAATAGAATATTAGTTATTTCCTGAATATGCATTTTTTATATATTAGGTTGATATTTCATTAAAGCAAAGTGGATAAAGTGAAAAAATGCATCATAGGCGTTGTGCAACCATATACCCATCAAATTGAATAGAAAGTTTTATAAGAAAACCATAAGAACAATTATGTTTCTGAGATAAAAAATGTTAAGCTATACAAAACAACATATCCATAACATGAGGGTGGCCGAAATGACAATTAAAGGATGACTGAATGGGAAACCTGGAAAGATAGAACAAGGACTAAGATGGTTTGACATTGCACAACCATGACCCTTTATTGAACCAATGAGAAAAAGTAAAAATAATTCAGGTGGGAGTGAAAAGGACTAGTGGAAGGCATAAAAGGCAGTGAATAATATGCTAACAGAGAAATAACAGAAAGTATAACCTTAATTCCTTAAAGCCTTAGTTGATTAAGGCATAATAGAGCCGAGCCTGGTCGACTTGGGATTAAGGCTTTGTTCAGTTAGTTGAGTTTATCTACAATAAAATAACTCAATAAAAATCTATTACAAAATATCAGAGAAGTTAACTTAGAATGAAGACATGAAACAAGCTGAGATCCTGATATATTAGAATAACTGAAGTTAAACTCAGAATCATAACAACATGCAAAAGAGAAAATGTGACAAAAGGCTTAGTCAGATATGTCATAGAATTTAGCCCCCAGCAAAGCCCTCAAAATAAGATGGGTAACAGCATGAAGTAGATGTCTGCTTTTATCAAAATACAATGAGGAGAAACTAAATGTAATTACCAAATAAATTAGACTGAAGCAGAAGCGCAACTAATTATCAACAAAATATTGAAACAGATGAACTAAAAAGTATAACGACTCAAAGCAACATGCAATAGATACTAACATACCATATTTGGCCCCATAAGGGATTTCAGACAAGTAATGTACTGCTGGGAGCTACTATCTGAAGGTCGTACATCTTGTGATGAAGAATCTGAATGATCATTTTGAGCACCACGAAATTCAACAACAGATTGGTCTAAGAAATCAAGCAAGTCACTTCCCTCATTATCAACATTTCCTATTGCTGGTTGAGAGATGGGTTCCAAAAACGGGTCTTCTCCAGTCAAAAGGTCTGCCCAGAGGTCAGTAGAAGCACTTGGTTGCACTGATGGTGTCACATTTTCATTTTTTAAAATGCCCAAAAATGGATTAGATTCTGAAGTGGACATAAAGGGGTTGGTTTCCTTCTGACTTTTTTTGGCCAGCTCAATTAATCTCGCACCAGGGCCTTCATTAGTAAATATGCCTTTCCAAGGAAGAGAAACTCCAAGGATCTCGATCTGCAATGAAATTCAGTACAGACAATTAACCAGCAACAATTACAGTAAACTTCACCCGGGAGAAGCATATTGAATAAATAAAAAAAGATGAGGAAAAAGGTTTAAAAAAAAGTATCTTCTCTCATTAAGGTTGTCCAGCCATGCCAATTCGTAAACAAAGATCATAAATCAAGTGAATCAAAGGAGGTTTACATACACCAAAAAAAATTACCAAGGATCTAATTAAAGATAGAAAAAAGCACATCCCTAACTGTCAATATGACATCTAATAGAATGGGGTCGCACAATGGGTGTCAAACTTCCTCCACAAATTCGACCTTTGAGGAAAAAACAATGCGATGATGGCAATTCAAATAAGCTTTCTCCATTATGCACAAACATCAGGAAAAGTATAAACTTGAAAATTTTATCAACAATGAAATTTTTGCTAAAATACTATAGATTTTTTTTTTTTTTTTTTTTTGATAGGTAACGAAAAATTTTATTAAGCAAAATAGTCAACCCAAGTACATTGGGGATGTACTGTGGGGGCAAAAATCAAGAACCAAAATTACAACAATCAAATAAAATGGCAAGGGAAAAACAAGAAATATGCGACAAAGCCACACTCCATACAAGGAGAGTGTAAGAAAAAGGACTTAATCTCTAACAAGGACAATTAGCATCCCTCAAAGCATCTATCATTTATTTCACTCCAAATACACTATATCAAGCAATGTGGCACAAGTCTCCAAAAATCTATATTGCGATGTCGATCAAATTTGCCTTGCTAAGACTCAAACAACTCAATTATCTTATGTGGCATAACCCAATGAAGTCCAAACCAACAAAACACTTAAGACCACAGCTCAAAAGCTATGGGGCAATAATACTACAGAAAATATTTAAAATAAATATTTTTTTCCTTTCTTTTTTTCATAACAACAACATCAGAGAAATGGAGCTTTGAGCTTTCCCCTTAGGTGGAAACAAGAGACTCATAATAAGGAAGAGCTTATATCTCATTAGTATCATTTTTCCAAGTTTTACCTTCAATAGGAAGCAAGTAGTGATAAGCCTATAAGAAAGATAATGATTATTGCTGGCCAATGGGCTCTAGCCCAAATGCCACGTCTTCTCCAAAAAAGATTCTCCAAAAAAGAACAAGGTGAAGGGCGAGATCATGGGTTCAAGACCCACTAATTGTGTGTATAACTTACCAAGAAAAACATAATGATGGTTGACACTAAAACATTAAATCATGCCAACACATCAGTGATGTCTGATGTCACTTATGAACGTCATCACACATCATCCAACCATTTAAAATGAGCCTGCTCTATCTTTCTCAACATTACAATTTCTTCACAATTTTAATATTTTGTCAAAGGCATTAGAATCAAGTTTGAGTTAGTCACTTCAAGTGTGAACATGAAACAAACTAAATATAGAATATACATGATTTAGAACTAGCAACAAACTGTATCTACATAATTCCTATACTTAGTAAGTAAATTTTTGACACAGCTGTTCTGGATACCACACCATACGTAGTATCCAACAAGTTAATATACTTTTTGATTTCTCTAAAAACACATAAAAACTTTTCCTTCAGTTTTTTTTTTTTTTTTTTTGAGGGAGCATTGGCAACAAACAACAATGCTCAAATAATAACTTCTGATTTTCTAGGATCTAGACCTCAATCTCTACAAAAATGCCAAGAGAAAGAAATTAGTACTTAGTATATTTCTCTTTAGCAGAATTCAAAACCACAGAACCTGATCCTTTTGGATTGATAAATGAGCACAAGTCAGAATCATGCAGTGTCACAGAAGAAGATTTTAGCATGAAAATAAATGTGATTTTGACATATCAGCACACTGCACACCACATTCTTCAACTTCATAAGCTCAACACCAATCTATGGGAACAATATGGATCTAATAAACTTGACCAATGGAACTTTTTAACAGCATATCCTGACAAATGTTTATTTCTAATTAACAACAGAATGACAGATTTTAAACAATGCCACGTAGACTCATACCTACCTTCTTCATTCCTAAAGTTTCCATGTAATTAGCACCAACACCATCTTCCAAAACCTAAAACTAAATGCATATCAACCTATAATGTACTGCTACATTAAAAGTGCAGTCAATATGTATATGAAAACCAAAAACTGGAATGTAGATATATATATATATATATATATATATAACACACACATATACATATACAGGCTAAAATAGGATTTTTGACTTTTGACACGTTGACTAATATATATTTTAAAATTGCTTTCTACCTCACCAAGAGTCACAGGGTTTCCAGAAATGGCAGGATAAAATGTGAGTGCAACTACACGAGTAAGATAGTCCAATTCACCCTCTAGTTCTTCAAAATCATACAAAAATGAAATACTTGATGTATCCTGAGCATGAAGGCGTGCACTTGCTCCAGTAATAGCCACATCTTCTGCACTAATTGGCCCAGGTAAGGGTATGATGAGGTTTGTCCCATTTACGCACTGAGGTATGGAAGCAGCCTGTCAACAAAGTTCAATGTAGGTTTAGAAACTATAAAATAATAAATACAAAGTGATGACACCAAATCAATCAAAGGCAGAAGGGGCGTGTGTGTGTGTGTTGGGGGGGGGGGGGGGGGGGGGGGGGGGGCCGTTGTGGGTGGGGATGTGGGCGCTACAGATATTAGAGTTATAAACTGCTTTGAGAACCTAAGTTGCATCATGTATCGATATCAAAAACCTAAGTACAAAATATAGTATATAGGCACTGTTCATTGGAAGTGCCAGATGTGCCTAGGTTTTAATAGCCAAGCTACATATAACTTCTCAAGCATTCATTGTTCATCTTTATACTTTTCCACTATTGGGGCCACTCACGCACACAGAAAAAAAACAAAATCCCATTCTTTTACCATGTTACTTACAACAATCCTTAGAAATTAATTAACCAACCCATATCTATTTCTCATATTTTAGCCAATCCATATTCAATTTTACTACAATGTGTACTAAAGCATGTCATAAATCACAATCTGACATCATATTAAAAATTTCTGCAGAATATGTCCAGTATTTTTTGACAATTCTAGAAAAACTGTGGTTTCAAGTCGGGACCACCTTGGAAGCTCTTAAGAATATATACATCATACTAATTACAACTCCTCTAATATTCTGGTAGAAACTTCTTTTTTTAAGTATTAACAATCAAAGAAACTTCTTTTCAGTATTTAAATAAGGTAGAACCCACAGTCTCTTAGGCATATAGATAATGCTTATTCACTAAAAATAAATTAATTAATCTTCTCCTAGTCAACAGTATGTATTGACCCAAGGATTTTTAATATTTTATTTTTTTGTTAAGTATTGGCTGTCAGCTCATTTGTGCTTCAATTCTTCCTTGGCTCTTTTCAATTTTTTAGATACTCGCCTTCAGAGTTTGAGCCTTTGAGTGTTTAATGTTGAATGGGGCAAGTACTCCATTTCCCTATGTTTTCTTTTAATTATCCTTTTGTCCTAAAATATGAGTCTTAACTTGGATAGCAGGCTTACGTGACCCCTTATTTGCTTGTTTCCAGGCATTGGTAGTCAATGAATAACAAAGAACAATTTTTTAAGGAATGATTCTTTTGAAATGTAATAATGAATTTTATTAATAAGAGGATAACTTTAAAATGATAGGTCTCCTAAAGAACTTCAATTTGAATGAATGATAAAAAAGTATTCTGTAATTTAAAAGTCATGTTTTCAATCTCAAATGGATGCCTGAATTGTATTTTCCTAATCAAAAAGACACAGAACCAAGAAAAAACTGACACTGTACTTTTGATGTGTGACCACTCTAGGTTGTGATGCCCTAAAACCCTATGGATGATTCCTAGATTTTCCTAGTTGTTCTCTTTCTTCTACTTTCTCTTCTCTCTCCTAGATCTTCCTCCAAATAGTCCACATCAAACACAAACAACCATATTCCAAATAGCAGACGAATGCTTACCCACCCAATCCCACCATCCAAACAAGCAATCCCCCACCTTCCCCTTTAGGACCCAATGGATCCCATAGCACCAAAAGACAAAACTCAACAGATTATAAGAAACCAGACAATGAATCAAAAGGTGATCTACTGTCTCCCCACTACATCAGCACAAGCAACACCATACTACTAAATCATAACCTCTTTTAATAAGGTTATCACATGTAAAAAATAATTTACCCCAAGCCACCGTTCACACAAAAAAGGATACCCTCTGTGGTGCTTTCATCCTCTGAATACCTTTCCAAGGGAATGGAGTAGCATTGGAGCCCCTTAGGGTATTATAGAATGACAAAATATCAAAAGAAAACCCCTCTTCTTAAGTTTCCACCTTACCTGATCACCATCCCCTATATTGGGTGGTACATGAGAATCTAAAAGTTGGAAGAATGAATTCACCAGATGTAACTCCCAATCATTAAACGCCTAAATAAATCTAACATCCCAACTCCTCGTCATCCCCAAAGTGTGCCTCAGCAACAAAGACTTCACTGGTGCCTTCCGATTAGTGGTATTATCATAAAGAATAGGGTAAAGACCACCTTCAAAGGTTGCTCACCACACCAACAGTCATGCCAAATGCAGATCCGGTCCCAGAGCCAACATCAAATTGAATACACTGCAAAAACTTATCCTATCCCATCCTAATACTCCTCCACAAACCATACCCATGGGTACCCCTACTAGGATTGGATGTCCAACCACCACATTCCTCTCTAAACTTAGCATATATTACACGCCTCCATAATCTTGTCTCCTCTAACCCAAACCACCACAACCACTTACCCAGTTTCGTCTAATTAAAAGTCGTTAGCTTCCTAATCCCCAACCCCCCATAAGCAATAGGAGAGCACGCCTTATCCCAACGGACCAAGTGATGCTTAAATTCATCTCCTAAGCCACCCCAGAGGAACTTCCTGTGTAATTTTTCAATACGTATGAATGAGTCATAAGTCCCAGCCTATTTTGAGGACTAGACAAAGCAAAGACTAAGGATTAGCAGGTTTTTCAATGGAATGATATGTTGTTGCGGACTTAAACAGTTAGAAATCCTACACTGCTACTCAAACCCGTTCCCCCTCTAAGGCTTGGGGAAGCATCATCCCGCCTAACAGGCAGGTGGTTGGACTGGCTTAATGAAGCAAATGAAGATTGCATCCACATAAAAGTGCACCATATTCTCCCAGGATAGGTCTAAGTCTAACATATAAGCAGATGCTAGGTAATGGTTGAACCTACTAGCTTTCAGATCCTCAGGTTAAAGTATACTTGAAATCAAAAGTACAGTTATCATTAGGAGATGTTCATAGCTCAAGTCTGTATGCCCAAATCAGATTCTAGGGCTCAGTTAGGACTCCAGTTAGTTGGTAAAATGTTGTTTCTTAATTTAGTAATAATTTTTCAATTACAGTAGGACTGTAGGAGTATGTCTCAAAAAGCCTTTTGGATTTCAATATAATATTTCTGTCAGGAAAAATTGCACAATTCAAACAATGATTTATCAGCAGATTGTGTGTTGCGCAGGAATACTCCATTGATTACATTATAGACCTTATTGCTTCTATACTAGTTTATCTTCTTTTCCAAAATCCCTAGGCAAATGACTTTTGATCTTAGGAAACTCTTATTTATACATAATGTTTGCCCTACATTATAGTGACTCAAGTCTTTATAGATTAAAATGATTTATTACAAGCTTTAGTTCAATGATTATCTGGATTCATACTTGTGAACACCTCATGGATTTGAGATGTCTTTGCAAACGAGAGGATTATTGAGCAATAGACCATCTTATTTTATTGCATTTGGGACTTAGAATTTGCCATGTTGCCTTTTCTCGTTTGTTGTGTTACTTCCAAACCCACATTACTTGAAATTATTTTCGCACTTACAAGAAAGTAATTTAGACAATGGGAGAACTTCTCCCATAATGGTGCACCCTACAGCAAAGCACATTTTTACTTAAAAGACGAACTAAAAGGGCAAAAAAAAAAGTCCTTTATCCTCTTCTTAAACATATAAATAAGACCATCTCTTCAACCTCATATGGTAGTAAATTGCAAGGGCAAACATGGACATAAAGTCTTAAAGAGCAAGATGTATGAAAGAGAGATACAGACCTCCACAACCAGTTTAAGCTTATCTAGAAAACAGCCTGTCCTTATGTCAACTGTTGATGGATAAGTAGCATCATCTGCACCATGAGATATTGTGAGAAGAAGCTGACAAACATGGCAAGGCTCCCCAAGATAGATAAAAAGTTCAACCACATCTGCAGCCTGTGGACAAACCTGTGAAACACAACAAATATTTCCATAAAAATTTATTACTGATGGACAGTATTTTAATTAAAATCATACACAAAGAATTCCTTTGAAATATCATTCTTAGGTTGCAATATATGTTCCTGTTGGAAACTATCTCGAATTCCTGATTTGACTTGATTTAGGTTTTAGTGGCATAGAAGAAAATTATTTTACCTTGGTGTGGAAGGAAAGTTCCTTATTGAATAAGTAATAAGGTATTCCTTATCCATCAAGGAATAGAATTGGAGCCTTATAAATGGGCATTGTTGCAAATGGTTTGATAGCATTTGCCCAAGGTTCCTCCCACATGGGAAGAGGAGAAGACTTAGAAAAGAACATTGAGTGAGTTTCTTCAAAGAGTAATTTGAGTTTTTATCTATTTTGTGTGAGGGCATTATTTGGTGTATTGGGACTTTGGGATTGTGAGTTTCTGTTTGTCAAGTTTGTGAGTGTTGTTTGTGTGAGTTTGAGTTTGGTTTGTGAGATTGGTTGAGAGAGTAGTTGCAACCGATATCATTGATAGTGGATTTTGGTTGATGTTGCCTGTGGACGTAGAATTGGAGTAGGCCGAACCACATTAACAGTTAAATCACAAAAAATTGATATCAAAACCTAAGACTGATCTTGGTATGAAGGTATATGGTCACATTTTCAAATTTGGTTTCATATGAGAGAGCAAATTTGGCTTTGGTGATGGAAAACGATAGTTGTCTTCTTTTAAGAAAAGCTTGAATTAAGGTGGAGTTCTTGCAAGAATGCAGATTACTTGACTGAATTTGAGTCAAGGTGGAAATTGTTAACAATTATCTCAAATTCCTAATTTGACTTTAATTAGGCTTTCTTGGCATGGAAGGTGTACATACAAAATTTCAAGTTTGGAAATCAAACAAATAAAAATGCTCCACAAATATATTTTTGTATTGAGGACTGAATGGATGCAATTCTCTGTAAAATTATTCTATTACAAGAAAATAATCCTCTAGTTCAATCTCCTAGAAAAATTGAAAAAGTCTTCGATTCAAGTATTGTGTTGATGCAATTTCGATTCAAACACAAAATGTCCTCCACTTTGATTGGAAGAGGCATTGAGAGGTCTTTTCAATGGAATTGTGACGAATCTCTGATTGTGTGCTTGGTAGAGACTTAGAGACTTGTTATTAGCGTATTTTTTGAACATTCCTCAGGGCTTTAGAGCTTGAATCCGACAAAGCTTTGAAGGTTGAAATTCTTGAAGTTCTTGGAAGTTTTGGTGCTTGACTCCAATAAACTTTAAGGATTGAAGGGATGAATGTTCTTCACATTAACAGATATTGATGTATTCTTCAGGTCCTTGGCGCTTGAATCCGTCAAATTTCAACAGTTGAAGTTCTTAGAGGCTTGGTTGAAGTTCTTGGAGGCTTAGTGACGTAGGACAAGGGGAAACAAGGTTTAATAGGACTTTAGGAATGAAATAAAGGTGAAAATCAAGATTTAGGTTGCTGTGAACAGTGATATAAACAGTAACCGTGAACAGAAAAATTAAAGAAAATAAATAAATTCTAGGAATCACACCTAGACTTCCTAAGCATCACCTAGGGTTCCTTGGCATCACAACTCGGAGAAGGTTGCATCACACAACCATAAAAGAAAGCTTCATAGCTCTTAAATTCTAAAAACGTTCATTATTAATCACCTCAATAGAAAGTACTTCAACTTTTTAAATAGAAAACTAATACCTAATCCAAGTTGAACTAGGATTTCTTAAAACCCTAATAAAACTTTGACTTGGACTCCTTAGGCTTTTACTACTAAGCCCAACTAAGTAACCAAACTGAAATAAAACCCAAAAGAAGATCTAATGGATTATTAGCATAGCCCATTCTAGAATATTATGCAATTACAAAATTTCCCTTGATACTTAAAAATAAATAAAATATAATAATTCTGTCTTCTCATTGCCTCCTGCATCACTTAGGAGCTAGATTCCAATAGAGTTTTGAGACTTCTAAATCTATCTAGAGCTTTGAGACTTCTAAATCTGCTCCTACAAGACTAATAAGACCCTCAAGGGGGTTGCGCCAAGGTGATCCTCTCTCCCCGCTCCTGTTTGCTATTGTTATGGAGGCTTTAAGCCGTTTGTTGGATAGTGCGGTTCTGGCTGGGCACATTTCGGGTTTCACTGTTGGTTCCAGGTCTAATACCCCCCTCATGGTGACCCATCTTCTCTTTGCGGATGACACTTTAATTTTCTGTGATGCTTCCGCAAGTCAGATTGAATACTTGCGTGAGATCTTAGCCTCCTTTGAGACAGTGTTAGGGTTGTGCATTAACCTAGCTAAGTCAAAATTAGTCCCAGTTGGAGAAGTGACTAATATGGGGGAGCTTGTAGCATTGCTGGGTTGTATTCAGTCATCTTTGCCAATGACTTACTTGGGACTGCCTTTAGGCGCTAAATTCAAGGACAGGGCGATTTGGAACTCTATCCTAGAAAGAATGGAGTGAAGATTAATGAGTTGGAAGCGATTATACTTATCAAAAGGTGGAAAGATCACCTTAATCAAAAGCACTCTCTCAAGCTTGCCAACTTATTTCCTTTCTCTCTTCCCTATTCCTGTGGATATTGCTATTCGTATTGAGAGGTTTCAAAGGAATTTTCTATGGGGTGGGATAGGTGAGTCTCCTAAATTCCGGCCAGTAAATTGGGCCCAGGTTTGTTCTCCCTTGCAATCTGGTGGTTTGGGTATTAAAAACTTGAGAGCCTTCAATCAAGCTTTATTGGGAAAATGGCTTTGGAGATATGGTAGAGAGACAACCCATATCTGGAGGCGGGTTATTGAGACTAAATATGGGAATGATTGGGGTGGTTGGTGTACTAAAGAAGTCTCTAATCCTTATGGTGTTAGTCTTTGGAGATCCATAAGGCAAGGCTGGCCAGTCTTTTCTAAATCCATTCAGTTCGAGGTTGGTGTTGGCGACAGAATTAAATTTTGGCATTATGTCTGGCGTGGGAGCTGTACTCTCCGAGAGGCATTTCCGAAGCTCTATAATATTAGTTGTAATAAGGAGTCTTCCATTGCAGATGTTACGCACTTTCCTAATCAGAGGCTTCACTGGGATCTTCTTTTTTCTAGAGCTCCCCAAGATTGGGAAACTGAACATTTTTACACTTTTCTTGACCTTATCAATTCATTGCCCCTTAATGGTAAAGGTCAAGACAAACTTTGTTGGAAACCAACTGGGAACAAGAATTTTAAAATGAGTGAGTTCTATCTCTCCCTTTCCTCTACTCTTGTCATTTCTTTCCCTTGGAAACCTGTGTGGCGTTCAAAGGTCCCCCCTAGGGTTGCTTTCTTCTTGTGGACTGCCTCTTTAGGTAAGATTTTGACTACTGAAAATTTATGGTATAAGGGTGTCGCAATTGTTGATTGGTGCTATATGTGTAAAAAGAGTGGAGAATCAGTGAATCACCTCCTCCTTCATTGTCCTTTTGCTTATGATCTATGGTCTATGGTGTGGGCTCTTTTTGGTCTTCAATGGGTTATGCCGCATGGTGTCTCTAATTTATTTTCAAGTTGGCAAGGTTCCTTCGGTGGGCATCGGAGCATTGATTTTTGGAGGGCTGTCCCTCATTGTGTTCTATGGTGTATTTGGCGAGAGCGGAACTCAAGATGTTTCAAAGGGAAGGAGCGGTCTACTTCTGATCTTAAATCTCTTCTTCTTCATACCTTGCTAGAGTGGAGTTCTTCCTTTAGTCTTTTCCCTTGTTCTAATTTTCTAGAAATGCTTGATCTTTGTAATTTATGTGTTTGACTCTGTTTTCCACGTTCACCCCCGGTGTACCTAGGCTTCTTTTTAATACAATTCCGTTATTTATCAAAAAAAAAAAAAGTCTTGTTCTTGAAAGGACACATGACAACATTTGATTGCCTGAAGTGTCTTACTTTGAAATAACACATGACAGCATTTAATTAGATTGCTTGTGTTCTTTTAAATAAAATTATCAGCACGTGTCAACATGTGATAGGCTCTTGGATATTCTTTGGAATTTTTATTTAGTGACATTTAGAAAATTTCTATTGGTCTCTGATAATGAGAATGGGACCCACTAAGTAGCACATGGCATTTTGCAATTGGATACACTATACAAACATAGTGGTATGATGTGGCAATTTGTTATTGGTTGAAAATTTCACTCTCTATCTTGGTGTTGAAGAAAATGATTTTTTTTTCCTTGGTGTGTAACGAAGTTCTTTATTGAATAAGTAATTGGGCATTCCTTGTCCATCAAGGAATAGAATTGAAGTCTTATAAATAGGTATTGTTGCAAAGGGTTTGGTAACTTTAGCCCAAGGGCCCTCCCACATGGGGACAAGAGAAGACTCTTTAAAGAACATGGAGCGAGTTTCTTCAAAAAGTAGTTTGAGAATTTGTCTATTTCATGTGAGAGCATTATTGGGTGTATTGGAGCTTTGGGATTGTGGTTTGTGTGCATGTGGTTTTGTTTGTGGTATGGTTTTGTTTGTGTTGGAAGTGTTGTTTTTTTGAGTCTATGAGTTTGGTTGAGAGTGATTACAATCCATATCAAGATAATGGATTTTGGTTGGTGTTACCATGTATGTAGGCTTGGAGTTGGCTGAACCATATTAAATATTGTTGTCTTGTGTGAATGTTTAATATTATTATTCATGAGAATGTGCTTCTATCAGACCCAAATCAAAACAATTCCTGCGCGATAAAAAGAAATATATTTTGCATACCCAGATTAGGTCTTTTCTTTTGAAACTCAAAAGACCGGCTCCACCATCAGCAGTCGAAAACATGCTGGGAACTGGCTTAAGAAAGAAACCAGATGGTCGTGAGAGTACCTGCACAGATTATCATGTTATACAATTGTAAATTCACACCTAACAGCTATATCATGTTTGTAGTAGACAAGATCCATATGTCTTAGGGAAAAAATGCTCACAAGCAACAAATATTCTCATGTAATAACTTCCAGAAAGTACTAGCTTCCTAGGAGCAACATTATAGTATCTGAAAGATAAACATATAACTAAAGTCAAAGGCTAAGTTATGATCATCTGGAAAACAAATTTGTCTAGTGAAGGAACTTCCAAGGCCTAGGTTTGTGGCAGAGACCCTAACTTAACTTAAGTAAAAGGCCAAATCCACCAAGTTTAGAGCATTTCTCACAAAAATCAACCTTCTCTTTGCCAGATGAGATAAAGTTTAAAAGGGGCCTCAAATCATCTTAAATCCAACAAGTATTAAATTTAACTATTCTTAGTAGACAGCTTTACAAAAGAACTTATCAATATAACTTATAGTATTTTTTGAGCCCACTACCAATTTCAGTGGGCAGCAAGTATCTAAGAGAGGGAGGAGGGGGGCAAGGAGGGAAAAAAGAACTATCAATGAGACAAAAGTAACGAGTAGGTCTGACAAATCATGTGTTGTAATCCGTATATCGCAACAGCACCAATTTCCACCAAACTTTACAGTAGCAATGCAATTTAAAGTTCTAGAATGAATAGTAAGAGCCTAATTTTGAAACATAATTTGAGCCTTTAAAGTTTCAAAACAGCAGTGTAATTATTGCAAAAGATAATATAATATTAATAATAGATTCAGTCTATAGACTTTTAATGGAGTAATAAGAGAAGACAAATTTTAAATATATAAAAAATAATAATAATAATAATAATAATAATAAAAGCAATATTAATGGAAGTATTCCGTCAAATTAAAAATGTAAAATAACTAATGATCCACAGCCTGTCTCCAACATAGTTTCAGCAACATACCAACAACAGGAAATGTATTAATTGACATCATGAATCAGCATTTGCTAACTATTTAATCATAAAGTTCAACACATATAACAAATTCTGGAAAGTAAGAGACACAATACATAAAAAGAGGGTTGATAAAAAATTTACAATTTTTTTTAAAGGTGATTTACACAAGTATCCAGTGGGTTTGAACCCACATCGTCAACCTCCACCTAGAACTTGCAAGGGAAGGAGATGCCAATTAAGCTAGAGCTTAAAAGGTTTTACAAAATTAACAAAGGATCACCATCTATCCAAGCAAATTTATGCAGTTATAAACCTAAACAACCAAGTACATGAATGAAGCATAAGGATATAAAAGAATAGAATAATATTACACCTAATTCAGAAAAGTCCTAGAGCAACATACATTCAGGGGTTGAAGGGGAATTGATGGAAGATGCTTGAAAAGCCTCATTCCAAGAAAAATCTCAAACTGCTTTTGACGAGAGCTATCCACAACTGCATTTTTATATCTTCTCTGCAAAGTAATTTTCATATTCTGTGCTGCAGAAAACTGTTTAAACTTTCCAGCATCTTCATTAAATATGCTAAGAATTTGGCTATGCATAGCTTTAGAACCAGTATAGAGTGTCGCATGAATATCACCAGCCAGCAAAAAGATATCAGCTAGCTGAGATACTGGTGAAAGTATTGTTGATCGTTTGAATTCCTCGAACGTCATGTCAAATCTCTTCCAAGGTTTATCTGGGCAGGGATGCATCCAAGTTGTGGTCTTAGTATTATGATCAATATAATATGTTTTCCCTGTCACAGCATCAGATCGTTTTTCCCAACCTGGTGGCAATGGAGCAATATATCCACCATAATTATTCGACTGATAACCTAATGCCAAATCACTATCAAGAGATATTCCCAGCCGCCTGCATTGCTCCACAAAAACTTGGAGGGAGCCAAAATAACTAGCAGCATTGGTTCTATCCAAAGAATCAGCACAGTTGAAACGTATCACTCCATTTTGATGTGATCTTAAGCAGAAGGCACCTTCATAGTCATCATTATATATGATTTCACCTCTGCAATCCTTAATCCGTTGTCGTGAAGGCAAATAATCCCCTTCAGAAATGCCTATAGATACAGTGGGTGCTTTTAAAAGTTTCCACAATTCTTCAATTGTTTGTTGTTCACCTTTTAACTTTGTACTGGCATGCCAATCATAATTTATTAAATGGATGCGAGTATAAGTGAGTTTTCCAGCTGATTTGATATAATTCAAAGATTTCTCAAAATGCTGAACTAGAATGGACTCTGACTTTCCTTCTCCATTCCTAAGCAAATTGATGCACACAATTGGAACCAGAGCTTTTCTATTCTGACTCCCCCCAACACCTACATCTAAATTTCGAGCATCATACCTCTTACTCAACCTCTGATAATACTGTAAGCTTCCTCTATAAGGATCATCTGAAACATATATTTCTGCTTCTGCAGCAGTGATCTTCAATTCTGCTCCCCACCAGATTGGAATGGTTCCACGTCTCCAAATGTAAGTGTTAAACGGAACACTCTGACCAGCCCTTTTGGGGATCCATACAAGTTGCTCACACTCGACTTCATTACCTGTCAAATACATATTCTTCTTAAGTTCAAAGAATTTGATGGGGAATACAAAAAAAGCTGAGATAAGTGAAGGCAATAAAACAAATGATATAATGCCTGCAATAGAACTTTAAAAAAATATTGAGTCAGAGAGAGAGAGAGAGAGACAGAGGAAATCAGATATACATATAAGTGCAATGCCACTTGTCCCAAGAGGCACATAATCGCAAAATGCCCTCACTCAAGTACAGAATGAAACTTCTTTTTTTTTTTTTCTTTTTACTTAAGTACAGAGGAGACTCACAAGAACATAAACTTGAAAAGACTTATTAATATCTACAAGAACAGAATTTATTTTAGGAAAAAAAAAAAAAAAAGCAGAAAACAAAGGCAACAACTTTCAGTTCATACACAGGTGCCTCTTTCACATCAGAAGCATGACCACTCCTCTTGGTCCAAACAGTCCCCAAAGAACAAACGGAGCAGTTTTCCATGTAGAACATCTCCTTTTGTCTCCAACTCCACCATGCCAACCAATATAAAAAAGCCAGAGCATATCCATATTAACGTGTTCTTTTCAGTAGAAATCAAATCATTATGTTATTAATCTCAACACTGTACATCATAAAATTATAAATAGGTGCCATTCCCTAAACAAATATGGGCCAAGTAAAGATCTAAAGGTAAAAGTTGTAACAACAATTGAATCTTTCATTGACATGTCAAGAGGGATAGAAAACATTTTCTCACATATTCTGGCATAACTTAATAGTAGCCACCCTATGATGGCATGATAGCCTAGTGCATCTGAAATACAAATGTTTAGGGACGAGATTCCCTCTCATTTAAATCCTCCAATTCCCTCCATTTTTTTTACCAAGACGCATGGCAATTATTTTTATGGCTTATTTGGTTTTTCAAGATCCCTCCAATTTTTTTACCAAGACGCATGGCAATTATTTTTATGGCTTATTTGGTTTTTCAAGATCATTGGATTTTTAATTTTTTAAATGACGTGTGTGTTACATCTGGATTAAAAATGGAAGGGATTTAAATGGCATGGAATTTATGTGCGTGTGCCTCTCCATTAAGAGTTAAGACTAAACCAAAAAAGCAGTCAGAAAAAGAGTTGCATAATTGACCAAGTATCCCACAATGATCCATTCAGCATTTTTTTTTTATTGGTAAGTTACACATGAACCCAGTGGGTCTTGAACCCACCTCACTCCTCACTCCATCCCATTATTATGGGAGGAGGAAGTGGTAGTTGCATTCATCATCCTGAGCATAAAGTAATCTTTCCTATTAATAAAATATCATTACTTTTTTCTTTTTTCTTTAAAAATAAAATAAAAATAAAAAAAAAGGAGCTAATTGAGCTATAGTTCATTGGCAGATCCATTCAGCATGGTACAGAAGAACCTGCCTTTTTTATATAATAAATAAAATGTTATTAAAAAATTCCCAAAAGGGGGTAGTTCCCAAGTACACAGGAAGTGTACTAAAGGGAATACCTGAGCGAGAAACAGAAGAACCTATAAAATTCCAACAAGAAAAATAAAAAAAAATGCAATTTTGTTTTCCAGAGTCATTAATAACTCACGTTACCTGTGCTAAAACATGAATTTAGACCCCTAGCCAAGTATCGAGTACCAGGATGCAGTCTGCTACGACGAGCTGTCAGAGCAACAATCCCTTCTAGCTGACCTAAGCTTCCAAAATTTCGACATTCTGCAAACCCCTACACATTAATATCATATCTTAACCACCACATAAGTTATCTATTTGAATGCTATAAGGTAAATCACTGTGAAAGTGAATTGGGGAGAAAAACAAAATAAAATTAAAAAAATGGACCTTTAAAGCGCACTTTTAATAGTGACAACAACCAAAGAAGAGAAGCCACTGCTTAACTACATTCATATGAGAATGATTTGTGTATGAGAAACATTTTCAAAATAAATTTCAGAAAGAAAAATTTTATAATATCACATTTTCAGCATAAATTGAATGTAATAGAGCAATTAAGCGATTTCTGATTTCTAACTTGTGCTTTTTACTCAAACAAGCATTGCTAACTGCAAGCTTCATAATTAAACATAAAGTAGGTTTAATTACACATTTGATCCTTAAACTTCAACCCCTGTTTCAACTTTCAAAACCCTTGTTTCAACAAAATCCTCACTGTTAACTCAATAACAAAAATTTCTGATGTGGCAAATTTTTTGTATAAAAAATATTTTTTAAATGACGAGTTAATGTTTGTTAAATATATGACATGGCGCCTATGTGTCAACAAACAGAAATAATGAAAAGAAAAGAAAAAAAGTCAAATCAGCAAAATAAGTTCACATGCTACCCGCTTGAACTTAGGTGAATTTTTGTTAGAGAGAGAATTGTTAGGGAAGAAATCTGTGTGTGTGTGTGTGTGTGTGTGTGAATGGTTCAATCATGGGTGATTTGGGTTGGATCTTCACCTAGATCGATGGATAAGCTGACAAGAATGAAATTTAAAATCCGTAGCAATTCTCTCTCTCTCCTCTAATGGTTCAATCTTGGGTGATTTGGGTTAGATCTTCCCCTAGATCAATGGATGGGCTGATGGGTTTGGGTTAAATAGGTGGTTTGAACAATTAGTTGTGGCAGTTTGGCATGGTTTGGTTAAAATTTAGCAATGGGTTTTGAGTATGGGTTAGATGGGTGTCATCATTTTGTTTGGTTCAGCCACCATGTGTGGTGGTCAAGCCTTCTGATTTTCCAGTATGAGTTTCAAATGGCCATAGGGGAATTTTGTGGGGGATTCAACCACCGTGTGTGGTGGCCAAGAGTTGCTCAGGAAAGTCATCTCATCATCCTCATTCTGCACTCCACAGTCATTGGAAAGACATCAGTTTTCTTTCTTTCTTTTTTTCTTGATAAAAAAAATAATGAAGCGATAAAGTCCTGGATCAAAAAGCATTAGGAAACAGAACATCAGTGTTCTTTCCTTTTTTTTTCTTTATTCCAAGTCACAAACTAGGTCCAAAATCCAAAAATTAACTTAGTAGAATTTAAAATTTGCACTGGCCTCTGCATTTAGGGAAAAAATAGAGGACAAAAAATGTGGCTAAACTGGATCTCACCTAGGCTTTCTAATCCTCCAGTGGAAAATATGCCGATCCAGGTTATTTTCATTAAAAAAACAAAGAGAGAGAGAGAGATAATATACAGTGCATCAATTTCCACCTAGACCAATCCATTAGGTACTGCAGAACCCTAAATCAAAAGTTAACAACATGTTGTTTATCAATTTTATTATTGGTACTACACATGCACATAGTGGATCTTGAATCCACGGCCTCAACCTCTACCATTGTTCTTACAAGAAGAAAATAATGAGATAAAGTAATTCAAGTAAAGCACTTCATCCCACAAAGTTAAGTTCCTAATGTGTATCTTAGCAAAAAATAAAATGCTGAATGTGTAAACTAACTCATAGTTGGTCACCTAACACATTCTTTTTGCGTGTGTGTGTGTGTGTGTGTATACAAAACTACATGGCACATACAATAAAACAAGCTATGATGGGCATATGATGCAAAGACTAGAAAATTTTACAATACACGTAGAGGAGGTAGACCTAAAAACCAGACATCAGATAAGCATCAATATGAAGATACCAAGAATGAAGATAAACCTGTAGCAGAGTGACACAATGTTGTGGCAGCCCAATGTTTTTGAAAGGCAGTGAAAACCATCCATTCCAAACAAATTCATCGTCAGGGTTTTGTAAGGGCATACGGCTCGGGAAAGGCCGAGTGATGTCTCTTGTCTCACAAAAGTAGTATTTCCCATCAATATCAAGCTCAGTCAATTCTTGAACATTCCTCACTTCTCCTTTTCCTTGCTGTTGGGGATTTTGAAGTGATATCTTGATCCACTGGCTCTCAGTCACCATATATACACACCCTCCACCAGGCAGATTAGGAATGCTGGCAGTTAACTTTGTTGCAACAAGAAGCAAACCAAAGTTTCCCAGGGCAGCATAACCCAATATCGCCCTGGCATATACCACACTCTTACACAGCCATCGTGATCCATTTGTAATGTAATTGAGAGCCTCTTTTTCAGATTTAAAAATGTCTACACCCAGCTTTCCTTTGTAGCACAATGCACCAGTTGTTGGATCAACATATATGACCTGAGTGTCAGTCCTGGAAGACAAGCTGGCAATGATATGTACTTCACCGGTATCCAATGTAAGAACTATAATAGATGCATCCCTCAGGCCCCCAACTGCAATAAGAAAAAGGGGTGGGTAGCATGTATAGTATTAGAATTTAGTCATGATCTGAAAAGTTTTTGGAAGTTACAGAAATCAGTGAATCAGTCATATTTATGCAACAAGATAACTAAGAGTGGAAGAGACGGTAGACCACTTATTTCTTCATTGTGAGATGGCTTATCGGTTATGGAGCTTTGTCTTTATAACTTTTGGTTTGTCTTGGGTTATACCTAGATCGATCCCAGATTTGCTTTTTGGCTGGTGGAATTGGTTGGGAAAGCATTCATCTCAAATTTGGAACTTAGTTCCGTTGTGCATCCGATGGTGCATTTGGAAGGAGCGGAATCTTCAGACTTTTGAGGATTTGGATAGTTCCGGTGATCAGATGCTTGCTTCTTTTAGTGGGACTCTATTTGATTGGTCTCGGGCATGGGGACTCACGACTAGTGATTCCCTCCCTTCTTTTCTTAGCTCTCTTTCTCTTTTGTAATTATTCTGTTGCTTGGTTTTCTTTTATGTTTTTTTTTTTTTTTTTTCTATTTTCTTCTTTTTGTATTTCTGGGTTTGTTCTATGTTTTTCATGCATAGAGTAGCCATTCGTATATATACCATTCTTACTTATCAAAAAAAAAAAAAGAGTGGAAGAAATTTTACCTTTTACATTAATAATTAGAAAAACCTAGTTAAGAGTTAAGACAAAGCTAAGTTCATATTTATTGCTTGACTTGCACGGGATTCTTTTCTTTTTTCTTTTTTCTTTTTGAAAATGTAAGGAACCTTTCTAAAGAAAAGCCCTTTGAACTTGCATGTATAATTTTTATTTTTATTTTTTTGATAGGTAAAATAAAAATATAAACAATAACTTTCATTCAGAAAACAAACCCCAAATTTGGAATTTGCCAAAAATATGAGGGAAAGCGAATGGCTTGAGCCAAAAATTCCTATTGAAAAAGTCTACAATTGATCAATGCTGATAAGCGGCATCAATGGTTGGTTTGTGGAGAGAGAGAGAAAGGAGAAATAGCCAGTGAGACAATTTTTGTGGTGCAAGGTTTAATTGCGTTGGTTTATTGAGTACATAACATTTCAGAAAACATTTTTTTGCTCTATTAGGCTTGTTTTCCGTTGACGGTTGCCCATAGAAAACTTGTTCCATTGACTTCCATTTTCCATTGTACCAAACATCAAATAATGTGGAAAACCTTTTCCACCAAAACAAATAGAGCGTTAATGTAAATTACTATTTCCTTATAATTTTTTATTTATTTATGAATACATAGAATTTCAGCCTATGACGTCCACTTTATAATGATTGCACTTTAATATTAGGCCAAGACACCAATTGATTTTTTGGTGTAGATGAGATTAGAATTCCGGACCTCTTATTCAAAGATAAGACAATTTACCTTGGAACCTATGCCTCTATATATGTTTAAATATGCATATCAACGAATCCACAAATGTACTATTCGGTGAAGGCATGTGGCCAAATCCAATTTTTTCTTTATTTTTAATTATGTATAGAATGTTCAATACTTGTGCATATACATAAATAGATATTGGACAAATAAATTGATACAGTTTAGCATTGATCCAGTGGAGAGTCTGGAGACCAACTAAGTTTGTAAACTTCAAAATAAGGAAACCACTCCCACCTTCTTGAATGCAATATTAGATCCTATGTCTCTAGTGCAAAGCCAAGAGACTTTAGTAACTAAGCTAAGCAACACCCTAAAAACATATTGCGATAATTGATGTCTTTGTTTTCTTTCTTTAGGTCTAATTTCCACAATACGTGTATCAATGCCATGCATGGTTTTCCCCAAAGATAGTTCCAAAAATGTTGCTACCATCTTATCTCTCTCTCTCTCTCTCTCTCTCTCTCTCTCTCTCAAAACACAAAATTTTCTTAAAGAAAATAACAAGCTTTCCAAACTGCTGAATAACTATGCAACTCACTATTTTACATTTTTTTAATTTTGTATTTGTCCCACTAGGTTATCCTCCTTGCTGCTTCATTCCACACTCCCCCAAAGGTCTTGCAGAGAGTTGCTGCATTTACAGAGGTAGGATGTTTGTCTTCATTTTTTGAATAATCCTGTTCTCTTATTCTCTGTAGCTCATGAAGCTAGTTATCCTAATGTCTTTGTAGACTTTAGACTCTCACCAGCCCCAATCTTTATCTCTATCCACTTTAGGATAAACATTCTTCTAGACAGCATATGCCCTAACTGCATGCCCTCATATGGTTCATATATTTCTCTAAAACGCCAAAATTCTTGCTTACTGAAACTGTTCTCTTTGTTCTATAAATCACTTGCACCAACAGTACAGGGTAATTTGCGCTGCATGGTCTACATTAAAAGTCCAAGATGAGCAAGTAAACACATTATATGTGATCGTATCTTGCATTGTGTACAAGCTAGTGGGTCCTCCTCAAAGTTTCCACTCCATTCAGCAGCAATTTTCATTGCCACCATTGTCATAAGGATGATTATTACTATTGTTACTACCACTACCACCATCATTCAGAAGGCTCAACATTTCCTCCTTTGCATTCCATGCAAGAAGTTGTAAACAAATATCTTGCACTGATTTTTCCACATGAAATTTCTCCAACACATACCACTGTAGAGCCATCAAAACTAACATTCATCCCTAGCATCACGAATTCCTCCACCACATTCTCATTTAGATCTTTATTGAAATGAACTTTTTAGAGACACTACATGCACCCAAATGTCAACTCTATTGATCATACAAACACAAAATGTTTTGTTTTAACAACAATTTTCAAAGAACCAAGCCTAACATTCATCAAAGTCTTTCTAATTATACATAGTTGGTCTGGAACACACAACCAAACCATCCACCCGTTTTTTATTAGAATTATCGTGCCATCTGAGCCAGAGCTCATTCCGTGTACCATGCATCGAATAAGTTATCACTACTCCAAATTCAAAAAAACCACAGTTTAGTAATGCCACAACAAAAAAGCAGATCTTTGGTACTAAATTATTATATCAATGCACATAATAAGCAAATATCACATTAACTATTCAAGAGTCTCTTTTTTAGGGCTTTCCTTGCACTTGATCTGGTCATATACATGTTTTTTCCCGAATACCAACACAACACTACAACTACGTGCATCCCAAATGTCAACCCTATTGATCATAAAAACACAACATGTTTTCTTTCATTCAGCAGCAATTTTCAAAGAACCAAGCATATCATTCATCGAAGTCTTTCTAATTATCACTATTAAACTACACACACACACAATTGGTCTTGAACACACGACCATCTTCTCCACCCTGCTTTTTTTTATTATATCATTATTACTATCATGCCATTTAGCCACAGGCTCATATCATCAAACAAGTTATCACTACTCAACATTCAAAGACGAAGCATTTAGTAATGACACGGTAAAAAGCAGATCTTTGGATCCAAATGATCATATGAAAACACAATATATATATATATACACGCACATCACATAAACCTTATCTCTGTCCATCACAAATTCCTACACCACATTCTCATTTAGATCTTTCTTGAAACGAACTTTGTTTTTTATAAGTATATCTTGAAACAAACTTTTTAGAGATACTTTAATCTCCACTGCGTCATTGGATCTAAACACGCTTTTTCCCTAATAACAACACGACACTACAACCACTTGCACCCCAAAAGTCGACTCCATTGATCATACAAGCCCATCGTTAATCGAAGTCCTTCTAATTATCATTATTAAACTACACGCACGCACGCACGCACGCACGCAGTTGATATTGAACGCACAACCAAATCCTCCACCCTACCCTTACTATTATCGTGCCATTTTCCGCGCACCTTGCATCAAACAAATTACCAATACTCCGCATTCAAAAACACCAGTTTTCAGTAATGCCACAGTAAAAATCAGATCTTTGGGGTCCAAATGATCGTATCAATGCACATAACAAGCAAATATAGCATTAACCATCCAATTCTCTCATTCTTAGGGCTTTTCTTGCACTTCGCTCTCTGATCAAATACAAACACATATACATACACGCCTAATCATACATACAATTATTCACACACGCACATATATATACACGCAGATCAGAAACACTGATTCGGAGACAATTAGCGTGTAAAATTGAAGGCTGATAATTCAAAAAAGATCAAAAAGAATAGGAAAAACGAAGAACAGAGAAGCTAACCAGGAGAATCCATGTGCTATCGAAAATCAAAAATCTTGGAGAGCACCGTCGAGATTTACGATTGAAATGGCAATTCAATCATCGAATGAATTTGCAGAGAGAGAGAGAGAGAGAGAGAAGAGAGCATTGAATGTTAGAGATTCAAGAAATGAAAGTAAAACTAACATTCAGATAAAGAGAGAGAGAGAGAGAGAGATTGGTAAAATATATTAAAATTAAGTGTTTTTTTTGTTTTTTTTAAATTGTGCTTTTTTTATTTTTTTGATAGATATGGAAAAGTCTTTTCTTTTTCTTTTTTGGGTTATGGCTTAAAATAGATGTGGAAATTTGTACCATTCTTTTTTGTTGGTTTGCAATTAGCATGATATCTTTTTTTTTGTTTTTGGTTCATAACAATTGATCTTTGTTTGTATTAATCTCTATGTTCGTAATTTTGTATTGTATTCAAATTCCAAGGTTTAGTTTTGGACATTTTCAATGCATTGAATAAATCACTTTGTAGTGGGGCATTTTTGTTCTTGTTTTTGTAAATAGTTTTTTTTATTAAATTTTAGGGGAATTTGTGATATTAAACCTATTACTAATTTATTATCTAACTTTTTTTTATGGGAATTTATTATCTAACTTGTATGAATGGTGAGTTGACTTTTAAATATAAAAACATAATAGTGTAAATGAAAAAAAAAATTAATCACATTCAGTTACATTTCAATTTATAAGCTTTTTATAATGAGATTCCTAATAATTTTAGCATATTTCAATAATAAAAAAACCAATTGAATTTTTTTTTTCAAATAATCATTGTTTGAATTTGTGTTCCATTTTTCCTTCCAAGCAAAAAAAAAAAATTGAAACATCATTTTCATGAATATTCTTCATATTATATAAAACTGTTTTATGAACTATATTCTAAGATCAACTAATCAAGTCCAAGTCCTTAATTTGGTTTTTAACACTTTGGAATGTTAATTCTAATGACACAAAAAAAAAATGAATTATTTAGATAATATGTCATTAGTAATTAATGTAAAATAAGAGTATGTTTATGATTCTGAATAAAAGTGACAATACACTCTTTACCACTTGAAACCTTAACAAATTACAAAAGATGTTGTAAATTTTTGTGTCTTTAATAGTACTTTTGGAATTTAGAGAATATTTCATATACACTTTTTTTTTTTTTGAGAAGTATTTCATATACACTTGTTATTGCACATACTATACATCCAATAATTAAATGCAATAATAGGTGAATATAAGTTATTACTTATTAGCTTATTTTATATATTTTTATGATTCTTAAAAAATATATATTTTTTATAATAATAGGTTTATTACAATTAAGATTACGTAGGTATAGCCCTATAGTATATATAAAATAAATATACATATATATATATAGTGTGTATAAATGACCTAGGAATATATACTAACATTAGAATTTGGAACTTTTAGAAGTGATGCAACTCCTTTGTCTGGTTGTCCCTAGGGACGGTGGAAAAAGGAAGTCACAAACATTTAAAAGAAAGAGAAAGGGCAAACCAAAAAAATAATGAAAAATAAACATTGACAGTTCAAGAAAACTCCATTATAGATGACATATTGAAAAAAAAAAAAAAAAAAACGTTTATTTTTGAATTAAAGTTGAAGTCGAAATTGAGCTTTTCATTTTAGTGTTTAGGGAATTCAATTATAGACTTATCAAAAATTTAATTATTCATTACTTTTAAAGTTCATTGTAATAATTTTACTAGAAATAAATAAAAATTAATATTTAAATATTAATAACATAATAAATCTAAATTATCTATTTGATAATAAATGTATAACATTTGATTCGAGAATTACTCAAAGAATTTGCAGGATTCTTACAAAAGAATCCTAAAAGAATGGAGTGTTGGAGTTGGGACAAACCTTTTTTCTTTTTTCTTTTTTGTGAATCATCCTACACTTCCGTGTCTATTTCTTTTGGGCAGATTTGATACCATGGCAGCCATCACATTTTAATATTATATCCAATCATTAAGCCCCAAAAAAAATCAAAAAATAATAATAATAAGCCCAAAAACATATATATACATATATACATATATATATATATATATATATGTAGGGACTCAAATTGTATTGGACCTTAAACAATAAAATTTGTAGAGGGTGGATAGAAGGGCTAAGCACCGGCAGAGTAGACAACGGCTAACGTGAAATTCATAGGAATAATACCAAAGAAATTAGACTAAGGAGTTGGGAGGATAATGACCATGACTTTGGCTAAGTGTTGGTGAGGACCTTAATAATGATTCTGGCTAAGTGTTTATGAAGCAAGTTCGTACTCGGTTCGATCCGAGGATTTCTTTCCTTAGGACTGATGAATACAAGGGTTGTCCTCGGACCACATGAAAACCCCTTTTTTCTCTCTTCATTTGGGTCCCTTTGCAAGCTAGAGGTTCTATCTATTATATAGCCTCGTTTAGTTAACCTCCGCCGTCCACTTGTCGGTTATCTAAACGCTATGTTTAAGGGCTCGTCCCATCAGCCGCCTTTGCAGGCCTTTGTAGGCTTTTTGTTAGTTCTCAGCCGCATTTGCAGGCTTTCTTTTAGTTGAAGTGATCAAGGCGTCAATGTTCGCTAGTCGATTCACCATTAATGTGGCCAAAAAGGTGGCGGCGTACATTTAAGAGGTGAGTGACAGCTTCTCCCCATTAATGTCGCATCACCGAGGAAGTGCGCATCCTCGGCGAGATCCCTTAGTGACTTGGACTTCTCCCATTTATCCTCGGTTTTTGTATTGTCCTCGGCGTGGACCTTGGGCCGGATATGGAGTGGGCTGGGGCTGCCTAAATATTGTGGGGCCCCACAATAGCCCCTCAAAATTCTGCTGTCCGACCTCTTGGGCGGAGAGGAGGATTTTGACGTTCTCGGGCTTATATTCCTGGCCTATCGAACATTGCCTCCCTATCAATGTCACCATTATTTCAAATGCCCCTGCAACTTTCTTTAGCTCAAAGGGCCCGACCAAGGAGTTTTTCCTTATCTCTGTAGTCTTCTTTTCTTTCTAGTCTATACTTTTCCACCTGATTTCCTTACTAGTTCTTCCAGGAGAGGTAGGTTTAAGTTTGTTGTGCTTTTAGCGTTCGTCTTCGCTTGGTTTTCGTCCCTAGCAGGATTCATCGCTTAGCACCCAAGGGATTGGCTTTGCCGTAGGTTTGGGCCTATGGTTAGTATAAAACCCTATTTCTGCCCAGTGCTTATATCGCCGTATAGTGACTAGTTTTCCCATAGGTTTGAGTCCGAAGACCATGCAATGCCTATGTTTTTGTCTAATACTTGGTTTTTGATTCTAAATGGTTAGTTTCCCCAGAGGCTGGTGTCCGAGGACCATACAATGCCTAGGTTCTGTCTAACACTTAGTTTTTTATTTTAAGTAGTTAGCTTCCCCAGAGGCTGGTGTCCGAGGACCATACAATGCCTAGGTTCTGTCTAATACTTAGTTTTTGATTCTAAGTGGTTAGTTTCCCCAGAGGCTTGAGTCCGAGGACCATGCAATGCCTAGGTTCTGTCTAACACTTAGTTTTCTCATCTGAAGTATCTGGTTTCCCCAGAGGCTTGAGTCCGAAGACCATGCAATGCCTTGGTTCTGTCCAGTACCTAATTTTCTGATTTTAGTAGTAAGTTTCCCTAGAGGCTTGAGTCCGAAGACCATGTAATGCCTAGGTTCTGTCTAATACTTAGTTTTTGATTTTAAGTAGTTAGTTTCCCCAGAGACTGGTGTCCGAGAACCATACAATGCCTAAGTTCTGTCTAACACTTAGTTTTTGATTTTAAGTAGTTAGTTTCCCCAGAGGCTGGTGTCCGAGGACCATAAAATGCCTAGGTTCTGTCTAACACTTAGTTTTTGATTTTAAATAGTTAGTTTCCCCAGAGGCTTGAGTCCGAGGACCATGCAATGCCTAGGTTCTATCTAACACTTAGTTTTCTCATCTGAAGTATCTGGTTTCCCCAGAGGCTTGAGTCCGAGGACCATGCAATGCCTTGGTTCTGTCTAGTACCTAGTTTTCTGATTTTAGGATTTTGCCGATGAAGGGACAATACTCTGTTCTGGCCTCTTCGTTTGGTGCGACTCTTCTGACTACGAGGCGTCTTTTGGGTTGTTCGAGTAACGCGTTTTGATGTTTCGGTGCCTCCTCGTTAATGAGGCGCCTCCTCATTAATGTCACTTGTGGATTTACGAGGATCTAGCGGCGGATAAGCCCTTGGAATTAGGGCGGAGTTATTACCTCCGGTAATCTCTCCCTAGGATTTAATGCGGGTTGGCTCTCACCAATTTTTCGCCTTCTATATAAGGCGTTTCTGGGACAACCTTTTTCTTCACACTCGACAAACATTCGTGTTAAACTCTCACAAAGACATTGCTCAGGGGTTCTGCAAAAATAGCGGTTTGAGCCCCACCAAATGAACTGGCCCTTGGAACGGGCGGTTTCAAGGAGGCCTAGCCCCTTTCAGGAGCTGAGGATGACACCCCGACCCTGGACGTCATATTGGGGTTGGGGCAGGAAGGAACCGAAAATCCTTCTTCTTTTCAACCTAACCAGAGGTGGAACCCTCCTTGCTGTTTGGAGGGGGATCCAGAAAGAACGTAATCTCCCTCCCTCGAATTTGGATCCGTCGGCCCTCCAAGCCGACAGTGATGGGCTTGGGAGGGAAACCAGGCGGAACCCAAAGGTAGAACCGTTCGGTGCCGCAGCTTCTTTCGCCTTCAACGTTGCCTTCCTTCCTCCATTTCCTCTTCTCTTGCTCCTCAACCAGCCTTCCTTTCCTTCTTTTGCTCCTCAACCAACCTTGTTAGGCGTCTCTCTTTGTAGTTAGCTTTAGAACCAGCCCCACGGGCATCACTTATAAGAGATGTAACTTTTTCTTCATATATTAATAAAGAAGTAGACCTGTTTTATCTCTTTTATTTTTCGCATATTCTTGTTTCTTGTGATTGTTGCCTTCTGAGTGAATGTTGTTACTGTACACTGTATTGTTTTGGTGTTTTTTTTTTAAAAATGTTGCTCTTAATTTTTTCACACCAACCATCGCACTTGCTAGTGCACAAGTCCTTCTCACAGATGGCACCAATTGTAGGGACTCAAATTGTATTGGACCCTAAACAATAAAATTTGTAGAGGGTGGGTAGAAGGGCTAAGCACCGGCAAAGTAGACAACGGTTGACGTGAAATTCATAGGAATAATACCAAAGAAATTAGACTAAGGAGTTGGGAGGATAATGACCATGACTTTGGCTAAGTATTGGTAAGGACCTTAATAATGATTTTGGCTAAGTGTTTGTGAAGCAAGTTCGTCCTCGGTTCGATCCGAGGATCTCTTTCCTTAGGACTGACAAATACAAGGGTTGTCCTCGGACCACATGAAAACCCATTTTTTCTCTCTTCATTTGGGTCCCTTTGCAAGCTGGGGGTTCTATTTGTTATATAGTCTCGTTTAGTTAACCTTCGCCGTCCACTTGTCGGTTATCTAAACGCTGTGTTTAAGGGCTCGTCCCATCAGCCGCCTTTGCAGGCTTTCTTTTAGTTGAAGTGATCAAGGCGTCAATGTTCGCTGGTCGATTCACCATTAATGTAGCCAAAAGGTTGGCGGCGTACATTTAAGAGGTGAGTGACAGCTTCTCCCCATTAATGTCGCTTCGCCGAGGAAGTGCGCATCCTCGGCGAGATCCCTTTGTGACTTGGGCTTCTCCCATTTATCCTCGGTTTCTGTATTGTTCTCGGCGTGGACTTTGGGTCGGATATAGAGTGGGCTGGGGCTGCCTAAATATTGTGGGGCCCCACAATATATATTTGATATTAATAAAAGCCCAAAAAAAAAAACCAAAAACAAATATAGTAGTGGGCCAGGGGAACTCACATTAGTTGGTTATTATCCGCCTTTGTTAATATAAAAAATAAATAATCATATAGGTCTGGTTAATGAGAGCTCTTAGGATTATGACATTTGTTAATAAATTATTTTTAAAAAATTATAATATTATTTTTATGAAAAATATAAAAAACCGTTAAAAATTCAATTACATTTTTAGTTTCCATAAATAATTCAAAAAGTATTTTCTAAATCAATATTCATAGAATATCCATTAACTTTTCAAATCATAGTAACAACTCAAATAATTAATTCTCAAAAAAAAAAACTCAAATAATTAAATAAATAAGCTTAGCTAAAAGAACAAAGTTTAGCTACAAAATTTGTTGTAGCTTAAGGCTACAAACTCACTCAATAAAATAAATACTACAATATATTTTGAAAATCTAACTGTTGAATTGCATGTTCTTTATGCCCTTAATACACATGTTAAATTTTGTGTCAATCAGATATCATTTACTATATGATCTATAAACTTATATTTTGTGCATAATTTTAAATTATAAAAACTTGCAATTTAAAAAATTTATTGATGACATAGCTGTTGATCTTTAATTTTCTTGAAATTTTGCAAGTATGGAAGATATAAAAAGAAGATATAATCCAACGGTGGATTTGTCAAAATTCATCTCCAATAAAAAGATATTAACTAAGTTTGTAGCCTAAGGCTACAACCAATTTTGTAGCTAAACTTTGTCCTAGCTAAAATACAACGTACTTTATTAATATTTATAAAGTTCAAATTTTTATCAATATAATATTTTTATTCAAATTCAGTTATCAGGAAAAACAAAAACAAAAAACAACGTACTTTATTAAATTTTAATCACAGTCGTACGTGTGAGTTAAATTTAAAAATCACCTCATTTGATTAGATAAATATAAACCAAAGTAGGAACAGTATTTTATCATTTTTTTTTCACAAAATTCAATTGATGTTGATCGGTCAGATATTGACAATAAACACAAATCTTAGGAATCAAATAGACTAAAAATTAAGGTCTTACAATCCAATTTGACAACAGACCCAAAGTTGAATGGATCAAAAATGTTTTCAACCAACAAGTTTTAAAGCAAATTAGACAATTAAATAAATCTATGGGGTGATGTAAGTTAGTTTTGCTGTTTTTGCTAACCTGTTAGTTTTGCTGTTAGGTCTCTTCTTTTGCTTAAAGAAATATAAGAAGAATGGAACATTCACATTGGATCTTGGTAATTGTACATCTTCTGGTGAGGCTTAGATGAAATATCTCCATCATCTATTTATTGGAGGAAGTTCCATTGATCTAATTCACTCTACCTGGACTCCAGTGGACCATATTAAAGCTATAAGAGATTCTAATTTCTTTGTTTTATTGTGTGGGACCTGTGTCTGCATGGAAAACTACATTTTAACCATTTTCAAATGAATTTTATCAGCCTGGCCAAATTTGTGTTGGAAAAACATTGTTTTGCATCTCATACAAAACAAGTAGCAGAAGCAATACAAGAATCTACTTTATTAATGAGAGACAACATATAACATTAAATTCTAGAATAAAGAACAGAAAGCGTACCTTGATGTAGTGAAATTCAAAGACAAGATTTGAGAAGACCTTCAATCTTCATTCTAATTCTACATAGTGCCCAAGATAAATGGTCTCTCAATCAGTTATTAAGTATAATAATTTTCCTTTTTGTAAAAGTGTTTTCAAAAGATGTTGCTAAGAAAAACTGCCGTTTGATAACTTTGTTTTAGTAACGTTGTTTGTATTTTTTGGAAATACGTATGGGTGAAAAAGTGTGTGAAAATACGTGTAATGTTGTTTAAAAACTGAAAACATGTATTTAAACACATGTACCAAATGGCCCCAATATTCTCTCCTTTTAATTATACGTACATTTTTAACTACCTAAGCAGTTACTTTATTTAATAACTCTTATTAAATAAATAATTGATTATCTAATTGGGTTAATCTTTTTGGCCAGCCTAATTAGACTTAAGTGTGTGGCTTGGGATGGGACCAAAGGAACTAATAAGGCTCTAACTCCAATAGGTTTCAGATTTATCTGTTAACTCTTGATAAGCCCAAAGTTATCATTAATTATATAACAAGTACTACTATGAAAATATAATTGCACTCTAAGTCTTAGTAATAAATTATATCCTAAGACATAATAAACTGTTACTTTGTAAACAATTATTTTATTCCTCGAGTCCCCCGTTTAATTTTTTAGTTATTCATATTTATGAAATCTAATTTCATTAAATATAAACTTTAGTAACTCTTTCCTAAAGTGGCCGGCCTGAATAATCAATTCTTATTAAACTTATTTCAAGGGAATATTTGGTGTCTTTATAGAAAGAGTTATGAATTTCATCTTGAGAATATGTGTTCCCTCAACACTAGTTGTTGTTACCCAACATATTGAAATTTTGATCGTTAAATTAGATCTCACTCCTGATATATTAAAGCAATCTACATTTCATGATCGGGTTCACAAACCTCTCAAGATTGAGAGTCTATGAAAATAGATGTCGTGAAATTTATTATTCAAGTGACAGTTGTTAATTGAATAATTAATCTCACAACGGTTTAGTTCAATGTGTCTTACACATTTAAGACACATCGACACATCAATACATCAACTAGAAGTCCTCACTTCCATGATCAAGACAAACCATCTTAATTGATATGTTATAGTCTTCGCAAATGGAACGCCCAATTTCATCATCGACTACGAATTACATTTTTGAGTTTATAAGGAACTTGTAATTTATATCTTCTGTAACTAAATCACATATAATACATCTTAAGGACCATGATAATGTCCAATTAGTTCATTTACAAATAGTCTAATGTAATTAAACAATTTAGTTATTTATAACATGCCTATAAATAATTATTTTTTTGATAGATATGGAAAAGTTTTTTTTTTTTTTTTTTTTGGGTCATGACTTAAAATAGATGTGGAAATTTGTACCATTCTTTTTGTTGGTTTGCAATTAGGATGATATCTTTTTTGTTTTTGGTTCATAATAATTGATCTTTGTTTGTATTAATCTCAATGTTCGTAATTTTGTATTGTATTCAAATTCCAAGGTTTAGATTTGGAATTTTCAAATGCATAGAATAAATCATTTTGTAGTGGGACATTTTTGTTCTTGTTTTTGTAAATAGTTTTTCTATTAAATTTAGAGGGGTAAAAATAGTGATATTAATTAAACCTATTACTAATTTTATTATCTAACTTGTGTAAATGGTGAATTGACTTTTAAATATAAAACATAACAGTGTTAATAAGAAAAGAATTAATCACGTTTATTTACATTTCAGTTTATAAGCTTTTTATAATGAAATTCCTAATAATTTTACCATATTTCGGAAAAAAAAAAAAACCAATTGAATATTGTTTTCAAATAATCATTGTTGGAATTTAAGGTTTTCAAATTGAATTTTTTTTTTCATTTTTCCTTCCTAGAAAAAGCCACTGAAACGTCATATTCATGAATTTTCTTCATATTTACATAAAACAGTTTTATGAACTATTTTCTAAGATCAACTAATCAAGTCCTTTCTCTCAAAAAAAAAAAAAAAAAAAAAAAAACTAATCAAAGTCCTTAATTTGGTTTTTAATACTTTGGAATATTAATACTAATGACACAAAAAAAAAATGACAAATATTGAGATGATATGTTATTAGTAATTAATGTATAGTAAAAATATGTCAATTGCAAATCTATGATACACTTTTTACAACTTGGAACCTCAACAAACTATGAAAGATGTTGTAAATTTCTGTCTTTGAGCATTCACATTGGGAATGGCATATGTCATATGTAGGGAAAATTTAGGATAAAAGCCCAAAACCCCCACACCATCCAGACTTGTAAAAGCCAACTATTGCAAAAAAAATTTGCTATTGTGCTACAATGCAATTCTAAATGTAGAATTGCACTAAAACTCAATTGTAAAAGAAAATATGAATATTTTATTCTAAATATCAAATTTTCTCTCTCATTCACACGTCTCTCATCTCTCTCTCTCCATCGCTGAAGCTTCACCAAGCCTCTCTCTTCTCTCTCATTCACATGATCTCATCTCTCTCTCTTGCCATCGCTGAAGCCTCTCACCAAGCCTCTCTCTTTCTCTCTGAATGTCTCTACCGATTCACCCTCACCTATCTCCAAATCCCTTTGCCGATTTACTCATCTCATAAACCCAACACTAAACCCACATATCAAACCGCAACCAACCCAACACTATAGATCAAACGGCAACCCACGACACAAGCATAACCAACCACCGAACCACCGCTATAGCCAAACATCGAACCACCATCACTACCCAGCAATCCAAGCAAAGAAAACCCAGCACCACAACCACGACCCATGGCCTATGGCCACACCGACAGTGACACCCACAACCCACAGCTAAACCGACGGCGACGCCATCGAGCACGACCAAACCCACAAATCTAACCCCCATAACCAACAAAAACCCACCAGAGCACAACCAACAAAAACCCATATCACAATTGGAGCATAGACCCATAAACTCATATCACGAATTCACAATCCACGATCTACAACCAAAGCATTGACCCACGATCTCACAAACGCACGAATCGGAGCACAATCAAATCCAGATAACAGAGAAGTGAGACAGGAGAGAGAGAGGAAGGAATGAAAAAATATGAGAGAGGACGAATAAAAAAAATGTTTTTTTATGTTTGCCTTCCTACTCCAGGACGGTTAAAAAATAATATTTTAATAAAACGGTAAAATAATATAGTTTTGGGATGTTTGGTGTATTGTAAAATGATATGTTATAATTGATAAAGTAACTTTTTGAGATGATAAAATAGGATAGGATAGGAATTCGGGATGTGAATGCTCTAATACTTTTGGAATTTAGAGAATCTTTGGCATACACTTGTTTTTGCACATACTTTACATCCAATAATTAAATGCAATACAGGTTAATATAGGTTATTAGCTTATTTTATATATTTTGTTATGATTCTAATTTTTTTTTATAATAATAGGTTTATTACACTTAAGATTAGGTAGGTATAGCCCTATAGTATATTTAAAATATATATATATATATATATATATATATATATGGTGTGTATAAATGACCTTGGAATATATACTAACATTAGAATTTGGAACTTTTAGAGGTGATGAACTCCTTTGTCTGGTTGTCCCTAGGCACGGTCGAAAAAGGAAGTCATAAATCTTTCTTTTTGACAAACGAACAAAATGAAAAATAAATATTGACAGTTCAAGAAAACTCCATTTTAGGTGACATGTTGAAAAAAAAAAAGTTTATTTTTAAATTAAAGTTGAAGATGAAATTGAGCTTTTCATTTTGGTGTTTAGGGAATTCAATAATTTTAATAGAAATAAAAATAAATATTAATATTTAAATATTAATGACATAATAAATCTAAATTATCTATTTGATAATAAATGGTTAGTGTGGGGAAACGAATTCACCCTCAATTTATTTGTCCGCTTTGGGGCAGGCTTTGGGCATGTTTATTGTGCAACTTTCCGCCACATATCCTTCACGGCTTTGTCCTTTCAAACGACATGGGCATGCTTTGTGCAAGAGTCCCACAACGAAGAAAGAAGCGCCCTCTTATGCCTTATAAGCATGAGCTTAAGGCATAAGGGTACCACTACTCCAGATCTGGAGTAGTGGTAGAGGCGTGCCCACGTATTACAAAAGAATACTAAAAGAATGGAGTGTTGGAGTTGGGACAAACCTTTTTTCTTTTTTCTTTTTGGTGAATCATCCTACACTTCTGTGTCTATTTCTTTTGGGCAGATTTGATACCATACCAGCCATCACATATTAATATTATATCCAATCAATAAGCTCAAAAAAAAATAATAATAATAATAAGCCCATAAACACACACGTATGTGTGTGTATATATATATATATATTTTAAAAGCCCAAAAAAATAAAAAATAAAAAACAAATATAATAGTGGCACTCACATAGTTGGTTATCAACGTTGTCAATATAAAAAATAAATAATTATATGGGTCGGTTCACGAATGTCTTTAGGGGCTTGAAATATTTGTTAATGAATTATTTTAGAAAAATTACAATATCATTTTCATGGAAAATATAAAAAATCGTTAAAAAAAGTCAATTACGTTTTTCTTTTCTTATAAATAATTTTAAAAATATTTTCTAAATCAATATTCATAGGATATCCATTAACTTTTCAAATCATAATAATAACTCAAATAATGAATTCTCCATAAAAAACTCAAATAATTAAATAAATAAGCTTAGCTAAAACACAATGTACTTTATTAATATCTTTAAAGTTTGAATTCCTATAGTTTCAAAAAAAAAAAAAAGTTTGAATTCCTATAAAAAAATAATAAATCTATAAAGTTTGAATTTTTATCAATATATATAGTATTTTTATTCAAATCCAGTTATCAGGAAAAACAAAAACAAAAAACAACATACTTTATTAAATTTTGATTACGTCATACATGTGATTTAAATTTAAAAATCTCCTCATTTAAATTATTAAAAAAAAAAAAAGTTGGAACAATGTTTTATCATTTGTTCACAAAATTCAATTGATATTCAGTCATATATTGACAATAAACGCAAATTTTAGGAATCAACTAGACTAAAAATTAAGGTCTTACATACCAATTTGACAACAGACCCAAAGTTGAATGGATCAGAAATGTTTTCAATCAACAAGTTTTAAAGCAAATTAGCTAATTAAATAAATTTGCGGGTTGATGTAAGTTAGTTTTGTTGTTAGGTCTCTTCTTTTGCTTAAGAAATATAAGAAGAATGGAACATTCACATTGGATCTTGGTAATTGTACATCTTCTGGTGAGGCTTAGATGAAATATCTCCATCATCTGTTTATTGGAGGAAGTTCCACTGATCTAATTCACTCTACCTGAACTCCATAGGAGATTCTAATTTCTTTGTTGTATTGTATGGACCTGTTTTGCCCATGGAAAACTTACATTTTAAAATTTATCAAATGAATTTTATCAGCCTGGCCAAATTTGTTGATTTGGACTATATTGCTGTATTAAGTACTAGGCTTTAGCAATTTGAAAGAGTGGCAAGCAACAATATCCCATTGCTAATGAAAAGACTCAATGCTTGTGTTTGCGTATAGATTCTATAGAATTGTACATATGATGCCTTTATATAGACATACAAAATAGGATAAACAGTATCACAGTACAATAACATACATTAGTACCCAAGCAATAGTCCTGGCCTTGGGGTCTTGAGCTCGTATTCTAAATTTCTAATAGTCCCTTGTCATGTTAATTTGATGTGTAATACTATATACAATAATTTTCAGAATAATTGAATTGATAAACTTTTATTAGTTTTTACTTTTCATCTAAATTTATTACTGACATTACTTTTTTATTTCCTAATAACAACTTACCAATTTAACAATTGTAAAATTTTTTGTGTCTCTAAACTTATCGTAAATTGTTCAGAGATTAACTTGAGTTTGGATACAAAATCACTAAAGCGTCCTAATAGAAGTGGCTTTGTGAAGATGTTAGCCAATTGAAAATGGGAAGAAATAAGTGTAAGGTGGTGATGAACAAAGTGAAGGTAATTCAAATGTGCTCGATACATTCATGAATAACATCATTGTGCAATTTGGATTGCTCTCCGATTGTCACAATAGATATACTAAACTTATATGTGTTGGAATGAACCACAGTATTGTTATTTGTTGCACCAATAGATAAGGGAATCTTTAAACATAAAGCGAAGTCCAATAGTTGAACACTTGAACGTCGATTTGTAGGGTCTCTTATCCAATCAACATTGGTGTAGGGTAGGAGTGTTAATGGTGATATTGAAGGATAAATAAATCCTTCTAAAGGTTTTAAAATGAGTTTAGGGGTAGGCTTCAAAAAAAAAAAAAAAAAAAGAGTTTGGGGGTTGTAGTGAACATAGTCCCTCGAAGGCTTGAACATTAAAACCTTCCCCTTGGTGGTTCTTGAGATCATTTCTCATCAAGGTTGTAGACTCTAAATAAGTTCCATGTGTTACTTTAGATTACTCAATTAAATTTAATTATGTGGTCAACAAAATGCAACACAAAAAAAAAAAAAAAAAAAAAAAAAAATTGTCTTCAAGAGACCACTATACCATCAATTAGTTTTATTGACTCGTAAAAGATCTGAGAAACGTGTGATGGTGATGGATGGAAACTCACCACGTGACATGCATATGACCTATTTTTAATAAAATATTCATTTTTAGATTAAAATCTAATGAAATTCAATTAAAGATATTTTCATTTCGTCCTCTTTCTTCTTCTCCCCTCCCCCACTTACCACCATGGTTTTAAAAACCGAACCGGGCATCAAACCGTTTTTTTCCCAATTTCCGGTTCAACCCCGGTTTTTGACCGGTTTTTGGCCGGTTTTTCGGTTGTTGACCGGTTATTGACCGGTTTTGAGGTTTTTAACCGGACCGGATTGGCTACCGGTTCCCGGTTGAACCGGTCGGACCGGCCGGTCCGATCCGGTTTTTAAAACAGTGCTTACCACCATATAACCTCACCACCTAGTAGCGACCACCAATGACAATTGAAAAATATGAGCTTGCCTTGCAGTGGATTTTTTTATGCAATAATGTTATCTTTCTTCAACCACAATTAAATTTAAATTCAAGAATTATATATATATATATATATATTTCACAAATTTTTGTTACACCACTCAATAATTTTTTATTAGATATATATATTATTATGTGAGTTCCATAGGTGTGTAGAACAAGTTTGTTCATAAATATATTACTAGTCGCTAACCCGTGCGATGCACGGGATAATTAAATAAAAGGACCATTAATTCAGGCACATATGAAAGCAAATAAAAAAAACAAAACTTACGTTTTTTTTTTTTTTTTTAGTTGAGTCTCTCTCCTTCTTATTTTTTTAATTTTAAAGTGAAATTAAGTTTAGGGTTTTGAGATGGTAATTGCTAGAGTTTTAAGGAGAGAAGAGAGAGTCCTATCAGGAGTCTAAATAATATAAACAATTCAAAATATGGAACATTATCAAATTTATAACACCTAATTCCATTATCTTTTATGTTGAATCCAAACAAATAATTAATTGAAATTAATCCAAACAAATAATTAATCAACCAAAAATCAAAACTTTAATAAAAAAACAAAAAATCACATGAACCCAAATAAAAATTCTTAATAAAGCAAGAACATATAAAAATTTACCACACCTTGGGCTAGAAGACATAGGTTGCAGCTTTGATTTTTCTCTAAAAAATAGAGATGCTTCATCTGCCATATACAATATAAAATAATTATTAGAATGAAAATTTCAGGCACATATGAAAGCAAATAAAAAAAGACAAAACTTACGTTTTTTTTTTTTTTTTTTTTTTTTTTTTTTTTTACGTGAGTCTCTCTCCTTCTTATTTTTTTAATCTTAAAGTGAAGTTGAGTTTAGGGTTTTGAGATGGTAATTGCTAGGGTTTTAAGGAGAAAAGAGATTTTGGTATTTTTATGCAAAAAAACGTTATTTTAGGTCTAGGTGATTTATTTCCTTGTTTTTAGGCTATTTTAATGTTTTTTAGGTCAAATTTGGTTCCTATTATGGTTAGGTATTAATTAGGGCTTATTTTAGAATATATTTTCTTGTCCATCAAGTTTTATAGAGCCCTTAAATAGGCCTCCAAGTTTGTATACGTTTTTCAATATTATTGTTATAAGATATAAAACCTAAAATAAAAAGAATAAAAAATAAAAAGAAAAAGAAAATAGTGATGATGTGGAAAATTGTGAGAGTTTCAAAAGCTTCGGTTTTATATATATATATATATAGATATATAGATTATATTTGGATTTGGATTTTTTAATAGTCAATCTAAATTGAGAAAAATTATTTTGAGACCACTTCATTATATATTTTCTCCTAAACCTAAGCTTGATATTGACTTTTACTAAATAAATGACCATAAAGAAGTTTTTTCTCGAGTTGAGCCGGAGTTCAAGCTACCCATAAAGAACTTTGTTTATTTACCGCTGTAACAAATTCTATGTTATATTTAAAATACAAGAATTGTGGAGAAATGAATTAGAATACAAAAACTTTAAAGGGAAATTAGATAAGAATAGCTAAAATTTATGCCATATATAATATTAAATTCATAAATTTTAACTTCATCAATTAAAGTCTCAAACTTATGCCGTTCAAAAAAAAAAAAAAAGTCTCAAACTTATGAAATCATTTCAATTTGAAGTTTTGGTCACATTTGTCATTCTAAATCGTAATGGATAAGAGAAAAGCCAAAAAATATTAATTGAATTTGCATTTCACCCTGGAGTTTATTCATAAATTAATTTGGTATGTAAACAAAGAGTGTAGGGAGAGATAACTCTTTATTTTGAGAAGGAAGGGAGAGAAAACTCTGTTTCTAAAGAAAAATCTTTGCCTAGGTGAAACATAAATTAATTTGAAAACGATTGCTGAATTCTGGATTTTAATTGAAAAAAATTAAAATTCTGCAGTATAATTTAAAATATGGAATAAAATAAATTTGTGCCTTTTAGATAATTTCCCAAAATTTTTTAAGGCCCCGTTTGAAAACCTCCAAAAGATAATCAAATACAAAAAAAAAAAAAAAAAAAAAACTGTCCCCACAAGAATAAAACGAGAGGCAAAGAGTGGCCATGGAAGATGAAGCTAACGGCCTAGTCAAGCCACAGGATTTTCCTTGTCATATTCATATCCACTAGTATATCTTCATTGGACAATTCTGTCTGACAAATACATTGAAACCCAACCCATATTTCAGATCACTGTACTTCCAAGTAAGAACAAGGTGCAGAACCATTTTTCTATACAATTCTTCAACTTTCATCACTATTTGTCTGTTTGGCTGTCATTGTAGATTGAATTATAAGAAACCCAGTTCAAGAATTAAGTTTAAAGGTCCTAAACTAAGATGGGTCATTTTGATTTTAGCTCTAAGTGATTGTATTTAGTCAATTTTGAGTTTGATGTTCTTTGTTGATGATCTTTGTGTATATTTGTGTTGTTTTAAGCAGAAAGATGAGAGCTTGGTGAAAATTTTTCGGTATTGATTTCAAGTTGATGTGACAATGTTGCCTGTTTGCTCAGCCACCTCAAACTGTGCTTCTCATTCTCAGGTGAGACTTTATTTATTGAATATAAATGTCTAGCTATTATGTAAAAATATTTACAATCAATGTCATTGATATTGTTGTTTTTATTGATTTTATGAAGTTTGACTTTGAACTATGTAAGTACTTTGCTTATCTTATGGAATATATACCAAGTTTTTAGAGTTTTAATTTCTGTACAAGTGAAATTGGGTGCCCTTCCCTTCATCCGATATAATTGAATGTTAAATATACTTTGGTCAAATGGAGGTTTTACCATCTTCATATTGTTACTGTATTAGTGAGAGATTTTAATGTGGCAGAATTTTCTATTATTAAAAAAGCACTATTTGTTATATTGTTTCGGATGGTATGTGTTGGGCATGTCTACTACTATCAGGAATATATATATGTATATATATATATATATATATATATATATATATCGTGTTTGATATGTCTACTATTATATGTATGGCATGTATAGAGATGCAAAAATTAATCGTTGATGCATTGGAAGATTTCCTTGAAACCAATTTTAATCCAATAAATCGAGTCTATAATAGCATTGGAGTGAAATTGAGGATAATGATGTACATAGATTTTAAAATTTGACTGCTGACAAGAAGTTTATGAATTGGATATTTGAATCGAGTGAGTGGGTCAACTTATGTTTTCTTGGTACTTCATGTTGACATATTGAAAATTTTGTACCAGCTTTCTTTATACCGTGAGCTGATAGAGCTAAAATGTACATATTCTGTATCTTTCATCTGAAAGTTTAAGAAAGAAAAAAAAAAATTTGGTTAGAGGATTCAACAAAAATAGAATTTTTCTGCTCTTGAGAAGCAAATGAAGGCATTCTTAGCCTCATTGACTTCCAAGGCCAAGCACATATAAATCAGTCTTGCATGATATTATGTGATGCATTTTTGTGTAATCTTTTTTATTGATATACTTTTAAAACAATGGATTATGCAGATTTCATTACATGGACTGCGATCCTTGTCTCCATGTATTGTGGAAGACAGTGTTTTCTTAGGCTTGCCAAGTGGAAATCAATCCCGTGGAGAAATCTTTAAAACACAAGCTATAAAGTCTTTCTACTCTAACAGTCACTCCTGCCTTACAAAATCAAATTATTTGGGATGCAAGGTTTCAAACATGTGGAGTTCTTCAATTGGAACAATAAATGAGCGACACCTCTTAGGAAGGTTTGAAGTGAATTATATAGAGAATTCTAGCACAGCTGCAGTGGAAGAGGAATTCATGGACTTGACAGAGCAGTCACCTCAAAATTCAAACATTTTACTAGGACCTGTAGAACCTGAAACCATATCAACTCCTGAAATGACACCAGAGTATTCAACCTCTGTATCTGACTCTCTAGACACGAATAATGATACATTGCTAAATTCAAAAACAAGCATTGATGATTTCCTGGCTGGGGTTAATAAGTCCTTAAGTGCTTCAGTAAATAAGGGAGAAAATGTTGTAAAAAGCTCTCTAGATGCAATTACTTCATCAATCACATCTATCACTAAAAGGTCTACTGCTGCAGTGGATAATGCCATTAGTGGAGTGTTTTCAACTGCTGATCAAAGCAGAGAATTGGCTGGTAATAGATTAACAAGCTTTTCAAGTGACTTGAAGGAAGCTGCAAGTAAAGCATCTGTTGTTGCTGTTGATGTATTGAGGCGTACAATTGTGGCAGTGGAGGATTCTTTGACAAATGGGACTTCCTTTATCGTTTATTCTTATGGGTCTGCTAAGGAGAGGCTTCCTCCAAACATTAGGGATGCTCTGAATTTGTCTGAAGAGAGAGCAATAGAATTCTTGAGGCCAGTCAGGACGGCTTTTCAACAGGTATTCTCATACATTGTTTTTCACTTTCATTTCATAGCTTAATTTTTTGGATAATTCAATGGTATCACTCTATTGTGAGATGCTCATTTTTCCTATAATTCAGATTCAATGGAAAATTGCCATATGGCCCATGTTAGTTTAAATAATAGAGAATGATTTCCAAAAAAGTTCCAAATGGTTTGGATTATCAGGTTGAGTTCTGGTGGGCAGGGCATCAGTCATAACTTTTGCTCTAGACATCCTAATAATTTTATTTAAAAAAAAAAATGATCAAAGTTGTTTTGATATCAGTATAGTGTTCATACATTACATGCTGAATTTATCTACTGTGAACAGGTTTATATTGCTATTGAGGGGCTGGAGAAAAATTTAGGTTTGGATCCTTCGGATCCAATTGTTCCATTTGTTCTTTTACTTGGCACCTCAACCACTTTATGGTATGACTATTCTTTTGTGCTCAAAAGATTTCTTTATTTATTTACATTAGGAAAATAGCTTAATCTCTTGCATGTGAAATTCATACTTTTTATCAGATATGTGCAGGGTTTTTTATTGGGTGTGGACATACAGTGGTTACTCTGGAGATTTATCTCCTAAAATAACTTTGGAGGTCTTGACTGGGAAGGAGAATGCTGTACTCATTGATGTCCGCCCTGAGGCAAGAGACTGTAATTTGTTCTGGCCTTTTATTTTTTAGAGACTCATGGTTCTCCATCAAACAGGCTAAAAATCAATCAGATTTGCTTACTTCTCAAAACATGTTAAAATTCATTTTTATCCTCCCACTAGGTCTGCTGTTAGAGACTCATGGTTCCTTTTTAGCTCTTTCAATATAATGAAAGGAAGATCTTTCCACATCCTAAGGTTAAGAATATTTCTTCTATGAGTTTCTGAATGTTGAATTTCCTGCTGATCTTTTGTGCTGGGATTTTTCTTGGTTGAAGGTTCTAAGAGAACGAGATGGTATACCTGATCTTCGACGTGCAGCTCGGTTTCGTTATGCAAGTGTAGCTCTTCCTGAGGTTGGTTCAAAATGATTTTTTGAAGACGTATCAAGAAATTATTTATTTGTGATGAGGAAGAGTGAAATTCCAGTACCTTTGTGTTGCTGCTACTAATGACAGGCTAAATAAAAACAAATATTTTGATTTCAGCAGCTTTTCACTCCCTTTGCTGCTGAGCTGGTAGGTTACTTATTGTTAGTTAATTTCAGGTTGATGACTCTGTAAGGAAGTTATTAAAGAGTGGAAGAGAACTGGATGACACCTTAATTGCTGCTGTCATTCGAAATTTGAAGATTGTTCAGGTATGCCGCCTTGATATTTTTCAATAGCTTAACACCGTGGGATTTAATACTTTTAAGGGGAAGCCTAATAAACAGTGCATAACAACATTTTGGACTTGGACCTATAAAAACTTTGTGCTTTAGCCCCAAGGTTTGGTCACTATGGACACCATAAAGTAATTACAAATCTTTACTTCTCTATAACCTCAAACTACCATGTGGTTCTCTAGGCTCTGAATTATTAATCAATGTTTTCCTTGCTTTTTTCCCCTCATTATAAACAATCTAAGGAGGTGCAATGATGAATATGAAAGAAAGATGCAGATGGACAAAGTGATAACCATAAGATGCTTTAAATGTGTGAAAAATCCCCCTAGTAATTTATCCAACAACTGAATCTAATGGATGGTGTTGAGAATATAGATTTATTATGGTGCCATAAGGTTCCTTTATCACGCACTTTTGTGTGATTTGCCCTGTTAAGATCTGGCTTGAGGAATGATATCTCAAAATTTTGTTTTTCTACTACCTGTAGGACAGGTCCAAGGTCATAGTCATTGATGCTGATGGTACTCGCTCCAAGGGCATCGCAAGGTCCTTGAGAAATCTTGGGATTAAGGCAAGTGTTCTAAACTTTTCAAGATTCTACTTTAACAAAAGTATTTCTAAATTTTCCAGTATTCGAATATATCAAAGTAGCCAAGTAACAAGAAAAGAAGAATGAAAGAGTTATTTCATCAAGAAAATTAAATCCCCCCACCTCCTGGGAGTTGGAGTTGGTGGCTACTTTTACTCATCTTTTGGACTCTCATATTCCTCCTAATGAAGGCGGAAACTGGGTGAGGTGGAGATTGAAGAGCAATGGCGGGTTTTATGTATGTTCTTATTACTATGTTTTGAGTGGATCTACTTCCTTCAATTTCTCTTGAAAATTGGAGTGTTATGGCTCCTAGATGAATTTCTTTCTGTCTGGATGGCGAAGTAGGGAAGATTCTCAATTGTGATGGCCTTAGGAGGAGAGGTTATACCTTAGTGGATTGATGTTGTGTGCGCTGAAGTAGTTGGGAGGCAAGGGATCACCTTTTGTTCCATTGTAGGGTAGCCTATCAATTATTGAGCTTTGCTTTTAGGTCGTTTTGGATCTCTTGGGAGGCTGGGAGAGTGATTGACCTTTAGTTTGGGTGGAGGAATTGGTTCGATAAGCACTCTTCAGGTATTTGGAATTTGGTCCCGTTATGTTTGATGTGGATTATTTAGAGGGAGCATAGCAGACGTACGTTTGAGGATTTGGAGGACCAGCATTTGGCCTTATTTGTAGGCACTTTGTTTCATTGGTCTGATACATGGGAATCACATCTAGTGACTCCATTCCCATGTTTATAGAGCCTCTTTCTTATTGCACTTTTTTTTTTTTTTTGGCTGTGTGCTTATTGTAGAAAGTAGTCTTTAAAAAAAAAAAAAAAAAAAAAAAATTCTTATCAAAAACAGAAAAAAGAAAAGAAAAGAAAAGAAACTATATTTCAAGAAACTTAAATGCAAGATGAAGCTTCAATTCATTTTTCCTAAAATGGTCAAATACTCCTGCTGTGTGGGAAATCGTTTTAACTAAAATTGGTAGTACCTGAATCATTAAAGAAACTTATGCAGTAGCAAATTAACTCATTGGTCTTTGAAAATTGCTAATAATTGTACTGTATCCTAATGATGTGGTTGCTGTTTTACATGACAGAAACCATACTTGGTCCAAGGTGGCTTTCAATCTTGGGTAAAGCAGGGTCTCCGTGTTAAGGATCTCAAACCAGAGACGGCACTTGCTGTACTCAATGAGGTGTTTCTTTCATTCCTGCTGCTTACATTCTTAACCTATAGTAAATTCCTTGAGAGATATAATATCCTGTTGAGTGCCTTTTTCCTATGTCAATATGTAAAGTATAAAGATTCAAATCCTAGGTACTGTGCCCTCTGTGAGTCCTTTTATTTGATTGGAATTTCTATATTATGGTTAGAATCCCAAGATCAACTGATATTCACATTTGATAGATGAAATCTGGTACTGATAAATTTTTTATCTACTGGAGTGACATTGGTCAGCTAGTATAAATTTTGGAAAATAAAGGGGGAAAAACCAAGTTAATGAAATACATAGGTTGCATAATTTTATTTTAATGCTTTATAATATTTTTTTTTGACACCCCTAAACTACCTTATTTATATCTAATAGGTTCCATATATTGTTCGTAAGTAATGCTTTATACTGCCGATCAAAAAAAAAAAAAAAAGTAATGCTTTATACTGAATAATGTGACTGATGTGAGGCTATCAATTGACAGCATAAATAAGGTGTGGGGATTAATGAACTCTTAGAAACATGATGGATTCTCAGAAGTGATAAATTCAGACTACAGCAATTTCTTTGTTGTTCTTGATGTGACTTAACCTTTTACTCCTATATGCACTCAAGTTTGAGGGAATTTGAAATGAATGAAAGTTAAATCCATACAATATTTGGAGGGGTTAATCTCTCCAACGAATACTGAGAGGTGTACGCAGTGCCTTAAGAAGGCTATCTGATCAGAGTAAATCGTTTTCCTGATTTATAACTAAATTTGATTGTGAGTCTTTGAATCTAGATCCAAAATTACACGGCGACTAAGCAGTTGCTATTAGAGTAATTATATTATAGGCGGAGTGGCTATACAGCAAAAGAAGCATCAAAGATGTTATCCTGGGTAATGTAATGTTGAAAACTAGTGTGTTCCAGATATCAAACTGATAAAAAAATGGGTACAAGAGATAAATGAAATATTTTATTTGCTTCCTATAATTTTCTGGAAGACTCAGTTTAAAATTCATTATAGTTTTTGAGAAGTGGCTGTGTTTTGAATGTCGTCAAATGTTAAGGAGGGGCAGGTTGTTGCCCCTGTAGACTAGTTTTCAAACTGCATTACCTGTCAATATGTTGGTTTTGTAGGATTTAATTATTTCATATTCTTTTAAAGTTGTAATTCTTTTTTTTTTTTGATAGGTTCTTTTAAAGTTGCAATTCATTTTCTTGTGTTTGACACATCTATAGTATTAACATTTAACAGTGCTTGTTGTTTACAGTTTCCTCTCTCTCTCTATTAAAAAAAAAACTTTATACTAATGCATACTTGGGTCATTTCAGGAAGCTGAGGCAATCCTGGAGGAAATCCGTCCTTCTCCAGTGCAAGTTCTTGGGTTTGGTGTGGTAAAATTCTGGTCTTGTGTATGGTGGCTTAGTTATTGGTTAATTGCAATTAAATTCCATTTTAGGTGTCTTATTCTTCCAATAGAAGTTACCTTTAGAATTATCTCCTAAATCCAAAGGGATAAATTGAACATGACCAGTAAATTGTTTTTTTTTTTTTTTTTTTTCAAAGCATGTGGCCTCCAGCTCTTGTGCATGTAGATGAGCTGGGACTCATCTTTAACAAGCTCTATCCATGATCCACCTAATGAAAAAAGTTACTTGAGGATTTGATTTATCATGTGTTTCTGTTGTCCAGATATTCTTTGGTTGATTTTAGGTTTACATTTATGGAAGATTTGTTGTGTGATAGATTAAGATTAAATGGAATATTCTGCGATCAGCTAAGACTAAATGACCAATGCAAATGAGTTCTTTTGTTAATAATTGAACAATCATTGTTTAGATTCCGACTTACTGTCTCTCAATGATGACTTTCCCGTCTCATGTGTCAAATCAATTAGAGTAGTTGCATAGGCATATTTTATGGAGTGGATCGGGGGATGAGTTCAAGTTTCAGTGGATTGGAATACAGTGGGTTTCCCAATGCAAGTGGTGGTTTAGGGGTGCGTAAATTAGGTATCTTTATTGTTAGGGAAGTGGCTTTGGAGGTTTTTGGAAGAAGAGACTTAGTTGTGGAGATAGGTTATTGTCTCAACATATGGGGTGGATGGGGGAGGTTGGACAATGAAGGCAGAGTGAAGAACACAAGAGTGTAGCTTATGGAAGATATTTAGGTAGGGTGGGACAGATTTGCGTACCACATGTGCTTTGAAGTGGGGAATGTTGAACAAATGCGTTTTTAGGATGATAGGTGGTGTGGGGATCAACCTTTATAGAAAAGTATCGGCTTCTGTACACATTGGCACCTGACTAGAATGCTTTAGTATCTTCATACTTGGTTTGTAGTGCCAAAGGCTGGGAGAGCCACTGGGATGTTCAGTGGATCAAACAATTTAATGATTGGGAATTGGATGGTGTTGCATCCATGCTCGGTTTACTCTACTCATGTTTGCCTAGGAGTTTGGGTCCAGATAGATTGGGATGGAATTTGAGAGGAATTGGGGTGTTTGATGTTCGGTCTTACTATGGAGTGGTGCATGTCCTAAGGAAGATAATCTTTTTTATGGAGAGAAATTTGGTGTGCCAAAGCCCCATGGCGAGTAGCTTTCAGTGGACAGCAAATTGGGAGAAGATTTTGACGAATGATAATCTTATAAAGAGAGGATTCACAATTGTAAATTGGTTTTGTATGTGTAGAAGTAGTGGGGAGTTGGTGGATCCTTTGTTACTTCAATGTGATTTTTGGCTTATGCATTGTGGGGCTATGTTTTTGGTACCTTTGGAGTACATTGGGTGATGCTGTCTAGAGTGCTTGAATTGCTGGTTGTTTGGCAGGGTTGGTTCGGTAAACGTTCTGTGGATGATCATCTATCTTGCGTATTAGTGACAGTGGGAATCTTACAAAGTTTTCTAATTCGATTTCTTTTGCTTGGAATTCTATAATTACAATTCTCTAGGCTCTCTTGTGCTTTGTATTGCTCATGAGTTAGTTTCAATGGAATAAATCTTTTTTTTTTTTTTTCTTTTTTTTGCTGGGTAATGGAATAAATCTTTTACTTTAAAAAAATGGTGGGTTTCATGTGAAATTGATTATGTGAATTCTTCAAGTTCATCTTTCACTAACCAATGTGACTACTTTCTGTTTACAGGGTTCCATTGTGGCACTTTATGCAACACTAGGTGTGTACATTTTTTTCATGAAACTTACAATTTAATAACAATTTATATGTGATATGCCTTATTGAGTCTATGGTTTGTACATAAGTAGTAAAATTTGGCATACATGTTTTGACATTTCTTGAGTTAACGCTTCTTGTGGTTTCATCCACCAAATCAAAATGTAAGAGCCAAGGTAGTTATGTCTATTGAGTAAGTGGGTTTTGAATGTTTATTGGTCCCAGACTATGGTAGATAGCCTTCTGTAAATGTGTATAGGACACATGAACTAATCAAATTATTAATTGATCATACTTATCCAAAAAAAAAAAAATTATTAATTGATCATTTTCAATTTTTTTTTCCTTAATATATTTTCATTTTCCCCTAACCATGCTCATAGTGATAGTACTTGTGGAATTTGTTGAATAATTATTGGTGGTTATTGGCAATCATTTGTTTGGGATGCTTGTCCTTTCTTTTACTTGACTTGATAGAGGAGTGGCTTCTGTTTAGATAATTACCTAGTTCCAGCTGGAATATTTGTAGCTTGAGTGTTTGATACTAGCCTAAAAAAGAAAGAAAGAAATTAAAAGAAGCTTAGTTGATAGTGTATTCTTGATGCTTATTGTTAGAAGTATGTGGTCAAATGATTAAATTTACTATATCTCAATAGTTTAAGCTTTTGGAACAATCGGTAATTTAACATGATATCAGAGCATGAGATCTTGAGTTCAATCTTTATTTCCTTCGCTCTACCTTCCATTTAAATCATCACATGTTTGGCCTCACCTATTAAAAGGTAGTTTCGGCCCACACGTGAGGGGGAGTGTAAGAATTATGTAGTTAAATGATTAAATTTATCATATTTCAATAGTTTAAGCTTTTAGTACAATCGGTAATTTAACACTTATCTATATCATTCTTCTTCAACTTGACCTTGACTTCTTGTTAGGGAACTTGGTTCTATTCAGATGATCTTCAAATCTTTCTATGATATACTTTTTTTGGTTTACCTTTCTTTTCCTACTAACCAAAGTTAACTTTGCCTCAGAGTGGGAGAAGACACTACAACTTATAGGCATTGTTGGCCTGGGTCAGGTGCTTATTCTCTTCTCCATATGAATGTTTATATAAATTTGTTTTCCAAATTAAGGTTGGAAAAATTGTGAAACATTTTGAAAATTTTGTTTAAAAATGTATGTATGTATTGTTGTGCATGCCCATATCAATGGATAAAAGTGTTTTTTGTTTTCTTCCTATCTACAGACTTTGTTGAGTTATTTGTTGCATACATAGTAATATGAGGAAGGTCTTCTAGTTATATCATGGTCCATTTTTGCTTATACTAGGAAGGTCAATAGTTCATAAATCCCCATTGAGCACATCTTTTCATGGATCCTGCTTCAGCTTGCATGTACTAAATGTCCATTGTTAGTGTTTTGTGGGGTAGGCTCAGATTCTGGGTGCCTATTTGTCTGATATATATAAGAATATATATATATAAGAATATTTTTAAAATTCTATTAAGTTTCCTAAACCTTGTGCATTGTGGTTTTTTCTTTCCTTATTGATGGGTTTATTGCAACTTTACCAGACCATCTTTCGGCGGGTTGCTTCTTATGAGGGCCCTGAAGATTTTAAGCAAGATGTGAGGTAAATTCTACTTCATAATGCTTGATGAGATCATGTTATCTTGATAGCTGAGAGACTGATTAATTCCTTTTTATTTGATATCCTGTTTTTATGCATATTTAGATGAATCATAGTTATTTAAAGAATCAATCACAAGGTGGTGAAAATCTTACATATGGATCTCTTTTTCCTTCTTGGACTATTTTATTGATGAGGGATGGATGCTTCTTAATATTATGTTAAAACACAAATTTTGGTTTTCAGATTCAGATTATTCTGCTGTTAATTAGGCAGTCTGGATCTATGAATGTTTAATGTGTATTATTTAATGCTATCTTTTGTGCTGACTTACTGTTGTAATTTACATAGACATGACTTAGGATTTGATGTACGCCAGAAGTTTGCCTTGGCACACTAAAAATGGGATAGGACTCAACAGTAATCCTATCTATTCACTAATGAATGGAATTCTGAATTAATGTCAGAATCATAATTTATTTTTTCTCTTTCTGTTTTTAGGATTTGTAATAATTTATATGATATTAAGAATTAAAGTAAAGTGAAAGCTCGATTATGTAATGGATTAATGTAACTTCATAACATTGCAAACTTTCTTTTTGATGGTGACTGTTCAAAAATTTTCCAAGCAAGCTACATTGCTGATAGAAAAGGCATATTGATATTCTTGCATTTAAGTTTTATGATATGTTACTAAATTTTTTTGTGCTTGGACCAGCGTGAATAAGTCTTAGATTTCAAATATTTGTTTTATGGGGAAATGTTATTCCTTTTGCCTAGTGCTTGTTAAAGTCTGCTCTCGCAAAATGAGCTCCTTAGTAAGATTCTGCTGAAAATAGTGCGAGGAAAAAAAAATGGATAAATGCAGCTCTCCAAATGCTAGTGATCTAACCACATAATATTTATTTTTCATTACTTCCAGGGTCGTGCCTTGCGGCACATGTTTACTGTCAGTATGTTTTATCAAGAAGAATAATTTTCTAACACTAAGATCTTATTTTTCTTGAAGGCTGCTGCTTGCTCCTGTCAGAGTTGGAGCTCAGGCATTTTCATGGGCTGCTGGAAAATTGGAAACAAACCGCATTGGACTACCAACATCCCCTTCATCCTTAGATGTTCAAAACCGGGTCTTGCAGGCTGCTGCAAAGCATGGATCTCAACCACCTGATACCGAAGGTATCCAAGAGCCATCTCCCGAATCAACAATTCCTGTTACTGAGAATGTAGATCTATCGGAAGCATAAGGTTGAGATGGTTCTTGTACAGTACTTCAATTCGAGCCTCACATTCAAACACAAGAATTGAGCTGAGTTGTATTATCGGTGAATCCAAGTTAACTTCAATGACTGGATAGAGTTATTAATAACCAGTAATTGCATATTGACTTCTTTTGTGAAATTTAAGAGTGACCTTGTACATTTCATTGTCAGTGAAGCAAGTTTTTGACATTTCATTAACTTGGCTGCATTCCAGACAGATAAACTATACTTTAAAAGCAAGCACCAACTTTCTTAAATGCTAAGGTGGTTTTCTAACCGATTATACATTTGCAGCATTGTGCTTATGATGTTTTCTTCACTTCACAAGCAAGAACTGCAGCATCTTATCATGAATTTTGATTTGTTCTTTGGAGGACATCTAGGAATTGACCAGAAGGAATTATTATTATTATTATTTTTATTGTTTCTTTTTTAGTGGAAAGCTCAGGTATATATAGCCTGTTTAGAGACAGGTCTTATATTAGTAAGTCTCTATACATATAACAAATTCACACTTTTTTTTCACAATTGTTGAGTTGACAGGCTATGATTGGTACACAATAAAAGTAATATTAGTAGTGATTTCATATGAAAGTGATGTTACATTAATCACAATCCACAACCTTAAATATTGTGAAAAAAGCTATGTTCGTAGAATTGTGTTCCATATGGCTTCACGACTTCCTTAAAATGTGAAGATGAAGAGGAACATTCATAAGATCACATTATGAATTTTGGAATGGCTATGCGAATGAAAGCAACAAAGAGGAATGGGGTTGTTGAATGCCAATGCTTTTAATTTGTTAGTCAAACAAGATTGAAGACTAATGCATATTATTTACTTTTTACCATACACGTGGCGATGCTTCTTGCACATCGAAAAAGCAGCTTGATACACGTCGGGCAATTGAAAAGGGTAGTACATGGAGAATATGCAAAGGGTATAGTGTGAAATATATGAGGCAATAGTAATACATGGATGTTGAAGCCTTCATCTTTAGACCTAATGTATCCAATTATTAACCTTCCACAAGATGAAAAAGTAAGTGCTCTAATAGATGTGAAAAAGAAATCCTTAAAATGAGGAGTTGCTAATCAAAGGATTTCATATACTCGTGATTATAGGATTTGACAGTTTTGTATTCCATGAAACTCTTATCGGGACTGAAATAGACAAAATTAGACCGAAATGGATAGAATGGACTGAAGTGGACCAAAATGGACAGAATGGACTGAAGTGGACCTAAGTGGACGAAAATGGACAGAATGGACTGAAATGGACCTAAGTGGAGCGAAATTAATTGAATGGACCAAAATGGAGATTTGGACTGAAATGGACCAATTTGGACCAAAATGAACAGAAGTGGGTTGAATTGGACTGAAATGGATCGAAACGGACTGAATAGACCTAAATAGACCGATGTGGATAGAAATAGACCGAAATGGACCGAAATGAACCTGAATAGACCGAAATTTATTGAATGGACCGAATTGTCCAAAATGGACATAATGGACCGAATATTCCAAAATGGACCGAATTGGACCAAAATAGACCAAAATGAACTGAATAATCTAAAGTAGACTGAAATGGACCAAATAGACTGCATTCCAGACAGATATAGTCTCTCTACTAAGCAAGCACCAACTTTCTTAAATGCTAAAGTATTGTATATATTTGTGGGTTTTACTTAGTGCCAATATGCATATGATGGTTTCCTCACTCCACATGCAAGAACTCCAGCATCTTATCATGAATTTTAATTAGTTCTTTGGAGGCCACCTAGGAATTGGCTAAAGGCTTTATTTTATTATGGTGGAAAGCTAAGGTGTATATAGCTTTTTTGAGATTACTTAGAGGCTTATGGGGGTTGTTTTAGCCCATTTGTATCTAGCCTAGCGAGTGCATTGATGGGCTAAGCAACCCATTGGACCTAAATAGTTTTCATTCCTCGGCTTTTACTTCTAGGCTTCTAGCTTTTTTTGCCATATGTCACTTATTACGTTAACACATAGGCTCACCTTCCAAAAATAAAAAATAAAATAATATTTCCAAAAACAAAAAAATTATTTGTGTTTTTTTTGGAAACTCTTTAAAGGAATGCATTCATTTGATAAACCTTATGCAGGGTCTTAGGGGATATTTGCAGAATAATGGTGGTAAGGGAAATAATATAATAAGTTGACATGCGTTAGAAATGATATTGCAAACTAGCATCTCGAGTTTAAAAGGGTCGAGATGCGTTCTAAATATCGAGTCTCAAATACTCGAATTCCATTAGCTGATTTGGTCAGATTTTGCCAGATAGATCTCAAGTCTCATAGACTCGAGTTCTAAAAAGCAAAACCGAGTCTCCAAGACTCGATTTTGGTACCTGAAAACACAGAGAATGATCTGACGAAGAACATAGAATAGAGGAAGAACTGAAGAGGAACGATGGAGCTCCAATCTGAAGAGGAACGATATGCAATGTTGATGATCTGACGAAGAACAGAGAACAGAGGAAGAACGAAGAACGTTGGAGCTCTGATCTGGTCGATTGAACGAAGAACGTTGGTTGATTGAATGCTGGAGCTCCGATCTGAAGAGGAACGATCTGCAGTGTCAAAGAACGAAGAAGAACAACGCTGGGTCAAAAGAACTTGAGGAAGAAGAAGGAAAATCAGATGGTAAAACTTGAGTCTTAAAAAGTAAAACTCGAGTTCCATGTGGATTTTTCCTCCACCTCAGCTACCACCACATGCAAATTGAGACTTAAAAACTCGAGTTTTATATTGGAATTCGAGTTTTAGACACTCGAGATACTAGTTTTCAACATTGTTAACGTGACAACTAACTAAAATTTTTAATATTTATTGTTATTTAGAAAAAAAATTCCAGGGTCTTATCTAAAAAGAAATCAAGTTTATGTGTCTTCTACGTATGCTTGAGAAAGAACAAATTTGTGAGCATTTCCAAAATTTGATCATAATTATGAATCCTAACAAATTTTAGTAGGTGATCTTAGCAATATATATCTCTATGGAATATCAAGAAGGCTTTATCTAGAAAGGAATCAAGATTACTTGCCTTTTATGTATGCTCAAGTAAAAACTTTTGTGAGCATTTGCAAAATGTAATAGTAATAATTATGTGTATTAACTAATTTTAGCAAATAATCTTAGCGATATCTTTGTAAAATGTCAAGAATTAATGCAAATACAAATGTTTATTAGTTGTTGCATAGTTGGTTGGGCTTGCTTACCAAACAAAAACAGAAAAGAAAAGAAAGTTACAAAATATGGGTAGAATGATAATAGGTAGAATTGAACATATCCCGTATTAATTAATGATGAAGAAGAAGATATTTCTTAATATTTACAAATAAATACTGTGCAGAAAGCATTTATATATTTATTATGCCTATATAAACCCAAGGCCAAGGGTTTCAAGTCAGTTTTCAATATAAGAATAACAATTTTGTGAGTTCAAAAGAAATAGTGATGGAGTACCCCTCTTTTTTGAAAATGTTCATATTTTTTATGAGTTACCCAATTATAAGAGAGATTTTTGGACGCAAGTATTTTTGTGTTAATGATTCTAATGGTCCAAAGAAAAGATCATTGTTTATGATAGAATATCATGAGTGTATCCTATAATATGGTTCTCATGCCATCAACGGGTAAGTGATTATGTTTTAGACTTAATATTCCAAACTCTTTGTTCTTGTAAATATATTACTGATTGATTTATTTATTCTTAATCATACATATTTGACGAATTGTTTATAACTATAGTTGGTTATTTCTTGAAGGCTAAAGGAACCAGTATGCATTTCATGTTCGGACAACTTGGAGAAGGAAACCAGTCCAAGAAAAGTTTCAACAATAAATTATTACTAGCTTGTGACCTTATGTATATGCACGAGGAAAATTAATAATAATAATCACAATTGCACATTAGCATTGTTAACACATTGAGAATTCAATTGAAATCTAATTAAATTTTCTTTCAGCTTTGACTTTTATAATATATATATATATATATATATATATATAAAAGAAGGAAAAACACATATTTTACCAACGTGTGAAAAAATGCAAAAAAATGCTCAACTTCTCTGTGTTTTTTCTTTTGGTCCTTTATTTATGAAGAGCGGACAAATTAAATTATCAATTTAAGCAACCATGCAATTTGCATGTACCTGGGAATTGAATGACAAATTTAAAAGGAATACTCACGTAGATATAGTCAATGAATTGCATTAGTTTAGCTATTGAACCAATCTCATGTATTTGGTTTAGTATGAATTTGACATCCAATTGAAGTTGGTCTAAAATGAAGAAAAGTTATCTTAATGAAAATGAGGAAGTTAGCCTAAAATTTAAATTCATTTACTTATTTCAAGCCAAACATAATACTTTCTGGGTAGTGACTAGTGAGGATCACTCTAACAATCGCATCTGTGGTTTTTATCACCAATGTTGTTGCAAGTTATAGCCATTAAGTCAAATAACTAGTAATTACTCTGGCATAATTTTTAGTAGTTGCTAAGGTCCAATGGATGTGCAATAATCGTGTATGATTTTCATCTTTCATCGGCTACATCGTGTTTTAACTTTTAATCAATTGCTCATCATAAAAGCCACTCTTTGGCAATAAAATATTACTGTCTATCTACGCTCTCATGTCAATTCATAATCAAATTTAGAATGTGGTACGCTGATTTTTTTTGCATGGAGAATTGGCAAACTCTTTGCTTTATTTCTTGGTTCCAATGGGGGCATAGACTATCTGCATCTATGACAGTGGCTAGATCAATTCCACTAATCCTCTCATCTTCTTGGGGTTGGAGGTCAGGACTCCAGAGGGCTTTGTTCGAAATGCTCAGCTAATAACATGGCATTAGTAGCTCTGTAGAATCAGTAATTGTATATTTCATCGTTTGTAAAGTAGGTTTCCTGAGGTACCTTTGTGAAAAATCAAACCCTAATATTAAAACAAATATGGCTTATTTTGCTTGATTTCTCACTCTTCTCCCGATGTGTTATATCACAAAACAAAGCAAAGTATTTTTTGTGTTAAAATTTATTTCTCAAATCTCTGCAAAATCAATATTTCATAAGTTAAATTCTACTATGATATTTTGCTTACAAATTTTCCAGTATTTCACGTTGGACTTGAACGATTATTTTTGGAGAATTTATTGTAACTAGTTTGGAGGAATTTTTTACTGCGAAAGCCATAAAAGACTATGCTACTGGTAACAATAAATGGTGTCAGTAGTGGACTATATGAAAGTGATGAAACTTCAATAATATTTTGGCAATGGTATTATACAAATTGCACATTTCTTCTTTGCAGATGACAATTTCTCTTTTGTTGGGCAATGGTAAAAGAATGTTGGATAATTCAAGAAATCTTGAAAGAATATGAAAAAAACATTTATTCCCTCTATAATAAAAAGATAACGAAAATATTTCTGAAAATCAAGGAAAGCATATAAAAAAAAAATTACAAGGGTGAAAAAAAGAAGTTATTATCAACAACTAGAAGAAATCCTCGTTAAAGAAATAGCACAAGCTATTTTAACGCATGCTGTGTTGCTTTAAGATTAGAGAAAGATACACATGCTGAAATGGGAAAGGTTACATTAATCAAAGTAGCAAAGAGGAATGGGGTTTTGGGGGTATCAAAGCTTTTATTTTGTTAATTAGCCATGAATAAAACTAATACACAATACTCATTTTGTAGAGGTAAAACCCGAGTATTTTCCATCTTGTACATTCCTTGAGGGTACACCAAGTGGCAATGCTTCTTATGCATGGAAAAGCACTCTTGAGGTGGGTGATTGAAAAAGGGAGTCTATAGATTAGAGAATAGGAAACAGTTGTAAATTTGAAAATTTTGGGGTGCTAAAGGGATGTCTAATCCTTCATCTTTCAAGGTAATATGTCCAATTGAAAACCTTCCATAACATGCAAAATTAAGTCCTCAATAAAGGTGGAGAAAAAAATGCTGAAATGAGTTGTCAATCAAAGTATACAGCTTACGATGGTATCAAAATATGTCATAGACTCATTATCGTACAATCTGTCAACACCTTTCATAAGAATAAGATGGATGCTAAAAAGCATTCATCTTTCAAGGTAATATCTTAAATTGAAAACCTTCCATCAGATGCAAAAGACCTTTGATAGATATGAAGAAGAAATGCTAGAATGAGTAGTCAATCAAATATAAAGTTTACGGTGGTAACTTGTATGTCATAGGCTCAAAATTATATAATCTGTCCAAGGGAAAAATTTCATGAAACTTGTAGTGGGCTTCAAACCCACTTACAAGAAGAATAGAAGATCAGATATAGGGGTAGTTTTGGCCCATCTAGCCTAGATAGTGCATTGATGGGCCAAGCAATTTATTGGACTAGAATAGTTTCCACTCTTGGGCTTTCACCTATAGCATTTTTGTTATATGTCACTTGTATGGTTGGTTGGGCTTACTTTCCAAAAATACAAAAAGGATTACAGAACATGAGAAGAATGGTAATACGTAGAATTAGACTAAATGGACCGAGGTGAATCTAAATAGATTGAATGGATCAAAATGGACTGATATGGACAGAAGGGACCAAAGTGGATCACAATAGACTGAAATAAATGGAAATGGACCAATGTGGACTGAAATGGACCGAGTGGATGGATCAAATAGGACCTAAAGGTATTGAAGTAGACTGAAATGGACCGACATAGACCAAATTAGACTGAATTGGACCGAACTTGTATTAGAAGCAAGCACCAACTTTCTTAGTGCCATTGCGCATATGATGTTTTCCTCACTCCAAAGGCAAGAACTTCTTTTTTTTTAAGTGGGAAGCTCAAGTGTCTATAGCTTGCAATTGAGATATATATATATATATATATTACAATTTTTTTCACAACTATTTAGTTGATAGGCTATGGTTGGTATACAATAAAAGTGATGTTAGTGGTAATTTCATGTAAAGGTGATGTTGTAGCAATCACAATGCACCACCTTAGATATTGTGAAACTGGTAAATTCTATTAACATACCTTGAGATTTGAGCTAATGTCAACTATGTCCAAGACTTTTCAAAACTAACAAATTTAGTCCCTAAAGCCAACTTAGTCCCTAAAACAGTGGAGGAAAAAAATAACTAACTGACCTAATAGTGTTTAGCGACTAAGTTGGCTTTAGTGACCAAATTAGTTAGTTTTGAAATGTCTTGGACCTGGTTGGCAATAACCCAAATCTCAGGATATCTTAGTGGAATTTAACTTTTTGAAAAAAATTGTGTTTGTAGCTTTTTTGATTTAATATGTGACTTTTGTGTGTATCTAAAATGTATTCCATATGGCTACATGATTTCCTTAAAATGTGGAAATGAAGCAGAAAATTCATAGGATCACATTATATATATCATGAATAACTCTATATTTGCAAATAGCAATATACTCTTTTGTAGGGCAGCTGTGACAGAATGTTGGGTAATTTGAAACAATCTAAAGAAACATATGCCAAAAGATAACTAGAGAGAAGTCTAACATGTTTTTCAATTAAAAACACAAAGAAGTGATATAAAAGGAATAAATCAGAAGCAACCTATGGGTTCAAGAAGTGAAAAAACATGAAAAATATTTAAGATTCCCTTGATAATAGGAAGATCAAAGAAAGGGTTTGGAAAAAATTAGAAGGGTGAAAATTCAGACAAGTTTTTTATCTATAGTTGGTAGAGAGATCCTCGTTAAAGCAATATCACATACCATCCCAAGCCATGGTATTTGTTGCTTCAAGCAGTTAGCAACCATATTTGATGAGATTAATTCACCAATCAATAAATTTTGGTGGGTTGAAAAGAAAGATGAGAGAAAGATACATTAAATAAACTGGAAAGGTTAGCGAATCAAAGCAACAAAGAGGAATGGGGTTTTGGAATGTCAAAAAAAAAAAAAAAATTTGTTAATCAAACAAGATTGAAGACTAATGCATAATATGAACTTTTTACTATATACGAAACGATGCTTCTTACACGTAGAAAAGCAGCTTGATGCAAGTTGGGTGATAAAAGTAGATGGAGAATAAGCAAAGGGTGTAGTGTGAAACATACGAGGCAATACATGGATGTTGAAGCCTTCATCTTTAGAGCTAATATCTCCAATTATTAACCTTCCACAAGATGCAAAGTAAGTGTTCTAATAGATGTGAAAAAAGAAATCCGTGAATGTGGAGTTGTTAATCAAAGGATAAAGCTTATAGTGGTAATATACTAATATGTCAGAGACTCGTGATTATAGGACTTGTCCGTTTTGTGTTCCATGAACTGAATTAGACCAAAATGGATCTAAGTGGACAAAAGTGGACCGAAGTGGAATGAATAGACTGAAGTGGACCAAAGTAGAGATTTGGATTGAAATGGACCGACATGGACCAAAATGGACAAAAATGAATTGAATTAGACCAAAGTGTACCGAATGGACCGCAGTGGACAGAATTGGACCATATGGACTGTATTCTGGACAGATATAATCTCTCTACTTTAGAAGCAAGCACCAACTTTCTTAAATGCTAAGGTGGTTTTCTAATTGTACACATTTGCGGTCTCTACTTAGTTCCATTGTGCATATGATGGTTTCCTCACTTCACATGCAAGAACTCCAGCATCTTATCATGAATTTTAATTAGTTCTTTGGAGGCCACCTAGGAATTGGCTAGAGGCTTTTTTATTTTTTTAAGTGGAAAACTTAGGTGTATATAACTAATTGTTTGAGATTCTTAGAGGCTTATTGGGGTTGTTTTGGCCCTTTTGTATCTAGCCTAGCCAGAGCAACCCATTGGACCAAAATAGTTTTCACTCCAGAGCTTTTACTTCTAGGCTTCTAGCATTTTTTTGCCATATGTCACTTATTAAGTTAACACCTAGGCTCACCTTTCAAAAATAAAAAATAAAATAAAATTTTCAAAAACAAAAAAATTATTAGTGTTTTTAAGGAAAGTCTTTAAAGATTGCATTCATTTGATAAACCTTATGCTAATCTAAAAAAAAATGAAGTTTATCTGTCTTCTACGCATGCTTAAGAAAGAACAAATTTGTGAGCATTTTCAAAATTTGATCATAATTATAAATCCTAATTAATTTTAGTAGGTGATCTTAGCAATATCTCTATGGATAAAAATTAAAACATTTGTGAGTATTTGCATAATGTAATAGTAATAACTATGTGTACTAACTAATTTTAGCAAGTAATCTTAGTGATATCTTTGTAAAATGTCATGAATTAATGCAAATACAAATGTTTCTAGTTGTTGCACGGTTGGTTGGGCTTGCTTACCCAAAAAAAAAAAAGTTACAATATATGGGTAGAATGATAATACGTAGAATTGAGCATATCTTGTACTAATTAATGATGATGAAGAAGATGTTTCTTAATATTTACAAATAAATACTGTGTAGAAAGCATTTTATATATTTATTATAATTTATGCCTATATAAACCCAAGACCAAGGGTTCCATGTTAGTTTTCAATATAAGAATAATAATTTTGTGAGTTCATAAGAAATAGTGATGGAGTACCCTTCTTTTTTGAAAATGTTCATATTTTTTATGAGCTATCCAATTATAAGAGAAATTTTTGGATGTAAATATTTTTGTGTTAATGATGCTAAAGGTACAAAGAAAAGATCATTGTTTATGATAGAATATCATGAGTGTATCCTATAATATGGTTCTCATGCCATCAACGGGTAAGTGATTATGTTTTAGACATTATATTCAAACTCTTTGTTCTTGTATGAATATTACTGATTTATTTATTTATATTTCTTAATCATTCATATTTGTTTCTTTCTCGATCCATATTTGACTAATTGTTTCTAACTATAATTGGTTATTTCTTGAAGGCTGGAGGAACCCATATGCATTTCATGATCAGACAACTTAAAGAAGGAAACTAATCCAAGAAAAGTTTCAGGAATAAATTATTATTCGTTGTATCCCAAAAAAGAGAGTAAAAAAAAAAAAAAAAAAATTCTGAAGTGGAATATTGAAGCTTCTTGTCCAATAGCAATTCTTCTCTGTGTTTTTTCTTTTGGTCCTTTATTTATGAAGAGCGGACAAATTATCAATTTAAGCAACCTTGCAATTTGCATGTACCTGGCAATTGAATGACAAATTTAAAAGGTATACTTATGTGGATATATATTTTGAACCAATCTCATGCCATTTTAGTGAAAAATTTTAATCCCTCGTGCATTTGGTTTAGTATGAATTTGACATCCAATTGAAGTTGGTCTAAAATGAAGAAAAGTTTTCTTAATGAAAACGAGGAAGTTAGTCTAAAATTTAAATTCATAAACTTATTTCAAGCCAAACAAAATACTTTCTGGGTAGTGACTAGTGAGGGTCACTCTAACAATCGCATCTGTGGTTTTTATCACCAATGCTGTTGCAAGGTATAGCCATTAAGTCCTATAACTAGTAATTACAGTGGCATAATTTTTAATAGTTGCTAAGGTCCAATGGATGTGCAATAATCGTGTATGATTTTCATCTTTGACAGTCGACAACTTACATGTTTTAATCAAATTGCTCATCATAAAAGGCCACACTTTGGCAATAAAATATTACTGTCTATCTAAGCTCTCATGTCAATTCATAATCAAATTTAGCATGAGGTACGCTGAATTTTTTGCATGGAGAATTGGCAAACTCTTTGCTTTCTAATTGGCAAACTCTTTGCTTTCTAAGTGGCTTATTAATTTCTTTGTTCCAATGGGGGCATAGACTATCTGCATCTATGACAGTAGCTAGATCAATTCCATTAATCCTCTTATCTTCTAGGGGTTGGAGGCCAGGACTCAAGAGGGCTTTGTTCGTAATGCTCGGCTAATTATAATAACGTAACATTAGTTGCTATGTATAATCAGTGATTGTATATTGCATCAAAGTAAAGTAGGTTTCCTGAAATACCTTCGTGAAAAATCAAATTTTAGTTAGTATTAAAACAAATATGGCTTATTTTGCTTGATTTCTCACTCCTCCCAATGTGTTATATCACAAAATAAAGAAAAATATTTTTTGTGTTAAAATTTCTTTCTCAAATCTCTGCAAAATCAATATTTCATAAGTTAAATTCCATATGACATTTTGCTTACAAATTTTTCAGTATTTCGCGTTCGACTTGAATGGTTATTTCTAAGGAATTTGTTGTAACTTGTGAGGGGGAATTTTTGACTGGCAAAGCCATAAAAACTATGCTATTGGTAACAATAAATGGTGTCAGTAGTGGATTTTGTAAAAGTGATATTATTTCAATTATATTTTGGCAATTTTCTCCAAAAAAAAAAAAAAAATTTAGCAATGGTATAATATAGAAATTACGCTTTTCTTCTTTTTAGATGAAATTTTACTCTTTTGTTAGGAAATGTTAGAAGAATGTTGGATTATTCAAGAAATCTTGAAAGAATACGAAAAAGCATTGGAGATGATTAGATGAAAGGAGCTAAACATAAAGTTACTCAGGGTTCCAGGAAGTGAACCAACATGAAAAGTTATGGATATTCCCTCTATAATAAAAAAAAATAAAGAAAATATTTCTAAAGATAAGCATATGAAAAAAAAAAGAAAAAGAAGTTAATATCAATAGGTAGAAGAAATCCTCGTCAAAGAAGTAGTATACAAGCTGTGGGTGGTCGGGATTTTCACATTTTTGAGGCTTGACACCTTATACCTCACCTTAGAAGGTTTTGTCCGCTTTGGGGAGCCAAGCTCTCATGGTTTTGTATTACGAAAGGGTGAGATTGTCCCACATCACTTAAGTAACCCTCCCACTCATGGTTTATAAGCCCTTGGAGCAACCATGAGTGTGCCACTACTACACATGCAGTAGTGGCACACTCATGGTTGCTCCAAGGGCTTATAAACCATGAGTGGGAGGGTTGCTTAAGCGATGTGGGACAATCCCATCCTTTCAAGCCTCAAAGAGGTGAAAATCCCGACCACCCACACAAGCTATTCCAAGTTGTTGGCAACCTTATATGATGAGACAAATTTAATGATAAATGAATTTTGGAGGGGCCAAAAGAAAGATGAGAGAAAGATACACATGATGAAATGGGAAACGTTACATGAATCAAAGTAGCATAGCGTAATTAATGCGGTATCAAAGCTTTTATTTTGTTAATTAGTCAGGAATAAAACTAATACACAATACACATTTTGTACAATGGAGAGGTATAAAACCCAAGTATTTTCCATCTTGTACATTCCTTGAGGCTAAACTAAGTGAAAAACTGGCAATGCTTCTTAAGCATGGAAAAGCACCCTTGATGCGAGCTGGTTGATTGAAAAAGGCAGTATATAGATTAGAGAATAGGCAACGGGTGTAAATGTGAAAATTTTGGGGTGCTAGAGGGATGTTGAATCGTTCATCTTTCAAGGTAATATCTCCAATTAAAAACCTTCCATAACATGCAAAAGTAAGTCCTTGATAAAGGTGGAGAAGAAATTGTAAAATGAGTTGTCAATCAAAGTATAAAAACTTACGATGGTAACAAAATATGCCAGACTCATTTTCATACAATCTGTCAACACCTTCCATAAGAATCTTATGATAAGATGGATGCTGAAGCCTTCATCTTTCAAGGTAATATCTTAAATTAAAAACCTTCCATAAGATGGCAAAAGTGCTTTGATAGATATGAAGAAGAAATGCTAGAATGAGGAGTTGTCAACAAAATATAAGTGCACTTACTAATACGTCATAGGCTCATAACTATAGGATCTGTCCGTGGGCAAACTTTCATGAAACTTGTAGTGGGCTTCAAACCCACTTACAAGAAGAATAAAAGATTGGATATAGGGGTAGTTTTGGCCCATTTGTATCTGGCCTAGCTAGTGCATTGATGGGCCATGCAATCTATAGGACCAAAATAGTTTCACTTATAGCATTTTTGTGATATGTCTCTTGCATGGTTGGTTGGGTTTGCTTACAATATATATGTACATATATTCAAAATATGGGAAGAATGATAATAAGTAGAATTGGATTGAATGGATTGAAGTGGACCTAAAAGGACCGAATGGACCAATATGGACCAAAGTAGATTGCAATAGACCAAAATGGACCAAATAGATTGAATTAGACAAAAATGCACTGAAAGAGACCTAATTGGACTAAAGTGGACCTAAGTGCACTGAATTGGACTGGAGTGAATTGAACTGGACCAAAGTAGACCAAATTAAACTAAAATAGATCGAAGTGAATCAAATAGACCGAATGGACTGCATTCTTGATATATAAACTCTACTTTAGAAGCAAGCACCAACTTTCTTAAATGATAAGATGGTTTTCTAATTGTATACACTTGTGCTCTGTACTTAGTGCCATTGCGCATATGATGTTTTCCTCATTCCACAGGCAAAAACTCCAGCATCTTTTCATGAATTTCAATGATTTCTTTGGAGGCCACCTAGGAATTGACTAGAGCTTTTTTAAAATTATTTTATTTTATTTTATTATTTAAGTGGGAAGCTTAGGTGTATATAGCTTGTTTGAGATTGCTTAGAGTGTGTGTGTATATATATATATAATTCTATCATGTTTTTTCACAGGTTATGATTGATATACAATAAAAGTGATATTAGTAGGGATTTCATGTGAAGGTAATGTTGCAACAATCACAATCCACCACCTTAGATATTGTGAAAAAAATTGTGTTTGTAGCATTTCTTATTTAACATGTGACTTCTGTGTGTATCTAAAATGTATTCCATATGGTTACATGATTTCCTTAAAATGTGGAGATGAGGAGGAAAATTCATAGGATCACATTATATCATGAATTACTCTACATTTGCAAATAGCAAGTTACTCTTTTGTAGGGCAGCTATGAAAGAATGTTGGGTAATTTGAAAAAATCTAAAGAAACATATGCCAAAAGATAAATAGAGAGAAGTCTAATTGTTTTTCAATTAAAAACACAAGTGATATAAAAGGAGTAAATCAGAAGCGAACTATAGGTCCAAGAAGTGAAAAAAATGAAAAATATTTAAGATTCCTTTGATAATAGGTAGATCAAAGAAGAAAACATTTATGTAGATCAAAGAAAGGTTACGCTAATCAAAGCAACAAAGTGGAATGGGGTTTTGGAATGTCCAAAAAAAAAAAAAAAGTGTTAGTCAAAGAAGATTGAAGACTAATGCATAATATGAACTTTTTACTATATACGATATGATGCTTCTTACACATGGAAAAGCAGCTTGATGCAAGTTGGGTGATAAAAGTAGATGGGAAATAAGAAAAGGGTGTAGTGTGAAAAATATGATGCAATACATGGATGTTGAAGCCTTCTATCTTTTGAGGTAATATCTCGAACTATAAACCTTCCACAAGATGCAAAGTAAGTGCTCTGATAGATGTGAAAAAGAAATCCTTGAATGAGGAGTTGCTAATCAAAGTATAAAGCTTATAGTGGTGACATTCTAATATATTATAGACTTGTGATTATGGGATTTGTCCAAGTGCCATTTTTTGTTCCATGAAATTCCCAGTGGGCTTCAAAGCTCAAACTCACTTACAAGAAGAATAGAAGATCTTATAAGGGGTTGTTTTGACCCATTTGTATCTAGCCTAGCTAGTGCACTGATGGGCTGAGCAATCAATAGGACCAAAATAATTTTCACTCGTGGGCTTTTCCTTCTAATGTTTTTGTGTATGTAACTTACTACTTCAACACATAGGCTCACCTTCCAAAAATTATGATAAAATAAAACTTTTATCTGCAAAAAATTATGTGTTTTTAAGGAAAATTCTCAAAAGGAATGCATGAGATAAACCTTATGCATGACCCTATTCGGAAAAAAATCAATTTTACGTGCTTTCTACGTATGTTTAAGAAAGAATAAATTTCAAATTTGTGAGAATTTTCAAAATTTAATTATAATTATGAGTCCTAACTAATTTTGGTAGGTGATGTTAGCAATATTTGTGGTATATTAGGAAGGTCTTACCTAGAAAGAAATTAGGATTTCTTATCTTCTACGTATGCTCAACAAAGAACACATTTGTGAGCATTCACAAAAATACAAATATTTATTAGTTGTTGCATAGTTATATTTCTTAATTAATTATTTTTTTAAATACCATGTAGAAAGCATTTATAACTTTATGGCTATATAAACCCAAGGGCTCCAAATCAGTTTTCAATAGAAGAAAAGCAATTTGTGAGTTCAAAAGGAATAGTGATGGAGTACCCCTCTTTTTTGAAAATATTCATCTTTTTTATGAGCTATCCAATTTTAAGAGAGATTTTTGGACGCAAATATTTTTGTGTTAATGATGCCAATGGCCCAAAGAAAAGGTCATTGTTCATGATAGAATATCATGAGTGTCTCCTGTAATATTGTTTTCGTAACATCAACGGGTAAGTTGTTATTTTTTAAAATTTATATCCCACCTTTGTTCTTGTGTGAATATTACTGATTATTTATTTATTTATTTAAAAAGTTATGCATATTTGCTTCTTTCTCGATCCATATTTTCTGAATTATATCTGATTATAATTGGCTCTTTCTTGAAGGCTGGGAGAGCACATATGTAATGCATGTTCAGATAGTTTGGAGAAAGAAATCAGTCCAAGAATCGTTACCTAATAATAGTATATTTCATTGTATACCCTTCCCAGCCGAGTGAAAGAAATTTAAGAAAAAAAAAAATTGTCTTAATTTTCAAAAATAAAACATCGAAGCTTCTTGTCCAATAGAACTTTTTTGTCGTTGATGCTTTTGCTTTTTTACCTTTATTTATAGGAATGCTTGTTGGCCGACAAATTATCGTTTAAGCATCCTTGCAAGTTACAAGCATCTCACAATTGCATGACACATAAAATAAATGATTAACGTTTTTGCTTGCTAAGTGGCTTATTTCTTGGTTCCAAATTCCGATGGGGCACAGACTATGTGCACGACGACAGTGGCTAGATCAAGATGGAGGTCCAGACTCAAGAGTCTATGTGGCTTATTTTGCTTAATTTCTCACTTTTCTCCTAATATGTTATATCACAAAAGAAAACAAAGTATTTTTCATGTTATATTGTCTCTCTAATCTCTGCAAAATCAATATTTAATACATTCAATTCCACTTCCTGTATTTCATGTTTGACATGAAAGGTTATTTCGTCAAAGAAGTAGTATAAGCGCTGTCTAACCCATGCTATGTCTTGCTTCAAGTTGTTGGCAACTTTAAATGAGGAGATTAATTTCATGATCAATGAATTTTGGAAGGGCCAAAAGAAAGACGAGAAAGATACACATGATGAAATGGAAAAGGCTGCATGAATCAAAGAAATAAAGATGAATGGGGTTTCGGGTATCAAGCTTTTATTTTGTTAATTAGCGAGGAACAAAATTAATACACAATACACGTTATGTACTATATAGAGGTCTAAAACCCAATTATTTTCCATCTTGTACGTTCCTTGAGGCTAAACTAACGTGGCAATGCTTCTTATGCATGAAAAAAAAAAAAAAAAAAAAAAAAAAACCTGATGCAGCTAGGGCTTCTAGATGGGCTCATTATTATTGGATCATGAAACTTCTAATGGGCTTCAAAGCCACTTACAAAAGATGTTGTGTCAATTACCTTGCACAGAGTTGTGTCATTGATATGACAAGCTATGCAAGTAGGTTGACATGACAAAATCTTGCAAAGGATTAAGATCAAGTATATGATGCGATTGCTATAAATGACTAAGATTTAAAATTGTAAAAAATAACTTTAAATTTTAACCGCTTAATAAAAAAAAATTTTTAAAAAAAGTTAAAAGATGTTGTGAGAGGGAGGATTGTGAATTGCATAGTGCAATTGCACTGGATTTTATTCCTCTTGTGATATTGCATCTCATTAATCATGGTTTTTTTTTTTTTTTTTTTTTTTTTTTTTTTTTTTTTGTGAAAACTGAAAACTATGTTAAGTGGAAAAATAACAAACTGCAGTGACAAGTTTCACAAAGATAAAGATAAGTTTCACAATAAAACCATTAGTCACAAAGATGAAGAAAAGTTTCATAAGTATTTTAATGATCTCCCGCTAGGAATTGGTAGGAACCAGCTAGCCTAACAGTAGAACATAATCCTCTTGACATTCTCTCCGTGAGTACTCCATGAGTACTCATACCTTCACCGTAGAATATAATTCGTTGTGGTTTCTGCCGAATTGCTCTCCGAAAAGATATGAGTAGTTGCTTGATCATTCAACCAGATACAGAAATCGTAAATAGTGCATCAACAAGGACAGTATTCCCAACTTGACATTTATCTTCAGTGCCATATTTTCCAAATATTGTATACTCATTCTAAATTACATGCTTTTCAAACAGCATTTGGAAACAAGTAGTCCATAGATCTGCCTCACAAATCCGTTTCAAATCACCATAAAGAGAGCCATTTATTATCTGGCAAAATAGGCACATAATTTGGCCACTGCGTTTGTTGAATGTCATACACGTATTTCATTGTACCTCTTTCATCAACTGCAATGGCCTCGTGTTGCCTACCTGTGTATAGATAGGATACTTCCTGTGCATGTTTCCACGGTGGTGCGGCTATTGTGGCGTTGTTGTATGGTGGCTTGGTGTTGTGAATGAATTTGTGATGGGGTTGAATCCGATCTGAATGTGGCCGTTTCTCCGATGGGTTTTCAAGGCGAAGAACAACAGTGAACTTGGTTGCGGAGAGGTTTTGAGAGGTTTTGTGGGGCTGTGATTCATGGCCATGGCCAAAATCCGAATTTTGGCCTAAACCTCAGGAAGTCCTTGACAGCTACATATTAATTTGTGATACAATGAATCCAATGCAGAGTTTATATACTAAAAAAATCCTAAACTAACCATAATTTATCCTAAGGTTAATTTACTTGTTCTACAATTGATTTGGGCTACTTGGATCATAATATACTACACTGTTCCGTTAATTACGCAAGCCCTTATGGATCTCTTGTTCCTTCTTGGACTATTTTATTGCTGAAGGATGGATACTTCTTAATATTATGTTAAAACATAAATTTTGGTTTTCAGATTCAGTTTATTCTGCTGTTAATCAGCCAGTGTGGATCTATGAATGTTTAATGTGTATAATTTAATGCTGTCTTTTGTGCTGACTTACTGTTGTAATTTAAATAGGCACAACTTAGGATTTGATTTATGCCAGAAGTTTGCCTTGGCACACTGAAAATGGGTTAGGATTCAACAGTAATCCTATCTATACACTAATATATGGAATTCTGAACTAATGTCAGAATCATAATTTATTTTTTCTCTTTCTATTTTTAGGATATGCAATAATTTATATGATATTAAGAATTAAAATCAAGTGAAAGCTCGATTATGGAATGGATTAATGTAACTCCATAACATTGCAAACTTTCTTTTTGAAGGTTAATGTTCAAATAATTTCCAAGCAAGCTGCATTGCTGATAGAAAAGGCATATTGATATTCTTGCATATAAGTTATATGATATGTTACTAAATTTTTTGTGCTTGGGCCGGCGTGAATAAGTCTTAGATTTCAAATATTTATTTTATGGGGAAAAATTAGTCCTTTTGCCTAGTGCTTGTTAAAGCTTGCTCTCGCAAAATGAGCTTCTTGGTAAGATTCTGCTGAAAATGGTGTGAGGAAAATAAAATAGAGAAATGCAGTTCTCAAAATGCTAATGGTCTAACCGCATAACATTTTCTTTTTCATTACTTCCAGGGTCGTGCCTTGCAGCACGTGTTTACTGTCAGTATGCTTTATTGAGAAGAATCATCTGACTGAATGATTTTCTAAAACTATGATCTTCTTATTTTTATTGAAGGCTGCTGCTTGCTCCTGTCAGATTTGGAGCTCAGTCATTTTCATGGGCTGCTGGAAAATTGGAAACAAACCGCATTGGACTACCAACATCCCCTTCATCCTTGGATGTTCAAAACCGGGTCTTGCAGGCCGCTGCAAAGCATGGATCTCAAGCACCTGATACCGAAGGTATCCAAGAGCCATCTCCTGAATCAACAATTCCTGTTACTGAGAATGTAGATCTATCGGAAGCTGGAAGCATAAGGTTGAGATGGTTCTTGTACAGTACTTCAATTTAAGCCTCACATTCAAACGCAAGAATTGAGCTGAGTTGTATTATCGGTGAATCCAAGTTAACTTGGATGACTGGATAGAGTTATTAATAACCATAAATTACATATTGACTTCTTTGGTGAAATTTAAGAGTGATCTTGTACATTTCATTGTCAGTGAAGCAAGTTTTTGACATTTCATTAACTTGGCTGCATTCCAGATAGATAAACTATACTTTAAAAGCAAGCATCAACTTTCTTAAATGTTAATAAGGTGGTTTTCTAACCGATTACATTTGCGGTCGTTACCTAGAGGCGTTGTGCAATGTGCATATGATGCTTTCTTCACTCCACAAGCAAGAACTGCAGCATCTTACCATGAATTTTGATTTATTCTTTGGTGGAGGCCACTAGGAATTGACTAGAAGGAATTATTATTATTATTATTTTTTAGTGGAAAGCTCAGGTATATATAGCCTGTTTAGAGATAGGTCTTATATCAATAAGTCTATATATATAACAAATGCACCCTTTTTTTTCACAATTTTTAAGTTCACAGGCTATAATTGGTATATAATAAAAGTAATGTTAGTGGTGATTTCATGTGAAAATGATGTTGCATTAATCACAATCCACAACCTTAGATATTGTGAAAAAAACTATGTCTGTAGAATTGTCGATTGATTTCTATTTCTCTAAAATGTGTTCTGTAGGGAATTCAACCCGATTCCCAACCTGTGAGAAACAAAAAATAGAGAAAACACACGCCAAAGAAAATAATCACACGCACAAGACAGTATTTACGTGGTTCGGTAATTTGCCTACGTCCACGGAGTTGCAGGGATTTCACTATTATCAGGAAAAAAATACAAAGTGCGGCTACAGTGTTTCTCTCACTCTCTCTAAAAACACAACAACAAGACTAAATAAACCCTAATTATAAAAGCGGCTTTTATATCCTGCTTACAGGGTTACAATAGGCTACAAAACGGGCCCAAAAATAAACTAGGCTCCACAAAGCCCAACAAATCTCCCACTTGGAGACTAGTGCAATCACCAACATCAGCCGCTATCCTCCAAAAGCAATCCCTCATCCCTGCAACTCATCCTCCTGTCCTCAAGCTAGAAGGCCAACTGAAGCTGCACACAGCTTTAGCTTCTCAATAGTGACACCTTTAGTCAACATATCTGCCGGGTTCTTAGATCCACAAATCTTCTCAAGTATTACCAGTTTATCTTCAACAAGGTACCGGATAAAGTGGTATTTTGTCTGTATATGTTTCGACTTTGAATGAAAAGCCGAATTTTTGGCAAGAAAGATTGCACTCTGACTGTCACTGTGTAGAATGCCCATCTCCTGTTTCTTACCCAATTCATCTAAGAAACCATGTAGCCAAATCATCTCCTTTCCAGCTTCAGTTGCTACGACATACTCAGCTTCTGTAGTAGACAAAGTAACAATCTTTTGCAGATTTGAAACCCATGATATAGCTGTACCACCCAGAGTAAATACAAACCCAGTAGTACTCTTTCTACTATCAATATCACCAGCAAAATCAGCATCTACATAACCTTGCAGTTTCAAACTTGCACCTGTGAAGCAAAGACATGTATCTGATGAACCCTTCAGATATCTCAGAATCCACTTAACTGCCTCCCAATGCTGCTTTCCAGGCCTACTCATGAATCTGCTCACAACTCCCACTGCATGTGCAATATCTGGCCTTGTACACACCATAGCATACATCAAGCTGCCAATAGCTGAGGCATAGGGCACCTTGCTCATATGGTCCCTTTCTTCTTCTGTCTTTGGCGACTGTTCCTTGCTCAGTTTGAAATGACTACCCAAGGGTGTGCTCACTGGTTTGGCTTCATTCATATTGAACCTGCTGAGAACTTTCTTCACATACTCTGACTGTGAAAGTTTCAATGTACCATTAGCCTTGTCTCTAATGATTCTCATACCAAGGATTTGCTTTGCAGCTCCCAAATCTTTCATTGCAAACTGTTTTGACAATTGCTTCTTCAGATTATTAATCTCCTCAATGCTAGACCCTGCAATGAGCATATCATCCACATACAACAGTAAAATGATATAAGAATTGTCAAAGAATTTGACATAGCAACAATGATCAGCTTCACATCTCTTGAACCCAATTTTATGCATAAAACTGTCAAATTTCTTGTACCACTGTCTTGGAGCTTGTTTTAGGCCATACAAGCTCTTTCTCAGTTTGTAGACTAGATTCTCTTGTCCCTGAACAATAAACCCTTCTGGCTGAATCATGTAAAGGTCTTCCTCCAAATCACCATGAAGGAATGCTGTCTTCACATCTAACTGCTCAAGATGTAAGTTTTCTGCAGCCACCATTCCCAGCACCAGTCTAATTGTTGACATCTTCACAACTGGAGAAAATATCTCTGTGTAGTCAATACCTTCCTTCTGCTGGAACCCTTTAACAACTAATCTGGCCTTGTAACGTTTGCTACCATCATGCTCATTCTTTATTCTGTATACCCACTTGTTGTGCAAAGCCTTCTTTCCTACTGGCAATTCAGTCAGTTCCCATGTCTGATTCCCCAACAAGGAATCCATCTCATCCTTCATGGCTAACTCCCACTTGCTTGAATTTTCATCTTGCAAGGCTTCTTTATAACACTCTGGCTCACCACCATCAGTCAACAGGAGATAATTTAGAGCGGGTGAATAACGCTGTGGAGGTCTAATATTTCTGGAAGATCTGCGGACTTCAGCTACAGGTGTACTCTGATCTACCTGTGAATTTACATTCTCCTTATTTTCTTCACCCCCTTTCTGGACAGTATTTTCAGTCAATTCATCTAAGTTGACAAACTCAAATTTCTTTTGATCTATCTCTGTAACATCTGACACTACAGTTGACCTGTCCTTGTACATAACCTGTTCATTAAATATCACATTTCTACTTCTGATGATTTTCCTGTTTTGTTCATCCCAAAACCTATAGCCAACTTTCTCATCACCATAGCCAATGAAAAAACATATTTTAGACTTTGCATCAAGTTTACTACGAGCATCAGAATCAATATGAACATAAGAAACACAACCAAAAACATTTAAATGGGAAAACTTTACCTCTTTACCGCTCCAAATCTCCTCAGGAAGTCTGAAATCCATGGGAACTGATGGTCCTCGGTTTATCAGGTAAGCTGCAGTGCTAACAGCATCAGCCCAGAAAGTTTTTGGTAGTCCAGCATGCAATCTCATACTCCTAGCACGCTCATTGAGTGTTCTGTTCATGCGCTCAGCCACACCATTCTGCTGTGGTGTTCCGGGAATGGTCTTCTCCATCCTAATTCCCTGTGCAGCGCAATACTCACTGAACCCTCCATCTATGTACTCTCCTCCATTATCTGACCTCAAACATTTTACTTTCAAACCTGTTTCTGTCTCAACCATGGCCTTCCACTTCTTAAGGGTTTCAAATACATCAGATTTATTTTTCAGAAAATAAACCCATACCTTTCTGCTTGAGTCATCGATGAAAGTGATGTAGTACCTTGAACCTCCAAGGGATGCAACCGGCGAAGGCCCCCACAAATCAGTGTGTACTAACTCCAATTTTTCAGCCTTTGGTGTCCTGCCAGTTTTCAAGAAGCTCACCTTTTTCTGCTTTCCTAAGATGCAGCTTTCACACATATCAAAATCAATTGACTTCAATTCTGGTAGTTTTCCTTTTGACAGCAGCATCTTCATCCCTTTCTCACTCATGTGACCAAGCCTGCGGTGCCATAGGCTTGTATCAGTACTTGCATCAGCAACTGCAATTGTGTCTCTTGGACTTGAGGTCATATATAGAGTACCAGTCTTCTTTCCACGAGCCAATACCCTAGCTCCCTTTGTAACCTTCCAAGTACCACTAACAAATAATATTGCATGTCCTTCATCATCAAGTTGTCCAACAGAAATCAGATTCCTCCTCAAGTCAGGAATGTGTCGAACCTTCTCCAGTAACCAAACAGACCCATTGGGCAACAATATCCGGACATCTCCCATACCCACAACATCCAAGGCTGAACCATCAGCCAAATACACCTTACCAAAATCACCTGCAACATAATTCTGTATGATTTCTCGGTGTGGAGTGGTATGAAACGAAGCTCCTGAATCCAAAACCCAATCATCAAGTGGACTGTCTACTGCAAGAAGCAATGCATCCTGTACCTCTTCTGTTACAGCATTAGCAGAATCATCTTCATTATTCTTCTTAGGACTTTTGCACTGGTTCCTAAAGTGACCTATTTTCCCACAATTCCAACATTGTACTTGTTGGCCTGATCTAGATTTACTTCTGTTCCGATTAGAATTTCTGGATTTTGATCTGCCCCGATTTGAATTTCTGTTATTACCTCTGCCTCTTGTCTCAAGGTTTAGGGCAGAACTAGATCCTGAGGTTTCACCTGCATCTCTTCTGCGAATCTCCTCAGCCAGAATTAAATCTCGTATATCATTGTACTTGAGCTTTTCCTTTCCTGTAGAATTGCTTACTGCCATCCTCATTGCCTCCCAACTGTTTGGCAAAGAAGCCAAAACAATCAGAGCACGAATCTCATCATCAAAATCAATTTCTACAGATGATAATTGATTTGTGATAGTGTTAAATTCGTTCAGATGTTGTGCTACTGATGCATTCTCTGCCATCTTCAAATTAAACAGTTTCTTCATCAGATGCACCTTGTTGTTTGCCGACGGCTTTTCATACATTCCAGACAAAGCCTTCATCAGATCTGCTGTGGTCTTCTCCTTCACAACATTGTGTGCAACAGACCTAGACAGAGTTAACCTGATAACTCCTAATACCTGTCTGTCAAGAAGAGCCCATTCCTCAGCCTTCATCGCCTCAGGTTTTGTCCCCAAAAAAGGCAGATGCAATTTCCTCCCATAGAGATAATCTTCAATCTGCATCCTCCAATACGCAAAGTCTGTGCCATCGAACTTTTCTATTCCAGACGCCTTTCCTGCTTCCTCTGCCATTGCTCCCACTCAAACCTAACCCTAGGCTCTGATACCAGTTGTAGGGAATTCAACCCGATTCCCAACCTGTGAGAAACAAAAAATAGAGAAAACACACGCCAAAGAAAATAATCACACGCACAAGACAGTATTTACGTGGTTCGGTAATTTGCCTACGTCCACGGAGTTGCAGGGATTTCACTATTATCAGGAAAAAAATACAAAGTGCGGCTACAGTGTTTCTCTCACTCTCTCTAAAAACACAACAACAAGACTAAACAAACCCTAATTATAAAAGCGGCTTTTATATCCTGCTTACAGGGTTACAATAGGCTACAAAACGGGCCCAAAAATAAACTAGGCTCCACAAAGCCCAACATGTTCCATATGACTTCACCACTTCCTTAAAATATGAAGATGAATAGGAAAATTCATAGGATCATTTTGTGAATTTTGGAGTGGTTACGCGAACGAAAGCAACAAAGAGGAATGGGGTTTTGGAGTGCCAATGCTTTTAATCTGTCAAACAAGATTGAAGCCTAATGGATAATACTTACTTTTTACCATATACGTGGCGATACTTCTTATACATCGAAAAAGCAGCTTGATGCAAGTTGGGTAATTGAAAAATGTCGTAGATGGAGAATAAGCAAGGGTGTAGTGTGAAACATATGAAACCATACATGGATGCTGAAGCCTTCATCTTTAGAGGTAATATCTCCAATTATTAACCTTCCACAAGATGCAGAAGTAAGTGCTCTGATCGATGTGAAAAAGAAATCCTTCAATGAGGAGGAGTTGCTAATCAAAGGATAAAGCTTATAGCGAGAACATACTAATATGTCATAGCCTTGTAATTATAGGATTTGTCCGTTTTGTGTTCTATGAAATTAACTTCTAGTGAGCTTTAAACTCACTTACAAGAATAATAGATCTTATATGGACCAAAATGGACGAAAGTGGATTGAATGAGACTGAAGTGGACTAAAATGAAATGAATAGACCGAAGTGAACTGAAATGGTTCGAAGTGGAGATTTGGACCGAAATGGATTGAATGGACCAAATTGGACCGCAGTGGACCAACATAAACTGAAGTGAACCAAAATGGACCAAATAATCTAAAGTGGACTGAAATGGACCAAATGGACTGCATTCCAGACAGATAATCTCTCTATTTTAGAAGCAAGCACCAACTTTTCTTAAATGCTAAAGTGGTTTTCTAATTGTATACATTTGTGGTCTCTACCTAGTGTCATTGTGCATATGATGGTTTCCTCACTCCATATGCAAGAACTCCAGCATCTTATCTTGAATTTTAATTAGTTCTTTGAAGGCAACCGAGGAATTGGCTAGAGGCTTTTCTTTTTTCTTTTTTTTTTAGTGGAAAGCTTAGGTGTATGTAGCTTGTTTGAGATTACTTAGAGGCTTCTAGGGGTTGTTTTGGCCCATTTGTATCTAGCCTAGCCAGTGCATTGATGGGCTAAGCAACCCATTAGACCAAAATAGATTTCACTTCTGTGCTTTTACTACTAGGCTTCTAGCATTTTTGCCATAATATCACTTATTAGTTATTACGTTAACACCTAGGCTCACCTTTCAAAAATAAAAAATAAAATAAAATTTTTACAAACAAAAAATTATTAGTGTTTTTAAGGAAAGTCCTTAGAGGAATGCATTCATGAGATAAACCTTGTGTAGGGCCTAAGCTAAAATGAAATCAAGGTTACATGTCTTCTACGTTGGCTCAAGAAAGAACAAATTTGTGAGCATTTCCAAAATTTGATCATAATTATGAATCCTAACTAATTTTAGTAGGTGATCTTAGCAATATCTCTATAGAATATCAAGAAAGCCTTATTTAGAAAGGAATTAAGATCAGAGACGGAACCAGGATTTGAACTTAGAGGGGGGCGAACGCATGAACCAAAAAAATTTCAAGTGACATGATTTATTAAAAAAAAATCATGGTAGACAAAACAATTGCACTTTATTACCATAAATATTTAAGCCAAGAAGGAAATAATATGAACCAAAAAAGTTGAAAGTTACAATATGATATTCAAACCTTTTCGAAAAAGAATACAAAAAGAAGACGACTTCGGATCTCCAAATTTTGGATAACTGGAATTAATATGTTGATTTTATCACATTGACCAACTCACTAATATGATAAACCCATACTTTTGGATGCAACTAAAAATCACACTAATGAAGTTTTCAAAACTTTGTTTGAGGATTTTAAAAAATTAGGATATTAATATGAGTTGGCAATGTTACATCATCAATATTGGCTTCTAAAAGAATTTTGCATTTTATCTTTTGAAAAAAAATTAAATATTGTAATTGACTTTCCCATAATTTATAAATCAATTAAAAAGTTATATAAATTATTGTCACCCCCGTAAGGGATTTTTTTTTTTCTATGAGATTTTTTTGGTTATGAGTTATTGAATTATGATATTGGTGATTTGTAGATTTTTTGTTGTATTGTATTTGGAATATGGAGGCGCCATGGGTCCAAAAAAATGATTAAGTGATTAGTTTCTTTTAGGTTATTTGGACCAATCCAAAAATTAGCGGAGGGCCAACTATAAACTCTAAAATATGAGCATACAAATAAAATAGCTAATTTGAAGAGGGGGAAATAAAATAGCTAATTTGAAGGGGGGGGGGGGGGGGGTGCTCAAGTAAAAACATTTGTGAGCATTTGCAAAATGTAATAGTAATAATTATGTGTACTAACTAATTTTAGCAAGTAATCTTAGCGCTATCTTTGTAAAATGTCACGAATTAATGCAAATACAAATTTTTATTAGTTGTTGCATAGTTGGTTGGGCTTGCTTACCAAAAAAAAAAAAAAAGGATTACAAAATATGGGTAGAATGATAATACGTAGAATTGAGTAATAGCGGGAATAATGGGGAGAATAATTGCGAAAATTATGGAGACTTTAATGGAAATAATGGTATTCCGTTGGAGGATCAGATCCTAGAGATTGATAGCGTATTAAATGGGTTTGAAATCTCTGAAAATACTGAAAGGGGTGAGGCGGCAAAAAATAAGGAAGTCCACGTGGAAAATCCTAACATTGATGCATCAAATAAGCTACCCGTTAGTTTGGAAAGTGGCCTGGATGCAAGTGTTGGTCACGTGGAGAAGGGTATGGAGGCAGGTGCTGGTCACGTGGAGATATTAAATTCAAAGTATGCTGAACCTAACAGATAAAGAGAACCCGAAGTGCAGGGTGGGGTTTCTAGCCGTGAGGGCAAGGAAGGGCTGGTTAAACAAAGAACCTGGACACAAGTAGCTCGTTTTGCTCAGAAAGGTGATGATTGGGCTAAGGCAGAAGCAACAGGTGTTTCTAAACGTTCTTTCATGGAAATTGATGATTGTGACTTACCAAACAAAAGAAGATTGGTTGCTCATGATAGTCAGAAAATATATTCAATGGTGGAGGCTGCCTGCTAGCCCCGCCAAGAGTAATGAATCTCTTATGTTGGAACTGTCAGGGGCTTGGGAACCAATCGACAGAGCAAGAGCTTGGGGATATTATCTGGGCACAAGATCCCTCAGTTGTGTTCTTAGCCGAAACATGGCTGGATAAGGCTAGGCTAGAAGATATTCGAGTCAGACTAAATTTTGGTGGCATGATTGAAGTGTGTAGAGATACGAGAGGAGGGGGAATAGTAATTTTTTGGAGAAAGGAAGTGGATTTTTCTCTAGATACTTTTTCTCCTAACCACATTGATGGTGTTTTGAATAAAGGTAAGGAGGATGAGTGGAGATTCATAGGGTTTTATGGAGAATCGGAGACTAGTAATCACCACCTATCGTGGGCTTGCCTAAGAAGACTAAAGGGCAGAAATTCAATTCCATGGCTTTGTGCAGGTGATTTTAATGAGATTACACGAAGTCACGAGAAGCTTGGAGGGAGGCAAAGACCAGCTAGACAGATGGAAGAGTTTAGAGATGTTTTGGATGAATGTGGATTCCGGGATCTTGGCTTTATGGGGGGGGGGGGGGGGGGAATTTACATGGTGTAATGGACACCCGGATGGTTTTACAATTTGGGAGAGGCTGGATAGGGCGGTGGCTACAATGGAATGGTTAGATAAATTTCCTGCAACCAAGGTAATTCACTTGGAGTGTGGTTCGTCTGATCATAAACCAATTCTTATTTGCCTTAATGGCATTCCAAAATTTCGACAAAAGCCGTGGCGTTTTGAGCATATGTGGTTGGAGGAAGAGGGATGTAGAGATACAGTAGAATCGGCTTGGCTTTACAATGCACCCGGGCAAGCAATGACAAGGGTGGAGGGAAAGATAAGCCATTGTTAGAAACAACTAAAATGGTGGAGTCAACTTGCAATTGGGAATATTACCCGATTATTGAAGGAAAAAAAAAAGGTTGTTAAGAAAGGCAGAAGATGAGGCGATAAGAGGGAGGTCTATAAACTGGGTGATAAGGCTGAAAAGAGAAATCAATGATTTGTTATCAAAAGAAGAAAAGATGTGGAAACAAAGATCTAGAGCATTGTGGCTGCATGAAGGTGACAGAAATACTCGTTATTTCCATAGTAGAGCCACTCACAGGTATCGCCGTAACAGAATTGAAGAGTTGGAAAATAATATAGGTGAGAGGTGTGTGGATGAGAATGGTATAGCAAATATTTTGGTGGATTTTTACCAAAATTTATTTGCTTCATCCTCGCCAAATCGGATTGAGGAAGCCCTTGAAGCTACTCCATGAGTGGTAACTGAGGAGATGAACCATGTGTTGGTAGCTCCTTTTGAGAGAATCGAAGTTGACATTGCCTTAAAACAGATGGACCCTCTGAAATCTCCAGGACCTGATGGGATGCCTCCACTGTTTTTTCAACAATTTTGGTTGGTCATTGGTGATGAAGTGGCTGAAGCTGTTCTCACATGTCTCAACACAGGTTCAATCCCACCTTCAATCAATCGTACTTTTATTACTCTCATCCCAAAGGTTAAAAGCCCGGTAAGAGTTTCTTAATATCGCCCAATTGCACTTTGTAATATTCTGTATAAGCTTATTTCTAAAGTTTTAGCAAATAGACTTAAGAATATTTTACCTAGCATTATTTTAGAATCTCAAAGTGCCTTTCAGTCTAGTAAAGCAATCTCTGATAATATTTTGGTTGCCTTTGAGACCTTACACCATATGAAAAATCAAAAATCCAAGAAGGTGGGTTTTATGGCTTTGAAGTTAGATATGAGTAAGGCGTATGACCGGGCGGAGTGGATCTATTTGGGGAAAATTATGGAGAAATTGGGCTTTTGTGATAGGTGGGTGTCTCTTGTTCTTGAGTGTATTACCACGGTATCCTATTCGATTTTGGTTAATGGAGAGCCTAAAGGAGATATTAGGCCATCAAGGGGCCTAAGACAAGGAGACCCTTTGTCTCCATACCTTTTTCTGTTGTGTTCAGAAGGTTTGAATAGGATGTTGCAGCAAGCAGCCTCAAATGACACTATACGGGGTTTTTCATTATGCAAAAGGGGACCAAAAATCTCACACTTATTTTTTGCAGATGACACCCTTTTATTTTGTAGAGCATCTATGGCAGATTTGCAAGCAATCCAAGACATTCTGTCTTTATATGAACAAGCATCGGGTCAAAAGCTAAATCGGGAGAAGACAACCATCTTCTTTAGCAAGGCAGTGAGTGAAGACACAAAGGCCTCAATCTCAGATTTTTTACAAGTACCAGAAGTGAAAGAGTATGAAAAGTACCTTGGCTTGCCGGCGGTGATAGGAAGGAAGAGGAAAGCAAGTCTAAATTACATTAAAGAGGGAGTGTGGAGCAAACTTCAAGGGTGGAAAGAGAAGCTATTGTCCCAAACGGGTAGAGAGATCCTACTCAAAGCTGTGGTGCAAGTGATTCCTACTTTTGCAATGAGTTGCTTCAAATTACCGGTGGGTCTTTGTCATGAAATTGAGGCTTTAATCCGCAAATTCTTTTGGGGGCAAAAGGGGTGAGCAGCGAAAAATTCATTGGAAAAAATGGGAGGTTCTTTGTAAACCTAAATCAGACGGTGGGCTAGGTTTCAAGGACTTGGAAAAATTCAACGATGCAATGTTGGCGAAACAAGTGTGGAGACTCTTGAAGGATCAATCCTTCCTGTTTTTTCAGGTCTTCAAAGCGAAATACTTTCCTAGGGGGTCCATTTTTGAAGCTTCAGCAGCCAATGGGTCTTATGCTTGGCAGAGTATTCTCAAGGCAAGGAAGGTGATTTCGATGGGTATGAGGTGGAGAATAGGAGATGGGAAGAGTATTGATATATACAATGACAATTGGCTGCCAGGGAAGGGGTCTGCCAAGGTGGTTTCTCCACATGCTCCGGGATTAGAAGGTGCTCAAGTTGTTGTACTCATAAACCCAAACACGCACACTTGGAACATTAACTTATTAAACCAGCATTTTTTGAGCTTTGAAGTAAACCGAATCAAAGTAATACCATTGTGCTGGACAGATCAGAGAGACCGCTTCATTTGGCCAGACAGTCAAAATGGGGAGTATACGGTGAGGGCAGGGTACCGGATGTTGTGTCAGGAAGCCAATTCTAGTGCTGCATCAAGTTCGGACTCATCACATCGGTCGGCTTTCTGGAAGTGTATTTGGAAGCTCCACGTTCCAAATAAAATCAAATGCGTTCTCTGGAAAGTTTGTTCTAATGCTTTACCCACAAAGGTTAATCTGAAGAAAAGAAAAGTTCTTGAAGAAGCGAAGTGTAGTGCCTGTCTCTTGGACCAAGAAACAATGCTTCATGCCATTTGGAGTTGCGAGAAACTAACCAACATTTGGGCCCCCTGTTTCAGCTGGGTCCGAACAGAGTATCCACACCTCCAAGGCATGCAGGAATTAATTAACGTGGTGAGGCAGAGGGCAAATAGCTTAGAGATGTTTGGGGTGGTGGCTTGGTTCATATGGAACCAAAGAAACAAGCTGAGGTTGAATAAGAGAGGCTTGCTGACTGAAAAAATATTTGAAGCAGCTAGAGGGCACCTCTCGGACTTTCAATCAAAATTCTAGATTACAAAAGTGTAGCAACCAAAAGGAAGTATAAAATGGCGACCTCCAAGGGATGGAATGTATAAAACGAATTATGATGGCGCGGTCTTTGCCGAGTTGGAGGAAGCAGGGATAGGGGTCGTAATTAGAGATACTAGGGGGCTTGTTATTGTGGCTTTAGCTGAGAATATTCCTTACCCAGGTTCTGTGGAGGTACTGGAAGCACTAGCTGCAAGAAGAGCAGCAAGATTCGTAGTGGAAGTGGGATTAACAGCTTCTGAATTTGAAGGTGATTCTGAGGTGGTTTGGAGGGCTTTGAGAACAGCTGACGGTGCTCACTCTTCCATAGGTGAGATTATCAAAGACACGATGTCTATTATAGGTTCGTTACGGACTTATTCTTTCTCGATCTCATACTAGGCGGTAGGGCAATTGTGCAGCTCATGCTTTAGCCAAGAGAGCAATTGTTTCTTTTCCTTTATTGGTCTGGATGGAGCATGTTCTAGCAGACATTAGTCATGTTGTTATTTCTGATTTTCCAGTAACATAATAATAATACACAGTTTTGACTCTCAAAAGAAAAAAAAAAGAATAACAGTTTTGTGAGTTCATAAGAAATAGTGATGGAGTACCCTTCTTTTTTGAAAATGTTCATATTCTTTATGAACTATCCAATTATAAGAGAGATTTTTGGATGCAAGTATTTTTGTGTTAATGATGCTAATGGTTTAAAGAAAAGATCATTGTTTATGATAGAATATCATGAATGTATCCTATAATATGGTTCCCATGCCATCAGCGGGTAGGTGATTATGTTTTAGACTTTATATTCAAACTCTTTGTTCTTGTATGAATATTACTGATTGATTTATTTATATTTCTTAATCATTCATATATGTTTCTTTCTCGATCCACACTTGACGAATTGTTTCTAGCTAAAATTGGTTATTTCTTGAAGGCTGGAGGAACCCATATGCATTTCATGATCAGACAACTTGAAGAAGGAAACTAGTCCAAGAAAAGTTTCAAGAATAAATTATTATTCGTTGTATCCCAAAAAAGAGAGTTAAAAAAAAAAAAAAATTCTGAAGTGGAATATTGAAGCTTCTTGTCTAATAGCAATTCTTCTCTGTGTTTTTTTCTTTTGGTCCTTTATTTAGGAAGAGCGGACAATTTATCAATTTAAGAAACCTTGTAATTTGTATGCACCTGGCAAATGAATGACAAATTTAAAAGGAATGCTCATGTGGATATACATTCAATGAATTATATTAGTTTCGGTATTGAACCATTCTCACGCCATTTTAGTGAAAATTTTTAATCCTCATGCATGCATTTGGTTTAGTATGAATTTGACATCCAAATGAAGTTGGTCTAAAATAAAGAAAGGTTTTCTTAATGAAAATGAGGAAGTTAGTCTAAAATTTAAATTCATTAACTTATTTCAAGCCAAACACAATACTTTCTGGGCAGTGACTAGTGAGGGTCACTCTAAAAATCGCATCTGTGGTTTTTATCACCAATGTTGTTGCAAGGTATAGCCATTAAGTCCTATGACTAGTAGGTCGATATTTGCTGCACTATTCTCCTGTTTCAGTTTCTCTACGTATGGATAGAAGCGAACCAGGTGGCCCATAATCTTATTCATCATGCCGGGATGGTTGATGACGAGGTGGTATGAATGGAGGAGGCTCCACCGTGTATTGCTGCTATCATCCTACGCGAATGGGAAATTTCAGGTAGAGCCCAGACTTAGTCAACTAGGGCTTTAGTTCAAAATCTTCAGATATTCCTTCATGGTTAGAAGAAGGTTGCCTTATTGTTTTTATTTTTGGGTAATAGGTAGTGGCATAGTCCATATTCTCCATTGAGTAAAATTTAGGTATATATATTTTTTAATTAAATAGCCACATGATTGAATTTTAAAAAGAGAATTTAAGGAACAATACCTAAAGTACTTTACCTAAGTTTGTCCTTCTCTATTACACAAAAACTCTATGGCAAAAACCTCACAAAAACCCTCAAATTAAACTATATAAATCATACCCAAAACCCAAAAAGAACCCCCACTGCAATCACACAGAAACCCAACCAAAAAACCAGAAAATTAGCACATAAAAATACCCAAAACCTTACTAAAAATACCCAAAAAATACAAAAAAAAAAAAAAAAAACACACACACACACACACAAAAAAACACAAAAAAAACAACTTCCAAAACCCAGAAAATCAATCCCAAAACTCCCTCTATACGTACCACCAAAAATAGCCCCAAAATCCAGTATCAAACCATTGAAAAACTAGAATCTCATTGCAAATCCATTGCTGAGATCGTGTGCCGTGGTTGGCATTGGCATTGGCTGGGTTCTGTGGTGGAACAGGGAGGCTTTGCCTCATTTGGATAGAAGGGATTGAAGTCTAGGGAGAGATAGGTTCGGATTGGGTTTGAATTCGGAGATAGAGCAAAGAATGAGGTTGTTGAGTGCCATGGTTGGAGGTGAGGAGCTTGAAAAGCTCCGGCCATGGAGGTTTAGAAGGAGAGCTTAGTTTTAAAAAGAGAGCTAGAAGGGATGAGAAGGGTTTTAGGTCAAGAATATGGAGAGGGTGAGACTTAGGGTCGAACCACCATGGAGTGGTGGCATTGATGTTCAAAGACGGAGCTTGGTGGTCAGCCATGGAGCATGGGTTTGAGAGCAGAAGATCAAAGAGAGGGAGAAGGCTCTAGATCTGTTGGGTTGAGAGAGAGTGAGAGTGAGACAGGATAAAAAAATAATAAAGAAAGAATATTTAAATAAATTGGTAAAAAAAAAAAATAGAAGTTTTGATGTTAGGTGTATTGTAAAATGATATGTTAAATGCTATAAAATTGGTTTTTTTTAATGGTAAATGCTAAAATTTTTGAAACCCTTTATGTGAATGCTCTAAATTGATTTAGCTTTGCCAGTTTCAGGTTTCACTGTTTGTTTAGTTTACCGCTATATTGCTTTGCTAGTTTGCATTTTGCATATAGCTAGGTAGGTTGAAATCTTTGTTTCTCAATTGGGTTTCAAAATACCATATTGGATATATATATATATATATATATATAGAATCTTGGAAGCAAAGTTATGGCAGAAGCACTTGTTAGAGGGCGGCTCTTGGGGCAGCATTTGGAGAGGTCTTTGCGGTGTTACGTGAAACAGTTAAGGATGTGGTACGCAAAGTCCATATGTTCAAACTCATTCTTAAACGCCTTGAATCCACATTGAATCATTTGACACCAATGGTCAACCAAATAAGAGAATTAGGCGAACAACTTGATCTCCCAGAAGAGGAAACAAAGAAATTGATGGAATAGATGGAAGAGGGAGAGAAGCTAGTTTGTAAATGCTTGAAAATCCAATGGTGGAACCTATGAAGCATGGGTGCATTTCGGGACTCGGGTGCGGGTGCGGGGCTCGGCAATTTTTGAAAAAGGTGGGTGCGGGTGCAGCGGGACTCAGCGATTAAAAAATTATTAAAAATATTTTTATTTATATTTTTAATATATTGCTAATAGGGGTGGCAAAGTAAGCCCAAACCCATTTGTCCACCTAAACCCACTCACTCTAATTGGACCCAAACCTACCCAATTATTAGTTGGGTTAAATGGGCATCAACCCAATTAGACCCAATAATTATTGGGTTTTAATTAAAAACTCATTGGGACCCATTTAACCCAAAAATAATTTACCCAAATTCAACCTAGCCCATCCCTTAAAAAAAAAAAAAAAAAAAAAAAAAACCTCAGACGTTTCAGTTTTCATGTTTCCATTTTCCTTCATTTTCTAGGCCTCCAAACAACTCTCTCTTCTCTGTCTCTCTCGCTTGCTTTCTCTCTTTCTCTCTCTAGCTCTCACCTAGAACTCATGGAATCCATTGGTGCTTGAGCTCGTCAGGGAAGTTACTACAGCCGGCATTGCCGTTGGCGGTGCTGGAAATGACGGTTGGTTGTTTAGGAAGGACTGTACGGATCTAGTGCGGACGATTTAGCTGCTCACGCATTTGCTTGAGGAGATCAAAGAGTTTCGTGCTCGGCTGGTGGATGATACGGTGTCGGCGGCGATGACGACTTCTAATGATGTGGATGTGGAGTCGTCGTGGTTGTCCAATCTGGTTGGGGCTCTCCAAGCTGCTAAGCGGCTTTTGTCTCTCGCCGGAAACTTCCGATCTAAGAGCTCTTCCATGAGTTTCATGTTATTCTTTGTGTGCGCATGTGTTTGTATGTAGTGTCTGTTTGGTTGCTCGGAAAGTGAGAGAGAAAGAAAAAAGAAAGTTTCAAGCCCCGAAAATATACTTGACGCATTAAAAGCAGTAGAGTTGAGTTTGAGACTGGAGTTTTTTTTTTGTTGGAATCTTGCATTCTCGATTTTTGTTCTGTTTTGATCGTTTCCTGCATTTTCTCGGCAAACAAACGTAGCGTTTGTGTGAATTGTCATGGAATTTGCTTGCTTTTATTTTTTTGGAAATTTAGATTTTTTTTTTTTTTGGCGACAGTAACAATGTGAGTTTTCACTTTAATGGTATTTTGGTAATTTTGATAATTGGGTAATTGGATAAGTTGGGGTTTACCCATAATTATTGGGTTGGGTTGGATTTGGGTTAGAAATAATTAGTTAAATGGGTTTTAATGGGTAAATAGGTTTTATATGCCCACCCTAAACCCACCCATTTGACACCCCTAATTGCTAAGCATACTTTTTCACATTATATAAACATATACCAAATTTAAGAGCAATAGTAGATAATAACTAAAACATGATGTTCATAAATTAAATACAACCCACAAGATTGAAACTAAAACATTCCATGATGTTCAGAAATTAGAATGCAACTCACAAGTTTGAAACTAAAACAAAATAAAAGATAATCAACAAGACAATCAAACACCAACATTATCATCCTCAAGATCAATAGCTTCACTTCGAACTTCACTTTCACTAGTAGTAGCACTAGTGTTAGCATTCCCAATAACCATGGCCTCTAACTCTGGCTCATCAAGTGTAAGGGCTGCATTCTCAAGAATTCTAGCTCCTCCATGTATGTATCTCTCATTCCAAGAGTCTTTTGCAATATTCTACATCTTTGTTGCTGTATGTACGTACTCCTCATTGCGCCTTGATAAGAGTCGAAGATTAGAATGCACATATACCAAATTCTCAACGCGTGCAGGAGCCATTTTGTTTCTTTTTAAGGAATGAATGAATTTGTATGTGCTCCAATTTCTCTCAGCGTATGAGGATGAACAAGGTTGTCCAAGAAGTTTAAGGGCAAGGGTTTGAAGAGTTGGAAATGCAGAGCCATGGTATTGCCACCAAACCAAAGGTTGTAAGGCCCACCTATCTGTCAAGGCATTTGGTGAAGGAAACCTCCCTCCTGAAAATGTAGCAAACTCAAACTTCACAACCGTTAATTCATTCTCATCTTCAAAGTATCGCTTCAAACACTTGCTTATTTCCATAGAAATTTCATGATCCCGATGTGGAGGGATGCATTTTGGATTCCTCGAAAGCCATTCAATGGAGTAATACCTAGCTAAAGATTAAAAAACAAATATAGATGAAACATGTGTTTTACTAAAAGGGTGAACTAAGGAAAATAGAAAATAAATGTACTTACTTAGGATTTAAGGAATGAGCCAAGCAATGTAGTGGTGTACAATTTTTAGTCTATCGATCAATGAGTATATCATACACCACACCCCAAAATGAGCTATACTGTTCATCTTCCAAGCCTTCATGCTGATATATTACTGCCTTTACCTTCCTTATCATTGAATCTCACATCTCATACACAAGATGAAGACAAGGCTTATGTGTGTCGGCTATTCGTAGCATATCATAAATGGGTGCTGTGAATTCAAGGATATAATCAATATTATCCCACCAAAGATCACTTGGAATCATATCTTTCACCTTTTGAGCTTTTCTAACATCATCCTCCCTATAAGAAGCCCATTGGTCACTAATAGCCATGGCTTGAAGGCATCTTTTTATCAATTTCAACCTTTTCAACATTACAACAACTGAAGCAAATCTAGTATCAACAACTTGGAGCAATTTTAATGGCAAAAATTCATTAAACATTGCCAACCTCATTGAATGGTTCATGATAAAAACACGTATGAAGGATGCATCATCAGCAATACGTGTAATCCAACTACATTCCTCATATGTAACTTCATTCTTTTCAGTGTTTTTTGCTGCACAAATATTCTTCAAAGCTAGATTGAGAGTGTGGACAACACAAGGTGTCCAAAATATTTTAGAATACTTACCTTCAATAAGAGCTCTAGCAGACTTCATCACACTAGCATTATCAGTGATGACTTGGACAACTTTTTCATGCCCAATCTCTTTTATAGCATCCTTTAACACCCCAGCAATATAATGTTTGTCTTTGAACTCACCTGACCCATCAATTGCTTTTATAAACACTGGACCCCCATCTGATACAGCGATAATATTAATAAGAGGCCTCCTTTGTGGATTTGACTATCTATCAGAAACTATACTTACACCATTTTCAAGGCAAGAGTCCTTAATTGGTTTCAAAAGTCTTTCAACATGAGCTCTTTCTTTTTGCAAAAGTGTTGTTCTCAAGGCATTGTATCCAGGAGGAAGATAACCCGGAATGTTATGGGTAGCAACATATGTATAGGAACTACGATAATGTAGGTTCCTTGCAAAGTTAAACGGAAGCCCATTGGTGTAAAACATCTTAGCAATTCTGCTATCCAAATCATGTCTAGCATTATTCTAGAATGCTTTCTCCAAAGTAGAATTTATAGTCACCTTCCTCCTCTTACCATCAACCGGATTTGTACTATCACTCCCTTCTTGTCTCCGAAATGGGGAAATAGGTATCCCACAGCTTGGGGGAGGTGGGGGTAAGGGAATTTGACTTCTCCGTTCTCTTTCTAACTTATCATTCTCAACTTGATCATGCATTCGCTGCATTTCCAGCCTATGGCTCTTTGTCACCTTAAGGCATGCTTTAATACCTTTGCCAGAAATTAGTAATAAATGAGCCTTAACCCTAGAATAGGATCCCATATAAACTATACCACAATAGTTGCACTTAAAGTATGTGTTTCCACCTGATTTAACAGAAGCACCAGGTGGTTTTTCTACTTTAGTCAAATACTGCCAAAGAGGAGATTCATCATTTGGCACTTCTTAATTAGATGAAGGTGAAATTTCTGTGCTAGTAACTTTGTCCATTGCAAATTCAATAGATTCAATTTAACCTACAAATAATAACTATTAACTAAATAAATTAATAATAAATCAAACCCAAGTTCACAGATTCACAGATTCACAAATCACAATGAGTAATAAGTAATAACTATTAACTAAATAAAACTAAGATTGAAAAGAAACTAAGATTCACAAGCAAAAAAATAAAGCAAGCACACAAATTTTCCGATTCACAAATTCATTTCTAAGCAATTTGAAAGTGAGAAATTGTAAAAAACAGAGAGTAAAAATTCAAGAGAAATATACACAATAAAGTTAAATAAGCAAGGATTTAGATTTAGTTACTAGAGCACAGAGAAGAGAGAGCACACCTGAAGCCGAGCACACCACAGACTCGCAGAGAGCACAGAGAAGAGAGATGAGGGACGGAGTGAGAGAGAGTGTTTGGGCGAAGTGAGAGTGCGTGAGAGAGTCTTAGGGTTTTAGGTTAAGTTCAAACGGTGCGTTTTGCACCTTTTTTTTTTTTTTTTTTGAATTTTGGCCTGACTCGGCCGTTTCGGCTTGAATCGGCCATTTTGGTGGTTTCGTCAGTTTTAGTCGATATGGCCCTAGTCGGTCGCTGCGTCAGCGTGAGTCGGGGAATCCATGTGGCAGGACACAGCACCGACGCGTAGTTAGCAGCGTCCCTCCCGTGTCGCTGCGTCGGATGCGGGTGCGGCTCCTCTGGAGCAGCGTCCGTGCATCCTAGGGTGGAACAGCTGTTTCAAAGCATCTTACTCCACCAAACTTAAAGAGTTGGATGACAAAATCGTCAGGTTCTGTCAAGTTGATTTACAAGTATATGCCACAAGGAATGGGTTGATCACTTTGGAAAAGGTAAATCATATTGCGAACAGTGTTGATTGATTCATTAATACGGACAAAGACCGAAGCTCCGGTGAACAGTAGTCTTAACTATAACAGTCCCAAGGCCCTTGCCCTACACAAAACTACTTCCCCCACTTTTTCTAGTAGGTCAATATTTGCTTCACTATTCTTCTGTTTCGGTTACACACGTAAGGATAGAAGCGAACCAGGCAGCCCATAATCTTGTTCACCACACCGGGATGGTTGATGACGAGGTGGTATGAATGGAGGAGGCTCCTCCGTGTATTGCTGCTATCATGCTACGCAAATTTGAAATTTCAGGGAAAGCCTAGACTTACCCAACTAGGGCTTTAGTTCAAATAATCCTTCATGGTTAAAAAGTTGTCTTATTGTTTTTTCTTTTGGATAAGAGCTAGGGCATACTCTCTATTGCACAAAAAGTACAAACACTCACTTTTTAAGCACATAAAAATGAGTGTGTACTTGGTTGTGTGCAATAGTATGTGTGAAATAAACTTCACTCTTTACTTTTTACTCTTCGATGATTCGTATTACTTCTAGTTGTAAGACTTTATTTTAAATGAATAATTGATGATATTTCCATTAAAAGAAAAGGTTTCATTAGTAGTTAGCAAAATGTTAAATATCTTTAATTTGTTAAATACTACAATTAGTAATATATATATATATATATATATATATATATATGTATGTATGTATGTATGTATGTATGTATGTAAAAAAAAAAAATGGTTGAGCGTTTTTGGTTTAATTTAGTTAAGAATATGTATAACTTTTTTTTTTTTTTTTTGAGAATGAAGAATATGTATAACTTGGATGTGAATGCTATCCCTTTTTTTGTGGAATAATATTATAGTTATTGGTTACCCGGCAAAAATAATTGACCAATATGACTAAAGATACAAATGAATCAATATACCTACTCATGCAAAGCGCATAATTCTTTAGAAATAGATTTTCTTGTACATAAATTAAGTAGACCTAAAACCCTATACAACTAATATCATTTAGAAAAAACAGTCAATAGTCAACACAATTCATATCTTGCATGCAAAGCATATTATTGAAATAAAAGAATTATTTCAATTTCAAGAACACAGTGGGTAAATCGAATTGAAGGAAGAGAGAGAGTATGACCTATTTTATATTTTAAAGATTATGTAGAAGAGCTCTTCAAGCTCCCACCTACACGACCCATAAATTTTTTTAGTATCTTATAAATCTTTTGATGACTGTCTGAATCATTATCATTTCATAAAAAAAAAGTAAAAGTACAATATATTATTTATATCATAACAAATTTACTCCAAAAAAAAAATTACATTAAGTGCAACTTATGATAACATTATTATATGTGTACAATTATATATATATATATATATATATATATATATTGAATGATGGCATCTATCTCATGTAATCTATAATCAATTCAAAAAAATTGGACTTATTTATAAAAACATAAAATAAAACAAAACAAAAGAAGAAATCAAACTTATGCTATAGAGAAAAAGACTACAAGAAGTCAGGTATAAAGTAATTGTAAATAAAGATTTCCGTGCACACACACATATATATACACACACATGGAGGAAAAACTAGATCAGAATCTCCGTTCTTGCTTTAAAACGATGAAGTTCACAAGGAATGGGTTGAACACTTTACAAAAGGTCAATCATATTGTGAAGAGAGTTGATTCATTAAGGGAAAGGGTGGAGCCACAGGGGGCAACCAAAGCCCCAGTGAAAAGTGGCTAACTATAACATGAAAAGTGTAACATAGATTATAATTTAGGATAATAACCATGCATTTTAAAAATTTATGGTGCAAAGTGTAATTTGGGATTATAGTTTAAGATGAAAAACTGCGATCATGCCTTCAAAAAATTCTTTGGATGCAAACTAGATAGTACACAACTTGCTTTTGAAAGACACGGCACAAAATGCAGTGTACCAATAACAAAACTAAACAAAGCCCTCAATATAAAATCAAGCAACAGAATAGAAAATTATTAGTAATCTAATAATCAACGCCTTAACCATTGCATGGGAGCTCTTTGAACACTACATGAGCCAGGATTTTGAGCCTCAAACCATTCAGTCCATTCTTTGCGCTCTCTCTCTCCCAGTCTGAAGATTTTGATTCATTCTGAGATGCATGCAGTATCTTTGCTCATGCACTCTACAAGAAAGCTCTGTAGGTATGGACTATAAATTATGGGAGTAACCAACGTTAAATATATTTTTAGCAATAATTATAATAATAAAAAATTATAAAAAGGTGGGATAGGCGGTTGCCGCAGCTCAATTTATTAACTACAGTAACTTCTTGATACTGATAATTTAGTCAAGTTTCATTTTCCCCCATTGCGTGAAAGAGTCATTGCAAGCCTCCTGGCCGGTGAGCCTTCTTTCATTCACAAAAAATGATACAAGAAATACAAAAACTGCACTGCCAAATTTGAGAGGAAATTGTAGGGCAAGTATTATACAGGGTATACTTCCTTTTATTTTAATCCTCTAGAACCACTTCTATAAAGCTTGAAAGATCGAATTCCTCCACAGAAATGTGAAAAGCTGCATCTATGAACACTAATCCATGGAGCACAACTGAGTCTAACATAATGCACGTACCTAAGGTCTCATCTATTCTAAATTTCTAATCTACCTGACACACTACCACGCTTTCTTAGTTAGATCTTGACCAGCCATGTCCCCAAAGAACTAAAGTATTTTGCAGAAGCAGTCTGTTTTGAATTCCAGATAAATTGAGATCACAGATTCACAATGCAGAGTCACAATGCATAGACCACTTTTTGTCGACTCTGTTTTTTTTCTTAAGAAATCCAAAATAGGGAATGAAAGTGTGTTGCATCATGATTGTACCAAAGCACCCCCCACCCCCAGAAATGAATCCACAAATATTTGTGGAAAACGCATAGATCATAGGAACATTATTCCTCCATTTTTCAAACATCATGTAGAAATGAACCACGGATATTAAGGTGGCTTGAAGTGCTAATAGTCTTCAAATGGACTACTCCCATTCTCAAAAGAATGGAACTGATTTAAATCCCTTTCTATTATTTTTTTTTTAACAGTTTTTGAAATAAATTTAATGGCAATGTTGTAACATCCCAGCAAGTCAAAAAAGTAATGGTTAAAGAAAAAAAAAAAAAAAATGGAGTAAAGGCAGATTTTTTGGACCACACGTGCCTCTCAACTGCCCCACCTATCCCACCCATTCCCCACCACTCATTTTCACTCATCTCATCTCTATCTCTTTGGCCGGCCACTCTTGTCTCTCATTTGTTTTTTTTTCTTTTCTTTTCACTTAAACACACTCTCTATCACTCTTATACTCTTCCACCGGTAACTCTATGCCACCATCTTCACCATCATTTTTCCGGCAATGTCACCAAAAAATCCTTAAGAACCTCTAAGCATCTTCATCTTTTATTTGAGGTAAAATTTCTAATCCTTTTGGTGAGTTTTATATTTTACTTGAGGTTATATTTTTATCTAAGTTTTAATAATGATACCCATGTGATTTATGAGCATTGGAAGTGATATTTATATGTTTATATGTATGAGTTTTGTATTGGTGGAATTATTTGATAATGGGTACACGGTTGTATTAATGATGACTATCTAAGGTTTATGTATTATGGAAAATTTAGGAGTTTTGAGTTATAACATGTGATGGTTGGTAAATCTAATTTTTCCATTGCTATTGGGTTTATTTGGAGTTAGTTGAAGTTCTAAATTCCTTGTTTTGGAGGATATTTTGATTTTGCTTTCATGGGTCTCTTAATGATGTATTGTAAATTTTATGGAAGTTAGTCATAATATTGGAGATGATATTAAATAGGTTAACTCTATAAATTGGAGTTTATGCCTTGTGAATCAATTTGTTGAGAAACTAGGGAAGTGGAATATATTATTATTGATGAGGTTAAATACTAGGCCTGCCTAATTAAGTGATTATTTGGCAAATTCCTAAATTGTGGCTAGATGCAATTTCAAGTTCTATACTTATTGTGATAGGTTTACTTGATATTGTTAGGTTCTAGCTAATCTCCTTGGAGCTTGGAAAATTAGGATTTTGCAGTTGCGAAGTAAGTAGCTTTTTAATGGGATTTTTGAAAAATAACATAAATGTTGTTTTTGGGTTAGACACGTTTTTGAAAATTACCTATGGAAACTATATTTTTCTAAAAACTACTGTGTCGTAACCTTAATATATATATATATATATATATATGAAAATGCATCATATTTGGTATTGCATTTGGAGAAATGCATGAATTTGTGATATGGATAAATGAGCATCTTTTATTTAATCTTGATAAGAAAATCTTGGATTTTATGGTGTATTGGAATATTTAAGATGCTTATCTTGTCTTAGTACTTGGGAAATTGATAAAAAATCTTTTTGACAAGAATGAAGTTGAAAACCTTACAAACTTTGTAGAAGTTAGATTATTTAAGGTTTTCTGAAACTACCTGGATATAAACTATGTGTTTCAAAGTAATGTAACTTATGAGTTTATGTTGTTTTAACACCATGCAATGTGTGATTTCCCGGTGATCATCCGATTTGGTTTTCGTAATCTTTGTGACAACGGAATCAAATCAAGGTCAGTGCCCTTTCACTTTGGATGATGAGTTCTTCCCTGCTGTCCAGGGGGGTGAAGAGGTTCCTTGATTGTGTGTGGGTGAGGCTGCTGTCCATGGGGCCAAGAGTCTGCATACCAGAGAGGACAATATCATGCCAGTTGTGAATAGGTGGATCCCCTGACCGGTCTATGTGGTAGTATGATATATTTGTGATAAATTACCATATGTTAGATTTTATGGCTTTGGAAATTATATTGTTAGTGTTCACAGATTATAGTATATGGTTTCAAGGTATTTACTTTGAGAATCTTGTATTTCATTATTAAATCATTCTTGTCATATTATTATTATTGAAGATGAAACTTGCATTTCCCCCATCCCCATTAATTATGCTACTTACTGGGTGTTAGCTCATCCCACCCTTTAACAGTTTTTCAGAGTAATTAGCTATACCTTGGATATGAAGCTTACTTCGTTGGTGATAATTGAAGTGCTATGTTAAATTTGGAGACTTTTGCTGTAAATGGTTGGTGACTCGACTTTGCTTTATTCACCGAGACATTAATTAATTCTATTGGAGGTTGGTCACTTGAGATTTGTTAGCCTTAGGCGTGGTAGGCCTAGACTCGATATTAAGATTCTTTATTCTTAATAAGATTGTGATTTTGTGTAATCCAAGAGTTTTGTAATATATTCATGTATTATGTGGAAGCAAATGATTTTTAGTTTTTTTCGTAAATGTGTTATAAAGCTCTGACTTGTAATGTGGAGATTTATGATTAGATATCCTTATCATTTGGAAATGAAAGAAAAATAAAGATCTCCTATAGTTGGTTGTCCAAAAAGAAAAAAAAAAAAAAATCTACAGGTATCTTTGGGATGTATTTCTCATGCTTTGGACTCCTTTGGGTTTGGGGTGTGATAGTTATGGTATCAGAGCTTAGGTTATGATTCTGTAGACTTTGGAAATAGGAATTGATTTTGATCTAAGTCAGAGCATTAGGAGTTTGATGAATCCTTTATTCTTTTCATTTGTTTCAGCTTCCACCTGCTTTACCTTTATTCTTATCTAGCTTGTCTATGCTAACCTTCTATGTTGCCTTGCGATTACCTGCTTTGTTTCTTGGGTATGGACATAAGTACCTTTGTACACTATACCTCCTAAAAAGAAAGCACATAAAGTAAGGCATGTAGATGAGGTTGCAGCTCCAGAGCATGGCCTTAGACAATGCCAAGGGCATGAGAGATTTGTCACTCCTGATGGTGGTGAGATTGATGAGGTGGTAGACAGGATCTATGCTAGGATTGCTAGATCGGTCCAGGGTGGTGAGTGTAGGTAGGAGGGTTGTTCCTTTGGAGAGTTCCATAAGCAAAACCCTCCAACATTTAATGGGGAGCCTAATCCAATGGCAGCAGAATTGGTTGCTAAAGATGGAAAAGTTATTGAGAGCCCTAAACTACTTGATTTTCCTGTGTTAGGAAAGATTTTCCTGTCTACGCTTTTTCTTAAATCATGTAGCACAAGTATAAAGGGTGAATACCGTGAATTCTATTGGCTACAGCCACCAAGCATGGAAGCCCAGATTACTTTATAAAGCTTCATATAGGCATTTTGTTAATCCCCATATGATACAAACATAATGATTTTTTATATGCGTTAAGCCATCTTTTCCTTTATCTAGTAGAAGTATTATTTTCATTTACCAAGTAGAAATATTGAAGTCCTTTATCAACTAATCCAGCATGAAAACAAGCAGAAAGAACCCCAACAAACATAACGTGGTCAGGTTGCGTACTTGGTTTGAGAAGTAACTCAAAGAACTTAAGAGCCTCGTTCGATTGACCATTTTAAGCATTTCTAACAATTAGGGAAGTCCATGAAACTAAATCTGATGGAGGCATCCCTTTAAATACCTATTTTGCATTCTCAATACTACCACACTTTGAATGCATATGAACAAGAGCACTTGCTGTAAATGAAAAGGCATAAACTCCTAATTTGGTTGGATTTATATATGGATATTAGAATTGATTGAATATTGTTGTACTTATTCTTAAAAAATGTAATAAAATGATGTGACATGTTAGGATTGAAGGGGTAAAACATGAGTTTTATACCATATCTTTACAGAATTTAATCTCTTTCCTTAAACAATATTTGGTTATCATTTTTTGTCCCAAACTTTTCCTTCTAGAATTTGTTTGCGATAGGTTATTATCATTATTGTTCTCCATTAAATCTATCCAAGATAGTAAAATTTTCAAATGATAAGTACCATATAACTTAAATTTAAGTTGAGGATCCAAAACCTTACTTTTAATAAAGGGTTTGGTTTACTTTCATTACTTTTTTAACTGAAAATATGTTGTTGTTTAAAATATTCAATGGCAAGTGGTAGTTGGTTTTAATCTCCACTTTTTATTTAGTTAATAGGTGATGTGACAGTTTTTCATTAAAACAAAAAAAAAAATTCCAATTAAAAAAGTATTAGAAGTAAGTTAAATCCTTTAATAAGTATTATTTTTCTTTAATTTTTATATAATTATATCCCATAATTAGACAACAATGAAGATAATTAATTTATTACAATATACATTATTGGTAGTGCAAGTATATGTGTGTGTATGGAAATATTTAAAAAAAAAAAAATACAATGAATATGTTTCTTAAAAAAACAATTATTATAGAAATATAAATTTAACTATAGATTCCTGTAGGGTCTATTTTTGTAGCCCAAGTCCAAAAGGTATGGATTAAAGGCCCAACGAACCCAAGACAATGAATTTGTAGAGAGTGGGCGAAAGAGCTGGGTTGGTTATGAATTAAACAATAGTTGGCTAAGGTATTTAAGATCGAAATAACATGAAATAATGCCTGAAAAACTCTGAGTGAATGTCCGAAGAGATGTTTTATTGAATGAACAGTAATTACAATACTCAGAGCTACAGTAAAGTTTTTATTTCCTTCTTTCTCTCTCTTTTTTCCTCTCCCCTTCTTTTAGGGGTTCTTCTTCTTTATATAGCATCATCCCTTATCATCCCTGCCGTCCACTTGTCCCTTATTTGTGTACCTACTTGAGTATGGGTCATATCAAGCATCTTCTCTAGCTTTTGGGAGTGGCGGTAGGTGTGGTTGCACTGCTCAGGGGTCTTCTCCACATAAATGCGGCCAGAAAAGTTGCCACAGTGCATTAAATACGGTGGCAACAGCTTTTCCTTGAGATATTTCTTTGTCCTTATCATCCCCTGACATGCCCAGAGTTTATCTTTGTCATTAGGATTGCCGGGAAGTTCATTCGGACTCTCCCAATGTTTGTTTGGTCTAGACAAAACGTACCCGAGGAGTAAAGCCTCTTCGGACAAAAGGTAGCCTCTTCGGACAAAAGGTAACCTCTTCGGACTATATTCCTCCTCCACTTTCGGGCTTCCTGCCTTAGATGGACTCTGCCCCAACCAATTATTACGCTTCAGAAATACAATACTCCTCAACATGGTGCCCCAGGCCCACTAAATAGTTTTGGGTTTTTACCCCCCTCAATAGCCCCTCAAAATCTTAATTTTTCCCTTGCATCCGAAGAGAAAAAATAGGATTTTGAATTGTCATGGAGTAAAAAGCTTGAGAACAGACAAAAATTTGAACTAGCATGTGTGTAGGTATAGATGTACGCGCTCCATCATTGTCGCTGTTGTTTTTCGTATTCCCAAAGCGCCATATTAATTACTCCAGGCGGCGTCTTGTCCTTTGCATCCAACGGTGGGCTATTGATCCAACGGACGTGGTTCTTCCTCGGGATTTGGGCGAGATAACTTCCTACTTTGCAACTCCCAGACCATCCAACAAGAACAAGCACACGATTGCTCCGAGCTCTTTCAATCGCCGATCTCAATCTTTCCCAGAATCTTCAAAAATTCTTCTGCGAGTTCGAAGATCGATCTCCAGTTCAGTTCCTGTAAGTTTTCATCTTCTCGATCCTTCAGTCTTTTCTTCGGCCAACTTTCTTGCCCTTTGAACGGTCACTCCCTGGTTGCTACACTCAGTGCTTCCACTTTTCCGTGTAAGTGTGACGGGTAAACTCCAGTATTTGGTGGACGGTCCTGCCGAGTTGGAGGAATTTAGGGCCACATATCGCATACCTCCAAATGTGGGTGTGAGGTATTGCCCTCCAGAGAAAATACTAACTGATCGAAAAACGGGAGAAGTCGTAATCCCTGTCGTCGCTTTACTAGAAGGAGGGATGACAATCCCGATGGGCCCCATCACCACTAGCTACCTTTGAAACCATAGGCTTAGTCCTTGGCAGTGTGCGCCTAACATGTTTAGGATCTTAGGAGCAATTGAGGATCTTAACCGCCACCTAGAATTGGGACTTACCTGGCTCGACGTGGTACACATGTACGAGTGCCACAGCCAGCAAGGGGCGGGATATTATCTAAAATCCCGGTCCGACGTTGTTAGGCTCATTTCCTGCCTTCCCAAATCCAATAAAGGGATGAAAGACGACTATGTGATCGTCTCGAGCGCATGGTATGATGGCCCTCACTGCCCAACCAAGCCAGGAGAGCCAGGTGGGACATGTTAGATTTAGGCTCACTAACCTTAAGCTTAGGATCTCTGCCTTTTAACAGTTTTTAATTCTTGCTGTGTTGCTATTTTCGAGTTTCTATCAAAGTTCTATTGTGATTTGTAACAGATAAAAACCACGTTTCTCCTCAGCTTAGCCTTACAAACACCGCCGCCCTCAATTTCTTATTAAGATCAGAAATCTTTGTAAGTGAGGATGGGCAGCTTCGGTCGGCTCCCTTTATTCTTGGGTACAAAGCAAAACCAAAAGACTTCCAACTGATCGGCAACGTGATAACCTAGGGAGATCATCGCCTTAATCGCATTGACGTTGCTTGGAAGGGTTTTTTGGTGTCGTACGAGCTTGCACCCGTACCACATCCAAACCCTCAGGATATACCCCCTCTCGTCCAGCCGCTCCAGCAAATTCCCCTCGAACAGGTGGTTGAGGGTGAAAGGGTTGGCTCTTCCACCTCCTTGCTAGAGGAGCAAATAGATAAATTCAAGTTTGGGGGAGAGGCTTCAGGTGGAGATCAAGTAATAGAGGTCTCGGACGCCGAGGAAGAGACCGACAGGTAGTCAAGCATCCACCCTATTTTGCTAGTTGCTCATCCTGAAAACTCCTCGGACGAAGACATGGATTTAAAAAGTTTAATGAAGAACAAGGGCAAAAAGGCCAAGCAGAAAGGCACTGGGACTTCCGAACCAGTGGTGAACCTGCCTCCAGTGCCACCCTAGGTTCTTGACCCCGGCTTAAAGCCCATGCTAGACCTGAAGAAGAAGAGGCCCCTTGAACCTGAGGAGAGGGAGGTGGTTGTGCCACCAAAGACAACCAAGCAACAAAAGGTGGCGAGAGACCACCGAAGCAGGAGGGCCTCTTCCACTGAGAGCCAAGACGAGGTCGTCGTGGCTGATGTCCGCCGAGGAGGAGGTCTTCGCATCTGGTCTCCAAGGTTGGAGTTGGATGGCGCTTCAATTCCTTGGGACACTTCCCTTAGGAATTACGATGGGGGAAGGGCGGGTTATGTCGCTGAGGCCCTGCAGCAGCCACTCCTCCTCCCACATGACATGGAGTCCTACAGGTGTTTTAACCAGCAGAAGCTCTTCTTATCCCTTAAAAGGGATATAACCATGGTAAATGAACTTAGTTTGCTTAGTTAAATCGCAAAGCCTTTTTACTTTTTCCCTTTTTTCTGTGCTTTACATTCAAAATTTCCATTATGTAGGTTACCCAGCAAATCTTTGTGGCCGAGGAGTGGAATAAAAAGTCCTACCTCGAGGCCCAAGCAGCAAACTACTCTTGGTCTGAGGTGGAGAAATCTCTGGGCCAGCTGAAGGAGGAATATGCTCACCTATCCGAGCAATTCAAAGACATGACCAATCAAAGGAATAGCCTCAATGCTGGCCTTAAAAACGCCGAGGAGCAGCGTGAACAGCTACACATGGCAGAGATCAACCTGGCGACCGAGAGGGAGCTGGTGAAGGGTCTCAAGGGTGAACTGCAAAAGGCCAAGGAGAACGCCTGAGCAGCCAAGCAGAATGCTCAATTGGCCAAGGAGGCAATTGAAGCTGAGAGAAAAGCGGCATATCAGCTGGGGGTGGATGAGACCGGGGCCCAGCTTATGGAGCAATTTGCTTCGGTTAGTCGAGAATACTGCGACATAACCTGGCAAAAGGCACTAGACGCTGCTAGGGTCCCCCTGGATTCTCACTTGAGATTACCTGGGAGTACATACTGTGATCCTGAAATCTGAGAGCTCCCAGGGACTGATCCTCCCCCTCCTCCACAGCTTCCAGAGGCTTCGGAGCAATCCTTGGTTAATCGAGCTCCTCCAACCACCCTTGAGGCATCCAAGAAGACTGGTCAGCCATGATAAAGGTAAACCAGCTAAACCACCCAAAGACAAAGGCCAGGGGTTGGAAAAAGAGAAGACCTCTACTGAGCCCAAGGATCAAGCCCCAGAAGCTGCTGCTCGGGTAGGCCAGGCTGCTGACCTCGTGGTCCGTCAAGCCAAAGTGTAGATATATAGGGGTTTTTTTTTTTTTTTTTTTTAATGTTTTCTTTTTGTAAGAAATTGTAAGTTACTCTTTTTTAATCAATGAAGCAGTCTCTTTTTTACTTTTATTACCCTTGTTGCGTGTGATACAACTTACTTTTGTTATAAGGACCGGTGCTTTAATGTTATGGGAATGTGGGTGAACATAATCCCATATCATGCTAATAATGTGCATGATTAAGATTGGCAATGAAAAGGGGGCAGCATGTATAAGAAGTATTGCTAAACAATAAAAGCTACAAGTGTTATAATAAAAGCTTCAAAAGTCTTTTCAAATGTGCACAAAAGAAAAAGAGACAACATAAGCTAGGGTTAGTTTAAACACATTCAGAAATTTCAATCATGGCTCATTAGAAAGTGATATTTCAATAATAACAATTGCATTGAATTTGAGTTTAAACACTCAGAGAACTGCAATGGAGTGTTAACTAACCCAAGTCATCTGGTCCGAGGACTACAGGCATGAATAGATTTAAGTTTAAACACTTAGAGAGATTGTAACAGAGTGCTAACTAACCCATATCATCTGGTCTAAGGACTACAGGCATGAGTAGATTTAACTTTAAACACTTAGAGAAAAATGTGAACGAGTGTTAACTAACCCAAATCATCTGGTCCGAGGACTACAGGCATGATTGGATTTAAGTTTAAACACTTGAAGGAAATGTGAACGAGTGTTAACTAACCCAAATTATCTGGTCTGAGGACTACAGGCATGATTGGATTTAAGTTTAAACACTTAGAGAGATTGTAACAGAGTGCTAACTAACCCATATCATCTGGTCCGAGGACTACAGGCATGAATAGATTTAAGTTTAAACACTTAAAGGAAATGTGAACGAGTGTTAACTAACCCAAATCATCTAGTCCGAGGACTATAGGCATGATTGGATTTAAGTTTAAACATTTAGAGGACACTTTACGTAGCTAATTGGCATATCGGCTGAAGAGAAGATTCGATTAATAAAAGTACCTCTTGAGGTTATTTACATTCCAAGGACGTGGTATTACATGACCATCTAGGTCTTCTAAGAAATACGCCCCAATGCCAGCCTCTGAAGTGATACGATATGGCCCTTCCCAATTGGGTCCTAATTTTCTCCAAGTTGGGTTCTTTGCAGTGCCCACGACTTTCCTCAGTACCAGATCACCAGGTTCTAGAGGCCTTAGCTTTACGTTAGCATCGTAGCCCTGCCTGAGCTTTTGTTGATAATGTGCCAGTCGAACCATTGCACTTTTCCTCCTTTCCTCAATTAGATCCAAACTCTTCTCTAGCTACTCATTGTTGCCTGTCGGACTGAACGAGCTAGTTCTCAACGTTGGGAACCCAGTTTCCAAAGGTATGACAGCTTCAGCCCCATAGGTCATTTAGAAGGAGGTCTCTCCAGTAGATCTGCGGGGAGTAGTTCTGTAAGCCCAAAGCACATGTGGCAATTCTTCTACCCATTTGCCCTTCGTATTATCTAATCTCTTTTTCAAGCCATTCACAATGACCTTGTTGACAGCTTCTGCTTGGCCATTACCCTGGGGATAAGCTAGGGTGGAGTATCTATTCATGATTCCCAGTTCACTACAATAACTCCTAAATTCTTTGTTATCAAACTGCAGGCCATTGTCCGAGATGAGAATATATGGAACCCCAAATCGAGTAACTATACTCTTCCATACAAACTTTTGCACATCTACATCTCGGATGTTGGCAAGAGGTTCAGCTTCGACCCACTTGGTGAAGTAGTCAGTGCCGACCAGCAAGTATTTCCTGTTTCTTGCAGCCTTAGGGAATGGCCCTACGATATCTAAGCCCCACTGGGCGAAAGGTCATGGGCTGGATAGCGGATTGAGAGTTCCCCCCGGATGATGAATATGTGGGGCAAATCGCTGGCACTGATTGCATTTTTTAACATAATCCAGGGCTTCTTTTTGCATGTTCGGCCACCAATAACCCTGAGTAATGGCTCGGTGAGCCAAGGACCTACCTCCAGTGTGGTTTCCACAGATTCCTTCATGCAGTTCCTCTAGTAACAGCTCAGCCGCTTCAGGATGCATACATAACAAGTACGGTCCTGAGTAGGAACGTTTGTATAGTTTCTGATCTTCGGATAACCAAAACCTGGTTGCTTTCCTCCGAATTTTGTCAGCTTCTCCCTTTTCATCCATGTCCGATGTCGGCTTTACCTCTTCTAATTGGGGCTCCGTGAACTCGGCTACCAAATCAGCAAGCACTTGGCCCCTAATTGAGGTGCGTGGCATGTACTTGATATCAAAAGCCCCTAAGATTGTCCCCCATTTAGCAATCCTTCCAGTGTAGTCCGCACTTCGGAGTATAGCCCTGAGTGGAAGCTGGGTGAGAACAATGACTGTATGGGCTTGGAAATAATGCGGTAGCTTTCGTGTACCGAGCACCACTGCTAGAATAGCCTTTTCCAATGGTAAATAACGGATTTCGGCTTCATGCAGCGACTTGCTTACATAATAAACTGGTCTTTGTAAACCGCAATCTGCTCGGATCAGCACCAAACTCACAGCATGGGGAGCTACAGTGATATATGCAAACAAGACCTTATCTGGCTCAGGCCTGGACATGATTAGTGGTCGAGCTAGATAATCTTTTAATTGCTGGAAAGCCATAGCACACTTTTCTGTCCACTCGAATCCCTTCCACTTGTTAATCAAGGAAAAGAAAGGCCGACACCTGTCTGCTGATCGAGAGATAAATCGATTCAGGGCTGACGTCATCCCAGTCAGTTTCTGAACCTCCTTGGGATTCTGAGGAGCTTGTAACTCATTGATGGCCTTTATCTGATCAGGGTTGACCTCAATTCCTCTGTGAGTCACCATATATCCTAGAAACTTGCTTGATCCCACCCCGAACGAGCACTTGGAAGCATTCAGGCGCAGCTTATATTTTCTAAGAACTTCAAAGGTGCTTTCCAGGTCCTTCACATACTCGGCCACCACCTTGCTTTTCACCACCATGTCATCTATGTAAATCTCGATATTTTTGCCCAGCTGTGGTTCAAACATCCTCGTCATCATCCTTTGGTAAGTAGAACCTGTGTTTTTCAAGCCGAATGGCATCACCTTATAGTGATAATTACCAATAGGAGTGACAAAAGTAGTTTTCTCCTGGTCATCCAAGGCTAAGGGTATCTGATGATAACCTTGAAATGCGTCCAAGAAACTCATCCGAGAGTGTCCGATAGTGGCATCTACTAGCTGATCGATTTTTGGCATAGGAAATGGATCTTTAGGGCATGCCTTATTCAAGTCAGTGAAGTCCACACATACTCGCCATTTCCTGCTCTTCTTCTTCACCACCACAGTATTTGCCAACCACTCTGGGTAGAAAACCTCTTTAATAGCTCCAGCTTGTTTGAGCTTTGCTACTTCTTCTCTGACTGCCTTAACGTGCTCCTTAGATGGGCAACGAGGAGGCTGCTTTTTGGGGATGATCGTGGGGTTTACTTTCAAATGGTGGCATATGAATTCCGGATCCACCCCAGGGGCTTCATAAGCGTTCCAAGCGAATATGTCGAGGTTTTTCTTAAGAAATTGTACTAACTCCTCTTTTTCCTGTAAAGGTAACTGGGATCCGACCTGAAAGAATTTTTCTGGATCGTCCCCAATGATGACTTTTGTCAGATCTTCGCACCTTGCGCCCTTGTCCGGATCTTCAGTGGGCAGTAACTGATGCTTTGGTTGCTATAAGCCCCTTTCGGCTTTGGCCGACGACTTGGCTTCGGGCTCATGCTGAATGGCAGCCACCAAACATTGTCTAGCTACGGATTGATCCCCCCGGATTTCGCAAACCTGGCCTTCGGACGGGTATTTGACTTTCTGATGCAAGGTGGAAGAAACCGCCCCCAGCGTATGAAGCCAAGGTCTGGCTACAATTGCCGTGTAGGGGGAAAAAACGTCTACAACTAAGAAATCCACCTCCACCACCTCTGAGCCAGTCTGCACGGGTAATCGTATTTAGCCTTTCAGGGTAACGACTCTTCCTTCGAAATTGATCAGCGGAGAACTATATGGTGTTAAGTCACTAAGTTTGAGGTTCAGCCCCCTGTAAAGATCAGGGTACATTATTTCTGCAGCACTACCTTGGTCAACCATCACCCGCTTCACATCATACCCTTCAATTCTGAGGGTGATGACCAACGCATCATTATGAGGTTGGACAGTTTCCACCTTGTCAACATCCGAGAACCCTAAAATTGGTTGATCATCCAGTTTGCACCTCTTCGGACCCTGGCCAGAGTCCCTTGCTGGTAACCGACCTACTGACATGACCTTGGATGGCCAGGATCCTGTTCTTCCTAGGGCTGCAAAGATAACATTGATAGTTCCCAGGGGAGGTTTTAAAGGGTCATCCCTTCGGGATTCTGAGCTTATCTAACCTCCTCAGCCACTGGTGTGGTGCAAGAGATGCCTCAATTTCCCTTCACCGACTAGTTGGTCCAAATGGTCCCACAAGCTTCTACAATCTTCAGTTGTGTGTCCGTGATCCTGGTGGTTTTGGCAGTAGAGATTGCGGTTACGCCTATCGGAATTTCCTACCATCTTATTCGGCCACTTGAAGAACAGTTCATTCCTGACCTTTTCTAAAACTTGATGGACTGGATCTCTGAATACGGTGTTGACTGCCTGGGGATTGGTTGACCCTGACTGCGCAGGAAAATCTCTCCGCGGTTTATTATTATTGTATCGATCCGACCCGAAATCCCTCCTCTCCTGCGGGATAACCTTTTCCTTGCCTTTTCCTTGTTGTTGATCTTCTTCAACTTTTTTATACTTCTCAATACGGTCCATTAGCTGACGCATGCTAGTAACAGGTTTACTAGACAAGGATGTCCTTAAATCATGATTAGTAGGAAGACCGAGCTTAAACGTTTTTAGGGCCATTGCATCAAAATTGCCGTCCATATCATTAAACATCTCCCAGTATCTATCCGAATACACCTTCAGGGTTTCTCCTTCCTGCATGCTCAAAGATAGCAGAGAAGACAAAGGTCGGGCCACTCTTCGGCAGGTGACAAAACGTAAACCAAAAGCTTGAGTGAGCTCTTTGAAAGAGCTGATGGAATTTGGTTTCAGGCCATCAAACCACCTCATTGCAACTGGTCCAAGATTGGAGGGGAAAACCTTGCACATCAGTGCTTTGTCTCTGGAGTGGACTGCCATTCTTTGATTAAAGTGACTCACATGCTCCACAGGGTCCGTTTTACCATTATAGATAATGAATGTAGGCTGATTAAAACGTCAGGGAAGTCTCGCTTCTTCGATCCTGCATGTAAAGGGCGATCTAAAGATTTGATTCAAGGCCTTGCTCATGGCGTCGTTCCCTACACCTCCATGTGGTGGGCTCTGAGGTCGCCTCTTATGATGATGCTCTGCCTCATAGGAAAAAGTCTCGCTGGCTGGGGTCCATGATCTCTGTTGGTAGGCGAAATCTTGTTGGTCATCAGATTCCCCATCAGAATACGAAGGCACCTGTTTCCGCTTTGCATGGCGCAACTTTCTTTTTAGCTTTTCAACCTCCAGCTGCAAATCCCGGTTCTTCTCTGCATGGGACACATGACTCCCACCATGTGATTGGCTCTGACCATGGGGCATGGTGTGTACACTACCCTCGCGGTCTTGTCTCCGCTCCAAGTTGAGAAAAGGGTCCACGTGCTGAGATGCCCTAGACTCTGCTTCTTGTTGACCTTGTTCAGCCATCACCAACTGTTGTTTTCACCCCTGCACAAGCTCTTCCCACAGACGGCGCCAATTGTAGGGTCTGTTTTTGTAGCCCAAGCCCAAAAGGTATGGATTAAAGGCCCAACAAACCCAGGATAATGAATTTGTAGAGAGTGGGCGAAAGAGCTGGGCTGGTTATGAATTAAACAATAGTTGGCTAAGGTATTTAAGATCGAAATAACATGAAATAATGCCTGAAAAACTCTATGAGTGAATGTCCGAAGAGATGTTTTATTGAATGAACAGTAATTACAATACTCAGAGCTACAGTAAAGTTTTTGTTTCCTTCTTTCTCTCTCTTTTTTCCTCTCCCCTTCTTTTAGGGGCTCTTCTTCTTTATATAGTATCATCCCTTATCATCCCTGCCGCCCACTTGTCCCTCATCTGTGTACCTACTTGAGTATGGGTCATATCAAACATCTTCTCTAGCTTTTGGGAGTGGTGGTAGGTGTGGTTGCACTGCTCAGGGGTCTTCTCTACATAAATGCGGCCAGAAAAGTTGCTGCAGTGCATTAAATACGGTGGCAACAGCTTTTCCTTGAGATATTTCTTTGTCCTTATCATCCCCTGACATGCCCAAAGTTTATCTTTGTCATTAGGATTGCCGGGAAGGTCATTCGGACTCTCCCAATGTTTGTTTGGTCTAGACAAAACGTACCCGAGGAGTAAAGCCTCTTCGGACAAAAGGTAACCTCTTTGGACTATATTCCTCCTCCACTTCCGGGCTTACTGCCTTCAGATGGACTCTGCCCCAACCAATTATTACTCTTCGGAAATACAATACTCCTCAACATGGTGCCCCAGGCCCACTAAGTAGTTTTGGGTTTTTACCCCCCACAATTCCAATGCTAAAGGAAATTATTTTCTCATGTCAAATTTAATTTTGATAGTCGAAGTAGGAAAATAAAAGAAAGTAACAAATGGATATAGAAGTATATGTTCTTTCATAAAATGAAATATTTTCTTATGTCAATTTTTTCTTAGACAATTTTGGTAGTCTAAATTAAAGAATAAAAAAAAAATCAAAATCAGCATAAAAAGATGTAGCATAAAATATAACTATATATCCCATATATTTAAATGCAAAAATGTCTTCCCAAATCCCCCTTAATTTGCTATATGGAAGAGTGTGGACATATACTAATAAGATATTACCTAAATGTTTTAAAATGTCTGCTAACTTTTTGGGAAAATAACTATAAGAAGGTGGATTTGATCAAGAAGTTGAATCTTCTTTTTAGTTTTTATGTTAACTTGGTTCATATATATGTGAAAATTCAAATGAAATATAAATATAGACTTCTATTAAACAATGAAATTCATGAAATAGACATAATAGATTTATTTATGTAATTGTTATAAATAATAATAATAATATTCCTTATAAAAATTACGTAAATAATATAGTAATTAATTATCTAAGTACTCATAATTACAAATTTAGAAATAAAATAAAAACTCTTGCGAACTGACCAGCAATTAATTTTTCTAATATTAATGTCTGACTTGGCTTCTAGTTCCAGAAGGATGAAAGTTCCAGGTTCGTGGTAAAGACGCGCACTTGCTGAGAAAACTGTAGTTTGGTAGATTAAAGTCTTTGTTTCTCAATCAGGTTTCCAAATACTATATTGGATATATATAGAATCCTTGAAGCAAAGTTATGGCAGCAGAGGCTGCTCTTGGGGCAGCATTTGGAGCGGTCTTTACGGTGTTATATGACGCAGTTAAGGAAGTGGTAGGCAAAGTCCGTAAGTTCAAACCCATTCTTGAAAAACTTGAATCCACGTTGAATAATTTGGCGCCACTGGTCGACGAAATAAGACAATTAAGCGAACAACTTGATCTTCCAGAAGTGAAAACAAAGGAATTGATGAAGCGTATGGAAGAAGGAGCGAAGCTGGTTCGCAAGTGCTTGAAAATCCGGTGGTGGAACAGCTGTTTCAAAGTAGGTTACTCCACCAAACTTAAAGAGTTGGATGACGAAATCCGCAGGTTCTGTCAGGAAGATTTGCAAGTACATAACACGAGGATTGTTTTGAAGACTTTGGAACAGGTAAAACATATTGTTAAGAGAGTTGATTCATTAAGGGCGAGGGATGAGCCACCGGGGACAAGGACCGAGGCCCTGGTGAACGGCGGCCGTAACTATAAGGGTCCCAAGCCTCTTGTCCTACACAAAAGTCCCTCCGCTTCTTCTAGTAGGTCGATATTTGCTACACTATTGTCCTGTTTCGGTTACCGATAGAAGCGAACCAGGCTTTCCATAATCTTGTTCATCACGCCGGGATGGTTGACTACGAGGTGGTATAAATGGAGGAGGCTCCACCGTGTATTGCTGCTATCATCCTACGCGAATGTGAAATTTCAGGTAAAGCCCAGACATAGTCATCTGGGGCTTTAGTTCAGAATCATTCAGATATATATTCCTTCATGGTTAGAAGAAGGTTGTCTTACTGTTTTTATTTTTGGGTAATAGGTAAGACTTCGGTAAATGTATTTTTCAAATAAATAGTCACATGGTTAAATCTTAAAAAATGAATTTAATAAAGAATAGCAATTAAGAACTGTACTTAAATTTTATCATTCTTTATTACATACACTCACCTTTCTGCACAGAACTCATAACTTGAAGTAATGATTTTCAAGTACAAAAAAAGTATGTGTACTTTGTGTGCAATAGTGTGTGAAATAAACACTACTCTTTACATTTCACTCTTTGGTTTGGTGATGTGCGTTGCTCTCAGTTGTAAGACTTCTGTGTTTAAATGAAGTTGATAATATTTCCATTAAAAAAAATTCTCATTGAAAAATATATAGAAACTATTCACATTGAAAAAAAAAAAAAAAAAAAAAAAAAGTCAGGCTGCGTACTTGGTTTGAGAAGCAACTCAAAGAACTTAAGAGCCTCGTTCTATTGACCATTTTAAGCATTTCTAACAATTAGGAAAGTCCATGAAACTAAATCTAATCGAGGCATCCCTTTAAATACCTATTTTGCATTCTCAATACTACCACACTTCGAATGCATCTGAACAAGACCAGTTGCTGTAAATGAAAAGGCATTAAACCCTGTGTGTGTCATGTAGCCATGAACTTGCTGCCCAAGTCCTCTACAACATGATCTGCACAAAGCACTTGCCAAGATCATTATATCTCATCCCTGATCTCATCAATGCGAAGAACATAGAAAATCAGTCTTCCAATCTTCCCTATACATTACTAATCTATCAATCATTGTTGTCTAAGAAACAACATCCCTGTCCACCATCTTGTCAAAAATGCACCTAGCCTCCTCTATACCCTGCATTTCCCATACATATTTGGTAAACACTCTAAACCAACTCATCAGAATCCAATCCAATTATATATCCTTGAATCTCCCTGCCCGTATGTAAATTTGGAATTATAGCTGAGACAGCAAGAACACTAGATTTTGTGACCCTATTCAATTTTGAATTTGAATAATATATTATACTTTATACCTAAGGTATTTTACCAATGTTTTTCCCTTCCACGGGAACCCACAAAGGCACTAGTACTACACTGCTACTCCAGTGATGAAAAATACAATAGTAATTAGTACCTACCTTTTTTTTTTATTGTACGATATTTATTTAATTTTAACCTTTGATATAAAACATTCTCTTATTTAAATTTTTTTTTATGTCGTAAGCTTAAGATTTGGTGACCCCAACCATTTTTTTCTTTTTAAGTAGACACAATTCAAATCTCATATTTTTTATTTGATCACAAAAAATATCATTTAAAAACAAAATTTATCCGTTGAACTAATTAAAACTCACTATCCCCACCACAAGAAATGACACTAAGTACAAATTTAACATAGGTCATATCTATTACTTAATTGGCATTTCTTGTATATACAAGTAAATTGCAAACCACAAAACTAGGTAATAATAATAACAAATGATTAATTAAATTATGAAATTATAAAATAAAATAAAAATTATATTAAAGTTACAATGAGAGAAGAGAATTTGAACCATGAATGTCAAGTTATATGCACACTAAGAGGTGCCAACCACTTTTTTTTTCTTTTTTTGGAACAAACTGGTCATACTTTTTATTGAATGTGTTGGTAAATCAACTTGAAGGATAGAAGCAATATCTGGCAGAACAAATTCCATCCAAACAAAAAAAGAAAAAACAAATGTGCTCTCCTAGCTAAGGTATATGCAACTGCATTATCTTGCCTATAATTAAGTGTGAGAGAAAGAAAAACTCTAAAAAGAGTTAACTAGAGATAATGTATCTCGTGCAAGGTAACCAAACACTGAACAAAGCATATCACCCTTACTAAGAGAATTAATAACAACGGTAGAATCACCCTAAAAAATAGAATGATTAATCCCAATTTCATTTGTAAACAAAATAGCTCTTCTAGCTACTAGCACCTCTGGGACAATATTTTAATTTACTAAATTTTAGATAGGATTAAGTTTAAATGACATGGTCCAATGATTTAGTAGTTAGGATCAAAACTTTATAAAACATCTTGGCCTCAACCTTCTGCAGTCAATGACATTAGTCAAATTGTAATTTATATTTATATCTATATATTACTAAAAGCTAAAGTATAGCGTTTAATACTGCTGTGCTTAGGTTACGCCACGTCAGCATTCATGTCATTCCAAAATTTTTTTTTTTTTATTTGTCCTACAATTTGAAAATGATTTTTTCAAATTTCAGAATTATAGTAATTCTTGTATAATAAATCCCAGACTTATAATAAATCTGTATAATAAATCTCAGCCCACTTCTTATTTATTTACTTCCACTATCAAGCCCAACCCAAAGCCTTTTCAGCTTAAAGGAAAAAATAAATAAATAAAAACCATGGAAGGTGAAAAGGAAAAAAAAAAAAAAAAAAAACCGTGGAAGGTGGAAGTGTGGAACCTTGAAGGGTTTTGCATGATATAATGTGAGGAAAGCAAAGAGGTTGAAACCGTGAAGGAAAAGAGAGTCTGAAATTGTGCTCCCCACCTTCCTGCTCTACTGTTTTGCATTAATGGCCGCCTTTCTGAGTTCCTTCCTTCCTGTCTTCCTTTCCACATGGTGTATAAATACTGACAGTGCCTACTTCAGTTGAAGTATTTCTAAATCTCAGTTCTTTTTTGCTCCATTCTTTTGCTTGATGATTTTTGTTTCCCTTATCACATTTTGTTATATGGATTGGTTTACTACTCGGTTTTGAATCTTTATTATCGTTTAGAGAGTTTAGGACTTTGACAGAGATATAATTGATTAATTAAGAAACAGAGAGAGATAGAAAAGCCTAGGAAAATTGAACGGATATGGACTCTTTAAAGATTATCTATATCTCTGTGCTGTGCTTTGGCAAATTGATTGATAGCTACTATCATAGGCGGTCCGCTCTTTAAGTCTTATCTATATCGAATACGGAGTGTGCTTTGGCAAAACATTGTATACTTTCCTTCTTACCGTTTTTCTTTTCTGTGTCTTATTTTTTATACTAAAGGTAGGTTTTAATTTATGAAATAAGCTATAGTTGGATTGGTACCCAATTAGTTGTGGTGAAATTGTACTTTTGGCTTAGGTGGTATTCCTGTATCTTCTTAGTTTGATTTTCAATATTTATGTAATTTTGTATAGTGCTTTATTATCCTTTTTACACTCTGTTTACCTGGCTTTTTTTTTTTTTTTTTTGGCTGTGCCTCTTTTTCATTTCTGATAAAGTTTTACATCTATCGATCCAAAAAAAAGAAAAAGAAAAAGAAACCAATGAGGGAGCTAACTCAGCTAAGTCCAATCCCTAACTCGGGTGTGTTTACAAGGATAGGAGAGGAAAGATGAGGAATGGGGTGGGGAGTTACCCTTCCCCTATTTGGATGTTTTGAGGGAGAGAGGATTTGAGGGGATTTCATAATATCATGAGTAGAAGCTGATCTTCTTTCAGACTTTGTTTGAATGGACAAATACTTTGGGTGTTCTTACTTTATTGATTTGTGGTTGAAAGCCACTACAATTGGAAGTTTAGCCATGCCCACTTCCAAAGTAGTATTGTAGTTGTGGATTGCTCAGGGAAGAAGCTGAGAATTGCAGACTGAAAGCATTATTACTTAAAGTGAAATCATAGCACCCTGAAAGCTTGGATTATATTATGGTCATTGAAAGTATAAGACATCGTCTTTTTGCCATTCATATAAAATCATAACTTTTTGTTCTTTTGTTAATTACTTTATTTATTGATTAGCTGTTAAGGTGGCTGTCAAACACAATACTAGATCTTAGATAATTGATGAACCTACTTTGCTGTGAGACCCAGCTGATATGGATTTTATATTTTTATTGAATTAGTTCTCCAAATGTGTGCTAAGTGTTTATTAGGTAGAATTTGGTTATATAGATGATTCACGAAAATCCTTAATTGTAATTTGAGATGTGACTAACATTTTTCTTGGACTGTGATAAATGGTATTGAAAAATTTATTTTGTAGATGATGCAAAGACACATTTTTTTATTCATTTAAGGATCCATATGAGAATTTGTTTGGGAGTTTTTTAGACATTACCATCATCTTCATTCTTCATTGTCAATTTTTTTTTAAAAATAATACAATTGTTATAATAAGTGAGGGAGGGAGATTCGAACCTTTGTTTTTCGCTTTTATGAGATTAGATATTCTCTGTAAGTTACAAAGCTCTTAGCATTTTTCACTGCCAGTTAACATCTTTGAAAGATAGAAAATGAAAAGCCCAATACGTTTCTGAACCTGTCCTGTAATATTAGAACATAAAAGACTATAATTCAAATTAACCAAGCAGGAAGGCCAAGTGAGTGTACTACGTAGTGTGCATTACTATGGAACTGTTCAAAATTAGACAACTTCATTGCTTTGCATGCAGCAGCTATAATTAATATTTATGCATGTTTTAGTATAATCAAAGCTACCTTGAGATTTCATTTGGGAGGAGAAATTAAATTTTTATTTTTTTGCTAAGTGTGCTTCTTTCAGTTTTCTTTTTGAGTTCTTACTTTTCCAATTAAGCATTTTGTTAACTTTGGTATAAAATTTTCATGTTTACTCAAAGTGAGAGAAAATCTTTCATTTGAAATGGTTGAGATTTAAGGAGCTGTTGTTGCCGTTGATGTTAGTGACAATCTCTGCTAATTTTTGCTGCATCAATATTGGTAATCTAAAACTTGACCAGTTTGTGTTTTTAATTTAACTTTACTTCTTATAGAAAAGATGGTTTTTAATCTATTCTATATATTTATTTTATTTTGTTGAAGTGTTTGAGTTTGATTTAAACATTTTTCTTCTATCTTTCTATGTCTAACTGCAAAGGTGCAATGAGAGTTAAAGATGTGTGCATCGTTTTCAGAATTACTTGCGATGAGCAAAACATAGAAGAGTGAGTCTATCTTCATTCCCATGAAGTTCTCTTTTCTCCTCCATTTGATGTTAATAGTTTTAGAACTAATCACATTCAAATTTGATGATTTGTCTACACAAATTTGATGGACTATCTTGTGCATTTTTACAGATCTTGACTTAATATTGTTCAAAATCCTAAATTTCTTGATGTGTGCTCTGGCAAATTTTAATTTGAAAGTCAGATTATTTTGAAATTTTCATAGGATTTACTAAGATGTTCAAGTTTATTATCTATGTCCCTTCCCATTTCGCTCTTTTTGTTTTGTTTTGTTTTTTTTTTTTTTTTGGTGAATGATCTTAATCTATCTAGCAGATTGCATTGCACTGTTGTTAACTACAAGTATTTTTTACATGGGCTACCAGTGGACTCTGATTATCACAATTGGGTATTATCTTAAAAACACTCTTTCTTTTTGTATCATTGTGTGCAAGTTTGTATTTTTTTAAAAATAATTTCGGTTTGGTTATTAAGAAAGTGTAGGGATATAATACATATCATAAGTTTTGGATTTTTATTTAGTATGTTTAGGATTCAAGCATCTTTATATAGTTGTTTGGGCTAAAGTTTAATAGGGATGATGAAGGCTTAGTGTGCTAGGATGATGCCTTTGAGAAGAGGTGATGGATTCCTAAAAAAGATGAGAAGCTGATAGTTTACAACTTTACATTAAACAACATGGCATTTGGAATTGGAGTTAGAATCCAAAACCTTATGGTAGGAAACATGTAAATGTTCAATTTCAATGAATAAAAACTCAAGTCATAAAATTTTCATGGTTGTTTGCAGTTGTTCCTCTGAATGATTATTTGATTTAAAGTTTTCTTTCAATCTTTTCTTTTAGGTTTGGTAAGGTCTGGGAAGAGTCATTCACTTATCCAAAAAAGGTCTGGGAAGAGTTGTAGACTTTTTTGGATGAATTATGTGGAAACTTTTGCAAATAAGAGGAAACTATACTCAAGCTTTATAAAGTTTTATTCATTTGAAAACTATTTTATCAAATTTAGTTTGTTAAATTCTGATTAAGATGAATGGATAATTCAAAACAATGATTACACTTATTTTTTATTTGTTCCTTTTAAATGTTGTTATACACAGTATATTTATATATTGATTGCTGCATCATTATTATGTGATAAAAGTCTTTCCAAGCATCATTAGGCTACCACATCTATAAAACCCTAAAACTTAATATCACATGCAAAACACTATAAACTTCAACATCAATGATGTACCAGCGGTGATTAAACCTTGCAAGGTGTTCCGTAATTATTATGAAGTTAGCAAAAAACTTGGTAAAATTGTTGATGTCTTTTTAGATTTTGTGCAAATGTGATTTTTACTTGATATTGCTTGCTGAAAACGAATGGGAGGACTACCTTTGTTATTGTAGTGGTTCATCTTGAATTGGCTTGAATTTTCACTTTGTATTTTATTTTTCAAATATTATTAAAACTATGATAGTTCATGTAAAATTAAAAAGCTTTAATGTATAAACTATACTTTCATAAGATTTTCCCGTGTATCGCACGGATTTGCGACTAGTAATATCTAAAAGTTGAAGCATAACATTTATTATTGATACGCTCCTATTAAGTCACATCGGGGTAGCATTTTGATCCACTTTAGTCCATTGCGATTTAGCTTAATTTAGAAAATTTAATATATTGTATCAACTATACTCTATTAGAAAATAATCATATAATTTTGAGAAGAGTTCAGGACTAAAACTTATAAGTCCTATTTTTTTTTTCACGTATAGCACAAGTCTACCACTAATAAGTACTAATAACTAGATGGATAGGTAAGCAAAACCAGACCATTAATATAAGATTCATGTTAATGGGTGTCCTTAATTAGGGCAATTGTTAACATACTATTTTAAGAAAAATTGACTCCACTTTTATGAAAAACTAGTCACAGACCCGCGTATTGCGTGATAATATTATTGTTTTAGTTATTATTGGTTAATAGTTGGTTTTTCATTTTCTTTCAAGTTAATAAATTGACTTTAAAAAAATATACAATCTAATATATTAATTCAACAACAATAACAATAATAATGTTGAATAAAATAATATGAGAAGGAAAAAAAAGTAAAAATACAGGATATAATAATAAACACCAAATTTATTATCTCTAAATAAATATCAAATTATTTAAATCTATTATGTAATATTATAATATTACATTCTTATATACTATCTTTAATTCTTTACAATGCAATATGATAAAATTTAACAACCAAAGTGAAAAAAAAAAAAAAAAATACTTAACACACAATTAAATCGCATCAACCTAAAGTAGAGTTCTAAAAAACACAAAAATTTCTCAACCTAAAGTAGAGATGCAATATATATATATATATATATATATATATATATATATATATATCACCAAAAATTGAGAGAGAAATAAATTTTTTTGTGAAGAAAAATTATGCACATAATGGAAAAGAGAATGCCAAATTTATTCTAAAAGGATAACAATAAGAAGAAACAAAATAAAGGGAAAGATGAAGATTGATATTAAGAGAGAGAGTATTGGGAAGATGAAAATGTAAAAGGAAAGAGAAAGGTTGGAGAAAGTGTAAATGTTAAAAAAAAATGAGTACAATTTAATTTATTTAAATTTAAATAAAATATTATATGTTTAATTAAAAAATAATAATTTAATTATATGGAGGATGTGACTGAGTTTAAATATTGAATAAAATAAGATGAAAAGACTAAAAAAGTAAAAATATAATATATATATATATATATATAAAATAATAATAATAATAATAAACACCAAATTACCCAAATCATATTATGTAATAGAATAATATATATATTATATTCTTATATATTATCTTTTTAAAAAATTTTTTATAACGCAATAGTATAATATTTAACAATAAAAGAGAACAAAAAAAAACTTAAAACACAAAACTAAATCGTACGAACCCAACGTAGAGTTATAACAAACACAAAAATTTATTAACTTAAGCAGAGATGTAGGAAAAAAAAAATACTCCAAAAATTATTGTGTGTGTGCGTGTGTGTGTGAGAGAGAGAGAGAGAGAGAGGGAGGAAGGGAGAAACAACCTTTTTGTGATGGAAACTGTGTAAAAAATGGAAGAGAGAATAACAAATTTATAGAAGATTATGTGAATATGAAGAGACAAAATAAATAAATAAAAATGAATGGAAAGATGAATAGTGACATTAAGGTTGAGGGTAGTGGGGAGATGAAAAAGTAAGGGAGGGAAAGACGAAGAGACAAAATAAAAAAAAAGATGAAAAGCAATATTATGGTTGAGGGTAGTGAAGAGATGAAAATGTAAAGGCATGAGAAAGGTTGGAGAAAGTACAATTATTAAGAAAAAGTAAATGTTAAAAAACAATTATAGGAAAATTGGAAAGAAAATGGATAATGACGTGGATGTTATTATGGCTCAACGTGAGTACAGTAACATTAAATGCTAAGCTTAAGGTTGGAGAAAGTGTAAATGTTAAAAAAAAGTTAGTACAATTTAATTTATTTAAATTTAAATAAAATATTATATGTTTAATTAAAAAAAGAAAATATAAATAATTTAATTATCTGGAGGATGTGATTGAGTTTAAATATTGAATAAAATAAGAAGAAAAGGTTAAAAAAAGTAAAAATATAATATATATATATATATATAACAATAAACACCAACTTACCCAAATTATGTTATGTAATAGAATAATATATATTATATTCTTATATATTATCTTTTTAATTTTTTTTATAACGCAATAGTATAATATTTAACAATCAAAGAGAACAAAAAAAAAAACTTAAAACACAAAACTAAATAATAGCAACCCAATGTAGAGTTATAATAAACACAAAAATTTATCAACTTAAGTAGAGATGCAAAAAAATAAAAACAAAATACTCCAAAAATTATTTTGTGTGTGTGTGTGTGAGAGAGAGAGAGAGAGGGAGGGAGAGAGAAACAACCTTTCTGTGATGGAAAACTATGCAAAGAATAGAAGTGAGAATAACAAATTTATAGAAGATGGTGTGAATATGAAGAGACAAAATAAAGGAAAATGAATGGAAAGATGAATAGTGACATTAAGGTTGACGGTAGTAGAGAGATGAAAAGGTAAAGGAGGGAAAGATGAAGAGACAAAATAAATAAAAATTAAAAGTGATATTAAGGTTGAGGGTAGTGGGGAGATGAAAAGGTAAAGGCATAAGAAAGGTTGGAGAAAGTACAATTATTAAAAAAAAAGTAAATGTTAAAAAACAATTATAGGAAAATTGGAAAAAAAAAAAGGGATAATGACGTGGATTCTAATGTGGCTTAACGTGAGCACAGTAACATTAAACGCTACGCTTCAGCTTTTAGTAATATATAGATATAAAAAAAATCGTAAAAAAATTAATTATTTTTTTCTTTTTCATAAAATTTTTAAAAAATATATTTTAAACCAATACTTTTAGGGTCTATTTGGTTTGATAGATTTTAGGGAGGATGAAAAAAAAAAAAAAAAAAAGGAGGGAGAGAAAAGGAATTTTGAGGATGTTTGATTGGAGGGAATAGAGAAAGAAAAAAAAAATAATGGGGCCCAAATATTTTTTCTGTGAATCCATCAAAATGTTATCTCCCCAATTTAAAGAGAAAGTATAAAGAAGAAGAGTAGTTACAATGAAATTACTAAACGACCCCTCTATGACGTTTTGGTTGTTTCTTACCTTGTTTTTCTTTCTTTCTTTTTTCTTTTATTTATTTATTTTTCCTTTCCAGCGTGTGATAGTGATACCCATACAGCTTCCTTTTCTTGTTTTTAGCTTCTTTCGGTTTGGTTTTTTATTTTTTTCCCTTTTTTGGGTTTTAGTGGAACGTGTCTTTCATTCTTTTGTTATTTATTTTTCTTTTTTTTTTTTGGGAACTGGGCACATCTTTTATTTTGTAACAAACTTAGGTGATTTTTTTTTTGGTTTTTTTTTTTTCAAATAATTGGGCATCAATTTTTAATAATAGTACCTGAGTAAATTAATACAAATTCTATTTTTTATCATTCTATCTTTTCCATCCTCCTACTCTTTTATTCTCTTACTTTCTTTATACATGCAAGTCGCAACCAAACAAACCTTAGTACATAGTTAACTTTTGCCACAAAGTCAATATATCCCTTTGCTTCGGACGAAACTTCATCAACTAAATTATGCGATATGAAATGTGAACATTTAGCTTTGTAAATTTCAGGTGAGATGAACTCGTTTGTAAATTTTCTACTATATAAGTGAACATTTAGCTTTGTAATTTTCAGGTTTCACTGATAGTTTATTTTACTTGTACTGTGTTGCAACTTCTCATTTATTAGAATAAAATCTAATTCGTCCTAAAATTTTAATAATAAAAAAAGTTTGTATTTTGCATAGTTGGGTATATCGAAGTCTTATTATAGTTTCTTGTTTCAAAAAAAAAAAAAAAAAAGAGTCTTACTGTTCAAAGAAAAAAAAAGTTTTAGAGGAGTTTGAGTAATGTTATTTATAGTTTTTTGAAATACTTGTGAGTGAAAAAATATGTGAAAATGTGTGTAATATTATTTAAAATGTAAAAATGTGAGTTTGAGTTTATCTACCCAACAGATCCTTAGTTTCTCAATTGGGCTTCCAAATACTGTATTGGATATAAAATCTTTGAAATAAAAAGTTATGGTAGCAGCATTTGTGGGTAATATACCATATGTACTTCCATACTTTGGTGCAAATGCTTTGTCAGGATGACCAAATTAGAGGTACTTCCATCTCTTTTGAGTGTCAGTGTGTAATTTTTTACTTTCTAATTTTTTAGTGTTTTAGGAAATATAGTTGGCATATTCTTGAAGTTATTTATAGTGCTAGTATGTGGATCCTTAATAGTGAAGTATACCGTTAGGTAGTAGCAAAAAAAAATACATTGAACTTCCTTGTTGAATCCTAAAATGAAATAATGCAGTAAAAGAAACAAGATGATTAAAAAAAAAATTTTTAATAGGCAATTCTCATATTTTCATAATTGGTAGTGTTTCTCAAAAAAAATTTTTCTTCACATCTCACCGTTTGCTGCGATTGGGATTGGGTATTCTGTTCATATGACTTGGCCATTGTGTGTGTAATATTATGCGATATGAAATGTGCCTGTGTGGCAGTTTTCTAACTACATTGTGTTTGGACAGGAATGTTTGAGGACAATATTCTCTTTGTGAACGTTTCAAAAACTCCCAATGTGAAGGTCATTGTGCAGAACCTATTAAATTATAAGGATGTGCAGCTTAATTTTCAAATTCAAAGTGATGAAGATGCAATCGACCAGCTGTCACAATTGCTGAATCATCTTGGCCCTAATCCTATATTGTTGATCCTAGATGATGTCTGGCTCGGATCAGAACACCTTCCTGAAAAGTTTAATTTTGATCTTCCCAATTACAAGGTTTTGGTTACTTCAAGAACTGCATTTCCAAGATTGGAATTTGCATATCACTTAAAACCACTAGATGATGTTGATGCAATGACTCTTTTTCATCGCTCAGCAATCAGCATCCCTACATGATGAGAACTCTTACATTCCAGCAGAAGAAGATGCCAAAAAGGTACTTTGTCAATCTGTGAGAGATATATATAGCTTATCAATATATATACACACACACCTGCTAAAATTATGTTTTCACTTTTCATACATACACATACATTTAAGCTTTGCTTGGGCCAAAAATTACCCCTGTAACCTCCAAACAATAACTGAGTTTATTTGTTTCCTTGAATTGCAGATAGTAAGAGGCTGTGGGGGATTAAGCATGCATCATAACTAGAGGTAGTTCTTATATCCACAGATAATGATTTTTCCACCGTGCCTTGGCCGTAAGGTGACTGTTGAGGGTGACAGTGGTAGAGAGAATTTAGCATGAGGGACGCTATTTTTTTGAATGGATAATTGGCAAACTCTTTTCTTGCTAAATGGTTTATTTCTTGGTTCCAATGGGGCATATGGCTATGTTCAACTACAACAGTGGCTAGCTAGATCAGTTCCATTAAATCAATCTCTTAATTTTTTTTTTGAGTAAAATCCATCTCTTAATTTGATCCTTGTTAACTATTAACTAATTTTGTTTCTTCATTTTATTGATTAAAAATTTGTAATTGTGGTTAATTACTTAATTAAGATCATGGAAAAACATAATTATAATATTGAGTCTAGATTGAAATTTTATTTTTTAAATTATTTTTACTTTCAATCTTATATATTAATATTTCCCTCATTGAACCAAAATTCTAGCTCCACCACTATCTCCATCCTTGTTTGACTTACAAATAAAAAGCTTTGATGTCCTGAGACCTATTCTTCTTTGTGGCTTTAATTTATGTGGCCTTTCCGCTTCATTCGTTGTATATAGCCACTTTTTTTTTTAGAGGGGAAAGTATATAGTCAATTTGAGATTACTTTGAGGCAATTATTAATTTATTATCTATAATTGGAAGAGAGATTCTCATATCCCAACCCATGCTAGCTATGTGTTGCTTCAAGCTGGCTGCAACCTTATCTGATGAGATTAACTCCATGATCATAAAAAGCCACACTTTGGCAATAAAATATTACTGTCTAGCTAGCTATCTACGCTCTCATGTCAATTCATAATCAAATTTAGCATGAGGGAAGCTGATTCTTTTGCATGGAGAATTATCAAACTCTTTGCCAATGGGGGCATATACCATATGTACATCTATGACAGTGGCTAGATCAATTCCATTAATCCTCTTTCAAGAGGACTTTGTTCGTAATGCTCAGTTAATAACATGACATTAGTAGCTCTGTAGAATCAGTAATTGTATCTTGCATCATTTGTAAAGTAGGTTTCCTGAAATACCTTTGTGAAAAATCAAATCCTAATATTAAAACAAATATGGCTTATTTTGCTTGATTTCGCACTGTTCTCCCAATGTGTTATATCACAAAACAAAACAAAGTTTTTTTTTTTTTTTTTTTTTTTTTGGTGTTAAAATTTCTCTCTCAAATCTCGGCAAAATCAATATTTCATCAGTTCAATTCCACTGACATTTTGCTTACAAATTTTCCAATATTTTCCGTTCGACTTGAATGTCTGGGGAATTTGTTGTAACTGGTGTGGGGGAATTTTCGACTGCCAAAGTCATAGAAGACTATGCTACTGGTAATGCAGCTTGATGCAAGTTGGGTGATTGAAAAAGGTAGTAGATCGATGGAGAATAAGCAAAGGATGTAGTGTGAAACATATGAGGCAATGCATGGATGCTGAAGCCTTCATCTTTTGAGGTAATATCTCCAATTATTAACCTTCCACAAGATGCAAAAGAAAGTGCTCTGATAGATGTGAAAAAGAAATCCTTCAATGAGGAGGAGTTGCTAATCAAAGGATAAAGCTTACGTATTACAACGGTAACATACCAATATATTATAGACTTGTATTTTACGGGATTTATCCAAGGGCCATTTTTTGTTCCATGAAATTACTAGTGGGCTTCAAATTCACTTACAAGAAGAATAGATCTTATAGGGGTTGGTTTGGCCCATTGATATCTAGCCTAGCTAGTGCTCTAGTGCACTGTTGGGTTAAGCAACCAATAGGACCAAATAATTTTCACTCCTGGGCTTTCACCTTAAGATAGGGTTTGGTTTACTGTATTGCTTTTAATATAATGCATATTACGATAATGTAATATTAAAACTTTTAGTTTATTTTATTTTTTAAAAGATTATTATAATTTAAAATTATAAAATATATCATATCATTTTAATCTCATTATCTTCCTAAATAATATAATGTTGTATTTTTTTTTATTGAGACTACATTAATATATATATATATATATATATAAAAGATTTTAATAACGTAATATTACGGTATAATATAATATCATGGCAAACCAAATGCCACCTTAACATTTTTAATTTTTTATGTATGTCACTTACCACTTCAACACCTAGGCTCACCTTCCAAAAATTATTATAAAATAAAACTTTCATGTGCAAAAAATTATTTGTGCTTTCAAGGAAAGTCCTCAAAAGGAATGCATGAGATAAACCTTATGCATGACCTTATTTGGAAAGAAATCAATTTTACGTGTCTTCTTCGTATGCTCAAGAAAGAACAAATTTCAAATTTGTGAGAATTTCCAAATTTTAATAATAATTATGAGTCCTAACTAATATTAGTAGGTGATCTTAGCAATATCTTTGTGGTATATTTGGAAGGCCTTACCTAGACAGAAATTAGGATTTCTTACCTTCTACATATGCTCAACAAAGAACACATTTGTGAGCATTTGCAAAAACACAAATGTTTATTAGTTGTTGCATAGTTATATTTCTTAATTTTAAAATTTCTTAATTTAAAAAAAAAATACCTTGTAGAAAGCATTTATAACTTTATGGCTATATAAACCCAAGGGCCCCAAATCAGTTTTCAATAGAAGAAAAGCAATTTGTGAGTTCAAAAGAAATAGTGATGGAGTACCCCTCTTTTTTGAAAATATTCATCTTTTTTATGAGCTATCCAATTTTAAGAGAGATTTTTGGACGCAAATATTTTTGTGTGAACGATGCTAATGGCCCAAAGAAAAGGTCATTGTTCATGATAGAATATCATGAGTGTCTCCTATAATATTGTTTTCGTAAACTCAATAGGTAAGTTGTTACTTTTTAAAATTTATATCCTTCCTTTGTTCTTGTGCGAATATTACTGATTTTTTTTATTTATTTAAAAGTTATGCATATTTGTTTCTTACTCAATCCATATTTTCCGAATTATATCTGATTATAATTGGTTGTTTTTTGAAGGCTGGAGGAGCACATATGTATTGCATGTTCAAATAGTTTGGAGAAAGAAACCAATCCAAGAATCGTTTCTTCAATAATAGTATATTCCATTGTATCCCCTCCCCAGCGGAGTGAAAGAAATTTACAAATAAATAAAAAAATTGTCTTAACTTTTAAAAATGAAACTTCGAAGCTTCTTGTCCAATAGAGCTTGTCCCTGTTTGTTTTATTTATTTTTTGTTGTTGATCTTTTATTTTTTTTTTACCTTTATTTACATAGACTATGTGCATGACGACAGTGGCTAGATCAATTCCATTAATCCTCTCATCTTCTTGGGGATGGAAGTCCGGACTCAAGAGTCTCTGGCTTATTTTGCTTAATATCTCACTCTTCTCCTAATGTGCTCTATACAAAACAAAACAAAGTATTTTTCATGTTATATTGTCTCTCTAATCTCAGCAAAATCAATATTTAAAACATTCAATTCCACTTCCAGTATTTCATGTTTGACATGAAAGGTTATTTCGTCAAAGAAGTAGCATATATAATCTATTCTAACCCATGCTATGTGTTGCTTCAAGTTGTTGGCAACCTTAAATGGGGAGATTAATTTCATTGTGCCTCTTTCATCAACTGCAATGGCCTCGTGTTGCCTACCTATATATAGATAGGATACTTCCTGCGCATGTTTCCACGGTGGTGCGGCTATTGTGGTGTTGTTGTATGGTGGCTTGGTGTTGTGAATGAATTTGTGATGGGGGTTGAATCCGATCTGAATGTGGCCATTTCTCCGATGGGTTTTCAAGGTGAAGAACAACGGTGAACTTGGCTGCAGAGGTTGTGAGAGGTTTTGTGGGGATATGGTTCACGGCTATGGCCAAAATCTAAATTTTGGCCTAGAACTCGGTAGGAAGTCCTTGACGGCTACATCCTAATATTAAGCTCTTGTGATACAATGAACTCAATGTAAAATTTATATATTAGAAAATCCTAACTAACCATAATTTATCCTAAGGTTAATTTGCTTGATTTACAATTGATTTGGGCTACTTGGACAACAATATATTACACTATTATGTTAATTTGCTTGTTCTACAAGGTAATAAACCTACAATTGATTTGAGCTACTTTGACCATAATATGTTACATTGTTCATGCCTATCTTAGTAGATAAATATATTTTTCATTTTTTATTATTATAAAAATTATAAAATATAAATTATCAGTAGATGCAACTTATGTGATTGAAAAATGGAGTAGATGGAGAATAGGCAACTGGTGTAATGTGAAAAATATGGAGTGACTAATGGATGCTAAAACCTTCATCTTTCAAAGTAATATCTCAAATTAAGAACCTTCCATAACATGCAAAAGTACTCTGATAGATGTGGAAAGACATGCTAGAATGATTTTTCAATCAAATTAATATAAAGCTTACGGTGGTAAGCGCCATATGTGCATAATAATAGGATTCCTTGTCGAAGGACCATTTTGGGTTCCATGAAACTCCTAGTGGGCTTCAAACCTACTTAGAAGAAAAATAGAAGATCGGATGTTGGCCCATTTGTATTTAGCAAGCTAGTGCATTGATGGGCCAAGCAATCCATTGGTCCAAAATAGTTTCCATACTTGGGCTTAGAAGTAAATGCAGGCTCGGCCTAAGGCCCCCATAAAAATAAAAAGCCCCTCAATTATTCAAAAATCTTAAAAATTGTAGGATGACAAATCATTCAAAAAAAAAATATAAGCGGATTTCAGATTCTTTCTCCTACCTCTAAAAACAAAAAAGCCTCCAAAATATTGGGCAAATAGAAATTTAACCCAATTGAAACTCTCAAATTATTTTAACTGTGTTGATTAAGTAGATTAGCTATTATCAATTGTTAAAGAGATATTATTAAAACTTAGATAATTAAATACTAAGTAATATTGCACCTTAAAAAAAATCTTTTTAAAACCAAAAAAATATTATAATATAGAAATTTAAATAATAATAATAATAAAATTAACTTTCAATACAAGGAAAGTTAATTTTTTTTTTTTTTTTTGAGAATGAAGAAAAGTGACTTTGTGAGGCAAAAGATATACTAATGGAATACCCTCTTTTTTGAAAATGTTTATATTTGTGGTGAGCTATCCAATCATCAGAGAGATTTTTGATGTAAATATTTTTGCATCTGTTAGAGATATATATTAGTCATATTAGCCCAATGTAATATGCCCAAACCCATTCCTACTTGTGCTAGTAATATAGGGTTTAATTGCCTATATATACTCATGTTAGGGTTCATTGTAACACATATTATTATACTACACTCTTATACAATAAAGATGTAGCCTTTAAGGAATTCCTCCGTGGATGTAGGCCGTCAAGGCTGAACTACGTAACCCTCGCGTTATTGATGTTCCTATTCTATGCTTTCCCTTCCGCATTCACTCCAGCATACACAACATGGTACAACATATTGCGTTGCTAATAATAATACATTTAACATGGTATCAGAGCCAAACTTCGTTCTTTGCATCAAACAAACATCTCTACCAAGCAAAAGAAGATTCTCACGTGCACATCACCATCAGAAGTCACACATGCTTGTCCACTAGATTTAGACTCCATGGCATCTTACAGCCACCGTGGCTCAGTGCTGTGTCCAAGATCCACAAACTCAAGCAAACCCGTGACATCAATCTTAGATTTGTGCAAATCAATCCTTCGCCTGATGAAACCAACAAGACAGAAGCGCTTCACGACATATCGCGACCAAAACCCAGGAACCTGGAATCTAACGGCCACTGTACGCACCTCCACGCGCTGACAAAGCCTCCGGTTGCTCCACCCACGCACCGCCGAAGTTCTCAGATTCAGACTGGATTATGGTACAAGCGCCGCTCTGTCGGCCTCATAACCCTCCGATCTACAAAACCTGAGAAGCCTGGCAGCCGAAACAAAGACACGCGCCTCCAGCTTTTCTGGCATCTCCTACACGCGTCGGCGGACTATTCGCATACGCCACACTCGCCGAAAACTGCTGCTGATGTCATCCATGACGTCATTTGATGACGTCAGCAAAGAGCCACGTCAGCCCTAGACACTTCACCAGACACATCAGCTAACCACGTCAGCAGTGTTGCCTCGTTAGCACCACTCCACCTAGCTGATCATTGACCATGACCGACCCGACCCGGACCACCCAGATCTGACCTGTGAGCTCTGACCGTTGACTTTGACCAGATTCGTTGACTTTCGTTGACTTTGACTTATGGGTTGAGTTTTGACCGAAAGTCAAAATTTCCAAAAGGGACTATCTTGCTCAATTTTTCGCGTAGATTCCAATTTTGGAATCTGTTTCTTCATTTGAAGCTCCGAAATTGGTCAATTGGCACATTCTTCATTGTGGTTTCTTCAACGGCATTCTTCAAGGCATCACCAAATGATTTTCTCATGCTTATCCAACCTCAAGCCTTCATCGAGCTTTCGCCTTGAGTTTGAGGGAGGGTGTTAAAGATATATATTAGTCATATTAGCCCAATGTAATAGGCCCAAGCCCATTTCTACTTGTACTAGTAATCTAGGGTTTAGTCGCCTATATAAACTCATGTTAAGATTTATTGTAACATAGGTTATTGTACTACACTCTTATACAATAAAGATGTAGCCCTTAAGGGATTCCTCTGTGGATGTAGGCCGTCAAGGCTGAACCACGTAACCCTCGTGGCCTAAAGAAAAGATCATTGTTCATGATAGAATTTCAACAGAGTTTTAAGTTTTTAAAACGCGCTCTTAAGCTCCCAAAACGCCTAATTAAACAAACCCTAAGTACAAATTTGACATTCAATTAAAGGTAGTTTAGAATGAAGTAAATGTTTTTTTAATGGAAATGAGAATGTCATGAAACTTCTTGTAAGCAAAATATATAATTTCTGGATAGTGACTGGAAAATGTCGCTGACTGGAAAATGTCGCTTTAACAACCACAAATGTGGTTTAAATCTAATGACTTAATCACCAATGTTGTTGCAAGTTACAGCCATTATTTAATTTTAAGTCCTATAACTTCTGTGACATGATTTTTAATACTAGTTGCGAAGGTCCAATGGATGTGCAAACAAACCAAGCTTTGACAAGAAAATATCCTTCAAGGAATAAAATTCTTCTATCCTAATTTTTATTGCGCCGCTTTATATTATTATATACTCTTCCAATCACAAAGTTTGACGCAATATATTTTTTAATGAAATAACCAAATTTTAAAATGAAAAAAAAATAATAATCTTACACTTGGCAATGTGTATTTAATGATGCATAAAATGAAACATTAAAAATTAAAAATAAGGCAAAGGATTTTCACTTATTTTTAGTGTCCTTGTCTATCCCACTCTCTCACGTCAATTCATATTCAAATTAATGTTAGTAGTAGATTATAAAAAATCCTGTGACACTTTCTATCCAACTTTTAAAAAAATTTATCACAAGTTCTTTTTTAGTTTTTTTTTAACCCAATATTAGTTAGAGGCTCGTTTTGTCTTTAGATACTATTGCAGGATCAAAGGTCACAATAAAAATTCATATCAATTTGACAATAACATTTAGGGTCCGTTTGGAACAGTTTATTTAACTGAAATTGAAAACTTTTTTGCTGAAAGTACTATAAATAAAGCTAAAAAGTTGCTGAAATAGTATAGTGAAACCCATGAATAGTACTAAAAAGTGCAGTAAAACTCATGAATAGTAGCAAAAATAAGTCAAATAGCTAAAAAAACTACTTTTTAAGTCAATACCAAACACATACTTAATTTGTTTATCACCTCACAAATGAATCATTACAAAATATTTTAAATTGGAGATTATGGTAGGTCATGTGTGCAAATTAAGTGTTATTGTGACCTTTCCTTTATTGTTTGGGGGATTTTGTTTAGATATATGGCCTAATTTGATGAATATTAGGCCTTTTCTATGTTACAAGCACACCTTACCTCCGTTTAGTCGTCTCCATCAATTGTGTCGCGCATTAGAATCTGGTTGAGTTCTGCTATAATCTATTTTAATTTTTTTCCTTTTCATTCCTTTTTATTGGGATAAGCTTATTTAAGCCTAACTTGCTGTTTGTTTTCTCTACTTGATGCCATATGTATATGATCTTATCATGGATTTTAATCGGTTCATCTTTGTAGGCCATCTAGAAATTGACTTCCTTTTAAGAGTCTATTTTTTTAAACAATAATTTGGGGTTACATTTTTTTTCCCTGTTCAGTGGAAAGCTCAGTATTATATAGCCAGCTTGAGATTCCTTTTAGGAAGTTCTTGTATCCACAGATGATGCTTGTCCTGCCTTGAACATGAGGTGACTGTTGAGGGTTGACAGTGGAAAAGAGAATTTAGTATGAGGTAGGCTGATTTTTAATTTGCAAGGAGAATTGGCAATCTCTTTGCTTGCTTTGCTTATTTCTTTGTTCCAATGGGGTATAAGCCATGTGCAACTAATTAATTAACAACAGTGGCTCGATCAGTTCCATTAACCCTCTAGTCTAGGCCCTATGCTTCATCTTCTTGGGGATGCAAGTCAGGACTCAACAGGGCTTTGTTGGGAAATGTCCAGCTAATAACATGATATCATTTTGTGAATATAATATTAGTAGCTCCACTATATCTGTGCCCAATACAAAAATTCTAATATCAAATAATAAACCATAACTCTTACCACAACTGTCTATGTATCAGACTATGAGTAGTAGAGAAAAAGTAGTGGGTCCATATGAAAGTGACATGCAGCCAATCACAGTCTATTACATAAAATAATTAAGGCAAAAGTTATGACTTTTTATATGATAGTAAGATTACTTGTGTCCAATATTAAAGACATTGACATGGAGTGAATATGATATAGACCTAAAATTGTGTCAATTATATTGATTAAACTTCAAGCCTTGTTGGTGATAATGCACCATCATGTTGAATGGGGCTTGGGCTGGACTGACGGATCATATGGTTTGAGGTGTGAATTCTAGAGATTTTCCATGCTGGTGAAGAATGTTAGGCAGTCAGCTGTCTCAGCACCTTCTCAGACTCATAATTCAGACCTAGACGAACTTGGTTGGATGTAATCAGTAATGTGAAAAAATATGGGGCCACAAATGGATGTTGAAATATTCATCTTTCAAAGCAATATGTGCAATAAAATCCTTCCATAAGATGCAAAAATGTACTGATAGACGTGGAGAAGAAATGCCAGAATGGGATATACTCATAATTCTACATATTTTTTTAAGGCAAGAAAAGAAAGAGAAAAAAAGGTCATATACACCAATGTGCTGATCCATTAGTAAGACTTGGCGCTAATTAATCTAAATTCTGTTTTTGTAACTTTGGATTACCCACCACTTCTGATCAACTTCTGGATGTAGTGGAGAACTTGCTCACCTTAGATAAGGAAGCAAACGTATTGACTTATTTCTATTTATTTAGTCCAATATATTAGCCCTTTTAACCCAAAAATAAAAAAGTTAATAAGAAAAAAAAACTATAGGATTGTTTAAGGGCCATTTTGTATTCCATGCAACTCCTAGTGGGCTTCTGACCCACTTACAAGAAGAATAGAAGATGGGTTTGTTTGATCCCATTTGTTTATATGTTGCCTAGCTAGCTAGTGCAGAGATGGGCCAGTCAGATTTAATTCATTGTACCAAATTAATTTTTACTCCCAGGCTTTCATTTCTAGCATATTGCCATACGTTATCACCATGTCAACACGCACGCACACATTCCAAATATATATATATATATATATATATATATATAAACTTTCATGGATAAAAAATTATCAACGCTTCCAAGAATTGCACTCACAATAAACATCGCTTTCATTCAGTTGACTCCTTGCTGCTAGTCTGTACTTGCTGTCATGCTAGCAAAAACAGGGGTTTCAGCCGGTTTTACATATTATTGGATTTGAACCAATAACTCTCGCCGTATGAAAGCGAACCGCTAAGTCAAGTAAGTCAAGCTGTGTCAAATCAGAGAAAATAGACTCCTATAAGAGAGATGTTTGGGAAGATGCTATATGGGATGGATGTCGTCTACAAGAGTGACGTAGAAGGATGTATTTATTTATTGTTTTGGGATGTTATTCTATTTGGTCAAAGAGAACTGTTAATTCCTCTATTATTGTTGAGGTTTGCAGATTGTACATATTTGTTTTATTGTGGTTAAAAAAAGGTTAATTGATGCATTTTCTTAGAGCATGAACACTAAATTGTTATAGCAGAGCATGAACACTGACTGAATCCTACTGAATTGTTATAGCAATGTTAACTATTGTTTGTCCAATTTTATATATAATCTCTAATTTCAATGTTTTCTCTATGGTACATTTTTCCTTATATGTGGATCAGATATGCCAATTGAAGAGTGGTTAATAGTATTGCTAACATATAATTTATAAGATTTCCAATTGAAAACCAACATTTTAAAGAAAGTTTGACTATGATGAGAACTATTTTGGTGCTTATTTTTTCTAGCTATGATCACACATTTTGATTGTGGGTCATCTTTGTTTATGATAGGTTTCGTTCCTCCACAACGCATGTTAGTACCAAGTAAATATTTTTTACATCATTTTACAATTGTGAGCAAATTTAAGACTTAACGATATTGAAATTCTTAAGATATCCTATAATGCCAAAGTAGGTTTCTTAATTCTTTAATTTTTAGGTGGTAGTTCTAAATAAGTTGGCTTCATGTTAAAATGATTGGATATGGAATTTTATGGTTGTGTTTTTCTCTTTGATTCTTTCATCAAGATAATGTTCAGTTTTATTTTCATTGTCCAAAGCATATATACTCTATTTTGTGACTTCATTATTCCACTCTAATATTAATGGGAATATTAAATTAAATAGTTAAAATTGTGTTTGGTGTTAAACAAAGTTCAAAAGTGTTTTTACGGTTCATTTGTTTAAACACAACAAGCTTTTTTAGATTTTAGATAATTATAATTGTTAAGCTGGTATACATATAATAAATGAAATTCAGTTTCTAAAGGCTCATCCATTCTAAATACCTTTTTCTTTCCACATGTTTTTGTAAAAGCATAAAGGCAGATAAGACAGATTATGATTTCTACGAAACATATAAATGATCATTCATTGTAATAGTCACTTAAGCTTTTGTAAAAATTTATAAAGGTAACATTTCACTGAAACAGAAGATTTGGAATAGAACTTAGAGACAAAGGTATCAATTGTACTTATACAACTTAAAAAATTTATAATAACCTTTACGTTTCTTTAAAAAATTTCTTTCATATTGCAACACATATTGATGACATGCGAAGTCAAGTTTTTTAATGACAACAACATAAATATAGGGCATTATATTGCATGTTTTATATGAAAGACAAAAGCCAAACGTATCAAAATGATTTTTATGGTGAGTGTTGTAAAGTTGACCCTAAATCATAAAATGACCCCGCGCATTGCGCGGGTTAAACACTAGTATTACTAAAAGCTGAAGCGTAGTGTTTAATACTGTTGTGCTTAGGTTGCGCCACGTCAGCATCCATGTCATTCCAATTTTTTTTTATTTGTCCTACAATTTGAAAATGATTTTTGCAAATTTCAAAATTATAGTAACTCTTGTATAATAAATTTGTATAATAAATCTCAGCTCACTTCTTATTTATTTACTTCCACTATCAAGCCCAACCCAAATCCTTTTCAGCTTAAAGGAAAAAAATAAATAAATAAAAGCCGTGGAAGGTGAAAAGGAAAAAAAAACCGTGGAAGGTGGTAATGTGGAACCTTGAAGGGTTTTGCGTGATACAACGTGAGGAAAGCAAAGAGGCTGAAACCGTGAAGGAAAACAAAGAGTCTGGAATTGTGCTCCCCACCTTCCTGCTTTACTGTTTCGCATTAATGACTGCCTTTTTGAGTTCCTTCCTTCCTGTCTTCCTTTCCACACGGTGTATAAATACTGACAATGCCTACTTCAGTTGAGATATCTCTAAATCTTAGTTCTATTTTGCTCCATTCTTTTGCTTGATGATTTTTGTTTCCCTTATTACATTTTGTTATATGGATTGGTTTGCTGCTCGATTTTGAATCTTTATTATTGTTCTGAGAGTTTAGGACTTTGACAGAGATATAATTGATTAATTAAGAAACAGAGAGAGATAGAAAAGCGTAGGAAAATTGATTGGATATGGACTCTTTAAAGATTATCTATATCTCTGTGCTGTGCTTTGGCAAATTGATTGATAGCTACTATCATAGGCGGTCCGCTCTTTAAGTCTTATCTATATCGAATACGGAGTGTGCTTTGGCAAAACATTGTATACTTTCCTTCTTACTGTTTTTCTTTTCTGTGTCTTATTTTTTATACTAAAGGTAGGTTTTAATTTATGAAATAAGCTATAGTTGGATTGGTACCCAATTAGTTGTGGTGAAATTGTACTTTTGGTTTAGGTTGTATTCTTGTATCTTCTTAGTTTGATTTTCAATATTTATGTAGTTTTGTATAGTGCTTTATTTCCCTTTTTACACTCTGTTTACCTGGCTTCTTTTTTTTTTGGTTGTGCCTCTTTCATTTTGGATAAAGTTTTACATCTACCGATCCAAAAAAAGAAAAAGAAAAAGAAACCAATGAGGGAGCTAACTCAGCTAAGTCCAATCCCTGACTCGGGTGTGTTTACAAGGATAGGAGAGGAGAGGAAAGATGAGAAATGGGGTGGGGAGTTAACCTTCCCCTGTTTGGATGTTTTGAGGGAGAGAGGATTTGAGGGGATTTCATAATATCATGAGTAAAAGCTGATCTTCTTTCAGACTTTGTTTTAATGGACAAATGAGTACACTTATTTTTTATTTGTTCCTTTTAAATGTTGTTATACACAGTATATTTATATATTGATTGCGGCATCATTATTATGTGATAAAAGTCTTTTCAGGTATCATTAGGCTACCACATCTATAAAACCCTAAAACTTAATATCACATGCAAAACACTATAAACTTCAACATCAATGATGTACCAGCGGTGATTAAAGCTTGCAAGGTGTTTCGTAATTATTATGAAGTTAGCAAAAAACTTGGTAAAATTGTTGATGTCTTTTTAGATTTTGTGCAAATGTGATTTTTACTTGATATTGCTTGCTGAAAATGAATGGGAGTATAAGACGTCATCTTTTTGCCATTCATATAAAATCATAACTTTTTTGTTCTTTTGTTAATTACTTTATTTATTGATTAGCTGTTAAGGTGGCTGTCAAACACAATACTAGATCTTAGATAATTGATGAATCTACTTTACTGTGAGACCCAGCTTATATGGATTTTATATTTTTAATGAATTAGTTCTCCAAATGTGTGCTAAGTGTTTATTAGGTAAAATTTGGTTATATAGATGATTCACAAAAATCCTTAATTGTAATTTGAGATGTGACTAACATTTTTCTTGGACTGTGATAAGTGGTATTGAAAATTTTATTTTGTAGATGATGCAAAGACGCATTTTTTTATTCATTTAAGGATCCATATGAGAATTTGTTTGGGAGTTTTTCAGACATTACCATCATCTTCATTCTTCATTGTCAATTTTTTTTTTTTAAATAATACAATTGTTATACTAAGTAAGGGAGGGAGATTCGAACCTTTGTTTTTCGCTTTTATGAGATCAGATATTCTCTCTAAGTTACAAAGCTCTTAGCATTTTTCACTGCCAGTTAACATCTTTGAAAGACAGAAAATGAAAAGCCCAATACGTTTCTGAACCTGTCCTGTAATATTAGAACATAAAAGACTATAATTCAAACCAAGCAGGAAGGCCAAGTGAGTGTACAATGTAGTGTGCACTACTATGGAACTGTTCAAAATTAGACAACTTCATTGCTTTGCATGCAGCAGCTATAATTAATATTTATGCACGTTTTGGTATAACCAAAGCTACCTTGAGATTTCATTTGGGAGGAGAAATTATTTTTATTTTTATTTATTTTTTTGCTAAGTGTGCTTCTTTCAGTTTTCTTTTTGAGTTCTTGTCCAATTAAGCATTTTGTTAACTTTGGTATGAATTTTTCATGTTTACTCAAAGTGAGAGAAAATCTTTTATTTGAAATGGTTGAGATTTAAGGAGCTATTGTTGCCGTTGATATCAATGACAATCTCTACTAATTTTTGCTGCATCAATATTGGTAATCTAAAACTTGACCAATTTGTGTTTTTAATTTAACCTTACTTCGTATAGAAAAGATGGTTTTTAATCTATTCTATATATTTATTTTATTTTGTTGAAGTGTTTGAGTTTGATTTAAACATTTTTTTTCTATCTTTCTATGTCTAACTGCAAAGGTGCAATGAGAGTTAAAGATGTGTGCATCGTTTTCAGAATTACTTGCGATGAGAAAAACATAGAAGAGTGAGTCTATCTTCATTCCCATGAAGTTCTCTTTTCTCCTCCATTTGATGTTAATAGTTTTAGAACTAATCCCATTTAAATTTGATGATTTGTCTACACAAATCTGATGGACTATTTTGTGCATTTTTACAGATCTTGACTCAATATTGTTCAAAATCCTAAATTCATTGATGTGTGCTCTGGCAAATTTTAATTTGAAAGTCAGATTACTTTGAAATTTTCATAGGATTTACTAACATATTCAAGTTTATTATCTATATCCCTTCCCATTTCGCCCTTTTTGTTTTTGTTTTTTTTTGTTTTTGGGTGAATGATCTTAATCTAGCAGATTGCATTGCACTGTTGTTAACTACAAGTATTTTTTTACATGGGCTACTAGTGGACTCTGATTATCAAAATTGGGTATTATTTTAAAAACACTCTCTTTCTTTTTGTATCATTGCGTGCAAGTTTGTATTTTTTTTTTTTTAAAATAATTTCGGTTTGGTTATTAAGAAAGTATAGGGATATAATACATATGATAAGTTTTGGATTTTTATTTAGTATGTTTAGGATTCAAGCATCTTTATATAGTTGTTTGGGCTAAAGTTTAATAGGGATGACGAAGGCTCAATGTGCTAGGATGATGCCTTTGAGAATAGGTGATAGATTCCTAAAAAAGATGAGAAGCTAATAGTTTACAACTTTACATTAAACAACATGGCATTTGGAATTGGAGTTAGAATCCAAAACCTTATGGTAGGAAACATGTGAATGTTCAATTTCAATGAATAAAAGCTCAAGTCATAAAATTTTTATGGTTGTTTGCAGTTGTTCCTCTGAATGATTATTTGATTTAAAGTTTTCTTTCAATCTTTTCTTTTAGGAAGAGTTATTCACTTATCCAAAAAAGGTCTGGGAAGAGTTGTAGAATTTTTTGGATGAATTATGTGGAAACTTTTGCAAATAAGAGGAAACTATACTCAAGCTTTATAAAGTTTTATTCATTTGAAAACTATTTTATCAAATTTAGTTTGTTAAATTCTGATTAAGATAAATGGATAATTCAAAACAATGAGTACACTTATTTTTTATTTGTTCCTTTTAAATGTTGTTATACACAGTATATTTATATATTGATTGCTGCATCATTATTATGTGATAAAAGTTTTTCCAGGTATCATTAAGCTGCCACATCTATAAAACCCTAAAACTTAATATCACATGCAAAACACTATAAACTTCAACATCAATGATGTACCAGCGGTGATTAAAGCTTGCAAGGTGTTCCGTAATTATTATGAAGTTAGCAAAAAACTTGGTAAAATTGTTGATGTCTTTTTAGGTTTTGTGCAAATGTGATTTTTACTTGATATTGCTTGCTGAAAATGAATGGGAGGATTGCCTTTGTTATTGTAGTGGTTTATCTTGAATTGGCTTGAGTTTTCACTTTGTATTTTATTTTTCAAATATTATTAAAACTATGATAGTTCATGTAAAATTAAAAAGCTTTAATGTATAAACTATACTTTCATAAGATTTTCCCATGCATCGCACGGATTTGCGACTAGTAATATTTAAAAGTTGAAACATAACATTTATTATTGATTCGCTCCTGTTGAACCACATCGGGGTAGCATTTTGATCCACTTTAGTCCATTGCAATTTAGCTTAATTTAGAAAATTTAATACATTGTATCAACTATACTCTATTAGAAAATAATCATATAATTTTGAGAAGAGTTCAGGACTAAAACTTATAAGTCCTATTTTTTTTTTTTTTCACGTATAGCACAAGTCTACCACTAATAAGTACTAATAACTAGATGGATAGGTGAGCAAAACCAGACCATTAATATATGGTTCATGTTAATGGGTGTCTTTAATTAGGGCAATCATTAACATACTATTTTAGGAAAAATTGACTCCACTTTTATGAAAAATATAAAAAAAAACGTAAAAAAATTAATTATTTTTTTCTTTTTCATAAAATTTTATACTTTTAGGGTCTATTTGGTTTGATAGATTTTAGGGAGGATGAAAAAAAAAAAAAAAATAGAGGGAGAGAAAAGGAATTTTGGGGATGTTTGATTGGAGGGAGGAGAGAAAAAAAAAATTAGTAGGGCTCAAATATATTTTCTGTGAACCCACCAAAATGCTATCTTCCCAATTTAAAGAGAAAGTATAAAAAAGAAGAGTAGTTACAATGAAATTACTAAACGACCCCTCTATGACGTTTTGGTTGTTTCTTACTTTGTTTTTCTTTCTTTCTTTTTTCTTTTATTTATTTATTTTTCCTTTCCAGCGTGTGATAGTGATGTGTATACAGCTTCCTTTTCTTGTTTTTAGCTTCTTTCGGTTTGGTTTTTTTTATTTTTTTTCCTTTTTTGGGTTTTACTGGAACGTGTCTTTCTTTCTTTTGTTATTTTTTTTTTCTTTTTTTCCTTTTTTTTGGGAACCGGGCACATCTTTTATTTTGTAACAAACTTAGATGATTTTTTTTTGGTTTTAAAAAAAATAATAATAATTGGACATCAATTTTTAATAATAGTACAGGAGTAAATTAATACAAATTCTATTTTTTATCATTCCATCTTTTCCATTCTCCTACTCTTTTATTCTCTTACTTTCTTTATACACGCAAGTCGCAACCAAACAAACCTTAGTACATAGTTAACTTTTGCCACAAAGTCAATATATCCCTTTGCTTCGGACGAAACTTCATCAACTAAATTATGCGATATGCAATGTGAACATTTAGCTTTGTAAATTTCAGGTGAGATGAACTCGTTTGTAAATTTTCTACTATATAAGTGAACATTTAGCTTTGTAATTTTCAGGTTTCACTGATACTTTATTTTACTTGTACTGTGTTGCAACTTTTCATTTATTAGAATAAAATCTAATTCGTCCTAAAATTTTAATAATAAAAAAAGTTTGTATTTTGCATAGTTGGGTATATCGAAGTCTTATTATAGTTTCTTGTTTCAAAAAAAAAAAAAAAAAAAGAGTCTTACTGTTCAAAGAAAAAAAAAAGTTTTAGGGGGTGTTTTGTAGAGGAGTTTGAGTAATATTGTTTATAGTTTTTTGAAATATTTGTGAGTGAAAAAGTATGTGGAAATGTGTGTAATGTTATTTAAAATGTAAAAATGTGAGTTTGAGTTTATCTACCCAACAGGTCCTTAGTTTCTCAATTGGGCTTCCAAATACTATATTGGATATAAAATCTTTGAAATAAAAAGTTATGGTAGCGGCATTTGTGGGTAATATACCATATGTACTTCCATACTTTGGTGCAAATGCTTTGTCAGGATGACCAAATTAGAGGTACTTCCATCTCTTTTGAGTGTCAGTGTGTAATTTTTTACTTTCTAATTTTTTAGTGTTTTAGGAAATATAGTTGGCATATTCTTGAAGTTATTTATGGTGCTAGTATGTGGATCCTTAATAGTGAAGTATACCGTTAGGTAGTAGCAAAAAAAAAATACATTGAACTTCTTGTTGAATCCTAAAATGAAATAATGCAGTAAAAGAAACAAGATGATTAAAAAAAAAAAAAAAATTTAATAGGCAATTCTCATATTTTCATAATTGGTAGTGTTTCTCAAAAAAAAAAATTCCTTCACATCTCACCGTTTGCTGCGATTGGGATTGGGTATTCTGTTCATATGACTTGGCCATTGTGTGTGTAATATTATGCGATATGAAATGTGCCTGTGTGGCAGTTTTCTAACTACATTGTGTTTGGACAGGAATGTTTGAGGACAATATTCTCTTTGTGAACGTTTCAAAAACTCCCAATGTGAAGGTCATTGTGCAGAACCTATTAAATTATAAGGATGTGCAGCTTAATTTTCAAATTCAAAGTGATGAAGATGCAATCGACCAGCTGTCACAATTGCTGAATCATCTTGGCCCTAATCCTATATTGTTGATCCTAGATGATGTCTGGCTCGGATCAGAATCCCTTCCTGAAGAGTTTAATTTTGATCTTCCCAATTACAAGGTTTTGGTTACTTCAAGAACTGCATTTCCAAGATTGGAATTTACATATCACTTAAAACCACTAGATGATGTTGATGCAATGACTCTTTTTCATCGCTCAGCAATCAGCATCCCTACATGATGAGAACTCTTATATTCCAGCAGAAGAAGATGCCAAAAAGGTACTTTGTCAATCTGTGAGAGATATATATAGCTTATCAATATATATATACACACACCTGCTAAAATTATGTTTTCACTTTTCATACATACACATACATTTAAGCTTTGCTTGGGCCAAAAATAACCCCTGTAACCTCCAAACAATAACTGAGTTTATTTGTTTCCTTGAATTGCAGATAGTAAGAGGCTGTGGGGGATTAAGCATGCATCATAACTAGAGGTAGTTCTTATATCCACAGATAATGATTTTTCCACCGTGCCTTGGCCGTAAGGTGACTGTTGAGGGTGACAGTGGTAGAGAGAATTGAGCATGAGGGACGCTATTTTTTTGAATGGATAATTGGCAAACTCTTTGCTTGCTAAATGGTTTATTTCTTGGTTCCAATGGGGCATATGGCTATGTTCAACTACAACAGTGACTAGCTAGATCAGTTCCATTAAATCAATCTCTTAAATTTTTTTTTTTTTTTGAGTAAAATCAATCTCTTAATTTGATCCTTGTTAACTATTAACTAATTTTGTTTCTTCATTTTATTGATTAAAAATTTGTAATTGTGGTTAATTACTTAATTAAGATTATGGAAAAACATAATTATAATATTGAGTCTAGATTGAAATTTTTTTTTAAAATTATTTTTACTTTCAATCTTACATATTAATATTTCCCTTGTTGAACCAAAATTCTAGCTCCACCAGTGTCTCCGACTCTCCATCCTTGTTTGACTTACAAATAAAAAGCTTTGATGTCTTGAGACCCATTCTTCTTTGTGGCTTTAATTTATGTGGCCTTTCCACTTCATTCGTTGTATATAGCCACTTTTTTTTTAGAGGGGAAAGTATATAGCCAATTTGAGATTACTTTGAGGCAATTATTAATTTATTATCTATAATTGGAAGAGAGATTCTCATATCCCAACCCATGCTAGCTATGTGTTGCTTCAAGTTGGCTGCAACCTTATCGGATGAGATTAACTCCATGATCATAAAAAGCCACACTTTGGCAATAAAATATTACTGTCTAGCTAGCTATCTACGCTCTCATGTCAATTCATAATCAAATTTAGCATGAGGGAAGCTGATTCTTTTGCATGGAGAATTATCAAACTAGTTGCCAATGGGGGCATATACCATATGTACATCTATGACAGTGGCTAGATCAATTCCATTAATCCTCTTTCAAGAGGGCTTTGTTCGTAATGCTCAGTTAATAACATGACATTAGTAGCTCTGTAGAATCAGTAATTGTATCTTGCATCATTTGTAAAGTAGGTTTCCTGAAATACCTTTGTGAAAAATCAAATCCTAATATTAAACCAAATATGGCTTATTTTGCTTGATTTCGCACTCTTCTCCCAATGTGTTATATCACAAAACAAAACAAAGTTTTTTTTTTTTTTTTGGTGTTAAAATTTCTCTCTCAAATCTCGGCAAAATCAATATTTCATCAGTTAAATTCCACTGACATTTTGCTTACAAATTTTCCAATATTTTCCGTTCGACTTGAATGTCTGGGGAATTTGTTGTAACTGGTGTGGGGGAATTTTCGACTGCCAAAGTCATAGAAGACTATGCTACTGGTAATGCAGCTTGATGCAAGTTGGGTGATTGAAAAAGGTAGTAGATCGATGGAGAATAAGCAAAGGATGTAGTGTGAAACATATGAGGCAATGCATGGATGCTGAAGCCTTCATCTTTTGAGGTAATATCTCCAATTATTAACCTTCCACAAGATGCAAAAGAAAGTGCTCTGATAGATGTGAAAAAGAAATCCTTCAAGGAGGAGGAGTTGCTAATCAAAGGATAAAGCTTACATATTACAACGGTAACATACCAATATATTATAGACTTGTATTTTACAGGATTTATCCAAGGGCCATTTTTTGTTCCATGAAATTACTAGTGGGCTTCAAACTCACTTACAAGAAGAATAGATCTTATAGGGGTTGGTTTGGCCCATTTATATCTAGCCTAGCTAGTGCTCTAGTGCACTGATGGGTTAAGCAACCAATAGGACCAAAATAATTTTCACTCCTGGCTTTTAAATTTAGGGCGTTTGGTTCATTGTGTGCTTTTAATATAATGCACATTACGATGATGTAACATTAAAATTTTTAGTTTATTTTATTTTTTTTAACTTTACTATAATTTAAAATTACAAAATATATCACATTATTTTAATCTCATCATATTTTTAAACAATATGATGTTGTATTCTTGTATTGAGACTACATTAATACAAAATTATGGGAAAAAATGTTTACACACTTCCTAAACTTTAAAGCAGTGGCCAAGACACCCCCAAATTTTTATATTGGCTAATTTACTCCTTAAACATTCTACAACTGCTAAATCAATACATCAGATAGTTTAACGTTAAAACATGGGATTATTTAGAAAATAACCATCAAACCCAAACAATATCATTAGTTAGGCAAACTTTCAAACTAATTTCGTTTCTAACAATTCGAGTACTCTGGAGTTGAGTTCACTGTAGCTATTCCGTTGCTGAGGTGGCAGAAAGCGAGTCCAATGAACTCGTTTTCTATACATAGAAATCGAGTCCAGGGGACTCAGTTTCTATACAAAGAAATCGAGTCCTTTGGACTCGATTTCTTTGCATAAAAAACGAGTCCGTTGGACTCGATTTTGACGTTCTCCTTTCCTACACAGCAAACCAACAGTGCTCTATTTTACTCTCCACAAAACAGAGCATACCGACGGACTTGCATATTTCCGAAACATGCTGAATTTTCTCCTGTCATTCATTGCCTCTCTTAAAACACAGCTGCTAAAGACTTGGGCGCTGCCGACGTTGATTGAAGCTTACCATCTCGTCTTGGTCTGGGTTTTTTTTTTTTTTTTTTAATATTTTAATTTTGTAATAAATAATTTTCTTCCTAAATCCCATATAGATATTACAGTGTTTGATTTTGTTTCTCTATGTTCCTTCTCACAGGAGCTCAAGATGTCAAATTCATCAACATCGATCAGACCAGCCTCTCCTATCTAATTCTAATCTTGGTCAGTTTTTTTTTTTTTTTTTTTTTGCTGTGACTTTTACTTATCTAGAAGATTATGATTAGTGTTTTGATGTCTTTTTCCACCGATTATCTGTGCTCCCAACAAGTAAAAGGCAAGCTGCTGCTCCATTGGCTCGGGCAAAGGCAAAGGCAATAGAGATGAGACTTTAGAATACCGACGGACATGCTCTGTTTTACTCTCCACAAAACAGAACATACCGAATTTCAATTTTCTACTCCTTCCTTTATGTATTTTTGTTTCCGAATCTCGTGGTTGGATTTCTATTCTTGTTTGTGCTGTGGCTTAAGTTGTGTGGAGTCCTCGTTGTTGCTGTGTCCCGTTGTATATGGATTCTATTGCGATCTTCCTCTGTCATTGAATATTAAGTCCAATGGACTTGTTTTTTATGCATAGAAATCGAGTCCAGAGGACTTGATTCCTATGTATAGAAACCGAGTCCAGAGGACTTGATTTCTCTGTATAGAAACCGAGTCCTCTGGACTCGATTTCTATGTACAGAAATCGAGTCCTCTGGACTCGTTTTCTGGCAAAACACAGAATAGCTACAGTGAACTCGACTTCAAAGGACTCGAATTGTTAGAAACGAAATTAGTTTAAAACGGTGTCTAACTAATGATATTGTTTGGGTTTTATGATTATTTAAAAAAAAAAATCCTTAAAACATTAACAGAAGTGGCATGTGAGACTCACGTGAACTCGACTTCAAAGGACTCGAATTGTTAGAAACGAAATTAGTTTAAAACGTTGTCTAACTAATGATATTATTTGGGTTTTATGATTATTTAAAAAAAAAAATCCTTAAAACATTAACAGAAGTGGCATGTGAGACTCACGTGAAATTAAAAAGCCACACTGTCCTAAGAATCTGAAACACAATAGAAATAAGAAAGAAGAAAGACGGACAGACCTAGGTCTAACCGGCAGTGAGTAGAGAGAGAGGCGATAGAACCATGTGATAAAAAAAAAGCTTGTTTTGATTCCCTTTTGAAAATTTTTTGGTTGATGTTCGGATCGATCACAAAAACCCAACTCATCTTAGCGACCCATCAAAAACATCTCTTTTTAATCTTTTCTCTTGATTCTCTTTTGGCTTTTGCTACTTTAGTTATTTGATATTAGGGAATAGATTACCAAGTTATATAACAATGGGAATCGATCTCATTTTTTGGCATCATATTAATTATTGTAATGAATAAAATAATGGGTTGATGCTTGATGGACAAATACGTGTTGGTATGGGAGAGAAATTTTTGGGAAAGTATGAAGGAAAATGGAACCTATCAAAAGACACATTTGCCTATTAGATTTTCACACTGAGAAAACATAAAAAATAAAAATGAGCCACGGATCAACAAAACGAGTCAGCTTGTTCTGAACCCACCAAGGCACCTTCAGGATACAAACGGCGAGACGATGGCGTGATAAAGAACTAGGCGCCGACACGCCGTGCCGCAGTGGCTCTAGTTCTACTGCCTCTCTCTCTCTCTCTCTGTTCATCTTTTTTCTTTCTATCACGTTCAAATTTTTGGGACTGTTCTATTTTTTATCTCAAAAAAATAAATAAATAAAAATTGGGACTGTTTTTTTTTTTTTTTTTTGAGTTCACGTGAGTGTCATGTGCCACTTCCATTAGTGTTTTACCGTTTGATTAACTGATATATTGATTTGGCAGTTGTGGAATATTTAAGGAGTAAATTAGTCAATATAAAAGTTGAAGGGGTATTTTGGCCACTACCCTAAAGTTTAGAGGGTGTGTGAGCATTTTTTTCAAAATTATAATAACGTAATATTACTGCATAATGTAATATTACAGCAAACCAAACGCGACCTTAACATTTTTATGTATGTCACTTAACACTACAACACTTAGGCTCACCTTCCAAAAATTATGATAAAATAAAACTTTCATGGGCAAAAAATTATTAGTGTTTTCAAGAAAAGCCCTCAAAAGGAATGCATGAGATAAACCTTATGCATGACTTTATTTGGAAAGAAATCAACTTTACGTGTCTTCTACGTATGCTTAAGAAAGAACAAATTTCAAATTTGTGAGAATTTTCATATTTTAATCATAAGTGTGAGTCCTAACTAATATTAGTAGGTGATCTTAGCAATATCTCTGTGGTATATTAGGAAGGCTTTATCTAGAAAGAATTTAGGATTTCTTACCTTCTACGTATGCTCAAGAAAGAACACATTTGTGAGCATTCGCAAAAATACAAATGTTTATTAGTTGTTGCATAGTTATATTTCTTAATTTTAAAATTTCTTAATTTGAAAAAAAATATACCATGTAGAAAGCATTTATAACTTTATGGCTATATAAACCCAAGGTCTCCAAATCAGTTTTCAATAGAAGAAAAGCAATTTGTGAGTTGAAAAGAAACAGTGATGAAGTACCCCTCTTTTTTGAAAATGTTCATCATTTTTATGAGCTATCCAATTTTAAGAGAGATTTTTGGATGCAAATATTTTTGTGTGAATGATGCTAATGGCCCATAAAAAAGGTCATTGTTCATGATAGAATATCATGAGTGTCTCCTGTTATATTGTTTTCATAACATCAACGGGTAAGTTATTATTTTTTAAATTTTATATCCTACCTTTGTTCTTGTGTGAATATTACTGATTTTTTATTTATTTATTTATAAGTTATGCATATTTGTTTCTTGCTCGATCGATATTTTCCGAATTATATCTGATTATAATTGGTTGTTTCTTGAAGGCTGGGAGAGCACATATGTATTGCATGTTCAGATAGTTTGGAGAAAGAAACCAGTCCAAGAATCGTTTCCTAAATAAAGTATAAATAATTGTATCCCCTCCCCACTCCCCAGCCGAGTGAAAGAAATTATTAAAATAAAGAAGTTGTCTTAACTTTCAAAAATCATCGAAGCTTCTTGTCCAATAGAACTTGTCCCTTTTTTTTTTAGTTATTTTTTTGTTGTTGATGCTTTTGCTTTTTTACCTTTATTTATAGGAATGCTTGTTGGCCGACAAATTATCGTTTAAGCATCCTTGCAAGTTACAAGTATCTCGCAATTGAATGACACATAAAATAAATGATTAACGTTTTTGCTTGCTAAGTGGCTTATTTCTTGGTTCCAAATTCCGATGGGGCATAGACTATGTGCATGACGACAGTGGCTAGATCAAGATGGAGGTCCAGACTCAGGAGTCTATGTGGCTTATTTTGCTTAATTTCTCACTCTTCTCCTAATATGTTATATCACAAAACAAAACAAAGTATTTTTCATGTTATATTGTCTCTCTAATCTCTGCAAAATCAATATTTAATACATTCAATTCCACTTCCTGTATTTCATGTTTGACATGAAAGGTTAAGGTCCAATGGATGTGCAAACAAACCATGCTTTGACAAGAAAATATCCTTCAAGGAATAAAATTCTTCTATCCTAATTTTTATTGCGCGGCTTTATATACTCTTCCAATCACAAAGTTTGACGCATTATATTTTTTAATGAAATAACCAAATTTTAAAATGAAAAAAAAAAAAAAATGTCTTACACTTGGCAATGTGTATTTAATGATGCATAAAATGGAACATTAAAAAATTAAAAATAAGGCAAAGGATTTTCACTCATTTTTAGTGTCCTTGTCTATCCCACGCTCTCACTTCAATTCATATTCAAATTAAATTAATTAATGTTAGTAGATTATAAAAAAAATCCTGTGTTACTTGCTATCCCACTTTTAAAAAATTTATCACAAGTTCTTTTTCTCGAACCCAATATTAGTTAGAGGCTCGTTTTATCTTAAGATACTATTGCAGCTTCAGAAGGTCACAATAAAAATTCATATCAATTTTACAACAACATTTAATTTGTGTATCACCTCAAAAATGAGTCATTACAAAAAATTTTAAATTGGAGATTATGGTGGGTCATGTGTCGAGTGATAGACAAATTAAGTGTTATTGTGACCCTACCTTTATTGTTTGGGGGATTTTGTTTAGATATGTGACCTAATTTGATGAATATTAGGCCTTTTTTATGTTACAAGCACACCCTACCTCTGTTTAGTTGTCTCCATCAATTGTGTCGCGCGTGAGAATCTGGTTGAGTTCTGCTTTAACCTATTTTAATTTTTTTTCCTTTTCATTCCTTTTATTGGGGTAAGCTTATTTAGGCCTAACTTGCTGTTTGTTTTCTCTACTTGATGCCATATGTATATGATCTTATCATGGATTTAAATCGGTTCATATTTGTAGGCCATCTAGAAATTGACTTCCTTTCAAGAGTCTATTTTTTAAAATAATAATTTGGGGTTATATTTTTTTTTTCCCTGTTCAGTGGAAAGCTCAGTTTTATATAGCCAGCTTGAGATTCCTTTTAGGAAGTTCTTATATCCACAGATGATGTTTGTCCTGCCTTGAAGATAAGGTGACCGTTGAGGGTTGACAGTGGTAGAGAGAATTTAGCATGAGGTAGGCTGATTTTTAATTTGCAAGGAGAATTGGCAAACTCTTTGCTTGGTTAGCTTATTTCGTTGCTCCAATGGGGCATAAGCTATGTGCAACTAATTAATTAACAACAGTCGCTCGATCAGTTCCATTAACCCTTTAAGCTCTATGCTTCATCTTCTTGGGGATGCAGGTCAGGACTCAACAGGGCTTTGTGGGAAATGCTCAGCTAATAACATGATATCATTTTGTGATTATGATATTAGTAGCTCCACAAAATCTGTGTCCAATACAAAAATTAGACTGTGAGTAGTAGAAAAAAAGTAGTGGGTCCATATGAAAGTGACATGCAGTTAGTCACTGTTTGTCACGTAAGATAATTGTGGCAAAAATTGTGATTTTTTATGTGGTAGTAGAATTACTCGTGTCCAATATTAAAGACATTAACATGGAGTTAATATGATATAGATCAAAAATTGTGTCAATTGATTAAACTTCAAGCCTAGTTGGTGATAATGCACTATGCACCACCATCTTGAATGGGGCTTGGGCTGGACTGACGGATCATATGGTTGGAGGTTTGACTTCTAGAGATTTTCCATGCTGGTGAAGTCTCAGCACCTTCTCAGACTCATAATTCAGACTTAGACTAACTTTGTTGGAAGTAATCAGAGATGTGAAAAATATGGACAAATGGATGTTGAAAATTTGAAATATTCATCTTTCAAAGAAATATCTGCAATTACAATCCTTCCATAAGATGCAAAAATGTATTGATAGACGTGGAGAAGAAATGCCAGAATGGGATATCCACATAATTCCTTTTCTTTTTCTTTTTCTTTTTTGTTTTTTCTTTTTTTTTTTTTAAGTAAGAAAAGAAAAGAGAAAGAAAAAGGTCATGCACTCATAACTATAGGATTGTTTAAGGGTCATTTTGTATTCCATACAACTGCTAGTGAGCTTAAGACCCACTTACAAGAAGAACAGAAGATGGGTTTGTTTGAGCCCATTTATTTATATGTAGCGTAGCTAGCTAGTGCATAGATGGGCCAGTCAACTCATTGTACCAAAATAATTTTCACTCCAAGGCTTTTTTTTTTTTTTTTTTTTTGTAATCACTCCAAGGCTTTCATTTCTAGAATTTTTGCCATATGTTACTTAACCAGGTCAACACCCACAAACACATTCCATATATATATATATATATATATATATATACTTTCATGGATAAAAAATTATCAATGCTTCCAAGAATTGCATTCACAGGACTAACATCACACATAGCCGTATTTAAAAAGAAGACAATATGCTAAAGACCTTATAGTTAAATTAGCATCTCTTCATGTACAAAATATTTGGAAGTTTAAAAGAATAAAGTATTTAAACTATTAACAACATATTGTAATTATCTCTTTAAAAAAAAAAAAAAAAATCCAGATTACTTATCTTATACATATTCTCTCTCAAGAAAGAAAGCATTTATGAGCATTTGCAAAATTAATTTAATAACAATTTTGAGTCCTATATATATTTTAGAAAGTGCTCTTCGCAGTATCTTTGTAAAACATCACGAATTAATGCATATATAGATTTTTATTAGTTGTTGCCTAGTTGGTTGGATCTTCTTGCCCAAAAAAAAAAAAAAAAAAATTGCAAAGATAGAAAGAATGATAATACGTAGATTTAAGCATATCATATCGGACTTAAGTATTTTTTATCAACGATACAAATGACCAGTCAAAGAAAAGATAGTTGCTCATGACAGAACACGATAAAATATGAAGAAAGTATTATAAAAAAAAAAAAAATATATATATATATATATATATATATATATATATATATATGAAGAAAGTCTCCTATAATATGGTTTTCAAACCTACAATGGGTAAGTTATTATATTTTTGAACTTTGTATTCCCATCTTTTGTTATCGTATGGATATTGCTGATTATATTTTTTTTCAAGGAAATTTATTTTATTTTATTTAGTTATACATATTTGTTTCTTTTTGGATTCATATTTGCTGAAATATATCTAACTATAATAGGTTGTTCCTTGAAGGCCTGAGATGACCATATGTATTGCACGTTCAGAAAATTTGGAGAAGGAAGGCAGTAAAAGAAATATATGGTTATCACTAATAATATAATTGATATAATGGGGGTAATTTTTCATAACCATATGGTTTCTTTTCGTATTGGTATAACCAGCCGATCGGTCAACTGTGCAATGCACAAGAAAGTTAAATAGGCATTTATTATGATTGTGTTTATATATGAAACTATATTATAGTATTAGGCAATTATCATAATTGTGTTTTAATATGAAATCATATATTTTATTATTTGAAAAAATATATATATAATGTAACAAGATTTTAATAGAGGGTTCAAATATAAAATAATATTTTAATTCTCTATTCCTTTTTTTTTTTTTTCTTTTTTCTTTTTTTCTTTTTTTTCTGTTCTTTATTTAGGAAGAGCTTACTAGTGGAAAACTTATCACTTAAGCATCCTTGCCATACAATTGAATGACACATTAATAAAGGAATGCTCATGAGGATATTCAATGGAATTACATTAGTTTAGAAATGAACCAACCTTACACCACTTTGGTGGAAATCGAATTCCTCATGCATATAATTTAGTAAGAATTTGACATCCAATTGAAGTTAGTCTAAATTCAAGAAAATTTTGAACTCAAACCTTCGTTCTATTATGCTCTGGCTTAAAGCTTTGAGTTTGGTTTGTAAAGCAGGTGATCTAACAAACAGGAAAACCGTAGAACCTTTGTTATCTTCAATTTTAAAATACCAGATTATCCTTAAAGAATGACGAAAAGAAATACAAACACAGCTCTATCATATATGCTATGGAGACGCACACAAAGAATTACAAAAGTCAATTTCATTCAAATAATTGATACAGTATAAAAAAGTTCAATCCATTTACAGCCATAAACATAAAAGCTACCACAGGAATGAGAATGAGGGATTCAAATCCTTAAACCACATTTGCAGGCAGGATAAGGAAGAACATGGCATTTTTTTCAACTTTATTTACAGTGATGGTATATAGACGGATGCTATACAGCTGACTAATGTAAAGCAATCACTATGATTAATGAAATAAAGAGAGAGGTGGGCATTAAATTTGAGTTGCTCTTTTCCATCTGATCAGAAAATTATCTGAAAATTATCTGGAATACCAATCAAAATTTGAGGTTGATTTCTGGGACAGGAAATCTAGATGGGATTGCTGGTGGTCTGTTCTCTTGCAGGCCATCAGTAAATTTACAATCTCAATGACTTTGGAGACAAAGGCCTTCAATCCTATCCCGGTTATACACAAAATTTCGTTCCTTTCAAGGATACCCTATTTCATCACTCATCTTTCTCAGCAATTACCACAAATACATCCTTCAATGACCACCTTCGTCTCTTGCTTTTAGCAGGGGGATTGATGACAGCTCTCTCAGCATTGGCAAAACGATAACCAATCACAATCTCCCTCCTTTGTCGGGCTCGTAAGAGTATCTCATAGAAACTCAATTCCTCCCCTTCACGAAGATAGAGATCTGCTTGTCTTATATGCATCTCATTCCCCTGATAAAAGCCAAAACATTTATGATTGATTAAATAGATAACTTTGTGCGCGCGCGCGTGTATTGATAGGTAAACAAAGTAAAGTATGCAACCCATTTACATGGATAGTATTACTAAGGCATGGACCCCTGAAGCACTAGCCAAAAGCATGTGTTAACACCCAATCAATATATTCACACCTAATGTTCCTACTTTGGCCCCCTCTCTTTTTTTTTTTTTTTTTTTTTGCATTTTCTTCCTTTAGATGCATATTCACATATTATAAAGCTCTCTCAATTGAAAGAGGAGGGATTGGGGATTGTTCAAAATTGACAATTAGGCCAACAAGCTTCTGGCCTCCCACGGTGTTTGTTTCTCAGTTTTGGTATACTTGATAACACCATGAAAGAAAAACAGGCACAGATATCTTACAGCTCAAAGAGAAAGCAACTGATAAAAACCATATGGAATAGAGAAATGAAGAAGAAAAATATAATGTTGCAACTAACAAAGGCTACAAGAGCATCAAAGAAAGATTATTGTTCAAACATCAAATGTCAAAGCAAAGTTTACCAGGCCTAACAGTTAAGTAGTTGGGAAACTACTAGATAATCCATAATTTAGTTAAAATGGAATTTCTGCGGACTTTTTGAGGATATTAAAATAAGGGTCCGGTTAATGTATGCCCTTTCTAAGAGAAACTTCTCTATCACTATAGGAACTCCATTAACTTATGCTCACAAAAGAACCGGCCCCCCAAAGGAACAAACTTTTAAGGAATTTTAACTCCAGAAATTTGTCATACAACCTGGGCAGAGTGGCACAAATTTGGTCAGCTGTGGAAACATTCTGGCGTCTCAATTATTTGTAGCCTTTGACAAGTGTTTTTGTAGATATTAAACATACAGATTTATGTGCACGAGGATCCACATATGAACAATTTAAAAAGTTTCATGTGCATTCATTGCAAGTTTTCTATGTGCTGTGTGTGCATATCTCATTATATCATCAGAAGAAGACTACCTCCTCAGCAAAGAGCTCTTCTAATACATCATTTATTTGTCGATCCTCTGCAACCATGGCCAGTGCCATGCTGACAAGCTCATTTGATAAAACATAATCGCTGATCTTTGACATGGATAATAAATTTTTTGTCCTTGGATCCAGAATTTCACTGATTATAACTGATTTATCTGAAGCTTGCTGCATATCTCCTATCCAAGACCCTTGTGAGAAGCTTCCTCTATGAACTTGAGTGTCTCTGAATGGGAGACGTTTTGCCTGGAAAAAAATTTTGCTCAGAATTGATGAAAGGGTGAGAGATGAATCATAACTCAATCTCATTGGCAAGCACTGTGATATACTGTCTAACACTAATCTCAATAATGCAACAAAGAAAGAAGCATCTATTTCAAATCATGGCCTACTCTTAGTGTCTGTTTAGCTAGCTTATTTTTTGCCAACTTATTTTACTATTCAGCTTATTTTTGCTACTATTCATGGGTCCCACTGCATTTTTTTTACTATTTATGGGTTTTACTGTACTATTTCAACTAACATTTACCTTTATTTACAGTACTTTCAGATAAAAGGTTTTCAATTTCAGCAAAATAAACGGATCTCAAACAGACCCTTAATCTCATATTATGGACAAAGGAACGCAAGCCAACATTATCCAACAAATTCTATACAAGTATTGGAAAAAGGTTATAGAATATTTGAAATCTAATCTGATTCTTGAGTCCATTGTTGGTCTAGAAATAATGCCAAAACACCCAAAGTATAGAAAGCATTGAGATGGGTGATATTAGGAACAAAATTTGAAGAGCTAAGTTTAAAGCTGATGGATAAGCAGACAGCTATAAGTAGAATTGATCATTATAATCAGAATAACTCATTATCAAAATGGAACACTCTAATAGGAAATATTAAAGTAGAAGAAATAATGCAAAAGAGGTAACGATTTTAATAAGGTTCACAAAGGTCCATTAGACGATCTAATTTTAAGGAAACTACCTGAATGTCACGAATTAATAGTAATGTGGCAAGAGATCTGGAATCAGCTTGAATTGCAGAATCTTCCACAGATTCATCAGCCAGAATCAAGATCTGTAAAGACCAGAAACTGCATCAAAATATCATAAACCTAATTTATGATTCTCACAGCCTGATTTACTGCATTAAGAAGGTAAAATTATGGCACTGTTCAGGAGAGGTATGCCATAGACTACTGACATGGTTACATTAATCCAATTAGTTCTTTCCCATGGGAGATCCTGTTGGTGGTGCCAATACTTCCACAAGAATCACAAGTCCTCAATCTCATTAACTATGAAAATTGTTCCTGAATGCCACCCTAATGCAAATGTTTATAAAGGAGAAGCTAAAATTTAATGCTACTTACTGAATCAAAAGATTGCAGGGGAAGGCTTTCTAAATGACGCCGTATTACAGCATTTCCCTCGCGATGAACCAAGGATATATTCACCAATCGGTTTATGTCAAGTCCACCATCAGTAAGCTTCTTCTCCCTCTCCTTTTCAAGAACATCATTGAACATCCAAAGCTCTGAACCAGGTGCTAGAAACGCATCCAATACCTTAAAACATTGATGAATAAATGAAAGTTCAGTATTTCAATTGTTCTACTGTAGCACCAAAGCAGATATAGAAAGTGAAGACAGGGAAAGCTAGTAAAAACTAATTTACAAGTGTCCTGGTTACAAAGATTAAAATAAAATAAAAAAATTTAAAAAGAAAAAAAGTTTTTGACATGACTACCACCATTTCGTTTATACCAAGAACTGGGCCCAAGAAGTATTGGGAGCATGATTGCAGATTTCGTGTTACATTACCATAATCATATCTTCCATATCTCGTCGCCAACCACATAAAAGTATCTTTTCTGTAGATTTTGGAACAAAAAAATCTTTGGGTAGACTTCCTCTCCAAACCTGCAGCATTCAGGCCAAAAGAAGATGGAATTAGAGGCTTCAGTAGAAAGAACTTACCACAATCATATCATCAATGTCCCTCCTCCATCCACAAAGTAAAATCTTCTGTGACTTTCTTGCTGGTCAGGCAATGTTTTTGAATGATGCTTCTTTGACCTGAACGATCAGATTGATCATACCTTTGTAAGTTTTAATTATAGTATGCCTCGTTCACTTAAACTCCATGGTAGGCATCATTCCAACATGCACAAATTAGAAGATCTTTTATTTATTGTTTATTTTATGTTTATTTATATTAGTTTGATTGGCCTAACTGTGACTTATTAACTTTAATTTAACAGGACAACACAAATCATGCTCTCGGATTAGATTGAAGTTATGACTTCACCCTCCACCAGTTGTCAGTTATGAGAGAGATGTCATTTGGTCCCAAAAACATTACACTTATTCTATTTCCTCTTGTATTTAGTTTGTCAAATCATATTTAGTAAAATGGACATGACTACCTTTGCATTAACAATGGGCACCATCGTCAACATACAGTTGTGTATACGATACACAATCAAGGCATACATAGGTTGACAGATCCCACAGCATTGCACACCACTTAAGACTTAAGAGATCAAGTAGGGACAACCCACATGATTATAAAATTCAATTGGTCAAGTAGATGGGTTTGTTTAAACCTTCAAGTGCATTCAACAGCTCTTTATTTCCTATTAGGTTATTGTGATGGTATAAGCATTAGCACCTCAATTTTATGGCATATAACAACAAAAACGGACAATTTTTTTATTTTAATTGATAAGTTACACACACATCTAATGGGTTTTGAACTCAAAACCTTACCCGCAGTCAACTCTTGCAAAAAGAGGAAGTGCCATTTGAACTAGAGCTCATTGGCAACAAACAAACATGCACAATGTATAAATGGTAAAACCTCTTAGTGAAGCTACAATTATATTGTTGCAATATTTATCTTTCTTGCATGTACACTGAACATTTACGTCTAGGGAATCCTTTTTAGAGGAAAAGATCAGCCAATAACCAAAGACTAGTGTTTATAAGGGAGAAATAAATATTTTAATCAATATAATTTGAACCGAACATCTAGCCAAATGCAAGTAACACTCAAATTCTCAATGAAAAAAATATTAGCATGTTCCAGTGCAGTCCAATGGACAATTTCACTTGAACACTAGAAAAGCATATAGTTCAACACAATAGAAAATACTGCAATATGCTGAAGCAAATCTGTATTTTCCCAAGAGATATTGATCATTGGCTTCTTGTAATGTTGACTACTAAATCAACTATATAGCCTATATTTGCTCCTAGCCAAGTCATAGAAACGTTTTCCTAATTCTATTTGTTGCTTCCTTTCCCTTTTCAATCAAAGGGTCTGAATATCACCTGATGTGGACAAAAAGTAATCAAAGTATTTCTTTTTCTTGTGTGCGTGTGCATGGTAAGTGGAGTAAACTAAGTCTCCCACAACAAAATACCCCAACTATGCCACTAAACAAAAACAATTAAAACATACTAGCAGAATATCAAGCAATTTATTTGAAATCTATATGTTCCAAGGAAAATGTAAGCACCATAGGCAGTGCTGCTGGAGAATAGGTGTCATCATCCTCAGCTATAACAAGAACTTCATCGCCTTCTTTTAGGACATAGGAATCCTCAGGATTAAGAACAATTTTACCACCATATGATGCAACCTTCACTCCACAAGGAATGGCGTCAGGAAAACTAATTAAGACATCCTCAAATTGCATGCCATCCAACTGTGGCCATCTCTTGATGTAGAACTCACAATTTACAAACCCAAGAATATCTTCCCAGATCTGCCACAGACAACAACCCATCAGGGGAAAAAAGTACAGACATCCCATAAAAGTAACTAAATGAATCTTATTATAGAACTTAATTTGCATAATATGATGATACAGGGCAGTAAATGAAACTCAAATAACTAGAAATATAAAAAAAATAAATACTAAATTAACATTAAGAAACTATCAAAATAATGTTAAAGGGTGATGGAAATTAACCTGTGCAAGTCCTGGCTGCCGAGCACATTGAATCATCAAACGACCAATTACATCATGAGCCACAACAGTTTGTACAAGATCTCCGCCAACAAGTTTAACAAGGACCTCGTTGTCAAGATCACTAAGTTCCACAACTATGTGTCCTCTAAGCACTTCCTTAACTCCGGTTAGACTTAAAACTGTTCTAAGTGCACGAGCATCACTCTGTATCAGATCAAATGTGAGTTAATAGCAATTTAACCTTGTCTCCTATCTACCATTAAAAATATCAATGTTGTCACTCAGGAAGACCTGGTCAGCATTTCCATCTTCAGCAAGGACAATGATTGCACGGGCCTTGGAGACAGATACCTATGAAGCAAAAGTTGTCAGCAAAATTCATGAAGCTTACATTGATCTTATCATCAGGTAGCTCTTATCCAACAAACAATAATTAGTTCAATGAGGCTGTAGTACATTGTACATCTGAAATTAAAACAACTGCTATGTAAAAATAACTGCTCAACAGACTTGACACTGGGGGCAGAGAAGCTAAAATGACAGAGTTGTAAAAAAGTTTGTGGAATAACTAATTTATATTTTCAAATTGACTTTCAGTTTTTGGGCTTTTTTTTGGAGGGTGAAGGGGGGGGGGGAGTGGTTATACTTATTTGTTCAATTCTCTTTTGGACTGATAAGAAAATAATGACTTCATTCCCCCCCCCCCCCCCCCCAAGAAAAAAAAGAAGAGAGAGAGAGAGCACAAAAAAGGATATACAGAAATCTAAAACAAACTCAAAATAAGAATTATATATTAACAGACATAAAAGTCATTAAAAGTTATGTATTTTGTGGAAGTCTGTAAACACTTTTGCCAAAAGTCTTTAGTAGATTTATTGGAGAGTTACGAACACTTAAGCAGAAGTTAGTATACCGCACTCCAACCAATGATCTCTTTTAGGGATCCAACTTTGCAAGTGGATTGAGATCAGTCAGCAAGCTTACAGAAAGGGATACATAACCAGAAACTAGTAATATGATAAGGCTTATATGTTGAACAACCAAAGTAGGCAGACCTTTTTCAGGTCAGCTAGAATCAAAGGGCTCCCACTTCGGCATATCACTGATGTTCCTTTAAAATTGAATTCCATCTTAGCAATGTCAAGTTCCATTTCCTCTTTGTCTCGCTCAGCCATCACGACAACAATTCCTCCTCCCAAACTCTCGTTGGCTATAGCAAGTTGATTAAGTAGTGATCCCTGAGTGCACAATGGCATCATTAGCAATGGGAAAATATAAGTGTAGAAAGAAAGAAACAGAGTGAGATGTCCTCATACAATGAGCTGGTGGAATCCAAATCGTACCAATTTATGACTCCACCCAAGTATCAAAGTGTGGCTTTTTTCGACCACCTCACTTCTTCCTTTCCTCAATGAGTCAAGCTTCTCAGAAATTGCATCAGAAACAAGTCCAAGCATCATTGCAAATATAAGCATCCCACCAAAGCTAATGGAAACTGAAACTAGTTTCCAACCAATTCCTTCAGAGTCAGCATGGTTGCCAGAATCAGCTACATATGTCCAAGATAACCAAAGGCATTCTGCTAAGCTACCATCAGTCACTCCATAGAGTGCCAACCCCCCAAGACATATAAGTAATAGAGTTGCAACTAACAAAGCCAACGGCTTAGCATATGGGTGTACTGATAAAAACAAATCCACCCTATATGCTAGTTGTTTGTTAAGAGAAACTTCTTCTGAAATATTGTCCAATGATCTTGATTTAGAGACATAATCAACATACTTGAAAATCAGAAAAGGGACGGATAAAAGTGTGAGAGAGAGAATGAGAGCTAAAATTTTCAAGTTTGTGCTTGGAACACGATCAATCTCTTGTTCAATGGAGTTGGTAGAACCTATAGAGATATTGCATTTGGAGATCTGGTCCTGCAAGCAGAAACTAGTTCCAATCATTAAGATTTTACTTTATAAATAACACACAAAATTAATAGGTCCCAGCCAAAACATAGACAAAAAATCCTAGTCACTGCTTACCCAAAAACAAATCATGCAGAAGTATCTTTAAACAAGATCGCAGACCATTGAATAGTAGTAGCTCCTTCAGGCTTTATCACAAATATACAAATTAATCTTAAGCAGGTGTGAAATTTGATCGCTTAATAATCCAAGATTATGCAATGCCAACCTAGGCTTATTCAGGTCTTACCAAATGAAGTAATCATCATGAGAACATAAAACCTTGACAAAACACTAAAAGGTGGAAAAAGTTTTTAAAGGCATTATGGTATCACAAATGATTTTGTTTTAAAGCAGTAACTACTGGATTAGGTTACTTAGGATAAACGTTTGGCTCATGAACAAGTCCAAGCATGGCTCTACATATGAACAAAACTTATACCTGTTAGCTTAGCCTGAGCTCAAGCTCAACCTAAATTCTATCTAACTCCAACTTTAACAATACAAGAGAAACATAAAATCTTCACTCAATCCAGCTCAACATGCTTGCATGTTCCTAAATTCACTCCTAGAAAGCACGGACACTTCGTTTAGGGTGTCATATCTATGTTGTACCCGTGTCATACCAGTGTCATACTGGCCGTTTAATGTTATAATTTTTCAGAATTTTTTCGTGTCACTGTGTTGTACCTGTGTCCATACCCGTACCCGTACTCGTCTCTGTCTCCGTGCTTTCTTCAGATAAAGTATTTTCACAAGTACCCATTGGTATTGAACCCATGAACTCACCATCCAACCAATATAATGGAAGAAGGAAGAGTTAATTGAGCTATAGCTAATTTACAAAATGAATTAAAACGACAACCTTAGTCCCAAATTTTTTAGGGTCAGCTATACATCCTCAACAGAATAGTGTAATTGTTGGCCACATCTATTTTTTTACCACCGTTCTATTCTATCTGAAGTCATAGTCTTTGTTACAGCCTTAATCGACCCATCCTTTATAACTACTTCTATGAAATGCATTAAAAACCGCTTCAACTAAAACAAACAATACAATCCATCATAATAGTAAAAACAGCAAAAATAGAAATACAAGCCAAACCAGCTTTTAATTGTAAAAAATAAAAATTGATTAAAGTTTGAAACAAACTTTAATGTACCTGGAGCTCATTGACTTTGTTCTGTAATGAGAAATTCTTGTGAAGCAATGAAGAAAACACTGTTATCAAAACCTACACTCACAAACACACACATTTGTTAGCCATACAATTAAAAGAGAGAGATTATTCAAAATTCAAAATTAATATACAAAAATTAACAAAATTAATAGAAAAATAAAAATAAAAATGATAAACAAAAATTTCATTGCAATGTTAGAGAGAGAGAGAGAGAGAGAGAAGTACCGCTACTGAGACCGCCATGTGCCACCGATTTTTCAAGTCCCGAACCGAAACCCCGATAATTTTACTCACTTTCTTCGCCGCCGAAACGTCCTCAATTTTCGCCGAAACGCCCGAAACTTCTGGCTTCGGCCCCGAAACGGCGCCGTTAGCCTCGTCGGAAGCCTTATTCCTCTGGCTCCGTTGAGATACGTCGACTCTCCGGCGAGTCCTCGCATACTTGAAATCCCGATACGGCGTAGGCGCGGTTTCCGAAACGTCTCGGAACGACGGCGTTTTGGGAGGAGGAGGGCAATATGGGAAGGAGCTTCTGGGGTTTGCGGTGAACCTGCGAGGGTATTTTGGGTATTTCGGTGGAGTGGGAAAAAACCAGTCTCTGCTAGTCGAAGGAGGAAGAGAGTCTGAATCTAGGGACATGATGGGGATTATTGAAAACTATTGAGGGCCTTTACGGAACTTAAAATTTTGAATTTTTTGGGGGTTGTGTCAGTGTTTTTGCCGTTTTGGGTTGTGTTGGCTATTTTCTAAAAGTTCTTTTTATAATGACGTTTTATGTGTTGGAATTTGAGAGCGACTGGTATTAAAATATGTAACACAGTTTATTTAAATAAAACGATGTCGTTTTAGGATTTTCTAATAACTAGTTTTTTTTTTTTTTTTTTTTTTTTTAGAATTTCAATTTTCAATCTATGGTCTCTGCTCTTGATGATAGCTATTTATCATTAGACCAAAACACCAATCAGTTTTTGATATAAGTGGAGATTAAATTCTAAATCTCTTATTCAACCATCAGAGACGTTACCAATTAAGCTAACTAGAATTCACTTCTAATAAGTAGTTTGAGTTTGACCCAAATGATTTTTTTTTTTTTTTTTGGGTGGGTTCTAGGAGAATGTACAGAGCTCTTTGAAAGTGGACTAATGTGTGAGCATGTACCATTCGTCCCTTTTGACTCCTAAATTAAAATATGTAACATGATTAGTTTATTTGTAAGAAACAATCAAAATTTCGATTGCATAATTTGACCAAATAGAATTTTATAAGATTTTGAAGTTAAATTTCTAGTCTCTTAATTATTTACGGGGTTAATTTCATGCTTTGATTTTCAAAATCAACTCAATTTTATTATATAAAATAAGATGCAGATTAACACAATTAATATAGAGATTTAGGAAGATGCAAAATTGATTTTTTTTTTAATAATTTTTTATGTACAATTTTTTTTTTTTTGAGTTATAAAGCTCTTAACTGCAAAAATTGAGTTCATTTTAAAAAGTTAAGGGACATAATTAACAATTAATAGGACAAGTAGAATTTTTCCTAATAGTTGGTCGATCAAATTAATTAATAATATATCCAAATTTTTTTTTTTTTTTTAAATTCTCCCATATGTGCAATCTCCTTGTCCTAGGTAATTATCAAAATAATCATGTGAATGGGCCCAATGGTGGTCCAATTGAAATGTAACTTCTTTTTTTTTTTTTTGATAAGAGAAATGTAACTATTGAATCATACCCGTAGTTGTTTATATTTTTCCAGTCACATCTTTACGATATAATAAGTTGCATTCATATGACCACTTTGATAACAATATTAAACCAAATGCATTGAATCCCTTTCAAGAAGTTATGACTAACCATGAGAGAATGAATAACTGTGACTGTGAGTAGCTAAAGTCTGAAGTAAATTAACCCTTTCTTTCTTCCTCCAATCTTTCTTTTTTTTTTTTTCAAAAGTAAAACTTAACTTGTGGAAACCCAAAGGCCAACGTATGGTCATCGCCATCATTCTAATATGATTTTACCATTATTTGGGAAGTGTCAAGACTAAACCAAGAGGCATCTACTATTTGCTTAGAAATTGGAAAAATCATTTGTAGTCAAATATAGGCCAAAATTGGGAATTAAAACTGTTTTCCAAACAATATAATTAGTAGGCACTATTATAAAACTATATTTTTTACTAACATCTCGAGTTTAAAAGACTCAATTTTAGTGTTCTGATCACGTCTGATTTGGCGTTTATTCCACGTGGCGTCCACCTGGAAATCGAGTTTCTAAAACTTGATTTATAAGACCCTTTACAAACAAGTAATATGTTTTAAGCCTGCATATGTTATGATCAACATCTCTCTCTCTCTCTCTCTCTCTCTCTCTCTCTCTCTCTCTCTCTCTCGTTTTCTTTCTTTCGGTAAAGCCTCCATGGCCGATCGGCCTCCATGACATTGGGTTCCTCTCAAGTTCCAATTCGACTTTTAGGGGGGTTTTTGGACCACGTGGCCGACAGTAACGCCCAACGAGTTCAACCCCATCCCACGTATCTGTCGCATAATCCTCGCCATTTACGAATCAGACCTCCGAAACCCGTAGTGGGAGCCCTCAAGTGGGTACAAGCTCAACCCGGACTGGGTCATCAAGCATGTCACCTACGAGTAAACCCAGGGCCACGCGCCGCCATACTTGATCTACTGCGACCAAGAGCACCGCCAAATCGTGCTGGCGATTCGAGCCCTCAACTTGGCCAAAGAGAGCGATTACAAGACTCTCTTGGATAATCGGCTAGGGAAGCAAATGTTTGACGGCGAGTACGTACACCACGAGCTTTTGAAGTCAGCAGTGTGGCTGTTGAATGATGGATTTTGGGGTTTTTATTTTTTTTAATCTGGATTTTAGGTGGTTGTTGGGGGTGGATTTGGTTAGATTTGTGCTAAATTGTTGGATTAATGCTTGGATTTGTGGGTTGATAGTGGCTGGTCTTGTTGGGATATTACACAAAATAATAATTGAAGAACAAGGTTAACACAAAAGACAAACAGAAAATAGATAACTTGGAGGCACTATATCGTTTTCCTTAGATAAAATTTGCCCCCCACACTTTTGTTGCTAAAAAGTTATCGCAAATTTGTCCCCAAGATACAACCAAGATGTTGGGTTCTACATATAGCAATTCTGAAAAATGACCACATGATTTCTTGTGTTTCTCTCAAAACTTATTCTTTTGTGGAGTTATTTTTTCAAGAGAACATAAGCCTCTATTTATACCCATAGGGTATGTTTCATGAAAAGGCACATATGAAGAGTTAGTTATTTTTTAAGTGAACATAAATCTGTTTCATAAAAAGGCACGTATGGAGAGTTAGTTATTTTTTTTTTCATAAAATGATTAACAAATATTAAAACCTCTTCAACCTTTTTGAATAGTCAATAGGAAATTCTAGAAAATTTCAAAAAATTCAAATTTTCGAATTTTCATTTAGAAAATTTCAGAACTTGAATTTTCACTTTATAAAACCATATTCTCCAAACTCAAACATCATTATTACAACCTATCCTTGTATATACCTATATATACAATAGGTTTGTGCTTGTAGATCTGTGTTTTGTACTCTAAACACTTTGAAATTTTTTCACTGTAAATGTTTTACAGATATAAATCGAGTATCTAAACTCAATTTTCAGGTGAACGCCACGTGGAAAAGTGCCAACTCGAATCTGATCAGAACATGAAAACCGAGTCTTTGAGACTTGATTTATAGGCTCTAAATCGAGTCTTTTAGACTCAAGATGTTAGTGTGAAATATACTTTCAAAACAGTGTCTACTAATTATATTGTTTGGAAAACTATGTTAATTCTCAATTTTGGCCTCAAATATACCCACAACTCATCTCCATCAAAAAATATATATCTACAACTCATAGGCTTGGGTGTCAAATAATTTTTTTTATTTTTTTATTTTTTTGCAATGATGGAAATAAAACTAATCATGGCAAAAGGAGAAAAGAAGCTTATGATCCAAAATGTATGCATTAACAATGTTGCACGACCATCGCGCACTATTGGCGTGATGGTCACTCTAGGAGAGAGTTCTATATATATATATATATATATATATTTTTTTTTTTTTTTTTGAGAAACAGAGTTCTATATATATACACACTTAAGTTAGGTTAAAGTAGAATGTCTATCTTTTATAAAAAAAAATTATCCGTAAAATCATCAAATTCATAATAATTAAAAAAATTATAAGTTAAAATTAACAATGTGGCGCTCTAAAAATTACTGGTAAACAAATCGATATGAGCACTTGTAAAAAAAATTACTCCCAAGACAGAGGGTGTGATCTAGTAAAACTGTGATTATTGAATCATGCCGCTCATTTATATTATATTTACAGTCACATCTTTAACCCTAAGAAAGTATTAGTAGCCAAGAGATAAGACTGTAAATGGGTACAGTCAAAATGTAATTTAACTTGTAATCCAAAAGCCACCGAATAGTCTATCAAAAAAAAAAAAACACCACCTAGTAATTATTGTCATTCTCATATTATTTGACCATCTATTTGGAGGAGTCAAGATTAACCAAGAGGCATTTATTAGTAAAATTTTTGATGATTATATATAAGAGATTTAGGGTTCAATCTCCACCTATACTAAAAACTAATTTGTGTCTTAGTTTAATAATAAATAACTATCATCAGAAGCAGACGACATATGTTAAAACTCTCTTAAAAAAAAAAATTTACTATTTAACAGTGGAATATTGTTTATTGTTTATTGTTTTTTAGTCAAGTATGTATACCTGCAATTCATTAGATTGGGTGTTAAATAAGGTTATTATTATTATTATTATTACAGTGATGAAAAGTAAAATTTTAAAATCAACGAATGAAGAAAGGAGAGACATAATCAAAATTTATGTAAACTTTTGGATCTATCATCTTTAGAGCATGGAAAGCCTTGGATTAATAATTCTCTCTTCTTCTTTTTTTTCTTTTTTTTTTTAATGAAACGTTAGAATTAAGAATATTGTCTTCAATCTAATAACTCTAGGCAAAAATTTTACATATTGACCATGAATATTACGTAAATCTCAAGGGATGGTACAATCAATTGGAACTCCAAACTAAAGTCTCATGAAGTAGAGATCATTAGTTAAAAGGTTAATGAGACAGAATTGATCTCATTTCTTTTGAAGTTTGGAATCACTTATCACTGGCTTTTGAAGCATATGATCACCATGCGAGAAACTCATCAGTTTCCACTTCCCCAAAGTGAAATTTTCTCCTACAATTGTCTAGTACATTTGGAATAATAATCTCTCCTAGCATTCTAGGGTTTAGTTCTTCAAATTTCAAAGCTCCAAATCTTCTAAAATTGCCTCAACAAATGGTATTTTTTTTAACTTCTCTCTAGCTCACTTTATTAATTAATTGAATTATGCAACACAATAATTCATTTTTAATCCCTCTTCAATCTAATTTGGGTCTAGTTGTTTACTATTTTTGTTTCTGAAATAAGAGGTTAATTTCTTTGGTTACAATCTTGCCCCTTGGGCCGTCTTTCATAATTGGAATTAGCACTTTCTCACCTTCTCTCTTCTGTCCTTGATTCTTTTTCCAGAAGATGGAGATGTGTACTGGGCCCTTCTCCCCTTTTATTTTTTTATTTTTTTATTTTATCAGTGATATATTTTTATTCATTAAAAAACTTATTTTATTTTATTTTATGATAAGCAAGATTCATCTAAAATGATACAAGGTTCAAATTGGAAGCAATCCATTCTTACAACTTGCAATGCCTGCACATTTGTTAGCCCTCTCACAATCCTGTAGGAAGAGAATACATGAATAAATAAATTAAATTGTTCTATAAAGGAATTAGTTTCTTTTTCTTCGGACAGTAATCAGATCCAAAATCTTAATATTTCAGCTCTGCTTGGTTCAAGGTCAGGGTCTAATCTATCTCAATCGGTTCCAATTTTACCTCAAACTTGTGGGCCTTGGTAGCTTTACCACACAATTTCCACCATTGACTTGACTCATTCTCCTACCTAGTATAAAAACTGGTTTAGCAATGAACTTACATAGGAGTGTTAACACATGTCACTATTACTTCTACATTGGCATAATGGGGTGGCCTATACAAGTGAAGTGCTTAATGTGGGGTTTGATAGTTCAAATTCAAATCCATGGGCACAAAGGTTGCTTTGAAGAAGAGAGGATGGGTCTATTAGAAATCAAGGAGTTTGTTAGATCCAATGGTAATGATGTGGATCATCTTCTCCATTCATGGGTTAATGACCCAAAGAGTGAGTGCTGTGATTGGGAGCGAGTCATTTGTGACTCAAACACTGGTCATGTGGTCACTGTTCCTTCATAATGTCAAGGAATTATCATATGTTTGTAGTCCTCATTTTAAGTATTATTTCTTACGAAATGACATGGATAATCACATGAATTACTTGGAAACAAATCATACAATGTGGTTCTTGAACATTTCTTTTTTCGATGCTTTCAATGAGCTAAAAAGTCTAAATTTATCCATGAATGAGGTTGAAGGTTGGATTGGGAATGAAAGAGTGTTAATTTATCCCCGCAATCGTTTCTTATGATTTGTATAGACTCGTATGCTAGCCAATGGATAGTGGTTATACAAATATTTCTTCCAACTATTTGAAAACTAAGGATGCTAATTTTAGTTTCATATTTTTTTATCCAGCAATTGAATTGGTTTATTTGTATTGATATTGTAGTATATCATGTATGTATTATAATGAAAATTGGGTCTCGGTATGTTGTAAAAATCTTCATGCTAATTGTAAAATCATACAGTTTTAGGATAACCAAACTATTTGGATTGGTTGAAAGCTCATAAGGAAGAAAGATTATTAGGGATTGAGATTCGGGTTGCGCAATTGGGTAGGATTGCGGTCCATCCTTGATTTACAATTTTGTTGCTTTTGGGCAAATATTGTTTAAGCTAATTGGATAAAGTTTAATGACCATTAGGCTTGATAAATTAACATGTGAAATTTTTAACAGTTTAAAATGGGAAATAAAAAGTGGAGACAGAATTAGGTTACATACTGCACTTGCTATCTTTTAAGATTTGGTGTTTATTTTTTTTGGTAAGAGATTTGGTATTTATTATTTCAAGCTTCCAACTACTTTCTTGCTTTATAAGTGGTGCTTTGAGGTTACAATTAAACTACACTTGCTATATTTTAAGGTGTCCATTTTATCTCTATTTATAGCTCAGTAGATTTAAAGCAAATTTCTCAAAGATAATTTGGCTATGATTTGTTGTTATTGTCAAGGGAGAATATATTTAGTGTCTGTTTGGCATCAGCTTATAAGCTCAGCTTTTAGTTTTTAACTTTTATGTACAACTTTTTAATACCTCACTTTTTTTCACAATTTTTCACTTTCTTCAAAAAAATTTAGAGTACAAGTAAGCTTTAGAACATTTTCAGCAAAAAAACTAGATAAGTTGTTTTCAAACAAACATTTAATTCTTTCTTAAGATCTTACCATAGGTTCTAAAAGTTTGTTTAGATTGAAAAAGCTGGAGATATTAGACCTTGTTTATAATGGGTTCAATCAAAGCATCATACAATCTCTGAGTCTACTTACATCCCTTAAAAATCTAATTCTTCATCACAATCAATTGAAAGGATCCTTCCCTATTAAAGGTATGTTTCGTTTTCCATAATTCTTTAAACAATATAAATTATAAAACAATTCCTACTTTTTACATTTACATTTATTTTTATGCAGAACTTTCGGTTCTTGAAGACTTGGAGATGTTGAATTTAAGTTATAATCTTCTCAATGGCTCCCTAACAATGCAAGGTAGAGAGAGAGAGAGAGAGAGAGAGAGAATAAAATGAATTTTTCTTCAACCAACATTACTAGTTTGTTCTAAAGATGGAGCTTAAAAAACAATTCAAGGAGCATCTAAATCAGAATGCTGTGGTCAACTTTTATAAATATACAAAACTCAAGAATCTTGAAGGAAACATTGTATTCATAAACTCAGAGAAGAGAGGCTCTAAATTTTGTTTATTACCGTACAATAATTGTCAAGCGTAAGACTTTTGGGGACAATATCAAGATTCTAGAGTAGAGCATGGTGTTTCCAAAGTATTAAGAGTCCGTTTGGATAGAATTTATTTTGCTGAAACTGAAAACACTGTAGCAAAATAATTTTTAAATGTGTAAATAATGACGTGTGACCCATTTTTAATGAAAAAAGTTGCTGAAAAGTGAGATTTGTGGATCCTGAGAATAGTGCACAGGACCCACTGATGTGTTGAAAAGTCAAATATTATAGCTACAGTTTATGAACAGTAGCCGTAACAGTGTTATTTACTCCTGAAACGCGTGCCAAAAAAAAAAGAGTAAAACACGCAAACGTGGACGCAAAACTTGTATCCAAACGGGTACTAAATATTTGTTTTTGTATAACACATTATGTAATCATGTATTGTTATATTTATAATGTGTGTACTTTTTCTTTTTCTTTCATGAAAGAATGGGTGATTTTAGATTTTTAGTTAAGAAGGAGATTTGCCCTGCTTATTACATTTCAAAGGTGCAAATGAGAATTATAATTAAAACATTTTCATTATGTTCTTTAACTACTAATTGGCCACCACAGCCTCAAATATTCTCAGATTCCAAAGATTTGGCTAAGTTGAGCAAGCTGAAGCAACTATACCTAGGAAATAATCAGTTCAACAAAGAAATTTTAAGATTTTTGGGTGCACTACCGGCTCTTAAATCCCTAAAATTGGCTGAAATGCTTTCAGGGCCGGCCCTAGGCCTAGGCCATTTAGGCAATCGCCTAGGGCCCCCTACTAGAGAAAGGCCCCAAATTTTGGGGCAAAAATTGAAATATTTTTTTTAAAAAAATATTTTTTGAGAAATAAGAAAAAAAAAAGTTTTACATTTTTCCTCTACTTTTAAGAAGTTCCAAAGAATTGAGTAATGCTAGAGATAAAACAACTTTAAAAGTAAACATATAGAGCTTACAAATATGTATCACTAATCACAAGAAATAATTCAGATAAAAAAAATGCTAGAAATACTATAAATTTTACTTCAAAACCTTTACAAATTGACGTGACAATTAATATGATTAGTGGATGCCAACAACCTATTAAATACATTTTTAAATTACTTTTGTGATTGATGATAAATCTTTATAAGCCTCATGTTGTAAAATTTATAATATCCTTAACATCATTCATTCAAATACTTATTTATTATCTTCTTGAAGTGTTATTAGTCACATTCATTGCTACATCATTTGTAAGTTTTTTGTAGTAAAATTTTTTATAGCTTTAACATTTCTTCAACAAAAAAAAAAAAAAGAAGCATATTACAAGATAAAAAGAACGGATTTTTGTTATAAAAAAAATTATGATATTAAAAACTAGTTAAACATTATTTAAGTAATAACAAAAAGACCCCATTTAAATATATCGCCTTAGACCTCAAAGTTTGTTGGGCCACCCTGAATGCTTTGCTATATAAGGTTTATTAAAATTTGATGCAGTTTTAACTTACATGAGCATTGCTTTTTACTCTCTTGCGTTGCAATATATAACAACAAGCAATATTACATAAACAAAAAATTTCAAACATTTTTTTACAACAGTTAAGTTCACAAACTTTTATTGTATTAGTTTCTATCTGAGCTCACCATTGACATAACTTTTCTACATACTGTTAACAATTTACCACATCATTTGGACTCATCATTAATATTACTTTTGTATATATAGATTTTCTCATATATAATACTTTTTTTATTCTAAATATGTTACATTTATATTGCTACAGATCTTGCAAGTCTAAGAACCTTGGAGGTCTTCATTTTGGGGGGCAATGCTTTCAATGGTTCATTAACGATTCAATGTAATAAAATTTTCTTTTTATTAAATCATATGGTTAAATTGCCTTTGGTTGCGCATGTCATTAAAACATGTTTTATATATACACACACAACTATGTCAATTTAGATAAATATCTCCTCAACACAAATGATATTTATTTTATTTTTGTGTATGTGGATTTCGAAGCTTTTGATAGTTTGGAGATTTTAGATTTAAGTTGGAATGGATTTACTGGAAATCTTCCTCATTCTATAAGGGTACTATCCTCTCTCAGATCTTTATCCTTGTCCAGTAATTACCTTACTGGCTCTTTACCAACTCAAGGCAAGTATTTCATCAAGATTTTATGTAAAGATGTATTCCTATCCTCATTGGAGTACACTAGGAAGTGCCATCCAACCATAAGTAAATTGAAGAAAATTATGTCAAAACTTATAAATTGACGTGTTACTAGTCTTAGAATTCTATGTTATTCAAAAAAGTTTATATATTATGTTATTGAAATGATACAAAATTACCAATTATATTCATTATCATGTAAGTTTTAAGCTTTTTGTAGTAACATCCACATTGGTAATAGTTTTACATTTTTCTCTTAAGATATTTCTATTTTTGCAGGTTTATGGGAATTGAAGAAACTTGAAGAGTTAGATCTTAGTAGGAATTCTTTTGAAGGGACCCTTCCTCATTGCCTGAAAAATTTGACATGTCTTCAACTGTTAGATCTCTCAAAGAACCATTTCAAAGGAAACATTTCATCTTTAATAGCTGGCTTGACATCTCTTAAGCATATTGATCTCAGTTATAATCTTTTTGAGGGTTTATTCTCATTTGACACATTTGCTAATCAATCCAAGCTTGAATTTGTTCGAATTATATGTGATAGCAAGAACCTTGATATCGAAAGTTTGAAACAGAAAATTCAAGGTGGGTACCTTTGTTTCAGTTGGAGTCCCTTGTGCTATATAATTGTACTCTGAACAAGCTCTCCAATCAAATGCCAACATTCCTCTTTCACCAGCACAACTTCAGAGTGCTCTCACAAGCAATTGAAAGGACCATTCCCTAGTTGGTTGCTTGAGAACAACAAAAGGCTAATATTTGTCTCTCATAAGAATAACTCTTTCTCAGGTCATTTCCAAGTGCCACTCAATCTTGACTTTGCTAGTTGGATGGATGTGTCGGCCAATCAGCTCATTGGACAGCTTCAAGGAAATATAGGAAATGTCCTACCCAACATATCATATCTAGACTATCCAAAAACAATTTTGAAGGTTGTCTCCCATACTCAATTGGTAACATGAGTCTCTTGGATGTATTAGATGTGTCCAACAACTTCTCAGGAGAAGTATCAAAGGAATTGCTTGCAGGTTGCTTAAAATTGCTGGTTTTGAAGTTATCTTATAATAGTTTCCATGGACATTTATTTTCAAGCAATTTTAACTTAACCAATTTAGAGGTTTTGAGAATAAATGACAATAGGTTCCCTGGAACTTTGTCAACTGTGTTATCCAAATGCTCTGATTCCCTAAGTTTCTTGGATGTCAACAATAATAGCATGGTTGGTAAGATTCCCAGTTGGATATGTATCCAAACAAAGCTTACTCTACTACTCTTGCGGGATAACTTTTTTAGTGGTAAGGTTTCTTGTGAAACAATTTCATTGATCTTTCTAGACCTTTCTCATAATCTTTTTTCAGGTCTTTACCTTCATGGTCACACAAGGGATCTCTTAATCACATACATTTGGACGAAAACTTCTATTCAGGATCAATACCAAAAGCTTTTCTAAATGTGTCAGGTCTTTTGGCATTGGATATTAGTCACAACAAGTTGTTTGGCAACATTCCAAGTGCAATTTGTAAACTTTCTAGCTTGAAAATTCTTTTACTAAGAGGAAACCGGTTAAGTGGAACTATTCCAACAAATTTATGTCAATTGGTCAAAATGAACCTAATGGATCTCTCTAGGAACTTCTTTGTTGGGTCCGTTCCTCATTGCTTTCAAGACATTACCTATGGGAAGAATCATTCTTATGAGTTCAGCCCTAATTATGTAATAATTATGACATCCACGAAATATGGAAGTGTCTCGGAGGATAGTATGCCTCTAGTAGTTTTTGATGACTATAAATCAACGGAAGAAGTTAACTTCATTACTAAAAACTTGCGTAGCTCTTACAAGGATAACATTCTAAATTACATGTTTGGATTGGATTTGTCTTGTAACAACTTAACAGGTGAAATCCCACTTGAGCTTGGAAACCTTTCTTCAGTTCGAGCATTGAACTTGTCTCACAATCAATTGACCGGTTCCATTCCACAAACATTCTCAAACTTGGTTGAATTAGAAAGCTTGGACCTTTCTTACAATACTTTGAGTTAGGGGTGTGCATGGGTCGGGTTGGGTCGGGTTGAGGGAATTTTTTGACCCGACCCACCATGGTGGGTCAAAAAAAATTCGACCCAACCCGACCCATCACATAAATCCGACCCAACCCAACCCAACCCATATGGGTCGGGTTGGGTTGGGTTGAACCCATGGGTTTGAAATTTTTATTATTATTATTATTATTAAATTTAGTAGAAAAAAATATAAATATTAATATATTAAAAAAACCCAAAGATTAGTATTAATGTAATTCCTTAAGAGCAAACAACACCAATAACTAAACAACAATAATAATTTACTAAAGTTTGTGTGAACTAATTGGCTTTTATATAGGATAGGAAGAGCTGGTTATTTTAAAAAATTTATTAATTATATAATACATATTATATATATAATTAGTGTTAGTAGGAGGAACTGAGGACGTACTGCTCTACAGCTGTTTTTTTTTTTTTTTAAATTTATTAAATATAATATATATATATATATATATATATATATTATATATATAAGTGCCCTGGTTTTTTAAAAAAATTATTAAATATATAATATATTTTAAATATATATTAAATATGGGTGGGTCGGTGGGTCGGGTCGGGTTTGGCGGGTTTATAATTTTATGACCCAAACCCAACCCGACCCGCTATAAAAAAAAAATTTGTAACCCAACCCGACCCACCAAGGCTTAAAAACCGACCCAACCCGGTGGGTCGGGTCGGGTTTGGCGGGTCGGTGGGTTTTCTGCACACCCCTACAGTTTGAGTGGACAAATCCCTCCAACACTTATTGAGCTCCATTTTCTAACAGTGTTTAGTGTTGCTCATAACAACTTATAGGGTAGGACACTAAGAATGAAACAACAATTTGGAACATTTAGCGAGAGTAGCCATGAAGGAAATCCCTTTCTTTGTGGTCTACCATTGGATAAAAAATGCACCAGTATAGATGATTTGCCTCGGATGCCGCCAAAATCCTCAAGCATAAGTGATGGGAAATGGTATGAAGTAGATCAAGTGGTTTTCTATGCCAGCTTTTCAGTATCATACATCATGTTCTTTCTGGGAGTTATTACTGTTCTTTATATTAATACTTATTGGCAATTGCGATGCTTTAATTTGATTGAGTTTTACTTGAATGCTTGTTATTATTTTGTTTCTGATAGTCTACGGGAGTTATCAAACTGTTTGTATAATTAGGCTATGGATTTCCAAGACTTAAATGCTTGGCAACTCTTGTTGTAGCAAGCTTTGCATATATATGCATATCAATAAAGAAAAATTATTTCAAAAGCTAAACAGGATGTTCACTTATACATTTCGAATATAAGAGGATTTGTATTCATACATTTCCACCTTGTTATTTTTCTTATTGTTGTCTTATTTACTATTGATGTTATGCTTTGTGGGATTGTGCATTATTGTACACTAGAATCGTACTTTGCAAAACGAGACACTAAAAATCATGTTGTGACCTTGATCCTACTCATAGTTACTGACTTTAAGTCATGATTTCAATTCAAAATCTAAAATTTGTGTACACTGTGTATAACAAGTAGTGTATAATAGACACTATTCTTTAGTTTTTCCCTTACCCTTTGTTTGGATGGAGGGTGAGGGACTTCCAACCACCTTCCGTCTACTGCCTTCTCTTTTCCTTTCATTCCAAACAAACCCTTGTCAATTATATCTTGATAGTTAGATCGAATTGCATTTAATATCCCAATCAGTTTTCACATTTCAAATGATAGTCATTATAAGGAATCCATATTGAGTAAAATAGTTATAGTTAACTTATTAACTTTTCATCTCAATTAGCATTGACCAATCATTTGGGAATAAAGAATCCTTCCCTCTATTACTATGGCTAAATTCAAACAAGATGTCATGTGCCTATATATATTTTTTTTCTTTTTCATTTTAAATTTGAGTTATTTTATGAGATAAAAAAAAAAAAAAAGTAATTAGTGGAGTGAAAAGTCGAACAAAAAAAATTAAGACAAAAATATTTGTATTCACAGTTTCACACTATTAAATACAAGAAAGAAAATCTAAACAGTGTAAGTTTGGACCAAAACGACGACGTGCAATGAAAGATATTAAACTGGGGTCCAAACTCTAAAACAGAGTCAGTTCCCAAATCTCCTTCACTATCGGAGAAAAAAAGAGAGCTCTCTAGGGTTTAAGCTCAACACGCAAATCTCTACCAGGTACTCTCTCTTTCTCTCTGCAAAACACTAATTCCGTACAATTTCTTTGTCATATTTCTCTATTTTGATTCCATGAATTGACATTTTCATTTCTGTATATGTACTACTCTGCTGTTATTGTTATTGTTTTGTTCGTTTTTGGAAGTTAAAGATTTCGGTCTGTTTCGTTGTTATTAATGTTTGGGAGGTCGGGTGAGATTAGCTTTTTGTGGTTTATTTGAATTTCTTTTGAGGGTGAGGGGATGGTTTAATGCTTTAGCTGTCTGTTTGGTTACTGAGAAAGTTTTTAGGTAATGGATACAGTAAAATGGTTGAATATTAGGTATACAGGGTTTAGCTTGAAGACTGGGAAAAAAAAGGAGGAAGTTTGATTATTTAGTTTTGAATCTTAGTTATCATATTGGCTTAGTTTGATTCCATGAATTGACATTTTCCTTTCTGCAAATGTATTACTCTGCCGTTTGGTTTCAGAAAACCTCAATAACCGAGCTTGATTCACCTTGTTGTCTGATTCTTTTTGGAAGTTAAGATTTTTGTCTGTTTTGCTGTTTTTAGTGTTTGGGAGTTCGGGTTAGATTAGCTTTTTGTAGTTTATTTGAATTTCTTTTGGGGGGAGAGGATGGTTTAATGCTTTAGCTGTCTGCTTGGTTACTGAGAAAGTTTTTAGGTAATGGATACAGTAAAATGGTTGAATAATAGAAATACTGGGTTTAGCTTGAAGACTGGGAAAAAAAGAAGAAGAGGAATTTTGGTTATTTAGTTTTAAATCTTAGTTATCATATTGGCTTAGTTTGATTCCATGAATTGACATTTTCGTTTCTGTAAATGTATTACTCTGCTGTTTGGTTTCCTTGAACCTTTATTACTGAGCTTGATTTACCTTATTGTTTGATTCTTTTTGGATTAGCTTTCTGTGGTTTATTTGAATTTCTTTTGGGTGTGAGGGGATGGTTTAATGCTTTAACTATCTGTTTGGTTGCTGAGAAAGTGTTTAGGTCATGGAAGAAGGTAAAATGGTTGAATATTAGGTATACTGGGGTATTTTTGGGGAGTTCGGATTGGATTAGCTTTTTGTGGTTTATTTGAATTTCTTTTGGGGGGAGGGGATGGTTTGATGCTTTAGCTGTCTGCTTGGTTACTGAGACAGTTTTTAGGTAATGGAGGACAGTAAAATGGTTGAATAGTAGGTATACTGGGTTTAGCTTGAAGACTTGGGAAAAAAGAGGAATCTCAGCCATCATCCCTCCCTACCCTTCTTCCCCCCCCCCCCCCCCCCCCCCTCCATCCCTAATACTCAGCCAAAATCCTTCCCTCCTCTGCTTCCCTCTTTACCACAGCCTCACAACCAGTCACCTCCTTAATTCCCAGGATTCTTTCCATTACTGTTCCCATCTCCTTTTGGTTTTATGCCATACCACCCTATATGTCCACCTTTTACTTCTTCACTGACCACCCCACCATCCTCTGTCCTGTCGTTACAACCACCTTTTTTGCCTCGACCAACCGCTACCATTTCACCTACTCCTCTTCCTAACTTTGTGCCTCTTCCTAACTTTGCTCCTAAACCTTCCCCTCAGGTCAGAGGGGGTAGTAAAGGTTCTTTTTGTATTGATTCCAAAACCTTTTCATTCTCTTTTGACAGTGGGCAGGCTGATTCTTATGCCATTCTCGAAAGTCGTCGGAATTTTAAAAGTTCCATTTGGCTGAGTCTTAAGGGAATGAAATGGATTCTCTCTTGTTTTGCCAATATTCGTGATTGGGTAACAGGAAAGTAGTTGTTGTACAAACGATATAGAGAAAACAATAAGTTTTTTGAATTCCGGGGAAGGTTGAATAAGGCTGGTATTTTTGCGGATATAGCTGTGTTTTTTGGTGGAGCCCGACGTGGTTGTGTTATGGTACTTGCGAGTTCAAACCGGGCTGGGTGGTGCCTGTTCTCTAAAGAATTAGATAGTTTCCTATCAGGTTCTAATATTGTTGGGGGGAAAGGGAGGACTTCCGGTGGAGCTGGTGGTGGTGGTCAGACAGATGGTAGTGGACATGATGGGAAGAAAATTTTCAAAACTGGCAACCAGCGGAAGTTAAGGAAATTTGAAAATTCTAGAGCTATTTTGGGACATAACATGTTCATGGGTGAAACTGCTGTTGTTACAATTTCTAAAAAAAATGGCAGACCCACACGTGATTTATTGTTTAAGGTGACTCCTGACACCTTGGCGCTGAGGGTGTCTTTTTTAGAAGGGGGTAAAAGGGTGTTATCTTGGATGAACCCACCGGCTACTCACAAGTCCATTAAAAGTGGGAACCCAGATGGAGGCAAACTAGTTGTCTCTTGGGTGGATCATGTGAAGGCTCAAAGGCCTATTGAAGAGGGGCTTGTGGCTGCTCAGACCCAAGCCCAAGCCCGAGCCCAGGACCCCTTAGCTTTCCCGTTAAAAAATAAAACCCATTTAGGGGCTGAACCTACCTTCGATCCAAATGGGGTGAATGAGTTCATGGTCTGCATTCAGGGAATGATTGGGTCAGGCGAGTCCTTGACGGAGCCCAGGGCAATGGTGGCGGCGCTGATGATGGGTTTGGAGGCTCCGATGAGGGCGATAATCCCTTCTAGCCCAATTACGGAGGTTCGTGCTCCTTTCTCAGCGACTTCCCAGTTAGATTGGGAGCGAGGGGCAGCAGCGAAGGCACCAACGGTGGGTTCTGAGGCTTCGATGGGGGTGAAACTCCTTTCTAGCCCAGTTCCGGTGGTTCGCGCCCCCTACCTCGGTGGCTTCACAGTCTGATCAGGAGGTGGAGAGGCAGTTTGGGGATGACCTGTCGAACAAGGTGGACTTAAATAGTCTTGGGTAGCTCGATGGAATGGAGAAAGGCTCACACCCAGCGGTGCCATCGCCGGACAACGCATCTGTTTGTGGTAGTCCTCTCCATCGTCATCAGTGGCAGGTGTCAAATCAGTTTTCTCCATTGAACAATGTGGGTAGGGAGGGGGATCCTTGGTCTGAGGAGGTGGAGGACGTATTTATAGAGTTATTAAGCATAAGTGACAATGAGGGGTGTGACTCCCATACAGGTATGTCTGTTGCTGTGTATGCCGACGGTATTGGGGAGAACAATTGTAGTCCACTAGAGTGTGTTCCATTGTCTTGTTGGGTCCCTAGGGTAGCTGAAGATTTGGTGTTGAGTACGGTGGCTGAGGAAGGTGAGGTTGATGCATAAAAGGTGGAACATTCGATATGGGTGTCTAAAATGATGAAGAGCTTCTGCAAAATGGTGGGCTTTCCTATTGTTAAACATGAAGCTCAGTGTGTGGCTTTATTTTGTTTATTAGAACAGGAGTGTCTTGAGGTAGTCAAAGATGGGTGTATTCAGCCACCTGTTAAAGCTAGTCAGAAAGTTCCAAGGGAATTGCGGGGTCTGTTTTCTTCTGTTAATTATGATGGGACCTTCTTTCAGAGCAGAGGTTCGTTGTTTGGTCTAGGGGCTATTGATGGTATTTAATGTCCTTAAAACTTCTTTCTTGGAATGTTAGGGGGTTAAATAACCCTCAGAAGAGGGAGGTTTGTAAGAATCTGTTGAAGGAATGGAGATGTGATGTTGTATGTTTGTAGGAAACTAAACTTGCTTCTTTAAATTCTGCTCTTGTGCAAAGCTTATGGGGTAGTCCCTTCGTTGATTGGGTTGTACTGGATGCGGTTCAAACATCTAGGGGGGTTTTGTTGATTTGGGATAAATGGGTGGTCGAGAAAATTGATGTATTTGTTGGTCAGTTCTTTGTTAGTGTTCTTCTTAGGGGTGTTTTGGACGGTTTTGAATGGGTCTGCACTGTTTTTTATGGTCCCAATGCTGATCATCATAGGGCTGCTTTGTGGGAGGAGCTGACTAGGGTGCATGTTAGGTGGAACACAGCTTGGTTTTTATTTGGTGATTTTAATATTATTAGATTCCCTTGTGAGAGGCTTGGTTGTGAGTCCTTTAGCCCAGCCATGTTTGCATTCTCGGACTTTATTGAGAATAATTATCTAGTAGATTTACCATTGGATGGGGCTGCTTTCACCTAGTTCAGAGATGCTAAGCCGCCAGCTATGTCCTATATTGACAGGACTCTAGTCTCTGTGGATTGGGTGGATCATTTCAGGATTGTGTCTCAAAGGGTGCTCCCTCGTGTTATTTTTGATCATTGTCTGCTCTTGGTGGAAGCTGGTGGAGTGGGTATTTGAGAATATGTGGCTCGGAGTTGAGGGTTTTGTCGAGAGAGTTAAACAATGGTGGGAGGGGTATAGCTTTTTGGGCTCCCCAAGTTTCGTTCTAGCTTAGAAATTAAAGGCTCTAAAAGAAGATTGTAAGAAGTGGAATAAGGAGGAATTTGGAGATTTGACATTTAGGAAGAAGCGTTTACTGTCTGAATTAATGGGTCTAGATGCTAGGGAAGAATTGTTGGGCCTCTCTGATGAGGAAGAATCCCGCCGAACTTAGGTTAAAGGTGATATTGCAGCTTTAGCCGCTTTAGAAGAGACTTTTTGGAGACAAAAGCCTCATGCTTTGTATGTGAAGGAGGGAGATAACAACACTCGATTCTTTCATAGACTAGCGAACTCTCATAGAAGAGCTAATCACATTAGAAGCATCGAGGTAGATGGTGTCTTATATGAGGATGGACCTACTATACAATCTCAGTTGGTTCAATTCTATCAAAATCTCTACACAGAGACATATATGTGGCGTCCAACTGTGGATGGACTGGATTTTGCTTGCATTGGAGAGGATGTAAGGTTGGCTTTGGAGAGGGAGTTCTCTAAAGAAGAGGTGACCCAGGTTTTGATGGAGATGGAGGGGGATAAAGCACTTGGACCAGATGGCTTCACCATGGCTTTTTTTCAAAAATGTTGGAGTGTGGTGGAGGTGGATGTCATGGCAGTTTTTGAGCACTTTCACAGGTATTCAGTGTTTGAAAGGTCTTTAAATGCCTCATTTCTCACTCTAATTCCCAAGAAAAATAATGCTATTGATGTTAAGGATTTTCGGCCTATTAGTTTGGTAGGGAGTGTGTATAAGCTGCTGTCTAAGGTGTTGGCACATAGATTGAGGGTTGTGCTTGATTGTCTCATCTTTGAGTCTCAAAATGCTTTCGTTGGTGGGAGACAAATTTTGGATTCAATGCTTATTGCTAATGAGTGCCTAGACAACAGATTGAAGAGTCATATTCCTGGGGTGGTTTGCAAATTGGACATTGAGAAAGCCTATGACCATGTAAATTGGGATGCATTGTTCTATCTGTTGGATAGGATGGGTTTTGGGGTGAAATGGAGGGGGTGGATTAAGGCTTGCATTACTACTGTTCACTTTTCTATTATTGTGAATGGATCTCCGGTTGGCTTCTTTGGAAGCTCTCGTGGGTTGAGACAAGGTGATCCGCTGTCACCTCTTCTCTTCCTTCTTATTATGGAAGTTCTAAGTAGGATGTTGAAGAAAACCGAGGATTGTGGTCTGCTTCGTGGTTTTCATGTGGGGCATTTCACACTTGCTATTTGCAGATGATAGCATATTGTTTTGTGATGCGTCCAGTGATCAGTTGTTGTCCATTAGGCTGGCTTTGACTTGCTTCCAAGCATTTACTGGTTTGAAAGTTAATGCGGGTAAGAGTGAGATTGTTCCGGTTGGGGAGGTTGGAAATATAGATGCTTTGGCTACCATTCTTCATTGTAGGGTGGGTAGTCTACCTATGAAATACTTGGGTATGCCATTGGGCACCCCATACAAAACAACATCTGTGTGGAATCCTATTTTGGATAGGATGGAGAAGAAACTCTCCGGTTGGAAGTCTTTATTTATCAAAGGGGGGTAGACTTACCCTGGTGAAGAGTACTCTTTCGAGCCTTCTTACGTACTATCTATCATTATTTGTCATTCCTGTAGTTGTGGTTAATAGATTGGAGCGTATTTAGAGAAATTTTTTATGGAGCTCTTCAGAGGAGTGTTTCAAATATCCATTGGTGGCTTGGGAGAAGGTGTTTTTACCAATAGATTTGGGTGGTTTGGGGATTAGGAAGTTAGTGCATTTTAATAAAGCCTTGTTAGGGAAGTGGTTATAGAGGTTTGGGCGAGAAGGCACTCATCTTTGGAGGAGGGTTATTGCATCTAAATATGGAGAGGGTCAAGGGGGGTGGACTACTAAAATATGTAGAAGGGCTCATGGATGTGGTCCGTGGCGGGGTATTCATGATGGCTGGGAGAGGTTCTCCAACCACGTGGCCTTAGTGGTGGGTGATGGCACTTGTATTCTTTTTTGGCATGATAGGTGGGTTGGAGATAACTCTCTTAAAAGGCTCTATCCTCAATTGTATGTGTGTTTTAATGACAAGGAAGCTTGCATTTTTTATGTATTATGCTACCAGGAGGGTGGTAACGATAGAATTTGGAATTTGAGATTTCATAGGGATTTTCATGAAATGGAGTTAGGGGCTGCCTGCTCTTTCCTTGAGTTCATTCAATCTCGGATCCCTAGGGGTGGTAGGAGTGACACTTCTCATTGGTGTCTCAAAGGGAATGGCATGTTTGATACCCGGTCCTATTACAATATCATTAGGGATGCAACTGCCTCCAATTTTCCGTGGAAGGGTGTTTGGAAAGCTAAGATTCCTAGGAGGGTGGCATTTTTTGTGTGGACAGCGGTTTATGGGCAGATCCTTACATTGGACAATCTTATGCTTAGGGGGGTGCATTTTGGTGAATAGGTGTTGTATGTGCCATCGGAACGAGGAAACTGTGGATCATCTTCTCCTCCATTGTTTGGCAGCTCACTTTCTGTGGGTTTATATGTTTCAGATCTTTGGGACACAATGGGTCATGCCAGACTTTGTGGAAAGCTTGGCGTATTGTTGGAGTTTTGGGTTGGGAAAATTTAATTCAGACATATGGAATATGGTTCCTGGTTGTTTGATGTGGATTGTTTGAACGGAAAGAAATCGGCGCTCTTTTGAGGATACCGAGAAATCCTTGGTTCAATTACAAGCTCTATGCCAGAAGACTTTATTTGATTGGTCTAGGCGTTGGGGCTTCTCGGATTGCTCCACTATCTTTGAGTTTATTTCTTCTCTTAGTACTGTACTTTAAGTTTGTTCTTGTTCTTTGTTGCTGTTTGTTTGTTTGTTGCTTCTCCTTGTGTTCACCATCATGAACACCTTGTATTGGCTTACATTTGTTTTCAGTTTGTGTTAATAAAATTCTTATTACCTATCAAAAAAAAGTTATCATATTGGCTAGTTTGATTCCATGAATTGACATTTTCCTTTCTGTAAATGTATTATTCTTCCGTTTGGTTTCTGAGAACCTCAATAACTGAGCTTCATTTATTTTATTATTTGATTCGTTTTTAGAAGTTAAGATTTTGGTCTGTTTCGCTGTTTTTAGTGTTTTGGGGAGTTCAGTTTAGATTAGCTTTTTGTAGTTTATTTGAATTTCTTTTGTGGGGTGGGAATGGTTTAAGTCTTTAGCTGTTTGTTTGGTTGTTGAGGAAGTGTTTAGGTCATGGAAGAAGGTAAAATGGTTGAATGTTAGGTATACTGGGTTTAGCTTGAAGACTGGGAAAAAAGGAATTTTAATTATTTAGTTTAAATCTTCGGTGTCATATTGGCTAGTTTGATTCCATGAATTGACATTTTCCTTTCTGTAGATGTATTATTCTGCTGTTTGGTTTCCTAGAACCTCAATAACCGAGCTTGATTTACCTTATTGTTTGATTCTTTTTGGAGGTTAAGATTTTGGCATGTTCTGCTGTTTTAAGTGTTGTGGGGGAGTTCGGATTGGATTAGCTTTTTGTGGTTCATTTGAATTTCTTTTGGGGGTGAGGGGATGGTTTAATGCTTTAGCTGTCTGTTTGGTTGCTGAGAAAGTGTTTAGGTCATGGAAGAAGGTAACATGGTTGAATATTAGGTATACTGGGTTTAGCTTAAAGACTGAGAAAAAGGGAATTTTGATTATTTAGTTTTGAATCTTAGTTATCATACAGGCTAGTTTGATTCCAGGAATTGACATTTTGCTTTCTGTATATGTATTGTTCTGCTGTTTAGTTTCCGAGAAATTCAAAACCGAGCTGGATTTACCTTATTGTTTGATTCTTACTGGAAGTTAAGATTTTTGATCTGTTTTGCTGTTTTTAGTGATTGGGGGAGTTTGGATTTGATTAGCTTTTTGTAGTTTATTTTAATTTCTTTTGGAGGTGAGGGGATGGATTAATGCTTTAGCTGTCTGTTTGGTTGCTGAGAAAGTGTTTAGGTCATGGAAGACAGTAAAGTGGTTGAATATTAGGTATATTGGGTTTAGCTTGAAGATTGGGAAAAAGAAATGGAAAAAAATGATTTTACTTATTTAGTTTTAAATCTTAGGTACTGCGTAAGAAGCCTTATTCCTTGGTCAAAAGAGCGCCAATTTTACTAAAGATTTTGATGTATGCAGTGTTATTTAATCTTCTTTTTTATAAACGTGGCCTGGATATCTAGATTTGTACAATAGAGTATGTTAATGGGTGCACTTGGGGAAATCATTAAGAAGGATAAAATGGGTATCAAATGCATTGGGAAGCAGCTAAAGTAGCAAAAGTTAATAAGAAGTTGGGACTTTTTTTTACTGAAAGTGGCTCTTACTGCCAAGAAAAAGTGGTCTGACTGCATTGGGAATTCTACCTTAATGGTTTCCCTTAGGTCCGCAATATTGCAACTGGGGTTATTGAGTTGTAGTATGTTGAAGTTGTAGGAACTTAACTATACACACAAACATAAAGAAATAGAATAAAAATTAAATTGTATGTGGCAAAGGATATTGGAATATATGTATTAAAGTTTCTTTTTTGGTATGTAAAATTCAGGTATTTTATATGCTTTTTTATTGAATGTTTGTTCCTAATTCTGGGCCTTAGGATTTTATTACTACTACAATTTACGAGTTTTACGGAGTTATATGTCTGAAAAATAACGTATCAAGAACTGTGATAATTCCTTTCTCTCTCTGTTTAGTCTTGTTGAATGATGAACTCAGGAATAACCAGAATACATTTTCAAACTAGTAATTGATATAGCTGAATACTGTTTTTGTGTGCACATGACTGTTTATTTTTCTTTTTTCTTTTTTCATTATTGGTAAAGAGGTAAGATATGGTTAGTGTAGATTGTAGGTCCAAATCTTACTAAGTTAAAGAAATTAGTAAGGCCTGAATGAAAATCTAAATCAGTCCCATCTCACATCTTTATCACATTCTACCCTTACCTCATGGTATTAGGTTTATCCTTCTTTGATCATTGTCTTAGGATTTATAAAAAGGAGGTATTACCATTGAGGATTGAGCTCTAGCTCAAGTGGCATCTACTCTACCTTTTAAGAAGTAGGTGGTGGGTGTTCGTGTACCAAAAAAAAAAACACGTCTACATGCTCATGAATTTATGTATAGTATTGGTCTCTTTCCTTTTTCCCCCTTTGTAAAGGGGTAGGATTTGTTAGGCTACATCTTAGGTTTAAATTTTACTAATTTGATCATTTAGTAAGATTGGAACCTAAGTCCTCATCCATTCTTTCTTATCCCTTTAACAGAATTTCGATTGATGTTAACTTATAAAAAAAAAAAATTGCATATGGTCAGTCCTTGACCATCAGCAACATTGTACTTGAACCTCATGGTAATAATTTTTTTATCCTTGTTTTGTCTTCCCTTGGATGATTATAGTGAAACATAAAAAAGAAAAAGACCTTTCTTGATGCACTGTTAGGATTGATAAAAATGAACATTTCTTTTGTGTGCTTATGATTTTGTTTATTCCCCTTCCTTTTTTTCCCCTACTTGGTGTAATGGTGCAAGTAAGCAACTTGAGAGAAATTAATGTTTCATACGTAGTGCGTCATGGACCCAAAAAAATAAAAACAATGATAGTAATCAACTGTAGAAGTATTTTTAATTTTTTATAATTAAACTTTTTATGATATAGTTATATTGGGCCCAATTGATTTAGTTTTGACTGCGTGCATGCACTAATCAAAGTTTAACACACACCTTGTTAACTTTGATTGAAGCAAGTGATTAAATCTAAATGCTTTTCGGTTTCTTTTGTTGCTAACTAGATCATCATTTCTATATATAATGATTTATGCCTATATTTAATTGTATGGGTGATTGTCAATTTTTGTGGGTTGACCTTGCGATACAAAAATGTTTTTGTTGTAGTGCTTAACAAATTGATACATCTAGTGCAATGTTAAACATCATTGGCAAGAATAATTAACTCATCACCCCAAAAAAGGTGCTGATTGTAACAATTGCTTAGTTTTACTCATTTTCCATTGTCTTTACATGCGCAATGCTTTAGATTGGTTGTGATATGACGTGGGTGGAGATTCATATAGATGAATTTTGATCATTTTCTGAGTCATACTTTTAAAGACAGAAAAGGGAGGGGGTGGGGGGAAAGGCTGCACTAACTTTTAGTTTTTGGATATTTTTCCCTAAACTGGTCGAAAATTGGAAGTTCAACATTCTGCTCTTCCAACCTTCAACCAGTTTAGGGAAAAAAAAATTAAAAACTAAAATAAGATAGTACAGTCTAGTTGTTGATTTTCTGTTTTACTTTATTGTGGTTTTGATTTTCTACTTTTATCTTGTTTAACCATTGACTTTATGAGGTATCAGAAAGACTGAAAGAAAATTATTGCCAATGTAGGATGTAGTCATGATAATCAGTTAACTTATTTCATCCTGCTTTATTTAACATGGATGACTAATTTCTTTTGTTTTTATATCAGGATATACGCCATAAAGATTAGATTTATCACTGGTTAGAGAAAGTAGAAGACAAAATGGAAGTTATTCTGTCCGGGGGTGAAAATGCTTTGTCTACAGTTGGTCCAAGGCCAATGGAATGGTCTACTGTCCCATATAGTGCTCCTCAAGCACCTGGGCCAAATGGAAAACAGCGGACATCAAGTTTGGAATCGCCAATCATGTTGCTGACGGGCCATCAGAGTGCCATATACACAATGAAGTTCAATCCTGGGGGAACAGTTGTTGCATCTGGGTCTCATGACAAAGAAATTTTTCTGTGGAATGTGCATGGGGATTGCAAGAACTTTGTGGTTTTAAAAGGACACAAGAATGCAGTTTTGGATCTTCATTGGACCACTGATGGATCACAGATAATATCAGCCAGCCCTGACAAAACGCTGAGGGCATGGGATGTTGAAACAGGAAGACAAATCAAGAAAATGGCAGAACACTCATCATTTGTGAATTCATGCTGTCCATCTCGGAGAGGGCCACCACTTGTTGTCAGTGGATCTGATGATGGAACTGCCAAACTGTGGGATATGCGTCAGAGGGGTGCTATTCAGACATTTCCAGATAAATACCAAATCACAGCCGTCGGTTTCTCAGATGCATCTGATAAGATCTTCACAGGTGGTATTGACAATGAAGTAAAGGTATGGGACTTGCGCAAAGGTGAAGTTACAATGACGCTTCAAGGTCATCAAGATATGATAACAGGTATGCAGTTGAGTCCTGATGGCTCCTATCTTCTTACAAATGGTATGGATTGCAAACTCTGCATATGGGATATGCGTCCATATGCACCCCAAAATCGGTGTGTAAAGGTAATGGAAGGGCACCAACACAACTTTGAAAAGAACTTGTTGAAGTGTAGCTGGTCACCTGATGGAAGCAAAGTCACTGCCGGGAGTTCAGATCGGATGGTATACATTTGGGATACTACATCTAGACGCATCTTGTATAAGCTCCCTGGTCACACTGGTTCAGTCAATGAGTGTGTCTTCCATCCCAGTGAACCTATTGTTGGATCTTGCAGTAGTGATAAACAGATTTATTTGGGGGAGATTTGAGAATCGCAACTTGAAGATCTTACACCTTAGTGACCGTTATTTCAGCTAATTGTTGGCTCTGTAAGGGCCATTCAAAGACTTTCGAAAGGTTGTATTCGTATCTCTACTGTAGTTCCCCAAGTTGACTTTTGGTATCTTTATTGGCAATGTTGGAAGATTATGTTCCATTTTAGAAAATTGTTTCTACATGTATTTTGGCAGCTGTGAATACATGTAGGTTCTATGTAGACATGGAAAAACGGGCGGGGCGGGTTCGGGTCGGGTCAATCGGGTTTGCGGGTCAAACGGGTCACAGGTCAAAACGGGTCATTTTTAAACGGGTTAATCGGGTTGTGGGTCGGGTCGGGTTGACCCGTATTTTTCAAACAATTTTTTTTTTTTTTTTTTTTTCAATTACAAAAAGACTAATGTCAAACTAAAAAGACTAAGAAAGAAGAGCAACTCACATTGAGAGTGCAAAAGATCTAGATTTATATACAACTTCCAGCAGAAGCAAAACAACTACATCTTGATTTAATGCATGGAACTTAAGCTGTTAAGCACATATTTTTTCATATACAACTTACAAGCCTTCCACCGTCTTTGTCATCAAGTAACCAACTCAAAATTTTTGACAAGCATCTTTTTTTTTTTTTTTTTTTTTTTTTTGATACCAAAAACAGGTAGTACAAAACAAACGACATTAAGAGTTCATATACAAAGCTAGATTCAACCAGCGCTGGTTCAAAGGCACTAGAGTTGCCTGCTTAGCTACAATACTTATATGATTAAATAGCAAAGAGGGCACTAAGATCATTTTGTAGAGTAAGCCACCTTGAACAAAAAAGTTAAGGTTAGCAAGCCTAGTAGAACTAGAATCCTGCCAATCCGAAGCTCTCTTGCTGTTAAGGGTTGTAAAAAGTCCTCCACAATCACTTAAAAACAAAATTCTTTGGAAGTTATAAACAGTTGTAGTGAGACTAGCTTCCACCACAGCTTCCAAAAGGCACCCTGTTGCAGTCCTAGCTAAACAAAAAAAAGTTAGATTACTTAGAAAGATTAACTAAACAAAAAAAGATTTAAAAATAAACATAACATATTAAGTAAAGAAGAATAAGTAAATATTTTATAAGAATTATACTTCAATCTCAATCTACTCAACGTTTGTAGCAGATTCAGCACTGCAAATATTCATATTTGCAAATTGTAGTTTAAGTTGGCCACTTTCGTCAGCATCTTCATCTACAATATAATATTTTAATATAACTTAATGTACCATGAAAGCGAATCAATAAAGAATTAAATTGTATAATTATGACTATAAAAAAAAATTAAATTACCTTCAAATTTATGTAGTCAACTTTTAGTACATAACGTAGCTTCCACATCCTCAAGTAAAAGACGTGATCGATACGAAGTAAGAATTTTTTTTTCAGTACTAAAACTTAATCTTAAAGGTTTCACTTTTCACTTTCAGGTTTGTTTGACATTTTGTTCTTTGGCCGAGTGGACTACAGCTAGCAAGCAACTGAGCAAGCATTGATTCATTGAATGAGAATTTTTTTTTTTTAATGGTTGTGAGTCACGGCCTTGGCCCTTGTGTAGATTAGTGACAGTAGTATTAAATTGTGATTTGTGATGTCTTGTTACTGTCAAGCATAGTAGCATTATAATAAATATTGAATATATTATAACTAGTTTTGATACTTTGTGCTTTATGCACATAGTATCAGGACGCAATTAAAAAAAAAAAAAAATTAGTGAATTTTTTTTAACGGGTCGGGTCACGGGTTATTCGGGTTAGGTCGGGTTGACTCGCAAAAAAATCGGGTCGGATGACGGGTCAATCCGTTTTTGATTCGGGTCAAAAAAATCGGGTTCAGATCAAGTATTTTTCGGGTCGGGTCGGGTCGGGTCAGAATTTTCTGACCCGTATTGCCATGTCTAGTTCTATGATCACCTCCCACATTCCTTTAGTCCAATCAAAACCTTATTGAGAGGAATTTTTGTAGGAAATTCTCGGCAAATTTAAGGGGAGTTGTGTCACTCACAAATTAAAAGGCCATGAAAAAAAAAAAAAAAAAAACCCTGATACTGAGGGTCTGACTATAATCTCATCCAAAAAAAGGTAAAAGATCTTGCATGGTACATTCATTGAGTGTGATCAGTGAAGAGATTTTATATATATATATATATATATTAACAAAGTTTCTCCAAACTTGTTTGGAGTCCGTGCTTTGACCCTTTAACCCCAGTAGGAAGATGATGTATGTTATTGTCGACTTATTTAATAACAGTTAATCCAACCAACCAAGTTAGTGATCTTTAAAAGGGATGGTACCACAGCTTGAAAGAATATATTGTGTTCTTGGCATTGTACACAATTTGGCCGGTTCATATTTATTAGTCCAAGCTATATATACAATGTTTTGTCTACATATTTAAGTTCATCACTCCAATTTCAAAAATTACACAATGTTTAATTTTTATTGTTTTTATTATTATTTCTGGGTTTGATTTCTTGCAATGTTTTCGACAAATTGTCGCCACTATCCAACCTCTATACGTCTTCTAAACTTTAGAAATAAAATACAAAGCCTAAATTAGTTGTTTGGTAAGAAGACAACTAGGACGAGTAAATTCTAGAACTCAATTTTTCTACACAGCTAATTCATCATTACAGCTCATCAAGAACTTCAGCTTCCGCTACAATTGTAAACAAAATTGGATTGGGTATATTTAGAGTCTGCTTGACAAAGTTTACTCCCACTTGGTGCCTAATACCACTAAAATCATAGGTGGGGCAAAACGGGCGGGTGGGGTCTGGTTAATCGGGTCGTGGGTCAAAACGGGTCACAGGTCAAAATGAGTCATTTTTAAACAGGTTAATCAGGTTGCGAGTCAATCGGGTCGCAGGTTGAGTCGGGTCGAGTTGACTCGTATTTTTCTAACAAGTTTTTTTTTTTTTGGGAAATAGATGCAATTTGTCAATTGTTTCTGAGTTCCTTAACTGTGATTAGATTCTCACTGGTGATACTGTTATCACTTACCAATTACCACTAAACACTTGATACCTAAATTTGGTGCAACTCTTGTTCCAACTTTCTAGAATCTAATCTTGGTACAATCTTCGATCTATTTAAAGTAGGAAGAGAAAATGAAGGTGGCAAGTAAAGAATGACAAACTATAATGGAGTACGTTAACATATTAAGTGAAGAAGAATAAGTAAATATTTTATAAGAATTATACCTCAATCTCAATCAACTCAACGTTGGTAGACGTGGCAAAATGGGCAGGTCGGGTCAGGTCAATCGGGTCTCAAGTCAAAACGGGTCATTTTTAAACGGATTAATCGAGTTGCGGGTCAAATGGGTCGGGTCAAAAAATTCTGACCCGTTTTGCCATGTCTACTAAAATCTAGCTTTGCTCGAACAATTCTCTTAAAGATCTGGAACATCAAAGAGTGAATAAGATTGTTTCAATTTTGAGAGACAATGTGAATCAATCCATCTTTCATGAAAAGATGCCTATACTTTTTCGATTTGGTCAATTCCCAACTGTTAACAATCATGCAAGTAGAAATTCTTACCTTGACAAGCTAAGATGGACTCCCCTTGGTATTAGGTCTAGCCAAAATGGATCTGGCTGGATGGTGATATGATAACACTACCTCCAGTGCATATGATGTTAATAAGAGCATAAAGCATGTACCCTTCTATGTGATCCTACGTAGTTCATACCTTGACTAATTGATGGACCACATCATTTAGAACTGAATGATGGATCTAGATGGTGATTAGTTTATAATTGAAATACAAAATACATTCTAGTGACAGTAGATTGTCTTCCCTTCCTATGCAGAATTGGTTTGCAGTTAGAACAAAGCAGCCACCTTTGAGGTTAACATAGGTTATTAAAGCCTGCCATATCTCCCTTGTTTTGCCTGTAGGTCTGAAATATATTTCAATGCCTACATATTGATATGGTGGCATACTAAACAGAATACTAAAGAACTATAATTATAACTTATAAGGAAGTTATAGGATATTAAGGTTGGGAATACTATACAATAACCCACATTAGATCGTAGAGAAATCTGGATTGTAAAATGGTAATAATTGATGATAAATTATTCTATAGATATAGCAAATTATTTCGCAAATAACTATTGTGGGAAACATCCTCTGGATAGCATTTCCATACAAGATTAATTGTGAAAACTAGTTTGGATTTTAGAAAGATCTCCAAACAAATAATAGAAATAAAAAAAATTAAAAAAAAAAAACCTAAAAGAAAAATAAACATTCACAAAACAATAAGGATTTATGTTCAACAATAGCCTACATCCATAGGTGATGGTGTGGAGAAAATTTCACTAATCAAATATGAAGATTACAAAAGAGGAAAAAAGTCACTTTCACAAAACTCAAACCCCAAATACGCCCAAAAAACTCTTTGAAAAATACAAAGTTTGAGGCTTCACCTAAAGAGAAGTTTTTCACCTAAAGAGAAGTTTTTCTATTCTCCAATCGTTGCACAGCACTGCAGCCCTCTCTTTAGTTAAAGCAACTTATGTATAAAAGTTATCAAAGTCAAATAGAACTCCTAGTTATGTTGAATTTTCAAGATCATGCTCCCGATGATTCCCAAAGTCTTCAATCAAACCGTGTGGCCAAATAACCTCCTTGATAGCTTCAATCATAGCAATGTATTCCACTTCACTAGTTAACAATACAATAGTTGACTGCAGCATCGACCTCCAACTCACCGGAGGTCAACCTCTAGCTTCAGAGTAGAACAAAGATTATCCAAATCTTCTCCAGCGTAGTCTGAATCAACATATGCAGCTGAATGTCTTCCAACAGATTCATCTCTCAAACTTCAAACCCAAATCAGCATTCCCAAAATACATCCCAAGATCCATAAATTTGTGAATGACCATTGTACTAATCTTGCACATAGCGACTGGGTTCCACATTGACAGATTGAGAAATGTTGGGCCAGGTGCATACTACTGCATATACAAGGCTGCCAACCAAGCCAACCCCAATCTGTATTAGAGCTTCTGCTATCACAACAATAACATCACAAGGTACACAAAAACACACAAAAGACATTTCTTTATGTTCTACAATGTCAATGGTTAAACCGAATGACAAAGGATAAGGCATTAAATAACACTAGTTATTCTTTTACAAGTAAAATATGACTACGTAAAAACTGTAACAATGACAGAAGGTATACCTTTAGTATCTAAGTCAGGTCTTAGAGAACTCACTCTATTGTCACAGCAGATGAAGTCACCTATTTTCCAGATTGGAGTCTTATACACATGCAGCAATGATTTCTCTACTGACCACCACACTTCAAATTCAGATGCAATTGCCATTAGCTTTTGATGTTTTCCAAGATATCAGCCCAACGAATTGAGGAGCAGAACAGCACTAAGGAGTGAGTATCAGCAATTGACATCAGCTTTTGACAAGTGAAGTTTAAATTTAGTTGAGATTGTAGCAAATAAGACAACTTCGGGACCTGTATAAACAAAAATTCAACATAAATTTAATCACGGGAAGAATATAATAAAATGTGCTAGTGGGAGTTTTGGGTTAGAGGATAAAGTAACATAGTTATCAATAGCAAAGCTTAAAGCTCAAAATGTTGACTAGGCATAAAGTTGTTCAGCCTTGATTAGAAATTAGCAGCTATTGCTGCTTCGTTTTGGGGTAGACTTCAAAATTAGTAATGTGAGACACTTTAGATTTAGCATTCATATTTGCATGTTCTATCTTTTTCCAAGAAAACTGCATACTGACTTATAAAATAAATAAAAAAGACAACTGCATACTGTATCATGTTTCAACTTATCACTGACAGTGAGGCTTTTAGTGTAGGAGCTACAACTGAAATTGGATTAAAACACAGTAAGATATTTTAGTCATGGCTGACTTCATTTGATGGAAAATTTAAGTCATATTTCTGAGTAATACAATCAATTCTAAACCTAATGGTACTAATTGAATAATTGCAAATAAGAATCATATACAGAGACATATGTTCATTGCCTTACCCACGCAGTGTAGGCTAGTTTATTTTAGAACTTTTGAATGAACTAGATCGCCCAAGCAGCATATCCTCTTAGTTAAGACAGCAAGACTGATGAGAAGAGAAAACTGTAACAGACAAGTGAAACTCAATTAAGAGAAGCTAATATTATAAAATGTAATATGGCTTACCAAAAATTGTGTGAACTTGATATCAGACATAAAATTAAATTTGCTAGTGGGTTGTTTAGGCTACAAGATAAAGTAACAGAGTTATTAATAGTAAAGCTTAAGTCTCAATATATTGATCAGGGATAAAGTTGTTCAGCCTTGATTAGCAATTAGCAACTATCACTGCAAAATTGGTTTATGTAAATAATTTAGATTTGGCTTTCATACATGTATGTTCTATCTTTTTCCAGAAAAACTACATATTGTGTCTTGCTTCAACTAATCATTGACAATAAGGTTTTTAGTGTAGGAACTACAACTTTTATTCTATAAGTAATAAACTTTATTGAGACCAAAATAGAATCACCCTAAGTATACAGGAAGTATACAGTTGGTTATTAAAATTATATAATAGCACAGTAAGATATTTTTGTCATGGCTGACTTAATTAATAGAGGTTTTTAACTCATATATCTGAGTAATACAATTAATTTAAAAAGAAATGGTACTAATTGATATCAAATAAAAGTCAACTTACAGAGACATATGTTCATTACCTTATCCAGTCACTGTAGGCTAGTATCCATCAAACTCTTGTATGAATTGGAGCACCCAAATGGGTTGGCCTATTAGTTAAGACAACAAGATTGACAAGAACAGAAGGCTGTAACAGACATGTAAAAATTCTATGTAGAAGTGATTTTCTATGGAACAATTTTGACAATCAATCAAGTGTGCAAGATGGCTAACCATCAAATTCATACCTTAGCAAGCATTGAAGTGTTGAAGTCACTAGAACAAAGGGCTCTAGGTGAGGCCACAATAACTAAATAAGATTTGATACATGGATGAACTATTAGGAATCTGTGTAGCGAATTTTGGTTAGCATCCTCCACAATTAATTTCAAGGAATCTAACCAACTTATTCACAAGAAACATAGCTTACCAAAATGCGGAAATTTAAAAAGCTTTTAAGAAGCCACCATACTCGTGAATGTGTAGCTTCTCAAGTGGCAAGTTCATTGTAATTGTACCGGCCCAATTGAAAAAAGAATATGCCATCCTGCCACACTGTTGGAGTATGTCATGGATCTTGCCCTCTTCTAATTGGTTAGGGGAGTCATCAAAATCTTTTGGGAGAGTGGCCATTCACTGTTTTTATATCCATACTCATACATGACTTAATGTGTAAAACTTTCAAATCATTTCTGAGTAACAAAGTGAAATTTTAAACCAAATGGTAATTTTTGAATAATAGCCAATAAAAGTTATATATGTCCATTACCTTATCTGCTTACTATTAAGAACTGTTCTTCCAACACGTTCATGAATTGGAGCATCCAAACCAATTGGCCCTTTTGTTAAGGAAAAGCTTACAAGAAGAGAAGAATAAAACTGACATTAATTGAAGCTAGAAAGATATGAAGAAGAAATTATTTGGGAATTATTTGGGCAGATATATACCTTAAGAGTGCAGTAAAGTTCAGATGTTGATGAAAAAATAGGTCCCTAGGTTAGCCAACCATAACCCAGAAAAAAAAAAAGATTCAATGGGTGTATGACATACTAGAATTCAGTTTATTAGAAATGATCCATTGCTAAGTACATAGGAGATGGAAGAAACCAAGATGTAAAAGCTGGAAAACTTGGACTCACTTGATATTTTGTTGGTTGACAAAGGTAGTGCTATCATGTAAAGTAAACTTGTAAACATTTGCAGTTATAGACGCAATATTAGTCCAATTGGCCAGCAACCAGAAATTTCACACAGGTTAAAATGAAGATTTGCAGATATAGACGCAATAATAGTCCAATTGGCCAGCAACCAGAAATTTCACACAAGTTAAAATGAAGATTTGCAGATATAGACGCAATAATAGTCCAATTGGCCAGCAACCAGAAATTTCAGAGGTTAAAACGAAGATGGCTTACCAAAAATTTGGAACTTGATATCAGACAAAATGAAAAGATGCTCTCTTTTGACTTGAATCTCAAGTTGTTCCTCTTTCTTGGGGATATTAAACATGTCATTTATAGACAAGTCAAATGATAGAATTTCACAGTGCTTTGCTCAAATCCTTTGTCAGCTGTTTGAAGTTTGAAGGGAATGAAATAGATTGAGAGCCAGTTGATCAAATGTGACCTTTTATTGGAACATTGAAAAATAACTGGCATCTTTAAATTGACGAGGCATTCCACCACATCCAGTTGATCAAATGTGACCTTTCATTTTCAATTGTTATAAATGAAAGGTTCCCCAACTACAGAAGAAAAAAATTTCAATTCTTTCTAATTTGTGGTTTTAACTTTTAATTATTATGGTGTTGTGTGTTGAAGTAGATGAGGCAGAGACTTGAGGTAAGCATAAAATCCCTAAGCATTTAGCCTTGTCCAATAGAAATCGATCTTTAGTCCTAACATCTAGGCATTATACTGAAACAGTGATGCATATTCAATGTCTAATGAAAACAACAATACAACTGCACATAAACCAAAAGTAGATATAATAAAACATTCATTACAGTTTGCCAATGCATAGAAGATGCATAAGAAAAAATGAGCAGCATGGGAAAAGATAGATTAATAAAACCTTAAAGAATCCAACTTCAATGACAATCATAACATGTGCAGGGTCCTCAAACTCTGACTGACATTAATTTGCCACAAATTTTGAACATAACAAAGAAGAATGAAATATTAGAAGATAAAGGATGGTGCCTGACTTATTAAGTTCAATAATCTTCACGAACACAGTCATTTTGTTCTATTGCATTGTAATCACAGTTTTTATATATTCAAGAAATCTAGCAAGCAGACAAAATAGAGAAATCTGAAGGTTATGTTTAGTTAAGAGGGATACATCAGAAGAGAAGAGCATGAGATTGGAGGAAACTCACAAATTTGAATGAACTTCAACAAGATAGGAAACAAATCAAAACCCTGGCATTACAAAATTCCTGGATTGTCTACGTCCATCATTTAATCACTCTGTGGCAGCAAACAGTACGAAATATTCAGTTTTTTTTTGTAAAGTAAGCATTCTGTTATGTTGGAAAAGAAAAAAGAAAATGCCCTGGGAAAAAGAGAAATGGAAGTAAATGAACTTGTTTTGCACATTAATGCATTTCAGTTTTTTCCTCAATTGCATAACAGCCACGGAATAACCTACAAGCACATCATTTTATATTTGGTTCCTTAAAAAAATATTTAAGAGAAGGAGATCAGGTTTAGATGGAATTACCACATTATTTCTGTATAATTGGAATACGGCCAAAGTTGGGCCATTTTCTGTGACTGTGGATGCTGAAAATTCAGCGGCTTCTCTAATCATTTCTTGATGATCGTCTATTTGGGAAAGTGAAAAGAGGAATAAAGAAATTAGGGTTGAGTATGAATAATATATACAATTTGTTCATTCAAAGGAGAGTATATAAGAAAAGGATTTGAGGTATCAGAAAACTTACATTTCTATCGTTGGAATGTGGGCAATCTTCAACCACTCAGCCCCGCTCCGCTCTGCATATCTTTCCTTTAACTTGGAGCAATCCCAAATATCTAGTTCTTCTAATTTGATGAGGCGTGTTGTGGTTGTGTGCAGATACATCAGGTTATTGCAGTCCCAAATTCTGAGTGTTTTAAGGGAAGAAAGGTTGCCCAACCACTCAGGTAAAGCTTCTATTCCATCAAAATTATGGATACACAGAGTTTCAAGGGTAGTGAAATGTTGAATTTCGCCCGGGAGAGAGTTGAGTTTAGCCCACCCTTTCAATTTTAGATCTTCGAGTGTCATATGAGAGTGTTGGATGAAACTGAGACTGGGAAAAACATCCAGCTCCTCACAATACCCACCAATCCTCAAACTCTTCAAGCATTTTAATGACCCCTCAGGCAGACGCGTGATGTTGTGGCAACCTTCAATTCCTAAACGTGTAAGAAAGCACAACTCTCCTAGATCTGGAATTGATTTGAGATTATGACACTTGTAGATCTCTAATTGGGCAAGAGAATGGAATTCTTGTAGATCTGGAAGTGATTTCAGATCAGAACAATCTTCTATATGCAATTGTGAGAGAGACGTACATAATTGTAGCTGAGTAGTTAGATCTTCAACACCACACTCTACTATAGTCAAGCGGCGTAGACCTTGTATACGTGGAAAACACTTCAGCTTATGACAACTTTGTATTGTCAACTCCTCGAGGGAAATCAGGTGTTGCGAGAGACTGAAAAGTTCATCACAATCTCTTATCGTGAGTGATTGGAGAGAGGTACAGAAAAGTTGCTCTGGCACAAAAATATGTCCAAACACTTTAGAAATATCGGCGGACTTGAGTGTGGTAAGATTGCCGCTAATCCTTTCCAAAGTCGTCTTGTTGTTGTAGACTTTAGAAATCTTTAATTTCTGTAGAAATGGAAAATGACATGGGGCACTTCTCAGTTGAGAACAGTTTACAATGGTCAACTCCTCAAGGCAAGGAAACACTACACTTGCTGATGTCACCTCCTCTAGTGCATCCTTCCACTCCACTAGTCTCCACATATGTCTAATTGTGAGTGTTCTTAATGCCGGGAACAATACATTACTGCACATGCCGTAAAACTCAACTCCAATACATGTCACGTCATCCATTCCCCATATTACAAGAGCCTTAAGGCAGGGTAGATGCCCGAGGGTGGGAACTTGTTCACATTTGTTGCAGTTATATAAATATATCTGGATCAAATTGTCAAAAAGCGACATCCATGATGGGAATTTCTTTCCACTAAAGCCATCAATTGTTAAGGATTTCAAATTTTGATGAGGATGGAGGCCTTCCAACACTTCTTCTTCATTATGGTGGTTGACTTCGCTATCTAATCTGTCACTCCAGTGAAAACCTAACTGGTTTATTTTCGCCCTTATTGCTAATTTTGCACTACTAGCTTCTTCTTGATCTCTCACATTCTCTAGATTCCTGATGTCTAATTCTCCACTAAGTTGATTCAAGCATCCCAATTCCTTGATATGCTCACCTGCATCTTGACCCACAATGAAAAATGACAATGTTCGAAGACAATTCAGATTCCCCATATCTTTTGGTGTTCGGTTGATCTTATCACAATCATTAATATATATATGCCTCAAGTTATCCAAACTTTTTAGATCTTTTGGAAGTTCTTTGAGATTATAGCAGCCTTCAAGTCTTAAAGTTTGCAAATTGTAAAGCTTGGTGATGGAGTTTGGTAATGCTTTGATGCCAATCTTTAAGATGTGGAGAAGCCTCAAGTGTACCAAGCAATCAATTGAGTCTGATAACTCTATTATTTGATATCCGGATAATTTTAAAACACGCAAGCATTTAAAATCTGATAATATGTTTCCAGACATAGCATTTTCTAAAACCAGTGTGCGCATTCTCCGAACATGGTCATTTGAAAGTGGAATTTTTGATACTATTTCCCCATCATATTGGATTGATAAACGCCGTACATAATTGATGTCATCCTGTATATGATTGATATCATCCTGTGAATCCTCCTTCAAAATCAAAGTTTCAAATTTTGAAATTGAGAGGGCAAGATCATGTACCAAATCATGCATCTTACAACTCTTAACATTACCACAATCATCCTTTTCCACATCTTGGAATAAGGAATTTGCTAACAAGATATCAAAATGCATGTTACCAATATCCTCCATCACCAAATTGCTTCTTTGAGATGGTTGAAGAAACCCCTCAGCCATCCAAAACTGAATTAATTCTTCCTTGTTAATCTCATAATCTTTAGGAAAAATTGAACAATATGCAAAGCATTGTTTAAGAGATGATGATGGAAGATGATCATAGCTCAATTTTAATATTGGTAGCATTTCATTGCTACCATATGGGGAATTCCAAATTTTGTTGTCTTGAATTGCTAACCATTCATTTTTGTCAATTTGACGACACATCAACCCTCCTAGGACTTTGGCAGCTAATGGGACCCCTCCACATTTTTTGGCAATAACCCTTCCAATAGCCTCCAATTCTGGAGTTAGCTGAACTCTTTCATTAGGAGATACTTTTTTCTTGATTATGGACCAACATTCATCATTTGAAAGTATTTCCAAGTGACATTGGGAAAGTGCCCCCATAATTGCTGCCACATTTTCACTACGGGTAGTTACAATAATGTTGTTTCCAATATTTGAAGTAATTCCCAACAAACAACTTATTAAAGTATCCCATTTAAGTGGATTTTCATTCCATACATCATCAAGGACTAGAAGATATCTTCCTCCCTCCAACTCTTTTTTAAGTTTTCCAAGTATTACATTGTCTGCTACTAATGGACTTGAATCATGTGTAAGTGATTCTAGAATGCCTCTTAAAATCTTCTTTTCATCAAAATCATCGGAGACACATACCCATATTTTCTTATTGAAATAACTCGATACTAGCTCATGATTGTAGACTAGTTTTGCTAAAGTTGTTTTCCCCAAACCCGCCATTCCTACTATAGGAATGACTGAGAGTTTTTCACAAGTTGTTTTTGTCACTAACTCCACCATTTCTGAAACATGGTCTTCCCTTCCTACAACTTCTGAATTATCAATAAAGCAGTCTGTCCCTTGGGTTGGTACAATATCAAGAGTAGGATTTTTTGATTCGACTCTAATAAGTCCATATCCATTTGCTTCATCATTAATCCTTTTTAGTGAATCAACAACAATCTTAACTTTGATGGCCATCTTGAAATGGAATGCAATGCTATTTAAAATTGAACAGAACCATACCATGCACTTCATTTGGTTTTGGATCTCTACCTTTCGCCGATGATCCTCGTAAGCAAGCTCGCCTAGCACGTCATCAGCATCATAAGCAACATCTTTAAGCCTCTGCAGCCAAAGCCTCACGCACTCTTCTCCCACTTGTCTTTTCTCTGCATCAGCCAGCACAGCTTGAATCATCTGTACCGAGTCACGAAGCCGTGTCAGCTCATCCTTGAAGCCCCAAGCAAGGCCAATCTGGTCAGTAACCAGTGGAATCAGCTTTCCTAGTATTCCCTTAGCAACTTCAATAACGATAGCCTCAGCCATGTTTTCTTTGGTACTCAGGTAAGTCACAAATATGCTGGAAGTATTTGGGAAGTCGAGAAGAATTGTGACGATAAAGAATAGCAGTAACTATTTACGGAGTATTTATATTTATCCAAAAAGATAAAAAACAACTATTATTATTTTAAGAGTACGTTTGAATAAAATTAAAAATTAAAAATTGAAAACAGAAAAGTAAAAAATATTATAATAAAATAAATTTTAAATAAATAAATAGTATCTTGAGGTCAATTTTTAATGGAAAAATTGGTAAAAAATAAAATTTATGAGTCTATAAACAGTATATAATATGCACTATTTACCGAAAAAGTCAAAATTGTCGGTTGGAAAAGCTGGAAAGTAAAAAAAAAAAAAAAAAAAAAAGAAAGAAGAGAGAGAAACACAAACGCGTCTGGGAAGCGCAAAACGCGCTTCCCAAACGCACACTTATTGCGTTTTAGTGGGGAACATCTATTTTTCACATGTCTATCAAGTCCGTGTCTTTTTTCTAAAAGGGTCTTTATGGGATGGGACATAACCATGTGCTGGAGCTTGTACATCATCCTTAAAGATTTGGTTAAATCTTGATATACACTCATACATTTTTAAAATGATGTATTAAAATTTTCTCAAAAGAAATATATATATATATATATATATATATATATATATGTATTGAAAACACAAATTCGATTTAAAATGTAAAATCAAGAAATTTTAGATAAAATTGTGAAATTATCTGAAGTCATATTTTAAGGACACTTTCAAAAAGTGAGTATACAATGTCTTCAACAGTAAATATGTGATAATTATTGTTGTTAAGATTTGAGATAAATATAAATATTTGATTACATTTAGGTAGACTCAAAATAATCTCTAAGCTGGTTTTTGATATATATAATATATATATATATATATATATAATTAATTAATTAATTAATAGATGTTCTTAGGACATTTATTAATGAATTTTTTTTTTAATTCCAATTTTAGATTTATGTCTTGGTTCATTGAGATTTGTGTGTTTGTTAATCACCAAAATAGCCAAGCATGGGATAAGACATAATTAGAAAAAAAAAAAATGAACAACAAAATAGCATTGAAGTTATTAACTGGTGTGTGGGTGTGGGTGTGGGTTTATTCATTTTTTGGGCTAGGTCTTAGTTTAGTTGTTTTTAACCCTTAAATTCCTTCATTCTCTCTTTCCAATCAAGAACAATTTGCAAAAATATTTCTGCATTTGAGGCAATATACATTAATTTTGTGAAAATGCTCCAAAACTTTTTTATTTTTTTTCCTTTATCATCATTTACTACACGAATGTAGAACAGAAATGGATAAACCAGAAGAACAAAGATGCAAATTAACAGTAAAAGGATATGTAATTTTGTAAAACCAAAATCCCAGCTGAAACTAAATAGAAAAAAAAAAAAAAAATCCCACAATTGAAGCATTGATAGTGATTAGGACCTCTAATTTTAAGGATAAAAAGGATGATAGCATAAAGACAACCAATACCGTGCTTGTAGAAAGTGTGATTTTTCTAGATAATGATGATTAACGTTTTGGATAGTTTTAACTTATAAGAGTGACAAACTACTGTAGAAGAGTAATGGAAAAAAAAATACACATCTTAAAAAATATAATAAAAAGTGAATGATGAGGAAGATTTGAAGCAGGAGTGTTTTGATTTGGAGGCTTACATAAATAATATTGTGACATTTTTTTTTTTGATGGGAAATACAAAAAACTTTATTAACAATATGAGGAGGAGAAAAACATAGCATCTTGAAATACAAAAGATTCAATAAAAGGGGGACATTCCTCCATCCATGTCACAAAATCAGTAATGCCTTTAGCATGTTGAGCCAAGGTGTGTGCCGGTTTGTTAGCTTGCCACCTCACATGTTGGAGTTGAGTATGTCTGAAGTCCCTGCAGCCGATGAAGGGTGCCAGCAACAATGACATCAACTATGGAGACCGGGGGAGTAATGTTGTGACATTTGCTTTAAACAAAACACTTGCAAAATAATCATCTTTGGCTATTTAATTTCATCTTTGGGAGGAATATAAAAAAATAAAAGGAAATAAATAAATAAAATAAAAATAAAATCTCAAAGCTTACCGATAAATTAAGTGAGATTTATAGATATACATTGTAAAAAATTTATTAAAAAAAAATTGATGTTTACATTGAAATACTACCAGCAAGGCAGCAACTACTAGTATTAATTATACTATTATTTATCCAAAAAGACAGAAAGCAACAAATATTTTTTTCTTTCTTTTTTTCCAATGGGGAACATCTTTTTTCACACGTTTATCAGGTACGTGTCTTTTTTCTAAAAGGAGCCTTATGGGATGGGACATTAGCATGTGCTGGAGCTTGTAGTCTTGTAGATCGTCCTTAAGATTTGGTTAGATCTTGATAAAGACTTGGACACATTTGCTTTACTCGTTCCTTTGAAATCATAATTTGAAAATTCACGTATAAATACATACATACATACGTATGTACGTACGTACATATATTTACTTTATCAAAAACCATCTTAGAGAATTTTTATTTTAATGTCAAAATTTTTTATTTACCCCCAATTTGAGGTTTATGCCTTAGTTCAATGATATTTAGGTGTTTGTTATGAAAATAAAAACTAACATTTATTTCATATTCAACAAAATACTACATATAAAATAAGTGTTTCTTAAACATTTCAACACATTTATCAAAATGGAACTTGACGCTATTTCAGAGGAGATCCAAAAATATATATATTTAAGGGCAAATCTTAATTTTTCAAATTACATATGTATACCAGTTTTTTTTTTTTTTTTTTATTTAATTGGGGGGCTATTAGGACCAAAATTTAAAATTTCAACATATATATATATACTAGCTTTTTTTTTTTTGGGGGGGGGGGGGGGGGGAGTAGGTCCGCCCCTGTTGTTAATAACCAAAATAGCTAAGCGTAAGATGAGACATAATTTAAAAAATAGACAACAAAATAGAATAGAAGTTATTATCCAATGCGTGTGTGTAGATTTATTCATTTTTTTGGACTGTCTGATCCCATCATGGAGTCTAGACTATTTGGATTAAGGCATAATTTCAAATTGTGATGAATGGAATTTTTTGACTAAAAAAAAACTTTTTTTTTTAGAGATAATTACAACATACTGCTAATCACGCAGCTCGAATCCTTCTCCCCTAGACCCCCAAGTGCTTGGAAATGTGCCAATTTAACTATAAGACCTTTGACTAAAAAAAAGCTTCTAAACACATATAGTGCACACAATTAGCCTAGTCTCTATTACTAATACTACCACCCGCCACCCCCCGGGGGGGAGGCAATTCATTTATTCTAAGACAAAATCACATTAAATTGTTAATAAATAAATCCAAGAGAAATACATAAATAAGTGATCTTTTATTTTTATTTTTACATTTACGCATTTGTACATTCAGATTCTAAGACTAATCACAATTATTAAAAATTGAAAAGAAAAGTTACATCTCACTTGGTCTAAACCAATGTTCTCCATTCTTCATCAATGAATTTTCAATCCAAAAAACTGAAAAAGGGCCCTTCCTTTTCAAAAGTGAAAAATGCTGACCATAACACACCATCTAAATGGAGCCTTGTAGGACCCAAGCCATCATCACCATCTTCTTTAATTTTTCATGTTCACATTCACGCTTGAAAATTCTTTACTTTCTTTTTTTTTTTTTTGAGAGAGAAAAAATGTCACCTTCCTTATTACAAATTGTCTTCCACCGATTTCAAAGTCTCTTAAATAGTCCACTGTACATGATTCACTTTCTACTTTATCTCTTCTCATCTTCAAAGAAATTGTTCTTTTGGGACTCCTCTGAATGGCAATGCCACTCTTTGGAACAGTATTTCACCCTTTAAAACATTTTTGAATGGAAAAAAAAAATAATGAATTCTCTAAAAATATTGGTTTATGAATTATTTTTAGAAATTTGATTAATTTATCATTAGTGTTTGTAAAGTTGTAATTTACAACTATGTTTTTGTTGGCTTTTATTCCGTGCCAAATTTGATTGTAATTATGTTCAATCGTTTAAACCCTGTATTTGTTGTGGGATTTGTTGTAAGGGTTGTGTGATAGAAAGAGTGTATGAAGACTCAAGCATTTGAAGATTGAAGGATTCTCGTAGGTATCTCGCTACTACGCATCCCGCGAAATGGTGCATGTGCCCTGCACGTGCTGGAAGCTGAAGAGTCATGCCAGGCTGTCATTTTCGCGAGTGTCTCGCTGGTAAGGCCTTCCCGCGAGACAGTCGCGAAACATTTTGCCTGGAGGATTTTTATGAGTGACCTTCTTACCTTTTACCCACTCTATATATATACCCTCATTACCCACAAATGTTTGTGTGGCTATTCAAAGAGAAAAACTCTAGATAGGTTTTCTACAACTCACCCACCCATCTTTTGAGAGAGAGCTACTCCTCCTTAGTGATAAATCATTGTAGCCTCTTCTCCATCCCTCTCCCATTATCATACCTTGAGAGGAGATTTGTACCCAAACACAACCCACACACATTCAGAGTGTAGAGAGTGTTTTGGAGATATTGGGAAGCATTGGAAGAAGCCAAGGATGGCAAATGCAACATGGAGCTTGTTGCGGGATCCGGAGAACTAAGACAAGACACGGTTCCGAGAAGCCTTGTTGGAGTAAGAGCTTGGAGGGCTTAGGTACACCGGGTAGACTAGGCTTGGAGGGTCTCTTGCTAACCCATGTATCCTAACTGATTGTCTAGTGGATCGATTTCCGCTTGGAGGGCAGCGGAGAGGTTTTTCGCCGAGTTCTTCGGTTTCCTCTTCGATAACACGTCTCGGTGTTATCTGTGTTTGCATCCTTCTTCCCTACTCTTGTTTATTTCATTTTTACTGCTGTGTTGCTTTAAATATGGAATAGAGTAGTTGTTTTGCTTATACGCTTGTGTTTACACTATTCCGCACTTATCATTAAGTTAGTGTAAAATCAACCAAACCGTAATTTTAATTTGGGGGTCTAAACCGCTCGTGTGTTTTCAACACATTTTCGAGCTTTCAGTGTTTAAGAGAAAAATACAACTTATGGGTTAATGTTGATCTAAACTAAACTCCTATCATTCGTGTTTAAAAGTAGTGATTCCTTTTGATCAAGGTAGTTTTAATTCAATACAATCTTGAGCCTAATCAATTTTAGGTGAAACACAAATTCAATCACGTAGAGAGTAAAAAAATCAACTCTTACCATTGTCTAAATTTTGGTGCTCTTCACCATGTGAAACCCAAACTTAATCATGTAAAAAAAAAATTTTAAAATAAAAGAAAAAAACAAAACCAAAATAAAGAATCTTACTCGAAGTCTAAATTTTGGTCATCATCAATCGTCGCCATCATGATTGTCAAAATCACTATTTGGATTGTAAAATCACACGATTTTATGATCCTATCTCATCAAAACATTTAGGATCACACTAGGATCATAAAAATTCTAGGATAGTACGTAGGATTGCATATGATCACAGCATTATATGGGATTCTACCGATCTTACCGTTCCTACCAAAACAAAAAAATTTTGTTTTCTTTTTATGAGATAAATTTTTAGTTTTGACGAAGTTTTAAGAGTTTTTATTTTTCCATATTGTGATGGAATGAATTTTAGCTTTTCCTAGAAAATTATGTTAACGGATAGGGAAATGCTTTCTAGTTCATAGTGCTTTATGTTAATATTCACGCATTGAAAATTTTTCAATATTATTTTTTTTTGGAGACAAAAATTTTTTACCTTCATTATTACAAATTTTGAACACGGTTATCTTACACCCCTTTTTAGGGATTAGGATTTGGTGCAATAGTTAGGGTTTTTGCATCATGTAATACCTCTCACATTATTTTCACATTTTCAAAAATTTTTAACTTTTTTTAAACTCTCAACTTTATTACCATTTTAACTTCCTTGATTCAATGGATAGTATTAAAAATTAACTTTTTAAATTTTAATATGAACCATTGAGAAGGTATTGCATGGTGCAATAGCTAGCTATTGCACCAAATCTCAATTCAACATTTTCAGGTACTTAGGGCCCGTTTGGTAGAGGAGTTTGAGTAATATTGTTTGTAGTTTTTTGAAATGGGTAATTTCAACGTTCGGATTTCGGACACGTGTTCACCATCCAATGTGTCTAGTGAAAATTTCCACTGGACACAAGCCACCCCCTTTTGAAATACATGTGAGTGAAAAAGTCTGTGAAAATACGTGTAATATTATTTAAAAACTAAAAATGTATATTTAAGATACTCTACCAAACGGGACCTTAATAGTTTACATGCAATTATCTTCCACCGATTTCATTGTCTTGATGGTACAATGCGCATGCATGCATGCGGTACTTTCTGCTCTATTTCTTCTCTATCTTCCATGAAATTTCTTGTTTGGCAGGCTCCTCCTGGAGGACAAATATATAATGATGATGTGCTAGTTCCATCACATGGTTTGTGTCCCCATTCCATAAGCCTCCATCTTGGTAGAAGTGACGAACGGACTAAATTACTTTAAACTTTTGCAAGTTGATGACTTTTCTATATAATATGTTACTTTGTTGATCATATAATATGAGTTTTTACTCTGCCAAATTGTGCAGGTTTATCTGCTTTGGCCCTTGGACAAATATTTAATGATGATGACCAAGCTCCAGCACATGGTTATGTATATTTAATGATGATGGCCAATCTCCAGCACATGGTTATGTCCCCAGATGGGACAAATATTTAATGATGATGGCCAAGCTCCAGCGCTCCAGCACATGGTTACGTCCCCAGATGGGACAAATAGATATGTACAAGTTTTTTTTTTTTTTTTTTTTTTTGAGAAACTAGATATGTACAAGTTGATGTTCTGATGTTCCCATCTTCTATATAGTTATAATGGGCCGGCTCTAACCTAGATGCAAATGATGCAATTGCTTAAGGCCCACAAGTGAAAGAAGGCCCCTAAATTTAAACCAATAAAATTATCTCTTTATATGTAAAATTATTAATTAAGCTCCAAATACTATTTAATGCATATAAATAATTTTTTATCAAATAAAAACCATAAAATTAAAAAAATTGTGGGCTATGTAGGAGAACTGATAATCTCTCATCTATATCAAAGAAAAAATAGAAGAAATATCTCTTCGTGAGCTGTGCTCTTGACAGTTCGATCTTTGTGTGGGAGTTTTAATTAGAGTGTACAACTCAGTCTCCCAAAACACAAACAGAAAAATCTTTCTTTCTCTCTTAACAACTTAACAAAGAAAAACAAAAACAAAAGACCCAAAAAAATCAATCTCAAACCTTAGACTTTTATACTCATTGCTAGAAACTTTGCCATTCTCTCCATTTAAATTCTCTGTAGCAGCTTGAAATTTATTGTGATTCTAATCTTTCTCCCTTCAGGTTTGGCTTTAAAAAACCTTTCAAATTTGTGTTAAGCTCTCACTCTATTTCTTTTTTCTCCCAAAATTTTGTTTTCTCGTGGCAGTGGTAGAAGACAAAACAGAAGCCACATATTGAAAAAGTAGCTTCACACTGTCGGATTCAGATCTTCTAGAGTTCCTAGGGTACTCTATCAATAGATTTCCTTAAATCCCAACCATTATTTAATGATTTAATGGTCTAGATTTTGCCATATCAGCATTCCACTAATAATACTTTTAAAATAATATAATAATGTTGAAAACAAAGCAATTAAGATTATTATTAATGGAATGCTGACATGGCAAAATCTAAGACCATTAAATTATTAAATAACGGTTAAGATTTAAGGAAATCTACTTGGTAGAGTACCCTAGGAACTCTAGAGGATCTGAATCCCACACTGTCAAGGTGTCACCCCTTCACCCTTTCGGTCAAGAATTTTAGTATTTTTAATATTTCTCTTTCTAAACTTATCACACAGCCACTGAGTGACCCACGTGATGTACAGAAAAAAAATGCTTTTTTTTTTTTTTTTTTACTTTTCCTCTTTTATTACATTACATTTGCTAGGTGAATACTGCTACAATTTTATGAGAAATTTAAGATTCACTTTGTGTATCAGTGATATGGTCAACCATTCCACTAAAAAATTGTTACTTGTTTAAAATTGTTAGTTAAAAAATTTTTTTAAACAGAAATTAATTACTGACTCAGCAATTTTAAACAAGTGGAAGTTTTTTAGTGGAATGGCGGATCACATCACTTATCCACCAGAAGACTATAATTTCTTGAATTTTAGAATGGAGTGAACAATGAAGACTAGAGAGAGCAAAATTTTTTCTTTTCATTTTTATCATTAAATGAAAATTTTGAATATAAATTTGCTTATTTTTTTAATCGTTGATAGTGGTTAAAATACAATCATATATTCTGATACTCTGATAAATGGTTTAGATTTTTTGATAAAACAAGTTTTAAATTTCTTTTACCAATAAATAAAAATTACTTCAATTGACTTATTAAATAATATAAAAAGAGGCCCATTAAACACTGTCGCCTTAGGCCACAAAATATCTCAAGCCGACCCTGAGTTATTGCTGTTAGTCTTTAGCATATTGATACCTCTATAGTTTCCAAATACTTCCAGCTTATTTCTGAATTCTGACTTTTACCTGAGTACCAAAGAAAACATGGCTGAGGCTATCGTTGCTGATGTTGCTAAGGGAATACTAGGAAATCTGATTGCACTGGTTACTGACCAGATTGGCCTTGCTTGGGGCTTCAAGGATGAGCTGACACGGCTTCGTGAGAATGTAGAGATGGTTCAAGCTGTGCTGGCTGATGCAGAGAAACGACAAGTGGGAGAAGAGCGCGTGAGGCTTTGGCTGCAGAGGCTTAAAGATGTTGCTTATGATGCTGATGACGTGCTAAATGAGCTTGCTTACGAGCATCTTCGGCGAAAGGTAGAGATCCAAAACCAAATGAAGAGAAAGGTATGCTTCTTCTTTTCATTTTCAAATCCCACTGCATTCCGTTTCAAGATGGCCAACAAAGTTAAGACTATTGCTGATTCACTAAAAAGGATTTATGATCAAGCAATAATTGAATTTGGACTAATTAGAGCCAAATCAATAAATGCTAATCTTGATACTCTGCCAAACCGAGAGACAAACTGCTTTATCGATAATTCAGAAGTTGTAGGAAGGAAAAATCGTGTTTCAGAAATAGTGAAGTTAGTGACAGATACAACTAGTGAAAAACTCTCAATCATTCCCATCGTTGGAATGGCAGGTTTGGGGAAAACAACTTTAGCAAAACTGATCTACAATCATGAGCTAGTAAAGAGTTATTTCAATAAGAAAATATGGGTATGTGTCTCCGATGATTTTGATGAAAAAAAAATTTTAAAAGGCATTCTAGAATCACTTATAGGTGACTCAAGTCTATTAGTAGCAAACAATGTAATACTTGAAAAACTTCAAGAACAGTTGGAGGGAGGAAGATATCTTCTAGTCCTTGATGATGTATGGAATGAAGATTCACTTAAATGGGAATCTTTAAGAAGTTGTTTGTTGGGAATTACTTCAAATATTGGAAACAACATTATTGTAACCACCCGTAGTGACAAGGTGGCAGCAATCATGGGGACACTTTCCCATTGTCACTTGGCAAAATGTCACTTAGAAAAACTTTCAAACGATGAATGTTGGTCCATAATCAAGAAAAAAATATCTCCTAATGAAAGAGTTCCACTAACTCCAGATTTGGAGGCTATTGGAAGGAATATTGCCAAAAAATGTGGAGGGGTTCCATTAGCTGCAAAAGTCTTAGGAGGGATAATGTGTTGTAAACTAGAGAAAAGTGAATGGTTAGCCATTCAAGATAATGAAATTTGGAATTCCGAACAAGGTAGCAATGAACTGCTACAAATATTAAAATTGAGCTTCAATCATCTTCCATCACCATCTCTTAAACAATGCTTTGCATATTGTTCAATTTTTCCAAAAGATTATGAGATTAAAAAGGAAGAATTAATTCAGCTTTGGATGGCTGAAGGGTTCCTTCAACCATCTCAAGGAAGTAGTTCCGTGATGGAGGATATTGGTAACAAGCATTTTGATATCTTGTTAACAAATTCCTTATTCCAGGATGTGGAAAAGGATGATTGTGATGATGTTAAGAGTTGTAAGATGCATGATTTGGTACATGATCTTGCCCTCTCAATTTCAAAATTTGAAACTTTGAATTTGAAGGAGGGTTCACGGGATGATATCAATCATATACAGGATGACATCAATCATATACGGCGTTTATCAATCCAATATGATGGGGAAATAGTATCAAAAATTCCACTTTCAAATGACCATTTTCGGAGAATGCGCACACTTGTTTCAAAAAATGCTATGTCTGGAAACATATTATCAAATTTTAAATGCTTGCGTGTTCTAAAATTATCTGGGTATCAAATAACAGAGCTATTAGACTCAATTGGTTACTTGGTACACTTGAGACTTCTCCACATCTTAGAGACTGGCATCAAAGCATTACCAAACTCCATCACCAAGCTCTACAATTTGCAAACTTTAAGACTTGAAGGTTGCTTTGATCTCCAAGAGCTTCCAAAAGATCTTAAAAAACTGGATAACTTGAGGCATATTTATGTTAATTGTTGTAGTAACATCAACCGATCACCAAAAGATATGGGAAATTTGAAATGTCTACGAACATTGTCATTTTTCATGGTGGGTGAAGGTGTAGGTGAGCAAATCAAGGAATTGGGATGCTTGAATCATCTTAATGGAGAATTAGACATCAAGAATCTAGAGAATGTGAGAGATCAAGAAGAAGCTAGAAGTGCAAATTTAGCAATAAGGGCGAAAATAAACCGGTTAGGATTTTACTGGAGTTGTGGTCCAAATAGAGAAGTCAACCATTGTAATGATGAAGAAGTGTTGGAAGGCCTCCGTCCTCATCAAAATTTGAAATCCGTAACAATTTCTGGTTTTGGTGGAAAGAAATTCCCATCATGGATGTCGCCTTTTGACAATTTGATCCAAATAGATTTAAATAGGTGCAACAAATGTGAACAAGTTCCTACCCTCGGGCTTCTACCCTGCCTTAAGGCCCTAAAAATAGAAGGAATGGATGACGTGACATGTATTGGAGTTGAGTTTTACGGCATGTGCAGTAATGTATTGTTCCCAGCATTAAGAACACTCAGAATTGGATATATGCAGAAACTAGCGGAGTGGAAGGATGCACTGGAGGTGACATCAGCACGTGTAGTGTTTCCTTGCCTTGAGGAGCTGACCATTAAATATTGTTCACAACTGAGGAGTGCCCCATGTCATTTTCCATTTCTACAGAAATTAAACATTGATGACGTCTACAACACAGCTTTGGAAAGGATTATCAGCAATCTTACCACACTCAAGTCTGCCCAGATTTCTACTCTGTCAGGACTAACTTTTGTGCCAGAGCAACTTTTTTGTTCCTCTCTCCAATCACTCGAGATAGGAAATTGTGAGGAACTAATTTATATTCCGGACACCTCGCAACCCCTCATTTCCCTCGAGGAGTTGACAATACTTGATTGTCCTAAGCTGAAGTGTTTTCCACGTATACAAGGTCTACGCCGCTTGAGTATATCAGTGTGTGGTTTTGAAGTTCTAACTAAGCTACAATTATGTACGTCTCTCTCACAGTTGACAATAGTTTATTGTCCTGATCTGAAATCACTTCCAGATCTACAAGAATTCCATTCTCTTGCCCAAGTAGAGATCTACAGGTGTCATAATCTCAAATCAATTCCAGATCTAGGAGAGTTGTGCTTTCTTACAACTTTAGCAATTCAAGATTGCCGCAACATCATGCGTCTGCCAGAGGGGTCATTAAAATGCTTGAAGAGTTCATATATTGGTGGGTATTGTGAGGAGCTGGATGTTTTCCCCAGTCTCAATTTCATTCAACACTCTCATACGACGCTCGAATATCTACACTTGAAAGGGTGGGCTAAACTCAACTCTCTCCCGGGCGAAATTCAATATTTCACTGCCCTTGAAACTCTGGATATCCATGGTTTTGATGGAATAGAAACTTTACCTGAGTGGTTGGGCAACCTTTCTTCCCTAAAAACACTCAGAATTAATTACTGCAATAACCTGATGTATCTGCCCACAACCACAACACGTCTCAACAAATTAAAAGAACTAGATATTTGGGATTGCTCCAAGTTAAAGGCAAGATGTGCAGAGGGAAGCGGGGCTGAGTGGTCAAAGATTGCCCACATTCCATATATAAGAATGTAAGTTTTCTGATACCTCAAATCCTCTTCTCATATACTCTCCTTTGAATGAACAAATTATATACATTATTCATAGTCAACCCTAATTTCTTTATTCCTCTTTTCACTTTCCCAAATAGACGATCACCAAGATATTTAATAGAAATAAGACGCTGAATTTTCACAGAAAAATGGCACAACATTGGCCGTATTCCAATTATACAGAAATAATGTGGTAATTTCATCTAAACTTGATCTCCATCTCTTCTTTTCTTGTAAATATTTTTTTTAAGGAACCAAATATAAAATGATGTGCTTGTAGGTTATTCCATGATTGTAATGCAACTGGGGAAAGAACTGAAATGCGTTAATGTGCAAAACAAGTTCAGGTACCTCAATTTCTCTTTTTCCCAAGGCATTTTCTTTATTCTTTTCAAACATAACAGAATGTTGTAGAGTTGTAGTTCACATAACATTCACAGTCTTAGCATTGTATAATGCTCTTATCAGGTCCAATGGAAGCATCACTTTGTACTATCATCATTCTTCTAATGGTACAGTGGTCGCTGTCAACTGATTGGTTGTAGCTTCAAATCCTACATGGGGAGATTTGATAGGTAACCTATTCCTATGTCTTTGTTTCTATTGCATTCTGTACCAACAACACTCATAATATCTAATCTTTAAAATCAAGATTTATAACATTTGCCACGGTTAAAAAAATTTGTGAGAGAAAAAGAAAGCTAAAGAAAATGGGTGATTTTTTTAGTGGAAATTATGTCATATTGAATACAGGGATAACAAAAACATCATCTTTCTAGCTAAACTTGTGAAAGCAGCATTGGATATATATATATATATATATATATCCATGGGTGGTACTCTGCATTTTCTATTCTTCTTGCAGTGACCTGAGCTATAGTTTTCAAATTCTTAGTTGAAGGTATCATATTTTGATGATCTTAAAGCTTTGCTGGACTGGTGGGACAACTTTTCCTTTCCTGAAGAGCTAATTTCTGGAGCAAATTATGGAAGAAGTGCAATCCATGCCAATAGAGATGCTCTCTGTTGTTAGCTAAGTGGAAGGTCTGCCAAAGTGGTTGGAAATTTATTAGAATTTACTATCATCTGATGCTCACTTTACAATAAAAGCTGAATATTTTGTACTGTTTGCTGCCAGAGTGGTTAGATGATGGACATAGACAATCCAGGAATTTTGTAATGCCAGGGTTTTGATTTGATTCCTATCTTGTTGAAGTTCATTAAAATTTGTGAGTTTCCTCCAATCTCATGTTCTTCTCTTCTGATGTATCCCTCTTAACAAAACATAACCTTCAGATTTCTCTATTTTGTGTGCTTGCTAGATTTCTTGAATTTATAAAAACTGTGATTACAATGAAATAGAACAGAATGACCGTGTTTGAGAAGATTATTGAACTTAATAAGTCAGGCACCATCATTTATCTTCTAATATTTCATTCTTCTTTGTTATGTTCAAAATTTGTGGCAAATTGATGTCAGTCAGAGCTTGAGGACCCTGCACATGTTATGATTGTCATTGAAGTCGGATTCTTGAAGGTTTTATTTTTTTTTTATAGGTAATCAGAATACTTATATTAAAGAGGGAAAAAAATAAATGAGAAGTACAAGATGTTCATGATGATGAACAACAACACAACAACAACACAACAGCAACACAGCACAACACAACACAACACAACAACAAGAGAGAAGTCAAGAAACTAAGCTAAGGGAAGGCATAAACTCAGAGAGAGAAGAACACTCAGTAAAACCCCAACAACGAGACCACTCCATTAGGCTACGTTGGCATAAAATCTTTAACTCCTCTGACGTTTTCTCTTTATCTTCAAAAGATCGACGATTTCGTTCCAACCGCACAATCCACATTAAGCACCCTAGAACCAAATTCCAAATTTCTGAATTATGCTTCCCAAGCCACTAATGCCAACTAGATAATAAACCCGCCAACGAACCCAGCATAACCCAATGAATGCCAAAAGCTTGAAGCATGAAAGCCCATAGAGAATGAGTAACAGGACAATGAAGAAGAAGGTGGTCAACAGACTCCTCATCACAGCAATACATACAACACCAATTAGCCAAAGGGCGACCCTTAAGCATTAGATTATCCAAAGTGAGGATCCGACCATGTGCTGCAGTCCACAGAAAGAACGCCACATGTTTAGGAATCTTTGGTTTCCAAACACCCTTCCAAGGAAATAAAGAATTCGAGGCACCCCGAATCTCATGGTAGTAAGACCGGGTGTCGAACTTTCCATCCCCTTTTAGCCGCCAGCAAAGAGTATCTCTCCTATCACCCCGAGGAATACAAGGTTGGATAAGCTGAAATAGAGAATAAGAAGCAGCCAACTCCCAATCTTCAAACGCTCTATAAAACCTTAAATTCCACGCTCTATCTTTTTCTATGCTGCTCATTTTTTTTCTCTTATGCATCTTCTATGCATTGGAATGAAATCATGCATCCTGGAGATTTTCTCTTTCACTTGTTTAAGACTATAGATGAACTCAATGATAGATATTTGGAAAACTATAATGAATGTTTTATCATATCTACTTTTGGTTTATGTGCTGTTGTATTGTTGTTTTCGTTAGCCGTTGAATCTGCATCACTGTTTCAGTTTAATGCCTAGATGTTAGGACTAAAGATCGATTTCTGTTGGACAAGACTAAATGCTTAGGGATTTTATGCTTACCTCAAGTCTCTGCCTCATCTACTTCGTGTCCGTTTAGATACCGCTTATTTTGCTGAAAACTAAAAACAATAAAAAAAATAATAATAAAGTTACTATTCACGCGCGTTGCACTGTTCACATGCCTAAATGTACTGTTTATGTCCCATGAACAGTGCAAGAGGCGCTGAAAAAAAAAAAAAAAAAAAAAAAAAACTGCAAATGCAGGACGTGGGAAGCGCAAAATGTGCTTCTCAAACACTCACTTCAACACACAGCACCATAATAATTAAAAGTTAAAACCACAAGTTAGAAAGAATGGAATTTTTTTTCTTCTGTAGTTGGGGAACCTTTCATTTATACATCATCTGTCTGTTAACAATTGCAAGAAGCCAGAACTTCTACTAGCACTGGATGTGGTGGAATGCCACGTTAATTTAAAGATGCCAGTTATTTTTCAATGTTCCAATAAAAGGTCACATTTGATCAATAGGCTCTCAATCTATTTCATTCCCATCAAAAAGCTAACAAAGGATTTGAGCAAAGCGCTGTGAAATTCTATCATTTGACTTGTCTGTAAATGACATGTTTAATGTCCCCAAGAAAGAGGAACAACTTGGGATTCAAGTCAAAAGAGAGCATCTTTTCATTTTATGTCTGATATCAAGTTCCAAATTTTTGGTAAGCCATCTTTGTTTTAACCTGTGTGAAATTTCTGGTTGCTGGCCAATTGGACTATTATTGTGTCTGTATCTGCGAATGTTTACAAGTTTACTCTACATGATAGCTCTACTACCTTTGTCAACCAACAAAATATCAAGTGAGTCCAAGTTTTCCAGCTTTTACATTCCATCTCCTATGTACTTAGCAATGGATCTTTTCTAATAAACTGAATTCCAGTATGTCATCCACCCATTGAATCTAATTTTTTTTCTGGGTTATGGTTGGCTAACCTAGGGACCTCTTTTTTCATCAACATCTGAACTTTACTGCACTCTAAGGTATATATCTTCCCAAATAATTCCCAAATAATTTCTTCTTCATATCTTTCTAGCTTCAATTAATGTCAGTTTTGTTCTTCTCTTCTTGTAAGCTTTTCCTTAATGAAAGGGCCAATTGTTTTGGATGCTCCAATTCATGAACGTGTTGGAAGAACAGTTCTTAATAGTAAGCAGATAAGGTAATGGACATATAACTTTTATCGGCTATTATTCAAAAATTACCATTTGGTTTAAAATTTCATTTTGTTACTCAGAAATGATTTGAAAGTTTTACACATTAAGTCATGTATGAGTATGGATATAAAAACAGGGAATGGCCACTCTCCCAAAAGATTTTGTTGACTCCCCTAACCAATTAGAAGAGGGCAAGATCCATGAGATACTCCAACAGTGTGGCAGGATGGCATATTCTTGTTTCAATTGGGCTGTTACAATTACAATGAACTTGCCACTCGAGAAGCTACACATATTCACGAGTATGGTGGCTTCTCAAAAGCTTTTTGAATTTCTGCATTTTGGTAAGCTATGTTTCTTGTGAATAAGTTGGTTAGATTCCTTGAAATTGATTGTGGACAATGCTAACCAAAATTAGCTACACAGATTCCTAACAGATCATCCACCTATCAAATCTTATTCTGTTATTGTGGCCTCACCTAGAACCCTTTGTTCTAGTGACTTCAACAGTTCAATGCTTGCTAAGGTATGAATTTGATGGTTAGCCATCTTGCACGCTTGATTGATAGTCAAAATTGTTCCACAGAAAATCACTTCTACATATCTTTACCAGAGATATTTAACATACTAGCTTCATTTATGATTTTTACATGTCTGCTACAGCCTTCTGTTCTTTTCAATCTTGTTGTCTTAACTAAGAGGCCAACCTGTTTGGGTGCTCCAATTCATACAAGAGTTTGAAAGATACTAGCCTACAGTGACTGGATAAGGTAATGAACATATGTCTCTGTAAGTTGACTTTTATTTGCAATCAATTAGTACCATTTTTTAAAAAAATTAATTGTATTACTCAGAAATATGAGCTAAAAACCTCTATTAATTAAGTCCGTCATGACAAAAATATCTTACTGTGCTATTATATAATTTTAATAACCAACTGTATACTTCTTGTATACTTCGGGAGATTCTATTTTGGTCTCAATAAAGTTTATTACTTATAAAAAAAAAGTTGTATTTCCTACACTAAAAACCTTATTTTGAAGCAAGATACAGTATGTAGTTTTCCTGGGAAAAGATAGAACATACATGTATGAAAGCTAAATCTAAATTTCTTACATAAATTAATTTTGCAGTGATAGTTGCTAATAGCTAATCAAGGCTGAATAACTTTATGCCTGGTCAATATATTGAGACTTAAGTTTTACTATTAATAACTCTGTTACTTAATCTTGTAGCCTAAACAACCCACTAGCAAATTTAATTTTATGTCTGATATCAAGTTCACACAATTTTTGGCAAGCCATATTACATTTTATAATACTAGCTTCTCTTAATTGAGTTTCACTTGTCTATTACAGTCTTCTCTTCTCAGTGGTCTTGCTGACTTAACTAAGAGGATATGCTGGGCGATCTAGTTCATTCAAAAGTTCTAACAGAACTAGCCTACACTGCGTGGGTAAGGCAATGAACATATGTCTCTGTAATCTGACTCTTATTTGCAATTATTCAATTAGTAGCATTAGGTTTAGAATTAATTGTATTACTCAGAAATATGACTTAAAATTTCGATCAATGAAGTCAGCCACGACTAAAATATCTTACTGTGTTTTAATCCAATTTCAGTTGTAGCTCCTACACTAAAAGCCTCACTGTCAATGATAAGTTGAAACAAGATACAGTATGCAGTTTTTATTTTTTTTATTTTATATATATATATATATATATATATATATATAAGTCAGTATGCAGTTTTCTTGGAAAAAGATAGAACATACAAGTATGAATGCTAAATCTAAAATGTCTCACGTTACTAATTTTGCAGTCTACCCCAAAACGAAGCAGCAACAGCTGCTAATTTCTAAACAAGGCTGAACAACTTTATGCCTAGTCAACATTTTGAGCTTTAAGCTTTGCTATTAGTAACTCTGTTACTTTATCCTGTAACCCAAAGCAGCCACTAGCACATTTTATTATATTCTTCCCGTGATTAAATATATGTTGAACATCTGTTTATACAGGTTGTGAAGTTGTCTGATTTGCTACAACCTCAATTAAATTTAAACTTCACTTGTTGAAAGCCGATGTCACTTGCTGATACTCACTCCTTAGTGCCGTTCTGCACTTCAATTCGTTGGGCTGATATCTTGGAAAGCATCAAAAGCTAATGGCAATTGCATCTGAATGTGAAGTGTGGTGGTCGGTAGAGAAATCATTGCTGGATGTATATAAGACTCCAATCTAAAAAATAGGTGACCCCATCTGCTGTGACAATAGAATGAGTTCTCGAAGACCTGACTTAGATACTAAAGGTATACCTTCTGTCATTGTTACAGGTTTTACATTGTCATATTTTACTTGTAAAAGAATAACTCTTGTTATTTAATGTCTTCTCCTTTGTCATTCGGTTTAACCATTGACATTTTAGAACATAAAGAAATGTCTGTTGTATGTTTTTTTGTACCTTGTGATGTTATTGTTGTGATCGAAGAAGCTCTAATACCGATTTGGTTGGCTTGGTTGGCAGCCTCGTATATGCAGTATTACACACTCAGCCCAACATTTCTCAAGCTGTCAACGTGGAACCTAGTCGTTATATGCAGGATTAGGATAAAGGTCATTGACACAGCTATTACAAACTGGGTTACTGTATTGGAGAGATATGAATCTGTTGGAAGACACGTAGCAAGATATGTTGATTCAGACTATACTGGAGATCTAGATAATCTTTGTTCTACTACAAAGCTAGAGGTTGACCTCCGGTGAGTTGGAGGTCAATACTGCAGTTAAATATTACTTTGTCAACCAGTGAAGTTGAATGCATGGCTATTTTTGAAGCTATCAAGGAGGTTATTTGGCCACACGGTTTGATTGAAGACTTTGGGAATCATCAGGAGTATGATCTTGAAATTCAACATAACTAGGAGTTCTATTTGACTTTGACAACTTTTATATAGATGTTGTTTTAGCCAAAGAGAGGGCTGCAATGCTGTGCAAAAATTAGAGAGTAGAAAAACTTCTCTTTAGGTGAAGCTAAACTTTGTATTTCTGAGAGTTTTTAGGGGTGTATTTAGGGTTTGGGTTTCATGAAAGTGACTTTGTGCCTATTTTGTAATCTCCATATTTGATTATTGTAATTTTCTTCACACCATCATCCATGGATGTAGGCTATTGCTGATCCACATAAATCCTTGTTGTTTCTGTGAGTGTCTAATTTTCTTCTAGGTTTTTTCATTTCTAATATTTGTTCGGAGATCTTTCTAAAATCCAAACTAGTTTTCATGATTAATCTTGTATGGGAGTGCTATCTAGAGGTCGTTTCCCACAACAATTATTTGCGAAGTAATTTTCTATATCTATAGAATAATTTATTGTGAATCATCAACATTCTCATAATCCTGATTTCTCTTACAAAGTTACGATCTAATGTGGGTTCTTGTTCAGTATTCCCTACCTTTATATCCAAGAGCTTATAAGTTTAGTTCTTTAGTATTTTGTTTAATCCTTATGCTACCATATGTAGGCATTGAAATATATTTTGGACCTACAGCCAAAGCAAGGGAGATATGGCAGGCTTTAATGACCTATGTTAACTTCAATCGTGTCTGTTTTGTTCTAACTGCAAACCAATTCTGCATAGGCAGGGAAGACTATCTGCTGCCACTATAATGTATTTTGTATTTCAGTTATAAACTAATCACTGTCTAGATCCCATCATTCAGTTCTAATGACGTGGTCCATCAATTGGTCAGGTTTTAACTAATTAGGATCACATAGAAAGATACATCCAAAGTTTAGTATTTATCTGGAAATGACTGAATGGCACCCCTCTGACGCGTATTCCAAAGTTTGGCAGTTCCATCATCAGATCCACTAACAATAAGTGGTGGCCCTCTCTAAGAAAGAAAGCATGAATTCACAAACTAGAAGTGTTCTGCCATTTTCTTGATTTGTTTTCCTGTTTCAACATTCCGTGCCCTTAGATTCTATTTGATGCTTGGGTCTTGTCCATTTAGTCTTGGCATTTGATTGGTGAGTCTTGATAAAAATTCGGATTATGTGCTATAGTAAATGATTGCACTATTTTTTTTCCATGGATCTCTGGCATCCCACTGATTTGTGACTAGTTTAAATTTTAAGGGTAATTATACTTTCTTAATACTCCACTCCAAACTTGAAGAGAAAAACTACTCTTAATGTTTGAAAATTTTTTAAAATTTCTCCCACCTTTTATTTGTATTAATAATAAAATATTCTAAATTTTTATAAGAATCTCTTTACAAATGTTTAACCCTGGTTAGTAAAAAAAATAACTGATAAATCTAGAATAAAAATATAAAATATATCAAGCACTAAAATACTTGCAACAACAAATCTCTCCATAGTTTGTTGGAAAAAAATAATAATAAGAAAAATTCACACTTAATATTTTAAAATATACTTTAATTAAAAATTTAAAACAATGAATTTTATTTATGAAATAAGATAATTTTGAAACATGCCGAAATAGTAGGTTAGTACTTAGTCCACAACACTTTTAATATTAATTTAACAAAGTTTGATCAATCAAATGTCAAAGGGGGAAAGCGTATTTTCCCTTTACATCTGAGATGGAGTGTCATTTCCTCAAATCTTAAGGAAATAGAGTGTAATTACCCCTAAATTTTAAAATATAATTAATATGAAAATTCACCTAAGGATTAATCTAATTTATTATAATTTTGAATGTGTCAAGTGTCCTAAGTTAGACTTCAGTCCTACCCTAATTTTATGCTGGAGTTTCTCTCAATTTTAAACTATAAGTATATTATAAAGCACTTCAAACCCCTTTTACTTTTGAAACCAGTTTCAAATATTTTTACTAAAATTCATTGTTAACTCAAATATAAATGTTCGATGATAATTTTACTATTGTTTAGAAAATAGATTATGAATTTTCAGAATAATTTTATAATAAATGATTTTTTAGGTAATTTAAAAAATATAAAGTGATAATATTAATGTGGGGCCCTATCCTATTAACCACACTGTTCCACTCCATATCCAGCCCAAGGCCCACGCCGAGGATAATGTAAAGGCCGAGGATGATAGGAAAGAGCCCAGATCGTCCAAGGGCCTCGCTGAGGATGACCCCGTCCTCGGCACACCGACTTCGATAAAAGGAAAATATCCTTCGTTCAATAAATGAGCGTTACCAACATTCTAGCCGCCTTAATGGTGAGGTGACCTGAAAACCCTATTGCTTCAGTCATTTCAACTATTTTAAAGTCTGCAAAGGCGGCTGGGAGATAACATAAAGCCTGCAAATACAGATGATGGGACAGACCCCTGTACATAGAAGTTCAGATATTTGACAAATTGATGGTAGAGATTAACTAAAGCAATAATATATAATGAAGAGGATTTCCCAACAAAAGAGGGGAGATGAATTAGTCCTAAAGAAAAGAGGGACAAGAGATATCAACTCTGAGAAAAATACATCCTCGGACAAAGCCGAGGATGAATACGCTTTACAAATACTTAGCCAAAATCATCAGGATCCTCACAAACACTTATCCGAAGTCATTACAATGATCCTTATCAACACCTAACTAGAGCCATGGTCCTTATCCCCACTGAAAACACCCAGCAAGATCATTTTGTTAGTACGCATGTTGATTTCACATCACCCACGGTTTACTTCGATGATGCCAAGCCTTTTCACCCATGCTCTACAAATTTTATTGTTAAGGGTCCATTACAAATTGAGTCCCTACAATTGGCGCCGTCTGTGGGAAGGATTTGTGCGCTAGCAAGTGCGGTGGTCGGTGTAAAGAAATTAAGAGTAGCATTTTCAAAAATAAAACATCAAAACAATACAGTTTGCATCAATAACATTCGTTCAGAAATCAACAACAACAAGAAACGAAAGAGAAGAAAACAAATTTACTTCTTTATTAATATATGAAGAAAAGGTTACATCTCTTACAAGTGATGCCCGTGGGGCTTGTTCTAAAACTAACTACAAAGACTGACGTCTGGCAAAGCTGGCAGAGGAACAAAAGATAGAAAAGAAGTGAAGGAGGAGAGGAGGAAAAGAAAGAAAGAAAGTTGGCAGAAGAACAAAAGATAGAAAAGAAAGCTGGTGAAGCAAGAGAAGAGGAAAAGAAAGCTGGTGAAGCAAGAGAAGAGGAAAAGAAAAAAGGAAGGCTCGTTGAGGAGCAAAAGAAGAAGAAATAAAAGGGAAAAGAGGGAAGAAGAGCTACATGGAAGGCGGAAGAGGCCGCGGCACAGGACGGTTCCACTTCGGGGTTCCGCCTGGCTTCTCTCCCACCCCCATAGCTGCCGGCTTGGGGGGTCAAAGACCCAAACCCAAGAGAGGGAGGTTACGTTCTTTCTGGGTCCTCCTCCAAACGGCAAGGAGGGCCCCGCCTCTGGTTAGGTTGAAAAGAAGGAGAATCTTCAGATCTCTCCTACTCCAACCCCAACTTGACGTCCAGGGTTGAAGTGCCATCCTCGGCTCCTGATAGGGGCTGGGCGTCCTCGGGACCACCCTTTCCCAGGGCCAATTCATTCGAAGGGGCTCAAATGGCTATGTCTTGCAGAACCTTTGGGCAATATTTTTTGGGAGAAATTTAAGACGAATGTTTGTCAAGTGTGAAGGAGAAGGTTGCCCTAGAAACGCCTTATATAGAAGGCAGAATATCGGTGAGGGCCAATCCGCAATAAATCCCAAGGAGAGATTTCCGGAGGAAATCATTCCGCCCCAAGTTCCAAGGGGCCTATCAGCCGTTAGATCCTCGTAGATCCATGACTGGCATTAATGAGGAGGCGCCTCATTAAATGAGAAGGCACCGAAGTGCCAGAACACGTTACTCGGACAACCCAGAAGACACCTCGTAATCAGAAGAGTCCCATCAAACGAAGAGGCATAACACGGCAGGGTTTTATCCTCCACCAACTCCAACCCGTATTTATTATTATTTCGCTTGAAAAATGTATTTATTTAATGCTTATTATAAATTATAGCGATGTAGAATTAAATGGTTACGGATAAATAGATAAAATAATAAATAAGATGAGAAAACTAGGTACAGGACAGAACCAAGGTATTGCATGGTCCTCGGACCCAAGCCTCAGGGGAAACCAGATACTTCAGATGATAAAATGAGAAAACTAGGTACTGGACAGAACCAAGGCATTGCATGGTCCTCGGACCCAAGTCTCAGGGGAAGCCAGATACTTCAAATGATAAAACGAGAAAACTAGGTACTGGACAGAACCAAGGCATTGCATGGTCCTCGGACCTAAGCCTCAGGGGAAACCAAATACTTCAGATGATAAAATGAGAAAACTAGGTACTGGATAAAACCAAGGCATTGCATGGTCCTCGGACCCAAGCCTCAGGGGGAAACCAGATACTTCAGATGATAAAATGAGAAAACTAGGTACTGGACAGAGTCAAGGCATTGCATGGTCCTCGGACCCAAGCTTCAGGGGAAACCAGATACTTCAGATGGTAAAATGAGAAAACTAGGTACTAGACAGAGCCAAGGCATTGCATGGTCCTCGGACCCAAGCCTCTGGGGAAACCAGATACTTCAGATGAAAAAATTAAGTGTTAGATAGAACCAAGGCATTGTATGGTCCTCGGACACCAGCCTCTGGGGAAACTAACCACTTAAACTGGGAAAACTAGGTACTGGACAGAACTAAGGCATTGCATGGTCCTCGGACCCAAGCCTCTGGGGAAACCAGATACTTCAGATGAAAAAACTAAGTGTTAGACAGAACCAAGGCGTTGTATGGTCCTCGGACACCAGCCTCTGGGGAAACTAACCACTTAAACTAGGAAAACTAGGTACTGGACAAAGTCAAGGCATTGCATGATCCTCGGACCCAAGCCTCTGGGAAAACCAGATACTTCAGATGAAAAAACTAAGTGTTAGACAGAACCAAGGCATTGTATGGTCCTCGCACACCAGCCTCTGGGGAAACTAACCACTTAAACTGGGAAAACTAGGTACTGGACAGAACCAAGGCATTGCATGGTCCTTGGACCCAAGCCTCTGGGGAAACCAGATACTTCAGATGAAAAAACTAAGTGTTGGACAGAACTAAGGCATTGTGTGGTCCTCGGACACCAGCCTCTGGGGAAACTAACCACTTAAACTGGGAAAACTAGATACTGGACAGAACCAAGGCATTGCATGGTCCTCGGACCCAAGCCTCAGGGGAAACCAGATACTTCAGACGCAAAACCAAATGTTAGACAAATCTTGAGCACTACGTGGTCTTCGGACCCAATCCTCTGTGGAAATTAGACACTATAGGGCGATATGCGCGCCAAGCAGAACCAGGGTCTTTGTATTAACCACAGGCCTAAGTCTTCGGCAAAGCCAATCCCTGGATATTAAGCGATGAACCTTACTATGGATGAAAACCAAGTAAGGACAAGCACTAAAAGCATAACAAAACTCAAACTTACCTCTCCTAGAGGAACTAACAAGGAAATACTCCTCGAACAGGCCCTCTGCGCCAAAAGAAAGTTGCAAAAACAGCCGAAATAGCGATAACACTGACAGAGAGGTAAGGCTCAACAGGGCGCGAAAATACGCCGAGGAAGTCAAAATCCTCCTCCCCGCCCAAGGGGACGTGCAGCAGAATTTTGATGGGCTATTGTGAGGGCCTATCCTATTAACCACATTGGTCCACTCCATATCCGGCCCAAGGCCCACGCCGAGGATAATGTAAAGGCCGAGGATGATAGGAAAGAGCCCAGATCGTCCAAGGGCCTCGCCAAGGATGACCCCGTCCTCGGCACACCGACTTCGATAAAAGGAAAATATCCTTCGTTCAATAAATGAGCGTTACCAACATTCTAGCCGCCTTAATGGTGAGGTGACCTGAAAACCCTATTGCTTCAGTCATTTCAACTATTTTAAAGTCTGCAAAGGCAGTTGGGAGATAACATAAAGCCTGCAAATACAGATGATGGGACAGACCCCTGTACATAGAAGTTCAGATATTTGACAAATGGATGGTAGAGATTAACTAAAGCAATAATATATAATGAAGAGGATTTCCCAACAAAAGAGGGGAGATGAATCAGTCCTAAAGAAAAGAGGGACAAGAGATATCAACTCTGAGAAAAATACATCCTCGGACAAAGCCGAGGATGAATACGCTTTACAAATACTTAGCCAAAATCATCAGGATCCTCACAAACACTTATCCGAAGTCATTACAATGATCCTTATCAACACCTAACTAGAGCCATGGTCCTTATCCCCACTGAAAACACCCAGCAAGATCATTTTGTTAGTACGCAAGTTGATTTCACATCATCCACAGTTTACTTCGATGATGCCAAGCCCTTTCACCCACGCTCTACAAATTTTATTGTTAAGGGTCCATTACAAATTGAATCCCTACAATTAATATCAATATTTTGATTATTTTTCTCCTTAAAAGTATTGTATGATTTCATTCTCCACATTTAATAAATTTATCACTAGTCATTCATAAATCTAACCATATACTTTTAAAAATATTTGAATTAGGTAAGATTTAATTTGGCTTCTAAATTAATAAAGTCAACAATCCTTTTGTAATCCCACCATCAATCAGTACTAAAGTATTAATTGTTTTGCTTCCTCCCTTCTTTTCAGAGGGGTCGAAAAGTAGAATGATAGAAAATGGTAGAATGATAGAAAAGTGGGAGTATAGAAAATATTTTAATTTCCCTCTTTATTTGGTTGGGAGTAAAAAAGTAAAAGGGTGAAAAAAATGAGTTTTTATAAATTTACTCATATACCCTTGTTAAAAAATGATGCACAATTAAAATAAAAAAGTGACAAGCAACCAAAAAAAAAAAAGCAATCACCTGGATTTATTAAAAAAATAAAAAATCATGTCTAGTTAAGCAAAAAAAAAAAAAAAGCTCCATGTCATAGCTCCGGGGAATCAAAAGAAAAAGAGGAAAAAAAAAAAAAGAAAAAAAAAGAGAGGGGGCAAACGCCCAATAAAGCAAAAGGCTGTTAAAAAACAATAGAAACAATAAGCCAAAGGTTTTAAAAAAAAAAAACAAAAAAACAAAAAAAAAACAAAAACAGAAACAAAAATGTTCAGGCTATGTGCAACCTGGACATGGGCATTTTTGTCATTCAGCCCTCATATATTCCCTGCCAAGTTTTCTCTCTATGAGAAAACTTTTTGGTAGGTAAGTTGGACCTCACTATTTATTTTCCTTCCCCCACCAAACTAAACACACTATAAAAAAGTTTTTCTTCCTATTTTCTCTCTATAGTTTTCATCCACCCTATTTCGCCTTCCAACAAACACATTAGACTCGCACGAGAGTAACAACCCACAGCTGAGGGCTTTAAGCCACATGCCAACGTCTCAATTCTCACATCAGATCTCTTTCCTTCCGATTGAAAAGTGGAATCAAAACGTTTCATAACTATGAAAATAACCCGATGGATTGTCAATTTTACTAAAGCAATAATTTTCGAGATTGGAGGTGAGAAGTCTGAAGAAATCTGAAGCCATCGGTTTTTTTTTTTTTTTCACGGCCAAGAAAAAGAAATGAAGAATGTTTTTTAACTGAAAATTTTGGTGACACTGATTTTGCCCCCAAAATTTTCACACCCATACAATAATTTTTGTATTGTAGCAAGTCTCAGTTAAGTGAGTCTGTGAGAAATTATGAATTTTTTAATGAAAAACTCGGTGCCCGTAGTAGTGTTGGTTTATGTCCCCATTCCATAAACCTTCATCTATATAAAAGAGAGGAGCGGACTACATTACTTAAACTGGTGCAAGTTGATGAGTTTTTTACATGATACATAAATTGTTGCTCTTCCTTTTTTTTTTTTTTTTTTTTGGAATAAGATATAGTTGCTGCTGTTTGTTTGTTACAATGCAAATGGTAGCTAGCTATCTCTGTATTATATATAACTTTGTTGACCGTATAATATGAATTTTGAGTCTGCCAAAATGTGAATGTATATATACATTGGTCAAATTTGAAAACTCACTTTTCCTAGTGTCATTCACAAATTTTGGGCATGATGTGCGTCTAGGTTTATATGATGGTTGTTATCCAATTGGGGAGTGAGAGAATTCAAATGTATTACCTGCAAAGAAGTTCAGGTATTTAACTCTCTTTTTCCAAAAGACATTATTTCCCCTTTTCCAACATAATACAATACAAGTGTAATTCTTTGTTTCCAATATTATTTTAGAGTTCTAAGCCGTGCTTTGTTTTGAGAGAGAAATTTAGGTTTTCTCTTGTTACGTTCTTCTGGTGATTGAGAGCTCTTTTGGGTGTATTTGGGGTTTGGGCTTTGTGAGAGTGTTTTGGTACCACCTTTGTAATCTCTTTCTTTTGTTAGTGAAACTTTCCCCTCGACGCCGCCCATGGACGTAGGCCAAAAGCCGTTGTGTTCCTGTGTGATTGTTTCTTTTGTCTTTCTATTTCTATTCTGCATAAGCCCACTGTTGTTTGGATACACACACAACAAATTGATATTCATGCTTCTGCTATTCTCAACAAATAGGTATTAAAGCTTCCACTTTTACAAAAAATTGGTATCGGAGCCTTGGGTTCTTTGTTTTAAGTTGAGATTGTTCATCAGATTTATTTGGTTGTATTGTTATTGGTTCACTGGGTTTTTTGGTATGGCGACAAAGGCTTTGTCAGCAACGAGATTTGAGATTGAAAAATTTAACAGGAATAATGATTTCAGTTTATGGCGTGTCAAGATGTGTGCTTTGTTAGTGCAATAAGGATTGTGGAAAGCACTAAAGGGCAAGAATGCTTTGCCAATGACACTGTCAGATGAGGAAAAAGAAGATCTCTTGGAATGGGCACATAGTGCAATTCTGTTATCTCTTGGAGATGAGGTTCTGAGAGAGATTGTAGACGAAGAAACAACTGCAGGATTGTGGCTTAAGTTGGAGAGTCAATACATGACTAAGTCTTTTACAACTATAGCAGCAACTATACACCATTCAGATGAAAGAAGGTACGCCTGTTTCTGACCATCTTGATGAATTTAATAGGATTGTTATTGATTTGAAAAATATTGAATGCAAAGTAGAAGATGAGGACCAGGCTCTAATTTTGTTATGTTCATTGCCTCCTTCTTTTGAGAACTTTGTCGACACCATGTTGTATGGTTCTGGAAGAGATTCTATCTCAATTGATGATGTCAAAGATGCATTGAATTCTAAGGAGTTGAAGAAGAAGGTTTCTGAAAATTGGGGTGATAATCAAGCTGATGGTCTTGTTGCTAGAAGTAGATCCAATGAAAATGGGTCTAGTAGTAATAGAGAAAAATCTAGATCAATGTCTAGATCTGGTAAGTGTCACTACTGTAAAAAGGAAGGACATTGGAAAAAAGAATGCATGCTACTCAAGGAGAAAAAATTAGAATGACAGTACTTTAAATACTAGTAATGTAGCTAGTGATGCGGAGGTTAACTCTATGAGTGACGACATAGTTCTATCAGTATATATTGGTTGCTCCGGCGATGCTTAGGTTCTTGATTCGGCTTGCTCCTATCATATGACTCCTAGAAGAGATTGGTTTACTACCTATCGGTCAATTAGTGGTGAAGTTCTGATGGGAAATAATATGACCTGTAAGGTCATAGGGATAGGAACCGTGAGAATTAAGATGTATGATGGTGTTGTTAGGACTTTGTCTAATGTTCGTCACATGCCAGATTTGAGGAAAAATCTTCTATCTTGGATATATTCAATTCTCTAGGGTACAAATACATCAGTGATGGTGGAGTTTTGAGAATTAGTAAGGGTGGTTTAGTTTTCATCAAGGGAAAATTTGGTGAATGTTCTTTATATGCTACAGGGAAGCACAATTGTTGGTGTTGCAACAATATGTTCATCAATAGATCCAAATTCAGATAATACTCATTTAGGGCATATGAGTAAGGTTGGCATGTCAATATTAAGCAAACAAGGTTTGTTGCATGGTCAGAAAATTGGGAAGTTGGACTTTTGTGAACATTGCGTCTTTGGTAAGCAGTGTAGGGTCAAGTTCAATATAGAATTTTTGGTGTATTTTCTGAAATACAAGAGTGATGTTTTTGTCACCTGGAAGCAATATAAGACACTTATTGAAAAGCAGACTTGTAAAAGGATTAAGTGTCTCTGGATAGCTAATGGTTGGGATTATTGCTTAGGTGAATTTGATGAGTTTTGCAAGAATGGAGGTATAGTGAGACACTGTACTGTTAGAAGAAAACCACAACAGATTGGGGTTGTAGAACGTATAAACAAAACTCTTTTGGAGAGGGCTCATTGTATGCTCTCAAAATTTGGTTTGTCTAAGAACTTTTGGGCTAAAGCAATAAATATGGTCTGGTATTTGGTAAATAGGCCTTCATCAACTGTCATTGAATTTAAGACTCCTTTTGAGATATGGTTTGGTACTCTTGCTGATTACTCTATTTTGAGAGTATTTGGTTGTCCTATTTATGCTCATGTGAATGATGGTAAACTTGAGCAGAGGGCAAATAGGTGCATATTCATAAGCTATGCATTGGGGATAAAAGGTTATAGGTTGTGGTCTACAGATTCGAGATCTCCATTGTTAATTATCAACAAAGATATGAAATTTGATAAGTCTGCTATTGTTGACCAAGTAAAAGAGAGTATTAGGATAGTCAAAGGCCACGGTGTTGGTGAGCAGGTGGAGCTTCAGATTAAAGCTTTGTGGATTGTTGCTTTGGGTGAAGAGATTGTGTCTCTTCAATATTTGAAAGGTACTGCAAATGTTGACTTGGTATATTATAGGGATTCTATAGAGAGTAGTAGCATTGTTGGATTTGTGGATTCTGATTTTATTGGTGATTTGGACAAGAAGATATTTCTGACAGGTTATGTCTTCACATTTGGTTGTGCTATTAGTTAGGAGGCGACACTACAGTCGATGATTGTTTTGTATACTACAGAGACAGAGTATATGGCAACGACAAAGGCAGTGAAAGTAGCTATTTGGTTGAAGGGTTTGGTTGGTGATCTGGGATTACAGCATGATGGTATTGTTGATAACCAAACACATTGATGTTAGATATCACTTCATTAGTGAGATTGTATCTCAAGGCACCATTGCAGTCAGAAAGGTTGCTACGTTGGATAATCCAGCGGATATGATGACCAAGCTAGTTCTTTTGGACAAGTTCAAGTATTGCTTGGACTTGATTTGTGTTTGCTGTTTGTGATAGCCCTTAAGGGCTGTGGTTTGGCAGTGGAGAAGTTTTGTTTGTGGGGCTTGACCAAATTCAAGCCAAGCTGGAGATTTGTTATGATTAGTGGCTTGAATAGTGCACGTGAGAGTGCATAGTCCTTATCTTGGAAGGATTTGTAAACCAAGTCCTAGTTATATTAGGACTTGTATAGCCAACTCTGTGATATGCTCTAAAATAATATACGCTAGCCGACTTATACTTTGTATAAATATGTTTAAGATGCGGCTGCCTTTGATCACTAATAAATTAGTCGCCGCATAACAAACATATTTATATACAAAGTATAAGTCGGCTAGGGTTATTTGAGAGCATATCACAAAGTCGCCTATACAATCTTCCAAGACAAGGACTATGCACTCTCATGTGCACTATTCAAGCCACTAATCATAACAAATCTCCACCTTGGCTTGAATTTGGTTAAGCCCCACAAACAAAACTTCTCCACCGCCAAACCAAAGTCCTCAAGGGCTATCACAAACTGCAAACACAAATCAAGTCCAAGCAATACTTGAACTTGTCCAAAAGAACTAGCTTAGTCATCATATCCGCTGGATTATCCAATGTAGCAACCTTTCTGATTACAATGGTGCCTTGAGATACAATCTCACTAATGAAGTGATATCTGACATCAATGTGTTTGGTTATCTCATGATACACATGATTTTTAGTCAAATGTATGGCGCTTTGACAAGCACAAAATACAACAGTTCATGTGCAAACAAGTCAAGGTACTTCAATTTCTCTTTTTCCAAGGAATTTTATTTTTTATTTTCCAACATAAAAGAATCCAAGGGAATTTTTTTCTCAATAGTTAAATAAACCTCTATATGCTTATGTAATATTGTTAGGTTCTAAGACTTTAGGAACTAAATGTATTAGAACTTCAATTTGTAATGTGTTGGCAAACCATGATCAAAATTTAGTGTTTAGATTTAGGTTGCTCAAAGTGTGTTAAGTTGTAAAGTTGGAATTAAGTGATTGCAGAATTTACTGGACTAAATCTGCAAGGCTCGATCGATCAAAAATTACACTCGATCGATCAAAACCTCGTGCAGATTATTTTTCTGCAGAATTTTCCAACTTAGCCCAAGCCCGGTTTGACATGTAGTGTTTTATTTTTTACTCCAAGTATAAAAAGAAAAACCCTAACTATGTTTTAGAGGTCTTTGATGTGCTGTGTGTTGAATCTCTTGTGAGATCTAGAGGTATCTACCTTCATACACACTTAGGGTTATCAAGATCAAAATTTATGTCAAGAACTTAGTGATCGCTTCAGTTGCTGCATAAAGAATTCAAGAAGATCTAAAACCTTTGAGTGGAGTCTCAAAGTCACAAGTGGGAGTACTTGTGGTTGCAGTGGATCAAAGAAAGAAGTAGTCTGTGGACTCGGAGCTATCATGTGGTCGTGGTAGTAAGTTTTCTACTCGAGGTAACAATAGGATGTTAATGGTCTAAGTCTTATTGCACAAACTTCAATTCTTTCATAGCGGATAAGTTTTACCTTGATGATAGCTAGGTTAAATTCTCCCTAGGTTTTTTACCGGTTTGGTTTTCTTGGATTATCATATTGAGTGTTCTTTATATTTCCGCATTACTTACATGATATGATTTGAATGTGTTAACCTAGATCAGAATAATTTATCTAAGTAATCACTTGGCTAAATAACTAGGTTAAACAACTTGTGTTTTAAGGGGTCTAAAAACGTACAAATATGTATGGTGGAAAAGTAATAATTCACTTGCATAAGATTGATATTATCATTCTATTGAAGAAGAGCTTCAAACAACATTCAAGTTTTTAATGGTTTAGCTTTAGAGTTAAACCATCTGAAACGCCTTCATCGTGCTTGATATCTTACCAACAACGCATATATTAATCTTCAAAATCAAGATTTATAACATCTTCCACGTGCAAACTTTTTGTGCAAGTAACAAAAAGGAAAAGAAAAATGGCTGATCTTTTTTATTGATAAGTAAGAAAAATGGTGGATCTTGTCTGTGAATAATATTTCATATTGGCATTTATATATCAACAATGGTGAGAAAGTGCTCTACATGACCAAAATCAAACTGGGATAACAAACACTGTTGGAAGTGGTAAACCAAAAGGCACCTCTTGATATTTCATAACAATTTGTGTCTTTTGTTTTTTCATAACTATTTGTGTCTTTTGTTTTTCTATAACATTTGTGTCTTTGAGTCGTCCACATTCTAGAATTTTCTGTTATGAAATAAAGAGTTATGACAATAATGACAGCTCTTGTTATGAAACAAACAAAGCTATTGAATTCACACAAATACCATGCTTAGAGTAAAAAAAAAAAAAAATCAGCAAAGAATGAAAGTAAGAAGAGGAAGAAGAAGGGAAGAGAGAGATTACTGAGAAGGGTCAAGTGGCATGGAATCCACTGGCCATTGGACCTGGGGTTGTGATTGCCATAGAACTTGCATAGACAATTTGATTAAGCAAGAATTTGTGAAATCAAAGATAGAACAGAACAACCAGACGCATAACACTCGTCACACTTCTAATTATTTTATTATTGGAAAATGTAATAATTCCAAATTGTTATGAATGCAAATTACTAACCTTTACCCAAAAAAAAAAAAAAACAAAAAAGAAAGAAAAAAGAAAAAAAAGGAGCCTCACACGCATGCTCACAAGCTAGTATTATTTAACTTGAAAACTTTAGTAAAATTAATACTTACTATTTTTAGCAGGAAAATGCAGTTACTCAAGTTTAGATTACATCAATAACATCTATGTGATAAGGGTGCTATATTAGGGACAAATGAAAAAGAATCCTACGAAGACCATTCAATCACATTCCAGCCTTTGAACGATTTTCAAAACTGTTTGATTAAGGAGAGGGAGAGTCATAGAGTTGAAGGAAGTTTGAATTATTATTAGGAGATGTTAATTGAGAGAGAGAGAGAGAGAGAGAGAGAGAGAGAGAGAGAGAGAGTACTCACAGTTGTTTTGCGGGAAAAATATGGATTAAATGAAAGAAATGATATCAAATTTATACAAAATAAAATGGGGAGAATAAGAGTTAAAATATAAGAAAGAGAAAGAGATGAATGAAGTGTAACGGTAGAGTAGAGAGTAGTGGGGAGATAAAGAGGCACAAAGGAAGTGGAAAGGTTGGAGGAAGTGTAACAGTGACTAATAGGAAGAATAAGAGTTTTTTTTTTTTTTTTTGAGAATAGGTAGAATAAAAGTTAAAAAAAGGGGGGGAAAAAAGAGGTAGAAAATAAGTAGATAATGTGTGACTCAAATAATAGTTACATTCTTACTCATCTAGATGTATATGAACATATCAACATACCATAATATGGAGTCCACAAGTATAATAGTAATATTCAACCACACAAAAATTTACACAAAGATTTGATTGCTTTTCTTTTTCTATTTTTTATTACTATTCATAGTATGCCAATTTAAATTCATTATTTTTGTAAAATCATGTTTACTCTACACTATTTAATTATGAAGTTTCTAGGGTATGTCATATATTTGATGGTTGATTTAAATGATTTCTCGAAAAGATTTTGTTTGAATAATTTAATAAGTTACGTTATATATCTTTGGTTATTTTTTTTAGTAATGGTAGTTTATTAACTTATTTGTGAAGAATTTTCTTTTGGCTATTTACAAAATGATCCTTAATGAATTATTATTACAAAATTTTTACTTTAAAATAAGTTTAACCATAAAATGATCATTAATAATATTCCCACGCATTGGGTTAGTTTGCGGCTAGTTATTATAAAAAAGCACACTCTTACATTTTAAACATTTTTTCGTGTTTCGTTAACATTGACCTATCCAATTTATTCTAATTTGACATGACTATGAGTAGAAAATTGTTCTTTGCTTAAACTCCGAAAACAACTAAAGTAAATAGCTAGATACCTAAAATATAACGTTATTAATTCTATAACAAAAATAAACATAAGACTGGACATACTACATGTATTATGTAAAGTTGTAACTTACAACTATGTTTTATGTTGGCTTTAATTCTGTGTTAAATTTGATTGTAATTCTGTTCAATCACATTCCTGTATTTTTTTGTGGGATTTAATGTAAGGGTTATGTGTGAGAGTTTGGTGAAGAATTTGTGAAGATGAGGATTTTGCAACTAGCTCACGATGGGCTCGTGACTGCCAACCCGCGAAACAGGCCACGTGAGAAGCACATGCTAGAATTTGAAGAGTCATTGACAGACTGGATTTTGCAAGTCAATCACGACTCAGGCCAAGTCGTGAGTGACCCGTGAAACTCTCTACCTGATTACTTTTGAGTGTGCCTTTTCTCATTCCTTTACCAACACTATATAAACTCTCATTACCCACGAAATGTAAAGAAGAATAAGGAGTATTCATAAGAAACTTTTGAGAGAGAAAACCCTAGCCAAACACTTGAGAGTTAGAGATTGTTTACCCACAATCCTCTACATCATTTCTCTAGAGTTTCCATTTACTCCTACCTCTCCATCTACACATCCTTGAGAGGTTTTTAGCCCAAACACTTAACTCACTCATTCTAAGTGTTGAGAGAAGTTTTGGTGCCTATAGGAAGTATTGGAATAAGCCATTGAGTGGCAGATGCAATCGGGCGGAATTATGGTATCCAAATAACTAGTGAAGACAAGACTATGAGAAGTCCATTGGTAGTTGGAGCTTGGAAGGCTCAAGTACATTGGATAGATTAGGCTTGGAGGTTTTATATATATATATATATATATATATATATATATATTTGTGTACTCCAACTTATTCACTAATGGATCGATTATGGCTTGGAGGGCCATGGAGAGGTTTTTCACTGAGTACTTCCATTTCCTCTTCGATAACACGTCTCAGTGTTATCTTGTGTTTGCATCTCTCTTCCCCTACTCTTTAAGCTTTACATTTATCGCTTATTATACTTGCTTATGCATTAGAGTAATGTTTCGGTTTATTGCGCTTTGTTTACTCTTGCTCCGCACTTAGATAAGTTAGAGTAAAAGCAATTAAGCCATAATTTAAAATTGGGGGTCTAAACAAGTATTAGTGTTTTCACACTAATTAAGCTTTCAAATTACATTAACACGAAAGAGAAAAATGGAAATGAAAAAGAACGATAAAAAATTTCAATCCATGATCAGCAACATTACTTTGGAAAGGAACTCACATTCTTAGCCATAGAAAAAAAAATGAAACTTAGAAACTCCTATTGTTAGGCATATATACATCCTTGAATTTACCAAGCTCTTTTTCACTCTATGCCAAGTATATACATTAATTTTGTTTGTCTTCTGTAGAATCTCTCTAATAAATTCATTTTTTTTTAAGAGTACACAACAAAAAATAAATTTAGAAACAACATTTCAAATCCAATGTTTAACTAATAATTGAAAAAATATTTTACTTCAAAAAATGGAGCGTCTATTACACACAATTTTACACACACCCTAGAAAATAGATTTCAGTGTGTTTCAAGGACGTGTGAAAAATTGTATGTAATAGAGTGTGTGGGCTGTATTTTCCCATATAAAAAAGATCATTACTTTGTAAAAATGTCGAAATTCATTTTTCTTGTCTGTGGGTTGAGGGGAAGAGCCCAATGTGAACTAAACATGTACTGCATGGACTTCATTGACCAGAGATAGCCCTCCAGCTTATTTTTAAGAAAACAATAATAATAATATAAAATTCTACTGGACTAAACATTATTGCGCTTTGAGCATCTTCTATTTGGTTAGCCTTTCATCTACTCTTTCAATCTCTTGTGTCATTCGTTAATTTTCCATTTCCAAGTACTCTCTGCTATAGTGGAGCAGCTTGGTTCTTTCATTTCCCCACCATCTAGGTGGTGCTCAACGATGCAAAGAAAAGGCAATGGTGCTCAATGATTTATATTTTCATCACGAAGGACAAAGAAAAAGAAAAAGAAATATAGTCATGTAGATTGTATTTTGATAGAAACTCAAATTCCTATTTCCAAGAAAAACTATGTATTAACCAAAACAAATATTCAAAAAAAAAAAAAAAAAAAAAAACTATCAACCATAATCAGAATTGTAAGAAAGACCCATAAAAAAAATTATACAAAGGAACAAAAATCCACCCAGAGAGAGAGAGAGAGAGAGAGAGAGAGTACCCACAGTTATTTTTGTGGGAAAAATATGGATTAAATGAGAGAAATGATATCAAATCTATACAAAATAAAATGAGGAGAAGAAGAGTCGAAACATAAGATAGAGATAGTGATGAAGGAAGTGTAAGGGTAAAGTAGAGAGTAGTGGGGAGATAAAGAGGCAAAGAGGAAGGGTAAAGGTTGAAGAAAGTGTAACAGTGACTAATATGGAGAAGAAGAGTTTTTTTTTTTTTTTTTTTTGAATAGGAAGAATAGAAGTTTAAAAAGAGAAAATAAAAAGTAGACAAAAGTGGATGATGTGGGTGGATGATGTGGCCGCTGATATGGCTCAACAAAAGCTTAGCAACAATAAATGTTATGTTTCAGCTTTTAGATGTATAGATTTGTTTGGCAACCTCATGAATGCAATGGCATGTAATAGGCCCAACATTTCTCAAGCTGTCAATATGGTTGGTCACTATATGCAAGATGAGGGAAAGGTCATTGGCAACTTTTACATATATGCTGCTTCGGCCAAAGAGAGGGTTGCAATGCTACGTGGAAATTAGAGAGAAGAAAGAGATGTTATATTTCAAGCCCTAAACTTTGTATTTGTGAGATCGTTTTTGGGTGTATTTGGGATTTGCTTTTTTTAAGAGAGTTTTACGGCCTCTTTTGTAATCTCCATATTTGATTAGTGAAATCCTTGGTGTTTCTCTTATTATGTCTATTTTTCTTCTAGGTTTTTTTTTTCTTCCTTTTTTTTTTTTTTTTTTTTTTTTGTGTGGAAAACTTTCTAAAACCCATAATAATTTTCACAATCAATTTTGAGAGTGCTATTGGAAGGTCCTTTTCCACAATGGTTATTTGTGAAATAATTTGCTACATTTATAGAAATTATCACCATATCATCACCATTTTCACTATCAAGTATTTCTCTTTAAGGTCTTAAGTGGGTGATTGTTCAGCATTCCCTTTATATCCAAGAGCTTCCTAGCATTCACAGCTGTGGAGCTATATTGCTATATAGCAATAATTTAGCTTCACAAACCCCCAAAATCAGCACACAGCAGTGGAGCTAAATCTATTTTTTTTAGCTCCACTGCTACAGTGCACATCTATCTTTAGATGTGCACTGTTGATGATAGCAAAAAAAAAAAACTTCTATTTTATTCACCGGCCTAATTAAAATAATCCATAGCCCATTTCTTTCTCATTCTTCTCTCTCATTCATTCTCATACTCTGAACCTCATCTCTCTCGGACCGCCCATCTCTCTCAACTCCAGTCTCAAATCCACCGCCCATCTCTCTCAACTCCCACCGAAGCTCGACCCAGCCGCCGATCGCCTTAGACCCACGCCATCCCAATCGCCGATTGCCCTGCCCAGCACCGACAACGCCGACCCAAGCCTCTTCGTTCTCTGCCCCTATCTCTCTGCTATCTCAGACCCAAGCGTCGACCCAAGCGTCTACCCAGCACCGATTGCCTCAAACCCAAACGCCGACCCAAGCCCCTGCCCAGCGCCGATCGCCTCAGACCTACACCGCCATCCGCCTCAGACCCACGACTCCGATCACCTCCGGCCTCATGGATCGAAGTGGCTTCCCTCACCTCCACTCCGCCGCTGGGTCGTGGTTGTGCTCCGGTGTGCGTTGGCTGTGGCTGATGGTAGAGTGGGTTTGTTTTGTGGTGCTGTGAGTTTTTTTTTTTTTTTCCTTCTATGGACTGGTGGTAGTGGTGGTGGTTGTGGCTGTGGTTGTGGCTATGGTTGATGGTAGAGTGGGTTTGTTTTGTAGTGTTATGTTGGCAGTGGTTATGCCGTTTTTTATGGTGCTGTGAGTTTTTTTTTTTTTTTTTTTTTTTTTTTTTTTTTTACTGTGGACTGGTGGTTGTGGTCATGGTTTTAAAAACCGAACCGGGCATCAAATCGTTTTTTTCCCAATTTCCGGTTCAACCCCGATTTTTGGCCGGTTTTCCGGTTATTGACCGGTTTTGAAGCTTTTAACCGGACCGGATTAGCTACCGGTTCCCGGTTGAACCGGTCGGACCGGCCGATCCAGTCCGGTTTTTAAAACAGTGGTTGTGGTTGATGGTAAAATGGTTGTGGTTGGTGCTGTGGTTGTTTTAATGGTAGTAGGATATATTATTTTATTTTAGTGATTATATTATTTTATTGTAGTGTGTATATTATTTTATTGTATTGAAAGCTAAAATGGATCCACTGCTGCAGCATGTGTGTAGCTAAAATAGATAAAGTGACTTTTTGTGTAGCTAAATAGCTAAAATTTTGCCTCCACTGCTGTGAATGCAGCATGAGCAATAGCTTTTCAGCATTTTTGGTGGTCCTTACGCCACCATATGTAGGCATTGAAATATATTTTGCACCTATGGCCAAAGCCAGGGAGATGTTTTTTATTTTTATATTTTCTATATGCAAACCAATTTGCAAATCAATTGTGACCTAATCACCTTCTGGATCCCATCATTCAGTTGCTAATGTGTGGATTGTCAATTGGTCAAGGCTTGCTAAGTAGGATCACAAAAGGGGGCAATAATATCATATGTACTATAGAGATAATGTTATTATATCACCATCTGGCCTAGGCCATTCTGGCTGGACCTAATTACCAAGGGCAGTCCATCTCTACTGATCTAGGTAATAATTTATACTTGCATGATTGGTAACAATTTGGCATGATTGGTAACAATTTGGAGCTGGCCAAACCTGTACAGTATTGGCATCTTTTCATGAAAGATGGAATGACTCACGTTGTTTCTTAAATCTTTGATGTTCCAAATCTTTAAGAGAATTGTTAGACCGAAGCTGGGTTTTAGTGGAATTGGGGTCAAGCAGGACCAAAATTTGTCAAGTAGACTCCAGATAAACCCAATCCAATTTTGTTCACAACTGCTGTGAAAGCAGAAGTTCTTGACGAGCTGTAATGGTGACTTAACCGTGTTGAAAAATTGAGTTCTGGAATTAACTTCTCTTAGTTTTTCTCTTGCCAACTAGCTATTTAGGCTTTGTATATTTCTTTTGTAATGTCTAGAGGATGTACAGAGGTTAGATATTGGCCAATATTTGTCAAACACGTTGCAAGAAATCCAACATGTTAAATTAATGCCTCAGAGTTCAGAGTATGTCCAGGGCTTGTAAAGTACTCCTAATGTTCATAATAGATAATAGGGTAAAATACATTAATCACCCCTAAGGTTTCAAGTAATGCCAAGCACATCCATAACATTTCAAAACTAACCAATGTAGTCCATAAACACAAATGGCATTTCACACCGTTCGTACACTAACTTATCTTCTCTCTTCTCTTTAGTTTTAACACTACCCTTCATTCATTAACCCTTCACAAACCAGCAGGAAGCGGCAACATATTATGGATAACACAAATCAAGTACCATAAAAACTGAAATTTCAGTTCAGAAATGGAAAAAAAAAATGTCACTCTCTAATCTTCACACTTATCTCTACTACAGAAGAAGAAAGAAACAGTAAGGTCATGCCGCGTGACGGACCCAAGAGTGGTGAGGTCTTGTTAGGGATTGTATTTATCATGAAAACAAACTCAAGAGGATATCAAAATTTTGAGCTTTGTCAATTTTTTCAAAGATCTTTGTCGAACGATTTCTATTGTTTCTGGTATCAAATTAGCTACACAAATTATATATTCAAGTTGGTTGATTTGTGCCCCTTGATCCATAATTCCTTTATTTTTTTCCAAAATTTAGTTTTTTTTTTTTTTCTGGGGACTAAAGTCAAAACCAAGCAATGAAATGAAATGAAGATTGATTAGAAGTATTGGGTTTCTTTGATTCTCGACAACCAAATGAGATTTTAGAATAAACAGAACAGAGTGTGTGAAATGGGAATGAGAGAGAAATGGCTTACAAAGTAAATGTGGGCTTTTGATGTTTCGAAATTTGTGGAGAAAAAAGTACGTTTTTTTTTTTTTTGCTTCAGCATTGAATTGTGAGAGATTGTGGAGCTATCTACTGTGAGGCTATGAATTACCGATGTTGTTGCCAGCTAAACTGAAATTTTGGAGTTTTTCAGCTTTGAACTGAAATTTCAGTTTTTATGCTACTTGCTTTGTGTTTATCCATGATATGCTGCTGCTACCTGCTGGTTTGCGAAGGGTGAATGAATGAATGGTAGTTGAAACATGAAAATGAAAGAGAAGAGAGTGCACAAATGGCGTGTGACGCAGTTTGTGATTAGGGACTATATTGATTAGTTCCGAAATTTTATGGATATGCTTGGCATTACCCCGAACTGTTTAATTTATTTTACCCTTGATAATAACTCCACTTCTACTTGTGAATAATTTTGAAGTTTAGTTAATCAAGAAAACATTAAGTCCTCAACTAATAGGTGTTTCCTCTCCTCTTTTTTCTTTTTCATTTTAGAATTAAATTCTTTTTTTTAAAAGAGGAAACACCTATCAGTTGAGGAATTATTGCTCGGAGGGCCTAGATGAGCTATTGGGATCCATAGACACGTCTATTTAATATTGAAGAGAACATAGCTTTTGTTCGTTGCATGAAATAGTGTATGAAAGAATTTGTTTAGTTGTTTAGTGAGAGAGGGTAAAAGAAGTGGGGAAAAAGAGCAGCTAACATAGTTTTAGTGTTATCGCGGGTATCAGTGAAGTGAGTCTGTGAGAGAGTTTTGTGAATTTTTCTGTGAAAAACTCAGTGTCAGTCCGTAGTATAGTGTTGGTCATTCACTAGCTTTTGGTTATGTCAAAATGGAAATAAAATATCTTTATTTGCATTGGGCCTTGGACAAATTATATAAGGATAAATTCCAGAAACCTCCCTTGAGGTTTAAGGAAATACGAAAACACGTCCAAAAATTGTTAAAAATGACCAATTTGCTTCTTAAAAATAGACGGCGTGTACTACCATTTGTTCACTCTCTCCAAACGATTTTTTTTCCATGTTCTCTATTTGTTCACTTTCTTCTTCGCGCCATAACATAAATGCCTCTCTTTGAAGCTCAAACCAGTCTAAAAGATATACACAAAACATGTATTTTGAGAAAGATTACAGAAAAAAATCACTAAACCAGTACTCTTTTTTCAAATCAAAACCATACATTCTCATTAGAAAAAATAAAAATTTACATTACATTCCAAAAACAAAAATCGTCCCTCCATCAAACCAAGATCAACCCAATTAGATCCAGTATCTAGAAGCCTGTTCAATCCTTCAGTTAGGATCAAAAGGCTTAAAGATAGACTCGTCAGTAGTCACTCTGTCCCAAACAAAATGGGAGTAACTACATAATTTTTACAGGCTCATATCATTGCAAAAATTGATCTAATGCAACTAGCCCCCGCCAACGCTAACAATATGGCTAATTAGCCATTTTAAGCCATGCCATACCAATAGATGACTGAAATAAAAACCTGTATCTCTAGTTAAGTTAGTAAGCATCTTCCACAAGATTATTATTATTATTATTATTATTTTTATTTTTATTTTTATTTTTTTAAATGATATTTACAAGCTAGGAAAGTAAGCATCTTCCACAAGATAATTTAAAAAAATGATATGGTGCTTATCAAGCCAAGTGTGCCTCAGCTTTTTGCATAAAATGGGAGAGAGAAATAATAAATTCAATTAATTTTTCATGTCTATAATGTGTTCTCTTAGGAAATTTTGATTATCAGAATCATATTTATTCTCAAACATTGGTGGCGAACCTAATATTGTATTGGAGCTCTATTCCAACATAGAAGAGCTTGGTTCTTTTTCTTCATCACTAGAATAAAATATGCTGTCATTATTAGAATATGATTCACTTGTAGATAAATCCTCATCTTCACTTTCTGATACCTCTGTGGAATCTGCTTCTGTATCTGAAAGGGCTGTGTGAAAGCAATCGCTAGTTGAATCAAGGCTTTTCTTTTCATATTTCCCTGATTTCTTAGTCTTTTCTTGGCTCGTCCAAGATGGAAATGGGATTCCTATCATTTGGGTCACCATAAAGGGCAATGTGCCTGTAATAGAGCTCTAATTCCTTGTCAGCAATAGCAATGAAGCGCCGCATGGATTCAAGTGATTGCTCATACTTGGATTTTTCAAGTGCCTGTAAATGGGAGAAAACAGACTTAATCAGCCTATCTGGGATCAGCCATAACTTTTACATGCTTCATAACAAAAGCACTTAAACCAAACAGAAAACTAACAGCACAAAAGTTAATAGAGTTGGTAACATTATGAGACCACCAAAATGAAGTGGGATAGAGCCTGTTAATGTTGATGTGTGGTAGCTAATTTTATCTATCAATAGAATCTTGGAAGATTATAGCCCAAAAAGAGAGTCAAAAGTCAATCCAAAGGCCAAAAAGCTTAAAACTCATTTTCATCTTCAATTCATTATGTTCTTTCAATATATTATGCATTAGGGTTTATTTGAAATAATTTCAAATTACCACCACAATACATACTGTAGTTTCAATTCTAGGTCAGTATTAGACATCATCTTACAGCAGGAATTGATTCGTGGCCACCACCTGATTTCCGACACTGAGAGCGTCTAATGCGAGGGAACCCTTTATAAATTAGATCAATCATTTTTCCATGGATTGATAAACTTGTATTTTAGAGTAAAGATGAATCACAAATGAATTTCTCTGAAGCCTCCAGAATAAGCCTGCTCTTCTCAATGTAAAATTTGTAAAATTTCTTATACTTGTACCTACAGATTTCTAGTGTTATGACAGGTTACGAGCCAAGAATTTTTTTTTTTATTGGTAAGTTACACATGCATCAAGTGGGTCCATAATCTCAATTCAAGACACTAGCTCATTGGTACTAAGGAATGGTGCAGGTCATATTACCATCATTTTAGCAGCAATCATCTCCTTTTCATGAATGCTGAGTTCCAATGAATTAATATTGGGATCATTTTGCAGTACCTCCATTCTATAATTAAATTAAAAAATAAAAATGAAAATTTTTGTTAATTTGTTTGTGTTTTTTCTCTCAAGGCTACCTCCATTTAGGGGAAAAAATGTCTTTTTTGGGACACCCTTGAATGTTTAATAATATCTTAAATTTTATATTGGTCATTTATAACTAAAATTTTAATAAAACTAATAGTTCATAATTTGTCATTTATGTCATATGACTATCAATTTATAGACATAGAGCCACTTAATTATAATTCTATAGCTCCAAATATCATCTTCACATACCTTTAACAATTCCTTTTTTATCATTCATTTCCTTTAAAAATACAGATATCAATAAAAGTGAGATCAAGGCTATTTAAAAAGTTAGTGAATGTAATATTAATGACAATGGTATACTTATACTTTATGTATGTCAATGGTAGATCTTACTTAGTGAGCCACACAAATTAACACAGTATTGATTAATTTTCCATCCTTATGATATATACATAGAGTCAAAGTACTTATAAAAAAACATAGAGCCAAATCAACTTGTGACTTTTATTGTCTTGTCAGTAGAGTGTGAATTGTCATGATATATTATTATTCAGATAAGTTAATGACTCTAAAATTTTTCATTATTACCATATAACCTTGGCAACATTGAACTCTTTTTTTTTTGGTGGCTTTGCCACTGACTATAACAGGGTTTCCTGGTCACAGATTGGAACTATAAGGGATAATAGTTAAAAGTGTGCTATAGTATATACTTACGAAAATAAAGATATAAATTATCTGAAAAGATTGAAAGTTGGAAAACACACCCTTTTCTTGGATAATGTATCTATAGGCGACATAACTTCTGGCTGGATGTAGTCTTTTCCTCGATAAAATATTACGACGTCATCTCCAATAATCTGAATAGGGATCCCACCGCTCAATCTAGCAATTTCTTGTGCATACTCCTGCGCTTGCCCAGGTTTACAAGAATTGCAAATGACCTTAACAGTTTCATGTTTCTTCCAATGCATATGCATATTAAGAATAACACCTCCAAATATTCCTCTTCTACCGATTGGCACATAATTAGACCTCTTTTGGGACATTTTTTTAATATAAAACCACTCCTCCCCAGTCAGCTCATGGGACTTTACCACTGGACCCTGAGCTTGGGGAACTTCATAACGCTTCAGTCTTTCAATCAGCATAGCTTCCTTAATTTTGGCCTGAAGTGAGAAGATATCAACCAAGGATAACATTAAGACTAATGAAAAGAGCAAGGCTTAATGCTTAAACAGCATGCAAGAAAATCAGGAATCATTTTATACCCTTACTGACTGTCGTTGTTCCTGGAATTTCTAAACTGTAATGCTTTCTTTGTCTTCAACCTCTTGCAATCATGAACAGAGACAATATTGCCTCTTCTCCTTGCATTTTCCATTTGACAAAAGATGGTATTATTATCTTTGCCTTAAACTAATCAACTTAGTTTCCAATGAATTTCCCTATTCATTCTTTATTCATAAGAAAGAAGACACTTAAGAGAAGAGACAGCACGAGAAGGGGGAAGAGATCACCTTACATGGAAAAACCAAGAAAGAGCTGAAAGAGAGAAGACAGAGGCAGAAGACATTGCACAATCTTCTGCTAAAACAGGATAAATCTTCCCAAAAAACATACCTATGGAAGAAGTTCTCTGCTAAGCTAAGATAGTAAGATATCAACCTTTGTATTAGCCATCCTAAAATTCTATACAAACAAAACATCCTCAGATTCAAAAAATTCAAATACTTATTTATTTAAGCTAAAACCTTTAGTCATAAAATGCTTTGTGTATAAGATTTCAATATTTTCAGCATCTGGAAAAAATTGAAAACTGGGGAAATGTATTTAGCATGCAATTTTACACATAGAAATCCAGAAACTGACTATAATAATTTAAATTGGTTACTTATTTTTCAGAATTGGAAATTAACCTTAATAATTGAGTTTAAGACAGCATCAAATGCATGGAGTTTCAAAGATTGTGAAAAACAACTTCAGAGTTAAATCTACTACCAATGAAGACCCTTTAAGATTGAATAGTTGCTAGTGGCTGTTATTCTTTTTCAAACTTGTTAGAATTTTTTAATCTCTCTTGTTTGGTTTACTAGTCAAAGGAGGAGTCCCAGTCCTATGAGAAAAGGTTGGATGTATGAACTATATAAGTGTCTTATTATACTCAAATAAGACAGGGTTGAATAATATAATTATTGAGTGTTTTTTTTAGTATTGAGGCTTGCTGACCTTAATCCTTATCATTCTTTCTCTCTCTTTCCCTTCTCTTTTTTCTTTTTCCTTGCAACCCCAGGTGCCCTTCCTCTTGCCTATCAAAACCACAAGAACCCATATACTTTCTCTATCAAAATAGCCATAAAAAGTCATCAAACCCTAGTCAATTTTAAGCACTAACCCTTTCTTCTGCAACTCTAACCTCCAACTCACAAGTCCTACTAAACTTTAAACTACCACAACACATGTAGACAAAAGGAGCATCGGGTGGCATCCTGCTGTTATGGGATAGAAGAGTGGTGGAGAAGACTGAGGTGGCAAAGGGTAGGTTCTCCATTAAATGTAAGTTTAGTTGTGTGGTTGGGAATTTTGATTGGGTTTTTTTCTTGGGGGATGTATGGCTCCAACTCAGATCACAACAAAGGTTTACTGTGTGAAGAACTGATGGGCATTTAGTCATTTTACAGCTGGTGGGATTGCCTTAGTGCATAGTGGGAGACTAAATGAAGTCAGCTTTCCTAGTGAAAGACTAATAGTGGTGTAGGGAGAACTTCCCCAGCCAAGTGGGATTTTTTGGATTTCATCTAGGAGAATAGCCTAACATTTCACTAGTTGGAGTAGTCTAGGTTAAGGTCTTTGGCTGCATGGACCAAAGGAAGGTCAAAAGAATTTGGGTTGGAGATATTTTAGAAAAAGAATAAGTTTAATACGACTTTCATTTGGAGTATGAAAATTAAAAATGAACCTCGCCTATAAGTTGCTGTTCCTAGGGTTAAAGGTTGGGGCCTATTTTCTGAAGACACAGTGACATTCCTAAATGCAACATCATCATCAAGACCATAGAGCTCCTTTGCCTACAAATGTTCAAGAATTATGACATGCATTATTTTCAAACAAAGCAATGTAGTAAACAAAAAGGTGCTCATAATTTGAGTAGCAATAAAGCCAATCGGCAATCACATACAAACCTTAAGCAAAAGCTCATTGACAGGATTCCCTTCAAACCATTCAAATTGTCTGCCACCATATTCTCCCCACAATAGGCCACCCTCACCAAATTCTCCCCAGTGAAAAGTGCCTGTCATCAACAATAAGGCAGAAAAGAAAAATGTACCAAGTGTTTTCTTTCTCTAATACAAATGATATAATTTTTGTAAAAATGCTTTAGAAAAAAAGTGAACATAATAAAATTATTGTTTGTGACTGTCATAAAGAAAGAAAGTTTTTAATTTTGCCCAAAAATAAAAAGTAATTATATTTAAACTAGTCTGGGGCCTCTTGGCACCATAAAAAGCATAAAAGCAACTTCCTCCATGCACCACTTACCAAATATCAATTATAAACTAATTAACATGAGACTTAAGCCATGGCCTCATTGATTTGCATAACAAACAACCAACAAAGAAAAGGGCACAAGAAAGCATGAGAGCCATTTTATAGGACAACGCTTTTGATCATGACAAAAAGAAAAGAACTTTAAAGTTCATCACGCATAGGTCTATCTAAAGGAACATCCACCCTATGAACTGCATTGTCATTTATGCCATTTGCGACAGCCCTATCTCCAATCTTGGCTTGTCCCACCATACCAGCTTTTATGGCAGCAGTAACCTTTTGCTGCAACTTTAGTATCCCAATCGCTTGGAGACAACATAAAGAACAGCACAAGAGAACAAGAAAAACCCAACTGCAAGTATCACCCTGTTCAGAGAAAGATTCAGTATGGACTTGTGCAAATGAAGATAATTAGTCATCAGAGAAAAATACAGTTTCTTCTTTACCTATCAAGGACATCCTGGCGTTGCATTGTAGAGAGTAGGTTCCGGGTTCGCATCAACAACGAGCGATGCCCTTTGTATTCACTTTCAGCCTTCTTTAATACTCCGGTTGATTCCTCTACAGATCCAACCAAACAAACATAGAACAAAGTCATGTCCCAAGTTCTTGCAAACGGTTTATGTTCTTTTCTTTCTTGTTTTTGACAAAGTATGGTCTACATTCATATACTAGGAAGCAATACAATCACATAAAACTTTGGCTAAATATTTCTTATAAATATGCATCTTGTGAGCATCTAACCAAAAAGAAGAAGAAAGAAAACAACATCACAAGATAAATAAGAGGGGAAACACTGAACAAACAAATCACACAAAACGATGCAACAAAAATATTAAACCAAATTGCATCATCCTCATGGTGAAGCCTATATGATGACAAATCTGTCTCTTTGTCATTATTCACTTCAGGAGGATCTTTTTTTTAAGATGACATAGGAGAACTTCACTTAGATTAGTTGTACGTCACAAAGCATACATACAATAATCCTCATTGCTAATCAAACTCCTATCCTGTGGGCAACTAACCCCACCCACCAGAACTAGTTACCGGGTAATATAGGGGCTTTTCACCCTTAATGGGCTAAGCAGTTTATCCTCATGCCTAGGAGGTCACTTTAGGAGGATTATTCTATAATCTTTACATAGGCTCCCAGTTTCTCATGATAGATCACTAGGTGAATCTGTGAAATTGGAGGCGGATAACTGGGATTATAGCCATGGGCCTAACCACATGACTATTTTGAAGAAACTATAACCTCATCACTAGATCCAAACTAAAAACCAAAATCCAAGTCATTATTATCCAGATATACGAATTTAAGGGACTAACCCCATGTTTTTTTTTTTTTTTTTTTTTGCATAATTGCACCACAATTCTATTCCATCAGACCAAATTTCCTGTCCTTAAGTCTGTGTGTGTAATTTGATAACAAACATAACGCATATATTGTTCTTTCAGCAAGTAAAAGAAAGAAAAAAGAAAATATTGTGCTTTACTTGTCAGAGCTATAACTTCCAACTAGTTGTGTAGGCTTCCCAGAAACAAATCATAATACTCAAGATAAAAATGAGCCAAGCACTTACTTCTAACACACACTTAAATTCAAGTTTTTGGGATGACCAAAATTTTAGCATCCCCACACAGGATGAACCACAAGAAGACAGCCATAATAAAATTTCACAAGGGACTGGAAAATGATTAAGAATAAAAAATAAAACTGCATAAATCTTCTTACAACTATAATGGGCAGTGGTTACATATTATATAGTTGATTAAAGTAATAAAGGAGAAGAGCTCCAAAGAACAATTTCTTTCAGAAATCTAGGTAATTCATCTTGAAATATGACTGAGTAATGAAGAGGGAGAATCAACCACATACCAAAAGAAAAACCCAGCATCTTTCCTTTGTGATGCAACCCTAATAGAAAATGAATTAACATTTCTACTGCAGCTTCAAATGAATCCCATATATTGGAAGATTCTACTCTTTTTTCCCTAATTGATCATTGGGTCAAAGTAGATTCAACATCATTGCTAAATCATGCAGTCATATCAAAATCATACCATAATTCTTTGATTCCTTAACTATTTAATATCATTTTTTTTAACCTTGTTTATATCAAATCAGAAAGAGTACCCAAACTGATTACCTAAAATACAAGAAACAACCCGGATAAAAGATCAGATCTAATCCAGTATCATTATGATCAAACAATGTTAAATTTATATGAGATGTTGGAATTAAAAGGACATACCAACAGTCATGAGTGTGCTTGCACTTCTTTCCACCTCCTATAAGCACATAAAGATCCAGTGAGTAAATTAATTGCACATCCCACAAAAACACCTATTAGTCTATTACAAAACACGACAAGAAGAACTATAGCTACTAACCTGAACCATCAATTGGCGAGTACGCCGAAGGCTATCAGTGATGCTTTCAGCAGCAGATGTCATTCCAGCCTTTGTCCTGACAAACAATTGTAGATCATACACTACATTAACTAATCCACATTAAAAATATGACGAACTTTGTTGAAGTTCATAAAGTATGCCCAAAATTACAATCCCAGTATTAAATTTGGGAACAAATATATAGAGCATCATACATACTGTAAGTTGCGTCTGCGAATTGTGGACTCTCCTCCACCACCCAGCAATAGCTCTCTCTGCAATTAACACAACTATGTTAAACCAAACCTCATTTCAGAGCTTGCCGATGTGCTCTAACTCAGCTGGAACCTCCTATAAGTTCTAGGAAGACAGTGAGGTCGTGCTCAAGACCCATTGTGTAAAATAAAATAAAATAAAAACTTACAAGCTTTTCACAAAATGGGTTACTTCAAAGGTGGGGTATTAGAAATATATTTCCTCATTCAATTTTGAGGGGAGAGTACATCTAAACATGGAGTTGATTACCTCTTCCTGAGCAGCTTTCCTCATGTTAGCCTTTGCTTGTAAATTGGCATTTCTCAAACTCTGTCGCAAACTAGCAACAATCACAACAAAATACAAGCATTACCATTTAACATTTTTTTTTCTCTCATCTTTTTCAGCAATTCTAAGAAAACTAATAAAGCACAGGGCATTGTATTTGGTTGCTGAGAAATGGTAAAAGAACAGAGAATTATACTAATTATAGTTGAACTCACTATATTTCATTTCCAACATAATCCTCTAATCAATGCAATCGCTTTTAACTAGTTGGCTTCAAAGTTCAGTTCCTATCAGGCAATTCAACATATAATTTTTTTTTTTTTTAAAGGAGAATTCAACAAAAGAGTCCAAATTTTCTTTCTCTCTATCCCTTTCCCAGTTCACTTATTCGACATTTTCTCAGCAACTAAACATAGAGTACAATCTCAAATTTCACAGAGAGAGAGAGAGAGAGAAAGAGAGGATTGAGTACTTGTGGGATTCGTTTTTCCAGGAATCGAGCAGAGCTGTAGCGGATTGGACTTGATCATCGGTAGGCAACTGTGGTGCGAGAAGATCGAGCCTGAATTGGAGCGAGGAGAGCAAAGCCAAGGCGTCCTGTGCAAGCCCGTTCAATCTCGGAAGCGAATTCGAATTCTGTTCCTCCCTAGATTTACCGTACCCTTCGATCGCCTTTATATGCTCTTTGGCCCGACTATACGCTTCGTCCCATTCCTTCTTCGCCGTTTCTACAGCCTCCACCACCTTGTCCATCCAGATCTAGAAACAAGTCTAATTCCTTTTTTGTTTGGTTGCCGAGAAAATGCGAGAAAATATAAAATGGAGATTTTCTTTGTTCAGAAATGAAAATGATGGTGCAGAAAGAAGAAGGAAGAGGAAGGGGAGATCCTTTCCAGTCAGAAAGGACAAGGGAAGAGAGAAAGAGAGACTGAAACGCACTGTCTGTACCCACCGATCAACCGATCCAAACCACCATCAACCGATCCCAGCCCTCTCTATTCTGGTTTTATTTTTTTTTTCATGTTAGAAAAATGTGTTTAATGAAAATTAAATTGAATAAATTTAAAACTTAAAAAAATTCTATTAAAGGAAAGTAAAATTAAAAGACTAGAATGAATTTCAATAAAATTTGAAGGGTGCAATATGCATTTTAACTAATTATATATATATATTCTCATTTGAACCTATTATTTACTATTAAAAAAATTTGCCAGCTTAATAATTGTGACTTGTGAAATATTTTGAAAGAATTATTGTAACTCAAACCTTATTATTGTTGTACTAGCCTCTGAGCACACGCTCACGTGCGTGCTCGGAGGCTTTTCTATTTTTTGGGTAAGAGTTAATGTAGAGTATTCATTATAATTTCGGATCACTATATTTTCCAATAACAAAAAAAATCTAGGCGTGTGATGAAAAATTATTTCACCACATACATAATATTCATCACACGCCTAGGTTTTTTTTGTTATTGGAAAATGTAGTGATTCGAAATTATAATGGATACTCTACATTAACCCTTATCCAAAAAATAGAAAAGCCTCTGAGCACGCGCTCTCAGATGCTAATATATGATTAATTAGTTAAAATATTATCTAACTTGAATGATAGATAATAAGTAATAAAACTTTAGTAAATTTTTCCCATCCTATTTTTTAGCAAGAAAATACAGCTTCTCAAGTTTGGATTACATTAGTAACACCTACGTGATTCAGGCTACTATATTAGAGACAAATGCAAAAGAATCCTATGAAGACCATTTGATACCATTTCTGGCCTTTGTAATGCATCATGTAGTGAAAAGAGATACTACAACTGCCCATTGAAATGAACACTGCTCATAATTTTTTGAAATCCACTACTCCAATTTCCCGTCTAGTCATCAAAATATTTTCGAATGACAATTTCCCCAAGATTTCATCAATCACCACAGAACGCTGAACATGCCTAAAAAAAAACGTAAACCAAAAGGAAATAATTATTTGTTCTACCAAAAAAGATAATAATAATAATTATTTACAAAGGTAATAGTTTATCCCAAAAAAACCATCAAAGTAACAAGTATTTAGAATGTAAGAACTATGAACAACCTCAACCAAACATAAAGAAAAAAGAAAAATAAAGTACCGAATATATAATACTAATTATATAGCATTACAAAAGATAAAATTGAATGGTACTCACTGCCCGATACTGCAAGTTTTCTTTAGTCTCGAATGGGTTCTGAATTTGTGCATCCTATATCTATTTCTGCTGTGAACGTAGCACTTTCAGAAAACCAAAAGCAATCCTGATCAAGAAAAAATAGAAATTATCAAAGAGAGGATACACATTACGTGTAAATATTAGTGTAAAATTTAAATATTACTTAAATTTATTGAAAATACATACCTCCTGTCCTGAGCAATACCCCTCTTCACGCTTCAAAGTTTTCCACAATTGTCAAAATCGAAAATGAATTTAATATGGAAGTTGGATAATAAGCAGTGTTTTTGGTTAACCGCATTGTTGTGGTTGATTTATCAGATTGTCTTTTACGTGGATAAAGAAATTTTTTTTTTTTTTTTGAAACACATGGTTGGAGCAAATTGTTATGAAATAACCAAACGTTTTATTTTGAAAACTAAAAAAAAAAAAAAACAGAAAAAAAAGGACAGTTATCCAAAGTAGTGATAAAGATAAGAAAATAAGGATAATATTTGTTTTAATTTTTGTTTATATCCAATACCCTAAAACGTGGGTGTACAGTTTTTTTTTTTTTTTTTTTTGTGCAATAACAGCATGTGTTTTTTTTTTATCAGGAAACTTGTGTTTGTTTTAATTTTAATTTTTTTTTTATAAATGGATAAAGTAATTTAAAAACCACCAGAAGAGTGATCCTCTTTTGTAGGCAATGTTTTAGTGGAAGTTAAAGAAACATTTTTACCAAGTTTTGCCCCTACTTAAACGTAAGCTGTAAGGGTATTTTGGAACAAAAAAAAAATCTAGTCCAAACAGGTGCAGCCCCTTAAATAATAGTATAGATACTGTATTAGTGTATTTCTTTCTTTATCATATTTTTCTAGTTTTAGTTAATAATTTAGGGGTTTATAACAAAATTTTGGACCATTTTAGATACGACTATAGAAATAAAATATTTTGATGTCAATGTACTGTTTTAAGAAGTCATCAATGGGTCAGGTTGCGCTAGTCCGACCCATTTTTATATGGCTTATGGGCACAATGAGCTGGATATAGTGGGCTATTAACTAGTTAATGGGCCGGATTGGGCTGTACCGAAAGAGAAAACTCCAGCCCATAACTTTACCCATAGGCAATACTTATTTTGTCTTTAGCGAATTAGGCCTAATGGGTTACCCATGGGCTTGTGTTTGCATTTTATTTTATTACTTTTTATAACAAATTTTTTATAAGGGAATAATTTATATTTTTTTTAAAGGAAAGAATTAAAGAATTTAATACTTGAATAAATTTTTTTAACGATCGAATCTATTTAATTTTTTGTTTTGTTGATAAAAACTTATTTAATTTTTTTTATTAAGGCTTTAAATGGTTTTTTATTTTTATCTTTAATAAAAAAATGTCAAGTGGTTAATTCAAAGTTGTAAGACTACTAGAAAATATATATTTAGTAAACTATGTTTAACACAATCACTTTAAGTATCATAGTGATTGAGAGAGTTCTCTTAAGAAATTTCTCTATAATGTCTCAAGATCAATTTTTCATACTCCTCATATATATATTTTTGTTATAAATTATGAGTTATTGGGTTAGGCAATAAGTTGAGCCAACGGGCGCCCATGGGCATAAACACTATCTCACGGCCTGACCCTTAGGCTAGTGGGCTACCCATGGGCCTCAATAACAACAGACCGGGCAAAAATTCATGTGAAAAATACAGGTCAACCCGATCCAACCCGACCCGACCTGCAATCCGATTGACCCAAACCCGTTTTTAACCCGCTTAAAATGACCCTTTTTGACCCATGACTCGTTTGACCCGCAACCCGATTGACCTGACCAACCCGTTTTGCCATGTCTAGATTTAACCAAATCTTAATGATGATGTACAAGCTGCAGCACATGGTTACGTCCCATACCATAAGGATCCATTTATATAAAAAAGAGACGGACCTGATAGACGTGTGATGGAAGATGTTCCCCACTTAAGAAAAAAGAAGGAAAATAAGTTCTCTTCTAATAATACGAGGCCCTCCTTTTCCTTCCATTAAAAGCAGGGATAGTTTAACCACCGCCCATCTAGGCGAGTTGGTACCGGGTTCCCTTGTGACCTGTAGCTCAGGGTTCAATCCCCTGCACTTACCAAAAAGAAAAAGAAAAAGGGATAGTTTAGACCAAAAAATAATGAAAACGAATATGGTTCTGTTCGCATCCCATTAGGCTCCCTATAAGCGTAAAAAACACATGCATGCAAGTTGCTGTTAGTCTTAATTAACATCACAATTCTATTGCTTCCAAATACTTTCACCTTATATCTGACTTACCAAACCAAAGATGGCTAAGACTGTCCTTAATGTTGTTGCCGAGGAAATACTAGGCAAGCTGTGAGAGCTCGAAAATGTGTTGAAAACACACGAGCTGTTTAGACCCCCAAATTCAAATTACGGCTTGGTTGATTTTACACTAACTTACTATCAAGTGCGGAATAGTGTAAACACAAGCGTATAAACAAAACAACTACTCTAATTCATATTTAAAGCAACACAGCAGTAAAAATGAAATGAACAAGAGTAGGGAAGAAGGATGCAAACACAAATAACACCGAGACGTGTTATCGAAGAGGAAACCGAAGAACTCGGCGAAAAACCTCTCCGCCGCCCTCCAAGCGGAAATCGATCCACTAGACAATCAGTTGGGATACATGGATTAGCAAAAGACCCTCCAAGCCTAGTCTACCCGATGTACCTAAGCCCTCCAAGCTCCTACTCCAACAAGGCTTCTCGGAACCGTGTCTTGTCCTAGTTATCCGGATCCCGCAACAAGCTCCATGTTGCATCTGCCATTAAAGGCTTCTTCCTATGCTTCCCAGCAGCACCAAAACGTCACTCAGCACTCTCAAGGGTGTGTCAAGTGTTTGGGCTATCAACCTCTCAAAGATATGGATAATGGAGAGGGAAGGGTTGAGGAGATACCACAAGCAAATTGTTTAGAGAAGGTGGGGAAGACAATCTCTAATTACCAAGGTGTTTGGCTAGGGTTTTCTCTCTGAAGCATTCCTCAACAATTGTGGGTAATGATGATATATATAGGAGGGGTGCAAAAGGTGTGACTCAAAGAATACAGGCTGGCAGAACAGCTAGTCTCGCGGGTGTCTCGCGGGAAGGCCTTACCCGCGAGATACTCGCGAGACACAGTTGTCTCCACCTGGCATGACTCTTCGCATTCCATCATGTGCCTGGCACATGTCTCATTTCGCGGGAAGCTTGGTCGCGAAATACTCGCGAGATACCCGCGAGAATCCTTTTCTTCTTCAGATGCTTGAGTCTTCAACATTCTTTCTCTCACACACCCCTTACATCAAGTCCCACAATAAATACAGGGTTTTAAACGATTGAACAGAATTACAATCAAATTTGGCACGGAATACAAGCCAACAAAACATAGTTGTAAATTACAACTTTACAAGCTGATTTCACTTGCTACTGAGCAAATCGGCCTTGCTTGGGGTTTCGAGGAAGAGCTGATACAACTTCGTGAGTCAGTAGAGATGATTCAAGATGTGTTAGCTGATGCAGGGAGAAAGTGAGTGACCGGTTCGTGATGCGTTGGCTGCAGAGGCTAACAAATGTTGCTTATGATGCTGATGATGGATGAGCTTGCTTATGAGATTCTCCGCCGAAAGGTAGAGCTCTGAAACCAAATGAAGAGAAGGGTATGCTTCTTCTTTTCACTTTCAAACCCCATTGCATTCCGTATCAAGATGGCCAACAAAGTTAAGACTATTCATGAATCACTAAAAAAGATTAATGATGAAGCAAATGGATTTGGACTTATTAGAGCAGGATCAGTAAATGGTAATCCTGAGACTATACCAAACCAAGAGGCATATTCATTTCTTGACCATTCAGAAGTTGTAGGAAGGGAAGATAGTGTTTTAGAAATAATGAAGTTAGTGACTAGTACAACTGGTCAACAACTCTCAGTCATTCCCATAGTAAGAATGGAAGGTTTGGGAAAAACAACTTTAGCAAAACTAGTGTACAATCATGAGCTAGTAAAGAATTATTTTGATATAAGAAAATATGGGTATGTGTCTATGATGATTTTGATGATAAAAGGATTTTAAGAGGGATTCTTGAATCCCTTACTGGTAACCCAAGTCAATTAGAAAGTAAGAATGCAATACTTCAAAACCTTCAAAAAGAGTTGCAAGGAAAAAGATATCTTCTCATTCTTGATGATGTTTGGAATGAAGATTTACTAAAATGGGATGCATTAAGGGGTTGTTTGTTAGGAATTAATTCAAATTTTGGAAACAATATTATTGTAACAACCTATAGTCACATGGTGGCAGAAATCATGGAAACACTTTCTCGACATCAGTTAGAAAAACTAGATGATGATGAATGTTGGTCCATAATCTAGAAAAGGGTATCTGCGGTTCCATTAACTCTAGATTTAGAGGCTATTGAAAGAGACATTGCTAAAAAATGTGGAGTGGTTCCATTAGTAGCAAAAGTTTTAGGAGGGACAATGTCACTAAAAAAGGTGAAAAGTCAATGGTTGACAATTCAAAATAGTGAAGTTTGGAGTAGCCTACATGATAGCAATGACATGTTACCAATATTAAAATTAAGCTTTGATTATCTTTCCTCACCATCTTTAAAACAATGTTTTGCATATTGTTCAATTTTTCCTAAAGATTATGTTATGGACAAGGAAGAATTAATTCAACATTGGATGGCTGAAGGGTTTCTTCAACCATCTCAAGGAAGTGATTTGGTGATGGAGGATATTGGTATTATGTATTTTGATATCTTGTTAGCAAATTCCTTATTGCAAGATGCGGAAAAAGATGCCGAAAAAAAAAAAAAAAAAGATGCGGAAAAAGGTGCATATGATAATATTGTGAGTTGTAAGATGCATGATTTGGTACATGACCTTACCCTCTTAGTTTCAAAGTTTGAAACCTTGATTGTGGACGGAGATTCGGAGGATGATATTAGTCATGTCAGACGTTTGTCTATCCAATCTGAAGGAGAAATGATACCAAGAATTTCTTTTTCAAAAGACCGTGTTAAGAGATTGCGCACGCTTGTTTCAAATACTAATGTGTTTGGCAACATGTTATCAAATTTTAAATGCTTGCGTGTTCTAAAATTGTCAGGGTTTAGCATAACAAAGTTATCAGAATCAATTGGTAGGTTAATACACTTGAGGTTTCTCCACATCTCATGTCCTAACATCAAAGCATTGCCAAAGTCCATCAGCAAGCTCTACAATTTGCAAACTTTAAATATTAGAGATTGCTATAGAATCAATGAGCTTCCAAAAGATCTAAAAAATTTTGTTAGCTTGAGATCTATTTGTGTTAATAGTTCTGTTTACATGTGGAGTTTACTGAAAGATATCGGGCAGCTGAAATGTCTACAAACGTTTCCAAATTTCTATGTGAAACAAGATGCAGGTCATCGAATCGGAGAATTGGGGCAGTTGAATCAACTTCGTGGAGTATTATACATCAAGGATCTAGAGAATGTGAGAGATAAAGAAGAAGCTAGAAGTGCAAATTTAGCTGAAAAGGCCAAAATAGACAAGTTAGGTTTTTACTGGGATTATAGTAGAACTAGAAAAGAAGTCAATTACCATAATGAAAAAGACGTGTTTGAAGGCCTCCAGCCTCATCAAAATTTGAAATCCTTATGTATTGGTAACTTCGGTGGAAAGAAATTCCCATCATGGATGTTGAGAAGTTGTGATGCAAAGGATGCTTTGTCGCTTTTTGACAATTTGATTGAAATAAATTTTTACGATTGCGCAGAATGTGAGGAAGTTCCCACCCTCGGACATCTACCCTGCCTTAAGTTTCTTAGAATAGTGGGAATGGATTAAGTGACCTGCATAGGAGTTAAGTTTTACACCATGTACAGTGATGACAGTTACAGAAATGCATTGTTCCCAGCATTAAGAAGTCTCAAATTGAAGTACATGAACAGCCTAGTGGAGTGGCAGGATGTTATGGAGGTGGCAACAGCACTTGTCGTGTTTCCTTGCCTTGAAGAGTTGACCATTAAAGACTGTCCTCAGCTGATGAGTGCTCCATGCCATTTTCAATCTCTTAATAAATTAAAAATTGGTGGAGTTCGCAGCACAATATTTGAAAAGATTTGCAGTAAGCTCACAACACGCACATCCCTTGATATTTCTTCAGTGTCAGAACTTGCTTTTCTGCGAAAGCAGATTATTTGTACCTCTCTACGTTCACTTAAGATAGAAAAATGTGGGGAACTGAGTCAAATTCCGGAGGCCTTGCACAACCTCAGTTCCCTTGAGACGTTGGAGGTAAAGGGTTGTCCTAAGTTGATGTCTTTTCCAAGTATACAAGCTGCCGCATCCCTTCTTCGACACTTGGCGATATCATGTGGTGATGAAGTTCTCCCAACTGGGTTGCAATTCTGTACGTCCCTTCAAGATTTGAGCATAAATGATTGTCCTAATCTGATATTGATTCCAGATCTACGAGAGTTTCGATCTCTTACTCAATTAGAAATTTCCGGATGCCCCAACCTGAAGATTATTCCAGATATAGGAGAAGTGCGTTCACTTACCCAAGTAGATATTTTCAAATGCCAAAAGTTGACACGTCTACCACAGTGGTTATGGGATTGCCGCTTGAATAGTTTGTCTATAGGTGGGTTTTGAGAAGAACTGGATGTTTTCTCCATTCTCAGTTCCATGACTTCCATCCATGCGTCCCTTGAACATCTATATTTATATGGATCGACTCAACTCAACTCTATCCCGGCCGAAATTCAACGCTTCACTGCTATTTACAAGCTGTCCATAAGGGAATTTGATGGAATGGAAACCTTGCCTGAATGGTTGGGCAACATTTCTTCTCTTCAATGGTTGCAACTTTACCGTTGCAAAAACTTGGTGTATCTGCCAACAAAGCAAGCTATACAACACCTCATATCTCTTAATGATTGCCCCAAATTAAAAGAAAGATGCGCAAAGGGGAGCGGTGCAGAGTGGTCCAAAATTTCCGACATCTCATATCTCTTAATCGATGATGAATATATCATCTTTCGATAATTGCAACAATATTCAACGCCGATTTTTCCATATTCCAATTATACAGAAATTATGCGGTTAGTCCATCTAAACCTGATGTCCTCCTCTTCTCTTAACGTAAACTCCATTTCCATTTTTATTTTTTTATTTTTATTTTCTAAGGAACCATATAACAAATGTTATGCGTGTAGGTTATTTCGTGGGTGCTATGCAAGAAGGAAAAGAACTGAAATGCATTAATGAGCAAAAAAGTTTAGTTACTTTTCTCCCAAGGCATTTCTTATTTTGTTTCCAACCTAACGGAGTGCAAGGGAAATTCACTCTCAATAGTTAAATAAAACTATGTATGCCTATGTATTGTGAAAAAGTAATAATTCACACTTATAAGATTGATATTAGTTAGCATTCCGCTGTTGAAGCGCTTCAGTTAACATTCAAGTTTTTAATAGTCTAGCTTTTAGAGTCGTGGTTCACATTCACAGTCTTAGCATTGTATTATGCAATTATCTAGTACTTTAAAGTTGAGAATAGTGGATTGTCCTAATCTGATATCAATTCCAGATTTACAATATTTGCATTCTCTTTTTTCTTTAGAAATTGCATTTTGTAAAAGATTGATGGGTTTGCCAGAGGAGTTAGACTGCCTCACCCGCTTGAAGACTTTAAAGGTTGGTGCATATTATGAAGAGTTAGATGCTTTTCCTTGTCTCAGTTTCATCCAACACTTGCAGAAGTCCCTTGAAAATCTAGAACTTATAGGGTGGTATAAGTCAACTCTCTCCCAGACGAAATTCAATGCTTCACTGCCCTTAAAAGACTAGATATATGTAATTTCAATGGAATGGAAGCTTTGCCTGAGTGGTTGGGCAACCTTTCTTCTCTTCAAATGCTATGTTATTGTTACTGCAAGAACATGATGTATCTGCCCACAGCACAAACCATGCAACACCTCACCAAATTAGAATATTTGAACATTTATAATTGCCCCAAATTAAAGGAAAGGTGTGAAAAGGAGAGAGGCGCAGAATGGCCCAACATTGCCCATATTCCATTTATAGAAATCAATGGGGAATATATCTAAGGGTCACTGCAGAGATTGGTCCAAGACAGATGACAGGTAAGTTTTCTCATACCTCATCCTCTTCTCCTACTCTCTCTTTTGAATCAACAAATTATATATATTCAAGTTTGTAATAGTCTAGCTTTAGAATTGTAGTTCACATTGACAAGCTTTTTTACATTTGTATTTGAAATTATCAGGTGGAATGGAGCCTAAATTTGTACCCTTATCGATCTTGAACCCCTTCATCATGCTTGATTTCTTACCAACAAGAGGCATAATAACCTTCTAATTCATGATTTACAGCATCTACCACAGCTTAAATTTTTTGTGGAAGAAAAAGAAAGGTAAAGAAAATGGGTGATCTTGCTAGTGAATAATATGTAATCTATATCTATATATATCTAAAAGCTGAAGCGTAGCATTTATTATTGCTACGCTTCTGTTGAGCCACATCAACGGTCACATCATCCACTTTTTTTTATACTTTTTTCCCCCTCTTTTTTAACTTTTATTCTTCCTATTCTCAAAAAAAAAAAAAAAAAAAAAAAAAAACCTCTTCTTCTCCCTATTAGTCACTGTTACACTTTCTTCAACCTTTGCCCTTCTTCTTTGCCTCTTTATCTCCCCATTACTCTCTACTTGACCGTTACACTTATTTCATCACTATCTCTTTCTTATATTTTGACTCTTCATCTCCTTATTTTATTTTGTATAAATTTGGTGGTGCCATTTCTTCAATGTAATCCATATTTTCCCCACAAAATAACTGTGAGTACTCTCTCTCTCTCTCTCTCTCTTGGTGGATTTTTGTTCATTCTTATAATTTTTTTTTTTATGGGTCTTTCTTATAATTCTGATTATGGTTGATGTTCTTTTCTTGAATATTTGTTTTGGTTAATACATAGTTTTTTTTTTTTTTTTTTTTGAATATTTGGTTTGGGTTAATACATAGTTTTTTTTTGGAAATAGGAATATGAGTTCTATCAAAACACAATCTACATGACTATTGTTCTCTTTCTTTTTCTTTGTCCTTTGTCATGAAAATTTAGATCATTGAGCACCGTTGCCTGTACTCTGCATTGTTGAGCACCGCCTAGATGGTGGGGAAATGAAAGAACCAAGCTACTCCACTATAGCAGAGAGTACTTGGAAATGGAAAATTAATGAATGACTCAAGTGACTGAAAGAGTAGATGAAAGGCTAACCAAATAGAAGATGCTCAAAGTGCAATAATGTTTAGTCCAGTAGAATTTTATATTATTATTACCGTTTTCTTAAAAATAAGCTGGAGGGCAATCTCTGGTAAATGAAGTCCATGCGGAACATGTTTAGTTCACATTGATCTCTTCTCCTCAACCCACAGACAAGAAAAATAAATTTCTCCACTTTTACAAAGTAATTATCTTTTTTATATGGGAAAATACAGCCCATACACTCTATTACATACAATTTTACACGTCCTTGAAACGCACTGAAATCTATTTTTTAGGATATGTGTAAAATTGTGCGTAACGGATGTTCTGTTTGTTTTGAAGTAAAATATTTTTTTAAATATCTGTAAAACATTGGATTTGAAATGTTGTTTCTAAATTTATTTGTTGTTGTGTACACTTAAAAAATTTTATTAGAGAGATTCTACAGAATACAAACAAAATTAACGTATATACTTGGTATAGAGTGAAAAGAGCTCGGTAAATTCAGGGATGCATATATGCCTAAACAATAGGAGTTTCTAAGTTTCTTTCTTCTTTTATAGCTAAGAATATGAGTTTCTTTCCAAAGTAATGTTGCTGATCATGGATTGAAAACTTTGATCATTTCTTTTCATTTCCATTTTTCCCTTTCGTGTTAATGTAATTACCATAGTATGTCTAGACTTATGTTTATTTTTGTTATTGAATTAATAATGTTCTATTTTAGGTATCTAGCTATTTACTTTAGTTTTTTTTTTCAGAGTTTAAGCCCGTAGTAATGTCAAATTGCTAGAATAAATTGGGTAGGACAATGTTAACGGAACACGAAGAAATGTTTAAAATGTAGGTGTGCTTTTTTATAATAATTAGCTGCAAACTCACGCGATGCGTAGGAATATTATTAACGATCATTTTATGGTTAAACTTATTTTAAAGTAAAAAATTTATAATAATAATTCATTAAAGATCATTTTGTGAATAGCCAAAAGAAAATTCTTTACAAATAAGTTAATAAACTACCATTACTAAAAAAAGAACCAAAGATATATAACGCAACATATTAAATTATTCAAACAAATTCTTTTAAAGAAATCATTTAAATCAACCATCAAATATATGACATACGCTAGAAACTTTATAATTAAATAGTGTAGAGTAAACATGGTTTTACAAAAACAATGAATTTAAATTGGCATACTATGAATAATAATAAAAAATAGGAAATGAAAAGCAAACAAATCTTTGTGTAAATTTTTGTGCGCTTAAATATTACTCTTATACTTGTGGACTCCATATTATGGTATGTTCATATGTTCATATACATCTAGATGAGTAAGAATGTAACTATTATTTGTGCTACATCATCCACTTATTTTCTACCTTTTTTTTCCCCCCTCTTTTTGAACTTTAATTCTACCTATTATCAAAAAAAAAAAAAAAAAAATCTCTTCTTCTCCCTATTAATCACAATTACACTACCTCCAACCTTTCCTTTTCCTCTTTACTTCTTTATCTCTCCACTGCTCTCTACTCTACTGTTACACTTCCTTCATCCCTTTCTCTTTCTTATATTTTGACTCTTATTCTTCCCATTTTATTTGGTATAAATTTGATATCATTTCTTCCATTTAATCCATATTTTTCCCGCAAAATAACTGTGAGTACTCTCTCTCTCTCTCTCTCTCTCTATATATATATATATATATAATATCTTTACTTTCTTTTGGTGGATTTATGTTCTTTAAGAGATGAAAATTTGAGTTTCTATCAAAACACAATCTACATGACTATGAATTTGAATATGCCTACCAATTGTTTGAGTAATAAATTATTATAAAGTCTAACTTTTATTCATTTGATTTCATTTTAATTTTGGTTAACATAGCATTGTAATTTTGTGATGAGTTTTTATTATTATGATAATCTCTTTATTCTTTAAGAGATGAAAATTTTGAATAATAAATTTGAAACTTATAAAGTTTATTTGTATACTAGGCAAATATAACAAACTACAACAGAAATTAGAAGAATATATATATATATATATATATTTGAGCAAAGAAGTTAGAAGAATATGGTTCATCTTAAAAAAATATTAATCAGAAAAAAATAATAATAGAATAATATATTTGTAGAGATAAAAAGATTAAAAAAAAAAAAAAAAACCTGTAGAAATTTTTTTTTTTTTTAAAATAGATAATATTTGAATTAATTGTTACTGTTGATATATTATAGCCCATTATATAATATTTATATATTCCCACGCATTGCGTGGGTCTGCGACTAGTAATGAATAATAGGCATTTATATATCAACAATAGCGAGAAATTGCTCCACATGACCAAACTCAAGTTGGGATAGCAGATACAACATATTTCTAGCTATACCTTGTCAGAGCAGCAAGCATAGAATGGTTCCCATATCTAGGATTCATATTTTCCAAACTTAAAGTTTCTTTGGCAGTCACTTCAAAGGTACACATCTGTGATTAGCCTTTTTACATTAGTTTCAATCCCTCTCAACCTGCATTTTAGAGATAATCAATGACATAAAATATGCAATTACAAGCAGAGAAACTTGAAATTTGACCCAAATAATTATATTATAGAGTTTATTTCCTTGCTAAGCCAATTTACAATTTCCGTGTTTTTGACTTCCATTTCACATAATATACTAAACAAGGGATCTTTTCTGCTAAACAGAATTACTAACAGTTCATCCACCTATCAAATCTTATGCTGTTATCATGGCCTCACCGAGAGCCCTTTGCTCCAGTGACTGCAACACTTCACTGCTAGCTAAGGTATAGATCTGGTGCTTAGCCATCTTGCACAATTGATTGATTGTCAAATTTATTTCACAGAGCATTTAATAATACTAGCTTCAGTTAATGGATTTTCACATGTTGCCTGTAATAGACTTTTCTTCTTGTCAGTGCTGTTGTCTTAACTAAGATGCCGTCCTGTTTTGGGTGCTCCAGTTCATACAAGGATAATAGCCTACAGTACTCAGGTAAGGCGATGAACATATGTCTCTGTAAGTTAACATTTTTTTTTTTGAATTATGTCTTTGTAAGCTAACTTTTATTTGCAAATATGCAATTAGTACCATTTGGTTTAGAAATTAATTGTATTACTTAGAAATATTACTTCAAATTTCTATCAATGAAGTCAGCCATTACTAAAATATCCTACTATGCTTTAATCCAATTTCGGTTGTAGTTCCACACTAAAATCCTCATTGTCAGTGATAAGTTGAAGCAGGATATGGTATGCAGTTTTCTTGGAAAAGTATAGAACATACATGTATGAATGCTAAATCTAGATGCTATTGCTGATCAGGGTTGAACAACTTTATGCTTAGTCAATATTTTGAGCTTTAATCTTTGCTATTACTAACCATGTTACTTTATCCTGTAACCCAAATTACCCACTAGCATATTTAATTATATTATCCTACGGTTAAATCTATGTTGAATATTTGTTAATAAATGTCTTGAAGTTGACGGATTTGCTACAATCTCAGGTAAATACAAAGTTCTCTTGCTAATGAGAGTAGTTGAAAGTTAATGTCAATTGCATCTGGGAGTAGTTGAAAGCTAATGTCACATTTTGAAATTCTTTACTGCCATTCTCTTCTTCAATTCCTTGGGCTGGTATCTTGGAAAATATCAGAAGCTAATGACAATAGAATCTGAATGTGAAAAGTGGTGGTCAGTGAAAAAATCATTGCTGCATGTATATTAGACTCCAATCTGGAAAATAGGTGATCTCATCCACTGCGACAATAGAATGCATCATCTAAAACCTGTAAAGTGTTCAGGTTTTAAAGCATGGCCATCCTATCATTAAAATTGCCAAGGATTTTAATTTCTACAAAAATTCCCTCAATTTAAAGTTTTGATTGGACTAAAGGAACGTTGGGGGTGATCATAGAGCCTAGATGTATTCACTATTCACAGATACCAAAATACATGTAGCAACAATAAATATACCAAAAAATTCAACTTGGAGAACTACATTAGAGGTACAAGTTACAACCCTTCCTTTCAAAGTCTTTGAAGGATGCTTAAAAGAGCCAACTATTGGTTGAGAAAACAGTCACTAAGGTGCAAGTTCTTTCAATTCTCAGATCTCCCCCAAATAAATATGTTTATCACTGTTACAAGATCCAACAATAGGTTCACTAGGATGAAAAACACACCCATTGACTGAAGCAGTGTGGCCAGGGAGCTTATACCAGATATTGTGTCTAGAAGTTGTATCCCATATGTAAACCATCCGATCTGAACTCCCAGCTGTGACTTTGCTTCCATCAGATGACCAGCTACACCTTCAACAAGTTCTTCTCAAAATTGTGTTGGTGGCTCTCTCCGAGAAGGATAGCATGAATTCACAAACGAGGAGTGTTCTGCCATTTTCTTGATTTATTTTCCTGTTACTTTCAACATCCCATGACCTCAGTGTTTTGTTAGGGCTGGCTGATATTATCTGTGAATATCAGTGGTGGAGCCAGGAAATTTTCTCAGAGGGGGCCAGTGAATACATTTTTGTGTAATTTTTAGATTTATTACCAAATGAAAAAGAAGATTAAGTCGGCCATGGAAAAAATATCTTACTGTGCTATTTTATAATTTTAGTACCCATCTGTATACTCCCTGTATAGTTTGGGTGATTCTATTTTTGTCTCAATCAAGTTTATTACTCTTCAAAAAAAAGTGGTAGTTCATACACTAAAACCATATTAATGTAGTTTTCCTGGAGAAACATATATGTATGAACGCTAAATCTAAAGTGTTTACATAAACTAATTTTGCAGTCTACTCAAAAAGTAGCAGTGATAGTTGCCTATTGCAAATCAAGGCTGAACAACTTTATGCCTAGTCAATATTTTAAGCTTTATTATTACTAACTCTGTTACTTAATCTTGTAGCCTAAACAACCCACTGGCAAATTTAATTTTATTCTTCCCATGGCTAAATTTGTGTTGAATATTTGTTTATACAGGTCTTGAAGTTAACAAACTTGCTAGAATCTCTGGTAAGTGTAAACTTCGCTAGCTGATAAGAGTAGTTGAAATAGTTGGATACTCTTTATTGCCATTCTGGTCTTCATTTCCTTGAGCTAGTATCTTACAGAACATTATAAGCTAAATGCATCTGAATTTGAAGTGTGGTAGTCAGTGGAGAAATCATTGCTACCTAAATAAAAGACTTCAATCTGGAAAATTGGTGACCTCATCTGTTGGAACAATAGAATGTGTTCTCTAAGTCCCGACTTAGATATTAAAGGTATGCCTTTTTTCACTGTCATAGTAACTTAAAAAAGAACAACTCATGTTTTTTAATGTCTTCTTTTTTGTCATTGTATTTAACCATTGACAATGTAGAATACAAAGAAATGTCTTTTCTGCGTTTTGTTTTTTACCTTGTGCTGTTATTGTTGTGATAATTGAAGCTCTAAGCCACCATTTGGTTTAGAATTTCATTTTGTGTCTCATAGAAATGATTTGAAAGTTGTACACATTAAGTCATTTATGATTTTTATGGATATAAAAATAGTGAATGGCCACTCTGCCAAGAGATTTTGATGACTCCTCTGTCCAACAGTGTGGCAGGATGGCATATTCTTGTTTCAATTGGGCAGTGACAATTACAAAGAACTTGCCACTTGAGAAGCTACATATATTCACGAGTATGGCGGCTTTTTGAATTTCTACATTTTGGTAAGATATATTTCTGGTGAATAAGTTGGTTAGATTTCTTAACATTGATTGTGGAGGATGCTGACCAAAATTAGCTACACAGGTTTCTTCCATGCCAAATATATATACTAAACAAGGGATCTTTTTACTAAACAGAACTCCTAGCAGTTCATCCACCTATCAAATCTTATATGCTATCATGGGCTCACCTAGAGGCTAGAGCCCTTTGTTCCAGTGACTTCAACACTTCAATGCTTTCTAAGTTATGAATCTGATGGTTAGCCATCTTGCACAGTTGTTATTGATTGTCAAATAGTTTCACAGAAATATTGCTTCAACATATCTCTGCCAGAGCAATTTAATAATACTAGCTTCAGTTAATAGATTTTTACATGTCTCTTACAGCCTTCTCCTCTTGTCAATCTTGTTGTCCTAAGAGGCCAACCAGTTTGGGTGCTCCAATTCATACAAAAGTTTGAAGGATACTAGCCTACAGTGAGTGGATATGGCAATGAACAAATGCCTCTCTTTATGTTGACTTTTACTTGCAATTATTCAATTAGTACCGTTTGGTTTTTAAATTAATTGTATTATTCAGAAATATGACTTAAAAACTTCTATTAATTAATTCAGCCGTGACAAAAATATCTTACTGTGCTATTATATAATTTTAGCACCCATCTGTAGACTTCCTGAATAATTTGGGCAATTCTATTTTGGTCTCAATCAAGCTTATTACTTATCAAAGACAAGTTGTAGTTCGTACACCAAAAACAATATTGTCCATGATAAGTTGAAGCAAGATACAGTATGTAGTTTTCCTAGAAAAACATACATGTATGAATGCTAAATCTAAATTGCTTACATAAACTAATTTTGCAGTCTACTCAAAAAGCAGCAGCGATAATTGCTAATTGCTAATTGCTAATTTCTAGCGCAAATTATGGAAGAAGTGCAATCCATGCCAATAGAGATACTCTCTGTTGTTAGCTAAGTGGAAGGTCTGCCAAAGTGGTTGGAATTTTATTAGAATTTACTACCATCTGATGCTCGCTTTACAAAAAAAAGCTGAATATTTCCTACTGTTTGCTGCCAGAGTGGTTAAATAGTGGACATAGACAATCCAAGAATTTTGTAATGCCAGGGTGTTAATCTGTGAGTTTCCTCCAATCTCAAGTTCTTCTCTTCTGATGTATCCCTCTTAACTAAACATAACCTTCAGATTTCTCTATTTCGTTTCATGTGCTTACTAGATTTCTTGAATTTTAAAAACTGTGATTAAAATACAATAGAACAAAATGACTGTTGTGAAGATAATTGAACTTAATAAGTCAGGTACCATCTTTTATCTTCTAATATTCCACCTTAAATTCATTCTTCTTTGTTAGGTTCAAATTTTGTGGCAAATTGATGGCAGTCAGAGGTTGAGGACACTGCACATATTGAAGTTGGATTCTTGAAGGTTTCAATAATCTATCTTTTCCTAGGCTGCTCTTTCTTTTTCTTATGTATTGGAATGAAATTATGTACCTTGGGGATTTTCTCTTTCACATTTTAAGACTATAGATGAGCTCAATGATAGATAGTTGGTAAACTGTAATGAATGTTTAATATCTACTTTTTGTTTATGTGCAGTTGTATTGTTGTTTTCATTAGACGGTGAATCCCCAGCATCACTATTGTAGCGTAATGCCTAGTATGTTAGGACTAAAGATCAATTTCTGTTGGACAAGGCTAAATGCGTAGGGGTTTTATACTTACCTCAAGCCTCTGCCTCATCAACTTCAACACACAGCGCCATAATATTTAAAAGTTAAAACCGCAAAATTAGAAAGAATGGATTTTTTTTTCTTCTATAGTTGGGGCACATTTCATTTATACATCATCTGTCTGTTAACAGTTGCAAGAAGCCGGAACATATACTAGCACTGGATGTGGTGCAGTGCGTTGTTAAATTACGGATGCCAGTTATTTTTCAATGTTCCAATAAAAGGTCACATTTGATCTACAGGCACTCAATCTGTTTCTTTCCCTGCAAACTTCAACCAGCTGACAAAGGGTTTGAGCAAAATGCTGTGAAATTTTTGACTTATCTGTAAATGACCTGTCTAATGTCCCCAAGAAAGAAGAGCAACATGAGATTCAAATCAAAAGAGAGACTCTTTTCATTTTATATCTGATATCAAATTCACACAGTTTTTGGTAAGTCATATTACTTTTTCTAGGTTTCTTCTCCTTCTTCTTCTTTTTAACCTGTGTGAAATTTCTGGTTGCTGGCCAATTGGAATAATATTGCATCTATATCTGCAATGTTTACAAGTTTACTCTACATGGTAGCACTACCTTTATCAACCAACAAAATATCAGGTGAGTCTTAGTTTTCCAGCTTTTACATCATGATTTCTACTATCTCTTACGTACTTAGCAATGGATCTTTTTTACAAAATATTTGATCTTTTTTTTTTTTTTTTGGTTATGGTTGGCTAACCTAGAAACCTTTGTTTCAGCAACATCTGAACTTTACTGCACTCTAAGGTATCTGGTGAAAAGCCATCTTACATGTTGATTGATTGTCAAAATAATTTCTTCTTCATATCTTTCTAGCTTCAATTAATGTCAGTTTTGTTCTTCTCTTCTTGTAAGCTTTTCCTTAACAAGAAGCCCATTTGGTTTGGATGCTACAATTTGTGCACATGTTGGAAGAACAGTTCTTTATAGTAAGCAGATAAGGTAATGGACATATATAACTTTTATTGACTATTATTCAAATTACCCTTTGGTTTAGAATTTCATTTTGTTTCTCATAGAAATGATTTGAAAGTTTTACACATTAAGTCATTTATGAGTTTTATGGATATAAAAACAGTGAATGGCCACTCGGCCGAGAGATTTTGATGACTCCTCTAACCAATTAGAAGAGGGAAAGACCCATGACATACTCCAACAGTGTGGCAGGATGTCATATTCTTGTTTCAATTAGATTCTGACAATTACAATGAACTTGCCACTTGAGAAAATATATATATTCACGAGTATGGTGGCTTCTTAGAAGTTTTTTCAATTTCTACATTTTGGTAAGATATGTTTCTTGTGAATAAGTTGGTTAGATTTCTTGACATTGATTGTGGAGGATGCTAACCAAAATTAGCTACACAGGTTTCTTCCATACCCTATATATATACTAAACAAGGGATCTTTTTACTAAACAGAGCTCCTGACAATTCATCCACATATCAAATCTTATTTGTTATCATGGCCTCACCTAGAGGCTAGAGCCCTTTGTTCCAGTGAATTCAACACTTCAATGATTGCTAAGGTATAAATCTGATGGTTAGCCATCTTGCACGCTTGATTGATTGTCAAATAGCTTCACAGAAAAATCGCTTCAACATATCTCTGCCAGAGCAATTTAATAATACTAGCTTCAATTAATAGATTTTTACATGTCTGTTACAGCCTTCTCCTCTTGTCAATCTTGTTGTCCTAAGAGGCCAACCAGTTTGGGTGCTTCAATTCATACAAAAGTTTGAAGGATACTAGCCTACAGTGAGTGGATCGGGCAATGAACATATGCCTCTCTCTATGTAGACTTCTATTTGCAATTATTCAATTAGTACCATTTGTTTTTTAAATTAATTTTATTATTCAGATATATGACTTAAAAACTTCTATTAATTAATTCAGCCATGAAAAAAATATCTTACCATGCTATTATATAATTTTAGTACCCATCTCTATACTTCCTGAATAATTTGGGCGATTCTATTTTGGTCTCAATCAAGCTTATTACTTATCAAAAACAAGTTGTAGTTCGTACACCAAAAACAATATTGTCCATGATAAGTTGAAGCAAGATACAGTATGTAGTTTTCCTGAAAAAACATACATGCATGAATGCTAAATCTAAATTGCTTACATAAACTAATTTTGCAAGCAGCAGTGATAATTGCTAATAGCTAATCTAGGCTGAACAACTTTATGCCTAGTCAATATTTTAAGCTTTACTATTACTAACTCTGTTACTTAATCTTGTAGCCTAAACAACCCACTAGCAAATTTACTTTTATTCTTCCCATGGCTAAATTTATGTTGTAAATTTGTTTGTGCAGGACCTGAAGTAGACAAATTTGCTAGAATCTCGGGTAAATGTAAACTTCACTAGCTGAAAGAGTTGTATACTGTTTAGTGTCATTCTGTTCTTCAATTCCTTAGGCTGGTATCTTGCAGGACGTTATAAGCTAATTGCATCTGGATGTGAGGTGTGGTAGACAGTGGAGAAATCATTGCTACCTAAATAAAAGACTCCAATCTGGAAAATTGGTGACCTAATCTGCTACAACAATAGAATGTGTTCTCTAAATCCGGACTTAGATATTAAAGGTATACATTTTTTCATTGTCATAGTTACTTAGAAATGAAAAACTCATGTTATTTAAGGTCTTCTCTTTTGTCATTCTATTTAACCATTGACATTGTAGAATACAAAGAAATGTCTTTTGTGTGTTTTTGTGTTCCTTGTGCTGTTATTTTTGTGATAATTGAAGCTCTAATACCAGTTTGGTTGGCAGCCTCATATTTGAAATGGTATGTATGCGGCCCGACATTTCTTAGGCTTTTAGCATGGTTAGTTGTTATATGCATGATCTAAGGAAGGGTCATTGGCAAGCTGCTATATGGATCTTGAGATGATTTGGGTTTGAAGTTTGAGAGAGATGAATCTTTTAGAAGACACATTGATTCAGACTATGTCAAGGATCTAGATAAGCACCATTCTACTATGAGCTACTTACATTTGCTAAAGCATTGGTGAGTTGGAGGTTGATACTGCAGTAGGCTATTGCATTGGCAACCACTACAGCTGCATACATGGGTTTGATTGTAGTCAACAAGGGGGCTCTTTGGCTACATGGTTTGATTGAAGACTTGAAAATTCATCATGAGCACATTTGTCTATTTTGTGACGGTTAGAGTTCCATTCATTTAGAAAAAGACCTAGTCCGTTACTCTTGAACTCAGCATGTTATTGATAAGGAAGATATTCTTTTTCAGAAGATTAGGATTGCAGATAATTTAGCTAACATGATGACTAAGCAAGTACCTTTGCACAAGTTCAAGTACTACTTTGATTTAATCCTAGTGTGAAGTTTGCAACAATCACTAGAGGCTTTGGTGGAGGCAAAGAAGAAATTTTGTTTGTGAGCTTTGATAAAAAGATTTGTTGTGTCACAGGGACATGACTTCAAGTCCATCAAGACTTGAACTCGACAGTGTTCAGTTTTCTTATAGGTTTTTTTCATTCCTATTACATGTTCAGAGATTTTAAGCCCATAACAGTTTTTATAATCTTGTATGAAAGTGCTATATGCCCTTTCCCACATCAGTTATTTGTGAAATAAGTTTCTATATCTACAGAATAGTTTACCATCAATCATCACCATTTCAGAATTAAGTGTTTGTCTTTATATTTATTGTTCAACATTCCCTTCCTTTATATCAGAGCTTCCTTACACGCTGTATTGTTCCTTAATCTTTTGTTTAATCCTTATGCCACCATGTGTAGGCAATGAAATATGCAGGCTTCAATGACCCATATTGCTCTAGAAGATGGCTGCTTTGTTCTATCTCTGGAAACCAATTTTGCTATAGGGAAGACTATATGTTGTCACCAAAATGTATTTTGCATTTCAATTTCAAGTGACCTAATCACCATCTTGATCTCATCATTAAGTTGTGAATGTTGTGGTTCGTCAATTGGTCAGGGTTTGAACTAAGTAGGCATTACATAGTGGGCGACGTCCTTTATGCTCTTAAAATCATGTGTTGGAGATAATGTTGTAACATCGCTGTCTGCCAGGACCTCTTTTTTTTTTTTTTTTGTTAAACGTCTGCCACGACCTTTCTAGCTTGGCCTAATTACCAAGGCCCTTAAATGATTATTAACAATGTGGAATTGGCCGAATCTGAAAAACATAGGCATCTTTTCATGAAGATGTATTTACTCACGTTGTCTTTCTAATCTTAAACAATCTTGTTCACCTCTTTTTTAATCTTTCGCGAAAAGCACCTTTTAGTCCATACATTTTCAGGCGATTTTCATTTTAGTCTCTACATTTTATTTTTACCGCTTTTAGTCGCTATCCTGAAAAACGCTTCCCGTTGTGGTCCTTGCCGTTACATCAGAAACGGAGAAAGCTGACGTGACAATTGGCAAGAATAAATAATAGTAAATTAATGTCCACGTGGCTTAAATTAATAATAAAAAATGTTTTTTGGCATTAAAAAATGCCACGTCAGCATCTAAATTTAAAAAAATTAATTTATTAATTTTAACTAAATAAAAAAAATTAAAAACAGAATTAAAAACTAAAAATCATATGAATTGAGATCTAAGTGTATCTTGAACAAGAACAATAAGAACACAAACCTAGAAATTAAAAAAAAAAAAAAAAAAAAAAAAAAAACCCAGATCCAACCTTCGGCTCAATCCATATAGCGCAGACTGAAGCCTCTATCTCTGACATAATCCCACCGTCAGTAAAGCCGAGATGGCCGATTTTGAAGTTGGCGGCGCGCCTCTTCTTGTGTCGATATCATTCTCCGCTAAGGCTTGCAGTAACGCCTCGTAGCTAGGAATGGCAACGGGTCGGGTTCGGGCCGGGTTTTTCCATACCCGGACCCGACCCGCGGGGCAAGACCCGTGGCCCAGACCCGGCCCGTTTAGGGTACCAGGTTTTTTTCCAAGGCCCCGTTAAGGGATTGGGCCCAATTTGTGGCCCAACCAAAAATAAAAAAATTTGAAGCCCAAATTTTATTTGCTTTACCAGCAACACAAATCCTTTTTGGTTCCTTTGCTTTACCAGCAACCAAAAGTAATATCAACAAACTAAAACCATCACAGAGAAGTCTCAATTATTTTCTGAATACACTTTCATTTTCATAGCAACCAAACTGAAAAAGAATATATAATAAATATCATAGACATTTCAACAAACACAAGAGCTTTAGTGGAGTAAAACTTAGGCAAAACGAAAATAAGTACAAAATGAAATGAAACTATAATATAAAGCCAGTAAGAAGTAGCAGATGGATTTTTGTTTTTCCCACTATACTTTCCTCTTTGTTTTTCTTGAGAACCAAACAGAAAACAAAAGGAAATATTGCAAATCAGAACTTTACTACCCACTCCAACAACCCACCATTAGCAATGTTCTCCACAGCGCTATCGTAAGCAGGAATCCCAACCCAAATCGACCATTATCTCCTCCTCCATCTGTCGATAAACCCTAAAACATCAAGGGTTATACCGGTTTGCCCAAACATGCTCACTGATTCAAGGGTTGAAGAAAGCCATTGCCATGTCGTTGCCATCCACCAGACATGGTTATGCCTTAACAAGCCGTGTGCTTAGGGAGTGTCGGAGTGAGGATGAGGACAGGGGGAGGAATGGTACTGAGACGGAGTGGTTACGGCGACGGCGGAGTGAGGGTCGGACTGAGGCTGAAATGGGTAAGGGTCAAACTGAGGGAGGGAGGCGAGGGAGGCTGAAATGAGTGAGGGTCGGACTGAGGCAAGGGAGGATCGGACTGAGGTGAGGGAGGCGACGGAGGATCTGACTGAGGCGAGTGAGGAGGATCGGACTGAGATGAGTGAGGAGGATTGGACTGAGGGAGGGTGCAGGGAGGCGAGGGAGGCTGAAGAAAATAGAAATGAGGGATTACTGGGTTAGGGTTAGATTTAGGTTTATATATATATTGAGGGTATTTTTGTAATTTAGGGTACCGGGTTTTTAAACAGGGCGGGTTTCGAGCCGGGTCTCGGGTCGGGTCTGGATTTTTTTGATAAAACCCGGACCCACTTCGGGTTTTTTTTTTTTTTTTTTAAACCCATACCCGACCCTATTCCTAATCGGATCGGGTAAAACCCGGCCCATTAGGGTTGGGCCGGGCCGGGTACCCGCGGGTCGGGAAAAAATTGCCATCCCTACTCGTAGCCCTCGGGTCAGATTCAGGGACTTCGAGGCGGAATTCGATGGAGGTGTCCTCCAGGCCCATGAGAATCTCTACCCAATCCAAGATCCAGTTACGGCTGCTCTGTGCCCATGGCATAATGTCCTGGATCCAAAGCCGGAGCAAATATGCCACCTTTGTCGTTGTATTTCATCATCTTCCTCTCTCTCTTGCCAATCTCGATTCTCTTGGTCCTCGTTATTAGATGAGCGATCTTCATCCTTCTCTTCATCTTCATTTCCTTCCTCTTCCTCTTCCTCGTGGTTCTGAAACTCGGTGTTGTTCGTATCTTCATCCTCTTCATCGTTATACCATCCATCAAGCTCAATCTTGAGGAAATCGTCGTCAGGCGAATGGTCGCGAGGAGGAGGCGGAGGCGCATCTTCATCACGCATTGCCTGCGCCATCAAGCGGAGAACCTAAAGGAATTGAAAGCTGAAGGTTGGATCTGGGTTTTTTTTATTATTTTTTTTTATTTTTTTATTTCTGGGTTTGTGTTTTTGTTGTTCTTGTTCAAGACACACTTAGATCTCAATTCATATGATTTTTAGTTTTTAATTCTGTTTTTAATTTTTTTTACTTAGTTAAAATTAAAAAATTAATTTTTTAATTTAGATGCTGACGTGGCATTTTTTAATGCCAAAAAACATTTTTTATTATTAATTTAGGCCACGTGGACATTAATTTACTATTATTTATTCCTGCCGTTTGCCACGTCAGCTTTCTTCGTTTCTGATGTAACGGCAGGGACCAAAACGGGAAGCGTTTTTCAGGATAGGGACTAAATGCGGTAAAAATAAAATGTATGAACTAAAATGGGAATCGCCTGAAAATGTAGGGACTAAAAGGTGCTTTTCGCCTTAATCTTTTTTTCTTTGACACTCTTTGATGTTCAAGATGTTTGAGAGAATTGGTCGACCTAAGCTAGATTTTAGTGGAATGCCAAGCAGACTCCAGATTTCGTTCACAATTTCCTCTTTTGTAATACTGCAGCCACAAACAATTCTACAAACTTTTTACAATCTGCTGGTATGGAAAGCTCCACAAAAGCTTAAAAATAAAATAAAAATGAAACACACATCAGATATAGAACTAAAATTTCATTACAAGTCCTATTAAAAAACAAAATCTCTCTCTTCCTTCCGTCCCCCTCACCCTTTCATCTCTCTTTGCATCTCCAGTGACTTGCTCGTTGTTGAGATAACTGAGATACACATTATATATTAAAAGAACTCAAATGGAATTTCCGTCACAAGCTATTTTTTTATAATTAAAAAAAAAAAAATCAAATCTGGAAAACCACTCCACTAACTAATAGTCCATCCCTCTTCATCTCTCTCCGGTGACACACCCACCCACCACAAATTCGTTGGGCTTGTGTGTTATCATTTTACTTGTCTGTTTTCGCAACTTTCATTACAAGAAGGTGAATCCTAACGTTGAATCACAGAGCTACGCCACCAAAAAGGGCCAAAATCCAAAGAGATTTTTAAGAAAAAGAAAACAAAGATTGTTATAAATCGAGTAAAATAAAAATAAAAAATAATTTATAAATTGAACTGCCAATCAAATATTCCACAATTTTTTTTGTTGGCTTACACACCCATCTTCCTCCTTTCCTGTCTCTGCATCTCGGGTGACTTAGGGGCTGTTTGGTTCACTAGTTTTCATGACTCAATTCTCTATTTCCATAACTCAATTCTCAAAAATGGTGGGACCCATAGCAAAAAGGTTGTTTGGCAAATGATAACTCTGTTTCCATAACTCTGTTTCCATTACTCTATTCTCTACTTTTTGAGTTATGAATTGTGAAAACTGAAAACAACTTTGGGCTGTTTTCAGTTTTCAATTCTCTGTTTTCAATGACATACTTGTAAATAACATTTACCACCTGGTCCCACTGTCAGACTTTTGCTTCCTCTTTATCTTCTTTTCTCTTTTTTTTTTTTTTTTTTTTTCTTTTCCTTTTGTCTTTCACGGGTCTGGAACACTGCTCCTCTTCTTCTTCTTCTTCTTCTTCTTTTCTTTTCTTTTCACTTTCTGAGTTTGGTTCTTTTTTTTTTCTTCTTTTCTTTTCTATTCTCCTTTTCTTTTTTTCTTCTTTTCTTCTCTTTTCACTTTCTGGGTTTGGTTCTTTTTTTTTTTTTTTTCTTCTTTTCTTTTCTATTCTCCTTTCTTTTCTTTTCTTTTCACGTTGGTTTTTGGGTTTGGTTTCTAGGCTTGAGTTCTTCTTCTTTTTTTTTTTTTTTCTTTTTTTCTTCTTTTCACTGGGTTTCCATTTTTTTTTCTTCTTCTTCTTTCACTGGGTTCGGTCTTCAGTTCTTCCTTTTTTTTTTTTTCACTGGGTTCGGGTTTCTGGGTTTCTTTCTTTTTTTTTTTTTTTTTTTGGTTCTTCATCACAAAATTTTTTGGTCTGAAGCTGCACTCCATGACCGGGTAAGAATGGAAACTGAAATTTGGATTTGGGGTTTCAAAATACCCACATGAATGGGTTTCAAAAAAACTGAGGAATCCAATCCGCGAACCTAATCTGCGAACCCAATCAAGGTTCTCAACCAGCAAACCCAATCCGCGACTCCAAGATGGCGACCTCGACCGTCGCCGTATCAATTCTGTATCGACTTGTCGTTGTCGTCATCCCGTCGCCATCGGCTGAGGTGGAGGTGGAATTAGCCGTCTGATTGGCCGCATTTTGTTGTTGTTGTTGTTGTTGTTGTTGTTGTTGTTGCTGTTGCTGTTGCTGTTTTTGTTATTGTGGTTGAAGCTGGGTTCGGTTTGTGTTTTGGGAGAGTAACAGGGGTGAAGGAGGGGAAATGAGAATAGAAAAAATGGTGGGGCCACAAAACAGTTTTTTTCTGACCAAATGACAGGTATGGGACCCACAAATAGTGTGAAAAATATTGAGGGATGAAAATTGAGTGATGGTGCTAAACAGGTGTGGTATTTAGAGTGATGGGTGATGAGTGATGAGTGATGAATGATGAGTTATGAGTGATGAGTAATGAATGATGGAAATTGAGTGACGGAAATTGAGTGATGAAATTTTTGCATCCAAACAGCCTCTTACCCACCCAAACCCATCATCGGCAATTTTCGTTCGCTTTTTGTGTTTCTAAGACTAATAGCATCACCATGTTTTTTGGAGAGGTTGAGGTTGGGTTTTGTGAGACTATGGACCGTACTGTTACGGTGGTGATTTGGGTCGGTGGGCCCAGAAGTTATTCGGAAGCTAGAGGCCATTTTCTTTAAAGCTTAGAGACAGATTTCGTTTGGCTTTGGGAGTTTCTGTGCAGTGTTGCAACAATTGGTATAAAATTTTAGTTCTTATATGTGTATTACCGTTCCATATCATCAATTTGTAAAAAGTTGGTTGAATTATTTGTAGTTGTAGCATTACTCAAATTTAAATATGAGCTAACTAAAACAACCTCCCCTTCCCTCCCTTGAGTCCAAGTGATTTGAATAATCTATGACATCAAAATCAAAAGACTTTACTAACTAAAAAATAATATAAACTATGATACATGTTAATGAATTAATAATTTATAGGACATGTTCAGGTTAAATATGAACTATATATCATATAGAGCTAAGCAGTGAGAAGAGGTGTAACTTTATGAATATCTTTTGTTACCTTGAAGATTGGATACTCCTTTTAAGATGAGCTTGAGATTTTGTCTATTAAAGAAAAAACCGAAGGAAGCCATTTGCTTTCCTATCATCCACATGGTTTGGTTTAAGTAAAATTCGATCCTAATTCCTAAACATTATGTACTACAACATAAGACTTTACTAACTAAAGAGAAGTAATATGCTCTTCCAAACGTTAATGTGCTCATGTTATTGGGCATGGTCGTGCAAAGCAGGCCACATTATAGATGAAACAAAGAATTAAGTGATCACATGCTTTGTACTTGAGGAAAGTTGAAGAAAGGGAAAAGTTAAGGGGGGGAAAAAAGACCAAACATTCTCAAAGCAAAGCTATATTACCGTTAACAAATATAAATAGAAGTGCTACCTTGAGAAGCATATGACTGAGACATTGAGGAAGTTAGAAATATAAAATTGAGCGTAGATGTGAAGAAGAAGGGAACGGGGCCCTAAGACCTTTAGAAGGAGAAATTATTAGCACCTCTGGAAGAACAGTTGAGCTGGTCCTCCTATGTAGTCCCAACCAATAATAAAAAGACACCTATTTAAAATAATGCTGACTCAGCTTTCTAAATGGCAAAGTAAAAACCAAACTCATGTTAGATTTAACCACCTAAATTTAACTCTAGTTAAAAAGAATTAAGCAGAAAAACTCAAATAAACTTAAACCAGCAAGATTCAAAACTTGAAATAAATTTGAGGCTTAAACTTTAAACAGCCAACACAAATAAATTTGAAATCCCAAAGCTCACACTCATTAGTTACCAAATTTGTCTCTATAGAGAGAGGTCCTCTCTTAAAACTCTAGATTAGTTTTCTCGATCTCAAATGTTTTACGAGATGATGTCAAAGAAGCAACACCGTGAGTCAAAGGCTCTCCAACGAGAAACACCGCAAGCTCCACGGCTGCATTTCAAAACTCTTTGACTAAGTGCATACAATGACGACTCTTTGAGAGTGAAACAGCTGGTGGGGTACTCTCTCCTTCAAGACTTGATTCCTTAATTATTTTTTTTTCAAATAATTATTTATCCGCTGACTTTCTTTTGAATTTATTTACATTAACAGTTTTGAAGAAATGGCTACTAACTGACGTGCGTGTAGAATCAGCTATCATCTAATAGCAAAGTTTTGAATCGAAGATTGTTAATTGTTATATTTAGTTGTGGGTTTGCTATGAACTTTGAACATTGGTTCTAATATGATATTGTGATGTATTTCTGTGGTTTGGAATATTTGTTTTAATTTGGAATTGTAATGTTTTTGGTTTATTAGAAGGTTGGTGGTATTTGTGGAAATTAGTACTTAGTAGCTTAGTATTTGTAAATGATTTGTGTTTTAGGGGTTGATTTTGTTTTGGTGTTTGGAATTTGGATGTCATTGTAAATTTTATTTTATTTAATAATAAAATTTCTCCTTTATCCAAATAAACAGGAAAAAGTTTGTCAATGGTACGTGTTGTCAGTAAAATGCTTTTAACAGGGTAGTTTGTTGTGCCTAGTTATATGCTTAGCCATTTTCAAAATGGATTGTATTTAATAGGGGTTCTAGGGATTAAAGCTAGTTTGTGTTGTAAATGAATAAGCTCCTACAAATTATCCTATTGTGATGGATTCAATGGATTAAGGTGCTCATTCATCTTAAAAATTAAAAAATAACTATAATAAAAACACTGTTATAGCAATGAAAACACTATAGCATTAAAGTCATACATAAAGAATAAGGCTAGTGAATTGATTTGGCATTACAAATATTACACTCACTTCACTAACCTGTTATACAATGGGCATGATTCAAATTAAAATACTTGTGAAAGAAATTAATTTACCCTACCCAATTAACCACCACAATACAAGTTCACAAAAAAATTGTTTACAATAATTATTTGAAGAGAAAATACTTTTCATTAGTATTGGTTTTGAACGGTTTTAGACCCCTTAAACCACAACTAGATTGCGTAGCCTAGATTAATTAGCCAAGTTGTTACTTAGTCAAATTAAACAATTCTATGTTAAAACAATCACAAAATCATATCATGCATATAAAATATATAAAGCAGCGGAAATAATAAAGAACACAAGATATGATCACCCAGGAAACCACACGGAAAAACCTGGGGAGGATTTTACCCACCGATCCTCAAGGCAAAACGGAATCCACTAAGAAAGAATTGAAGTTCTTACAAAAGGACTTACAAGCTCCCCGCTTGACTTCCTAATGCTACCCACCAGTAAAACTTCCTGACAAGACCACGCGCAGGCTCCGAGTCCATGGACTACTTCTTTCTTTAAATCCCTCAATCAGCTACAAGCACCCACGCTTGATATTCTTTAAGCTTCAAAGGCAACAACCAAGTTGATCATCAAGATGTTGAAGTAATCTCAATCTTGAAAACCCTAAGCTTTGTGTAAAGGAAAGCTCCTCTAGATCTCACAAGAGATTTACACAAAACCGCAATGTATGAGCAACAATACAACTTGTGCAACTCTTAAAAACGTGGCTAGGGTTTGCCTTATATACCTAGGGCAAAAACATAAAACCCTAAACGTTTAAAGAGTTAGGGCTGAGTTGAAAATTCTGCAGAAAATGCATCTGGGCCGATTTTTGATCGATCGAGTCTAACCTTCGATCGATCGAGCCAGGCCGAAATGTCCCAATGCATCTGTAGTCACTCAATTCCAACTTTACAATATTAAACCAACTTTGAGCAAGCCTAAACAAGACTAAGTACATTATTTTGATCATGGTTTGCCAACATTACAAATTAGAGTTCTAAATACATAAAATCCTAAATCTTTAGAACCTAACAAACTCCCCCTTTGGCAATCCGTGACAAAACACAAATTAAAAGCTCAAAGTTTACAAGTAAAAAACCCTTTACAAAATAATGCTCATAAACTAAAATTCAACCCTAACTACTATCCATCGGTTGCAAGTGTAGACAGCAGCTTTGTTGAATCAACATGTATATTCCTGAAATACTCAACAAACACATAAACGCATGTGTGACAGGAAATAGTATATAAACAGGTATAACATTCTTGTAAGATTCACACAACACAAAATAAAGATATATATCAATGAACAACTCATAAATATAAATCAATAAGCAGTGAATCATAAGCAACAAGAATCAAAGAAAGAAATGTATATCAATATATCAATCAATGTTACTCCCCTTAACATGAATATCCCCAAAAATGATATACAAAGTGAAGCACCTAGATACAATCTAATAAACTCCACACAATTTCATGCTAACAAAAAAAATCTCCCGCTAACAAAAAATCTCCCCCTATCAACAAAAACTCTTCTACAAGTCAAAACTCTACTCCCCTTTTTTGTGACGGAATGCCAAAGGGCAATCAGAAGTCGCCATCAAAAGGAGGTGGTGAGGGTGAATGTAGACGCGCAAGGTCGGCTTGCAGAGCTCGCATCTCATCAAGCAAATCCACCAAAATCTGACCACGAGCCGCCTGAACGGTCATGACAGTCTCCAGGGTACGACGAACATCGAAGTCAGCCGAAGGAGGTGGAGGAACAGCAGCAGCAGCCACATCAGGATCAGGTATATCCTTACCAGCAGGACCTGTAGAAGAAGAAGGAGGAGGAGGAGCGCTACTAGACGGCTCAGACCTAGGGTGTTTAGAACTAGCTCGAAGATGAGCGGCCCTTTGTCTAAGAAAAGACGCACCTATAGGAGCTATCACATGAACAGGCTCAGAAGTAGGGAAATCCTCTAAACCAAGATAAAGTAAAATCCTATGAATGAAAATAGGATGGACAAGAGCATAAGCAGTAGATGAACTCCTATAAACTTCGTTCAAAGAACGAAGAAAAAGATGGGGAAAACTAATAGGACCATCAGTCACTGGAGCATGCAAAAAGACACACCTCTCAAGAGGAATGGTGTGCAGATGAGAAATAGGCCAGAGAGAGTGACAGGCTATCCTAAAGAAAAGATAGGTAGTCTCAGGAAGCTCAGCGGTGGTGATCCTAGGATCAGAACCCCACTGGATAGATGACCCAGTGATGTAAGACATGACATCACTCAACTCTGGTGACTCATCATAGGGATAGACAGGATGCCGAACCAACGATACCTCAAGAGCATCAGCCACTACCTGAGGAGTAATGGAGTACTCTACACCTCGTATCCAACTCCTAACTAGAGTGTTGGAATCATAGATGTGGATAGAGATGTTCGAGAAGAACTCTCTAATCAAGGTAGCCAGAGGTGGAGGATCAGACACAGCTAACAAAGGCAACCAACCCCTACGCTCAATATTTGCTCTAATGGCAGGATCTAGCTCATCTAACAAGGCAGAACGCTCAGCCCAAACTTTTCTCTTCAGGTTTAGAGTCTCATAAATCTCTTGCTTTTTCTCACTAGGGAACCTCTCACTATCAAAGGAAGGTGGGGGTGGAGAAGGAGAGGGAATAGTCCTACGGGCTCTAGTCTTCCTAAGCATGGTGCTAAGGAAAGGACAGAGACACAAAGAGAAAAACAACAAGAACAAAAACAAAACCAAGGACAGACTGCAAGTTAGCACAAAAAAAATAGAATAAAAATCTATATGATGCATGAACAATAACAATGTTATGATGCATGAACTAATGCAGTAACCACAATTCAAATGAAGTTCAATTTCACAAAATTGGCTTGAACATAGAGTTTCTTAGCAAAAACCCTAAAAATTTGAAAACCACTTGAAAAATTTTGCACCAAATTGATGAATTAAGCATTACAAAACACAATACACTGATTATAATGCCTAATTACATCAATACACAAAGCCAATTTCATCAAATTTAACTCAATTTCATAAAAGCCCCAATTCGGATCAATTATAAACCCTAGAATTTTCAATTTTTCACAAAACTCAAAATTGATCAAATTAACCATCAAGGAACTAGTATATGACGTGTCCCCACAAAAACCCAATGATCAATTGCACAAAATTTGGTCTGAATCATCAATAATCCCAAAAAGAAAAGATCCGAAAAACACCCTTAAATGCATGAAAAAATGCATGTAAACTTGAAAATAAATTGAAAAGAAAGGGCAAAACAGACTTACCGGCTTAAGGAGAGAGATTTCTTGCAAAAAATCCGGCGGAAAACGACAAAAAATTGGAATAGTGGAGCTTGCCTCGTCGGAGAGAGAAAAAAGTTTTGAAAAAGTTTGAATAGTTCTTTGAAAAAGTCAGATTTCAACTTTTAAAAAAGCTTCTCCACGATCTTCGATCGATCGAAAATTACATTCGATCGATCGAATGTTCCAGTCATTTTAGAACAATCTGGGACACTTTTTCGATCGATTGAAAAACACACTGGATCGATCGAAATGGGCAGAGGCTCACTAAAAATTTGAGAAAAATCACTGTTTTGAAAAATGCAAACCTAATTTTGAAAACAACTCCTCAAAGCATTTGAACAATGAAATCAAAATGCATGAGTATGAGATGGAATGCTTTTTCAAAAACCCAAATTTTTAAACCCAATTTTCTCAAACACAAGTTTCAATCATCCTCCCATTTAATTTTCTCAAGCAACAAATATGTTGTGCACAGATCTCAAGATATTTTCAAACTTGGTTGGTCAGACCAAAAACACACATACTAGCATGTACAGTATTTAACAAAGAGTAACTTGTGTAGTGTGTGAAACTAGCAAAAACTTGAGATACATGTGAGGTGATATGTGAATAGCAATCAAACATAAAGTCTACACAATTCATCACATAGAATTTAAAAGAGACTATCACCTAAAGAGTTACATCCTATAACTCCCACATCTCCTAGATCAAAAACTTGCAATCATGTAAGTTTTTTGCATTTTTGCCTCTTATTTATGTGAAATGGCATTCAGCCTAATAGTACACACCGGTTTGAATTAAGTGAATTGGCATCAAGCCTAATGGTACACACCAGTTTTAATTTAATTTTGAGGCTACACCTTATGTTCTTTTTGTGCATGTGCTACACTTTATCGAGTACAAAATCTTATGATATGCACTAAGGTGTTCATGATTGGCTAGTGAACAGTGGTGAGATGGTTATTTATGCCTTTCTCAGAAGGATCAAGTCCGTCAGTCAAAAACATGTGACTTCATGATTAAGGCAAAGTGATTAAGAACCACACACATCTTTCCCACACAACATGCACTACAAAGTTTCAACTAGTCAAGTGCAGTAAATAAGCTCATCAAGGTTAAACAAGGTACACAAGACATGTGTAAAAAGATTGACCAACCTTGTTTTCAAAAATTCAAGAAAAATATAGTGTCCAACATAGATTTTGCTTTCTCCTTTTCCCTTTTTTTTTAATTTTATTATTAAAAGAGAAAAACAAATAAATCCTAGAATGAAATGCATGTATGTAATGCAATGCAAGTCCTAGAACAAAAAAAAAAAAAAAAAAAAAAAACCAAAGAACAATGGTCACAAAGGATAGAGCAATGAAGCACAAGGACCAAGGAAGCCAAAACAACTAGGGACAACGAAGCACACCAATCACTTGACGAAGTGTCTCAAACTTACTTCCATCAAGCGGTTTGGTAAAGATGTTAGTGTTTTGATGATCAGTAGGGATATACTCAAGAGCAACTATTTTCTTTTCAACCAAATCCCTAATGAAATGATACCTAAGCTCAATGTGCTTGGTCTTAGAATGCTGAACCGGATTCTTAGATATATCTATAGCACTAGAGTTATCGCAATAGACAACCATGGTATCTTGAGGAATCCCATAATCACCCAAAAGTTTCTTCATCCAAAGGAGCTAAGAACAACAACTCCCGGCAGCAATATATTCTGCCTCAGCAGTGGATAGAGAAATAGAATTTTGCTTCTTACTCATCCAAACCACAAGATTGGCTCCTACATAAAAACACCCTCCAGTGGTGCTTTTTCTGTCATCAGCATTCCCAGCCCAATCAGAATCAGAAAAGCCAGCAAGAGACAAATTTGACTCCTTGCTATAAAATAAACCATAATCACAGGTTCCACTCACATATTTTATAATCCTCTTAACAGCATTTAAATGAGAAACCTGAGGATTAGACTGGAATCTAGAGCAAACACCAACACTAAAAAATATATCAGGACGACTAGCAGTCAGATACAAAAGACAGCCTATCATGCTTCTATACAAAGTAACATCAACAGACTCACCTGATGGATCAATTGTCAACTTTGCATTAGCCGCCATCGGCGTTCTAGCATGAGCAGCCTTGTCCAGTCCGAATCTTTTAACTAAATTCCTTGCATACTTAGCTTGATTGATGTAGATTCTTGTCTCTGTTTGTTTTACCTGCAATCCCAAAAAGTAAGGTAGTTCTCCAACCATGCTCATTTCAAACATTGCCTTCATTTCATCTGCAAAAGAATGAGCAAGAGAATCATTAGAAGCACCAAAAACAATGTCATCAACATAAATTTGAGCTACAACAAAACCAGTATTATCCTTTCTTATGAAGAGTGTTGTATCTGCAGATCCCCTTTTGAATCCATGCTCAGTGAGATATGCAGTCAGTCTGTCATACCAAGCCCGAGGAGCTTGCTTCAACCCATAGAGAACTCTCTTCAATTTGTAGACGTCATCCGGTCTATGAGGATCTACAAAGCCTTTAGGTTGTTCAACATAAACTTCTTCTTGTATCATTCCATTTAAGAAAGCACTCTTGACATCCATCTGATATAGCTTGAAGTTTAGGTGACTTGCTATAGCCAACAATATTCGGATGGATTCTAACCTTGCTACTGGTGCAAATGTCTCATCAAAGTCAATTCCTTCCACCTGTGTGTACCCTTGTGCAACAAGTCTTGATTTGTTTCTGATCACAGTGCCATGTTCATCTGACTTGTTCTTAAAGATCCATTTAGTTCCAATCACATTTACATTCTTCGGTCTAGGAACTAGTTCCCACACATCATTCCGAACGAATTGATGAAGTTCTTCATGCATGAAATTTACCCAATCAGCATCTTGAAGTGCTTCATCCACCTTCTTCGGTTCAAATTGGGACAGATAGCATGAGTGAGTGATCACATTCAATGCTTTTGATCTTAACCTCATGTTATCATTCAGACTACCCAATATATTTGTGGAGGGATGGTTCAGTCTCACTCTAGAGGATGGACCTTTGACTAAAGAAGTGGAAGTACCTTTCTGTGCAGATGAAGGACTAAGTTGACTTTGTGCCTATTGAGTGTCACGAACTGGAGTGGATGGTTCTGAACTTGAAGGTACTGAGACTGTATCATTTAACACCAACAGTTCTTCCTCACTATGTTTGCCAACATCCTCAGTAAGAAGAGAGTCATTTACTTCTAAAGACTTATCTTGAGCAGGAACAGTGCTTTTTGAACACACTTCATCATTTATCACAACATTTGAGGATTCCATGACTGTTTTGGTTCTCAGATTGTACACTCTATAAGCTCTACTGGTAGAAGAGTATCCTAGAAAGTATTCTTTGTCGCTCTTGGCATCAAATTTTTCTAGGTTCTCTCTATCACGTAGAATGTAACAATCACTGCCAAATATCCTGAAATATTTTACAACAGGTTTCTTCCCTCTCCAGAGTTCATAGGGAGTCTTCTTGGAGTCAAGTCTAAAATACACCTGGTTGAGTGTATGGCAAGCAGTGTTGACTGCTTCTCCCCAGAAAGACTTTGGCAAATTTTTGTTGTGAAGCATGACTCGTGCCATCTCCTGAACAACCATATTTTTCCTTTCCACAATCCCATTCTGTTGAGGAGTCTTGGGAGATGAGAACTCTTGGTGAGTGCCTTGCTCATTGCAAAAAGTAGTCAGCTTGGTATTTTCAAACTCTTTTCCATGATCACTTCTGATTCTGGTTATCACAGTATCTTTTTCAACCTGCAATTTCTTGCACAGATGGATCATCTTCTCAGGAGCTTCAGCTTTATCCTTCAAAAGTACAACCCAAGTATATCTAGTAAAGTCATCCACAACAACTAGAATATACTTCTTTCCACCCAGACTTTGAACTCTGGCAAGACCCATGAGATCAATGTGTAGTAACTCTAAAGGTCTTGACGTTTGAACACTAGTCACAGAAGGATGCTTGGATTTTACTTGTTTACCTATCTGACATGGTCCACAAATGCACTTCTCTATCTTCTCAAATTTAGGTAAACCTATAACTGCCTCACATTTGGAAATCTTTTCTAACTGCTTATGACTGGCATGCCACAACCGTTGATGCCACAAATCAACTTGATCTATCTTTGCACTAAAGCACTTGTTGTTTACACTTGGTGTTATCCCATAGCAGTTGTCAGCTGTCCTTACACCAACGCACATACAGTCACCTCCTTCATCAAGTATTTCACACTCATACTTGGTGAAAAGAACATTTAAACCATTGTCACAAATCTGACTAATGCTGAGCAGATTGGCCTTCAATCCATCAACATACCAAACATCTTCAAACACTGGCAATCCTAGAATATCCACATTACCAATGCCTCTGATTACAGATTTACTTCCATCTCCAAAAGTGACTGTCCCAATCTTTTCTTCAAAGAGTGATTTGAATAAATCTTTATTTCCTGTCATGTGCCTGGAACAACCACTATCCAAATACCAAAGACAAGAATCACGTGCCTTTAAGGAGGTTAAAGCAGTATAACAAACATAATTCTTATCACATGTGATTATGCCAAGATACTTAAGGAAAGATTTAATACAAGTAACAAATGGCAAAGACAGCAAGTAGATAAGTTGACTAATAAGCAAAAAGATTTTCCAAGAATCCATGACAACAGGGGTCAAGAATCAGCTCAGAGATAAAAATCTCAAACAGAAGAGCAACCCGCTCTGATACCACTTGAACGGTTTTAGACCCCTTAAACCACAACCAGATTGCGTAGCCTAGATTAATTAGCCAAGTTGTTACTTAGTCAAATTAAACAATTCTAGGTTAAAACAATCACAAAATCATATCATGCATATAAAATATATAAAGCAGCGGAAATAATAAAGAACATAAGATATGATCACCCAGGAAACCACACGGAAAAACCTGGGGAGAATTTTACCCACCGATCCTCAAGGCAAAACGGAATCCACTAAGAAAGAATTGAAGTTCTTACAAAAGGACTTACAAGCTTCCCGCTTGACTTCCTAATGCTATCCACCAGTAAAACTTCCTGACACGACTACGCGCAGGCTCCGAGTCCACGGACTACTTCTTTCTTTGAATCCCTCAATAAGCTACAAGCACCCACGCTTGATATTCTTTAAGCTTCAAAGGCAGCAACCAAGTTGATCATCAAGATGTTGAAGTAATCTCAATCTTGAAAACCCTAAGCTTTGTGTAAAGGAAAGCTCCTCTAGATCTCACAAGAGATTTACACAAAACCGCAATGTATGAGCAACAATACAACTTGTGCAACTCTTAAAAACGTGGCTAGGGTTTGCCTTATATACCTAGGGCAAAAACATAAAACCCTAAACGTTTAAAGAGTTAGGGCTGAGTTGAAAATTCTGCAGAAAACGCATCTGGGCCGATTTTCGATCGATCGAGTCTAACCTTCGATCGATCGAGTCTAACCTTCGATCGATCGAGCCAGGCCGAAATGCCCCAATGCATCTGCAGTCACTCGATTCCAACTTTACAATATTAAACCAACTTTGAGCAAGCCTAAACAAGACTAAGTAAATTGTTTTGATCATGGTTTGCCAACATTACAAATTAGAGTTCTAAATACATAAAATCCTAAATCTTTAGAACTTAACAGGTTTTATACAATTGAATGAGTAAAAATGTTGAAGAATACAACATCTTATTAGAGTATGAGAAACATAACAAAATAAAAGGTGGAAAAATGAATGTATTCTAACATTTCCTTTCACAAAATTCTAAATAGACCTATTTTCATTGCCTTCAAAATACAGAAAGACTTTCACTCCTCCAATCATCAATCCAAACTTGATTAATCTTCCATTTCATTGCCTTCAAATACAATGATATTCCTTGTAACTTTCAAGACAATCATCAATCCATGCTTGAGTAATCTTCTAACTTGAATACTTTTCAAAAATCTTCAGATATCAAATCACTTTTGTTTAGGATTTAATTGTCCAAAACCACTTGAGTTAGAATCCTGCACAATTAGAAAGACATTTTCAATTATTATTGACAAAGTAATAACCATTGATACAAATAAACAAACAAAAATAATGAAGAAAGGCAAATAATAATTGAGAGTAAATAGCAATTTGAGATTTGAGATACACAATAAAACATTAGGGGTAGATATATACCAAAGTCTAGCATTACATATGCAGAACTGATTCAACAATCCACATATCTATACACCATTGGATATATAATGATGAGTCCTTGAGGGAGATTAGACACAGATTTGATAAGATCAAATTTAACAAAGGACATCACATTACAAACATGGTCATAACGACATCCAAGGTTAAACATTCATATATTTACTCTTTTATTATAATGCTATGGGATTTTGTTACACTAACTGACCACAAATACGACGCTAGTACTTTACTCAGAAAGTCATTATATAATTTCATGTCCAAGAAATCAACATTTGTAGCCATTCTAATGAACTAAAAAGATAAATGACATGCTAGAACTTATGACCTACTAGATGGCCTAATAATTCAACAATGGCAATCACAACGTAACTAGTTTACAATTTCAAACATCACCTCCCATCTCAACATTTATGGCATATTACTCTTGGAAGTTACCATGTCAAAGACCTCATACCCATGAAAGATGGTGCACAAGTTCAATGCTCTTGCTGTATAGATTTTAAATGGCCATCATCTCTTCTAACTTTGTTTTGGCTGGGTGCTCAGTTACATAATAGGTTATGAGTAAATTTGATCAGTCAATACAACGTGGTTATCATCTCTTCTTCTTCTTCTTCTTTTTTTTTTTTTTTTTTTTAAATTGATCACTTATTTATGGTGGATTTCTTGTTGGTTCAGTCTATGCATTAGACAGAAGTCATAGAACACTAAGCTAACAACTGGGGCAAGGCAAAAACGCCGTATCTAACTATCTAAGAGTTAATTTCATTTTCTACTTTTTTTTTCACATTTGGGGTTTTTATCAAATAGCTAGAGGGCACCATATATATAAATCAGATAAAAAAACACACACACACACACACACACACACACACACACACACAAATATCTATGAGTTTCTTGTACTAATTTTTCATTATGGGCTTTTATCAAATAGCTAGAGGGCACTAACATATAAACTAGATAGCGAAAAAACATAACACGAATAACTAGATAGAGAGAAAATACAAGAAGAAAAAGATTTTAAAGCCTTTGTAGCATACCTTGATGTGTCATGCTTAGTTGCAATGGTAGTGTTTGGACAACCATCTCAACCAGTCTGACAAAGCAAGTAATGAGATGATTTGTGATGAGAATGATATGTATTTGTGAAACTTTAGTTCAAAATGATCAAAATTAGAAGATGCCGCTGAGAAGAATTTGCATTGTGAGAAGGTAGAGAGGAGTTACTGGGTCTCTGAAAAAAATGCATTTAGAAGAGGGAAGAAGGATGGAGCAGTAAAAATAAAATGAATTTGAGTGTTCAAACTTCAAACAGTATAATTTGGGTTTAAAAATAGTTCAGTTTTTTTGCTTTGCCAGTTGGGAAGGTGAGTTAGCATTGCTTTAATAGATGGCCTTTTATTATTGGTTGGACCAACTCAGCTGTCCTTCAAGAGGCGCTAATAATTTCTCCTTTAGAAGAGGGGATGGTAGGTAGGAGAATTTAGAAGACAACACATTTTGGTACGGTACAAGTCTTATAACTTTAAGAGAGTAAATAGAGATTTGGTAGTACAATAAACTGTTAATTTGTTACACATATCTCATGCATGATTAGTTTATTATTAACTATTTCTCTATTAATATATTGATTAGGAGCTTACCATCTTGGGGTGGCTTGGCGTGATAGGAGTCCTCGTATCGCTTTACATGATATTTGGCAAGAGTTGAGTGGTTTGAATATTTGTGCTTCAACGAATGTGTTGTGCCTACAATGATAGCCTATCAAGGATAAACAAATATATTTAGCGAGATTAAGCAATATTATATATAATGTGTAGTAATAATATATAAAGAGAGTGAGATATATAAAATTTATCTTGGTTGCAAGTAACATGTATTTCTCTCTTCGTGGAAATAAACGTGAGGCAGGAAGGTCAAGTCCGAAATATTTACACTAGCGAGTGTGAACGGGTAGCAACCATGAAATCTTGAAAAAATAGCAATTTGTGGGTCTTAGAGAATTTCCAGCAATTTCTCCAAATGTTTGTACTGTTTAGAACATGAACAGTGACTTTTACATTTTATTCACTTACTTTTTCAATTACATTTTTCAACAGATTCTCTATCTTTTTTTCTATCTCATTAAAATATTATTTCTTCATTTTTTTTTAATCTTCCTTCATTCATTCATAATGGTTATATTTTTCAAATTCTCAACATCTATATTTTTTAATCTTCCAACGATAATATTTTTAAATTTTTCAATAATGTTTTTTTTAACAAATATCATTGAGCACTTGTTACAACGATAAAGTGAGTTGTAAGATTAATCCAATTTTATTAAGAAGTGTTATGTCAACAATATTTTTTCAATATTTTCATTAAAAAAATCATACGTGATAAGTTGTTACTAGTTTTAATTTGAATCCATCATTGAAATTATTTTTTACTTGCCAATATTAGCTAATAACAATTTTTCACTTAAAAATTTATAGCGAAAATATTGTGGTAGTATTTCTCAATTTTTATTTTTTATTTCTTTATTTTATTTTTCCTTTTTCTCTTTATTTTTTTCATCCATACGTCTCTTCTTTCTTTTTTTTCTTCTTTTTTTTTTTTTTCTCTTGTTTTTTCTCCTCCACACACGTATACTCACTCCTCTCTTTATGTTCACTTTTTTCACTTATGTTTTTGTTTTTCTACCTCACTCTAGAACACCCAGCTCTTTCTTTCTCTTTCTCGAGAAATTATAAGGTCCTCATGGTGGACAAGTGATGTGGTCCACTATTCCATTAAAAGCCTCCCACTTGTTTAAAATTGCTGAGTCAGTATTCATTTTTTATTTAAAACTCCACAATTTTAAACAAGTGGAAGATTTTTAATGGAATGGTGGACCACATCACTTGTCCACCATGAGAACCTTATAATTTCTTCTCTTTCTCCTCTCTTTATCTTCATTGTTGTTTTTGTTTTTCTACTTCTTTTAATCCTGACAGTAAATAGTTAATTTTTGACCACATACCTCTTGCATAATTTTACAACTCCACAGACCATCATAGACCAAAGTTTATAATATGAAAAATCTCATTTGAGAGAGAGAGAGAGAGAGAGCCAGTGGAGAACAAAAACCAGATGGGTCTCTCCCTTTTTCTTTTCTTTTTTTTCTTTTTAATTATTCTGATTTCATTTGGTTTATGAGAAAAAATTGTTTTCGTGTTTGTATTGTCTTTTGCATTTTGTAGCCGTTGAGATAAAGAAGAGAGAAAGAGAGAGAGGAAGAAAGAGAGAGTGAGGAAAGTGGAAAAAATCTTTTTTTTTATTCAACCAGATTATTATTTAAGTGAAAAAAATGGTTTGGAGTTGCCAGTGTTCTCTATATCAAGAGAACTACTGTAGCAACTTCACACAAAAAAATTTGGAAAAGTTTTGCTTTTAGAGAATCTATTGGAGCTGATTTTCTGAGTTTGCAATCCAAATATTGACTTAGGCTAATTTATTGGAAATGCTCTTAGCAGTGTCTTGTGGTCCTACTGCCCATTTGGATGGGCTTTGGCACTTAGTATTCGTAGGGCTAGTCTTAGGCTTTTCCCGTATACTGAATAAGCCCAAGTTCATCGGCCTTGCTAGCTGGTTCCCTGGGATTTAATTTTAGCTATCACATTCTTGTGCACTTCGGCAAACACGTGACAACGTCAGTGGCTTTCCATGGGCCGGTTTTCTTGAACCATTTTACCCACAAGTGGGTGTAATAACTAATAAGCCTGGGCGGAATATGTATGTGCTCAAACCTGGGTTCCTTTAACTAGTAAAATTTATGGACCTTAGGGGCTAATCTGTCAGCCCGGATAAAATAGTTTCCCCTAATTACTCTTAAAGGCTAGTGGGCTGGAGTGATGGGCTTTTTAAGGTTTAATTTGTTGTCCGAAAATTTGCTACTACCATCCATCAATCCAAATTAAAATTGAAGCATCATTTTTAATCATTTATTTTCATTTAGCTAAGATTCTTTTTTAATTCTCAAAAAAAAAAAAAGCTAAGATTCTTTTAGGATTTTTTTTTTTTTTTTGATACGATCTTTTAGGATTTTTTCTTTTAGGATTTTTGATAGCTAACAAATCGCTGATTCCATTTTTCATTGTTGGTTACGAGTGCAGCGTTTAAAGGAAGTGAAGAAAATATAGCAATACAATCAATCAATCATCAATCAATATATATATATATATATATATATATATATATATATATAAGTAGAGATTTCATGTGAGAGTATATGAGGTCATGCTGCTCTAATTTTGTATTTAGCTTCTTTTACCTCTTTTCATTAAGTATTTTTTATTGTTATCCAAAATATCACATTAACTTATTTTTATTGTTACCTCATTAATTAACTAAGTTTACACCACAACTTTCTTTTTTCTTCATGTCTTTTAGCATACCCTCTGTTTTAGTATTAAAAACAAAAGCACCAAAATATATATATATATATATATATATATATATATATATATATATATATATATATATATATATTAAGGTACTAACCCAATAACTAAGGACTAATATAACTAACCCAATAAGGTACTAGGGAGAGATAGAGAGACACAAAAATATTTTTGATTGTTAAATGAAATGCACTGTTTCACAATTACCAAAATAAAAAATTTAAGATTGACAAAATATTTGTAAGAGAGAGAAAGAAAGGAATCTAAGAGGCCACCACCATTGTCATGCTGGCTAGCTTGCCACCACCACCACCATGCTAGCTAGCCTCCCACCACCATCAAACCGGCGAAACCTCTATAGGTAATTTTTTTTTGTTAACTCTTATCATGAACTCATTACTAACAAAATTCTATAACAATTATGCTATAATATATGTATAACATTCTCAAAACCATTAGTAGAATGTGATGTTTATAAGAGTTGTAGCAAAAGTGCATTACCTAAACTATGCTAACCTTATTTAAATGGTTAAAAATTAACTCTTTTTATTGAGATCATACTCCTAGAGACAAAAGTCCAAGGTTAAGTTCTTTTGTTTTTTTACAGATAAATTGCCAGTGGTGGAGCGTAATGCTCTAAGGGCCAGTTTGGATTGAGAGAAGAAAGAGGGGGAGTGGAGGAGAGTAGAGTAGAGTTGGCTAAAAATAGGCTAATTTTGGGCCAAATCTACTCTACTCCCCCTCAATCCAAATGAACCATAAAACATTGAAAGATAATCACAAGCACCATATGCAATTAGTGCTTTCCTAAGTCTGACACGTTCTTTCTTCTATTTTTGCTCAATCAAAATAAGTGCTTCCCCTATTTAACTTCAAGTGAGTTAGTGTTTCTTTTTTGTTTTATTGCAGTCATTAATAATTTGCAGAGTTAAAGATAAAAATTATGTTAATGGAAATAAAAAAAAACAGAGACCTCATGCGAGAGTGCATGAGGTCTTGCCATATGGTGCTCTAATTTTACATTTAAAATTTTTTTACCTCTTTTTATTAAGTATTTTTTACTGTTACCCAAAAGTTTACATTAACTTATATTTTACTGTTACCTCATTAATCTCCCATTGATTGCCTTAGCTTATACCACGCATTTTCTCTCTTCTTCATGTCTTTTAGCATACCCACCATTTTAGTATTAAAAACAAAAGAAAAAAATAATAATAATTAAGGACTAATACTAATAACTAACCATGTAAGGCACTAGGGAGAGAAAAAGAAACACAAAAATGTTGTGGACAGTTAAATGAAATGTATTGTTTCACTATTATCAAAATAAAAGACCTAAGTTTGACAAAGCATTTGTAAGAGGAATCTGACGGGCCACCACCTCTTTCATATTGGCCGCTCCCCACCATCCAGCCCCCAAAATCTCTATGGGTAATTTTTTTTACCGTAGTTTTAAATCATTTATATGATATGCATATGCACTTGCTCACACCATCTATTAATGTAGCATTATCGATGAGTGGAAGGCAGCGAGAGAGTTGGACGTATTTTCATTTCATGGTATGCAATCTGTGACCACAACACAGATTAGTTGATTTTCACGGTCTTGGTACTCTTTCTATTTATTTTTGGTTTCATGATTTAAAAAGAAGAACTAAACTTACATTGAAAAGGCTAGAAATGTGCAATGAAGTTACTAATCTAATTTTTAATCTCTCAAAATGTATAAGTTTTTTTACTCAAATTTAGATTATTTTTTCATTTTAATATATGTATAACATTCTCCAAAAACGTCTTTTATAAAATATTACAAAATTATCAGTGCATCGTATGGAAAACTTACTAATATATTAGAAGTTTAGAACTAGATAGCTTTCGGATTTTAATGGTTATTGAAAGTACTTTAATATCATTCGATGCTAGGTGTTTGTAGGCACTTTCTTTCCTTTTTTTTAAATTTTTTTTTTTATTATTTATAAATTTATTTTGAAAATGAAAGTTGAAAACTAGTAAAAAGTAAGATATAATTGAAGGCGGTTGTATCACCGTATGGCTTGAGAATACATATTTGAATAACATTTCAAATTTTATAGCATCCATGCAATAAATATGTACAAAGTATCTAGATCAATAGGTTATTTTTTGATGATTTGATAATTATGACAGAGGAAAGAGATTTGAACACACTACAAGAAATTTGGCTATTTTCAATGGTTGAAACCGTTGAAAAAAGTACTAAAAACCGTTGAAAATACTATTTTTGACGGTTAAAGTAACCGTCGATAACCGCCATTAAAAACTATGTCGAAATTTTTGGTAGGACCAAATAGGTTATTGAGAACAAATTAAAAGCTAACATATAACTATGTTGCTCATCATTTAAGAAATCAATAAAATTGCTACAATTGAATATCACAATGTCTACATTCAAAAGAAATTCTTTATAGGACAAAATTGCTTTTTGCCATTTTCAAAAAAAAAATCCAGCATTTTGCCCTTTTTTTCAAACTAATTAAGAAAATACCCCTCTTTTGAAAATCAAGTTTCTCAAAATCAATTTAGGCCCTATAGCAACGTTTTTAAGAAGCCTATAGTAACGTTTTAAGGACCTATAGTGGCGTTTTGTAACCCGATATATATGAAATTGAGTTATAGGTAAAAAAAAGAAAAAAAATTGCATGTAACTCGACTTTATAGAAATCGAGTTACAAAACGTCACTATAGGTCCTTAAAACGTCACTATAGGCTCTTTAAAAACGCCACTATATAGCCTAAATCGATTTTGAGAAACTCAATTTTCAAAAGAAGAGCATTTCCCTAATTAGTTTGAAAAAGAGAGTAAAATGCTGGATTTTTTTTTTTGAAATGGGCATTTGCCCATTTTCTCCATTCTTTATATATACATATAGATTGATACGTTTCCATGCATTGCAACGATTTGCTATTGGTGTACTGATTTGTTTCTAGCGAGCATAAGAATTAAAGGAAATAAAATCCATATTTGGTTACGTAGGGCAAAACTTCAAGTACTCAACTCATGCCATCAACTATTGAGCATTTTCTCAAAAAAAAAAAAAAAAAAAAAAAAAAACTATTGTGCATAATATATTACCATAATCCTCATATTTCCATCGATCACATAAGATCATTCACCCTTTTTTTTTTCTTTTTTTTTAAGTATTCAAGTTTGAAAGCATGGCCATCATGTCATTTAATAAGTGAGTGATGCTAAGAGTGTGTTTGGTTTGGGTGGAAATATGAGAGATAAAAAATAGAAGAGAGAAAATAAATGAAATGTGTATTTTGTTGGAGGGGAGAAGAGGGAAGAAAATGATGGGGCCCGATAATTTTCTCCCCGATCCCGACTAAACTCTATCTCCCCAATTTGGGAAGAAAATAGAATGGAAAACAATAAACAAAAGCTCCTTGTTATTCCTGACAATATTACCCCCAGTATGTTCTTTTCATTTCTTTTTTTCTTTTTTTACTTTTTCCCTTCTTTTTTATGTGTCTTTTTCTTATGTTGTCTCATTTTTTTTTTTTTTTTTCTCTTCTCTCTTTCTCTGTGCTCATTTGTGACTTTTCTTGTCAGTTTTGGGTCTTGAATTTCTTGTTTTTTTTTTTTTTTTTAATTTTAATAAAAAATGAAGGGCCCATTCATAGAATTTCATAGACAAAATTTTAATAAAAATATAACGTAGATACTTTTTGTTTTATCTAATATGGACATAATAGTAAATTTACACAAACTTTGTTTCCTATCATCTCATTTACCTTCTCAGCCAAACAAAAGAGTTTTCTATTTCTTAATTTTTCTACCCCGAAACAAACACTATGAGGAAAAACTAAAATATCTTCGATCTCTTCACTTTTCCATACCTCCAGCCAAACAGACCCTAACATCCTCTTATAATTATAGATATTAAGAATTTTCTACAAAAATTCCTCTCAATATCAGGATTTGACTTAAAAAAATAAAAAATAGAGAGAGAATTTGGGAAGGGGATCGAGGGCGCATATAACCCTAGATGCATTTACAAATGCTAAAATACATGTAACGACAATATTCCAAAATGGAACATAATCTTCTATACTACCAGTAAAGATGCCAACATTCCACTTGAAGAACTTCAATAGAGATACAGCTTTTTTAAGTCTTTGAAGAGCACTTGAAGGGCCAACAATTTGCTGGGAAAAAAAAAGTGACTAAGGTGTAATTTCTTCAAATTTGATTCTCAAATATCCCCAAAATAAATATGTTTATCATTATTGCAAGATCCAACATTAGGTTCACTAGGATGAAAAACACACTCATTGACTGATCCAGTGTGACCAGGGAGCTTATACAAGATGTGTCTAGAAGTTGTATCCCATATGTAAACCATTCGATGTAACTTTTAATCCATAGACTCTTCAGCTATGGAATCTAATACACACAAACTTCCTGCCCGCAACTTTTTAAGTACGTAACACTATGATCTTTTGGAAAGCAACTTCAACACCCTGATCTTGATTCTTGATATTGCTTCAATCTTGAACAATTTGTTCACAGTTTGGTGATTAAAGATATTGGTAGAATGTGTTTTGGTTGTTACAATTATTTATTTCTTTTCGTTTTTTATTTTTATTTATTTATTTATTTATTTATTTATTTTTTAACGTGACAAGTTAACTCCTTATTTCAAGTTTGGTGACAAACACGCATAATAATAAAATCTAGGCTACACCAATAGAAAATTGTATAGTTCAACAAACTCTATACTTGCATCATTATGCAAATAAACTACACCTCGGACAAGGTTTGATTTTTTTTTTTCTCCCTACACAATTGAATTTGGGTTTCCACCTAAAATTGATTAGGGTCAAGATTGGATTGAATTACCTTAATCAAAAGGGTCACTACTCTTAGACACATATGACAGGAATTTAGTTTAGATCATCATCAACCCAAATTAACAGCAAACTTGTCATTAGGGTGCAACGTATAATAAGGGTCATAATTTATGATGCAAAATATACATTTAAATAGTTGATGGTGCAAAGTATAATATGAGATATAGATTGAGGCAGTAACAATGGCAGCTCTACATGTTACTCAAGGTGGTCACATGACCACCCTGAATTGATTTTTTTTTTTTTTAATACCTTATAATTTTTTAATTTTAAACTAATATGGGTTGTTGACCACCCTGAAAAAAACTTGAATACCCTAAATAAAAATTTTGAGTCCATTAAAAATAAAATTTGATCTCTCCAAAATTTTGGTCCATTGAAGGTTGAACCAAAGAATTTCAAAAAATGCAATTTATACAATATTTTCACAATAGTTTCACAAATATATCTTAAGTAGTAAGTTGTTACTGGCTGTTATTGGTGGACAAAAAAAGTGATTTCTATGGTAGGTTCAAATTAGAACTAGTAAAAACTACTCATCTAGGATTTGTTGTAAAAGTGTTGTGAAAATGTTGTGAACATAACACTTCTGAAAAATTGCCCAAATTGAGCCAAAAAGCCCAAATCAAATGTTAGTACCCTTTTTGTTTTTTGTGGTTATTTTTAAGAAAATTTTTTGGATCCTCTAGGATTTGTTGTAAAAGTGTTGTGAAAATGTTGCGAACATAACACTTCTGAAAAATTGCCCAAATTGAGCCAAAAAGCCCAAATCAAATGTTAGTACCCTTTTTGTTTTTTTGTGGTTATTTTTAAGAAAATGTTTTGGATCCATTTGACAAAGTAACACTTTTAATATCTATGCAGAGCATAATAATTGAAAGAAGGAAAATGTTTTAAGAATCCCAGTTTGTCCCTGTTGTTCAAATAATGCTAATAAGCTGTTGACAACGTATCAATAATTGTAGTACAAACTACAAAAGACTTCTAATCAGTATCACATCAAGTGACCAAACATTTTTTTTTTTTTTTTTTTGAAGTTAGTCTATGAGGTTTTTAATACTTTTATATAAAAAATTTAATACAAATTGAAAAAAAAATAATAAAATTGTTGTTTCAAGAGGACAAATTTCATCCTTGCTTGAATAAACTTCATCCTCGCTTGAACCATGTATTATGGATGGATGTGCTTTGTGCCTTGAGCCAAAATAAAATCAAGTGATAAAGTCCAATTCATTTCATTATCTATCCCAACCACCCACTGACTTTTCCATTACCCATCAATTTTACATTGAAAATATTTATAATGCTACTATTTCTAGTCTTGCTGACTTGATTACTCTCCTATTTACAAGGGAAGAGATTTCATCTAAATTGTGATTTTTAAATTGTGTTCTCAAAAGACACGCATTTTAAATCACTAGCCTATTAGTGTTTATTTTAATGTGTGTTTGGATACCGCTTATTTTGCTGAAAATTGAAAACTTATTGCTGAAAACAATAAAAAAATAATTTCTATGTTACTGTGTTAGGACATATGTGATTCACTTGTAAGGAACATATGTCACTATTTTATGTAGTTGGCTAATCCTTTGAGAAAACACACTTTACTTGTAATTGGGTAGATCTAGGATGTGTTTAATACTTCAAGAAATATGTTGTTCATGTCTAGTATTAAAGCCATGAAGATTGGACCAAGAAACAAGTGAAGAAAAGTTGTTCAATAAAGCTGGACAGATAGCTCGACAGCTGCTCGACACCTCTCAACAGCTGGCTATCTGTCGAGCTCTTTAGTTGATTATTATCGCAATCTTGACACCTTCTCGACAGCTGGTGGATCAATCGAGAAAGCTCTCGTCCCCTCGACACCTAGCTATCTATCGAGATTTAATGAGGCTCGACAGATACTATCTATTGAGGTATCTATCGAGGTTACGAAAATTAGAATTTTCAGATCTGATTTTTGGGCCAGGCTTATGTATTTGTGTAGGGTTTCTTTTCTCACAACCCTAGACCTATATAAGGCTTATTTTAGAGGCCGTCACATAAGAGAATACAAGGAGAACATATGCAAAAGGTGACCAATGCCTTATTCTTTCTAAAAGAAGCTACTGTGTCTTTACGCCTTAGGGTAACCAAGTGCTTCTTGATCTTCATTCTTGATGAAGTGAAGAACTTTGCAGCCAACAATCTTCTTCTAGTTGGTGATTAAATCGCGTACTGGGATCCGCGCAATTAGTTAGTTACGTACTGGGATTCGTGCAACAAAAGGGTGGCATTCATATATTGAAGAGTTTAGAGGTTCTGAAGCGGTAGAAGGTTTCTGCTGTGAGTTCATCTACAGGGATTGTAGAGTCTAGAGACAAAATTTTTGTACTAGATCTAAAACTTTTCTTTACTATAGTGGATTTCTTTTTGGGAAGGTTTCCCCCTAAGTTTTTTACTGTGAAACTAGTTTGTTTCATTGGTTTTCCTAAGTCATCATATCTTGTCTTATTTATTTTTCCGCTGTATTCATTATTGACATGATATTGATGTTTGTTTGTTTTAACAAGTTTTATTTATAATAAATCTAATTAACAACTTGGGTTTAAAACTTGTTAATTCTATCAACCAAGGTCTAAATTTCCCAACAAGTGGTATCAGAGCGGGTATACTTTGATTGGATTAATTTCCTGAGTGTGATCCTTAACCCCCGTTGCCATGGAATCTCTTGATTGTTTTGATGTGCATGATCTTGTGTTGAATAATGATGATGATATTCAAGATGCCTATTGCAAGCTTTATAATTTTTGTATGAAATCTCTTGAATATTCTACAAAATTAAAAGCTAAATTTAAAAAGGTAAAGCTTGAAAAAGATGATTTGATTGCAAAAATTGGATGAAGCCAATAATTTGAACGAGAATTTTGAAAATCAAATTTCATCTTAGGTGGACAAAATTAAAAGTTTGGAAGAGCAACTAGTTGAATCTAAAACTAAAGTTGAAAAATTAACTAGTGCCAAACTTGTTGTTGAGCCTAACTCAAAAGAAAAGGATTTTTATATTCCTCCATTTAAAAGGAATAATCAAGAGTTGAAGGCTAATATTGCTAGGATAGACAAAGGTAAACAATCTGATGTTAATGCTGAAGTTTCTAAACCTATGTCTAAAACTCCTCCTAGGTTGAATGATAAATCTGAATTTGTCCCCATTTGTCATCATTGTCATATTGTTGGTCATATTAGGCCAAATTATCCTAATTTGAGGTCTCTGTCAACCTCTAAGGTTAGATCTCCTTCTAGGAAGCCGAGTAGCTCTAAAACTGCTTATGTTTGTCACCATTGTGGTGTTTCTAGACACGCTTGTCCTAATTGCTTTAAGTTGTATCCTCATAGGCAATTGTCCAAACGATCACAAGTTTCCTCTCAAGGACCTACACATTTGTTTAGAGAGTTATTAAAAGCCTTGAGCTTTTTAACTCAATTTCAGGAGAATTCTAATTCTTCTATGTCTTTTAGTAGACATATTAGGACACGTGCCTTTTCATCTTCACGGCCAAAAACTCGTGCTGTGTGGGTGAGAAAGGAGTCTAAGACTTAATTTTCTTTTCTGTTTGTTCTCTGCTTTAATTCTTTCTATCCAAAGTAGGATTCTTTTTGCTTGATTTCTTATCTGTTTTTGGAATCATGCTTTCATGCATCTACACCTTTCTATTATGCCTTCATGCATATGCATCTTTCTTTCTGCTTTCATGTTGTTTATCTATTTTTGTCTGGTTGTTTAGTTTTTATTTTGTTTTGTTTTCAAAATAAAAATAAAAAGGGAAAAATCAGAAAAATACAAAAACAGTGTGTTGTGTGTACATTGGTACCTGTGTACCTTGGATGGCCATTGAAACAAAGTTTTCTAAACTTTGTACCTCTTGTAACTTAGATGAGCATCTCTATGCACGACTAAGTAAGTGAGCTTTGTGGCTCGTATTTGTGATGAGTAAGGTTAAGTGATCTCTTGTACTTAACACTCGTATCACTCTTTTTGACGGGTAGGACTAGAAAATCCTAAAAGAAAGGCATTAATAACCATCTCACCACTGTTGCCTGCCAATCATGAATGACATTTGTATGCTACGGCATAGCAAAAGTGTGATGTCAATGACATTTATGTGCTTTGACATAGCAAAATTGGAATGTCAAATATATTGGATATTTCTTTTCTATCTCTTATATGCCTACGCATGATATACTTAAAAAGAAAATATGCAAAGAAAAATAAAAAGCAAAAAGATTAAAAATGTTTTAAATATGATTGCAAACGTGTATTTTAGGAGATGTGGGAGTTTTAGGATGTACCTCGAAGGTTATAGTCCCCATCAAACAGTTATAATTGTGTGTGAGTTAAAGTGATTTTCTCATATCTAAGATTGTCATAACATGTATACACTTATGCAATCTTGCGGTGTTTTTCACACACAACATGCAATATTCTTTGCTACTCTTGATACATGTGCAAGTACAATGTGATTTGGCCATCACAAGGAATACTTGTGTCTATGTATGCTCACTAAACTGTCTTGACTTGTTTTTGAAAAATAAAATTGGTTAGACTTGTTTAGTGTGTGTGTGTGTGTGTGTGTGTGTGTGTGTTTTGCATCTTTCTATTATCTTGTCATCCATAGCATCTTGTTTCATTACATTCATGCATTTTTATGGATTCTTTGTACCCCCTTGATCATCCTTTGATCATTTTTATATTTCTCGGGTGAAGCATTCTAGCTTCTTGTACCCTTTGTCAATCATGACAAAAAGGGGGAGAAATTGTGGAGAATATGTGGTTTCTTTTATTAAGATTCTACATGTTAGGGGGAGAAATACATACCTCTGTAAGGGCGAGTTGTGTTTCATCTTGTTAAGGGGAGTGCTTACCTCCTTCTTTTTGTACATTTGGTCTTGTGACCATGTTTACATATATTGTGCTTATCTTTGATATATTTATATGCTGATGTATGTTTTCTTCACCTACCTCTACATGTGTTGTTTCTATTATATCTTTATACACATGGTTCTTATAATTGTATGCAATCTATTATTTCTGTTTCACACAAAAATGCCTTGATGAGTTTTGTTTAAATTTTTTCAGAAATACAGGTTGTCAAAGTCTACTTGCCATGAACTCTCTTCTTGCAAAGTTTTTCAAGAGTTTATGTTAGGATAGATTTTATTGTATTCAACAAGTGAGTATGAGTTGAGTGATTTATGACTTCTCTCATATATTCATTTGTTTGTTTTGGTTTTGTCATGAATTGCCAAAGGGGGATATTGTTAGGACATATGTGATTCACTTGTTAGGAACATATGTCACTATTTTATGTAGTTGGCTAATCCTTTGACAAAATGCACTTTACTTGTAATTGGGTAAATCTAGGATATATTTAATACTTCAAGAAACATGTTGTTCATGTCTAGTATTAAAGACATGAAGATTGGACCAAAAAACAAGTGAAGAAAAGCTGTTCAATAAATCTGGACAGATAGCTCGAAACCTGCGGACAAATAGCTCGACAGCTGATCGACACCTCTTGACAGCTGGCTATCTATCGAGCTCTTCAGTTGATTGTTATTGCAATCTTAACACCTTCTCGACAACTGGTGGATCGATCGAGAAAGCTTTTGTCCTCTCGACACCTCCTTGACACCTAGCTATCTATCGAGTTTTAATGAGACTCAAAAGATACTATCTATCGAGGTATCTATCGAGGTTACGAAAATCAGAATTTTCAGATCTGATTTTTGGGCCAGGCTTATGTATTTGTGTAGGGTTTCTTTTCTCACAACTCTAGACCTATATAAGGCTTATTTTAGAGGCCGTCACATAAGAGAATACAAGGAGAACATATGCAAAAGGTGACCGATGCCTTATTCTCTTTGAAAGAAGCTACTGCGTCTTTACGCCTTAGGGTTTTGTAACCAAGTGCTTCTTGATCTTCATTCTTGATGAAGTGAAGAACTTGGCAGCTAACAATCTTCCTCTAGTTGGTGATTAAGTCGCGTACTAGGATCCGTGCAATTGGTTAGTCACGTACTGGGATTCGTGCAACAAAAGGGTGGCGTTCATATATTAAAGAGTTCAGAGATTCTGAAGTAGTAGAAGGTTTTTACTGTGAGTTCATCTACGGGGATTGTAGAGTCTGGGGACAAAAGTTTTGTACTAGATCTGAAACTTCTTTTTATTATAGTAGATTGCTTTTTAGAAATGTTTTCCCCCAGGTTTTTTACTGTGAAACTAGTTTGTTTCATTGGTTTTCCTGGGTCATCATATCTTGTCTTATTTATTTTTCCGCTGCATTCATTATTGACATGATATTGATGTTTGTTTGTTTTAACAAGTTTTATTCATAATAAATCTAATTAACAACTTGGGTTTAAAACTTGTTAATTCTATCAACCGGGATCTAAATTTCCCAACATACTGTTCACTGTTGAAAACATTGTAGCTTTGCCTTAATGCACTATTCATGTCCTATGAACAGTGCACGAGGCACTGTCAAAAAAAAAAAAAAAAAAAAAAAAAAAGGCAAAAACACATTCAACGCAGATATGAGACGTGATCCAAACGGACACTTAGTCTTTAGTTGAATTTGTTGAATTTATGTGATATATTTTGTACATACGCATATGCACTAAATTATGTAATGTCTAAATACCTTATTGAATATGATTAATATAACAGTTGAATGCCTAAATTGAATATATTGAATGAACTTATAGTTTACCCTTTATTATTTTGCACCATGAATAAATTTCTTATAAAGAAATCACTTTTATTGCAAGCTCAATATTCTAAGCAAAACTGTGTTGACTTTAATAATTTTCTTTCAGATCATAGGCTATGAGAAAATATCTCTTTTTTTTATCCTAATGATCAGGTTGAAATAAGAAGAGCATATTTACAAAAAGGTTTTTGTCAACTTCTTGGCTATGATTTCCCTAAAAAAGAAATTAATGGAGCATGTTGTTGATTTAATACTAATTAGTTTAAAGAATACAAAAATTGGTTGGAATAGATCATAAAAAAAAATGATGTATTTTGTTTATATTGTTACTTATTAGGCAAGATGTTTGTAATTGAATGGGATATCAGTAGTTTAATGTTTGTTTGGTTGTATACATTAAAAATGATGCAGTTGATAGAATTGATAATGAAATTATCATACATCAATTTTAAAATATGAAAACTCGTAGAATAAAATTTTAAAGATTTATGTATTTGCGCTTGTTTGTGATATCGATATATTCAAATTTTATTTTATTAAATTTTGTTTAATTTAAGTTTTTTAATGACTACCCTGAGAAAAATTCCTGTAGCCGCCATTGGGCGGTAAAGTGTAATTTCTTTCAAAAAAAAAAAAATTGTAAAGTTATAACAATGGTTGTTGGCTTGTTGCTACTAGACTATAAAACATCACAATTCTTTCTCTACTTTCCAAATACTTAACAGCATCACAGTAAACATTGCTAATTTTGGATTAAATTGATTAATAGAGCTTCATAAGAACCTGCTTATTTTTATCCTCTCAACCATTGAGCTAAATAAGAACTGTTTGGGATGAGATGATGAGCTGATTATTTGCTTATTTTTAGCTACTGTTTGTGGGCTCGTCCTTACTATTTAGGGGTCCCAAGTCTTTTAGCAAAAGGGAACTTATTTTAGCATGCCAAACAACTCAGTTCTTTCAAGCTTTACACGATTCCCACTCAAACTGGAATTTTATTATAATGAACAAAAAATAAATTACATCTTTTGAGAGAATATGTTTTAAAAATAAAGAGTTTTCTTCCATTCAGGTAACATACTACCCAACACCTTGAATATATATATATATATATATATATATATATATATATATATATATATATATATATTTTGATGAACCCAAAAGCTTGAACATATTTTGCTAACAGATAGGCAAGTTTATTCCATTCCTATGGATGTGTGTGAGACCTCAAACCTACAAATAGGGAGGTTATTTGCTTTTTGCTCTTAAAAAAAATGGTTTACATGGTCCTGCTATAAAACGTTACATTTAACTTATTTCAATTCACTAGTTCCTATGGGTCCCACCTTATACAATACTCCAACTTTTCTAAAGTATTTTAAGTAAATATATATATATATATATATATATATATATATATATATAAAAGTATAATTGACTTATTTTATTTAACTTTTAATTTTTATCTGCAATAATTTCAAAAATAAAATAAAATAAATTATTCCCCATCAGACACAAATTCATGTGTATCTGGCAACTAATTGAAAGTTAGCTTTTTTTACTTTAATTATCTTTATAAATCTCACACTACTTTTTGTCTAAATTTTATTTTAAATAATTAAAATTTCAGTTTTTTAGAAATAAACTAATTTTTAACATTTTGTTTCATATAAGGCAAAAATACCTTTATTGACCCTACATTTTGGACCATTTTTCACTTTGATCCCCACATTTTTTAGCTCCTATCATGGTCCCTAAAATTCAAAAATCATTTTCAATTTAGTTTCTATCGTTGTCTTACTAACAAAAATAATCTACGTGGTACACAGAGTGCACAGTTGGTAGTTGGCTAATAAAATAATAATAATAAATGTTATATCAGCATCACATCAACATCCAATTTTTTTTTTAATTAATTTATCAATTTAAACAAAAAAAAAAAAAAAAAAAACCATAACCCCCATTTTTTGAATTCCAAGCAAATTCATCAAATCTTAAAGCCTTAAAGTCCCAAATCAATTCACAAATATAACCAACCCAAACAAAATAAAGGAAAGAAAATAAACTAGGAATCCAAGCAACCTAACCAATCTCTAGCAGTGGGGTTAGAAGATGGACCTTGCAACCTTGATCCTATTTCTAATAGTGGACTCGATTTCTTCATCTTCTTTCTTTTGTGGGAGGAAGCTCTTTGAGCTCGTTCGTGGAGGGTACGAAGAGAGAGAAGGTGAAATGAGAGAAAAAGAGGTGAAATGAGAGAAAGAGACATTTCAGTGGGGACAAACATAAAGAATAGAAGAGGGAGGGCGTGGGGGTGGGTTGTCAAAAACTTGAAAATGGGAGCAAGATGTGGACTTTGTTGATGTTTGTTGTAGTGTATTCATATTTTCTTTGTGTTTATTAGTGGTTGGTTGCTCAAAAAGTGAGAAAAAAAAGAATATGATATCTTGTATTTTCATTTATTTTTGTTATTTGAACTTTTTCATGTAAAGGCTAAAGTGGTATTATTATGTGTTCTGGAGGTTCTTGTTGTGTTTTTGGGTTAATGTTTTTGTTGTGTTTTTGGGGTTATGTTTTTGTTGTGTTCTAGAGGTGAAAATGGCCAAATACCACCATTTTCAGAAATTTGTAGCAATTAAGCACTGTTTCGGAACTAAATGGTAATCTACCACTTTTTATGTACTCGAGCTCACTAAACTCGAGTTCTAAATAGTACTCGAGTTTAGTAAACTTGAGTTCTAAATAGTACTCGAGTTTAGTAAACTTGAGTTCCTAGTTTCATTCCACCATGGCGCTGCTAACCTGGAATTTGTGCAATTAAAAAAAATAATGTGGTACTTGAGCTTGCTAAACTCGAGTTCCATGCAACACAATACCCGAGCATACTAGGCTCAAGTTCTTTGTAAATAAAATGCTCGTTATTTTTTTCTACGGTACTCGAGCTCACCAAGCTCGAGTTCCTTGTAACATGGAACTCGAGCTTGGTAAACTCGAGTTCCTTATAACTTTTTTTTTTGGATAATCGACATATAAACATAAACATAAAAATAAGTAGTTTTTTTTATTTTAATGTTTATATTTATTTAAATAGAAGCATTGTAAAATATAGAGATTTTAATTTCAAAATATGAATTTTTAGGCAACTTATACCCCTTGTTCATTCATTTTTAACACACTCATCAATTTCTTACTTGCCGGAAGCGTTATGGTCAAATTGGTTAAAATACTGGGGTTACAATGAGAAATTAGAACAACATGTAAAAGAAAAGTCTCACTCAATTTTTAGCCATGGGCACACCAAAAGAAGTTTGAGCTACATATTGTTACTTTATCAATTCTGTTCGGAATTACTGTATGGTCAAATGATTGATAAGTATTGCAGAAAGAGTGGACCACTCAGATATAAGAAGAACTTAAGCTTTACCACATCTGGATATGTAAGTTCTTGACTTGTAGTGTTTCTAAGAGGAATGTGAAACATTTTTTTATGTATATCTAAATGTTTGGCTGATGATGTGAAAGTCGCTTTGGCAACTTTTTTTCTTGGCGAGTTGTAGCACCCTATGTTTAGATATTGTTCACTGTTTTCTCATAAAACACCTCCTGAAATTGTGTTCTCTAAATTTAAAAGCCAAATTTGTATGCTATTTCATGTTTAAATTTCACAATAATCGAATATGTTTTTATGCATTGATAAAATCTGTTTCTACGTTAATAAAATTTACTCTCTACATATCGTGTTTACTATATAATCAAATCTGCTTACTGCATTCATAAAATTTGTTTTCTACATTAGTTAAAATTGTTCACTATTTTTTGCATAAATTATTTCTAGCATTCTGCATAAAATTATTCTCTATTCAGCATTATTTAAAAAATTGTTCACTCTCTTTTCTGCATAAATTATTCTCTGTTCACTGCATAAATTGTTCACTGTTTTCTCATAAAACACCTAGTGAAATCGTGTTTTATAAATTTAAAAGCCAAAACTAAATGCTTTTTTCATGTTTAAATTTCATAATAATCGAATCTATTTTTTTGCATTAATAAAATCTATTTCTACATTAATAAAATTTGCTCTCTGCACATCATGTTAACTGTATATTCAAATCTGCTTACTGCATTTATAAAATCTGTTTTTTGCATTAATTAAAACTATTCATTATTTTCTCATAAAAATTGTTCACTGTTTTCTGCATAAACTGTTTTTAGTATTGGCGTGGTTATTGCACTTAAATGGTTTTTGTGTTTTTTTAAATATGTAACCATATGAATAATGAACAAACTCCATGAAAGAAAAATGAATGATTCATATAAATCACCTAATGGTAAATGCCTCGAATAATTCGAATTTGTAAAAAAGTTCGAATTAGTTGAATGTAGAAATTCAGGAAAAATCGATGGAAAATCAATGAACGTACCAAATCGTGAAGGTGTACATAAGATGTACAAATAGTCTAGACTTGTTGAGAAATTTGACTTCGTTGAAAGTACAAAATAATGAAAATTCAATGGAAAAGTATGTACGTTAGATGTACAGATCGTATGAATTTGTTTAAAAATTTGAATTCGTTGAATGTACAAAACCGTGAAAACTCAAGGAAAATTTGTATATATTAGATGTACAGATAGTATGAATTTGTTGAAAAATTTTAATTCGTTAAGTGTGTAAAATCGTGAAAATTCAAATGAAAATTGAAGAACATACCAAATTGAGTAAACTCAATGGAAAATTAATTACATTAGATGTACAGATTGCCCAAATTTCTTTCCAAATTTGAAGTCGTCAAATGTACAAAATCGTGAAAATTCAATTTAAAATTGTGTACTAATGTACTAATCATCCTGATTTGATGAAAATTTCAAAATTGTTGAACGTACCAAATCATGAAAATTCAATGGAAAGTTGTGTACATTAATGTACAAATAGTCCGGACTTGTTGAGAAATTTGATTTCGTTGAAAGTACAAAATCGTGAAAATTCAAGAGAAAATTGTGTACATTAGATATACAGATCGTTCAAATTTGTAAAAAACAAAATTTATTCGTTGAATATATAAAATTTTGAAAGTTCAAAAGAAAATTGTGTAAATTAGATGTACAAATATTTTGAATTTGTTGAAAAGTTTGAATTCGTTAAATGTACAAAATTGTGAAAATTAAATGGAAAACTGTGTACTAATGTATTGACCATCCGAATTTGTTGAAAAATTCGAAATCGTTGAATGAACAAAATCGTGTAAACTCAATGGAAAATCAAAGAATGTACCAAATCATTGAGTAGCACATGCAGCACTGCGAACATCAGTGTAGCAATGGTGGATAGCTCACCCCCAAAATTGATGCATAAACTTTCCAGGGATGCTTTGCACCCTTGAAAACGGTGCATTACAAAGGGTTGAATATCTATGTATTCACGTAAGTGTGGATGGGTACTTCTGGTCAGGGCTCAACAGTGCCGAGCTGTTGAGCAGCACATGTAGAACTGTTTATTATCTTTGGTCATTTTCAAGGATGCTAATTAAAACGCTCTTCCCATAATTTGTGACTACTGGTTAGAAGTAATAGCACATGGGTACTTCTTGTCAGGGCTCAACAATGCCGAGCTATTTATTATCTTTGGTCATTTTCAAGGATGCTAGTCAAAACGCTCTTCCCATGATCCGTGACTACTGGTTAGAAGTAATAGCACATGGTAAAACCATCTTGAACCCTAAAACTGAGCTGTTAAACAATCACATCTCATAAATATGTACATTAAAAGCATAACTTTGCTCTCCGAATCATCACTCTTACAAATTAAGCAGCCCCACAGCCTGAAACACTGAAATATCTTTTGTAATTGTAGCCAATTATTGTTATGCTGTAGATTTTGAATACATATTTACTTGACTGTTCGATCAAACATCGTGGTCATATACATATGATTATAGGAGCTAATGGTGGACACAACTCACCCCAAAAATTGATGCATAAACTTTCCAAGGATGCTTTACATCCTTGAAAACGGTGCATTGCAAAGGGTTGCATATCTGTGTATTCATGTGGCGAGTCCTTGCTTTAGGAGCCATATGGTTTTTTTTATGAAAGAGTGGTTAGTCTGTGTGGTTTGGATGAGTCTGTATGTATTGAATCTTGATAGGCCACAAATTGAATGACCCCTTGTGATTTAAACTAATTAATTAATTTAGCCAAGTTATTAATTAATCAATTTATCATGCAAACGCGTGGCAGCACAAACAAATCACCAAAACTAAATATGCAGTGGAAAAATAAATAACTCGGTGATTTGTTCACGAATGGGGAAAACCCTAACGGCAAAAACTCCATCGGGTGATTTTCAAGTCACCACTCCCGAAACTCCACTATTATCAAATCAAGCGGTTACAAGTAAAGGAATCCCAAGTACCTTACCAACCTACAGTTGAACCCTTACCCCAATACCCAATTGGACTTGATCTGTAGTGACAGTTCCCCCTCTTGATGCACGGCTCCCAAGTACGTGACTAACCAGATGCGCGGATCCCAGTACGCGACTTCAAACACCAACTTTAGGAAGAGAGGTTGGTTGCAAAGTTCTTCAGATCATCCTATGCGATGAAGATCAGGAAGATGCTTGGTCACAAAACCCTACGGTGCAAAATACACAGCAACTTCTTGAAGAAGATGAACTAGGTCAAGAACTTCGTCTTAGATCACAATTTGCTTGAACAGGATTGCTCAATGCTTATGCAACTTGTGTCTATGTTGACGGCTCTTAAAACATTCCTTAAATATGTTTAGGGTTAGAAAAGAAGAAGGCCTAAAAACACATTCACGGATCCCAAGAAAATCAGAACAGAAATCTGACTTTTTAATTCTCGACAGATAGCAGGTGTCGAGGTAGGTGTCGAGCAGGTGTCAAGCTTTAAAATTTGTGCACTTCAGCTTGCTTTTTCTTGGACAGACTTGATGACTTCAATACTTGATCTTGAAACCTTGTTTCTTGAAGTATTAAAAACACCTAGAACTACCCAATTACAAGTAGAGTGCGTTTTGTCAAAAGATTAGCCAATATACATAAAATATGACATATGTTCCTAACATGTGAACACATATGTCCTAACAAATCTATTAAATTTTGCTACAAGTAATGTATAATAAATCTAATTTGGGTGATAAGTGTTATGTGTGTAACATTTCAAATTACACAAACGGAATATTGGAAACATCAACATATCTAACTGGAGGCATTTCATTTCCTAAGGTGTTTCCTACATTACAAAGCGGAGGACATTGTCCAACCAAAGTACAAGAATCATATGTAGCAACAAAGAACAGCAGGGAAAAATAAGCAAGTGATTTCATATAAACTTAGCCAAAACTAATGAATAGTTAATCTTTAGATTTGTAAAAGTTGAATGTACATAATCATCAGTTGTCAGACATTAACAACAACATTCTGTATTGCACAAAATGTGTAGACATTAACAACAACGTCTAATGTTCGTAGGTAGAAATTTTTGAAAATCATCATTGCTTGTGTTAGGACATATATGTTTCACTTGTTAGGAACATATGTCACTATTTTATGTAATTGGCTAATCTTTTGACAAAACGTACTTTACTTATAATTGGGTAGATCTAGGTATTTTTAATACTTCAAGAAACTGTGTTTCAAGATCAAGTGTTGAAGTCATCAATTCTGTCCAAGAAACAAGCTGAGAAGTGCAAGTTCATTAAAGCTCGACAGCTAGCATGTGTCCAAGTTTAAGAAGTTGCTCAGCCCGTGTGCTCGACAGCTCCTATCTGTCAACGTTTAAGAAAGAAACAAAAATTCTGATATGTTTTCTTAGGTTTCGTGATATATCTTTGGGCCTTCTTTTCTCCTAACCCTAGACATATAAAAAGGATTATTTTAAGGGCCGTCAAAGAGTACACAAGTAGCACAAGCTTTGAGAAAAGTCTGTTCAAGCAAATTGTGACCGGAGACAAAGTTTCGCCCTAGTTCATCATTCTAAAAGAAGTTGCTGTGTATGTGCACCATAGGGTTTTGTAACCAAGTATCTTCTTGATCTTCATCGTGTGGATGAACTAAAGAACTTTGCAGCCAACAATCTTCTCTAGTTGGTGATTGAAGTCGCGTACTAGGATCCGCGCAAATTGGTTAGTCACGTACTTGGGAGCCGTGCATCAAAAGGAGAAACTATCACTACAGAACAAGTTCAATTGGGTATTGGTATTGGGGTAAGGGTTCAACTGTAGGTTGGTATAAGGTACTGAGATTCCTTAACTTGTAACTGCTTGTTGTGATAATAGTAGAGTTTCGGGAGTGGTGACCTTAAAATTACCTGGTGGGGTTTTTGCCGTGTAGGTTTTCCCCATTTGTAAACAAATCACCGTGTCAAATTTATTTTCCGCTGCACTTAGATTAATTGGTGATTTGTTTGTGCCACCATGAGTTTGCATGTTAATTTGATTAATTAATTAAACTTGGCTAATTAATCAATTAATTCATCATAAGGGGTTAATTTGTTTTTGGCCTATCAAGTGGTATCAGAGCAGGCACACTCTAATTAGGTTTAATCTTTGCTGTGTTGATCCATTGACCCCTGTTTGTGATGGATAGAGGACAGTCATTAATTATACCTCTTTTATTTGATGGCACTAACTATGCATACTGGAAAGTACGCATGAGACCGTTCTTGCAGTCTTTAGATGAGAAGGTGTGGCAAGCTGTCGAGATTGGCTAGACCAAGCCAAAAGAAGTGCCGGCCGATTGGGATGAAGCCAAGATCAAGACAGCAAACTTCAACAGCAGAGCATTGAATGCCTTGTTCAGTGCAGTCACCAATGAGGAGTTCAAGAAGATATCCTCCACTGAAACTGCTAAAGAAGCATAGACCATCCTCTAGACAACCTATAAAGGAACAAAGGCTGTCAAGGATTCAAAACTTCAGAGGCTCACTACAAGCTTTGAAGAGATTAAGATAGAGGATGATGAGTCATTTGATGAGTTCTATGCCAAGCTCAAGGACATAGTAAACTCAGCTTTCAATCTTAGGAAAACCATTCTTGAACCCAAGATTGTAAGGAATGTGCTCAGATCTCTACCCGAGAGATTCCATGCCAAAATCACGACGATAGAAGGATCAAAGGATATTGACAAGATTCCTTTGACAGAGCTGGTTGGTAATCTGCAGGCCTACGAGCTAGGATTATCAAGGATTGGCAAGTCAGGTAAGGGCAAGAGTTTGGCACTGAAGGCGAAAAGCAGTGTCACAAATTAGTCTTCTGACGATGAAGATTCCAAGATGAAGTCCTACATCACTAGGCAATTCAAGAAGTTTATGAAGAATGCCAATGGAAAGGGCTTCGACAAGGACCGTAGGCAATCCAGTTCTTCTCAATTCAAGAGCCAAGACAAAGGGAAGAAGGACGCAAAGAATGGTGGGCAGTACACTATTCCTGCAGGACCTTAGTGCTTTGGGTGTCATGGCTTCGAACACATGAAACAGGAGTGTCCTACATATCTCAAGAGCATTGAGAAGAGCAAGGCACTTGCTGTAACCTTGAGTGACACTGAACCTGAGGATGATTCCGACAATGAGGATGACAGAATCTTGAATGCCTTCACTGCCACAATCAATCCTATTGAAGGGATTGTTGAAGATGTGGACGAAGAAGAAGAATTGGTGGATTCTAAGTGTGAGAAGATGGATGATCAAGATGATATCCATACCGCCTTTGAGAAACTATACAAGTTGTCTGAGAAACACGAGAAACTCTATAGGCTGGCCACCAAGAAACTCAGTGATGTGGAACTTGACCTTGAAGAGTTGTCCACAAAGTTTGATGAGGCTAATCAGACTATTGGAGCACTGAGGTTTGAGAACAATTTTTTGGCTGAAAAGACCAAGAAGCTTAAAGCGAAGCTGTTTCAAGTCAGAGCTCAATTCGAGAGGACTTCAAGTGCAAAGCTTGACGAGATGCTCAGCATTCAGAAATCTGCTTCTGATTGAACAGGTTTAAGGTATGGTCTTTCTTCCTCTAATATTGCTTCTAATAGTACTACTGTTTTTGTTCCTCGTGCTAATAATGTTGAAATTGAGAACAATAATGTTAAAACTAATTTAGCTAGTGAGAACATAAACAAGAGTAAATCTATCTTAAGAGCACCTCCTAAGCAAGATAAGAAAGATGTTAACAACCCTAGGGCTAAGAAGACTAACTCTCAAAAGCCTAAACAGAAGAAGCAGCATCTCTGTCATCATTATGGTGTTGCCAGTCATACTCGACCAAATTGCTATAAGTGGTTAGCCACTCAACAAAGTAACGGCATGATAGCATCTGGAAGCCAGAATCAGCTTCAATCCTCTCTTGCTCCTCTTGCAAATCTTCTCAAAGCCCTCATGTTCCTTTCGAACTTGACAGTTTCAATTCTTCCCCTTCACCGCTGGTTCAAAGGTTTAATCAATGGAAAGGTTCCTCCAAGGTATGGAAGGAAAAGGTCTCCAAGTGATTCTATCACTTTCTTCTCTTTCTTTGTGTTCTTGTTTTTGCATAACTTGTGTGTTTTGCTTTACTATTTTGAGTCAGTCTAGTTTTATGCTTTGCTTTGCTTAACATGTTTTTGTTTGTTTATTTTCAGTTTTGCTTATTTTTGTTTTTCATATAAAAATTAAAAAAAAATTGAAAAATCAGAAAAATACTAAAACAGTGTGTGTTTTGTGTACATTGGTACTTATGTACCTTGGATGGCCATTGAAACAAAGTTTTATAAACTTTGTATCTCTTGTAACTTAGATGAGCATCTCTATGCACAAGTAAGCAAGTGAGCTTTGTGGCTCATATTTGTGATGAGTAAGGTTAAGTGATCTCTTGTACTTAACACTCGTATCACTCTTTTTGATGTGTATGACTAGAAAATCCTAAGAGAAAGGCATAAATAAATATCTCACCACTGTTGCCCGCCAACCATGATAAGAAATCTGTATGCTTTGGCATAGCAAAAGTGTGATGTCAATGACATTTGTGTGCTTCAGCATAGCAAAATTGGAATGTCAAATATCATTGGGTATTTCTTTTCTTTCTCTCATATTCCCATACATGATATGCTCAATAAAATAAAAATATGCAAAGAAAATTAAAAAGCAAAAAGATCAAAAATGATTTAAATTTGATTGCACGCATGTATTCTAGGAGATGTGGGAGTTATAGAATGTATCTCGAAGGTGATAGTCCCCATAAAACAGTTATGATTGTGTGTGAGTTAAAGTGATTTTCTCATATATCAAATTGTCATAACATGTATACACTTATGCAATCTTGCGATGCTTTACACACACAACACGCAATATTCTTTGCTACTCTTGATACATGTGTAGATACAATGTGATTTGGCCATCACAAGGTTATACATGTGTTAATGTATACTCACTAAACTGTCTTAACTTGTTTTTGAAATATAAAATTGGTTAGACTTGTTTAGTGTGTGTGTGTGTGTTTTTGGGATCCATGTGCTTAAAATTATTGTTGAGAGATGATTTTGAGAACTTAATATGTTGATTGGATCATTGGTTGAGTTGCATGTCTAATTGCATTCATGTCTGTGTTTTTCTTTTCTCGAAAAACTGTTTTCAAAAGCTAGCTCGACACCTTCTCGACACCTAGCTATTTGTCGAGCTTCTTAGGCTTTTTCTTATCGCAATCTCGATAGCTTCTCGACACCTAGTGGATCGATTGAGAAAGATTTTGTCTCCTTGATAGCTCCTCGACAGCTGGTGGATCGATCGAGCTTCTGTTCTTGTGTCTTTGCTTTGTTCCTTGACACCTTCTCGATACCTTCATCTGTCGACGTTGTTTTTCTTAACACCTTACTCGACAGATGGCTCGACACCTCTCAACACCTTAATCTATCGAGATTTACTGAGGTTCTATATATTCTTCCTCGTGCGATCCGAACCTCATTTCTCTCAATCTTTCTCTTGATACCTCTGTCTGTTCACCTCCCAAACCTCTTTCACTTACTCCAAAATTGTTCTTCAAGGTTTCCTCAAGCTTTTTCAAGTTTTCATTCACTTGGTAAGCTTCTATTCTCTCATTTTTATGCATTTTCATGTTTTGAAACCTAGGTTTTGGGATTTTTTAAAAATTTTGGGGTTTTTCAAAATTGGTGAGTTATTGTTGAAATTTTGGGATGGGTTTTCACTTAAATGAGTTTAAATCTCATGCATTGCATCACATTAGCATTATAACAGTATTATCATGCATTTAGATGTGTGCAAGTTGATTGTGTGCTGGTAGGATTGGATTAGGCTGAGCCCATGATGCAATTTACTTTGCATGTCACATGTTCATGCATTACCCATGCATACGTACTCTCTTTTCAATATACTTGCTATATTTGAACTGCTTTGGAGCTTTTCTGGTTGTCTCTCTCTCTCCCTCTCTTTTTGTTTACGTTAGTCGTGTCTATGGCACCTAAGTGTAAATCTACACCGTCTCAGAACCCCTTTGTTCTGGGGCATCATCTTCATCTTCTGATCCTACTCCATCATAGATTTGGTTCCGTAATGAGGATGCCCGTAAGACTTTCTTGGAGAACTTTTCCCGACGAGGCATTCATTCGGAACCCCAAGTCATTCTGGCGGACTTCACCGACACTGACCTTCCCTATGTCATTCATAGTCGGGGATGGGAGTCACTATGTGACGTCCCGGTCACTTGTCCTCTCATGCTTATCCAGGAGTTTTACTCCAACATGCACGAGATTGATCGTTCAGTACCTCTTTTCTTCACTCACGTTTGAGGTACGCACATTCCTGTCACACTGTAGCTTGTTACGGATGTGCTTCGGGTTCCTAGGGTAGAGTTTCCTGACTATCCTAGATGTGAGCGTCTAAGGATTGTGTCCAAGGATGAGCTCAAATCTGCTTTTTGTGAGCATCCTTCCGAGTGGATCGAGCGCTAGTTCACTTACGGTTCGGGCTTTGCAAAAGGCCCTCAGTTTTTGAACATGGTGATGACCTTTGTACTTCATCCTCTCTCTCATTATAACTCTATCACAAAGCCTCGTGCTTAGTTTTTGTTATCACTTCTTGAGCATCTTACGATAGACTTCCCTTCACATTTCATTCTTTCTATTATAGATGTTTATCTAGATTCGGCGTCCCGTGATAAGCTCATCTTTTCTTCCGTTATCACGAGGATTTTACGCCATTTTTCGGTCCCTTTCCAGTGTCCGACCATTTCACTTTCATGTGTGCCATAGACACCGCTACCATAAAATGTAGTAAGGCGCAGTTTAGGTTGCGACAGGAGTCAGCAGCTCCTCCCTCCCATTCGACTCCATCCACATCCACTCCCTCCTCTTCCACGAGCGGTGTGTCACTCGGAGGCATCATGGTGCAGCTTCAGCACATGGATGCTTGCCTTGATACACTCTCTACTAAGCTGTATCAGGTGAACGTTCGTGTTGGCCGTATTGCTAGGCGGTAGGCAACCATGGGTGGCTTCGCTCCTGAGGCTTCTCCTCCACCTCCTCTAGTGGCTTCTGATTCTGAGGATGAGGATGATGATAATGGTGATGACGATGATGCTTCTGATGATGATGATGGAGTCGCTAGCTCTATCGATGAGATGTCTACTTGACACTCTTACCCTTTGTTACTCATGACAAAAAGGATGAGTAGTTTTGGTATATGAGAGTAGTCATTCTTAGGGGGAGAGTTAGTATAGGACCATTTTGTTAGAGAGGGTATTGGTATTTTTGAGGGATGTAGTGAGGATATTATGTATCTTTTTCTTTTCTTTCTTTCATAGATACATTGTTCTTGTACCTTTAGGTCTTTTGACCATTTATTGACATACATTGTACTTATTCTTTTCTATATGTGGATGTATATTTTTCTTTCACCTACCCCTTACATATGTTGTTTCTTTTCTCTCTTTACACATATGCTTCTTATTACTTGTATGCAATCTATTATTTCTGTTTCACACAAAGATGCCTTGATGAGTTTTGTTTAAAGTGTTTCAGAAATACATGTTGTCAAAGTCTACTTGCCATAAACTCTCTTCTTGCAAAGTTTTTCAAGAGTTTGTGTTAGGATAGATTTTATTGTATTCAACAAATGAGTATGAGTTGAGTGATTTATGACTTCTTTCATATGTTCATTTGTTTGTTGTGGTTTTGTTACGGATTGCCAAAGGGAGTGATTGTTAAAACATATGTGTTTCACTTGTTAGGAACATATGTCACTATTTTATGTAATTGGCTAATCCTTTGACAAAATGCACTTTACTTGTAATTGGGTAGATCTAGGTGTTTTTAATACTTCAAGAAACTGTGTTTCAAGATCAAGTGTTGAAGTTATGAAGTCTGTCCAAGAAACAAGCTGAGAAGTGCAAGTTCATTAAAGCTCAACAGCTAGCATGTGTCGAAGTTTAAGAAGTTGTTCAGCCCGTGTGCTCAACACTTGCTTGACAGCCGCTCAACAGCTCCTATCTGTTAAGGTTTAAGAAAGAAACAGAAATTCTGATTTGTTTTCTTGGGTTCCGTGAATATGTCTTTGGGCCTTCTTTTCTCCTAACCCTAGACATATAAAACGATTATTTTAAGGGCCGTCAAAGAGTACACAAGTTGCACAAGCTTTGAGAAAAGTCTGTTCAAGCAAATTGTGACCGGAGACAAAGTTCCGCCCTAGTTCATTATTCTAAAAGAAGTTGCTGTGTATGTGCACCATAGGGTTTTGTAACCAAGTATCTTCTTAATCTTCATCATGTGGATAAGCTAAAGAACTTTGCAGCCAACAATCTTCTCTAGTTGGTGATTGAAGTCGCGTACTGGGATCCGCGCAAATTGGTTAGTCACGTACTTGGGAGCCGCGCATCAAAAGGAGAAACTGTCACTACAGAACAAGTCCAATTGGGTATTGAGGTAAGGGTTCAACTGTAGGTTGGTATAAGGTACTGGGATTCCTTTACTTGTAACCGCTTGTTGTGATAATAGTGGAGTTTCGGGAGTGGTGACCTTAAAATCACCCGGTGGGGTTTTTGCCATGTAAGTTTTCCCCATTCGTAAACAAATCACCGTGTCAAATTTATTTTCCGCTGTACTTAGATTAATTGGTGATTTGTTTGTGCTACCACGCGTTTGCATGTTAATTTGATTAATTAATTAAACTTGGCTAATTAATGAATTAATTCATCACAAGGGGTCAATTCGTTTTTGGCCTATCAGCTTGAATCTGAGAAGTCCAAAATATCTCTTTCATCATCTAACGCAGTAACTTCATTAATAGACTTGATGGCTCGCTCTTGCACCTTCCCCTTTAGATGCTTCCTAGCTTTTTGGATTGCATGAAAACTATCTAATCGCCTTTGCATTTGATTGTTCTCTTGTTCAAGATGAGCAAGTATGTTGGCAGGTTCATCTTTAGGTAACTCAGCTGAGCGCGCCTTAGGAACTTGTAACCCGTGCCATTAACAATACACCTTCAACTCACACGTCTTTTTGTATAGGGTTGACCATGGTAGTTCTGCTACGGTGAAATATATTGCGGTGGTATCTGTACTTAGTTTTGTGGGTTTACCGACCATGATGTGTCCGACGCTTCCAAGACTCTTGTACGTGTATATTGGCATATTAAGGAAATCTTTCTTCTTTCCAACTCATTTCCCTCCATAGTGGTCTATGTATGTCTGTAGTTGTTGATCTTCTGGAATTGTGATAATCCATTTGTTGAAGTAGATCCAAACTTGTTTCACATTGTACGATTTGATGTTGAGGCATTGTGACTCATAGCTTAGTCAATCTACGAAGTTAATGGGGCAAAAATAAGATCATTATTGTGGTGTATTTATAACCTCATTTCATGTTTCAAGCATTATAATTTAAGTTATTAGGGCTTGTCATGTCAATACAGGCTGTAAAAACACTATATGAACAGGATTTTAAACGTTCCCAATGTCATAGTGAGATTTGAAGATGTAGGCGGTAGTTGCAGTTTTCTTGAACAGAGCATCATATTTAATTGACATAGTGCTATGTCCCTGGCACCAGGGTACGATTATTCATATATTTAAGTATTCACGTGAATGTGGATAATATGATTGGACAGTGTGTGAAACAGTGCCGAGCTATTGAGCAGCACATGTGAAACAGTGGCGTCTATTGGCGCATGTGGTTCGTATGACTACAGTTGGTGCTACAGAAGCGGGCTGGTGACGTGTCTTCAAAAAACTACTCATACTACAGTCAGTGCTACATCATGTTTACTATATATTCAAATCTGCTTACTGCATTCTTAAAATCTATTTTCTGCATTAATTAAAACTATTCACTGCTTTTTGCATAAACTATTTTTAGCATTCTGCATAAAATTATTTTCTGTTCAGCATTATTTGAAAAATTGTTCACTATTTTTTTTTTTTGCATAAATTATTCACTGTTCACTACATGTTTACATACAACCTTAGGACTATATGATTCGTCCAAAAAAGGCATAATAACTACTTTTGTCTGTATAGTAGGGTTATTAGTTACTCTTTGGATTTATTCGAGGCATTTACCATTAGGTGATTTATACAAATCATTCATTTTTCTTTCATGGAGTTTGTCCATTATTCATATGGTTACATATTTAAAAAAACACAAAAACCATTTAAGTGCAATAACCGCAACAATGCTAAACACAGTTTATGCAAAAAACAGTGAACAATTTTTATGAGAAAACAATGAACAGTTTTAATTAATGCAAAAAACAGATTTTATGAATGCAGTAAGTAGATTTGAATATACAGTAAATATGATGTGCAGAGAGCAAATTTTATTAATGTAGAAACAGATTTTATCAATGCAGAAAAATAGATTCGATTATTGTGAAATTTAAACATGAAAAAGCATACATATTTGGCTTTTAAATTTAGAAAACACAATTTCAGGAGGTGTTTTATGAAATAGTGAACAGTTTTTTAAACAATGAATATAAAATAATTTATGCAGAAAAGAAAGTGAAGAATTTTTTAAATAATGCTGAACATAAAATAATTTTATGCAAAATCCTAGAAATAGTTTATGCAGAAAACAGTGAACAATTTTTAAAACAATGAACATTTTTAATTAATGCAGAAAACAGATTTTATAAATGCAGTAAGCAGATTTGAATATACAGTAAACATGATGTGCAGAAAACAAATTTTATTAATGTAGAAATAGATTTTATCAATGCAAAAAAATATATTCGATTATTGTGAAATTCAAACATGAAAAAGCATTCAGATTTGGCTTTTAAATTTAGAAAACACAATCTCACTAGGTGTTTAATGAGAAAATAGTGAACAATTTATGCAAAGAATAGAAAATAATTTTATGCAGAATGCTAGAAATAGTTTATGCAGAAAATAGTGAACAATTTTTATGAGAAAACAATGAACAATTTTAATTAATGTAGAAAAAAAATTTATGAATGCAGTAAGCAGATTTGAATATACAGTAAACATGATGTGCAAAGAGCAAATTTTATTAATGTAGAAACAGATTTTATCAATGCAGAAAAATAGATTCGATTATTGTGAAATTTAAACATAAAAAAGCATACAGATTTGGCTTTTAAATTTAGAGAACACAATTTTAGGAGGTGTTTTATGAGAAATCAGTGAAGAATATCTAAACATGGGGTGCTATAACTCGCCAAGAAAAAAAGTTGCCAAAGCGACTTTCACATCATCAGCCAAACATTTAGATATACATAAAAAAAATGTTTCACATTCCTCTTAGAAACACTGCAAGTCAAGAACTTACATATCCAGATGTGGTAAAGCTTAAGTTCTTCTTTATATCCGAGTGGTAAACTCTTTCTGCAATACTTATCAATCATTTGAGCATATGGTAATTCCGAACATGATTGATAAAGTAACAATATGTAGCTTAAACTTCTTTCGGTGTGCCCATGGCTAAAAATGGGGTGAATTTTTCTTTTACATGTTGTTCTAATTTCTCACTATAACCCCAATATTTTAACCAATTTGACCCTAACGCTTTCAAGAAGTAAGAAATTGATGAGTGTGTTAAAAATGAATGAACAAGGGGTATGAATGGCCTAAAAATTCATATTTTGAAATTAAAATCTCTATATTTTACAATGCTTCTAATTAAATAAATAAAAACATAAAAAAAAAAAAACTTATTTTTATGTTTATGTTTATTTGTCGATTATCCAAAAAAAAAAAAAAAAAGTTATAAGGAACTTGAGTTTACCAAGCTCTAGTTCCATATTACAAGGAACTCGAGCTTGGTGAGCTCGAGTACCGTAGAAAAAATAACGAGTATTTTATTTACAAAGAACTCGAGCCTAGTATGCTCAAGTATTGTGTAGCATGGAACTCGGGTTTAGCAAGCTCGAGTGCCACATTATTTTTTTTAAATGCACAAATTCTAGGTTAGCAGCGCCACAGTGGTATGAAACTAGGAACTTGAGTTTACTAAACTCGAGTACCGTTTAGAACTCGAGTTTAGTGAGCTCAAGTACATAAAAAGTGGTAGATTCCCATTTAGTTCCAAAACAGTGCTTAATTGCTACAAATTTCTGAAAATTGTGGTATTTGGCCATTTTCACTGTGTTCTGGAGGTTCTTGTTGAATTTTGTAGGTTCGTGTTCTTGTGTGTTGATGTTCAAGATGAACTAAGATCTTAATTCATGTGTGTTTTGTTTTTTAATTTATTTTTTTATTTTGTAAAAATTGATAAATTATTATTTTTAATTAAATAATGATGTGGATGTGACATTTATTATTATTATTATTATTATTATTATTGTGGGAGGGACGAACCTCTCCCCAAGAAGGAATTGTTTGATTTGGGTTTAGATGTGACCCTCACGGATTTGTTCTGTCCCACGTCAGGGAGAGATGCCTCCCACCTTCAACTTATAAGCACTTGGTACACCTTCACTTAGGCCCAGCGCTTATAAGTCGAAGGTGGGAGGTGTCTCTCCCCGATGTGGGATTGAGCAAATCTGTGAGGGTCTTCACCCAAAGTGGACAATACCTTCTTGGGGAAAGGTTTGTCCCTCCCACAATTATTATTATTATCATTATTATTATAATAATTAGCATTTGACATGCCAGCTATGCACTCTGTGTTACATATTCTATTTCTGTTGGTGAGATGACTATAAAGACTAAATTCAAAACAATTTTCAAATTTTATGGACCAGAATATGAACTCAAAAGATATGAAGGCTAACTCCCTAAGTTAGAAAAGAAAGATGCTAAACTCCCTAGGGATAAGAAGGCTAACTCTCAAAAGCCTAAACAAAAGAAGCAGCATCTCTGTTATCATTGTGGAGCTGCTGGTCATACTCGACCTAATTGCTACAAGTGGCTAGCCACCCAACAGAGCAACAGTATGACAGCATCTGGAAGCCAAAATCAGCTTCAATCCTCTCTTGCTCCTCTTGGAGATCTTCTGAAAGCCATCATGTTCCTTTCGAACTTGAACGGTTTCAATTCTTCCCCCTCACCTCCGGTTCAAGGTTTCAGCCAAAGGAAAGGCTCTTCCAAGGTGTGGAAGAAAAAGGACTCTAAGTGATTTTATCACTTTCTTCTCCCCTCTTGTCTCTCTCTTTTATTGCATTGCATGTGTGTTTTTGCATTTTTTTTGAGTCAGTCTAGTTTTTGCATTGTTTTGCTTTGATAACATGTTTTTGTGTGTTTACTTTCAGTTTTGTTTATTTTGTTTTTGATATAAAAATTAAAAAAAAAATTGAAAAATTGAAAAATACAAAAACAGTGTGTGTTTTGTGTACTTTGGTACTTGTGTACCTTAGATGGCCAAAGAAACAAAGTTTTCTAAACTTTGTATCTCTTGTAGCTTAGATGAGCATCTTTATGCACAACTAAGCAAGTGAGCTTTGTGGCTCGTGTTTGTGATGAGTAAGATTAGGTTATTTCTTAGACTTAACACTCATATCACTCTTTTTGACGGGTAGGACTAGAAAATCCTAAGAGAAAGGCATAAATAACTATCTCACCACTGTTGCCCGCCAATCATTAATGACATCTGTATGCTTCGGCATAGCAAAAGTGTGATGTCAATGACATTTGTATGCTTAGGCATAGTAAAATTAAAATGTCAAATATCAATGGGTATTTCTTCTCTTTCTCATAAGCCCATGTATGATATGTCTAAAAAGAAAATATGCAAAGAAATTATAAAGCAAAAAGATTAAAAATGCTTTAAAATGGTTGCAAGCGTGTATTCTAGGAGATGTGGGAGTTATAGGATGTACCTCAAAGGTGATAGTCCCCATCAAACAGTTATGATTGTGTGTGAGTTAAAGTTATTTTCTCATATCTCAGATCGTCATAACATGTATACACTTATGCAATCTTGCGATGTTTTTCACACACAACACGCAATATTCTTTGCTACTTTTGATACATGTGCAGGTACAATGTGATTTGGCCATCATAAAGGTTTACATGTGCTTTTGTATGATCACTAAACTGTCATGACTTATTTTTGAAATATAAAATTTGTTAGACTTGTTTAGTGTGTGTGTGTGTTCTTGGGAGATCCATGTGCTTAAATTTTCATTGAGAGATGATTTTTGAGAGATTTATATGTTGGTTGGATCATGGTTGAGGTGCTTGTCTTGATTGCATTCATGTCTGTGCTTTTCAATTCTCGAAAAACTGCATTTCAAAGCTGGCTCGACACCTTCTCGATACCTCCTCGATACTTGGTCAGTTGTCGAGCCTCTAAAGTCTTTTTCTTATCGCAATCTCGATACCTCCTCGACACCTGGTGGATCGATTGAGATATCTCTGTCTGGTCGATACCTTCTCGACACCTCTTCGATCGATCGAGATTCCTATGTTGGATGAGCTGTTTGGTACCTCGATACCTCCTCGATACCTCAGCTGTCGAAGGCATTTTATCTCGACACCTTCCTCGACAGCATCTCGACACCTCTCGATACCTCTGCTGTCGAGATTTACTGGAGCTTCTATAAATACCTCTGTCGCGATTTTCTCTCATTTCTCTCGATCTCTCTTCGATCTGTCCGAGGCGGTTGGTCTCCCTGTGCATTTTTCTTCAATCCAATCTTCATCCAAGTGATTTTCAGCCTTTCTTGCTTCAAATCAAGTGGTATGATCTTGTTTTTCTTTCCTTTTCATGCATTTCATGTTTTAAAACTTAGGTTTTTGGGATTTTCTTTGAAAACTTTGGGTTTTTCAAAATCTTTGAGTTTTTGGTGAAATTTTGGGTTGGTTTTTCAAAGAAAAGTGTTTAGAATGTCATGCATTGCATTCCTTGTGCATTAGAATGATATTTTCATGCATTTAGTTGTGTGATTCTTGAATGTGTGCTGCTAGGATTGGATTGGGCTGAGCCCATGATGTTTTTATTGTTTAGCATGTCACATGATCATGCATTCCCATGCATACGTCCATTTTTGTTCAAGATATTGATATATTTGAACTGTTTGGGACTTTTCTGATTGTCTCCCTCTCTATCTTTTCTCTCATTCTTTTACGTTAGTTGCATCTATGGCACCTAAACGTAAATCCACTCCGGCTCGGAACCCTCTGCGTTCTGGAGCCTCTTCATCTTCTGATACTGCTCCTCATAACCTTCGGTTCCGTGATGGAGATGCCTACAAGGCATTTACTGAGAACTTCTCTAAACGAGGTGTTCATTCGGAACGCCACGTTGTTCTGGCGGACTTCGCCGACACTGACCTTCCCTCTGTCATTCACAGTAGGGGATGGGAGTCACTGTGTGACGTCCCGGTCACTTGTCCTCTCGTGCTGATTCAGGAGTTTTACTCCAACATGCACGGGATTGATCGTTCAGTACCTCTCTTTTTCACTCGCATTCGAGGTACGCGCATTGCTGTCACACCGCAGCTGGTTGCGGATGTGCTTCATGTTCCTAGGATAGAGTTTCCTGACTATCCTACTTCTGAGCGACTGAGGACTGTGTCCAGGGATGAGCTCATTTCTGCTTTCTGTGAGCGCCCTTCTGAGTGGGGTGAGCATATGTACACATCATGTAGACCTTTTGCTAAAGGTCCTAGATTCCTTAACATGGTGATGACATTTGTACTTCATCCTCTCTCCCATTATAACTCTATCACAGAGCCTCGTGCTCGTTTCTTGCTTTCTCTACTTGAGCATCTTACGATAGATTTTCCCTCCCATTTCATTTTCTCTATCATAGATGTTCATTTAGATGCGGCGTCCCGTGATAAGCTCATCTTTCCTTCCGCTATCACGAGGATATTACGCCATTTTTCCATCCCTTTCCCTGTCTCCGACCACTTCACACACATCTCTGCCATAGATGCCGCTACCGTAAAACGTAGCCAGGCACAGTTCAGGGCGAGACAGCCGGATTCCACTCCGCCCTCCCGTTCGGCTCCATCTAGATCTGCTCCATCTACATCGACTCCTCTTCCTTCCTCCAGTGATGTATCTCTTGGAGATATTATGGCGCAGCTGCAGCGCATGGATGCTCGCCTTGATACACTCACCACTGAGTTGTATCAGGTGAACATTCGTGTTGGTCGTATTGCATGACGGCAGGCGACCATGGGTGGTTTTGCATCTAAGGCTTCTCCTCCACCACCTCCTCCAGTTGCTTCAGAGTCTGATGCTGAGGATGATGATGATGATGATAGTGATGACGATGATGCTTCAGATGATGATGATGGAGATGCTAGCTCTTCTGATGAGATGTCAACATGACACTCTATCCTTTGTCACTCGTGACAAAAAGGGGGAGTAGTTTTGGGATTATGAGAGTAGTCATCTTAGGGGGAGAGTTAGTATAGGACATTTTTTATAGGGGGAGTGTTCATACTTTTTGAGGGATGTAGTGAGGCTTTAGATGTATCTTTTCTTTTCTTTCTTTATAGATACATTGGTCTTGTATATCAGTTTTACATACATTGTACTTATCTTCTATATATGTGGATGTATGTTTTTCTTATTCACCTATCTCTTCATGTGTTGTTTCTTTTCTTTCTTTATACACATGTTCTTTATATTGTATGCAATCTAATTATTTCTGTTTCACACAAGATGCCTTGATGAGTTTTGTTTAAAAAGTGTTTCAGAAATACAGGTTGTCAAAGTCTTCTTGCCATAAACTCTCTTTTTGCAAAGTTCTTCAAGAGTTTGTGTTAGGATAGATTTTATTGTATGTAACAAGTGAATATGAGTTGAGTGATTTATGACTTCTCTCATATGTTCATTTGTTGGTTGTGGTTTTGTCACGGATTGCCAAAGGGGGAGATTGTTAGGACATATGTGTTCACATGGTAGGAACATATGTCATATTTTATGTAAATTGGCTAATCCTTTGACAAAACGCACTTTACTTGTAATTGGGTAGTTCTAGGTGTATTTAATACTTCAAGAAACTATGTTTCAAGATCAAGTGTTGAAGTCATCAAGTCTGTCCAAGAAAAAGCAAGTTGAAGTGCAGAAGTTTTAAATCTCGACACCTGCTCGACACCTACCTCGACACCTGCTAGCTGTCGAGACTTAAAAAGTCAGAATTCTAATCTGATTTTCTTGGGATCCGTGAATGTGTTTTTGGGCCTTCTTTTCTTCTAACCCTAAACATATTTAAGGAGTGTTTTAAGAGCCGTCAACATAGACACAAGTTGCATAAGCATTGAGCAATCCTTGTTCAAGCAAATTGTGCTCTATAGACAAAGTTCTTAACCTAGGATCATCTTCTTCAAGAAGTTGCTGTGTATTGTGCACCTTAGGGTTTTGTGACCAAGCATCTTCCTGATCTTCATGCATAGGATGAACTGAAGAACTCTGCAGCCAACCTCTCATTCTAAAGTTGGTGATTGAAGTCGCGTACTGGGATCCGCGCATCTGGTTAGTCACGTACTTGGGAGCCGTGCATCAAAAGGGGAAACTGTCACTACAGATCAAGTCCAATTGGGTATTGGGGTAAGGGTTCAACTGTAGGTTGGTAAGGTACTTGGGATTCCTTTACTTGTAACTGCTTGATTTGATAATAGTGGAGTTTCGGGAGTGGTGACCTGAAAATCACCCGGTGGGGTTTTTGCCGTTAGGGTTTTTCCCCATTCGTGAACAAATCACCGTGTCATTTATTTTCCGCTGCATATTTAGTTATTCGGTGATTTGTTTGTGCTGCCACTATTTGCATGTTAAATTGATTAATTAATAACTTGACTTAATTAATTAATTAGTTTAAATCACAAGGGGTCATTCAATTTGTGGCCTTTCAAAAAACTTAAATGGTACCGGCCAAATAGAAATACTAATAAAAATATCCAATAACTATACACTATCATCTCACAGTGTCTCACACCAAAATTCCTCCAAATCATAATATTTTTCTTTATATATATATATATATATATATATATATATATTTTTTTTTTTCTGCCACAACTAAAGCCCAAGGATAGTACTATAACTCCAATTATTATGTAGGCACGTGGGCCATCTTCAATTTCGTGTGTTCCTTTGTTTCTTTTTTTTTTTTAATTATAACTGGTCAAAACTCATTGACTTTCCTATTCACTTCTATCAAGATCAATAAACAAATAATAATAATAAGAAGAAAGAAAGAAGTTGAGCTCTGCTTTGTTTTAATGTTTTCTCGTTGTTTTTTTTTTTTTTTTACACATGACTCTATGTCGACCCCAAAGCCGGCCTAGACTACGAGGCTTCTAAATTTTCCCCAATACCACTTGGATCCAGATCCTCTCCATTTCCCTTTGAAATGGAGAGGCTCCAATACACTGTGAGGGTTTCTTTGAAAACTATCAAGGGCTAAGTACCTGCCACGTCATTTAAAATGTAAACACCACACTTAACTGGGGTTAAACTCTTAAACTGGAGGATTTGTTTAACTCAACCGGACAAAAAAAAAAACCTTTTTGGAGGGAAATGGAGAAACAGAGGGGCTGGTATATCAATGCACTGGAAAACAAAAAAAAAAAAACCTTTTAGAGGGAAAAGTGAAATAGAGTTAGCCCACGTTCAAAGCTTCACATATTTTAACCAAAAAAAAAAAGCTTCACAGAAGTATATCCGTGCACTGGAAAAAAAAAAAAAAAAAAAAAAAAAAAAAAAAAAAAAAAAACCTTTTAGAGGGAAATGTGAAACAGAGGTAGCCCACGTTCAAAGCTTCACAGATTTTAACCAAAAAAAAAAAAAAAAAAAACTTCACAGAAGGTTCAAAGAAGACATCTCTATTTCTATCTTGCCAAACAGAGGTATATCCGTAAAACTTGTTTATGCTTATCTTATTTGATGTTTGATAATTTTTCTGCATTTATATTGTTGTCTTGGTGAGTTTATATGGTTGTTTTGGTGCTGGTGAGTTTACTGACCAACAAACATCACATGGACAGCATTGGTGATTCAACTCTTTATATTGCCCACAAAAATGCACAAATTATCCTGGTTAAAATTCTCTCATCTTCACAAGCTAATGACAAATTAATTAGGCCACCAATCTACACATAGAGAAACAAGCTTACGTGGGCCTAACATAAGAAAATGATCTTACACTATTTACAACTCAAAATGATTTATTTAGTTAATAGATAAATCCTCTGTTTATCCAAAAAAAAAAAAAAGATTCTCTGTGGTTTTTTATTTTTATTTTTTGCCTCCCAAGGGGGGCTTGCCCATGATTGTTTTTGCTGATGATTATTGTTGGGAAAGGAGAAAGTGGGGTTCAAATATGGGTTCGGGTTTTAGGAAATGCCGTGATTAAGAATGGGTGTCACCACCATTAAATAAGAATAGGTAACGATGACATTACTCATTGCATGAGGTCACTAAAATATTTTAGCAAATGAGATACATATCACACTCACTGCATGAGGTCACTATATTGTTGTCTTGGTGAGTTTATATTGTTGTTTTGATGGCTGGATGCAAGTTAGAGTCTTCCTTAAAAATTTCATATAATTAAATAAGATTGAACATTGAAATTTCTATTTAGACCCCAATGTGAATTAATGAGCAAAATTATCAAATTATATTGGTGAAGTGATCCACTCAGACAATTAATTTTTCACTATAGTTAAGAAATTAACAAATCAATAAGTAATATAAAAAGTACAATTAAGCATGACATAACTTTTGGTGACGAAGTGGAAAATCAAAGAAGAATATCTTTAATGGAGAAACCACTTCGGAAAGTAGATTAGGAAAGTATAAACTAAAAAACTAACTAGATTTTCAAACGGATAAAATTACATCAATAAATTTGAATTTATTACCATAAAATGTTATGGAATGGATCAACACTAAAATCCTTACACACATGATCCTAATTCATAGTGTAATCAATAAGTTTAGTGGCACAATTTAAAATATATATTTATATACATATTTCCACAGTTGTTAATATAGTCTATTATAATCGGTTCATAAGAAAATAGTATCAATGATGAGTTTATGTGAAATTAAAAAATGATTACTTGTACGCTTAATGTGGATTGTGGACATATATAGAGAGGTGATCAAAAGGATACTATTGTGGTGTTGATCACAAGGTTTAGATATTTAAATTAAAAAATTTCTCTCTTTTGAAAAAAAAAAATTCTCATAATAAATAAGTTCTTTAATCATAATAAGAAGATTCCTTTATAATGATTCTTGATGGCAGATTATGGATGCAAGATTTTAAAGAACATGTTTATTACTGTCATGTTTAAATTGATTGGCCTTTGAGTGAGCTGAGTTGAAATCATGCTTGGTCATCTTGAATTTTTATGTTCAGTAACAAAGATATATAACATCTCTCTCATATGAGGTACATCCTCATTACTATGTTGATCATTCATTACATCCTCATTTTTTTTTACATCATCTCTGTTTTGAAAACAAATGATAGGTGAAAGTTATAATAAATTTATGTTCAATTTTTTCTAGGGATAATGATGGGAATACATGTTCCTTCTAATGTGCCCATGGAATCTACCCATTTAAAGGGATGGAGTTTGAAGCGGATGAGATTGCATATGATTTTTATAATGAATATGGCAGAAAGGCTGGTTTTAGTATTAGAAAAGAGTATGTAAATAAATGTAAAAAGACTGGAGTGGTTACTTCAAGGAGATTTGTGTGCGCAAAGGAGGGGGTTCGAGGCAAAGACAAGAGAGATCAGAATGTAAAGAATCCACGAGTAGAAACAAGATGTGGTTGTGAAGCACGTTTGGTTATTGTACTTAATCAAGATAGTAAAAAATATGTGGTGAGTGAATTTATTGCTGAGCATAACCACTATCTCCACCTTCCATCAACTGTGCACATGATGCCATCACAACAGAAAGTGGCTGCAACTCATGCTATTGAAATTGATTTGGCACATGAATCGGGATTAAGATTAAAGAAATCTTATGAGCTTCTTAGTAAGCAAGTTGGTGGATATGATAATCTTGGTTTTACCAAGCAAGATCATAAAAACTACTTACGCACTAAGCGACAGAGAGACATGAAGCAAGGGGCAGCTGCTAGCTTGGGAAGATATTTTAGTCGTCAACTTAAGGAAAATCCTTCATATTATTTTGCTACTCAATTGGACTGTGAAGAGTTGATTACTAATATCTTTTGGGCCGATGCAAGAATGATCATTGACTATAGCCACTTCGGTGATGTAATAACGTTTGATACAACGTATAGTACAAATAGAGATGCAAGGCCACTTGGAGTATTTTTGGGTCTCAATCACCATAGAGAAACTGTTGTATTTGGAGGTGCACTTTTATATGATGAAATGATTGAATCTTTTGTATGGTTATTTGAGACCTTCTTAGAAGCAATGTCTGAAAAGAAGCCAATCATTATTTTCACAGATCAAGATGCAGCAATGTCACTGCAATAAAAGTAGTCATGCCTAAGACATATCATGCATTGTGTAGTTGGCATATGTGGCAGAATGCTGAGAAACACTTGGGTCATTTACTCAAAAATGAGTCTCAATTTAACACTGATTTCTTAGCATGTATATATGAGTATGACGGTGAAGATGAGTTTCTTACAGCTTGGAATGAAATGCTAGATAAGTATGATGTTCGTGAAAATAAATGGCTAATTGATCTATTTAAATTGAAGGAAAAATGGGCCCAAACATATGTTAAGAGAACTTTCACTCTATGAATGAAGACAACCCAGCTTAGTGAAAGTTTCAATGCTAACTTGAAGGATTGCTTGCGTACTGATCTCAATATATTAGATTTTTTCACTCATTTTGAAACAGTTGTCAATCAAAAGCGGGATAAGGAGTTAGAAGCAGAATACAACTCTAGACAGAAATTTCCAAGGTTGAAGCTCAAAAGCTCTCCTGTGCTTAACCAAGTAGCAACAGTGTACATGCCTAAGTTGTTTGATTTATTTAAAACAGAAGTTGAAGAGGTAATGGCACTTTCCATCCTAGAACGCAATGTGAGTCAAACACATAGTTATGTGGTTGGAGTTTTCAATCAAAATGGAAAATATGAGGTCATGTGGAATCCATTAGATGAGACTTTATCTTGTAGTTGTAGAAAGTTTGAGTCATTTGGTATTTTATGTAGGCATGGTTTGAAAGTTCTTGATGTATTGGATATCAAGTTGATTCCTAATAGATATATCATGAAGAGGTGGAGAAGAGATCCAAAAGATGGAAGTGGAAAAAATTGCACAACACATAACATTAAGCCAGATACTCGACTGGAATATGTAGATCGGTATCGAGATTTATGTCCAAAATATATTCAATTGGTGAATGAGGCATGTGAAACTAAAGAAGGCCATAATATTCTAAGCTTTGCAATTGCAGATTTGAAAAAAAAAACTTTGTGACCTTAGGAATTGCAAAGCTAATGTAGAAGAAGACATCATTAGGCCTTCCACCGATTTTGCAGACAAAGAAGATCAATTATGTGCTTCGATTACGATTGTACCAAAAGGGATAAAGAAAAGAGAGGTTTATCGTAATAAAAAGCATAGGACAAAATCATGGATAGAAAAGATGAGGAAACCAAAGGAAGGCACATCAAAGAAGCAAACAAAGAAAAGAAAAGTGCAAGAGGTAATCTTCTAAATTATCCTTATTTTCACCATTCTATTTTATTTTTACACATTAATATAGTATACTATTATTGTTGTTAAACTAGTACAATTTTTACAAGAAATATATGCACATGACATCATGGCACAAAAGAAAACTGTGGATATCTCTTCTGGAAATATTACTAGTTTTACACAACTTTTAATGGTAAAGATATTAATAATAGTTTAGATGCATGATTTGATAATTTTAATGTTAAGCTTGTGATATGTGTAATGTGTAATTGGTTTTTTTGTAGTCAGCCTCTACAATTTCTGCATCACATCAGGGAGGCTTATCAGCAAGTGTTGCATTAGCATCACATTTAGAGAGTATATCAAGTGTTGTAGGCTCCAACGACAAAATTAATGGTGCAAGAGGTCTCTTGACTCAAGGAAGTGTTGCAACTGGAGGTCCCTTGACTCAAGAAAGTTTTACAAGTGAATGGAATGAGATGGTTCATAAAGTCAAGCCATTTTTGTAGTTTAGGATCATGTTTATAATCTATGACACATGTTGAGATTAAGTGCTCTTGTTTTGTAATTTTCCTAGTTTAGGACTAGAGTTTTGATGGTCCAAAACTTAGTCACATTTGGTCACATTCAAATGTTCAAACTTAGTCACATTTGTGACCAAGTGTTCTAGTTTTGTAATTTTCTTACTTTAAAATTGAAGTTATGATTATCCATAAATTTCCTTTTGTTACCAACTGACAGTGATCTGCATGTTAGATGTATCTTTGCATGGTGTTAATTTTTGCATAATTATTTGTTGCTGCAGAAATTTTTATGTTTTTCTGCATAATTACTGTTTCTGCAGATTGTACATTCTGTATAATTACTGTTTCTGCATAATTACTGTTTGTGTTCCTGCATAGTTGTTGTTTTCTGCATTGTTTGCGTTTCTGCATAGTTGTTTTCTGCACTGTTTGTGTTTCTGCATAGTTGTTTCTGCATTGTTTGTGTTTTTGCATAGTTGTTTTTGCATTGTTTGTGTTTCTGCATAGTTGTTTTCTGTGTACATTGCTCACAGTTAATCACTTTCTTTTAATATTGTTTGTACACTTTCTCTAATCACTTTCTGCATAGTTAATCACTTTCTGCACAGTTAATCACTTTCTGCATAGTTGTTTTCTATGTACATTGCTCACAGTTAATCACTTTCTTTTACATTACTCACCTAATCTGTGTACATGGGTTGCACCCCTATGAGTTACTTGGCATTACAATCCAATACAGTAGACAATAAGAGAATTTAATAATAAAAAATGAACAAATTTTATGAAAATGTACACGTTGATTACATAACAAGAATTCCATTGAAATAAACACTTTGATTATAATAACAAGAAACTTCTACAATTGGTGTGCTTATTGCTTGACTATACATTCCATCTCTTGCTTCTTGATTAGTGGTGGGTACTTATAGTGAGGCCACAAGAAAGCTGAAGTTCATGTCACAGGGGAGAACTTGAGTTTACCAGCCAACCCAAACGTGTATTTTCCTTTGGCTTTGGACTTGAATACTACTTTTGAAGACTCTAGGCCATTATGTGCAGGGCATGGTGCAGCTGATGCATTGTGAAGCTGTGCATAGCACTCTTCATTCAGTTTTCCATCTTTTACAATCTTACAATGAACAGACACTTTGAACTTTCCTTCTTCATCGAGTTTCCCTACCCTTCTTGTCTTGAAGTGTCCATTTTCTGGCTTGCAATCAATTGTTACTCGAAGCCCTGCATCATGATACACAAAATTATTGTTACTTGTTTTTCAATATTGTTTGTATATGGCATCATTAATCATATGCAAGAAAAAAGAACAATGCACCCATCACTTTGTCCATATTGTCCATAATTTTTACCCTAAATAGAATATGGGACCAAGATTAGCAAATAGTAGCATTTCAAGTCAAAGCATGCCAACATTGCACTTTTACAAGGAAAACTTGACATTGACATTTAAAAGAACAATGCACCCATCACGAGTACAATAAAAAAGAAACAATGCATCAACCATGAACAATTCAATATTTATGACGGTTCCAAAAAAGAAAACCATACCTGTAAAGGCATATAAGCATTTGAAAGTAACTCCAGATGAGGTCTAAAACACAGCAAATGCAACTCACTTGCAAGATTCAAAACTGTCTCTTAAGCAACTCAATCGTAGCCCTTCCCTAGACATTTAAGACAACGTTTTCCCTGTCATGAGAAACCATCGAAACAACACATAAGCATTGCATAATAGGGAAACTCAAAAAGTAAACTCTTCCTCAAAACACGGTTTATCAAATAAATTGAGCTTTCATGCTCAAATATCATGAAGAGTTTCAAAAGGCAGATTAGAACTTCTAATTGCTTCAAATTAGCATTCCAAAAAACAAACACAAAAATTCAGTAAATTCAACTCATGCATAATGTACTTCTTTCCATAACCCTTTGTTAGGATACTTCAAAAATTGTTAAAAATGCAACTAAAAACCATTAAAAAAAACTACCCAAATCTATTCAATGCATTTTTCCTATAGTTCAACTTATAAAAAAGCAGAAAGGAAATTGTTTTCTCATCAACCAAACAAAGCACAAAAGAAAAATTGTAGACCAAGCACTTGAAATAAAGCTCCAAAAAATAAATAAATAATAATAAATAATCAAAGAGCATCCTGTTTCCTTCGCAAGTGGGGCAAAGGCAAGGATTGATAGCTACAAGGTCATACATAGGTGACCACTCTATGGTGGCATTTCCATTGCACAGTTTGCATTTATAAAACCCTTTTCCTCTACAAACCCCACAAGCCAACGCAACCTTTCTCTGCACAAAAAACCCACCAAGAAAATCAAACTCAGAAGCAAAAAGACTAGCAAAAGAGAAAAAGAGTGAAAAAAAAAAGTTCGGGAGCCAAAGATGGTTTGGCTTTTGAGTTTTACCCGTTTCGCTTCGCTGGTGAAACGAATCGCTTTGATATCATTTTTGTGTCCACCGGTGAGTTTTACCCATTCCACCAAACGAATCGCTTCGCTTGAGTTATTAGTCCACCGGTGATGACAGCGGCTACGATGGCCAACAGGCGAATTGGCTTTGGTATCATTTTTGTGTGTGCGAATTTTTTCAGAGGCAATTTTTCAAACAGTTGGAGTGCATGAAGGTGATTAGGCAGGAAACCTAATTTTTCAGATGGGCTAGTGAGAGAAAAGAATAGCACGATGGGTGGTGGCACTAGCGATGGTAAGGACCGTGGGATGGAGAGAGAAAATCCTTGGAGATGAGAGTTTGAACTTTGAAATTTCAGATAGGCTGGTGAGAGAGAGAGTTTGAACTTTGAAATTTGAGAAAGAAATTTTGAATGGCTGGTGAGAGAAAAGGGGTCCGACTATTAACCTTGGTTTAAATTTGTTGAGTTAAGTGTGGTGTTTACATTTTAAATGATGTGGCAGGTATTTGGCCCTTGATAATTTTCAAAGAAATCCTCACCGTGTATTGGAGCCTCTCCATTTCAAAGGGAAATGGAGAGGATCCAGATCCATACCACTTCGGGTTCTGTACCCTAAGAAGTCCACGTCAAGTACTACTCCCTCCGTCCCAATTTATTTGTCCAGTTTGAAAAGTCAAACTTTTTAAGGAAACATCATTTATTGTTTTGTCTAACTTATAAAAATGTATAAGTTTACAAAACTATCCTTAAATAAATTTATTAGTTTTTTTTTAAAAGAGTTATTTAATGAGGCAACTAAAAAGGTGCCCAATTAGATTGATTTTTTAAATATTTGTTAGTTTTCTTTTTAAATAGTTTTGAAAATAAAGTATGGATATAATAGGAACATTAGTAAATTAATAACTTTTACTTTTAGAAATAGGACAATATTTTGGGACATCCCAAAATGAAATAGAGGACAAACAAACTGGGACAGAGGGAGTATTTATCAAAGAAAACCGTGCAAAAACCTGACCATTAAGTCCAAAAGTTTATAGTCTCAGAATCTAGAAAAATCTACAGGTACATCGTCCAGTTTACCGAAAAATAAAACTAAACTTTTTTTCGTATGCATCATTAAAACTCTTGAATATTTAAACAGTTTCAGCACTGGCTAATATATTCACATAAAAAAATATTCTAATTCTAAATAAAGCTTAGATTTGACAAGAAAGAGATTCTTAGGCTCTTACCTCAATATTAAATCTTTTCTATTTGAGTATTTTGGGTAGTCTCCTCTCTCAAAATATCTGTCATTATACACTGACTTAAATTAGACTATATATAGCTAGGGTTTCATCCTTACTTTCTAAAAAACCCCTTAGAAATATTAATTATAAAATTGACCCATAAACAAATTTACTTAAATACATATTCCTTTTAATTTAATTTAATTAATTAAAATTTTTTTTTTTTTGTGGGTATTACAAAGAGTTTTTATGTAGCATTGAGAAAGTGAGCGGAGATATTGTGAGTTTGGGGTTTTGGCTTTGTGCTTGTGGCTATGGTTTTGGGCTCCGTGGAATGGAGTGAAAGTTGTGAGGTAACGAATAGAGATATTTTGAGTTTGGTTTTTATTTTTTTGTGGTTAAGATTTGGGTTTAGTTTATGGAGATGTGTATTTCCAAATCTAGGTTCATGTTCAAAATCATCTAGGTTCATGTTTTGGGTTTTTGGTTTTTATTTTTTTTATTAAAATAGATAATTTAATTTTTGTTTATTCAAATGCTGATAGGGCATTTTTTATTACTATTTTAATGCCACGTCAGCTTCAAGTATACCAATTGCTCACACCATTTGCTACGTAGGTATTTTCTGGTAGTGAGTTAACAATAGAGATCAAATTAACTACAAATTGAAAATAACAGAAACCAAATTAATTGCTACGAAAGTATAATGACCAAATTAACTATAACCCAAAAATGTAGAGACCAAAATAATATTTTTGCTTATTATAAAATCGTTCATGGAAGTTAGCATTACTTAAAAAAAAAAAAAAAAAACAATTCAATACGTGCACCATAAAAGAAAAAAAAAAAGAAAAAAAAAAGAAAAAGAAATAACCGAGGCAAGTATATGTGAAGTGCCTCAAAAGAAGAAGGTAAAGTACAAAGTTGATTCAAAAAAAGAAAAAAGAAAAAGGTTACGTATAAAGGGTTGATTGAATAATGACATGAATGGTCAAAAGTTACGATAATCATACAGGGGCGAAAATGAGTTGGCGACATGAACAAAATTTGACTTGGGGAAAGATTTTTTATTTTTATTTTTATTTTATTTTCTTAACGTGACTGAGTTTGGGTTTGACACGATTCTCAAAAAAGAGGACCAAAATTTAGACCTCAGGTAAGATTTGATTTTTTTTTTCCTCCCTACATGATTGAGTTTGGGTTTTACCCAAATTTGATTAGGGTCAAGATTGGATTGAGGGTCCGTTTGGATATAATTTAGGACATTCTGGCCTTTTGCCCCTTTTGGGCAAAATAATTGGCAATATGCCCCTATTTCGAAACTATATAGGGGCGTGCCCCTGTTTAGAAACTCGATCACCATAAAGCCGAGTTACTTAAAATACTCGATCATCTAATAGCCGAGTTCAAGGCAGGCTCCTGCCACGCTGGATGACCAGCGTGGATTTTGGGTATTAAAATATTCCCGCGTTACTATTTATAACTCGCCGATGAGGAAACCGAGTTATTAATCTTCTAGAGCTGAACCCGATGAGTGGAAGATCGAGTTATTATTATTACTCGTCTCTCCTAAAATTGAGTTGCTAGGCTGTGTTCTGACCCACTTTCAAATCAATTAGTCGCATGTGAAGCTAAACCCGATGATTTGGAAATCGAGTTATTAATGTTACTCACCCTTGTTGTAATCGAGTTGTCCTGGTATTTACTCCTTCCCTCCACAAATCAGATTCTCATGCAATTCTCCTCATCATTTTCAGATCAGCTTCTCCTCATTATCAGGATTTTCTATCAACAAAGGTGAGAAACTCATTTTCTTCTTTGAAATACATAGAGAATTATATTGAGTAGGTAAAAATAGTTGTAGATATTATATAAATCACCATAATGTATGTTTTTGTTAGACTATTATAAAAATAGTTGTAGATATTATATAAATGGGATCACCCAATTTCAAATGTAGGTTTTTCACTTAAGAGGTTGTATTACTTGTGCTTTGGTATTTTCTTGAATAAGTGTTATGTGAGTAGATTATGATTATATTAGTTTTTTGGTGCTACAAGAAATGTACAATAATCTATAGAAACAGTGATAAGTGTTATTTGTGTTATATTGGGTCTTTGTTGGTGCAAATTTCATTGGCAAAAAATAAAATTCTTTAGATTTGCTAAAACTAATGAACAGTTATGAATAGTTAATCTTTAGAGTTGCAAAAATTGAATGTACATACGCATCATTGGTCGAGACATTAACAACAACATTTTGTATTGCGCACAACATGTAGACATTAACAACAACGTTTAATGTTTATGTAAAATTTGAGGGTTAGTATTTCATTTTTAGCATGTAATAGTACACAAATTTATGAATGTCTTTGTCGTGTACCACCTTATGCAGCATTACATAATTTACCAACAGTTGATGCACACTGTTAACTTGATCATTTGATGTTTTTTGTATTAAGCGTCAATGTCTGGTTCTGGTAACCCACAACTCTATAGGCCTCACGATGTGTTCACTGCTATGGGTCGGTGCTAGGTATTGGAAGATAAGTTCAGCTATCCAATCAATCCGAATCTGCGAAATAGTGCTTATGTTCACAATACCATGAGACAGGAGTGGGCTTGGTTATTTAGTGAACAACAAATGTTTTATGATGAGTTAGTTGGTTTTAAGTTGCCAGTGCCTCGGCGACTCACATCACAAATGCCCAGAGAAACGATCGATGAACTTCGTAAAGCATTGAATCGTATAAGAGAAGAAAATAATCGAATGAAGATACGTCTTAATCGATATCGGACTAAAGTCGAGATTCGAGGGTCAGTGGAAGGAGGGTGGTACGAGCACGCCTAATTCATGCAATCTCTTCTTGCTGATCCCATTTATCAGTCAAACGTGGAGATGTCAGATGAAGAGTAATCATGTCGTGGCGTAATTAGGCTTTGTTGGAGAACTATTATGCTTAACTATGTTTTAAATGTATGTGTGTCACTGTTGTTGCATTTGTACTATGTAAACCTTATTATTGATTGTGAGGAGCATGCACGTTATTCGTAATCTAGATTATTCCCACATAATTCACACATAATGCATAAAAGATTAATATTCACACACATGATGTTTTCCAATAAGCACCTAGAACAGAACACAGAAAACTTAAAATAACTTACACGATGTCACCAATATGCATGCATTGCATATTGAACACTAATGCTACTAATGCTACATAACACACATACCACATAGGCATTCACTCTGATAGGTAGTCCTCGTAGTTGAGGACATTGTTACGTTCCGCCGGAGTGAGTTGCCTGTTCGTTGCAGCAGCTAGCTCTTCTGCCAGTTGTAGCATGTGATACCTGGACCTACAGAGTATCATCAGATTGTTCTCTTTTTTAATTTTTGTCACTGCGCGCTCATATTGGTGCATGTTTCGCTGTGGCAGTGTGAGCGAGATACGATCGACAAGAGGCGATTCGAGTCGCACAAGATCATCGTGCAGAGCATTGGACTCGTTCATGCGAAAGTCCCACTCTCACCGCAGTCCGGCATAGTATTCCCTCTCGTCGGAATCTCTCTCCCTCCTATAGTTATCTGGAAAACGAGGTAGCATCCAATTGCGCATTGACATTGGAAAATGTGACTTCTGATCAGTATGTGTAGATGTTAATTAAGGGTAGATGTAAATGGGACTTCGGTATGCGTAGATGTTTTGCAAGGGTAGATGTAAATGAGACTTTATATAGGAGGACAAGTATTCATGTGGATGTAATTATATGTAAGGGTAAGTATTCACGTGAATACATATAAGTATTCACGTGAATACAGATGATATGACTCGACAGTCTATTGTTTAGTGAGGTGTCGAGGAGCACATGCGAAACTGCGAACATGACTTAGCTATACAGTGGCATCCTGTTGGTGCATGTGGTTTGCTGAGGCAGCTGTTTCATATTGCTATAGAATGTGCTACAGTAGCGGGTTGGTGAGGTGTACTGCAAAGGAGGTTGTGTATTTATTCACATGAAGACTATTTAGAATTCATATGCTTCATCTGACATGACTTGACGGGACAGTTCTGAGCTGTGTTAAATGTATCATAAAATTTTCAGGGATGCTCTGCATCCTTGAAAACGATGCATCGCAAAGGGATGCATATCTGTGTATTGATGTGCGTGTAGGTGATATGACTGGACAGGGTTCACGTGAAGACTATTCAGCATTCTTGTGCTTCATCTGACATGACTTGACGAAACAGTGCCGAGCTGTGTTAAATGTATCATTAACTTTTGAGGGGGGCTCTGCATCCTTGAAAATAGTGCATTGCAAATGGATGCAATCTTTGTATCGACCTTATGCGTATGGGTGATATGACTGGAAACAATTCAACAGTGCGAAACTGTTGAGCAGCACATGCAGCACTGCAAACATCAGTGTAGCAATGGTGGACAGCTCACCCCCAAAATTGATGCATACACTTTTCAAGGATGCTCTGTGTTTTCACGTCAGTGTGGATGGGTACTTATGGGCAGGGTTCAACAATGCTACGCTAACCACCGTAGCTACAGTGGGATTGAAGAAAGCTAATAACAACATTTGGGTTTGTAATGGTTGGCAGGATTTCATTGAATACCATTCTATCCGTTATGATTATTTTTTAGTGTTCAGATATGAAGGAAATTCAAGCTTTCATGTTCTTATATTTGATAAGACTACCACTGAGATTCAATATCCACCCAGCAAGAACTGTAAATTGGAAGATCATTAGGTAGAAATAATAGACTTAGATGAAGATAATACAAACATATCACGAACGTGATTTGCCCAGAACACATGAGTCTAAGAAAATTTTGTTACCAAAAAATTTTTGTGTACATAAAGACGAAGACGAAGAGAGAATGAGTGGTTAGTCTAGTTTGGATGAGTTTGTATGTAATGTATCTATATAAAGTAGTACAGTAGCAGAACTAAGATACACGGATACAAGTATATGATACAGCGACTCACAGTGTCATATCTATGAATTATTCGTATTAATAATCATATGCATGGTTGGTCTGTGGGATTTGGATGAGTCTATATGTATTGAATCTATTAAAAATTCGTACAAGTAATGTGCAATAAATCTAAGTTAGGTGATGAGTGTTATGTGGGTAACATTTTAAATTACACAGTCAAAATATAGGAAACATCAGCATATCTAAGGTTTTTCCTACACTACAAAGCAGAGGACATTGTCCAACCAAAGCAAAAGAATCATACGTAGCAACAAAGAATAGGAGGGAAAAAATGAGCTAGTGATTTCATATACACTTGGCCAATCCATTGAAAACATTGCAACATACTAACATAGCAATTTAATACATTACCAGTTTCATGTCATGCATGGTGGAAGGGAGTATTATTTTGAACAAATGTGAGTGTTTACACCTTGATGGTGATGGTCCCAGTTGGTCTGTGTGGTTTCGATGAGTCTGTATGTATTGAATCTATGCATAAATATTCATATTAAATTTTCATATGTAGCAACAAATAACAGCAGGGGAAAAAGTAGAAACTAATTTCATATAACCTTAGCCAAAACTAATGAACATTTAATCTTTAGATTTCCAAAAGTTTAACGTACATAATCATCATTTGTCAGACATTAAGAACAACAGTTTGTCTTCCATAAAATGTGTAGACATTAACAACAACGTCTAATGTTCGTAGGTAGAAATTTTTCAAAATCATCATTGCTTGAATCTAAGAAGTCTGAAATATCTCTATCATCATCTAACGCAATAATTTCATTAATAGACTTCATGGCTCGCTCTTGCACCTTCCCCTTTAGATGCTTCCTAGCTTTTTGGATTGCGTGAAAACAATCTAGTCGCCTTTGCATTTGATTGTTCTCTTGTTGAAGGCGAGCAAGTATGTTGGCAGGTTCATCTCTAGGTAACTCGGCTGAGCGTGCCTTTGGAACTCGTAACCCATGCCATCGACAATACACCTCCAACTCACACCTTTTCTCGTATAGGGTTAACCGTGGTGGTTCTGATACGGTAAACTCTATTGCGGTGCTATCTGTACTTAGTTTTGTAGGTTTGCCAACCATGATGTGCCCGACGCTTCCAAGACTCTCATACGTGTATATTGGCATATTGACGAAATCTCTCTTCTTTCCAACCCATTTTCCTCCATAGTGATCTGTGTATGTCTGTAGTTGTTGATCTGCTGGAACTTGTGAAGATCCACATGTTGAAGTAGATCCAAACTTGTTTCGCATTTTACGATTTGACGTTGAGGCATTGCGACTCATAGCTTAGTCAATCTATGAAGTTAGTGGATAGAAAGAAGATAATTATTGTGGTGCATTTATAACCTCATTTCGTGGTCCAAGCATTATAATTTCAGTTATTAGGGCTTGTCATGTCAATACAGGCTGGAAAAACACTATATGAACAGGATTTTAAATGTTCCCAATGTCTTGTGTCTAGATTCATGTGGGGACCACACTAATTTAAATATGAAATATAATAAATTTTCCTCCATCCGTCTAAATTTAACCGGGATTGTAATTACGTTCACCTTCACATAGAAGAGTCACAGTGAAAGTTAGTTGTGCTCAATTTTTTTTCCCTTTCTCACACTCGCGTATTTTTAGGTTCACCTCCCCTTCTACAACAATCAAAACCCAAAATCGTTCCTCTCCTACCCAATTTTCAGTAACATGTTCCCAGTTACCGCACCGATTTAGGCACCTTAACATACAGATCCCGTCTTCATTTTCGTGTATAACCATTTCACCATCAAATTCTTGTATAATCATTCCAAAATTCGTAAACACATTAATATTATGTATTGTTATTTAATATGATACTATGAACTAGTAGAAATCACTTTATTATAAATAGTAACTGAAATGTTATAACACTATTTAAAGTAAATATATATATATATATATATATATATATATATATATATATATATATATATCATACTGACATATTGGTTGAAATCTTTTCGAAAGTAGGCAAAGATTAGGCAACACTCTTGGGAAACATTAAGTTAAGGTATAAAAAACTATTTTCTCAATTTGTATCTACTTATTTATTTCCCTCTATATAAATTATTTAATCTATTAATTTAATTTTTTCCTTTTTCTTAATTAGTTGTAAACGCTTGAACAAATTAACAGAAAGCAAACTTGTCCTCCAACAAATTCAATTGACCCCATTTTTCAATCACCCAGCTCTAGTACACGACAAATAAAAAACCCTAATTTTTCAGTACTATGAAGGAGAAAATCCCGATGCGCTACTGATAGTGGGAAGCTAGGAATACTTTTTGAATGAAGAAGTTGTTGAAGGAAAAAATATAATTGAAAAACGACTCCATGTGATAATTTTATTGCAGCTTATATACATGGAATCAGGCTACTTTGGCAGTCAAATCGTGGAGGCATTGATAACCTTTTGGAAGCATTGGCTTTGAAATTGATAACCTCTTTAAATGATGAACATGGGAAGCAGTGGCTTGTAAATTGACGAAATATGCATCGACACGTAGCTGCATGAATAGCCTTGTATCAAATTCCAAACTTTCAAGCATCCCACAAAATTGGAGTGGGACATTGGAACCGATATCAACCTTATCCTTACAGTTATGCAAAATTTGTAGTTACGTGCAAAAGATGCTCAATCGACCTTAAAATGTTTAAGCTGGTGAAGAGGCTTCTTTAACCCTATTTATTTTATTTCTTTTCCCTCATTGTAGCATCACTTAAATAATAAGATGCAATCTTCTGTTTTTTTATTAATTGTTTGTTAAGCTTTGCAAAAGTTTTACAATTATGATTTCCTTAATGGTTTGCCAAAAGGAACGATTAGCAACTGTAGACAATTGAAAGCGTAATGAATTGTTATCCTTGTGATTATCAAAAATTTGTACTTACATCCCATTGAATATGAAAACAAAACTAAATTCCTTTTTAAGATTTCAGCTATACTCTCATTTCATCCCAAAAAATTTGACTCATCTGCATTTTCTAATAAAGTTTGCTAAATGAGAAATTAGAACCTGATGGAATTAAATATGAGTGCAGCGGAAAATAAGTTTTGAACGGATCTACTTCATTCAATATTGATAACATGTGTAAAGTAAATTTCAGAATTATGAGAACAAGAGATCGTACCTTGAAGCGATGAGTTTCAAAACCGAAGATTGAAGCACTTGGGAATACTCTTAATCTTCACTCCAATTCCACTAATCGCCCAAGATGTGTGGTCTCTCAAATTGGTAACAAAGGGATAACTAGTGAGTACCAAAAACTCACTTCCACACCACTACAATGGTGATTTTCTTACCCAAATGTTTCTGTACGTTTTTCCCTTTGTATCTAACCAATATATCTAATTGGGCTGGCTTTTTGGGCCTTACCAATTGGGCTTAAGTGTGTGGCTTGGAGTGGGACCAAAAGGGACCAATAAGACACTAGCTCCAATGGGCCTTGGGCTTTTCTGTCAACTCTTGACAAGTCCAAAGTTACCATTAACTATATTTAATACCACTATATAAATATAGTTGCACTCTAGGTCTTATCTATATATTATATCCCAAGACTTTATTATACATGCAACCCCTTCATAAAATATTCGTAGTAATACAAAGTCATTAATATAGACTGCCACTTTGTAAATTACTACATCTTTATCCTTGAGTGCCCGGTTTAATCCTTTAATGTTATTCATTACATATTTATGAAATCCAATTCCATAAATATATACTTTAGTCTTACTAAAGTGGTTAGGCCTAACTCTCTGAATAACAAACCCATTAAACTTATCTCAAGGGAATACTTTATATCTCCGTTAAGAGATTATGAATTCCATCTTAAGAATACATGTTCCATCAACACTTAATGTGGCTGCCCAACATACTGAGGTTTTGACCATTAATATAGATCTCACTCCTGATATATCAAAGCAACCTACACCTTATGATCAGGTCCATTATTCTCTCTGGATTAAGAGTTCATGCAAATACAAGTCATGAGATTTATTATTCTTTTGACAGTCCTTAGGCAAATAATAAATCTCATGGCGGTCCAGTTCAATATGTCTTAACTCTTAAAACATATTAACACATCAACTAGAAGTCTCCACTTCCATGATCAAGACAAATCATCGTAGTTGATATGTTATAGTCTTCGTAGATGAAATGCCCAATTTCATCACCGACTACGAACTATAATTCTGAGTTTACAAAGAACTTGTGATTTATATCTTCTGTGACTCTTCACATAAATCACATACTATGCATCTCATGGACTATATGATAATGTCCGAATATTCATGTCACCATTATTTCAGATAATAATAAAACAAATTTATTAAACATAATATTAAGTCATACATAATGTCTAACACAATGTCACACTTAATATCATACATAGCATCTTACAATAGGTTTTAAGGGCACCAATCCTAACAGAACCATCATTTGTAACTAAAAATCTTTGCATTTATACATCTAATCTAGCAAACAATAGTACTAAACAATTAAGCAAAATGTTTCTTGTCCAAAGCATATTTCATGTATATTACTAAAAGCTGAAGCGTAGCATTTAATGCTGCTGCTCTCACGTTGCGCCACATCAGCTGCGACGTCCTTTTCTTTAAAAAAAATAATGTTTTCTTCAATTTTAAAATGGTTTTTAAAAAAATTCAACTCTATAAGTCCTGGAAAATTATTAGGTACTCCCGGAGTATCATAAATGCGTACTCCCTCCTCTCACATGAATGGCGGGCCCCACCATGTATTTAATTAGTGGGACCCACCATTCATGTGAGAGGAGGGAGTACGCATTTATGGTACTCCGGGAGTACACAATAATTTTCCATAAGTCCTAGCCCTATAAATGCAACTCACTAGTTTTTTATTTAGTTCCGCTATCACCCGATAATAAATTTGTATAATTAATTCAGCCCACCTCTTATTTATTTAGTACCACTCAGCCCAACCCAAAGCCTTTTCAGTTCAGCTTAAAGGAAAAAGAAATTAAAAATACGAAACGTGCAAGCCGGTTTGGAAGAAAGGGAAAAAAAAAAAACAGGGAGGCGTTCAGGGTGTTGCGTGACCAAAAAGAAAGGTGAGTAGAGAGAGAGCTTGAAGATTGTAACGTAGAGGGAAGCTTAAAGGGAGGGGGGGGGGGGAAAAGAAAAAAAAATTTATAGCCTTCAGGTGAGAAAACAGAGAGTTTTTAGTTCAGCTTAAAGGAAAAAGAAATTAAAAATACGAACTGTGCAAGCCAGTTTGGAAGAAAGAAAAAAAAAATCAAAAAGGGAGGCGTTCAGGGGTTTGCGTGACCAAAATGAAAGGTGAGCAGAGAGAGAGGTTGAATATTGTAGTGTAGAGGGAACTTAAAGGGAGGGAAAAAAAAACGTTGAAGCCTTCAGGTGAAAAAACAGGGAGTTTTCAGTTCAGCCTAAAGGAAAAAGAAATTACAAATATCAAATGCGCAAGCCGGTTTGGAAGAAAGAAAAAAAAAATTAAGGGGAGGCATTCAGGGTTTTGCGTGACCAAATGGAAAGGTGAGCAGAGAGAGAGCTTAAAGATTGTAACGTAGAGGGAAGCTTAAAGGGAGGAAAAAAACTATGTTGAAGCCTTTAGGTGAGTCAATTGAGAGTTTGAAAGCTACCCACCGTCATGCTCTATCGTTTCGCAATAACGGTTGCCTATCTGATTTCGTTCCTCCCTTTATTCCTTTCCACACGGTTTATAAATATTGACAAAACCTCCCTGCTTTAGCTGAGGTATCTCTACATCTCAATTTTTTTTTTTTTGGTGCAAAACTTTTATACTCTATTTATATATATGAGACCTTTTTTTTTCGTTTGTTTGTGTTTGTGTTTATATTAGATGAGCATCATTGGCATGCCATTGATGTCTTTGTGAGATTGCCTGAATGACAATTCAATAGTGCTACAATTTTACAGCAAAAAAAACTATTTTATTTTACTTTGGTTTATTTGGAAATTTCTCGGATCTCATTTTTTTAATGTGTTGTGGCTTATTGGAAGAATGTAAGACTCTGAAGTAGCGAAGTATAAAGTGTTGGTGGCACATCTCAAATCACCTTCCAACGTATTTCAACATGTAAGATTCCGTTTCTTGAATTGATCAGATTGTAGTTGTCATTAATACATCCATTGTATACTACATCATTTAGATTGATGTCCACTTCCAACAATTGATATTAGAATCTTTGCAAATTATTTTTGGTGTTTCAATTTTTGCTGTCAGCTTTCTGCATAATTTTACTGCATAATCCTTGGCAGCCAAAAACAGTTTTTTATTTTATAATCATTGTGGAGATATGAATACCCAGAAACTTACATTAGCTTTAGAGAGGACGGGAAAACCAAATCCAAAGTTACAGAATCAGACTCACTTGAGCTGAAGTAAAATTAAGCAATTGAATTGGTTATAAAAAAAAAAAAAAAAAGTCACACACACGTACAAAATGAATATGAGAAAATTTAATATTTGTGAAGGCAAGTTTGGGAGAAAATTGTAATCCACAAATATGATGTTCAACATAGTTTACTTTGTGGCCAATTATTTTATGACTCTATCATAAGAATTGGCATCTACTTATTGAGACAAAAAAAAAAAAAAAAAAAAAAACAAAAACAAAACAAAACAAAAAAAAAGGAAAAAAATTCCATTTGCATCAATTATATGCTCATATTTTGAAGTTCTTTTGGAATTTCACAATTCAATGCAACATTAGCCTTGGATAAGAAAGCAATAAGCAAGAAGTGTGGTTCGTAAGTGATTGGAGGGAGAGGAAGCTCAGTTAAAAATAATTCAAATCATTTTATAGATTGCAAGGAAAACAAGTAGGGAACTCAACATTGGTTTGTAAGTTTTGAATTACCCTTACCCTTACAGTTTCAGTCTCATTTAATGAGCAACTTCTATGTCAAATTCAATTTGCAATTTTGTTTTTAATTATTACTTTTCTGCTCCATAAACAACGTTACATACATTTTCGCTCTTTTAAGGGTAATTGACATCTTTGAAATGTAATATCTTTTTAACTTTTGTTATGGATGTGTAGTAAATGGCTAATCCCAGTATGATCCTTTCATCGTAAAGTAATTATATCCGAAATTTCAACTCTTTTTCACTTTTGTTATGGATGCGTAGTAAGTGGGATTTTGTAAAACGTGTAGTTTTTCTTTTTTCTTTTTTTAGTTTTAAATAAGGATCGGGTCACACCAATTCCCCACCTTCATCTTTTAAATTTCCCTAAAAACAAATTTAGCCTTTTATTTTCTTGGACAATCACATATGTTAGTGCCTAAATATAAGGGTATGGATGGAGAAGTGGAAACATATATATATGTTTGGATAATAAGTGATATGAAATAGGAAACAGAGGTGTTAATTATTAAAATAAATCTATATAACTTCTCTTTAACTGTATAGACGTGTATGAGTACGGCAAATATAATCTATATAACTTTAACTGTAAAGGCTAGTATCTGTTTACTCTACTTTTATGATATTTTTTTCTTTTTTTGGTATATCCATTGCAGAACTAATCAATAATGCAATGACGAGGCAGGTCCCTTTCTGTTATCATTTCAATGACTGTAGGTTTTCTTCAAATATGCATATGTTATTAGTTAGGTTACCTTATCCACATTCCAGTTAAAGGAAAAAAAACAAAGAAAATGATCATTCAATATAAAATTAAAACCATGTTTGTGGACCTTGAAGAGTAAATATAATAATATACAAATACTGGTAAATCACATTAAATTACTTTCATATAATCTACGCGATCGATACAAAAACAACTCTCCCCCCTACACTACAATCCCTACTTCCCCTGTCTGTTATGCTTTGCCAAAGGCAAACATTGAGGGTCAGAGGGTGGAGGAGGTGGAAAAGCACTGATATACTCTGAAAACTCCGCTCTCAAAGCAGCAACCTCAGCAATAAGCCCATCTAAAAGCTGTCCATGAGTTGCTTGAGTTGTCATAAAGGTCTCCATCATAGTACGAAGAGAGCGAGGAGGCGGAATGGTGGGCTCCGCAGCTGCGCTGTCAACATGTACCTCATCGTCACCATCGTCAGTAACAGCAGTTGTAGGATCAACAGGACTCTCCTCAGCATGAACATTTCCAGTAGTGGACTGTAGTCGTGGTCTTTTTGATGAACCAACACTCAGTCCAACATTCTTCTTTTGTGCACTCCGCTGTTTGAGAAAGGTGGCTCCTATAGGGGCTATGATGTGGATCAACTCTAGGGAAGGAAATTTTTCTAAGTGTAAATAGTCTAGAACGTTATAGACAAAAACTGGAAAGAATAGACCATGCTTCTTACACTTACTCCTATGCGCCTCAACAATCGTTTAAATGAAAAGGGATGGAAAACAGATAGAGGCACCAGTCACAAGGGCGTACAAAAAGTAACATCTCTCTATAGGAATAGTATGGACATGGGAGATGGGGAAGATGTTGTGACAAGCTATCCTAAAGAAGATATAATGAAGCTCGGTTAACTCACTCGAGTTAATTCTTGGGTTAAATCCCCATGTCACTGATCTTCCGCAAAGAAGAGTCATGACATCAGATATATTAGGCCGCTCCGAGTATGGATAAGTAGGTCTACTAATAAGAGGTACATCAAGAGCCTCGGATACATCATCCTTAGTTATGATGAAACTTTGACCTCGAATCCAAGTACCCAGATCACCATTAGAACGGATATGGAGATTGGAATAGAACTCTCGAATTAAGGCACCTGGAGAGGGTTGTACAACTTTACACAGAGACAACTAGTTCCTACACTATAGATTCCTATGGACAGAAAGAGGTAATTTTTCTAGATTGATTTGTCGTTCCGGCCAAATATTCCAATGCTGAATTACATTTTGAAACCTTTGCTCGTGGATTACTGTTTCAAATCTTATTTCATCAAACGCAGTTGCAGGCTTAGATGAGGAGGCAGACACTCTTTTGGCTTCGGTTTTAATGGTTTTAGACTTCTTAGGAGCCATGGTCTACTAATCTATAGAGACGGAACAAAAGCACAATAGAAAACCAATATTCAAAATTGCGTTAGAGACACATAAACCAACAAAATACATATGCATGAGGAATAGACTGCATGATGCATGGATACAATTGGGGCATGAATGAATGTGTTGAAATGATCAATTTCCTGGAAATATATGAACATTGACCCATGTAGTCAACTTATTTGAAAAACATGCAACACCCACACTATACATTGTGCAGCGGGTGTAATTTCAAGCAATTATACCCAATTCAACATAACATGCTAACCCACCAGTGACTACCAATCCATCAAATTGGCAATGTTTATCAATTTGACCCAATTATACCCTATTCTACAAAACCCCAATATGAGCTGTTATCAAAAGATTGGGGAATGAACCAACATGCATACCCAGATGTGAAAAAACCCAATATAAATGATACAGAATGTGTCACCAACATGCATAAACAACAACTCATAAACCATTTCAGATCAAAACTAGTCCTATTCATCAGAATCCCCAAATTCCCAATATGAATACATGAACCCAAATTTCCCATTTTTCACAAATCATGAGTTCTTTGCAACTAAAGGGTACAAAACGTGTGTACAACATCCATTCAAAAAAATCCATTACATATTTCACGTCAAAACACCACACCCATGAAAATCCCTAAATTCCATATGAACACATGAACCCTAAATTCATGTGTTCCTTTACAAAACAGTTATGTTTATGTAATTAAATGGTACAAATCGTATGAACAACATGCATATGTAAAAACCCATGACCCATTTCAAACCACAACACCCAAAATCATGAAAATCCCCAAACTTGCAAAGTTTGAAATTTCAGCAAAAGAGGGAGAATAATGCAGCATTTTCCTTTAATTTGAATGGAAAGCAAGGGTAAAAGAGTCTTACTACAGGTGAGGATCGATGTTTGCAGTGGGAGAAGTCGCTTTCGAGCCTGACGAATCGAGAGCAATCGAAGTGCTACTTCTAAAAACAACTGAGGAGTCGAGTGCAGCAATCCAACACCAGAAATAAGACTGACTACTGTAAATATTCCAAATCCACATAACTCGATAATACAGTAAGCGAGTTATATAATACTCGCTTAGTACAAAATCGAGTTCTATAAAAAACTAACCGATCCAACACCAATCGTTTAGCAATCTATTTGTACAGAGAAGTTTGGCTGGAACTGATGTTTTTTTAGTTGGATCGACGGCCATTCGACTGATCAGAAGGGAGGGACATTTGTCAGAAATACTCGACTACAGGGGTGTCGAGTATTATAGAACTCGCTTCTTTTAAAACCGAGTACTAACTTTAATTTTGAAACTATTAACTTCTCTTTAACTCCTCAAGTAAAAATATCCACATTTTATTATATTTTGTTTAAGTTGTCATGTTATATCCTCAATATGCAGAGCATTCCTCAAATGATTATTACTCTTTTGATTTCGTAAGAAATTCAATGGAACTCAACGGATAGGTTGTGCCACTCGATCATTTTGTTTACATTTTCCCTAACTGATAAATGGCAAATACCGTTTTTTTTTTTTTATTTTCTTTCTGTCATCTGAAAATTCTTTTCAATTTTTATGTTGCATTATATTCAAGCTAGATTATTTCTTATAATATTCCCTTGCTTATTTTTAATATTTTGTCATTTGATAGTACAAGTTAGGATATAGATAATTCTAAGTATATTTTAGTAACCATTCAATTTGATTATCCAAACACTTTAGTATGGAGATATTGAAATAACTTGTTCTGAAACATTTGGAAGGGTTAATCCTAGATGCTGAACCATAATCTTCTTTGTCATACACTATCATATATATGGCCGCAAGGATGAAAATTAGAAAACATTTTTTATTATTCAGACTTTGTTTACTTTATGAGATCCGTATACATACTTGGTCATGACATTGTCAAAAATATTAGTTTCAAATGTAACTAAGAATAACCGAGTAACAAGCTGTTTGATTAGAATAAAAACAACCTATTTACTTAAACAATAAACTTAGCTCGTATCACCTGTTATCAACTCTCTAACACATAAATACATAATTCAACCATAAATCAAGTAATAAAAATTCATCCCCATCAACAAAAGCAAATACTTATTTCATTAAACCATAAAGAGTCAACTTACTAGTCCAAAAGGTTCCACCCTCCATACTATCAAATTTAACAATATGTCAAAGTTCCATAATTCATACCCTGAAGATTATTACATAGAAAAATAGTTCGACTGATCCAACAACTAAAAGACATTACAGATTGGGGCAATAAAAAAACCAATGTGATTACATGGCATATCAAATGATCACTGATTACGCGCCAGGATCATCCCGATTTTGACGGTTCCATTGAAGACCCCCCGCCTTCCTTGTGCTCATCATCGTTGATATTCATGCTCATTTTATCTCCAGTGACCTCTTCCAAATGTGATTGTGCTACATCAAATAAATTGTTTCTCACCACATTAAAAAGTTATCTATGAAGCAGTTATAATTTTAAATAAGTCATTTGCATAGTACTAAGAACAAAATTTACTATCAACAACTGGTAGTGTCTACTGTCTACCAAGTCTGCCAACAAAATCTATGAACTATTACATTTTGAATATGCATGAATATAACTTGTGTTACATTGGTCAACCATACCATCATGCATCATTCAACTCAATTTATTCCATTTAAAATCTCAACAATATTGTGCATATTCTATATGTTCTAATTTGATAACTCAAATCCTTTGTCAATAAAGCAGCTTTTCTGCCATTTAAAGTTTTATTACACCTTGTCATGATTACTATTTAAAGGATTGAAATCTTGACATTTTATGGGAAATCCATAACCTTTTTCACATATATGTTATTTTAATTTTAAAAAATCATCATAAAACTTAGAACTCATTGAATCAACATATAAATAAAAATATCCCTTACCTATATCTGCCCCTGCAGAAACAGGAATGCGCAATGGCACATCAAATTTCCTTGGACAAGCCCACTCCAAATGGCGCTTCATATTTTCAATAACATCTGCTCCGGCAGCAATAAATTCCTTTCCACACTTCTTGCATTTGCATTTCCAAGCAGTTGAACTCCCCCTCCTTTGGTACACTTTGAGCTCAGTCTTAGCCTTCTTTGCCAGAGGCAGTTCAGCCACTTCATCAGGTTGGGCATCTAATTCAATGTCTTTTCCTTCACGCTTAATGGCAGTAGGAATCGTCTTATCACTTTCCATCTAGACCAATTTACAGAAAACTGACTGATAAGGAATTTTGTAATTCTACGAACAATTAAAGAATGAGAAATGAATTTCAAAACACAAGAAAACAAACAAATCTACTATTACTACTACACAGCCAACATTACGGTGATTATGGATCTTCAATTATACCCAATTAAGATGTCAGAAACATGAAAAACTTTAGAAGAAGTCATAGAGCCAAGATGGGAACAACAGAAATGACCAAAACGTTAAGCATTCTCTGTAGTTAATCAAGCAAATCACCATGCGGACAATCTTTACCCATTCATTTTATACAACAAATAAGACCTCTTATCCCAAAAGAATCTCTCACCTCACCATAAAGTACATTATACCTTTTACTTCTACTATAAATCTGAGTCCATTACCAAAGTTCTAACTAGTTTGTTATTGATAGTATAAATACTTTTTCAGTAAGATAATGCTACTAAAGAACTAGTTATATGAAGTTTCGAAAACATTGGCAATGCATTAATCATCAACCAACAACATGTTTCTTAATACTTTATTTATTCAATTGTGAGGATATTTATGAATTCTATTTCTAATTTTATATGTGCACTGATATTATGTTCATTCGCTACACAATTTAATAAAACTTATACGTGATACAAATACTCATTCCTAATATAATCAAAGTTATATTATCTTGATCATTAGCGTGCCACTTGAAAATTAAAACTTTACTCGAATTGTGCATGTATAATAAAGTAATCATCTTAATAATTAATAAGCCACATGGCACTGACACAACATATATAAAACTGTTACAATGTTTCACACATTATGTTAATTACTTGACAATGACACAACATAACATATAATACTAACTTTTATTACATTAAATGCAACATATGATATATTATCCCCAACTAATTTAAAGTAATTCCTGTTAATTTTGATTTTCTTCAAATTATTTGTAATAGATCTTTAATTGAGGTCAAATTATAAAATTATTTATGAAACTGAGGTATAAATCATTTGTTATTTTAGTAACTATGTGAAGGTGATATGATAAATTAAATATGTCATTTACAAGTGACATAAATTCCATCTAATAAAACCTCCATCGAAACATTTCAAAAAAAACAAAAAAAAAAATTCGTTAAAAAAAAAAAACAAAAACGCAATCAACGTCATAGCAATTAACAACATAAACGATCGGATGTACAAACTACGAAATTTGAAGATGACATACAAAGGAACTTCAAACTAAATTATAAAGCAAGACCCAATTATTTTAAAAATCAACATAAAATGACTAACAGTGGGAAAAGTCCACAATTTATTGAAAATTTCATACCTTGATAGTGGATTCGGTGGTTCAAAGCTGAAGACAAAGAATAGAGTGCAGGGAGAGTATTTAGGAGAAGCTAAATTACAAGGGACGGCTAGGGATTTGAGGGGAAGAGGGAGTAGAAGGTTCAGAGACATATTATGTTCTTTGTTTATAGTGTACAATAAATCTTTGATGGAATGGATGAAACACGACGGTTGGAGTTTTCAGGAGAAGAAGAAGAGTCACAGATAGAGTAGACGACGGAGACAAAGAGACACAAGAGATTCACTGCACTAGAGGCCTGAGGTCTGGTTCTGAAGGGGTGACTAAATTCGTTTCAAATACTCAATTACAAGGGTATCGAGTTATATTTATTTATTGCTCCACCTACAAAGCCGTGCTGGGCTTTATAGTACTCGATTCTTTTATAATCGGGGACCATACTCGCTATCTTTAAGACCGAGTTTAAGGATTAAGGACTTGGACCGATCGAAGACCAATCGCACAGCAATCGGTTAGTACAGATAAATTTGCTGGAATCAGGGATTTTTTCGATGGGTTGAAAAGATGCTGGACTGATCGGATTTTTCCTTATATAATACTCGAATACAAAGGTATCGAGTTTTATAATATATAACTCGCTACTTATGGCACCAAGTACTTATTGCTCGTGGTAATGACAGCCCTTCAAACGGTCATACATGTTACTCGATATTGGGAGTTTCGAGTTACTTAAAGAATACTCGATATTTCTAATACCGAGTTATGTGGAAAACTGGGCTTACTCCCTACAGACAAGTTGACCGATCGAAGACCAATCGCACAGCAATCGGTTTGTACAGATAAATTTGCTAGAATCAGGGATTTTTTCGGTGGGTCGAAAGGATGCTGGACTGATCGGATTTTTCCTTATATAATACTTGAATACAAAGGTATCGAGTTTTATAATATATAACTCGCTACTTATGGCACCGAGTACTTATTGTTCGTGGTAATGACAGCCCTTCAAACGGTCATACATGTTACTCGATATTGGGAGTTTCGAGTTACTTAAAGAATACTCGATATTTCTAATACCGAGTTATGTGGAAAACTGGGCTTACTCCCTACAGACAAGCTGACCGATCGAAGACCAATCGCACAGCAATCGGTTTGTACAGATAAATTTGCTGGAATCAGGGATTTTTTCGATGGGTCGAAAGGATGCTGGACTGATCGGATTTTTCCTTATATAATACTCGAATACAAAGGTATCAAGTTTTATAATATATAACTCGCTACTTATGGCACCGAGTACTTATTGCTCGTGGTAATGACAGCCCTACAAACGGTCATACACCTTACTCGATATTCGGAGTTTCGAGTTATTTAATAGTACTCGATAGTTTTAACACCGAGTTATGTGGAAAACTGGGCTTACTCGTTCTTTTGTTGTCACCTGCAGCAGTTCTATCAATTGGAGATTTATTACGGTTTTCATGAAGCAGCTATGCATTGCAATAACTTGTTGATTTTGAGAAGCTGGAAATCATAATAAACATATTACTTTACTGCTTCTACATGTTACATGTAACTGAGTTGTTTGCTTCATAAGGAGCTTAGTGAAATACCGCTTTAAAAAAAAAAGAAATCTTCTATATTGTACATAACATTAATGCCATTAACAAAGTGCATGACCACATAAGTACATAACAAAAGTACAGAACATAGTATCAGCTTCCAGGCAAAAAATGACCAATCTAACACTGTCTTCTCGTCATGAGACCGAGTTACTGGTGTTGTTTGGGGGCTTCCTAAGGCAGTAGGGATCATCCTGGCTGCACAACGTACGTCCGTTATCACCCATCCACCTTCGCTGCCGTACCTGCTGTAAACAGTTCAAATATGTTATAGACATTGGACCTATATAAGTTATTAACAAGCAACATATCCACAACAACGCTTAGATTCATGACTTAGGACGAATAACGTGACAAAACTATTGAACAACCTCATTTCACGACTCTCCAATGAGCATAATATGTTAAATACCAATTGGACTCATTTGCCTATCCATGCATGCATGAACACCAACGTAAGATAAATAACTACTCCAAATACTTACTATGGCAATAGAGAACAATTTACTACTACTTAGTTGTTAATAGTCACGTAACGATTTATATGACAAGAGTTGTTAACAAATGGAAGCTTTACCTATGTTGCAGCTCCACCACTTGTTGACTCTGCATTCCGAGTAGGACATGTTCTACGATTGTGCCCCTCTTGGCGACACAACCCACATCTTGATTTTGGTCCATTCTCGATCCATAAGGAGCTCGGCAACTCCCTATCATTATCATCCTCGTCCATCTCATTGCGGATACGTGTGGACTTTGGCCGACCTTTGTTCCGGATCAATCGTGGGTTGGGCATCACTAGTCTAGTTTCTTCTAGATCCGGCCATGCTAATCTATCTTTCAACAGCTGGAATATTGGTTCGTAGCTGTGGTACCTTTAAGTCACACTATAGCAAGGATCAATAAACTGTTGCGCATCGAGCTTATACTTAGCACAAATTGCTATTACGTGTGAACACGGGATCTTGAGCGCTTCCCATTTTCCGCACGTGCATGTCATACTCCGAAGATCAACCTTATGCGTGTGTTGTCCGCCCCCACCATTCAGAGGATTACCCGGTGTGTCAACCTGATATATCCGCGCTTGTGCGGACATCCGTGTCACCATATGGTCCTTTGCCTTCGCTTGATTTTTTTCAAACTTGGCCATGGCATACTTGCACCATTCTTGACCCGCTTCCAACTGATCTAGAGTGAGATTACGACGAGCGTCAAAGTACGAGTTCACTTTGAAAAAGGTGAACCGCACCATTGCCGTTATTGGCAAACTACGTGCACCTTTCAGTACTCCATTAAAGCACTCCGATAGGTTGGTTGTCATGGCTCCGTATCGACGCCCTTCGTCGTGTGCAAGTGTCCACTTTTGTTTGTTTTCAGATTCAAGGTACCTATGTGCAGCTGGCTTGAAATTGCGAATTAATTCCAGTGTGGCTTCAAACTTTCTGACTTGATTCGCACTTGCTGCCCTCCATACCAAGTTCTTCAACTCCGAAATTTTCCATTTTGTGTTCACATTGCTGACTACATGGCGGAGGCAGTACCGGTGATGGACCTTGGGAGGCTGCAACCAAGTCATACTTGTGTCATCAAAGCAGGCTTTTATCCCCGAATGTCGGTCAAAGATGATGCAAAGATTGGCCCGGTCTGTAATATTGGTCAACCATGCCAAGAACCATCCCCATGTCTACTTGCTCTCACTCTCAACAACGGCAAACGCGAGCAGATAAGCCTCGTTGTTAGCATCCGTTGCCATTGCTATCAACAACTTCCCCTTGTACTTGCCATAGAGGTGCGTTGCATCGATGCTTATCACCGGCTTGCAATGCTTGAACCCTTCAATACACAGACCAAAAGCCCAAAAGGCACAGTTAAACGTGCAAGTCCCTAGCACATTACGGTTGTCGCACTTCAAATGTGTCACTGTGGTTGGATCCGCATCTTTTAACGCCGCCAAAAACCGAGGTAATTCTGCATATGACACATCGAAATCCCCGTAAATGGCCGCAACCGCCTTCTGTTTTGCATCCCAAACCTTATAGTGAGATGCCCAATGGTCGTGCTTCGCATGCAGAAGACTACGCAAGGTTGCTATTGTTCTTGAAATGTCTTCCCGCACGTATGACTCAAGTGTGATGGCAATGAACTTCGAATCCATCATCCTTCCATCATGATCCACCTGGTGTGACGAGCAAGTGTGGGGACCCTTACATGTTGTGATCTCCCAGAACTTGTGCCTTTTGCTGTTGATAGCTCGAACTAACCACGGACATGCATCGTTTACACATGTTACAATCAGTCTCTCAGGGTCTGACTTCATGTACTTAAATTTCTTATTAAGCCCCACAGAGAACATGGTTAACGCATGTTGAACCGCAGCTTTATTCAAGAATAGCATCCCCTTGCTTGGTTCGTCCCCCGGCCTCCAACTCATCAGACCTGTTTCCAAGGAAGGTGATGGGTCATGAATGTTATCCCATGTGTTTGACGTGAACCTGTCAGGGTTGGGGTTTGGATTGGCGCAAGCATCCACATTGTTTTCAACTTACAGTTCATCTAAAAATTCCGGAATGTCCTCCGGTCCATCAGTATCAATGAACTCCTCGTACACATCTCGAGTGTCATCCATTTCAATTGCCTCATCCAAGTGCGTTTCGATATCTTCATTTTCTTCAGTATACCCTTGATAAACATTTTCGTCATACGTATGGATAGACCCTAACACTTCGGTGGCTTCAATATTGTCCATAGCAACCGCATTGCGTGGTCCAACGTTGTAGGGCAAAGACGTCTCGGGTGTAATTGAAGGGTGCTCAATGGTTACAGGAACTGAATCTTGCTCCCCAGCTCTACTAGCATACTGTGAACCACCGTCGACATTACACCCAACAGTGGCAACAGTTACATACAAGTCAGAACCTATGAATTGTGGAGCCCGCTTTATCACTCCCCACATTATGTCCACATCATGGTCACATTTTAACGGAATTGCATTGTAGAAAACTTGGGTACCCACCAGTTGCTAAGGAGCTCGAAATACAATGGAGATGTCATGGGAATCCTTGTCTAACCCCAGAGTTGACATTATCTTCCGCTTCAGCTTTCTCATGTGTATCCCACGTTTCACTTCAATAAGTGACTGCTTTAGGTTCGGACCTCGGTATGATAGCCCATGCGAATCATTAATATATGCCTCCCCGTCGTAGTAAACGTAGAAGTAATAAGGACTCATAACGGACCTGAACCACAAATAATAATAGTTGTATCATGCAAGTGTAATATTATGAAACCATAGGCTAACTATATATGCCCTATGTTTAGGTGTTCATGCAGCTAAACAAACCTAAGCAAATTATGCCAAAAAACCCATCTTGGTTATCTAAAATAAATACTAACAGAGAAAAAAGTATTGATGCTAAAAACATACTATGGAATAATCGTATGAGCTAGTCCATCAAACACCTAAATTCGAAAACAGCAATCAGTTCGCACAATGTGTATTGTTAATCAAATGAGAATTATGAAGCATTGCAAATAAGGGAAATAATTTGTAGTATGCAACATGTACTGCATTATTATGTTCAAATACGTGTATATTTTGCTGACAACAGTCACATAATTTGTGTTATCATAAATGGACTCATGCATCATTATGTTCAGATACCCACAATGAAGACCCACAACATTCAAAGAATTTGTGCTATGTTAAATACTATACCACATTATTATGTTCAGGTACCCCCCATTCTTCCCACAACATTATTATTCAAAATTTGTGGTCACATAACTGGATGGAATTCAGAATATATTATGTTCAGATACCCCCATTGAAGACCCACAACAGTCACAGAATTTGTGTTGTCTTAAATACTCAACCACAATTCCATGTTCAGATAACCCCTCCCACAGCAATCACAGAATTAGTGTTATTTGAATTTACTAGCCTCATGCACTATTATGTTCAGATACCCCAATTAAAGTCTCATAACATTCACTGAGTTTGTGTTGTTATAAATGGTTAGCAGTTGTTACCTATCAGGTGATATGTTGACAGAATGGGGAAGACAATGACGTTACGAAAAATAAGTGCACTTGATGAAGTTGGTCAGTTGAAGTTGAAACTGGCAATAGAAGTTGACACAATGGTAGAAGGCACAGACCAGTCCACGTTCAGAAGGCTCCCGCATGAAGAAGTAATGGCAAATGGTCAATGCTCCCATAAGGTGGGGGAGGAAATGACAAAATCCACAACAGTACTTGATTTTATGTCAAGCGAGTTTCAATAACTCGGTTATACAGAGACCGAGTACTATTAAGGCGTCGTACATTTGGCAGTAGAACTCGATTATATGGATATCGGGTATTATTTACTTCACCAACAGCGTAGTTGGCCGTTGGGCAATATTTATACATACTCGTCTTTGTGTTAATCGAGTTATAAGTAACAGTACTCGATTTACTCATAGTCGAGTATTATACGCTTCATATAAAAAGACAGCTTCCTTTCATTCTGCTTGGGGTTTATGAGGAAAACAGTCAGGGATGGAGAAGACAAGCCTCATTTGCTTCTAAAGGTAACATGCCAACATGTTTTACTATTTTAATTGTACAATTATTTACCACTATACAATTATAGATTATGCAACTGTTTGTCAGATCTTGGAATAAGCAACGTGCATGTTAGTTGCTGTAGTCTACTGGCACCTGTTGGTAGAGCGACATGGTACATGTTTTACCTAATAACTCAGATTCAGAACTTGGTAAGTTCTAACTCCAACACAGCTCATGCGGTTTTAACGTACAATGCTATTGTGTTCCTCTTTTAGGGCGGCAAATACTATGTTGTTTTTGTTGGTCGTGCTCTTGGCATATACGACAATTGGGCAGAAGCAAGTAGCCAAGTTCATAAGTTCGCAAATGCCAAACACAGGTCATACAAAGATCGACGAGAAGCAGAAGTTGCATACATGGAGTTCATGCAACGTAATGGTAGGAATGTGCAGTATGGTGCTTCCCCATCGTGGACATCTCCTACCATGTCGACATCAAGCCCAGGGGGGACGTCTCAAAGCGAAGGAACCAACTATTGCGATGGAGACGTTAGGAATAGATTGTTGAGGTATCAGTTAGACGTTGCAATTGAGGAGCGTAATCATGCAAGGAGGATTGCAACCTTGAGCACTAACATGCTGAGTGAAGTGGTATCCCATGTTATGGGAGATGAAGTTCATGATTCGACACAACAAGGAAGCGCAAACTGAAGGTGAAACTATGGCTCCTGGTTATGGTAGTTATGAATCTAGTATTATTACCATGTGTGTTTGTGAGTGATATTGCCTCAAGTTTGCAGTAGATATTGGCTGTAGAAGTTGTTGAATAGCCTGTTTGGTTTCTCTAAGCACAAAGTTTAATTTGGAATATGTATTGACTTGTAATTGCTTGTACTCATTGTTAACATTGGCTAGATTGTTTTGGTAATTGTGCTTGGCTTTGGATAGCCTATAAGTACTTTGTCTATATCTTTGTGCCTAGAGAAAATAAACTACACTTGTTCTGAAGAAGTTGCGAAAATAATAGGCAATTGGACAAGTCATAATTTGACAAGTCATAACGCTTATGTAATATACCTCCTGCCTATTATGATTTTGCAGCATGAAATGAAGCCATCTTCAAACAGAAAATCCAGAAATGAACACCACCTAGCAACAGGGGCGGAGCCAGGGGGGGTCGAGAGGGGGCACATGCCCCCCCTGGCCCCACCCAAAAAACCTGTTAATATTTACTTAACTTCCCTTGATGCATTTGAGGTAAAAATAAATAGAACTATTATTAATGAAAAGTTATAAAACTGTAAACAAACAATCAACTGCTTGCATGAGATGATTGGGAGCATAGCCCACTTTTGCCATCTTAGAATATAAGCCCATCCTATATTAACATAATCCAATTCTATAAAAAAAAAAAATAAAAAAAATAAAAAAACAGATACCTTGTATGCGTGTCTAACTTATAACCCCATATTGTTTAATTTTTCTTCTCTCTTTCTTTGGTAAGTTTTTAAATGCATTTCTGGTATTGTAGTATAAATAAATGGTTAATAAATAGGATGGTTTTTCAAAAATAAGTTTGCATGTTAAGCTAAAATAAATAGATCTATAACATATAGCTTTACAAAAATAATAGAAATTTACATAAGTTGAACTTTATGTCTATCTAACAACTAAAAATCTTTCAATTTGTAAGTAGAGTTATAACGTTTTTTATAATTAAAATTTTAAAAGGATTATTCATGTAAATAAATTTCTAAATAGATAAATATAATATAATGAATATTTTATTTTACGGAAATTTTCTTGCATTTAAATATGGCTTAGCATACACATGAGTGAATTTTTATTTTGCAAATTGATCTCAAATACTATATGTATATGTTCGCTTGCATGTGTATAAATGTCCTTGTCAAATGTAATTTTTGCCCCCTCTCAACTACGAATTGAGTGAATTGAGTGAATTGTTATTTTGCAAATTTATCATAGTGCCTTAGTAGCTGTTCGAACATCTGTGTATAGAACCTAATGTATGCACATAATACTCATTCAACCGCTAGCTGTCATGTGTATGTGCAATATATTGGCTTCTAGTGACACTAACTGACTAATGAGACCAACTCACACCTGGAAATGCTGTATATCTCTTCAAGGGAGATTGGTACATGTATTCAACTCGAAAATATTCCACTTATTTAAATTGCAGACATTCGAGTTTCTGGTATATTAGTAAGTTGTTACAGTAGAATTGCAATGAAGGAGAAAGAAAATCCTTAACCATAACAAATCAAAATAGACAAAGATCATTTCCAGGGAACACAATGAAGCAAACTATCAAACTCACAACAAATAGTAATAGAGTACATTACAAGGGGAATACGATTAAGTTCCCATTCCAAGAATTCCATCAGTCACTTTCTAAACATTTTGAACAACTACTTCTTCGCCGCTGCAGGGGCCTTAACTGCCTTAGCATTTGCAGCCGGTTTTCCCCCACCCTTTTTCCTGGCTTCTGGAGCAACTACGACTTCTATCTCACTATCTTCATCATCATCATGAAGGTTCTGGTTAAACCTAACCTTGCTTTCCAACTTTTTCAAACTCCATTTCACGTTTGTTTAGTAGAAATTTCTGCACAAAATACAAAAATTGCAATTAATAATTGTTTCCCTCCCTAAGATATGGCCGAAATTATTGACTATCAGCTCTACTCTTTTGCTATTAGCATAACTGAGCTCACCTTTGTTTTCTTGTAAAATTCAAATCTTAAATGAAAAAATTCTTCAACAACTGCAGGAAGGAAAAATCAGAAACAGTAACTGTGTTATCATGGAAATTATATTGGAAAATCAATGTAAAGAACTCCAAAGTATCTCACATACTTTGCTCCGGGTTGTCATACTTCTTAGTCATGCCTCTTGGGTCAAATAGGTGCATATTAGTTGTGCTAATTGTAGTGGTTAGTTAAAATTTCTTCAGCAAACCACCTACTGATTGTGACCCTAATCAAGTTCTTAGGGGTCAAGAAGACATCAAATTCTACTGTTACGCCATCACAATTCATATCAAAGTCATGCAGCCAACAAAAATATAAGTTTTGATGAGAAACTGGGTACAACCACAAACATTGTGGTGGATAACATAATTCTCAAGGACTTGAGCAACTTTACCTCAATGAAGGGATCTTTGCATTCTTTATTACTAAAAGATATAGATTCCAGGAATTCCTTGTAATCTTGTGTCCATCTACGGATTGGTAGCTCTGTTATCCTTAGTGTCATGTCATGGACTACCTCTATAGTTCCACAAATAGTGTAGCTATTCCCTCCTTCCATTGCAACAGGCTTTCTCAACAGTTCCTTTAAACCATTTATACCATGGATCCATAGGCTCCATTGCATCACCTTGGTGAAGCACCTAACATTTGCTATTATGTCTCTTGCTTTGTAAGTAGGAACGTAAGAGCTCGAACCAGTCCCAATTCATTGACTACCATTGACAAGAACTGTTGGTATAATTGGCATGTACCTAAAATAACAAAAAAATTAAAGTATAAGCCTTATTTAGATATAGGAGTTCTTCCTACAAAATAGATAGAAGAATAGGGAAAAAGATACCAAGTTGGTTCAATTTGATTGCCCGTCTTCATTCAAGTAGTCAAGAAGGTCATCATCATCCTTATGGAACAGAAACCGCGTGATTGGAGAAAGCCGCGTATGGACATACCTAGCAATTGCATGATCTTTTCCTCCCTGAAATCAAACAAATCAGTTGTGAATTCAAAGATTAGAACTAAAAACGCATACTGAACTAGATGCAATATTTAAAGAGTGACACAAGGCATGTTCATCTCACAACCTTTCCAGTGCCAAATTGGCCATTTGGTTGAAGCAGGTTAATTTGTTGGAGGCCACATAGTCTTGTGCCATTCCGATGATGGTACTCGCAAGAATCTGCTCACCGTGATGATAAGGTGAATGCTTAGACACAACCAGAAAACTACGCAACAGACCTCTTGAAACAGCAGAAAATAATTTTCCTTTGGCCAGGCTTCATGCCATCAACCATGGGGGGAACAGACCTCTGAAGATCTGCCATTGAAAACAATATAAGCTCCTTGTTGACAAAGTCACTGTATTTTATGAGCTTGCCCGTCTGATCAAGGTGAGTACCAGCTTGCACATTCAGAAGATGTTATAGTAGATATATATTCATTCACTTTATCTAAAAACACAAGAAGAAAGCATGGAAAAACTTTGACCTCAAACTGCCTAAGCCAGCCCGCCCTCTCTTCTATCTTCTTCTTACTAAGTGCCAGCTCAATGGCCTCCCCATGCTGTTCATCTTCCCACTTATCACGTTCCTGTGTTTCTTAAGATTGCAAAAAGTACTCTCTTCCTTCCTTTGCTGTGCTTGTTCCCAACCCCTAAAAAGACAAACAAATCAATATGCAAAAGACAAAAAACAGATAATAAAATTAAAGGTTCTGTAATTGGTTCACATGTAACAAGTTTAACAATGCTAATATTTTAACTAGTTAACTGAAAATACCAACCTTCATAATAGGAGTGATAAACTCAATTAAGAAAGATGAAACTTTTAACATGATCATATATATGTTGGTTAAATCTGGTTTTGTATCTCATACAAAACACATAGCGGAAGCAACAAACAAGGATCTATTTCATTCATGATTGATAACTTGCATTATGTAATTTCAGAATTTAAGAACAAGATAGCGTACCTTAGTGCGGTGAAATTCAAAACAAAAGATTATCAGTACTTGGGAACACTTTTAATCTTCACTCCAATTCCACTTTACGCCCGAGAAGTGTGGTCTCTCAATCAGTTTCTAAGGGAGAATAACGAGTGGTTTCACTCATACATACACACCACTTCACAATGGTGTCAAACTTTTTCTCTAATGAAAATTCTGTATGTCTCTCCCTTTATATATAACTGATTATCTAATTGGGCCGGCCTATTGGGCCTTTCCAATTGGGCTTTAATGTGTGGCTTGGAGTGGGACCAAAAGGGACCAATAAGACACTAGCTCCAATGGGCCTTGGGCTTTTCTGTCAACTCTTAACAAGTCCAAAGTTACCATTAATTATATTTAATACCACTATATAAATATAATTGCACTCTAGGCCTTATTAATTAATTATATCCCAAAACTTTATTATACATGCAACCCCTTCATAAAATATTCGTAGTAATTCAAAGTCATAAATATAAACTGTCACTTTGAAGATTACTACATCTTAATCCTTGAGTACCCGGTTTAATCCTTTTAAGTTATTCATCATATATTTATGAAATCCAATTTCATAAATATATACTTTAGTAATTTCTTACCAAAGTGGTTAGGCCTAACACTCTGAATAACCAAACCCATTAAACTTATCTCAAGGGAATATTTTATATCTCTATTAAGAGACTATGAATTCCATCTTGAAAATATATGTTCCATCAACATTAAATGTGGCTGCCCAACATACTGAGGTTTTGACCATTACTTTAGATCTCACTCCTGATATATCAAAGCAACCTACATTTCATGATCAGGTCCATTATTCTCTCAGGATTAAGAGTTCATGCAAATATAAGTCGTGAGATTTATTATTCAATTGACAGTCGTTAGGAGAATAATAAATCTCACAGCGGTCCAGTTCAATATGTTTTAACTCTTAAAACATATCAACATATCAACTAGAAGTCACCACTTCCATGATCAAGACAAATCATCTTAGTTAATATGTTATAGTCTTCGCAGATGAAATGCCCAATTTCATCATCGACTACGAACTAAAATTCTGAGTTTACAAAGAACTTGTGACTTATATCTTCTGTGACTAAATCACATAAATCACATACTATGCATCTCATGGATTATATGATAATGTCCAAATATTCTTGTTACCATTATTTCAGATAATAATAAAACAACTTTATTAATCACAACATTAAGTCATACATAATGTCGTACATAGCATCATACAATAGGATTTAAGGGCATTAATCCTAACAATCTCCCACTTGCCCTAAAGACTATTGTGCACTAATCTAACTCCCATTCGCTCCAAATGTGACTCGAAGGTCCTTTGAGGCAAGGCTTTGGTAAAGGGATCTGCTAAATTATTTGCACTTTCAATCTTTGCAACCACCACATCTCCACGAGCAATAATATCTCTAATTATGTGATACTTTCTCTCGATGTGCTTTCCTTTCTTGTGGTTCCTTAGATCTTTTGATTGTGCAACTGCACCACTATTGTCGCAAAACAATGTGATGGGAACTTGTTCCATTCTCGTTACACCAAGGTCAGAAAGGAATTTCTTGAGCCATACAGCTTCCTTTGCTGCTTCACAAGCAGCAACGTATTCTGCTTCCATGGTGGAGTCCGCAATACAAGATTGTTTGACACTCCTCCAAGTTATGGCTCCACCTCCCAAGGTGAAAACACATCCTGATGTGGATTTTCTGAAATCTAGATCCGATTGAAAGTCTGAATCTGTATAGCCAATGGGTATCAAATCCTCACATCGATAAACAAGCATATAATCTCTCGTTCTCCGTAGATACTTGAGAATATGCTTTACAGCTTGCCAATGTTTTGGTCCTGGATTTGATTGATATCGGCTGACCATGCCAACTGAATAACAAATATCTGGTCTAGTACAAAGCATGGCATACATGAGACTTCCTACTGCAGAAGCATAAGGAACTTGTCTCATCATATTTTCTTCCTCTTGAGTCTTAGGCCTTTGGTCATCAGACAGAGGAACTCCATGTCTGAAAGGAAGCAATCCCTTCTTGGAGTTTTGCATGCTAAACCGTTCTAGAACCTTATCTATATATCCAGTTTGTGATAAACCTAACATCTTATTCTTACGATCTCGCCAAAGCTTGATCCCTAGAATAAAGTTAGCTTCACCTAAGTCCTTCATATCAAATTGACTTGACAACCAAACTTTTACTGATGACATTACCCCTACATCATTTCCAATGAGTAGAATGTCATCAACATAAAGCACTAGGAACATTACTACTTTATCTCGATGTCTTTTGTACACACATGGTTCATCAAGATTTTGTTCAAAACCAAATGACTTGATTGCTTGATCAAATCTGATGTTCCATGACCTAGATGCTTGTTTAAGTCCATAAATGGACCTTTTCAACTTGCATACCATATGCTCTTGGTTTTTTTGCTATGAAACCTTCCGGTTGCATCATATAGATTTCTTCTTCAAGATTGCCATTAAGAAATGCAGTCTTGACATCCATTTGCCAAATCTTATAATCATAATGAGCAGCAATGGATAAGAGAATTCTGATAGATTTAAGCATGGCCACTGGCGAAAAAGTTTCATCATAGTCAATACCTTCTTTTTGTGTATACCCTTTCGCCACTAGTCTTGCTTTAAAGGTTTCAACCTTTCCATCTATCCCTCTCTTTCTCTTGTAAACCCATTTGCAACCAACAGGTTTAATGCCATTAGGCGCCTTTACAAGATCCCAAACTTGATTGGAATACATGGAATCTAATTCAGATTTCATAGCTTTGACCCAATGATGTGCATCTATATCATTTATTGCCTCTTCATAAGTGTAGGGATCCGATTCAGCCTCTTCTGAGATAGCTTCATAAGTTTCTCCCAAACCTTTGAATCTTATGGGAGGCCGAACAATTCTCCCACTACGACGAGGCACTTGTGTACTAGACATCTCATGAGTAGTATCTTGCGGTGTATCTAATATAGCCACATCATCCCTAGTTTCATCCATTGGTTGTTCATTTACAGGTTCATTCATTTCAGCCCAAACAACTTTATTTCTAGGATCAAAATTATTCATATAATCATCTTCCAAAAATTTGGCATGTGTGCTAACAAACACTTTGTTATCTTTATGATTATAGAATAAATAACCCTTTGTTTCTTTTGAATACCCTAAAAACATGCATACTTCGGTTTTAGCTTCCAACTTATCAGACTTCCTTTTCAACACATGTGCTGGACATCCCCAAATGTGGAGATATTTCATACTAGGCTTACGCCCACTCCAAAATTCCTTAGGTGTGTTGGGAACAGATTTTGATGGAACCAAATTCAAAATATGCATAGCAGTTTTTAGTGCATATCTCCAAAAAGAAACTGGTAAAGTTGAGTAACTCATCATGGACCTAACCATTTCTAAAAGAGTCCTATTCCTTCTTTCTGCTACACCATTCTGTTGGGGAGTTCCAGGTGCAGTCAATTGGGATATAATCCCATTTTGAGTCAAGTAATCCTTGAAATCCCCAAGAAGGTATTCGCCACCACGATCAGATCGGATGGCTTTTATGTGTTTACTTAATTGATTCTCAACTTCAGCCCTAAACTCTTTGAACTTTTCAAAGGTTTCGGACTTCCATCTCATTAGGTACACATAACCATATCTTGAGTAATCATCAGTAAAAGTGATGAAGTACTCATAACCTCCTTTTGCTTGGGTTGACATAGGACCACATACATCTGTATGAACTAATTCAAGCAATTCTTGGGCTCTTCTACCTTTTGCATTAAAAGGTCGTTTGGTCATTTTACCTTCCAAACAAGATTCACAAACTGGAAATTCATCAAAGTCCAATGGCTCTAAGAGTCCATCTTTGATCTGTCTTTGAATTCTGTTTGGATTAATATGACCTAAACGCAAGTGCCAAAGATATGCTTCATTAGTAGAAGGAAACTTTCTCTTTAATGATTTTACATGAGAGTTATGATCTAATTCAAAATTGTATAATTCATGCTTATCAGGAGTTAAAATATAAAGACCATCCACAATATTGCCAGAACAGATAAACACTTTATCCTTCTTTATTACAACATTGTCTTTCAGGATAACATAATATCCATGTTTACCTAAATAAGTTGCAGAAATAAAATTCCTACGAACATTAGGTACATACAAACAGTCTTCTAATATTAAAACTTTAGATTCAAAACATAAATTAAACACTCCAATAGCTACAACTGGAATCCTGCTCCCATCAGCCAAGGTAAGAAACATTTCCCCTTCATTCAGTTTTCTGGTCTCCTGAAACCCCTGCAAGGATTTGCAGATATGATTAGTACAACCTGAATCCACACACCAGGAATCTGTGGGATTCTGTACCAAACATGTTTCAAGAAGGAATGTACTTTTCATACCTTTATTCTTGGCAGCCTTAAATATTGGACAATTCCTCTTCCAATGTCCTTTCTCACCACAATGGAAACACTTTCCTTTGGTTTTCTTTCCTTTGTTGGCAACTCCTAAGGCAACTTGTTTACCATCTTTCTTGGAGAAGTCTTTCTTCTTCTTCTTCTTACCTTTGCCTTTCGACTTAGGTTGAGAACTAGAAGCTTCAGCCATATGAGCATCTACACTAGAAGTACCGAGGATGCCTTCCGCCGCTACCAACTCATTCATCAATTCAGACAATGTATAAATCTTTTTGTTCATATTATAGTTAAGTCTGAATTCCTTGAATGATTCTGGTAGTGACTGGAGTATCATATCCACTTGGGATTCTCCATCAATATCGGCACCTAAAACTTCCAATGTATTCAGATTAGAGATCATCCTAAGACAATGCTCCCTCACTGAAGTACCTTCAGCCATTTTGGTATTATAAATCTGCCTCATAGTTTCTTGCCTTGCAGAACGGCCTTGCTCACCAAACATCTCCTTCAGACTAAGCATAATGTCCGAAGCTAGTTCTACATCCTGCATTTGATGCTGTAGAACATTTGAAATAGATGCTAGGATATAGCACTTAGCCATCTCATTAGATTTCTGCCAACGATCATATCGCTGTTTTTCCTCAAGAGGAGCATCTAATGATGGAAAGCTAGGACATGGTTGAGTAAGCACATATTTGTGCTCTTCAGCAGTAAGTACAATGTCCAAGTTTCTTTTCCAGTCAACATAGTTGGATCCAGTCAGTTTGTTTTGATTAAGTATAGCAACAAGTGGGCTAAAAGATGCCATGATTTTAAATCTGAAATAGCAAACATGAATATAATAAGAAAACTAGACATTATCAATTTAGCATATAAGCATATAATATGGAACCTTATAAAACCATAAAATAATATATGCAACGACAAACCAATCCATGTCTATAATTCCTTGGTAGCAAGTTTATTATAAACACATTAATTGATTGAGAACGATTCTCATTATTAGTGCTATCATGATAACTCTTATCATACACTAATAATATGCCGTATTAGCTTTAGCCTCTAAATGATAATGACATAGCTCCTTTGGGAGGTTAACATTATATTTAGTCTAGTGTACACCATTATCTAGAATCATGTGTAGCCACATTTCATCTCCCTTATAATGTTTAAACTTGTAGTACCATGGAACAAAACACCCTCCTTTGGGATCGCGAGGCATATACGCCAAGACGAGGTGCTTGTCCACACTACTTTAAACAGGTTAGTTCAATCTTGTAGTACTTGAAGTAAACACCCTCCTTTGGGATCGCAAGGCATATACGCCAAGACGAGATGCTTACCCTTACTACTATGAACCGATAATGGAGGCCGTGAGATCCAACCCTTGCATCTCTCTCCCACTAGATATTTTAAATTAAAGGTTTTTATGATCAAGAACCATATTAATGCTAGAAACCCTTGAAAACATAATCCTAATCTCATTAGGAATAAATTTCATTAAAGTATTTTAAAAAGAAATCAAAATACTTTATTCTAGAATTAATATATATAAAAATATATATAACGTAATAAAAAAATATATATATTACATTACAAACCCATATTACATTATATATAATATAATATATGGATTATTACATGTAATATATTATTATTACATTATGTATAATACATGGATTGAAGATGAAATAAAGAACTTGAATCCTTGAACCATGTGAATTCTTGATACTTATAATAGCATGACTCGGCATTTGATGCAATATATACATCCAAATCCAACCGGTGCATTAAACAAGGTTCATGCATGTGGTAGTTTAAAAAACGGTTACTACAAATGGTAGTTACAAAACCGTTCATGCACATTTAATAACAAAGATTACAAAAACCGAATATCATCTTCAACTTGAATCCATAATACAATTTGCATGCGATCAAGCATTTGCACTCCAAGCCAATATATATATATATATATATATATATATATATATATGCATAGGACGGTTATTGCATTACCATTCAAGAAGTCTATAGAAACTTCACGCACATGGTAGTTACAAGTAGTTACTTCAACAATCAATAACTACCATTGCAATACAATGGTTATCATCATGAACTATTTTTCTTTTATTCTAAAATCCAATCACATGCTATACAATCATGAGATGAAAACCTGGCTCTGATACCAATTGTTGGTTAAATCTGGTTTTGTATCTCATACAAAACACATAGCGGAAGCAACAAACAAGGATCTATTTCATTCATGATTGATAACTTGCATTATGTAATTTCAGAATTTAAGAACAAGATAGCGTACCTTAGTGCGGTAAAATTCAAAACAAAAGATTATCAGTACTTGGGAACACTTTTAATCTTCACTCCAATTCCACTTTACGCCCGAGAAGTGTGGTCTCTCAATCAGTTTCTAAGGGAGAATAACGAGTGGTTTCACTCATACATACACACCACTTCACAATGGTGTCAAACTTTTTCTCTAATGAAAATTATGTATGTCTCTCCCTTTATATATAACTGATTATCTAATTGGGCCGGCCTATTGGGCCTTTCCAATTGGGCTTTAATGTGTGGCTTGGAGTGGGACCAAAAGGGACCAATAAGACACTAGCTCCAATGGGCCTTGGGCTTTTCTGTCAACTCTTAACAAGTCCAAAGTTACCATTAATTATATTTAATACCACTATATAAATATAATTGCACTCTAGGCCTTATTAATTAATTATATCCCAAAACTTTATTATACATGCAACCCCTTCATAAAATATTCGTAGTAATTCAAAGTCATAAATATAAACTGTCACTTTGAAGATTACTACATCTTAATCCTTGAGTACCCGGTTTAATCCTTTTAAGTTATTCATCATATATTTATGAAATCCAATTTCATAAATATATACTTTAGTAATTTCTTACCAAAGTGGTTAGGCCTAACACTCTGAATAACCAAACCCATTAAACTTATCTCAAGGGAATATTTTATATCTCTATTAAGAGACTATGAATTCCATCTTGAAAATATATGTTCCATCAACATTAAATGTGGCTGCCCAACATACTGAGGTTTTGACCATTACTTTAGATCTCACTCCTGATATATCAAAGCAACCTACATTTCATGATCAGGTCCATTATTCTCTCAGGATTAAGAGTTCATGCAAATATAAGTCGTGAGATTTATTATTCAATTGACAGTCGTTAGGAGAATAATAAATCTCACAGCGGTCCAGTTCAATATGTTTTAACTCTTAAAACATATCAACATATCAACTAGAAGTCACCACTTCCATGATCAAGACAAATCATCTTAGTTAATATGTTATAGTCTTCGCAGATGAAATGCCCAATTTCATCATCGACTACGAACTAAAATTCTGAGTTTACAAAGAACTTGTGACTTATATCTTCTGTGACTAAATCACATAAATCACATACTATGCATCTCATGGATTATATGATAATGTCCAAATATTCTTGTTACCATTATTTCAGATAATAATAAAACAACTTTATTAATCACAACATTAAGTCATACATAATGTCGTACATAGCATCATACAATAGGATTTAAGGGCATTAATCCTAACAATATACGAATGAATAAAATTGATCAACAGCCCTTTAATGTGGGAACCATCATGATCCTGTACAAAAAATTAGAGTTAAAATTTTATATTTGTTGAAGGCTGTCAGTGTGCCTTGTAGAGAGAATTGTAAGCATAAAACAAGAACAAAACAACAAGAGAAACCGCACCTGATCAGTCATACTGTGTATAAAATGACCATATCTCAAAGAGTTTACATTGTTGTATTCTTTATGCTGCTGAAATCCAAGAATCTGCTTTATGTACCCAATTTCTTTATAGAAAGTGAGCTGTTTAGCAGTGGCCTCGCAGTTGAACTTTTACTATGCTTATGCTTGTTGCTATAGTTATCATTGGTTGTTTCTTTTTAATGCACCCTTCTCCACTTTTACAAAAAGTTCACAACACCAACTACTCACGGGCTCATAATATGCAGAGAGAATATAGTTCCTCATCATTATAGGGGCTTCACATGCCATTCATGGAGTGTTAGCTATAACTAGTGATGCCCTCCTAAAAGTGTCTCTCACTTCTCTAACACTTGCCCTCAGGGATCCAATAATTCTCCTTGTTCTTGCATCTCTCTTCACTTATCCACTTTCTCTAATATTCCAACCAACAAACATCCGCTCTCGGATTACTGTAGGGGGCATTGTTTATTGTGATATCTGTTCCAGCAACACGTTCTCAAGACACAGCTACTTCTTGCCAAGGAATTAACCCCTAATCCACATCTAGTCTATAGTTTCATTCAATCTTCCAAAAATAAAAAATAAATAAACATCTTGAAAATTGATGTTCCCATAAACATGTTACAAATTAATCCTACAGAGTCATTTATAGGTTTAGTGGATTAGTGAGTCACCAAAAAAGGGAAAAAAAAAAGGGTCAAATCAATATGAAATAATGGGTCTAAACAAAGGACTTTAACATGGTTAATTGTAATTCTGAACTAAAAAACTAAATCAATGAGTAATTGTCAAATTTTTTACTTTAACCCGATCCAAATGAGACCTCGTCTTCCAAGATATTAAGTGTGGGTTTTATTGATCAGGTGCGGATGTTCAAATACAATGCAAATTCAAAGCGAACTCACCCAAAACCATAGAACAGATCACATTCTCAGTCAACAGAACAACAAATAAGCATGGAGTATGTAACCTGGGTCTGTCAACTTAGCGGTAACAGCTAATGGTGCAAAGTAAGCTTAATAAGGAGCTCATCTGCAGCCTGGAACGTGCCAGTTTTAAAGACAACGTCAAATGTGATTACAGTGAAATCTAAGCAAGACAATCCCTGTATAAACAACTTGAATGCACTGAGTTATAGGCCATCGAAGAAGAATGCTACTCTATGTGGAAATCAATAGGAATTTTCAAGATCTTTGAATGCCTGAAAGTGCTTTCTTCCTTACTTCCCTCCATATGGATTCCCTCTCCCTCAATTTCCATTCCCTCAATTGCAATTAACCCTCCATTACCCTTTCCTCCTCTACCACCATGTTCATCGCTACCCTTTCCTCCACTACCACCTTTTCCATCTTTGCCCTTCCCATTCCCAAGACTCCCTCCTTTTCCTCCAACTCCCTCTCGTATATTTCCCACCTCCTCCACCTGCATTTAATATAAGAGACCCAAGAACTTGGATACCTTATTTTTTATTCACTTCCTCCTCCTCCACCACCAACAGCTAATCTAATCTTGGAGACCTAAAAACTCTTAGAGACCCAAAAACTTGGATACCATATATCCCTCCATCCCCTTCTAACGACCCTCAAAATCAAAATCCATAGCAATTGCTTTATCTTATTTGTTCTTCAATTGTTCCAAAAATATGATTAGTGCTCAAAGGTTACAAAACCTTCTATGTTAATGTTGGAAGATAGATGCATATAGAAACTATGATAAATTTTGCCTAACTACATTGCAGCTATAGAAAAGGATTTCCAAAATATTCTTGACATTTTGTATGATTGTAAAAAACAAGAAGAAGAAGTAACCACATATATGTACAAATTCTCTAATAAATTTGTGATTCCTTCACCCTAGAAAAAATACAAACAGGAAGAATTTATGAAGAGAATGTCAAAGAGACATAAAGATCACCTAATTTCTGAGTGCAAGTTTTGTCCCAAAAGTTTGAGTTGATAAATTAGTAAAACCCATCTCAGCTCACTAATTAGTATTTAAATTGAAGAGCATCACTGAGTAGTCTTATTTAATGGCTTCTTATATCGGGTAAAGGGGTGTTGCTTGTATGATATGAGCAATAGATTGGGCTACACAATGCAAAGAATAGAGAAAATTATAGTTCCACAATGAGTAGATAAAATTTGTAAAGCAAGACCCTAACCCTTTGTCCAAAAATTATAAACTCTAGTTCCAATGACACAACATCAATTCTTAACCCACCACAACACCTAGTACAAATCCTGCCACCCCCCGAATTGGTCCTTAAAACCCTTGTGAACACCTACTGAAAACCATCTTCAACATAGCAAAACAAGTTTGAATTGGTGGTCGTTGTTGTTAATTCCTAGCAAAGTAAGACAAAAACATAAGCCAAACCAATTTTGGTTGGAATTTTACCCCCATATGCGCCACATCATGCCGAGCTTCAGCGATCTTTTCATTTCCTCACAGCTGCCTTGGCAGGTCTCGTCTTACCTGAAATTGAAAGCAGAGCACATTACTTGAATGCACACATTCCCTAACAGCCAAAATAGAGTTTAAACAGAGGATAGACCATGTTTTGTACTGTGTACGTGTATGTGTCTTATTATTAATATTTTTAACCGAGTTTAATTATTGGATTGGAATAAAAGTACTTTTTACAGAGTAAAATTTCTAACTAAATAACCATATACACAACTGTAGTCATTCACAATTAATTCACAGTTATTGGCAATATTATATGCAACTACGACAATTGGCATATCTATTTGAACTATTAGCTCGACGTTAATGCAACATTTGGTGGGATGGAAGTCTACATGAAGACAATATCCAACTGCGCTATATGTACATGTACATTAGGTCATCTTCCCTGAGACATTAAATGCATTCACTGGTTGTGCTTCTCATCTTATTGTTTGATTAAATAACTTTGGAAGAAGGTAGCAGGGGAATGCATGGTATTTACCGTGACCGATCCCGCAACCAGGGGGATGTATGTCAGTGCGAAGTGATCTTTGCAACCCATAGACCGGCTCAATATTTTCACTCCGTATTTGTTCAATCTGTGCAGCCGGTTCGTCAGGGTTAGGAAGTGAAGGTTCCTGGGTGGGCTCAGCCTGAACTACAGGTGGGGTCGGTCGACCAGGTGTGGGTACAAATATACAGCCACCCTCATGGGCAGAGCCGCTGAACAATGGGGGAGACAGCGGAGTGGGTAATGGGGATTGAGGGCGAGCCTGAGCATGGGATGTGTGTTCTGCACTATCGTCATGCCCAACGGGATGGGATGCCTGGGCAGTGGCGTCAGACATGCATCGCGATGACCCGGCGCCATCCATGTACGTGTCCCAATCGGCCTCCAACGCCTCATCATTTGTACAAAGACAATGTATTTATTAATATGACAACGAGGAATTGAGTCACTAAATAAACGAGATAAGTGAGAATCGTTTCAGTTTTGGTAATAGAGTGGAGTTTGAGCCATTGAAAATTATGAAATCAAAAGAATGGGATATCGTGTGTGGCTATGATGAAAATATACTTCGCTACTATAATACATCCTCTAAATAAATTACACCTGAAAGTACTAGAATTGGAAGTCAATAAGAATTGGAGGTGTTAGAGTTGGAAGTTACCCAAGTCATCCTCATCATCAGGACTAGGTCCACGACCTCCACGGCCTCCACTACGTCCACGCCCTCCAGACCCACCACCTCGCCCGCCACGGCTTGTGGCCTATGTGGTCGCCTCACTCGCCATGGCACGCGCATTATCCAATGCCACTCAGTTCAACTCCCCAACAAGATCCAGTGTCTTCGTCAGCTGGTTGTAAATTTCAAAACCTGGTTGGCATTGCAATAGCATTTCCACATTCGACTCAACCTACGAAATAAAGGAGACGCATTAAAACTTGTATGGTGCCTTTAAACATTGAGAAAGTATAAAGATTTTAGGTCAAATCGTATGATATTTGAGTATATATCTTGGCAGGTAATTCAGGTCTGATTTGGAAAAACATTATGCATGATGAGCTTATTCATATATATATGAACATTGAAATGGCATACCTGGTGGCAACAAATGCATATGTAGTGGCAAGAAATGAAATGTAAAAACCCAATGAATGTCAAAATATTGAATCAATGGCGCCACAAAACTTAATATTCATAATGCTCTTTGCAACACACGTATAATATCAATCCATAAAAGAAGCATTGAATGGTTGCCTTACCAGGATTTCCCAATACGCCGACTCTACGTAATGTACCGCCTGGTCGACCTTCGGTACTCAGCCATGTGAGCAGCAAGGTACGTCGTGTCCCCATCCAAAGTGGGTGTGTCGGCAACACGTTCTCCTCTATGGGCCCATCGGTCAATGTAGATAGCATGTTCTTGCACCCAATCCCTCTCTAGTTTACCTTGGAGGGAGATTTTGTGGAGTTCAATAGACGTATCCACTAGAGCCGGTGGCGCTTGCTTCATCCCAAACTGACGAAAGACACATTTGGGATGATGATCCTCTACTATGCAAAAATAGATCAACGGCACTGTGGCCCTCCATATATGTCGGCCAGCAGTGCAATATGGGGGCAGTGAGTCTAGGACATCCCTATACGGCTCCCAAACAACCTGAATAAATGTTCAACAAAAAAACAAATAAAATACGTACATATTTGTGGCAATCATCAATTTGAGCAAAAATGTAAAAAGATTCACTTCACTAAAAATCCTAAGTCATTATTGACCCTCTTATTGGATTTTACATGGTAAGATGCACCCGAATACTACTGGTTGCACTAGCTGAAATCGAGGGATAAATTTGAAGGGTTCACAGCTAAATATGTGTGGAACAAATACCACAAACATCAATTCAAAAGAAGGCCAATCAAGGTACTTTATATTGACTGCCCACAATTGTGAAATGATCGTAAGAGAATAATTCCATGTATATATATGGTCTACTTGACCAACGTTACATTATTAACTATTCACATGCAGTAGTTGACAACCCACCAGGTGAAACAAGAAAACTAGGGAGAATTATATTGTCATGACATGAAGCGGTAGAATACCTGGTGTGCCCGTATGCTGCTCAATGACGCACGATACGCAGCTAGCACATGTGTGGCATGCTCTGTCATGCTCTTCGGCCCCTTCCATCTAGTAAACATACAATTGTGTTAAATGGTCATTAGTTAATATCAAACAACCATGCTGCCATAAGAGTAAAAAGCTTACAAAAAATGAAGCCAATAATTAGTTTTTACTTTTTCGTTGGAAAATACTTATTACAAATAAGTAAGGAAATATGGTTTGTTTTTTTATTCCTCCATACAACAGTCATGAAGTAACAGCTTACTCTTGGATAGCCAGCAGTAGCAGAAAGGACAAAAGAAATCTATTTATCAAGCAACAAATTAATAGATGGATTAAGAAATCCACAACAATCAAATCAAAGACACTCTCCTAAGATTCTACCAGCAACATTCTTCCCTTTGTTTTTTTTGGTAGTCAGAACCAAAAAACCATTTTTCTCAATCAAAGATTTGATTTGCATTTCATTCACTATTGTATTTCTCTCTAACAAAGCCCTCTTCTCTCTCTTGCAGATTTGTTCTTACTAATCAAAAGTCCCTCAGGTTCTCTCTAAGACTCTGTCTCTGTCTATAGATGTGTGTGTGTATGTGTAAATGAAATGGAAGTTTTGATCTTTTTGGGTTTTCGGTGTATATGTGTATGAAAGAATTTATGGGTTATGGTTGTCGTGGCACTGTTTATTCAATTTAGTTGGGTAAAAGGAGTGCTGGGTTGGTTAATTTTTGTGGGTTTTGAATGAAATGTATGAAGGGTTTAGTTTGCTTTTTGTTTGACTTTATTTGCATTTGTGAGTAGTTTATGTAAAATCTTGGCAAATAGAGCATGGGAAAGTGCGTGTGATATTGCATTTAGGAGTGATAACAGTGGCAATGAGTTTCCTGTGGACAAAATTAGAGACGTTGTGATGCAAAAGACTTGAACTTTGGAGCTATATGAGGATTAGCAAAAGTGGGTTGATGAGGTTTATGTAATTTATGGCTATTTGTGCTAAGTAGTAATAGGTGTTTGTTACTTATCCAAAAAAAAAAAAAAATGAAGGTAATAGGTGTTTGTTTTATATGATGCTTAGTCGTGCAAACGGAGTTATTGGATCGCAAATTTTAATGGGTTTTTCTTGAAATGGTGAAATAGGTTGGTTTAGGATTTTTCTTAGTTAAACGCATGTGCATTTGTATGCTTGTATGTTGAACTAGAACTACGTTATCCCCCTATACCCTATAATAATGCAAAATATCAAGATGATCGGAGAATAATAAGTACCACATCTGAAAAAATGTTTAAAATTGAATTTTTTCACATTAGTAGAAGTTGTTAGGACATATGTGTTTACATGTTAGGAACATATGTCATATTTTATGTAAATTGGCTAATCCTTTGACAAAACGCACTCTACTTGTAATTGGGTAGTTCTAGGTGTTTTTAATACTTCAAGAAACTATGTTTCAAAGTCAAGTGTTGAAGTCATCAAGTCTGTCCAAGAAAAAGAAAGTTGAAGTGCAGAAATTTTAAATCTCGACACCTGCTCGACACCTACCTCGACACCTGCTAGCTGTCGAGACTTAAAAAGTCAGAATTCTAATCTGATTTTCTTGGGATCCGTGAATGTGTTTTTGGGCCTTCTTTTCTTCTAACCCTAAACATATTTAAGGAGTGTTTTAAGAGCCGTCAACTAGGACACAAGTTGCATAAGCATTGAGCAATCCTTGTTCAAGCAAATTGTGCTCTAGAGACAAAGTTCTTAAACCTAGATCATCTTCTTCAAGAAGTTGCTGTGTATTGTGCACCTTAGGGTTTTGTGACCAAGCATCTTCCTGATCTTCATGCATAGGATGATCTGAAGAACTCTGCAGCCAACCTCTCATTCTAAAGTTGGTGATTGAAGTCGCGTACTGGGATCCGCGCATCTGGTTAGTCACGTACTTGGGAGCCGTGCATCAAAGGTGGGAACTGTCGCTACAGATCAAGTCCAATTGGGTATTGGGGTAAGGGTTCAACTGTAGGTTGGTAAGGTACTTGGGATTCCTTATTTGTAACCGCTTGATTTGATAATAGTGGAGTTTTGGGAGTGGTGACCTGAAAATCACCCGGTGGGGTTTTTGCCGTTAGGGTTTTCCCCATTCGTGAACAAATCACCGTGTTTTTTATTTTCCGCTGCATATTTAGTTATTCGGTGATTTGTTTGTGCTGCCACGTATTTGCATGTTAAATTGATTAATTAATAACTTGACTTAATTAATTAATTAGTTTAAAATCACAAGGGGTCATTCAGTTTGTGGCCTATCAGAAGTACTAAAATCGGACGTGTCAATTAAGGAAGTAATAGAGTGTATGACTTTAGACTGGGTAGAATGGAGGAAAAGAGTACATATGGTCGACCCTAACTAATCTATCAAGGACCCATAATAGACCCTAAAATTTTGGAACTAAGGATTTATTTGTTGTTGTTCTTGTAAATATAGCATGTGAGTCTACAGATCAAAAAGTAAACAACATCCGATTGATATGAAAATTGGTGTGCATGTGACGAAGGACGTAAGCTTGATTGGGCTTTGATACCAATTTTGAGGTAGGATCTTTAAGTGGTTTGCACTAAATTAAATTTATTGATGAGATCTTGAATAAGAATTGGTGTTTAAGGGTTTGGGTAAAGAAAATATTGAATCTTGAATGCATTCATGGCTGTTAGGAGTCAAAATAGGGAAGAGAACAAGAAATAATATAGATAAAAATAAAACACTAGGCAATCATACAACGGTTTTCCTAAGCAATCACACTTAGAAGAAGACAATCACACCCTCAAAGCTTAAAATAAGCTTCTGGAATATTAATAATATCCATCTCACTGTCAATTTTATTGACAACAATAGCCTTTTATATAGGCTATTGTTAAATCCTTTCCTAGAAGGACAAGTACACTCTAAATAACCTATTCCTATAAAGACTTATTAACATGTAAACCAAATAGGAAAAGGACTTAGACCGTAAAGTAAGACTCATGGGCCTCTAGAACAAGAAGGTATTTTTGTACACGTCTCTTGTTTAAGGGATTTTGATATGGATGACGTGGTATTATTTGATACAAAATACTGTTTCCTCTAAATTGCCCAGAAAATCTGAAAATTTCGAAATTGCCCATATTCTAGTAAAACTATTAACAACCAACAACTTTATAACCTAAAAAAAAAAACCTTAGTACCAAGAATTGATAATAACTAAAGTAACAAATGATAAGTGTCAAGAAAGTCCCACATCAAAAGTAGACCACAAATCTTTAATCTTTTGGTATTTAATCTTGCTTTTCCTTAAACTCTTTCTTGTCCACATCAATGTGTTAAGAACATAGAGAACATGTAACACAACTATGGGATTTTCAAAATATTACTAAAAAAAAAAAATTTTAGATGGTGTAAATGTAAGGAAGAATTATGCTAGGTGTAATGTGATTTGACCCTATCTATGTACATATACGCTCATGCATACAGATGCTCATGTACAGATCCAGTCAAGAAGCCCATTTTTTGGATGTTCATTATTCAATGTCTATTGTTTTTGTGGGTTAACATGCTTTGTTACTATATTGAAAGGTCATACATAGTTCTTGGGCTGATTTTGGTGTTTGATGCAGAGCTCCCTGCAAGTAGTAATTGGTTTTTGAGGTCTAATTATCAAGGTTCTTGGTGTTGATTGTGATAATTAATGTGTATTGATATCGCAAATGCAGAGTGCTGTAACATTCGCTGTTATTAGTTATTAAATTCCTTATGGTTTGAGACCTATGACATGATTGTATTTACTGGTGATAGGAGCTTATGAGTTATGAAGTTTTAAGTCTTCTTTTTCTTTAGTCATTTCATTGATTGAATTAAATCTTCAAGGAGCCATGTATTCACTGGTCTTTGATAGGTAAACTTTTGTTCATTATTAGTGCTCAGTAATAAGAATATAATTCACATGAGTATATGATGGAGTGGCCATACTACAAATGAAGGCCCATCATAAACAACTTTTAACCTGTCAACCTTATTGGCATTAGGCTTGTTCATGATCTGAACATGAACGAGTCCTTAGTGGGAACCATTGCAAATTAAGGGAAAAAAGCATATTGTATATCTATTTGGTTACTTGGTTACGGTCAGAATGTAAATGGGTGATCAGAGCATAAATGGGTGATTTGGAAGATTTTAATACGACCTTTAAAGCACTCCGATAGGTATGGGTGATTTTGTTTGTATCTACTGATTATGTGCCAATTTTTATACGAGATAGAGAGAGAGAGAGAGAGAGAGAGAGAGAATAAATAGATACCAATATTTTCTCTTTAGCTTCCAGATCTTAGTACTAGTATTAAATTTGTATATAAAAGAAAGTACTAGTATTATATTAAAAAATATAATATATGTTCACAAAATGGATTTATTATTAAAGTCAACTATAGAGACATGCACGGTGAATGCCAAATGCCATGACAATTGAATCAAACTAATCAAATAACATACCGACAGGCGAGGGGACCTGCATCCATCGGCGGTTGTGGTGGCCTCGTAACAGGGCAGATCAATGGGAACCTTGAATACGCCTACAGCTACACCAACATCAGCGCACCTCCAATCTGCATCGCCTTCTTCTCCGATGCCTTGCATAGGTGCCTGTACAACCAGGCTAATGCTCCACTACCCCAACTGTACCTCTTCGCATTGCTGATCGGGTTTAGTAACAGTAGAGGCCTCACTGACACCCGATCTGCCGACTTGTCCATAAATAAAATGGACCCCAACAACACGAGTATGTGATAGCATGCGTGTTGCTACACTACCTCGTCAGTAGCATCCACAGCGAGGGGACCTCTAAACTGTTCCTTCAGCCAGCTGACTCTTAACCTTGCCCCAGCAAGGATAGACTTGTTTTCATGGGGATGCGGTACTGGGTCTGGAGGAAGACGACCCAATAAATCACGACACAATGCAGGCCAATTCCCCTTGGCACTCCCAGTGATGGGCAACCCATCAATAGCTACCCCTAGCATCACCTCAATGTCTTGTAAAGTGATACCCATCTCTCCATGCGGTAAGTGGAAGGTATGCGTCTCCAGACGCCAACGCTCGACTAGAGCTGTGATCAATGTGTGATCAACTTCCATGTTTAGAACCTTCGATAACCCTTCAAAACCTGCCTCAACTATGTAATGGGCAATCCGTGGGTCTAGCCCATGCTGGGGTAACTCCCAAGATTGGCATCTACACTTTAGCACGCCTGGCACTACCTGCACATGAAAGAGCGTTGTCTTAGGATAGTGCACATGAAATAACTATAAGACTGGTCCATAACAATAATATGCAAGAAACTATATGCTAACTGGTTAGTTATGTTCAATTTTGCAATAGGTTAATTAGGATGTTAACTGGTTATTCACTCTACCTCAATAGCAAATAGGATCAATTCAAGATCAATGACATTGTTTAAAATTAGCAATAAGGTGATGGGCATTATGTTTTGAAATGAATAAACACAGTGCTTCAATATGTCAAATGGAGTATAATAAGAATTAGAATTCAAAAGTCGGTTGTCTTATGTGTAGCCACATGGGGTTTGTGCGCGCACCTTTGGGAAAATAAAGGCAGCGGATTTTAATTGATTACTATAACTTTTAAATGAGATCTACTGACTTTGAATATACCTTTTCATTAGCCACTACTAATGTTTAATATTTTTTGTAGTATTAGTAGTTTCAATTTATCTGGGAATAAAACTAGATACCATTTTCTCTTTTGATTAAATAAAATTCTGCCTAAACCAAAACATAAATGATACCATTTCGAACATCTATTTACAAATAATCAAAGAACCCTACAAAAAAGAAAATGAAACGATTTCGACACATCCGAACTTCTATACAAGTATGTACCTGACCGACAAGTGTCTCCCACAGTGCCGTGGACCGATGCCCCGGCTGCTGCGTCAACTGAGTACCATTTGCGGGTCCAGGTTCCACACTTTGCAGATGCTGCATATCTGACACGCATGCAATCATGTTAATATACCGTTGACCACAAGCAGACATTAACAAAGTTCGCTGGACTTGCAATTATTAACATTCGTAATTTCCAATACAACCAGGACTTGCGAAAAACATAGAACTTGTTTCAAAGGGAATATAAGTTAACCTTATTACATATTAACTATGAAAGTATCAAAACAACTAACAAAACAACTAAAATGCAGCTTTCGGCACAACACAACATTTGAAAAGATAAGGATATTTAAAAAATTACAAAATGGTCGGAACGTAAAGCATTCAAGCTTTTATTTTTTTATTTATTAAGTTTTGGTCCCAAGGGAAAGGGGAAAGGGGAAAAGGAGGGACCCCTTTCATACAACATATTCTAACAGGCAAATACCAATCACAGCTTAGAGTCTTCATTCGATATAATTTGTTCCAAGTTTTTATAATTTTCTCTATTCTATAGTTGGCTATACTGTCTGTTTTGTAGTGTAGTAGCCTTACGTGAATGCCAGGTTCTGAAATACAATGGAGTTGATAAGGTTTCACAAACATATTCCATATAACAAAAGAAATTGAGATTCTAGTACTAGCAAAAAACCATAACATAAAACAGAACTAGGAACAAATCCTTCTGAAATATATTATGAAATTCATGAGTCCAAATGATAGAGTAGGATTACAATAATTCTATGAAAACTAAAAAAATTAAGCACAGGATAATCACATCACCAATGGATAAACACATTAAACAAAGAGCTGTGATTTAAATCCAATGTGCTTGGAAAAGAAGCAAAAGAAGGTAAGAGTCTAGTTCCAGACTTATGATTACAACTCAATATCTATGTAAACATGTTAAAAAGTCCTATTTCAGCTTTTGAACAAATGTTCCCAATCAGCAAATTTCTTACACATGCAACCACATAAGTCTAATATGCATTCATTCACTGAAAGTCTGGCAGAGAAGCACAATTTAAACAACTGACATTAAGTTTTCCAATAATTTAAGCCCAAGTTCTATTCATTGGGAGAAGCAGGCAATGCCTTAGCTAGAAGGTTCTTGGCATAATTTCATATTTTCTTTTGACAGCTAAAAGTTAGCATTATTAGAGTAAGGACAACAATTCAACATCTGAAACCCCATGAAAGGCTGTAAATGTGAATCTTACTCAGAACATCCCAATGAACCCAGCAAATTTCCATATTCTCTTTAACAAAAATCAGAAAAAGAGAAAAGTAAACATCAATTACAATGACAAACACCTTTTGGATACATAATACAAAAATTCCGTTCACAAGTCAGTATAATTCATCAAAACCTGACTGAAATGACAGCACATATACAGGGCATTTATGAGTTCAACTTAGTTCAGTGACTGTGGATGTCCATTATGTGCATTTTATGGTCTGTGTGTATATATATGCGTGCATATCCATTACACACACATTATATCTATTATAATAATAACTTAACAGAGTGGAAGCTTGTAAAAGACAGTAAGTTTGAAGTTCATTCTTATTATGAAGCTTTGGATGGGTAGTTTCCATACAAAAGCATCTGGCAAGTCGAGGTTCCTACAGATGGTTGCTTTCTTTGTGAATAATTTGTGAATAATTTGTGGAACCGTAACATGCACTTTCAAACTATGTAAATTAAAAAGCAATTTTCCCTAATAATGAACCAGTTCAAAACCAAACCCAGCAAAGCTAAAACCGCAACAATAATAATGAATAGAGATAACTCTAACAGAGAAAAACTTAATAAGCCACATCCACACTCAAATCAGAGTACATGCACAAACAACACATAACTCAGATTAAATGCAAAGGGAAAAAAAATTGAACTCCGCATTTACAAATTACCTTAATATGTTTCTAATCCTTTAAATCTGAAGATGGATTGGGTTCAGCTTCGGCGATGGTGAGGGTTATGGTGAGAGTGAAAGGTGTGGGTTTGGATGTGGGTTTGGGTTGAGGTTCGGAAAGGGTATACTGAATGGTTTGGTTTGGGTACGGGTAGAAATAAGAGAACTTGAAGATGAAGATGCGTTGAACTGAGGGTGGCTACTGATCGGACTAAGGAAGAAGGAAGACAAACTGTTTGGGAGACGAACTGAGGAAGGAGGAAGACAAACTATTTGGGAGACGTTACATTCAAAATGGGATTATATTCTGCCTATAACTCGGTTTCCTCATCAGCGAGTTATAAACAGTAACGCGGGAATTTTTTATTGCCCAAAATCCACGCTGGATGACCAGCGTGGCAGGAGCCTGCCTTGAACTCGGCTACTAGATGATCGAGTATTTTAAGTAACTCGACTTTACGATGATTGAGTTTCGAAACAGGGGCACGCCCCTATATAGTTTCGAAATAGGGGCATATTGCCAATTATTTTGCCCAAAAGTGGCAAAAGGCCAGAATGTCCTATAATTTATTGTTGCTGAAAGTTGCTGAAAACTGAAAACACTGTAGCAAAATAATTTTTAAATGTATGAATAGTACTGCGGGACCCATTTTTAATATTTTTTAATGCGTGAACAGTGGCTGTGGGTCCCATGAACAGTACGTGAATAGTACCAAAACAGTGCGTGAACAGTGTTTTTTTGTCTCTGCACAGTAACTTCTGTCTCCTGACCCGCGTGAAAGCAAAAAAAAAAAACTGAAAACGCAATGAGAAAACGCACCGCAACTAAACTGGGTATCCAAACGCTCACTGAATCTACCTTAATCAAACTACTTTTAGACAATGAAAACAAGAGTTTAGTTAAGATCAACATTAGGGGTGGCAATTCTAGTTTGTGGGTCAGATTTGTATCGTGTTAAGCCATGAGTATTCGATTATATGGGTTAACTCGAACCCGATCTATTTAGTAAATGTGTTAGGAATCCTCAACTTGAACATGACCTATTTATTAAACAGGTCGACTAAACCCAACACGTTTAACTCGTTTAATTATCAAGTTATATAGAGGTCAATATATATGACTCTTTTAATAATCTATTTAATTAATAGGTTATATCTATCATATATAATTTTTTATCAATTCTCATATATCTAAAAATAAAATACAATTATAACTATAAATATAGTAATAAACATATAAGAAAAATCATAAATTAAAGCAATAATATCAAAATAATTAATAACTTTATAAGCTAAACGGGTCAAATGAGTCAGACAGATTCGCATGTTGAACACGAATACAACACATTTATTAAACGGATTAGCCATGTCAACCTGAATATAATCCGAATTCATTTAGCCTCAACCTATTATCTATTTATAAACGGATTAGCCATATCAAATTTGCATATTGTATCAAATTTTGCCACTCTTAATCAACATCATCCTATAAGTTTTTTTTTTTTTTTTTCCTTAAACATTAAAGATAAACTAATCATTTAATTAATACTATTTATAATAATGGTCGAAAGGTCAAATATTGTTGCCCAAGGAGCGGCACTCAGAGGAGTCCCGCCAAACGAGCACAATATAATTTCTTGGAAGATGTGAAGAGATAAGGCATAAAGTGACTCATGCAGTTTGTACCATCAAAAGAGATTTTGAAATTGGTGGAAGACAATTGCATGTGAACTGTGAAGTACCTAACCAGAAGTGTTTAGAAATGATCAGAATTTGTAATAATTGACTTAAAAAGACAAAAGTGATCAGAATTTGTAATAATTGAGGTGAAAATTATTGAAGCGTGAATGTGAACATGAGAAACTAATTGGTTTCGGATCAAAAGTATCTGAATTTACTATTTGTTTTAGATCTATGAAAAATCAAAGTAAGTTCGGGTTAACCTATAGGAGTCTCTTAAAAAAAAAAAAAAAAAAAAAAAAAAAAAAAAAAAACCTAAATATTAAAAATTATTTAATCAATTAATTCAGCAAATTACCATAAAACCTGAAATACGAGACAATACACATATTAACACAGTAATTCAATACGATTCCTACTAGTACTATATACACACAAGTATTGAACACCAATACAAAACTATCAACCATGCACAAAACGATATCTCAATTAACATATGATATCACAAGATAATACAGTTTATAACTATTTAGATCAATTGATTCAATCAATTACCATAAAAATATGAGAAGATAATTTAATAATTTAATTGTTACAATAATGGAAGGGGATTTGAATATTAGATTTCTTCAGAGTAATGGCATCCAGGAGGGAGGGGCCAATGCTGCATGTATATATGTACGTTTTGATAAACTCATATTCAGTCAACAAATTAATATAGTATACAAAAATATAGCTGGCACCATGTGCGCAACAATAACTTTGATAAAAAAATCAATCGTATCTTTTTAATTTATGTGATAGTCCTGGGAGATACTGAGCTGAGGGAAGCATAGTCACTGAAACGATGCAGGAGGGCTTTTGACCAACACTACTACGTACTAACTACTAAGGGCAGTCTTTCACCAAAAAAATCATAAATTCTCTCACAAACTCACTTAACTGAGACTTGCTACAATACAAAAATTATTGTATGTGTGTGAAAATTTTGGTGGTAAAATCGTTGTTACCAAAATTTCCTTGGACGACTAATGGAAATATCAAATAAACTCTCCCAAACCCAAAGTAGTTTGACAGCAATCTGGGTTATGTTACTTGTCACTTCACATGATTACTCTCCATATATGTTAGGATGCAACAAAAATTAACAAATTTTTGACAGACTATAAAAAGTGCTTAGTTTAGTTTTGACAGCAATCTTGTCTATGTATTATGTCACTATCACACGATTACTCTTTATGGTTATGTTGGATAGACTATTTTGAAAACTGCGTTTTATAAAAATAAGGCAAAAATGCAAAACTGACCCTCTAACTTTCAGCTGTTGTTATTTCAATCCTTTAACTTTTAGCTTTGTCATTTCAGTCCTCTAAGTTTCAATTTTTGTCAATGTAGTATTTTGTTAGACATCTGTTAAGTGGTGCTGTTAAGTCTATTTTTTTTTTTTAAATTGTAATTAAAAGAAAATAAAATCCGTTATTAAAAAAAAAAAAAAAAAACATTGAAGGGGAATGAGGAACGTGCTTTCCAGCACCAGTTTCACTGAAGAAGGTGTTGAAGTCATCGTCTCCTCTGCCGACAGTCTTATCACTTGGCATCTGGCCTGAAACAAAAAAAAAAAAAGCGAAAATTTAGAGAATTAAATTTACACGTTGCTAGCGGAGATTCAAAGTAACTAAAATCTAAATATTTCCAAGGGTGAATTTTCAGCAAATGAAATTTACATATAGCTGACTACGCAGAGGCCAACTAAGGCTAATCTAGGTTCTCGAAGTAGCTAAATCTAAATATTTCAAAATTTTAGAACATAAATAAAACAACAATAATATACAATAATTATGATCTACCACAATATACAACGAGATCTAGCCATTTTGTGAAAAACTGAACTCGTTTCGAATCGGATCTAACTAATTGCATAACGAAAAAGAAAAATTATTACAATGCGAAAGGCAAAAATGAGAAAGCAAACCTGAATGCCATGCTCGAGGCAGTAGAGTTCCCAGCAAGCATTGCCGACCTGAATACTAGCCTGACCGATGTGGATCGAAACACTCTCATTTCAGGGGAAGGGACGACGTTGTTCCCTTCAATGTTTTCCTTTTTTTATTTTTTAATAACAGATTTTTTTTATTTTTATTTTTACTTTTAATTACAAAAATTTAAAAAAAAAAAAAAAAAAACTTAACGGACCGCTTAACAGATGTCTAACAGAATACTACATTAACAAAAATTGAAACTTAGAGGACTGAAATAATAAAATTAAAAGTTAAAGGACTGAAATGACAAAACCTAAAAGTTAGAGGGTTAATTTTACATTTTTACCTAAAAATAATGTTTTTAAAATATGCATTTTGAAAATAAGATTTTGAAAGTCACAATTAAAAGTTTCATAATACTTGTAGAAATTGTAATTTGAAAACTCTAATTTTTTTGAAAGCCACAATTAATTGCATTTTCCTAAAAACGAGAGGCCAAAGGCATTTTGTTTCATGTTTTCTAAACACGTGTTTGCTTCACATAAATGTTTATCCAAACATGCTCTATATATTATACTAGGATGCAATTAAAATTAATTATAATTATATGTATGTTTTTCAAAAGTTTCTACCTAAATTTAGTATTATTATGTTCATTTTTAAAAAAACTTTGCTAACTTTTATAAAACCTTAGAAGGGTATATTAGTATGCAAATTCTTCCATTTTAATCATTTAATCGTTTTTTTTTTTTTTTTTGAGAATGTTTAATCATTTAATTGTGATTTGTTGAATTAATAATATATTTAATTCTTAACTTCCTTTTTTGTTGCAGTATAATGAATTTTGTTAATGTTTATTATATTTTTCGAATAAGCTAAAAACATTATTATAAAAATCTACTGAAAATGCATTAATCCATTTAGTATGGTAAAATTTTCGTTGAAATTTATATTTGAGTTAGTTAACTCAAATATACAAAATTTTCGTAGAATGGAAGTCTAACTTAGGACACTTGACACATACAAAATTAGAATAAATTAGCTTAATCTTACGTAAACTTTCATATTAATTATACTTTAAAATTTAAACTAGTCGCATGGGAATTGCACATAAACCCAATTTTATCTAGACTAACCGATCAAAAGCTAAAATTAAATTGACAAAACCTAAGCATCACATAAAATCTGAAGGCATGGGATGTTGAATTAAGGACACAATTAAACAAATCAAGAAAGAGGCAGAACACTCCTCGATTGTGAATTCTTGCTGTCCTTTATGGAGAGGGCCACCAACACAATTTTGAGAAGAACTTGTTGAAGTGTAGTTGGTCACCTGATGGAAGCAAAGTCACAACTGGGAGTTCAGATCGGATGGTTTACATTTCAGATACAACTTCTAGAGACGCATTTTGTATAAGCTCTTTGGCCACACTGGTTTAGTCAATGAGTGTGTTTTCCATCCCAGTGAGCCTATTGTTGGATCTTGTAGTAGTGATAAATAGATTTATCTTGAGGAGATCTAAGACTCAAAACTTGAAGAAATTACACCTTAGTGACTGTATTTTCAGCTAATTGTTGGTTCTATAATTGCCATTCAAAGAAATTGAAAATGTTGTACTTTTATCTCTACTGTAGTTTCCCAAGTTGAATTTTGGTATCTTTATTAGCAATGTAGAAGATTATGTTCCATTTTGGAATTTTGTTGCCACGTGTATTTTAGCACCTGTAAATGCACCTAGGGTACACTAGTGGCAAATTGTTACAATGCACAGAAAAGTATCAATCTATATGTTTATATAAAAAATTTCTTTAGAATGTAGACATTATGATATTCAATTGTAGCAATTTTATTGATTTCTTAAATGATGAGAAATATGCAAATGATGAGAAACATGGATATATTAATGGTGGGTTTAGATGAAAACCAATAAGAGATTGGTCACATCAACATTTTGTAAAAATGTTGTAAAATAGTTTGTTACTGTATCATTACTCTTTAGCTTTTAATTTGTTCTCAATAACCTATTTGGTTCTACCAAAAGTCTTTTAGTTCAAATCTCTCTCCTCCAGCTATCATAATTATCAAATTAATAAAAAAAAATCCTATTTGATCTAGATACTTTGTAGGTATTTATAGCATGGATGTTGTAAAAATTTGAAATATTATTCATATATGTATCCTCAAGCCATATACAGTGATACAACTGCCTTCAATTCTTTTTTTTTATTTTCTAGTGGTTTTCATTTGCAAAATAAATTTAAAAAAAAAAAAAAAAAAAAAAAAAAAAAAAGGAACGAAAGAAGGTGCCTCCAAAGTACAAACACCTACCGTTTAAAGAGGTTAAAGTAACCTCTAAGTTAGGAAAGCTATTTAGTTTTAATTACGTTGTATTTTTTTTTATGGGACTAATTATGTTGAATTGCTATATTATCTCCACTGTCTTTAAATGTTGCAGTTGTAACCAATGATGAAAAATGGAATCACTGATTTGTCAACTTCCAAGAATTCCTAAAAGAACCTCAAAAAAAAATTCTACAAAAGAAAATTTTAAAACCAAAACTACAAATACACGTTGGCTAAAATTGAATCCAGAAAGTGGTTTTAACTTTCATCTCTCTCTCTCTCTAAACAAATCAGTTCACAGGAAGAAGCCAGTTGCCACTCCCCTTTTCCTTAATTAAGGGGGGAAAAAAGTCAATTACGTGGAATGTACTACTATTATCAAATTATTTACAAGTTGTAGTGGAGTTATTATGAAATTACATATTTTAGCCTTTTTAGGACTACTATATTATGAGTAATGCTAGAAATACAAATTTTTTTTATGGTAAATAAAAAAATGATATTAATGGTTGGGATCATTGTTGTTAATTTTATGTTATTAATTTTACTTGAAAACTTTACAAATGCATTTGTGAATTACTTTTTGTGATTAGTGATATATCTTTGTAAGCCTCATGTTGTAAAATTGATAATATTCCTAATATCATTCATTTAAATACTTGTTTATTATCTTCTTGAAGTGTCATTAATCACATTCATTTTTACATCATTTGTAAGATTTTTTAGTAAAATTTGTTTGGTTCTTAGCATTTTTTCCAAAAAAAAATATTATAAAAAAAGTAATGAATTTTTGTTATAAAAAATTATGATATTAAATATTAGTTAAATATTATTTAAGTGATAACATAAAAGCCTCATTTAACTATATCGCCTTAGGCTTCCAAATTTGTTGGCTGCCCTTGATACACTATGAACATCAAAACTTTTCAAGAAGCAATTGTTGGAGCATTTTAATTTTAAATTGTTATTTTAATATTTTAATGAATAATAAATTGGAAAATTTAGTAAAAAAAGATATGGGACTTTAACGTGGTAAATAAGGTCAGTGTGTTATCATATTTAGAATTCCACGATAGCCTTATTAATTTATAATATCGTGGAGATTAAACAAAAGATTTGGAAACTATAGAGGTATCAGTATGCTAAAGACTAACATCAATAACTATATGCATATTAGTATATTGACTAATATATTGACTAAATTTTTTTAAAAAAAATATTAGTATATTAATAGGTACTAATTTTAGCAATTTTGTTTAATAAAATTACATTTTGCCCCATCTTAACAATGCCACCAATTCTTTTGAAAGTAATGTTATAGTCACACACTTTTTTACAACATTTTTATAAACTATTGAAATAGCAAATTCTTATTAATTCACATACTTGCTTTTTATTTATCAATAACTACTCATCACATTAGTAATTTGTAAAAATTTTGTAGTTTTAGCATTTTCCACCTTTTAAAGTCCATAAAAATTAATGGATTAAATCGAAAACAAAATATACAAGTCCAGAGAAATTAGTCCAGTAACAGCAATTATCAATAATAAAGCTAAAAAAAATTAAGCTCAATCAATCTATTTTACCCAAAATAAACAACTTGGTCATTTAAAAAGTTTTAAACAAAAATTCTTAGTGATAAAATAGTAGAGTCAAAGGTTGGAGCTGCCACATATAGCTAGCAGCAAATTGCTCCCCTAACTCCAAGTCCTGGCTTCATCCCTGACCATGGCCTCCTAGCTTTTTGCAATTTTCAACTATATATACAGTATTCAAATAATAATAAAAACACAAATTGTAGAAAAATGTAGTTATTACTTATTAGCCCCCCAAAATGTTAGAATTTAGGCCTTTAACTCCTCAATCCTTTTGAATTAGTTCTGAACACAAGTTTTATACATTGTAGAGTTGTTTGGGTTTTGGATAACTCCTAAACAATTTTTTTTATATTTAGCTTGGCTGTAGAAAACATTTCTGCCACTGCCACTGACTATATGGTCAATGAAGTAATATACAATGCAGAAATAGCTGGCCAACATTTTCATGCGAATTGCGCATCAACATCTCTAACTTCAATATATGTAATTTGTCCAAGGGCAACGGGAATATATGGATTCACATTGTGACAGAATCAATGCAAAATATTCAATCAAGACGGCAGACATATATAATATAGAAAAGCATTCCACCATCTACCTGTGCACTTCTGCGTCAACATCAATGTAACTTTTTTGTTTAATGGCCCATGCACAAATATATATAAAGAGATAATATTGCTCACACAGACATACACAAACATTATATATAGCTTTTTAATTTGTTTAATGGCCACCATTATGCAAGTAGCACGAGATGTCAATTTGCACAACTTAATTAAGTTAGTCGGTTTGTCTCTTTTATGTGGATGGATATCCTTTTCGAATATGGGCATAGCAGCAGGTATACGTTTCACATTTTTTATAGACTCATGTTCTCATGAACAAAATAATATACTATTGAGAAATATATATATAGCTGGCACCATTCAACAATACTTATCTTCTTAATTTATGTGAATTGTCCAAGGCTGATTCAAATAAAAATTCATTAATTTGTATTTAATTTGACAGCAGAATCAATAGTTGGTGAACAACCAAAAGTACTACAGACACCGAGTGTTTTCACGTAAATATTCTCATACTAGCTGACTTCGCTGAGACTCAGGGACGGAGGCATATATGGACCTGTGGTGGCAAGCCACCCCCAAATTATTATTATTTTTTTTTTAATATTAGTATATAAATAGGAACTAATTTCATAAAAATATACTTTGCCCCCCTTAAAAATATCATTAATTCTTTTAAGAGTAATACTATAGTTATAATATTTTTTACAACATTTTTACAAATTTTTGAGGTAGTAAATTCTTATCTGTTTGCATTTTAGCTCATCACTTATATAACTTTTTTTACTCACCAATAACTACTAATTAGATCTGCAACTTGTAAAAAAAAATTTGTAATACTAGCATTTTCCTCATTTTAAAGGCCATAAAAAAAATTTCCTTAAAAATATCATTGATTCTTTTAAGAGTAGTACTATAGTTATAATTTTTTTTACAACATTTTTACAAATTTTTGAGGTAGTAAATATTTTACTCACCAATAACTACTAATCAGATCCGCAACTTGTAAAAAAAAAATTTGTAACCCTAGCATTTTCCTCATTTTAAAGGCCATAAAAAAAAATTCCCTTAAAAATATCATTGATTCTTTTAAAAGTAATACTATAGTTATAATCTTTTTTACAACATTTTTACAAATTTTTGAGGTAGTAAATTCTTATCTGTTTGCATTTTGGCTCATCACTTATAAAACTTTTTTTACTCACCAAAAACTACTAATCAGATCCGCAACTTGTAAAAAAAAATTTGTACCCCTAGCATTTTCCTCATTTTAAAGGCCATAAAAAAAAAATTTATAAATCTAAAATCTAAAACAAAATATACAAGTTCAAAAAATTTAGCCTAATAAAAAAAAATTACCCATAGTAAAGTTAAAAAGAATTACGCTTAATCAACCTATTTTACCCAAAACAAACGAACCAGCTGTTTAAAAAATTTTAAACAAAATAATTTTTCCCTTATCTAGCAGTAGACGCATGCAAAAAAAAAAAAAAAAAAAAAAAAAAAAACTTTCAAAGGTTAAGTAGCAAAGTCGGAGGCCAGAGCCGTTGTAGTTACTAGCAGCAGAACTGCCCCCTAATTCCAACTTCTGGGTTTGACCCTACTGAGACTTGCTACGACACAAAATTATAGAACGAATGTGAAAATTTCAGTAACAAAATCAGTGTCTTTAGACTTTTCCTGTGAATGAGTAATGGAAATAAGCCATTCCAATGTAGTTTTAAAAGCAATCTTGTTTATGTTTTCTATCATTATCACGTGATTACTCTCTATGGGTTTATTTGGATAGGTTGTTTTTAAAATTGCATTTTAAAAAATAATGTTTTTAAAATTACATTTTGAAAACATGATTTTGAAAGCCACAATTAAACATTTGGTAATACTTGTAAAAATTGTAGTTTGAAAACTCTAAAATTTTTGAAAGTGACAATTAACTGTATTTTTCTATTAAAAAAAAAAGAGAGGCCAAACCCATTGTTTTTTTTTTTTTTTTTTTAAGAAACAAACACACACACACACAAGAGAGATGCCAAACAACCCAAACCGATGTTGTTTTATGTTTTCTTCTAGAAACACACGTTTGCTTCGCACAAACGTTGATCCAAACTGGCCCTATATATGCCAGGATGCAATTAAAATTAATTACAATTATATATGTGTTTGGGTTTCAAAAGTTTCTTCCTAAATGTAGTATTAATTCTGTTCATTTTTAAAAAAACTTTGCTAACTTTTATAGAAAAACCTTAGAAGGGTATATTAGTATCCAAATTATTTATTTGTAATTATTCCAATTTAATCATTTAGTTGTGATTTGTTGAACTACTAATATATTTAATTTTTAACTTTTTATTTATTTATTGCAATACAATGAATTTTGTTAGTGTTTATTTTTCAAATAAGCTAAAAAAATTATTATAAAAATCTACTGAAAATGCATAAGTATGGTAAAATTTTCATTGAAATTTATATTTGAGTTAACAATGAATTTTAGGAAAAATATTTTAAATTAGTTTGAAAGAGACAAAGTACTTTTAAATATATTTATGACAATTGAAGAGAAACTCGGTATAAAATTAGGGTAGAATTGAAGCCTAACTTATGACAATTGACACATACAAAATTAGAATAAATTAGCTTAATTCTTAGGTGAAGTTTCATGGAGTATTAATTATACTTTAAAATTTAAATTACTCGCATGGAATGCACGAGAATCACCTATAATTGTGCATAAACCCAATTTTATCCAGACTAACTGATCAAAAGCTAAAATAAAATGGACAAGACCCAAGCATCACATAAAATCTGGAGGCATGGGATGTTGAATTAAGAAAACATTTAAACAAATCAAGAAAAGGCAGAACACTCCTCATTTGTGAATTCTTGCTGTCCTTCACGGAGAGGGCCACCAACACGATTTTGAGAACTTTTTAAGTGTAGCTGGTCATCTGATGGAAGCAAAGTCACTGCCGGGAGTTCAGGTTGGATGGTTTACATTTGGGATACAACTTGTTGGATCTTGTAATAGTGACAAACAGATTTATTTGGGGGAGATCTGAGAATTGAAAGAACTTGCACCTTAGTGACTGTTTTTTCAACCAACAAATGGCTCTTTCTAAGTGTCCTTCAAAGACTTTGAAAAGTTTGTATCTCTACTGTAATTCCCCAAGTTGAATTTTGGTATCTTTATTGGCAATGTAGAAGATTATTTCCCATTTTGGAGTATTGGTGCTACATGTATTTTGGCATCAGTAAATACATCTAGGGTTCTATCATCACCCCCTCATCCTTTTTTCCAATCAAAACATGAAATTGAGAGGAATTTTTTAGAAAATCCTTGGTATTTACAAGGGGTTTTGTGTCACTCACTAATTAAATGACAGGATATTAGGATGGCCATGCTTTTGAACTGAATCTTGAGGGTCTAAGTAACTATAATATCGTTTAAAAAATGGTGAAAAATCTTGCATGGCACATAATGTTTTCCTCCTGTGTGATCGGTGAAAAGATAAGATCAATATTTGATGGCCTCATTTTATTTATTTTTATTTTTTGTGGTAGTTGATGCCTGATGGCCTCAGTTGGAGGACTGGAAGTGTTTCCCTTTCCCTACGTATGATAACTGCATATGGATTGTATTTGCTTTGATAACTATGCTCACTAGTCACACCAAGGCATATGGATACAATATTGCTACTGCCTTAAATTATTCCTTACATTCAAAAATATATTTAATAAAAAACTTTACCAGTTAAGTTAACTGGAACCTACATCAAATTCTAATTTAGTTGTGTTAGTTACCAAGGATGAAGAATGTGGTCTCAACTTTCATGTTTCAGCTCCTACTGCTCTCTCTTTCCCCCTTCATTTTCCCTCTCACTGAACAAATATAATATCTTCAATCTTAAATAGTGATTTCATAAAGTCGATTGATATTTGTGTCCTTCGATAGGATGTAACAAGGCACCGTATAAGATATTAAGATTGCCTAATTAAAAGAAACCTAAAGCAAGCCAAAATTCATATTTGCTTTGCTTAGTCTGCTGGAGCATCATTTTCATCTACAAGTTTAAGTTCATTCATCCAGTTGCAAAAATTTCAGGACTAACATATTCATGAACTGTACAAGCCAATCTATCCCCGCAGGCAGACTCTGAAAAATTAAGCTTACCAAGAAGCAACTATACAAAATGTTTGATTTTTTGTACACAAAATTTTTCAGGAAGCAACTATACAAATCTTAAGTAGTGAGGAGAACTAGGGTTTTACAAATGGTGGCCATTATCCAACCTCTACACATCCTCTAAACTTAAGAAACGAAAAATGCAAAACCTAAATTAGTTCGTTTCGTAAGAGGAGAACTAGGAAAAGTCAACTCCAGAACTCAATTTTTCTACATAGCTAAGTCACCATTACAGCTCCTCAAGAACATCTTCCTTTCACAACATTTGTAAACAAAATTGATTGAGTATATCTAGAGTCTGCTTGACAAAGTTTAGTCCCACTTGACCCTTAATGTCACTAAAATCTAGCTTAATTTGCTCAAACAATTCTCTCAAAGATCTAGAACATCAAAAAGCAAATAAGATTGTTTCAGATTGGAGAGACAAAGTGGATCAACCATCTTTAATGAAACGATGCCAATACATATCAGATTTAGCCATTTCCCAAAGGTTAACAACTTGCAAGTATAAATTCTTATCTAGATCAGCTGAGATTGACTCCCATTGGTAAATAGGTCCAGCCATAATGGACCTGGCCGGATTGTGATATAATAACACTACTCCAGCACATATGATTTTATCAAGAACATAAGGATGTATCCCTCTATGTGATCCTATGTAGTTTAAACCTTGACCAATTGATGGAGCACATCATCCAGAATTGAATGATGGGATCTAGATGGTTATTAGGTTGTAACTAGAATACAAAATACATTGACTATAGTGACAACAAATTGTCTTCCCTTTTGCAGAATTGGTTTGCAGTTAGAACAAAGCAACCACCTTCGAGGATAACATGGCTCATTGAAGCCTGCCATATCTCCCTTGCTCTGGCTGTAGGTCCAAAATCTACTTCCATGCCTACATATGGTGGCCTAAGGATTAAACAAAATATTGAAGAACTATAAATTATAAGAAAGCTCTTGAATATAAAGTAAGGGAATATTGAACAATAACCCACATTAGACTGTAAGAGAAATACTCGATTGTGAGAATGGTGATGGTTGCTGATTAATTATTCTACAAATATAGCAAATTATTTCACAAATAACTGTTGCGGGAAAAGACCTCTGGATAGCACTACATAGGATTGATTGTGAATACTAGTATGAGTTTTAGAATGGTTGCCAAACAAAAAATAGGAATAAAAAAAATAAAAAAAATAAAAAAACAAGAAGAAAGTTAGACAATCACATGAATAAGGATTTACGTGGTTCAGCAATAGCCTACATCCACAGGTGACGGTGAGAAGAAAATTTCACTAAAAAAATATGGAAATTAGCACAAAGTCACTCTCTCAAAACCCCAAACCCCATATACACCCTAAAAACTCTCTCCCAAATACAGAGTTTTCCTACTCTCTAATTGTTGCACAGTCCTCTCTTTGGCTGAAAAAAACATATATGTAAAAGTTGTCAAAGTAAGATAGAACTCCTTGTTATATTTAATTTCAAAATCAGGCTCCTGATGAATCCCAAGTCTTCAATCAAACCTGGTGGCCAAATATCCTCCTTAATAGCTTCAATCATAGCCATGTATTCAGCCTCATTGGTTGACAATGCAATAGTTGACTGTAGTGTCAACCTTCAACTCACTAGTGGTCGGCCCCTAGCTTCATAGTAGAATGAAGCTTATCTAAATCACCAACATAGTCAGAATCAACATATCTAGCTATGTGTCTTTAAACAAATTCATGTCTCTCAAACTTCAAACCCAAATCAGCATTCCCAAATATATCTAAAGATCCATTTAACAACTTGCCAATGACCTTTCCCAGAATTTTGCATATAACGACTATCCATATTGACAGCTTGAGCAATGCTGGGCTGAGGTGTAACAATGCATATATGAGGTTGCCAACCAAATTGGTATTAGAGCTTCTTCAATAATAGAACAAGGTACACAAAAACACACAAAGGACATTTCTTTATATTCTACAGTGTCAACAGTTAAACTGAATGACAAAAGAAAGGACATTAAATAACACTACTTATTCTTTTACAAGTAAAATATGACAATGAAAAAACTGTAACAATGACATAAGGTTTACCTTAAGCATCTAAGTCAGGTCTTAGAGAACTCATTCTATTGTCACAGCAGAGTACATGCAGCAATGATTTCTCAACTGACCACTGCATTTCACATCCAGATGCAATCGCCATTAGCTTTTGATGTTTTCCAAGATAACAGCCCAAAGAATTGAACAGAACAAAATTAAAGAGTGAGTATCTACAAGTGACACCAGCTTTCAACTACTCTCGGATGTAACTGACTACAGCTTTCAACAAGTTAAAATTTATCTGAGATTGTAGCAAATCAGTCAACTTCAGGACCTGTATAAACAAAGAGTCAACATAAATTTAACCATTGTAAGAATATAATTAAATGTGCTAGAGGGTGTTTTGGGTTACAAGATACAGTAACACTGTTAGCAATAGCAAAGCTTAAAGCTCAAAACTTTGACTAGGCACAAAGTTGTTCAGCCTTGATTAGCAATTAGCAGCTATTCCTGCTTTGTTTTTGGGTAGACTGCAAAATTAGTAATGTCAGCATTTTAGATTTAGCACTCATACCTGTATGTTATCTTTTCCCAAAAAAACTGCTACTGTATCTTATTTCAACTTATCACTAACAGTGAGGCTTTTAACTTAGTCAAGGCTGACTTCATTGATGGAAGTTTTAAGTCATATTTCTGAGTAATACAATCAATTTCTAAACCAAACGGTACTAATTGAATAATTGCAAATAAAATTCAGCTTACAGAGACATATATTCATTGCCTTACCTAGGCAAATAAGACTCAATTGCCCTTATTGTATGGGTGTGAAAATTTTGGGGGCAAAATCAGTGTCACTAATGGCCTGTTTGGATGTTTAAAAATGGAGGGGGAGTAGAGTAGAGGGAGAGAGAGTAATCTAATTACCTCATTTGGAAGTTTTTTAAGGAAGAAGGGGGAGGGATTAAGAGAGATTTGGAGGGGTTTCAACTACCTCCAACTCCCTAATTTTAATTCCTCCAAATTGGAGAGATTTGGAGGGAGAGTAGAACACATAAATTATTAAATAGGTAAATTACCTCATTTACCCTTGTTATATTAAAAAAATTACACAAGGGGAAGGGCTAATTACTCCCTTCCCCCTTACTAATTTTAAAAACTTCCAAACAAGATGGAGGGGAATCATTTTCCTCTACTCTCCTCCCCACTACTCCCCTCCCCTCTACTCCCCTCTACTCTCCTCCCTCTCTAAACTTCCAAACAAGCCATAAAATTTTCCGTTAAAAACGTCATCTCTTTCTTCATTTCTTTTTCTTGGCCGAGAGAGAAAAAAAAAACCGATGGCTTCAGATTTCTTCAGACTTCTCACCTCCAATCTCGAAAATTATTGCTTCAGTAAAATCGACAATCCGTCGGGTTGTTTTCGTAATTATGAAACGTTTTGATTTCACTTTTCAATCGGAAGGAAAGAGATTTAGAAGCCAAATTTCTTCTCGACGGCGAGATGAGATGTGACGAGAGATATGAAGCCATTGGGGTTTCCTGCGAGCCAGGGCAAAAAATAGAAGAAGAAAGAGTTTAAGATTTTTTAACGCCGTTATATTATTATTATTATTTATCACTATACATGATATATTTTAATATAAAAAATTATACTTTGTTGAACTATTTATTTAATTTTTAATGATTTTTTATTTATTTATTGTAATACAATGTTGCTGGTGTTTATTATATTTTGCAAATAAACGATAAAAAAAAAGTCATTTATTATAAAAATCTACTGAAAATGCATAATCAATTTTCTAAAGTATTAAAATAATTTCTAATTAAAATTTATATTTGTGTTAACTATAAGTTTTGGAAAAAGAATTTAAATTAGTTTCTTTTTTTTGGTCAGCTTTAAATTAGTTTCAAATGAATTGCAAATAATCTTAAATGGTTTTGATGTAATTTTAAATGGACTTAAAAAATAGTTTTAGATTGAAGAGAAACTCAGCACAAATTTAGAGTAGAATTGAAGTCTACCTTCGACACTTAATACAAAATTATAATAAAATTAGTTTAATCCTTTGTTGAACTTCCATCTTAATGATATTATAAATTAGTAGCAAATCCGTGCAATACATGAAATTCAAAAAAAAAAAAAAAAAAAAAAACAATAGTACAATCATTTGCACATAATCTGAATTGTTCTCAAGTCTCAGAGCATCAGTAATAGGAAGGCTAAATGCCAAAATGAAAGCTGTTTTTACCATTTAAGCCCAAAAACCCACTCCATCAGGCGATGTAAAATGCAAGTATTGTAAAAAAAAAAATACAATTCTACTATAGTGCGATTCTACATTTAGAATCGCACTGTAGCTGAATGGTAAAAACAAAAAATATATTTTAATCACTTTGGTCTTCTCTCTCCTCTCTCTGTAAATCATAATTTTTCTTTCTTTCTTTCTGCTTTCTCTTCTTCCTGCTCTCTTCTTCAATGGCGTGGAGGTCCGTTGGTTGTGATTTTTCCGATGGGTTTGACAGTGGGTTTCAGTGTTTGACGGGTTTGTTTGGTAGTGGGTTTCGATGAAGATGATGATGACGGGTTTGGGATGAATAGAGACGGCAACGGGCGACGGCGACAGCAATGGGTTTGGGATGAATAGATGGGTTTGGGTTTGGGTTTGGGTTTGGTGAGAACAGATGAGTTTGATGGTGGATGGTGGCTGTGGGTTTGTTGGTGGTGGCTGTGCTGTGTTGGCGTTGGATTGTGTTTTTTTTTTCCTTTGGTTCAGCTACTGGGGTTTGTGGTGTGGCTGGTGGGCTGACGGTAGGTGTCTGTGGCTCCGTCGGAGTGGGTTTTGGGTCTGGCGGCGTGGGTTTGCTGCTTGGGTTTTTTTTTTTTTTTTTTTTTTTTTTTTGGTGTTGATGGTAAATTATGGGTTGGTGGTGGTGGTGGTGACTGTGGTTGTTGAACAGAAATAAAGAGTGAAAGAATAAATAATGTGTTGTAGTGTAAATGATGGTAATTGTGGGATATACTATTTTATTGTGTAGAAATATTATTTTAATGAGTAGAATAGTAAAATAGAAGTTGGGATGTTGGATGTATTGTAAAATGGTATGATGTAATTGATAAAGTAGTTTTTTGAGATGGTAAAATAAGATGAGATATAAAATCCGGATGTGGATGCTCTCACCAGTCAAATGCTATAACTAAATAAAAAAAGATCTAGCATCACTTAAATCTTACCTCATTCAAATATTTTTCAATTACATGATTAGATTTATGAATAGCCAGTGATAAATTTATTAAATGTGAAGAATGAAATCATACAATACTTTTAAGGGGGAGAATATTAATATTAATATTACCACTTTATATTTTTCAAATAACCTAAAAAAATCATTTATTGTAAAATTCTTCGGAAAATTTGTAATCAGTTTTCTAAAGTATTGTAAAATTTTTATTGAAATTTATATTTATCTAACTGAACTTTCATATTAATTATATTTTTAAAATTTAAACTAGTCACAACCCAGTGGGATGCAGGAGATTCATGGGAAAAAAAAAATAGTGCAATTATTTATTATAGCAAATAATCCGAATTTTTATCAAGACTCACCAATCAAAAAAAAAAAAAAAAAAAAATGCTAAAACTAAATGGACAAGACCCAAGCATCACATAGAATCTGAGGGCACGGAATGTTGAAACAGGAAAACAAATCAAGAAAATGGCAGAACACTCCTCGTTTGTGAATTCATGTTGTCCTTCTCGGAGAGGGCCACCACTTGTTGTCAGCGGATCTGATGATGGAACTGCCAAACTGTGGGATATGCGTCAGAGGGGTGCCATTCAGACATTTCCAGATAAATACCAAATCACAGCAGTCAGTTTCTCGGATGCATCTGATAAGATCTTCACAGGCGGTATTGACAATGAAGAAAAGGTATGGGACTAGCACAAAGGTGAAGTTACAATGGCACTTCAAGGCCATCAAGATATGATAACAGGCATGCAGTTGAGTCCTGATGGCTCATATCTTCTTACAAATGGTATGGATTGCAAACTCTGCATATGGGATAAGCGTCCATATGCACCACAAAAATATATACAATGTTTATTAGTACATGCTATATGTAATATATACAATGTTTTGTCTACATATTTAAGTTCATCACTCCAAATTCAAAAATTACACAATGTTTAATTTTTATTGTTTTTATTATTTTTTTGGGTTTGATTTCTTGCAATGTTTTAGACAAATGGTGGCCACTATCCAACCTCTATACATCCTCTAAACTTTAGAAAATAAAATACAAAGTCTAAATTAGCTATTTAGTAAGAAGACAACTAGGATAGTAAATTCTAGAACTCAATTTTTCTACACAGATAATTCATCATTAGCTCATCAAGAACTTCCGCTTTCACTACAATTGAAAACAAAATTGGATTGGGTATATTTAGAGTTTGCTTGACAAAGTTTAGTCCCACTCGATGCCCAATACTGCTAAAATCTAGCTTTGCTCGAACAATTCTCTTAAATTGATGGACCACATCGTTTAGAATTGAATGATGGATCTAGATGGTGATTAGTTTATAATTGAAATACAAAATACACTATAGTAACAGCAGACAGGCTTCACTTTCTATGCAGAATTGGTTTGCAGTTAGAACAAACCAGCCACCTTTGAGGTTAACATAAGTTATTAAAGCCTGCCATATCTCCCTTGCTTTGCCTGTAGGTCCGAAATATATTTCAATGCCTGCATATGGTGGCATACTAAATAGAATACTAAAGAACTATAATTATAACTTATAAGGAAGCTCTTGGAAATTAAGGTAGGGAATACTATACAATAACCCACATTAGACCGTAGAGAAATCTGGATTGTGAGAATGGTGATAATTGATGATAAATTATTTTATAATTATAGCAAATTATTTCGCAAATAAATAGTGGGAAACATCCTCCATACAAGATTAATTGTGAAAACTAGTTTGGATTTTAGAAAAATCTCCAAACAAATAATAGAAATTAAAAATACCTAAAAGAAAAATAAACATTCACAAAATCAACAAGGATTTACGTGGTTCAGCAATAGCCTACAACCATGAGTGATGGTGTGGAGAAAATTTCACTAATCAAATACGGAGATTACAAAAGAGGCAAAAAATCACTTTCACAAAACTCATACCCCAAATACACCCTAAAAAATCTCTAAAAAACACAGTTTAAGGCTTCACCTAAAGAGAAGTTTTTCAACTCTCTAATCGTTGCACAGCACTGCAGCCCTCTCTTTAGTTAAAGCAACATATATATAAAAGTTGTCAAAGTCAAATAGAACTCCTAGTTATGTTGAATTTTCAAGTTCATGCTCCCGATGATTCCCAAAGTCTTCAATCAAACCGTGTGGCCAAATAACCTCCTTGATAGCTTCAATCATAGCCATGTATTCCACTTCACTGGTTAATAATACAATAGTTGACTGCAGTATTGACCTCCAACTCACTGGAGGTCAACCTCTAGCTTCAGAGTAAAACAAAGATTATCCAGATCTTCTCCAGCATAGTCTGAATCAACATATCCAGCTAAATGTCTTCCAACAGATTCATCTCTCAAACTTCAAACCCAAATCAGCATTCCCAAAATACATCTCAAGATCCATTAACTTGTCAATGACCATTATCCTACTCTTGCACATAGCGACTAGGTTCCACATTGACCTTGAGAAATGTTGGGCCGAGACAATGAGTGCATACTACTGCATATGCAAGGCTGCCAACCAAGACAACTAAATTTGTATTAGAGCTTCTGCTATCACAACAATAACATCACAAGGTACACAAAAACACACAATAGACATTTCTTTATGTTCTACAATGTCAATGGTTAAACCGAATGACAAAGGATAAGGCATTAAATAACACTAGTTATTCTTTTACAAGTAAAATATGACTATGTAAAAACTGTAACAATGACAGAAGGTATACCTTTAGTATCTAAGTCAGGTCTTAGAGAGCTCATTCTATTGTTGCAGCAGATGAGGCAACCTGTTTTCCAGATTGGAGTCTTATATACATGCAGCAATGATGCCTCTACTGACCACCACACTTCAAATTCAGATGCAATTGCCATTAGCTTTTGATGTTTTCCAAGATATAAGCCCAACGAATTGAAGAGCAGAACAGCACTAAGGAGTGAGCATCAGCTATTGACATCAGCTTTCGACAAGTGAAGTTTAAATTTAGTTGAGATTGTAGCAAATCAGACAACTTCGGGACCTTTATAAACAAATATTCAACATAAATTTAACCAGAAGAAGAATATAATAACATGTGCTAGTGGGTGTTTTGGGTTACAAGATAAAGTAACACAGTTATTAATAGCAAAGCTTAAAGCTCAAAATGTTGACTAGGCATAAAGTTGTTCGGCCTTGTTTAGAAATTAGCAGCTATCGCAGTTTCATTTTGGGGTAGAATGTAAAATTAGTAATATAAGATATTTTAGATCTAGCATTCATACTGGTATGTTCTATCTTTTTCCAAGAAAACTGCATATTGACTTATAAAAAAAATGAAAACTGCATATTGTACCATGTTTCAACTTATCACTGACAAGTGAGGCTTTTAGTGTAGGAGCTACAACTGAAATTGGATTAAAACACAGTAAGATATTTTAGTCATGCTGACTTCATTGATGGAAATTTTAAGTCATATTTCTGAGTAGTACAATCAATTCTAAACCTAATGGTACTAATTGAATAATTGCAAGTAAGAGTCAGATTACAGAGACATATGTTCATTGCCTTACCCATGCAGTGTAGGTTAGTTCTTTTAGAACTTTTGAATGAACTAGATCGCCCAAGCAGCATATCCTCTTAGTTAAGACAGCAAGACCACTGAGAAGAGAAGACTGTAACAGACAAGTGAAACTCAATTAAGAGAAGCTAGTATTATAAAATGTAATATGGCTTGCCAAAAATTGTGCGAACTTGATATCAGACATAAAATTAAATTTGCTAGTGGGTTGTTTAGGCTAGAAGATAAAGTAAGAATTATTAATAGTAAAGCTTAAGCTCAATATATTGACCAGGCATAAAGTTGTTCAGCCTTGATTAGCTATTTGCAACTGTCACTGCAAAATTAATTTATGTAACCAATTTAGATTTAGCTTTCATACATGTATGTTCTATCTTTTTCCAGGAAAACTACATACTGTATCTTGCTTCAACTATTCATTGACAATAAGGTTTTTAGTGTAGGAACTACAACTATTTTTTTATTAGTAATAAAATTTATTGAGACCAAAAGAGAATCACCCGAAGTATACAGGAAGTATCAGTTGGTTATTAAAATTATATAATAGCACAGTAAGATATTTTTGTCATGATGGACTTAATTAATAGAGGTTTTTAGCTCATTTTTTTGAGTAATACAATTAATTTTTTTTAAAAATGGTACTAATTGATTGCAAATAAAAGTCAACTTACAAAGACATGTTCATTACCTTATCCAGTCACTGTAGGCTAGTATCCTTCAAACTCTTGTATGAATTGGAGCATCCAAACGGGTTGGCCTCTTAGTTAAGACAACAAGATTGACAAGAACAGAAGGCTGTAACAGACATGTAAAAATCCATAAATGAAGCTAGTATGTTAAATTTCTCTGGTAAAGATATGTAGAAGTGATTTTATGTGGAACAATTTTGACAATCAATCAAGTGTGCAAGATGGCTAACCATCAAATTCATACCTTAGCAAGCATTGAAGTGTTGAAGTCACTAGAAAAAAAGGTTCTAGGTGAGGCCAAAATAACATAATAAGATTTAATAGGTGGATGATCTGTTAGGAATCTGCGTAGCTAATTTTGGTTAGCCTCGTCCACAATCAATTTCAAGGAATCTAACCAACTTATTCACAAGAAACATAGCTTACCAAAATGCAGAAATTCAAAAAGCTTTTAAGAAGCCCAATTGAAACAAGAATATGCCATTCTGCCACACTGTTGGAGTATGTCATGGATCTTGCCCTCTTCTAATTGGTTAGGGGAGTCATCAAAATCTTTTGGGAGAGTGGCCATTCCCTGTTTTTATATCCCTACTCATACATGACTTAATGTGTAAAACTTTCAAATCATTTTTCAGTAACAAAATGAAATTTTAAACCAAATAGTAATTTTTGAATAATAGCCAATAAAAGTTATATATGTCGATTACCTTCTCTGCTTACTATTAAGAACTGTTCTTCCAACATGTTCATGAATTGGAGAATCCAAACCAATTGGCCCTTTCGCTAAGGAAAAGCTTACAAGAAGAGAAGAACAAAACTGACATTAATTGAAGCTAGAAAGATATGAAGAAGAAATTATTAGGGAATTATTTGGGCAGATATATACCTTAGAGTGCAGTAAAGTTCAGATGTTGATGAAAAAAGAGGTCCCTAGGTTAGCCAACCATAACCCAGAAAAAAAATAAGATTCAATGGGTGGATGACATACTGGAATTCAGTTTATTAGAAAAGATCCATTGCTAAGTACATAGGAGATGGAATGTAAAAGCTGGAAAACTTGGACTCAATTGATATTTTGTTAGTTGACAAAGGTAGTAGTGCTATCATGCAGAATAAACTTGTAAACATTTGCGGATATAGACGCAATAATTGTCCAATTGGCCGGCAACTAGAAATTTCACACAGGTTAAAACGAAGATGGCTTACCAAAAATTTGGAACTTGATATCAGACATAAAATGAAAAGATGCTCTCTTTTGACTTGAATCTCAAGTTGTTCCTCTTTCTTGGGGACATTAAACATGTCATTTACAGACAAGACAAATGATAGAATTTCGCAGTGCTTTGCTCAAATCCTTTGTCAGCTGTTTGAAGTTTGAAGGGAATGAAATAGATTGAGAGCCTATTGATAACTGGCATCTTTAAATTAACGAGGCATTCCACCACATCCAGTGCTGGTAGAAGTTCTGGCTTCTAGCAACTGTTAACAGATAGATGATGTATAAATGAAAGGCTAGCTCCCCCAGCTACAGATGAAAAAAAATTCCATTCTTTCTATTTGTGGTTTTAACTTTTAATTATTACTAGCCGCGAACTCACGCGTTGCGCGTGATAATTATTTTTACGATAGTTTTATTAAATTTTTTTTTACAATTTAAACTAATCTAATAATGAGTATTGTATTTCATAATTATATTTTTATTTATTATAGGAACAATCATAAATGTAATATAGGAATAATCCAAAACACCAAAAAAACGTAAACTAAAAAAAAATTAATAAAACTTAACAATGATTAATTGAACCAATATCAGGATAAAATTTTGTTTTTGATAATCTATTAAGGTTATTTTCTTTGTAAAAATTATAATTTCAACTACCCAAAACATATTATCAAATTAACAATTATTAGCAAAATCTAAGAATTAAATTTCTATACAGGCATTGTTATAAAATAATAATAATAAAAATAAAATTGTAAAAGTTAAAATTTGTCACCTATCCAATTATTTTCGTTTGGCTAACCATTGCTTTTCTTCAAATGAACGACATTATAGAGTACTTCTAATACAACTATTAAGAGTACTTTGTCCACTACAAATGATTAGAAAATAAACAAAAATTAGTAAAGTCTCATAGTTTAACATCCAAATTGTGTACTATAAAAAATCATGCTATGTAACAGATAAATACCAACTTATACAAATCATGCTATGTAATAGAATAGTATTTGTGGGGCCTGTTATCTAAAAGGATACAGGAATCATAAGAAATGGGCTTAGGGCCCAGCGGCCCAGTCCGAGGACATTCACGTGTCTGAGGATAGGTTAAAAGAATTATTGTGAGACTAGTATACGAAAAAGGGATGGAAGTCATGTATAGTGGCACAAGACACGTCCGAGGATGAAACTCACCTCGGATACCACAGTCCGAGGTATCGTTTTACCCAGGGTACTCTGCAAAGTTGTATTAGAACTGGAAAGTGAATATAGACCTAAGGAGGAATCGGGAAAGATAACAAATATCTTCCAAGTTTACTACCCTTACATTTAATGATTTCCAGCTAACTCTCTAGCCGCATTAATGTGGAGGTGATACCTGAACAGTAACCAAGCAGCTTTATGGCCACTGAGCAAAGGTTCTGGTAGGTGCTGGATGGGACAGAAAGGAGTTCCCAGGATAGGAACTACACGTGTACGGTGGAAATGGAGTAAGGAATGTAGTATATAACATGGAAGCAGATGACATTAGAGGGGACTTTTTAGGGGAGAAAAAGAAAGAAGAACAATAGAACTCATAAAGAGGCTCACTGAAACCTAGCCGAGGAGAGTCTTTATCATACAATCAGCTTGAAGTGTCTTTGATTGCACTATAACTATAACTTTTCCTATCAAGTAGAACTAGTTCTTGTACCCACGCTCTAAAAATTTATTGTTTGGGCTTGCTGGGCTGAAAACCCATTCATATTCTGGGTCCAATCCAATTTGAGTCCCCACAATTGGCGCCGTCTGTGGGAAGAACTTGATCTATTCACAAGGAAAGGCAAGTGCAGTGTTTGCGATGGACGGGGGAGCACCGCAGCAACCATTGACGAGCCCGCAGCAGGTAGATGCTAATAAGCACCAGGCAAAGTCTAGGGGCTCTCAGCATAGTAATCCATTAGTAGTCCACGAACATAGGGGGGATCATGAGGGAAGTACACGAACAACCCACACAGATAGAAGTCACTCTCAGGGGAAAGGCCATGTTTCCCACGTAAAGAACAAAGGGGACATGCAGCGTGAGATTAACAAGTTGAGGAGGGAATTGCAACATGAGCGACGAAGGCGTATGGCTCATAACTCTGGGCACTCCTCTGAGGAGTCAGATGACACTAGTTATAGACAGAGGTCAAGAACTCCACCCAGTGAATCTTTTTCGCATGAAGAGGAGTACCACCGTGAGCGAAGGTATAAGAGTCCGCCTCGCCAGGGTCGAGGGAATGACGCCTTGAACAAAGCACTGAGTCAGGTCTCTAAGTCGCCCTTTACGCGACATATTGAGGACGCTAATCTTCCTCGGCGGTTCCATCAGCCCGTGTTCACCATTTATAATGGTCAAACAGACCCAGTAGAACATGTTAGCCACTACAGTCAAAGAATGGCCAATCATGCTAGGGATGAGGCCTTAATGTGCAAGGTCTTCCCATCTAGTTTGGGTCCGGTGGCGATGAGATGGTTCAACGGCCTAAAAGCTAATACTATTGACTCCTTTGAGAAGCTCACCCAGGCTTTCGGTGCCCGATTTATCACCTACAGGAGGGTTGTTCAACCCTTGGGATCGCTGTTGTCCATGTCTATGCGGGAGGGGGAAATCCTGAAGGCCTATTCTGATAGATACTGGAAAATGTTCAATGAAGTAGGCGGAGCTCATGATGATGTGGCCATTAATACCTTTAAGGAAGGCCTTCCAACCGAGCATGGCCTGAGGAAATCTCTGACTGGTAAACCTATTACTAGCGTGCGTCAGCTTATAGATCGGATAGACAAGTATAGAAGAGTAGAGAAGGATCAAATACAGGGTAGAGGAAAGTCTAGGGCAGTCCCTCAAGAAAGGAGGGATTTCAAGTCGGATCGGTACAATAACAACCGACCTCGGAGGGACTTTGAGGGGCAATCAGGATCTGCCAACTCCCAGGCGGTTAGTGCCGTGTTCCGAGAACCAGTGCAACGGGTTCTGGAGAAGATAAAGGACGAGCCATTCTTTAGATGGCCCAATAGAATGGCAGGGGATCCTGCGAAGCGTAATCGAAACCTTTACTGCCAGTACCACCAAGATCATGGACATACTACTGAAGATTGTAAAAACTTGTGGGACCACTTGGAACAGCTAGTCTAGGAAGGGAAGTTGACCCAGCTTCTACATCATTCCAGCGGTCGAGGAGGCCAGGCAGGCTCAACATTTCGGGTGAATGCTTCTTCAAGACCCCCTTTAGGCACAATAAACATTATATTTGCTGCCCTAGGGAGAACCGGGTCTTGCCCTTCTAGGGTAATATCTATGTCGCGGTGCTTGGACGAGGGCTCCAGTTCAAGGCCGAAGAGAGCCAGACTGGACACCTCACTGGTGTTAGGCTTTTCAGAGGAGGATAAGAGAGGAACCATACAACCACATGAGGACGCTTTGGTGGTTACAATTAGGATTGGGGGGGTATGATGTGAGAAGGGTGATGGTTGATGAAGGGAGTGCAACCGAAGTGATGTACCCTGACCTGTTTAGGGGGCTGAATTTGAAACATGAGGATCTGACAGCCTACAACTCCCCGCTGGTGGGTTTTGAGGGTAGATCAATTGTTCCTATAGGTATGATTAGATTACCTGTGCAGACTGGCTCAGATGTGGTGGAGGTGGATTTTATTGTGGTAGATGCCTTTTCTCCGTATACGGCTATCTTGGGTAGGCCCTGGTTGCATGCCTTGGGGGCTGTTTCTTCCACTCTCCATCAAAAGGTGAAGTATCTATCAGGAGGCTAGGTTTTAGAAATTTTGGGAAATCAAATCATGGCTAGGCAGTGCTTGATAATGGCCATCCAACATCGGCCAGGGGCAGATACTACGGCCACGGCCGAGAATGAGTTTAGCAATCACAGACTCCGGCGGCCCTCTTAAGCACATCTACCGGTGAGGCGGAGTGTGAAAGTTTGGAGAGGGTAAGTGTTGGGGACGATCCAGACAAGTTCTTTCAGGTCGGAGCACAGCTGCCTACGTTGGAGAAGGAGTGATTGGTAGAGGTCCTTAGGAGAAACATTGATGTGTTCGCATGGAATGCTTACGAAGCCCCAGGGGTGGATCCGGACTTCATCTGCCATCATTTGAATGTCAATCCCTCTGTCATTCCGAAGAAGCAGCCACCTCGACATCCGTCCAGAGTACACGCTGAAGCTATCAGAGATGAGGTGACTAAGCTCAAATAGGCAGGGGCTATAAAGGAAGTGTTTTACCCCCAATGGTTGGCCAATACAGTCGTGGTGAAGAAGAAAAATGGGAAGTGGCGCGTGTGTGTTGATTTCATGGATCTTAACAGAGCATGCCCAAATGACCCTTTTCCTATGCCTCGTATAGATTAGTTGGTGGATGCAACAGTGGGCCATCCTCGGATGAGCTTCTTGGACGCCTTTCAGGGCTATCATCAGATCCCACTGGCATTGGACGATCAGGAGAAGACCACTTTTCTCACTCCTACTAGAAATTATCACTATAAGGTAATGCCCTTTGGCCTGAAGAACGCGGGGTCTACTTACCAGAGAATGATGACGAAGATGTTTGAGCTACAATTGGGCAAAAGCATTGAGGTCTATATTGATGATATGGTCGTGAAAAGCAAGGTAGTGGCTGAGCATGTGACAGACCTTACCAATACTTTTGAGATTTTAAGGAGGCATAAATTGCGGCTGAATGCATCCAAGTGCTCATTTGGGGTAAGTTCAGGGAAGTTCTTGGGCTACATGGTGACTCATCGAGGAATTGAGGTGAACCCTGATCAAATTAGAGCCATAAGTAGCTTGCAACCACCTCAGAATCCCAAGGAGGTCCAGAGGTTGACCGGGATGACCGCCGCATTGAACAGATTCATATCCAGGTCAGCGGATAGGTGCAGGCTTTTTTTCCTGCTGCTCCATAAGTGGAAGGGATTCGAATGGACTGAGGAGTGCGCCCTAGCATTTCAGCAGCTGAAAGAGTATTTATCTCGACCACCCATCATGTCTAGCCCTGAGGTAGATGAGGTTCTTTTTTCCTACCTAGCGATCACCACTTATGCGATCAGTTTTGTTCTAATACGAGTAGACAATGGAGTGCAGCGGCCAGTCTACTACGTGAGTAAGTCGCTTCATAAGGCCGAAGTACATTACCTGCCCTTGGAAAAGGCTATTTTGGCAGTGGTGCACGCTACAAGGAAACTGCCCCATTATTTTCAGGCGCATACTGTAGTCGTCCTAACTTAGTATCCAATCAAAGCAGTACTTCGGAGTGCCGACTATACTGGCAGGGTTGCCAAGTGGGGCACAATTCTAGGGGCTTTTGATGTTAAGTATATGCCTCGTACCTCCGTGAAAGGTCAAGTGCTCGCTAATCTGGTGGCCGAATTTGCTGAAGGTTCTGAAGAAATAGAGGCAAGCCCAAGTGGCATGGATGAAAAATCAGTTGGCCTTATCTCCACGCAACCTATTTCATCTTGGAAGGTGTATGTGGATGGGGCGGCAAATCAGCGGGGGTCAGGAGTGGGACTTGTACTGATATCTCCTGAGAAAGTCACCATTGAGAAGTCTCTAAGGCTGGGATTCTTAGCTACTAATAACGAAGCGGAGTACGAAGCTTTGTTAATGGGGATGGTAATGGTCAAAAAGCTAGGAGGAAAAACAGTGGAAGTCTTCTCGGATTCGGGGCTGGTCGTGGGCCAGGTCAGAGGGGAATTGGAAGCACGAGACACAAGAATGCAGGAATACTTGAGCCAGGTTAGGCGTATGCAAGTTAATTTTGAATTTTTTGAGATAACCCATGTCCTTAAGAGCGGAAATGCCCATGCAGACTCTTTAGCCACCCTTGCCACCTCCTCAGCGCAAAACCTACCTTGGATGATAATGGTTGAGGACTTGAGCACACCTACCTTAGTAACGACGGACACGCTTCAGGTCAACCAAATCAGCTCGGCGCGTAGCTGGATGGATCCTATAATATTATTCCTTGAGAAGGATATACTGCCCGAGGACAAGTCAGAGGCAGAGAAGATACGGAGAAAGGCTCCTCGGTTTTGGCTGTCCGAGGATAAGAAGTTATATAAACGTTCTTACTCTGGGCTATATCTGTTTTGTGTTCACCCTGAAGCATCAGAGGATCTTCTAGAAGAGCTACATGAAGGAATTTGTGGTAGTCATACTGGAGGAAGATCTTTGTCTCACCGGGCAATTACCCAGGAGTACTGGTGGCCAGGCATGCAAAAGGAAGCCCAAGAGTACGTGAGGAAATGTGATCAATGCCAAAGGTTTGCGCCGAACATTCATCAGCCAGGAGGAGTCCTCAATCCTCTTTCTAGTCCTTGGCCTTTCGCTCAGTGGGGCTTGGACATCTTTGGCCCTTTCCCTAGGGCAGTAGGAAATAAGAAGTACCTGCTAGTTGGCACGGACTATTTCATGAAGTGGGTTGAAGCTAAGCCTCTGGCTAATATCAGGGATGTGGATGTCAAAAGGTTTATCTTGAGGAATATCATTACTTGATTTGGGGTTCCTCAAGCTCTTATCTCGAACAACGGTCTACAATTTGACAGCAAGGCTTTTAGAAAGTACTGTTCCGACCTGGGGATAAAGAACAGATATTCCACCCCAGCCTATCCACAGGGAAATGGACAGGCCGAGGCTATCAACAAAGTCATAGTGGGTGGACTTAAGAAAAGGCTGGATGATGCAAAGGGAAGATGGGTAGAGGAACTTCCACATGTCCTCTGGGCGGACAGAACAACGCCCCGACGATCAATAAGGGAGGCCTCATTTTCAATGACGTACGGAGCTGAGGCCGTGATCCCTGTTGAAACGGGCTTTCCAACGCTGAGAACCAGTACTTTCACCTCGGATGGAAATGATGAGTTGTTGAAGAAAAGTCTAGACTTGATAGACGAGCGACGAGAGAAGGCGATGGTTCAACTGGTATACTACCAGCACAAGCTGAAGCAGGGTTATGATGCGAATGTCAGACTAAGGCCGTTAGCTCCAAGAGATTTGGTGTTGAGGAAGGTCTTGGGAAATACCAAAAACTTAGCCTAGGGAAAGTTGGGGCCTAATTGGGAGGGGTCATATCGTATTACATCTGTAGCAGGGGTAGGGGCTTATTACTTAGAAGATTTAGATGAAAAACTGTACTCCATCCCTGGAATGTAAGCAACCTGAAGAGGTATTATTATTAACAAGTTATGTTTCACTTTCCTTTATAGTTTATCTTACTTTTGCAATATGTGCTTCTGAAATCTATGAAAGTATTAAACAGAAACTAAGTCATGTTAGGCCCTCAGACCACAACTTAGTGGAAATTAATACACTATCAGTGGAAGTATTAAACAGAAACTAAGTCATGTCAGGTCCTCGGACCATAACTTAGTGGAAATTAATACACTATCAACGGAAGTGTTAAACAGAAACTAAGTCATGTCAGGTCCTCGGACCACAACTTAGTGGAAATTAATACACTATCTATGGAAGTATTAAACAGAAACTAAGTCATGTCAAGCCCTCGGACCACAACTTAGTAGAAATTAATACAATATCAACGGAAGTATTAAATAGAAACTAAGTCATGTTAGGCCCTCGGACCACAACTTAGTGGAAATTAATACACTATCAGTGGAAGTATTAAACAGAAACTAAGTCATGTCAGGTCCTCGGATCACAACTTAGTGGAAATTAATACACTATCTATGGAAGTATTAAACAGAAACTAAGCATGTCAGGCCCTCAGACCACAACTTAGTGGAAATTAATACACTATCAACAGAAGTGTTAAACAGAAACTAAGTCATGTCAGGTCCTTGAACCACAACTTAGTGGAAATTAATACACTATCTATGGAAGTGTTAAACAGAAACTAAGTCATGTCAGGCCCTCGAACCACAACTTAGTGGAAATTAATACACTATCAACGGAAGTATTAAACAGAAACTAAGTCATGTCAGGCCCTCGGACCACAACTTAGTGGAAATTAATACACTATCAACGGAAGTGTTAAACAGAAACTAAGTCATGTCAGGTCCTCAAACCACAACTTAGTTGAAATTAATACACTATCTATGGAAGTATTAAACAGAAACTAAGTCATGTCATGCCCTCAGACCACAACTTAGTAGAAATTAATACACTATTAGTGGAAGTATTAAACAGAAACTAAGTCATGTCAGGTCCTTGGATCACAATTTAGTGGAAATTAATACACTATCTATGGAAGTATTAAACAGAAACTGAGTCATGTCAGGTCCTCGGACCACAACTTAGTGGAGATTAATACACTATCTATGGAAGTATTAAACAGAAACTAAGTCATGTCAGGTCCTCGGACCACAACTTAGTGGAAATTAATACACTATCAATGGAAGTGTTAAACAGAAACTAAGTCATATCAGGTTCTCGGACCACAACTTAGTGGAAATTAATGCACTGTGGCTTCAATTGAAGTATTACACATAGGCTAAGGTATAACGAATTGTTTAGACAACAAACTTAGTTGAAATCAATGCCTTTTAAAGGGGGTCCGTGCAATTAGAAATATATCTCAAAGCAAATGTCATGAGCATCACTTAAAGCATTTCAAGGTGTTCAATACCTCTCTGGGTGAAATGTTAGAATGCTATCTTAGATATGGATACTTCTTAATGAATTTACAGCGAGCCTTTGTAGGGCTGTGGAGGTCACTGCTATAGTCTGTTTTGGTTCCCAATGAGTGTATATAAAGTTAAGTTTTTCCCTTATAATATCAACTTTCATTCTTTTATAGTCCGAGATCATGTAAAAGAAAAAATAATAAAGAACATTCACGCAAGAAATTATACAAGTGACAGACGAAACCCCAATATCTCTTATAAATTTTGAAAAGGAAGTACACATTGCAATTAGAAATGTCCTCAAAAAGGTTTTTTTTTTTTTTTAAAAAAAAGAGAAGAAAAATGAAATGAAAGGGAAACTAAAGGGAATTTGACTACAATTAACTATTTGTTTAATTTTATTTGGAGCTTATGTTGAAGGGCTTTGCCAGCTGCCTCAGGAGGAACATCTTTCTCCTGCGCCTTAGGAACTTCTCCAACAGGTAAGGTGGTTGAGGCTAAGGCTTGTTCAAAACTTTGAGAAGCTACTCCACCCTGGGGCCCTTCTGCTCCTTTATCCGAGGACATGTCCTTCGCCCTTTCAAGCACTTCAGGTTGCTCCTGCTGATCGATTGAGGGAGGAGCCTGAGTTTGAGCTTCCTCGGTTGGTTCAGCAGTTGTAAAGGATGCCTCTCCTTGTTGAGTAGAAGGACTGGGGGCTCGAATAGTTGGGGGGAGGTAAACATTCTCAGGCCTTCTCAACTTTGATGAAGATTCAACCCCAGTTCGGTTGAGAGCTTCTTGCCAGGTCAAGGCGCAGTACTCTCGACACACAACGGGCACCTCAGCCTGGAAATTATCCTCTGTCTTAGCAACGCCCACGTCATAGCCATGTTACTCGGCGGCGTCTCTTTCCTTTTCAACCTCGGCTTTTGCCTTTTTAGCCTCAGCCTTGGCCTTTTCAGCTTGATCTCTGAGTCTCTGGGCTTCCTCTAGTTGTTTCTGCAGAGTTAGTATCTGTCCCTGGGAAGTTGCCAGCTGGGCATTAGCATCGCGCAAGAGCTTCCTTTGGTCCTCAGCTTGCCTTTGGGCTCCATCCAAAGCTGAGTCAGCACTTTTCCGAGCGCTTTCCTCGTCGGCTAACTTTTTCTTCAGCTGCACAACGTTTTGTTCAGCAGCATTGAGTGTGTGCACATCTGCTATCCTTTTCTTCCTCTCATCATCTATCTGCTGGTAGCAAGAATTGGTTATCTCCACTAGCCTGAAAGTGGCTTAAACGGCCTAGAAGGAAAGGAGTTAGAAATACAATACGGGGAGTTGTGTGCATGATGTCTATGATAAGAAACAATAATAATATAACAATAAGGGCGTTGTACCATGCCCAAGTATCTCTTGGTATTCTGGAAGACCTCATTTCTCTTGATGGCCCTCAGCTCGGCCATGTCCTTAGGAAGAAGAAGTGTTTCCTCTAAAGCCGAGGTGACGCGGCACCCAATTCCGCCATTAAAGTCCCTGATCGAGGCATCCTCCCTCAGAGGCTCCCCACCGAGCATGGGAGCAGGAAGCCAGGCCTCAGGCTCCGAGGATTGAATGGTCATCTTGTCCACCACTCGCTGAGACCCGTGGCTAACTTTTTGCTGCTTTGCGGCTCTTTGGTCCTCATCTTCACGAGTCGTACGAGACCTCCCAGCATCCACCACTTCTTTGTCCTTTGGCTCTCTCCTCCTCTTTGGATCGCTGGGTTCGATCACAGGTGGCTGAAGTGGCCGAGGATGAAGAGGAGGAGGAGGTGGGAGGTTGGGCTGAACTGGCTTCTCCACCACCACCCTGCCAGGCTGGCCTTTGATTACATCCTTCAAGCTCCTCTGGCTTTTCCTTTGAATGCCTATTTCTTCAGAGGTCACCTCGGGAGATTGAGGTTGGTTGAAAACTTCAAACTCGTCTACAGAATCTAACAGTTCTACAACTCCTCCTGAGGTTTCTTCTTCTTCTTCTTCTTCCTCCTTCACTTCCCGAGGAACAGAGCGTGACGATGAAGCTCCTGTAGAGGGAGTGGTCTTGGACAACGGCTCAGTGAAAGGAACACCTTCAGGAATTGGAACGCCCTCGGGAACAATAAATCTCTCAAAGGCTACACTGATACGGTGGAGCCGAGGATCTCTTGCCCTTATCACACACTTAGGAGCTTAAAAGGCCTTGGAGATTGGTTTGTACTTGAGGATTATATGTGCTGCTTTCAGTTGGCCATCAGATGGGTTCACGTACACCTCGGATCGCAGGATTCTGTCTAAGCTCTCCCTGTTAACCAATCTGATATGAGGTTTGGTAGCGTGCTTGTCTGCAAAGTCATTAAAACATGGAAGGAAAACTTTATCAAAGATAAAAGTAACTTGAATTAAAAATATAATCTAATTTATAAGGGCGTATGTCCTAAGAACCCTACCTGGTTGTCCCTCTTCAGTCGGACAGGGTAAACCATCATGCCATTCCCCAGAAAAAAAAAGGAAATCATCTTTCAAACCTTTGTTTGATGTAGGGAGGCACTGGATCAATCTTACTTTAGGGAACCTGGACTTAAGGTAATATCCCTGACCCTTCAAATGATTAAGGTTATACACCCAGTTCACATCATGATGGGTCAGACCTAGATTAAACTTGGCATTTAGCACCTCTATACTCCCAAGCACCCTGAACATATTCGAGGCGCACTGTGTGGGAGATAATCTAAAAAACCTGAGGTAACTTCTAGTTAGACTACCCATTGGGATAGTAATCCCTCCCTCTATAAAAGCGATCATAGGGATGACCATTTCCCCTATTTTACTATCGTGTAACCACGTTTTTGTGGAGGCATATCTCATACCCACTGTTGGGGGAATCCTATACTTGGCTCTAAATGCTTCTATTTGCTCCTTGGAGTCAACTAGATACTTGAACCTACCCATTTCCTAACAATTGTAAAGAAAAACTGTCGAAGAGGATGGAAAACTAAGGAGGGTTAAGGAAACTTACAGGTTTGGAAAATGAGCTCCTCGGACAGGCTCCTAGTATTTATGAGAGCGTGGAGTAGTGAGAGAGAGACAGGTTCAATGAATATGCGCTGAGACGATGTGATTTGTGTAACTGAAGAGAGATTTGATTTGAAAGGCCCTTTATAAGGGCACAGAAATTGGGGGCGGGAAAAATCCCGCCCATAAATGCGGAGGATCCTCCACCGTTTGATTTGCATCATGTCGTTGAACATGGGGGACAGGGAAGCCGTCATCATTTAACAGTGGCGTGTTCCTGATACCGAAACGTCAGGAGTGTGCCTTGGGCAGGTAGAAATGCGTTCTGAAGGCAAGGAAAGTCTACGAAATAGGTGAGAGCAAGATATCAAAATCTCCCTTTTTCCGAGATGACAAAAAGTGAGATTTTGAGGGGCTATTGTGGGGCCTGTTATCTAAAAGGATACATGAATCATAAGAAATGGGCTTGGGGCCCAGCGGCCTAGTCCGAGGACACTCACGTGTCCGAGGATAGGTTAAAAGAATTATTGTGGGACTAGTATACGAAAAAGGGATGGAAGTCATGTATAGTGGCACAAGACACGTCCGAGGATGAAACTCACCTCGGATACCACAGTCCGAGGTGGATGTAACTATCGTTTTACCTAGGGTACTCCGCAAAGTTGTATTAGAACTGGAAAGTGAATATAGACCTAAGGAGGAATCGGGAAAGATAACAAATATCTTCCAAGGCTACTACCTCCACATTTAATACTTTCCAGCTAACTCTCTAGCCGCATTAATGTGGAGGTGATACCTGAACAGTAACCAAGCAGCTTTATGGCCACTGAGCAAAGGTTCCAGTAGGTGCTGGATGGGACAGAAAGGAGTTCCCAGGATAGGAACTACATGTGTACGGTGGAAATGGAGTAAGGAACGTAGTATATAACATGGAAGCAGATGACATTAGAGGGGACTTTTTGGGGGAGAAAAAGAAAGAAGAACAATAGAACTCATAAAGAGGCTCATTGAAACCTAGCCGAGGACAGTCTTTATCATACAATCAGCTTGAAGTGTCTTTGATCGCACTATAACTATAACTTTTCCTATCAAGCAGAACTAGTTCTTGTACCCACGTTCTAAAATTTATTGTTTGGGCTTGCTGGGCTGAAAACCCATTCATATTCTGGGTCCAATCCAGTTTGAGTCCCCATAGTATTATATTTTTATATGCTATATTTAATTCTTTAGAACGCAATAGGATAACATTTAACAATTAAAGAGAATAAAAAATAAAGAAAACAACAACAACAATTTAAAAAACAAAACTAAATTGCATTAACCCAAAATAGAGTTTTAAAGAATATAAAAAATTATCAACCTAAAGTAGAGATGCAAGAAAAATAAAAAAATACACCAAAAAAATTTAGAGAGAGAGAGAGAGAGAACCATTTTTTTTGTGAGGGAAAACTATGCGTAGAATAGAAGAGATAGTGACAAATTTATAGTAAGATGGTGTGAATAAGAAGAGACAAAAATAAAGGAAGATGAAGGGAAATAGGAAGAATGATATTAATGTAGAGGGTAGTGGGGAGATGAAAAGGTAAGGGAGGGAGAAAAATTTAAGAAGTAGTGGGGAGATGAAATGGTAAGAGAGAGAGAAAGGTTGAAGAAGGGTAAATATTAAAAAAATAAATGTTAAAAACAATTATAGGAAAAAAAAAAACCCTAAAGCTGAACTGAAAAAGCTTTGGGTTGGGCTTGATAGTGAAACTAAATAAATAAGAGGTGGGCTGGATTAATTATATAGATTTATTATAAGGTGATGGTGGAAGTAAATAAATAAGTAGTGGGTTGAATTTATTATAGGGTGATAGTGGAAGTAAATAAATAAGTAGTGGGTTGCATTTGTTGGGCTGGAAATTTTAAAAACCATTTTAAAATTGTAGGACAAATTATATTTTAAAAAAAATAAAAAATGACATGGCAGCTGATGTGGCGCAACGTGAGAGTAGTAGCATTAAACGCTACGCTTCAGCTTTTAGTAATATATAGATATAGATGGTGCTGTGTGTTGGAGTAGATGAGGCAGAGACTTGAGGTAAGCATAAAATCCCTACGCATTTAGCCTTGTCCAACAAAAATCGATCTTTAGTCCTACATCTAGGCATTATACAGAAACAGCGATTCAAATTCAACATCTAATGAAAACAACAATACAACTGCCCATAAACCTAAAGTAAATATAATAAAACATTCATTACAGTTTTCCAAATATCTATTATTGAGCTCATCTATAGTCTTAAACGTGTGAAAGGGAAAATCTCCAGGATGCATGATTTCATTCCAATGCATAAGATAAAATAAAAAAATGAGCAGCATAGAAAAAGATAGGTTAATAAAACCTTGAAGAATCCAACTTCAATGACAATCATAATATGTGCAGGGTACTCAAGCTCTGACTGACATCAATTTGCCCCAAATTTTGAACATAACAAAGAAGAATGAAATATTAGAAGATAAAGGATGGTGCCTGACTTATTAAGTTCAATAATCTTCACGAACACAGTCATTTTGTTCTATTGCATTGTAATCACAATTTTTATAAATTCAAGAAATCTAGCAAGCACACAAAATAGAGAAATCTGAAGGTTATGTTTAGTTAAGAGGGATACATCAGAAGATAAGAACATGAGATTGGAGGAAACTCACAAATTTTAATGAACTTCAACAAGATAGGAATCATATCAAAACCTCAGCATTACAAAATTCCTGGATTGTCTATGTCCATCATTTAACCAATCTAGCAGTAAACAATATGAAATATTCAGCTTTTTTTGTAAAGTGAGCATCAGATAGTAGTAAATTCTAATAAATTTCCAACCACTTTGGCAGACCTTCCACTTAGCTAGCAACAGAGAGCATCTCTATTGGCATGGATTGCACTTCTTCCATTATTTGCTCCAGAAATTAGCTCTTCAAGAAATGAAAAGTTGTCCCACCAGTCTAGCAAAGCTTTAAGATCATCAAAATATGATAACTTCAACTAACAATTTGAAAACTATAGCTTAGGTCACTATAGAAAATGCAGAGTACCATCCATGGATATATATATATATATATATATATATATATATATCTCCAACGCTTACTGCTTTCACAAGGTTTAGCTAGAAAGATGATGTTTTTGTTATCCCTGTTTGCATTTAGTATATAAATGTCTATTATTCAATATGACATAATTTCCACTAAAAAAATCACCCATCTTCTTTAGCTTTCTTTTTCTCTCACAAATTTTTCTAACCATGGCAAATGTTATAAATCTTGATTTTAAAGATTAGATATTATGAGTGTTGTTGGTATAGAATGCAATAGAAACAAAGACATAGGTACATGTTACCTATCAATAACAGTCAAAGCGAATGAATCAAATCTCCCCAAGTAGGATTCAAACCTACAACCAATCAGTTAACATCGACCACTGTACCTTTGAGCTACTGTGGAACAGCGATAGATTAGAAGCGTGATGATGGTACAAAGTAATGCTCCCATTGGACCTGATAATAGCATAATACAATGCTAAGATTGTGAATGTTATGTGAACTACAACTCTACAACATTCTGTTATTTTGGAAAAGAAAAAAGAAATTGAAGTGCCTGAACTTGTTTTGCACATTAATGCATTTCAGTTCTTTCCCCATTTGCATGACAACCACGGAATAACCTACAAGCACATCATTTTATATTTTGTTCCTTAAAAAAATAAAAACGGTTTACTAGAAAAGAAGAGAAAGAGATCAGGGTTAGACAGAACTACCTCATTATTTCTGTATAATTGGAATACGGCCAATGTTGGGCCCTTCAGATGGAATTACCTAGAAAAGAAGAGGAGGAGATCAGGATGATGAAAATTCAGCGTCTTTTATGTATTATTTCTGTATTATCTCTTGATTATCGCTTATTTGGGAAAGTGAATAGAGGAATAAAGAAATTAGGGTTGACTATGAATAATATATATATAATATGTTCATTCAAAGGAGAGTATATGAGAAAAGGACTTGAGGTATCAGAAAAATTACATGCTTATCTTTGGAATGTGGGCAATCTTCAACCACTCAACCTCGCTTCCCTTTGCACATCTTCGCTTTAACTTGGAGCAATGCCAAATATCTAGTTCTTCTAATTTGTTGAGGCGTCACTACATCAAAAAATGTCTATTACATCAAGTGTTAATACAACAAAATATGTATATAATAGTTTTAGATAAAATATCGCATCTACAAGTTAAAATAGTTGCAATAGTAACTTAAAAGTGTTAAACTAATGCATCAACAATAATAAGTTGCAATAACATATAATTTTCAATTGCAATAAAAGTTATAATATATTAGGAAAAATTGTTGCAATAACTTAAAATGAAAGAATCGTTCCAATAAATTGATACAAATTGTTTTTACAATTTATTGCAACGAAAATTTTGAATTAATAGCTTATTGCAACGAAGTTACCATTGCAATAATTTGATATTAATTCTTTTACAATGTATTGCAATGACAAACACGTAATTGCAACGAATATTTCGTTGCAATAATTTGATATGAAGATATAATTGCAGTAATTTAATCCAATTTATTTTGTTTAATTATTTGCAATCTATTACAATAAGTTTCATGAAGAAATAGCCTATACTTACAAGATATTCGAAATAGTAAATTGTTTATTGCAACAGTATATATATCATTGCATCAAAGTTATTATTAAAATATTTGGAGTTTATTGCAACAAAGATTTTTGTTGTATAAACCTATTGCCTCAAATTTTATTGTAACATCTTGTATCAACTATTGCAATGACTCTAATGACATTGCAATGGTTTTTTTTTTTTTTGGTTGCAATAAACGTTTTTTGTTGTAGTGCGTGTTGTGGGCAAATACATCAGGTTTTTGCAGTACCAAATTTTGAGCATTTTAAGGGAAGAAAAGTTGCCCAACCACTCAGGTAAAGTTTCTATTCCATCAAAATGAGAGATAATCAGAGTTTCAAGGGCAGTGAAATGTTGAATTTTGCCCGGGAGAGAGTTGAGTTTAGCCCACCCTTGCAAGTATAGATCTTCGAGCGTTGTATGAGAGTGTTGGATGAAATTGAGACTGGGAAAAACATCCAGCTCCTCACAATACCCACCAATCCTCAAAATCTTCAAGCATTTTAATGACCCCTCTGGCAGACGCGTGATGTTGCTGCAATCTTGAATTGTTAATTCCGTAAGAAAGCACAACTCTCCTAGATTTGGAATTGATTTGAGATTATGACACCTGTAGATATATAATTGGGCAAGAGAATGGAATTCTTGTAGATCTGGAAGTGATTTCAGATTAGGACAATTGAATATAACCAATTGTGAGAGAGACGTACATAACCAATTGAATTCTTGTAGCTGAGTAATTAGAACTTCAAAACCACACCTTCTTATAGTCAAGCAGCGTAGACCTTGTATACGTGGAAAACACTGCAGCTTAGAACAATCTTCTATTGTCAACTCCTCGAGGGAAATGAGGGGTTACGAGTTGTCCTGTATATAACTCAGTTCCCCACAATATTGTATAACAAGTGATTGGAGAGAGTTACAGAAAAGTTGCTCTGGCACAAAAGTAAGTGACATTTCCCAAATCTTGGCAGACTTGAGTGTGGTAAGATTGCTGCTAATCCTTTCCAAAGCCGTGCTGTAGACATTATAAATGTCTAATTTCTGTAGAAACGGAAAATGACATGGGGTACTCCTCAGTTCAAGACAATATTGAATGGACAACTCCTCAAGGCAAGGAAACACTACATGTGCTGATGTCACCTCCTCAAGTGCATCCTTCCACTCCACTAGGTTGTTCATACGTACAATTGTGAATGTTTTTAATGATGGGAACAATACATTACTGCACATGCCGTAAAACTCAACTCCAATACATTTCACGTCATTCATTTCAGAAATTACAAGAGCCTTAAGGCAGGATAGATGCCCGAGGGTGGGAACTTGTTCACATTTGTTGCACCTTTTTAAACGTATCTTGATCAAATTGTCAAAATCTGACACCCATGTTGGGAATTTCTTTCCACCAAAGCCTTCAATTGTTATGGATTTCAAATTTTGATGAGGACGGAGGCCTTCCAACACTTCTTCCTCATTACAATGGTTGACTTCTCTATCTGGACTACTCCAGTGAAATCTTAACTGGTTCATTTTCGCCTTTTTTTGGTAAATTTGCACTTCTAGCTTCTTCTTGATCTCTCACATTCTCTAGATGCGTAATGTCTAATTCTCCACTAAGTTGATTCAAGCATCCCAATTCCTTGATCTACTCACCTGCATCTTGACCCACAATGAAAAATGACAATGTTCGTAGACAATTCAAATTCCTCATATCTTTTGGTGTTCAGTTGATCTTTTCATAACAATCAATATAAATATGCCTAAAGTTATCCAATTTTTTTAGATCTTTTGGAAGCTCTTTGAGATAATAGCAGCCTTCAAGTCTTAAAGTTTGCAAATTGTAGAGCTTGGTGATGGAGTTTGGTAATGCTTCGATTTTAGTCCTTGAGATGTAGATAAGCCTCAAGTGTACCAAGCAACCAATTGAGTCTGATAACTTTGTTATTCTATCCCCACATAATTGTATAACCCCAGATAATTTTGGAACCCATGATAATTTTAGAACATGCAAGCTTTTAAAATCTGATAATTTGATTCCAGACACAGCATTTTCTGAAACAAGTGTGCGCACTCTCCGAACATGGTCATTTGAAAGTGGAATTTTTGGTACTATTTCGCCATCATATTGGATTAATAAACGCCGTACATGATTGACGTTATCCTGTACATGATTGATATTATCTTGTGATTCCTCCTCCAAAATCAAAGTTTCAAAATTTGAAATTGAGAAGGCAAGATCATGTACCAAATCATGCATCTTACAACTCTTAACATTACCACAATCATCCTTTTCCACATCTTGGAATAAGGAATTTGTTAACAAGATATCAAAATGCTTGTTACCAATATCCTCCATCACGAAGCTACTTCCTTGAGATGGTTGAAGGAACCCTTCGGCCATCCAAAGATGAATTAATTCTTCCTTTTTAATCTCATAATCTTTAGGAAAAATTGAACAATATGCAAAGCATTGTTTAAGAGATGGTGATGGAAGACAATTGAAGCTCAGTTTTAATATTTGTAGCATTTCATTGCTACCATCTTCGGAATTCCAAATTTCATTATCTCAAATGGCTAACCATTCACCTTTCTCTTTTTTGCGACACATCATCTCTCCTACGACTTTTGCAGCTAATGGAACCCCTCCACATTTTTTGGCAATATCCCTTCCAATAGCCTCCAAATCTGGAGTTAGTGGAACTCTTTCATTAGAAGATACTTTTTTCTTGATTATGGACCAACATTCATCATCCGAAAGTTTTTCCATGTGACATAATTGGGGAAGTGTCCCCATGATTACTACCACATTGTCACTAAAGGTTGTTACAATAATGTTGTTTCCAATATTTGAAGTAATTCCCAACAAACAACTTCTTAAATTATACCATTTAATTGACTCTTCATTCCATACATCATCAAGGACTAGAAGATATCTTCCTCCCTCCAACACTGTTTTAAGTTTTCCAAGTATTGCATCATTTGTTTCTAATAGACTTGAGTTACCTGTAAGTGATTCTAGAATGCCTCTTAAATTTTTTTTTTTCATCAAAATCAACGGACACACATATCCATATTTTCTTATTGAAATGACTCTTTACTAGCTCATGATTGTAGACCAGTTTTACTAAAGTTGTTTTCCCCAAACCCGCCATTCCTACTATGGGAATGACTGAGAGTTTTTCACTAGTTGTATTTGTCACTAACTCCACTATTTCTGAAACGCGGTCTTCCCTTCCTACAACTTCTGAATTATCAATAAAGCTGTTTGTCTCTCGGTTTAGCATAGTATCAAGATTAGCATTTATTGATTCGGCTCTAATAAGTCCAAATCCATTTGCTTCATCATTAATCCTTTTTAGTGAATCAATAATAGTCTTAACTTTGTTGGCCATCTTGAAATGGAATGCAATGCTATTTAAAATTGAAAAGAACCATACCATGCAATTCATTTGGTTTTGGATCTCTACCTTTCGCTGATGATCCTCGTAAGCAAGTTCGCCTAGCACGTCATCAGCATCATAAGCAACATCTTTAAGCCTCTGTAGCCAAAGCCTCACGCGTTGTTCTCCCACTTGCCTTTTCTCTGCATCAGCCAGCACAGCTTGAATCATCTGTACTGAGTCACGAAGCCGTGTCAGGTCATCCTTGAAGCCCCAAGCAAGGCCAATCTACTCAGTAACTAGTGGAATCAGTTGGCTTAGTATTTCCTCAGCAACATCAATAATGATAGCCTCAGCCATGTTTTCTTTGGTACTCAGGTAAGTCACAAATATGCTGGAAATATTTAGGAAGTAGAGAAGAATTGTGACGATAAAGAATAGCAGTAACTATTTACAAAGTATTTATATTTATCCAAAAAGATAAAAAGCAACTACTATTATTTTTAGTGGGCAACTTTTTTCTTTCTTATTTTTTAGTGGGGAACATCTTTTTTTTTTCACACGCTACACCAAAATAAGTCTATTACATTAAGTGTTAATACAACAAAATTAGTATAGTGGTATTAGACATAATATCACATCTAAAAATTAAAAGTCGTTGCAATAGTAACTTAAAAATAGTAAATTATTACATTAATAATAATTAGTTGTAATAATTTATAATTTTCAGTTGCAATAGAGATTTTAATACTAAATTGAATTTAGAAAAATTTTTGCAATAACTTAAATTGAAGAAATCAATTTTTTTTAACAACTTAAATTGAAGAAACCATTGTAATAACTTGATACCAATTATATATTTTGCGATATATTATAATAGATCAAAATTTCAAAGAGATGGCTTATTGCAACAAATTTAACATTGCAATAACTAAAATATCAATTATTTTACAGTCTATTGCAATGAAAAACATGAAGCTGCAATGAATATATTATTACAATTGATCTAATTCTAATTATTTTACAATCTATTGTAAGAAAAAATATGAAAAATTTAACTATTACAATAAATATACCGTTGCAATAATTTGAACCTAAATTATTTTTGTCAATTCTTTACAATCTATTATAATAAAATTCATGAAATAATAGCCTATTGCTACAAGATATTCGAAGTAATGAATTGTTTATTGCAATAGCAAATATATTATTACATCAAAATTTTCATTAAAATATTTAAGGTTTATTGCAACAAAATTTTTTTGTAACACAAACTTATTACCTCAAATTTTATTGCAACACTTTGCATAAACTATTGCAATGACTTCGATATTATTACAACGATTTTTTTTGTTGTAATAAATTTTTTTGTTGTAGTGACATGTCAATCAAGTCCGTGTCTTTTTTCTAAAAGGATCTTTATGGAATGGGACATAACCATGTGCTGGAGCTTGTACATCATCCTTAAAGATTTGGTTAAATCTTGATATACACTCATACATTTTTAAAATTATGTATTAAAATTTTCTCAAAAGAAATATATATATATATATATATATAGGTGTGTATTAAAAACACAAATTCGGTTTAAAATGTGAAATCAAGAAATTTTAGATAAATTGTGAAATTGGTGTGGTTTGGATAGCTGAAAAGTAAAGTGTTTTGCCTCTGCGTTTAGTTTTTTTTTTTTTTTTTAGCCGTGATTTTTGACTTTTCTGTCAGTGCACTGCTCACCTAGCAAAATAAGTAGTGAACAGTGCACACCAGTGGGTCTGTGCACTATTCACAGGACTCATAAACCTCACTTTTCAGCAACTTTTTCATTAAAAATGGGTCCCATAGCACTATTCACACATTTAAAAATTATTTTACTACAGTATTTTCAGTTTTCAGTTTTCAATTTTCAGCAAAATAAGCTGTATCCAAACGGACCCATTATCTAAAATCATATTTTAAGGACACTTTCAAAAAAGTGAGTATGCAATGTGTGCAACAGTAAATATGTGATAGTTATTACTGTTAAGATTTGAGATAAATATAGATATTTGATTAAATTTAGGTAGACTCAAAAATAATCTCTAAGTTGGTTTTTGATATATATATATATATATATATATATATATAATTAATGGATATTCTTAGGACATTTGTTAATGGACTTTTTTTTTTAATCCCAATTTGAGATTCATGTCTTAGTTCATTGAGATTTGTGTTTTCAGTTTTCAGCAAAATAAGCTGTATCCAAATTGACCCATTATCTGAAATCATATTTTAAGGACACTTTCAAAAAAGTGAGTATGCAATGTGTGCAACAGTAAATATGTGATAGTTATTGCTGTTAAGATTTGAGATAAATATAGATATTTGATTACATTTAGGTAGACTCAAAAATAATCTCTAAGTTGGTTTTTGATATATATATCTATATATATAAAATTAATTAATGGATATTCTTAGAACATTTGTTAATGGACTTTTTTTTAATCCCAATTTGAGATTCATGTCTTAGTTCATTGAGATTTGTGTGTTAGTTAATCACCAAAATAGCCAAGCATGAAATAAGACTTAATTTAAAAAATGAACAATAAAATAGCATTGAAGTTATTAACCGTTGTGTGGGTGTGGGTTTATTCATTTTTTGGGCTAGGTCTCAGTTTGGTTGTTTTTTAACCCTCAAATTCCTTCATTCTCTCTTTCCAATCAGGAACAATTTGCAAAAAAAATTCTGCATTTGAGGCAATATACATTAATTTTGTGAAAATGCTCCAAAACTTTTTTTTTTTTTTCCCTTTATCATCATTTACTACACAAATGTAGAACAGAAATGGATAAACCTGAAGAACAAAGATGCAAATTAACAATAAAAGGATATGTAATTTTGTAAAATCAAAATCCCAGCTGATCCTAAATAGAAAAAAAAAATCCCACGATTGAAGCATTGATAGTGATTAATAGGGCCTCTAATTTTAAGGATAAAAATGGTGATAGCATAAAGATAACCAATACCGTGTTTGTAGAAAGTGTGATTTTTCTAGATAATGAAAAAAAAAAATTACACATCTTAAAAAATATAATAAAAAAACGAATGATGATTTGAAGTGGGAATTTTTGATTTGGAGGCTTACATAAATAATGTTGTGACATTTGCTTTAACAAAACACCTGCTATATGGTATTAAAATTCACATTAATTTTCAGAGATTTCCTAATTAAAATCATTGACAAATTCTGAATTATATTTGAATTTTCAAAATTTAGTAATTAACGTATCTGACATTAAGGGGTAATTGATTTCCTCAATTTGTATAAATGAATATTAAAATAAGTATGATATTTTTTATAAAAATATCCAACATAATGTGAGATAAAAAGTTAAAAGATAAATATAAAAAAGTCAAAAAAAGTCAAAAGCTAACTTATTTTTGAAATACTACAATTTAAATTATTTGAAATAAAATTTGAGACAAAAGTAATGTCAGACTTATAAAAACAATAAATAATTTAAACAAAAACTAACTTTTAATCGGTAACCAAATTTACACACAGTCTACATGGTTCTCATGCAGCTTTATTAATCATATTTTATCATTAATTACCACCTTTAAGTAAAAGCCAACCAAATAATAGGATGTTGTATATTACACACTCTTATACACAACCATATATACACCATTTTTGCACAAAAATTATGGTTTTTTAAGTTAAAAACAATGACTTCAAGTCATTCCAAAAGTGTATGTGCGTACGGTTGTGTGTTAATGTGAGATTATCCTTTAGGTGTATTGATTTGAGGAGTTGTTTTAGTGTATGTTTTTGAGAGTTTGTGAGCATGGGTGTACTGTAATCCTTATTATTTATTTATTTTTGAGAAACCAGACCCCAAAAGCGGGCTGGGCTATTATTGAATCAAAGGAAAGAAACATTAAGGGACATCACCCAAAACCAGAGGGGCAATGTCTTCAGGACACTCCTCTAACCAAACTTGTAAGTCAGGCCCAACTTTAGCACGTTTGGCCAAGACATCTGCTACTGAATTACACAACCGAGAAGCAAAACAAAAAACAGAGGAAGATAAGAGAGAAGCTTGGGCTAAAATGTCATCAACTATGTGACCATACAAGGACTAGTTGGCCGATCCCTGAGCAATGGCGTTGATGATCACTGCTGCATCACCTTCAAAGACCACTTCGTGTAGACCAATTTCAACAGCAAATTGGACTGCTCTCCGACAAGCTAGTGCTTTGACCATCGCCACGGACTGAGGTAGTGGAACTCGGGCTGAGAGGGCACCTATGACCACTCCATTGGAATCTCGAATTATCACACCCAAACCGGCAAAGTTGTTGCTTTTGAAAATAGCTCCATCAAAGTTGGCTTTATACTGTGGCTGAACAGGGGCGGACCATTTCTGCTAGACTGGGTTCTGAACTATGGCTGGTGCATCCTCCTGAGCTTCAAGGAAATCATGCAATATTCTGGCAGCTTCCGAGAACACCTGGTTCGGTGGCCGAACCGGACGGTGAAAATGAATGGAATTACATCTACTCCAGAGCAGCCAAGCTGCAATGGCAAAGAACTCCACCCTATAATCATCCCGTACCTGCAAAAAACTTAAGAAAAGGTTAGCAAAATCCCCCGGGGAATGAGGGATTGATTGTTGCACCCAGCTGAGTGTACTCCACAGATTTGCCACCTCAGGGCAGCCCCAAACCACATGCAAGATATCTTCAGATTGGGTCTGGCAAACATTGCAGCAAGCAGATGGGGTTATGTGGCGACGATGCAAGTTGTCCATTGTTGGGAGAGAATTATTGCAAGCTCACCAAGTGCTTCACCTTGTTTGGGGTTCGTAGCATCCAAACACCTCTCCAAAGATGCCTCTGGGGGTGAGGATTTGAGCTACTTGGGCTGTTGACCGAAGCATCATGAATCAACAGCTTGTAGGCACTTTGAGTTGAGAAAATACCCGAAGGCGTTTTTGACCATATAGGACAATCTTGAGGCAGTCTGGTACTAAAAGGAATGCTCATGATTTTCTTTACTTCATGTGGCAGAAAATTTTGATCAATTTCAGCTTCCTTCCAAGATCCAATCTCCTCATCGATAAACAAACTAACCTTTGCATCAGGGGGAATAGAAGGGAGAGGAGAACTAACCGAACGGTACACTTGGTCCTGGAGCCACTTATCCTCCTTTACCCTCACTGTTTTACCATCACCTATCCGCCAAACCATACCTTTCCGCACCACATCCCTTGCACTTAAAGTGCTCTTTCATGCATACGACCCATTAGTCGAAGGGTTAGCTTCAAGAATGGAGCAATCCAGAAAAAATGGGGCTTTAAAGACTCTATGACAAAGAGAATCCGGATTTTTAAGCATACGCCAAACTTGCTTGGCCAATAATGCATCGTTAAACTTCTCAATCTCCTTAAATCCCATGCCTCCACACTCTTTAGTTTGACAAAGTCTTTCCCATTTCACCCAATGCACTTTCTTACTGTCACCATTGCAACCCCACCAAAATTTTCGGATCATAACCTCAATTTCCTGAATTAAACCCTTTGGAAGTTTGAAACAACTCATGGAATATGTTGGAATGGCCTGGATTACAGATTTGATGAGCACCTCTCTACCCGCTTGGGATAGGAGTTTCTCCTTCCAACCTTGGATCTTCTTCCAAATTCTCTCCTTGATGTAGGCAAACCCCTACTTTTTTGCTCTCCCCACAAACGCAGATAACCCCAGATATCTCTCATATTGCCTGATAGCTGGAACACCCAACAGATGTTGAATTCTGACTCGGATATCCTGGTGAGTATTAGAACTAAAGAAGATGTTTGTCTTATCTCTGTTTATCTTTTGACCCGAACCTCTCTCATAGACAGATAAGATATGAAGGATTTCCTGGCATTCAGATTCTTTAGCCCGGCAAAAAAGGACACTGTCATCAGCAAAGAATAGATGAGAAACACGTGGCCCATTCCTACAAATTGACACTCCCCTAACGGTTCCATTTGATTCAGCTTTATGGAGCAGACCTTGTAAACCCATGGCACATAGCAGAAATAAATATGGCGACAACGGATCACCTTACCTCAGCCCCCTACTGGGTTTTATAGTTCTACCTGGCACCCCATTAAACAAAACAGAGTATGATACAATCTTGATGCAAGACATAACAATGGCAACAAAACTACCAGAAAACCCCAAATGCACCATTGCCCTTTCTAAGAAATCCCATTCCACTCTGTCATAAGCTTTGCTCATATCAAGCTTTAGAGCCATGTACCCATATTTACCTTGGGTTTTTCGCTTCAAGAAGTGGAGAGTCTCAAATGCAACCAACACATTAACAGTAATAAGCCTTCCCGAAAGAAAAGCACTCTGTGAATCAGAAACTGCATAGGGCAAAATCAGTTTCAAACAGTTAACCAACACTTTAGCAATGAGTTTGTAAACCACATTACAAAGGCTTATGGGCCTACAATCTGAAACTTTCTTTGGGTCTTTTATTTTGGGGATAAGTGCAATAAAGGTAGAATTAATAGATTCTGGAATGGAACCTGAATTTAATGCTGTCAGAACTACCTCTGTCACATCTTTACCAACTATATGCCAAAAAGATTTGTAAAAAATAGGGGACATACCATCTGGTCCTGGTGCAGTGAGAAGGGCCATTTGATGGAGAGCTTTAAGAACCTCTTCAGCTTTGTATGGTTTGTTCAGGCTAGCATTCATCTCCTCAGTGACTGTAGGGAGTAAACCACTCAAAATCTCATCGAAGCCAGTTGGATTCGAAGTGGTGAACATAGTATCAAAATAAGAGCTTGCCACTTTGCCCATTTTATCTTCATCTTCGGTCCAAATGCCAAATTCATCTTCCAACCCCAAAATATAATTATGCTTATTTCGTTGATTGGCCCTACAATGAAAATATCGAGTGTTGCGGTCACCCTCCTTCAACCACTCGCTATGAGAGCGCTGCTTCCACATTGCTTCCTCCTTGATCTTAAGCAAATTAATTTCAGATCGAAGCATTTCAATCTAGTCCGGATTGGTGCTGTACAAACCAGCCTCCTCAGCATGAGTCAAATCCTTCAATTTCTTGGCCAAAGTGTTTCTCACGTGGCCAAAGGTAACCCGGTTCCATGTGCTAAGATTTTCTTGACAACTTGTGGTCTTTTTTAACAGAATTCTGAACGGGTTAGATTCGTTTAAGTCAGCCCATGAATGTTTCACCACATCCTCACAAGATTTATCTTTAAGCCACATAGATTCAAACCGGCTATAAATCCAGCCTTATTATTGATAATAGACTTTTTTGTGAACTTTGCCAAATGATACAAGTATAGAGTTTGTTGAACTATACAATTTTCTATTTGGTGTAGCCTAGATTTTGTTATTATGCGTGTTTGTCACCAAACTTGAAATAAGTAGTTAACTTGTCACGTTAAAAAAAAAAAAAAATGAAAAGAAATAAATAATTGTAACAACCAAAACACATGCTACCAATATCTTTAATCACCAATGTTGGGTCTACAGTTTACGTTGGCAAACCATGAACAAATTGTTCAAGATTGAAGCAATATCAAGAATCAAGATCAGGGTGTTGAAGTTGCTTTCCAAAAGATCATAGTGTTACTTACTTAAAAGTTGTGGACAGGAAGTTTGCGTGTATCAGATTCCATAACTGAAGAGTCTAGGGATTAAAAGTTACATCGAATGGTTTACATATGGGATACAACTTCTAGACATATCTTGTATAAGCTCCTTGGCCATGATCAGTCAATGAGTGTGTTTTTCATCCTAGTGAACCTAACGTTGGATCTTGCTATTAATAATGATAAACACATTTATTTTGGGGATATTTGAGAATCAAATTTGAAGAAATTACACTTTAGACACTTCTCTATTTTTTTTTTTTTTTTCAGCAAATTGTTGGCCCTTCAAGTTCTCTACTACAAAAAAGGGTTCTATAGCCACGTTTCAACGGCTATAGACCCCAAAAAACGCAGCTATAGGATACAGCCGTGTTTACAAACCAAACCTATACTACGTAGTAATAGCCCCCTACGGGTCTATAGCCGCGTTTTTTTAACCACGGCTATAGGTCAAACCTATGACTAATATTGAGAGGAATTTTTGTAGAAAATTCTTGATATCTATAATGATAAGAGGATGTTAGTGTCTGTTTGGTTGGAGGTATGAAAAAGTGAAGGAATAAAAGATATTTTAGTTTTTTCTCATAGGGTTGTTTGGGGGTAGAAAAATTTAGGGATAGAAAACTCTTTTGTTTGATTGAGAAGATAAATGAGATAATAAGAAACAAAGTTTATGTAAATTTACTATTATGTCCTCATTAGATAAAACAAAAAGTACCTACGTTATATTTTTATTAAAATTTTGTGTATGAAAATCTATGAATGGGCCCTTCATTTTGTAAAAAATGAGCACAGGAGAGAGAGAGAGAGAGAGACCAAAAAAAAGAGAGGAAAAAGTAAAACAAAAAAAAATGAACATGCTGGGGGTAATATTGTTAGGAATAACAAGGAGCTTTTGCTCATAAAGTTTAGTTGGAATCGGGGAGAAAATTGTCAGGCCCCATCATTTTCTTCCCCCTTTTTCCCTCCAACCAAATACACATTTCATTTATTTTCTCTTCTCCATTTTCTATCCCTCTTATTTTCACCCAAATCAAACACATTCTTAGTATCACTCACTAATTAAATGACATGATGGCCATGCTTTCAAACCTGAATACTTAAAAAAAAGGGGAACGATCTTATGTGATCGATGGAAATATGAGGATTATGGTAATATATTATGCTCAATAGTTGATGGCATGAGTTGAGTACTTGAAGTATTGCCCTACGTAACCAAACATGGATTTTATTTCCTTTAATTCTTATGCCTGCTAGAAACAAATCAGTACACCAGTAGCAAATCGGTGCAATGCATGGAAACGTATCAATCTACATGTATATATAAAGAATTTCTTTTGAATGTAGACATTATGATATTCAATTGTAGCAACTTTATTGATTTCTTAAATGATGAGCAACATAGTTATATGTTAGCTTTTAATTTGTTCTCAATAACCTATTTAGTCCTACCAAAAACCTTGTAGTTCAAATCTCTTTGCTCTGTCATAATTATCAAATTATCAAAAAATAACCTATTGATCTAGATACTTTGTACTTATTTATTTCATGGATGCTGTAAAAATTTGAAATGTTATTCAAATATGTATTCTCAAGCCATACGGTGAGACAACTGCCTGCAATTATTTCTTATTTTTTACTAGTTTTCAAATTTCATTTGCAAAATAAATTTTAAAAAAGAAAAAAAAAAAAGTGCCTACAAATACCTAGCATCGAATGATATTAAAGTACTTTCAATAACAATTAAAATCCGAAAGCTATCTAGTTCTAAACTTCTAATATATTGTATTGCTTTATTTTCTTTACTTCCTAAAAGAATCTTAGCTAAATAAAAATAAATGATTACAAAATGATGCTTCAATTTTAATTTGGATTGATGGATGTTAGTGGCAAATTTTCGGACAACAAATTCAACCTTAAGCCCATCACTCCAGCCCACTAGCCTTGAGAGTAATTAGGGGAACTTGTTTTGTACGGGCTGACAAATTAACCCCTAAGGCCCATAAATTTTACTAGTTAAAAGAACCCAGGTTTGAGCACATACATATTCCACTGACGTTGTCGCGTGTTTGTCGAAGTGCACAAGAATGTGATAGCTAAAATTAAATCCCAGGGAACCAGCTAGCGAGGCCGATGAACTTGGGCTTATTCAGTATACGGGAAATGCCTAAGAGCATTCTCATTAAGGGTGTCAAATGTCAAATATTTGGCATTTGACACCCCAAACTCAAAAAAGCCACTTACATCAAACATGGTAAATGCCATAATTTTTGGCATTGGTGAACAGTGGTCTCAAATTTGAGACTGCACTGTTCACTAATTGTAAAAATTTTATTATTATTTTATTGCGTGGGGCCCGCTTTCTTTTCTTCTTATTTTTTTTCTTTCTCCATTCCTTGTCTTTCTCCCGTCTCTCATTCTTGCTCTCCAACCACTTCTCTGCTCTCTCTCTCTCCCTCATCCTCTACTCACCATTCGCTCCTCCGCAGTCTCCTCTCCGGAGAAGCAGAAAAAAACCCAAAGGCGTTCTGCCTCCCTCTCCGACGAAACCCAGGCCGGAGCATCAAGGAAAGCCGATCTCTATCGCAGTGTTTTTTTTTTAGTTTGTGATTTGATGGTTGATTCGGCAGTGGTTGTGTGGGTTATGAATTTGGCCGATGAGGACATTGGCGTTAAGGGTTGATAGGCGTGGTTGTGTGGTTTTTTTCTCTCTTTTTTTCCTCTCTTCTCACTGGTTCTCTCTCCTTCTTCTCACCGACGGTTCGTGGTGGTGGTGGATCGTGGATCATGGCTGAGATTTGCTCCAATTGATGGATGATTTGGTGGATTGTGGCTAAGATTCAGTTTGATTTCTTCTCTGGAATCTTCGGTGGTGGCTGAGATTTGGTCCGATTTTGGGTTTTGTGGTGTTGTCTTCGAATCTCTGGTGGTGGATGCTGTTGTTTTTCTGGGTTTTGTGGTGAATCTGTGGGTCGCTGTCGGTCACCGATTTTGGGTTTTGTGGACGCTGTTGTTTTTTGGGTTTTGTGGTGAATATCTGTGGGTCTCCATGGGTTTTTCTGCATCTGCAAGTGTTTTTTATTTTTTTTTTCAATGGTGGTGGCTGGGATGGATATGGGTTTTCTGGGTTGGTGTATTTTACCAGTGGTGGTGGATGGGGTGGGTTGAGAGTGACAAAGAGGAAGAGAGAGAAAGAAATATAATTGAATAATAAAGAAATAATAAAAAAATATATTTAAATAAAATGTTAAAAAATATAGAATGTTTGATGTTGGGTATGTTGTAAAATGAGTTGTTAAAAGCTAAAATTTTGGGATTTGAGGTGGTATATGCTAAAAATTTTACTAACCTTGATGAGAATGCTCTAAGTGCCAAATCCCATCCAAATGTGCAGTAGGACCACAAGACAATGCTAAGAGCATCTCCAATAGATTAGCCAAATTTATTTTTTGGAGAGCAAACGCAGAAAATCAGCTCCAATAGATTCTCTAAAAGCAAAACTTTTCAAAAAAAAATTTTTTTTTTTGGAAACTTTCAAATTTCTTTTTTGAAGTTGCTACAATAGTTCTCTTGATATAAAGAATACTGTAACAACTCTAAACCATTTTTCTCACTTAAAATAATTATCTGGTTGAATAAAAAAAAGATTTTTTCCTCTTTCCTCACTTTCTCTTTCTTCCTCACTCTCTCTTCTTCCTCGCTCTCTTTCTCTCTTCTTTATCTCAACGGCTACAAAATGCAGAGCACAGTCCAAACACGAAAACAAAATTTTCTCATAAACCAAATGAATTCAGAACAATTAAAAAAAAGAAAAATGAAAAAAGAAAAAAGAGAGAGACCCATTTGATTTTTATTCTCCACCGACTCTCTCTCTTTCTCTCTCAAATGAGATTTTTCATATTATGAACTTTGGTCTGTGATCATATGTGGAGTTGTAAAATTATGCAAGAGGTATGTGGTGAGAAATTAACTTTGTATTGTTAGGAGTAAAAGAAGTAGAAAAACAAGAACAAAAGTGAAGATAGAGAGAGGAGAAAGAGAAAGAAAAAGTTGGGTGTTCTGGAGTGAAGTAGAAAAACAAAAGCGTAAGTGAAAAAAGTGAACATAAAGAGAGGAGTGGGTATACATGTGTGGAGGAGAAAAAAGAAAAAGAAAAAAGAAGAAGAAGAGACGTATGGATGAAAAAAATAAAGAGAAAAAGGAAAAATAAAATAAAGAAATAAGAAATCAAAATTGAAAAATGCTACTACAATATTTTTGCAATAAATTTTAAGAGATAAATTGTTATTAGCTAATATTGGCAAGTAAAATGTAATTTCAATGATGGGGTCAAATTAAAACTAATAACAACTTATCACATATGATTTTTTTTGTAAAAATATTGAAAAAATGTTGTTGACATAACACTTCTTAATAAAATTAGATTAATCTTACAAGTCATTTTATCATTGTAACAAGTGCTCAATGATATTTCTTAAAAAAAACATTATTGTAAAATTTAAAAATATTATCGTTGGAAGATTAAAAAATATTGACCATTATGAATGAATGAAGGAAGATTAAAAAAAGAATAAAGAAATAATATTTTAATGGATATAAAAAAGAAAAAAAAAAGATAGAGAATCTATTGAAAAGTGTATTTAGAAAAGTAAATAAAAAGTAAAAGTCACTGTTCATTTTCTAAACAATACAAAAATTTGGAGAAATTGCGGGAGATGCTCTAAGACCCACAAACTGCTATTTTTGCAAGATTTCATGTTTGCTGCCCTTTCACACTTGCTAGTGCAAATCTTCCGGACTTGACCTTTTTGCATGTGCCTCACATTTATTTTCGCAAAGAGAAAAATACATGTTGCTTTCAACCAAGATAAATTTTTATATATCTTATTCTCTTTATATATTACTAGCCTCTGAGCACGCGTATGAGTGCTCAGAGGCTCTTCTATTTTTTGGGTAAATTTTAATAATTTATATCATTATAATTTGGGATTACTATATTTTTCAATTACAAAAAATTCTTAGGAGTGTGATGAATGTTATGCATTTGTGTTTTTGAGAAGTTCAACTACTGAGAAGGTTTTTATTTTTATTTTTATTGATAAAGCGTTATTTGAATGTGGGGAGTTTTTATTTATTTTTTTATTTTATGAACGTGGGGAGTGTTTTGGCGTTTAGGGAGTGTTTTTTTTTTTGGGTGGCCAGGTAGTTTTTATTATTTTTTTTAAGAACGAGGGATAGTATTTCAACTTAGAAGTAGAAGTAGTGTTTCAACGGGGGTAGGAAATTTATTTAAGAGAGAATTTACTATTTTAACTCCATTTTGATTGGTTTAGATTAATTAAATTAGGGTTTTTTTTTTTTTTTTTGAGAAACAATTAGAGGTGTTTTTGATAATAAAAAAAGCAATAACTAACTTTCCGAATCCCCTTAATATATACAAATTATTACACATTATAATATTGCTTAATGTGTAGGCGGAGATTGAACCTTAGATTTCTTATATAATTATCAGAGACTTTACTAATTGAGTTAACTGAAACTCACAACATGGGTTAATGTTGAATATGATAATTTGGGCATTTGACAAACATATATTTATGAAATCTGGGTATATATATTTGTTTAGTCTTGCTATACATATTTAATTACCTCAACTTTATATGTTGCGTAGCCTAATACATTTCCTTCAATTTATTTATGTGTCATGGCATGAATTATTTACATATGAGAAAACTATTGGCTCATTAATTTGTTATCTTGATCACTCATTATGTTATTTTACGCATAGGAAAAAACGAAACAGTAGCGGCCAAAGAACAACCCATTGGCATGGGTATCAAACTTGACTACGCTAAAGAACTTCAGTCGAGCCGCTGACCTATCAAAACATGACATATGTCATGGCCACTAACAATGTATATTCCAATTGATCCTTATTTTAATAAGCACTATTCAAGTTTTTTTTTTTTTTTAATAATTATAATAATTACAAGAAAAATGAACTAAAATAATAAAAATAAAGAAACAATAAAATAAGAAAATTAGGGGGGGAAAAACCTCTCATAATGACAATAACTATTTTGACATAACATCAAAAGGTTAGGAACTAAACTAAACACATTTGAAACATTAGTAACTAAATTGATATATCTAGAACTTGAAGCATTAGTTACTAAATAAAATGATGGTTCAATTTTAATTTGGATTGATGGATAATTGCAATTAACCCTTATTTTTAATAAGCTTTATTCAAGTTAAAAAATAATAATCATAGTTACAGGAAAAATTAACTAAAATAGCCAAAATCACAAACAATGAATTAAGAAAATTATGGAAAAATGAAAAAAAAAAAAAAAAAAATCCATCAGGATTATTTTGATACAATACTAAAATGTTAGGGACTAAATTGACACATTTAAAACGTTAAAGACCAAATTGACAAATTGTATAAATGTTAGAAACCAAAATGATAATTTACCTAATTTAAAAAGAAAATAAAAATGAATTTAGAAAAAATAGTAATAAAGCTTTGTTCACATTCCGATTGAAATCATCACACGGCCGGAACTTAGAGAATGGACCAAAATGAGCCCAAATTTAGACCAATGTAGAATATGTGGGTGATTTATATTGCCAATTAATTTAAGTTTGACATTCTATTCTTCCAAGTTTCTACTTGTTACACACACGTTGTTACACGCTAACTTTTTAACAATTTCAAAACTAAAATCGTGTTTTCAACTTACTATTTTAGTTCAAAAAATGTATGTATAATAGTGTGTGTAACAAAAACTACCAAAAAAAAAAAAACCCATAAACTAAAAGAAGAGAGTACAGCCTATTTTGTTATCTGTTTTACTTTTTTGCAGTTTGGTTCTTTTCTTTTATCTTGTTTATCCGTGACTTTATGATGTATCAGGGGAAAAAAAATTCTAGCTAAAATAGGTTGTAGTCATGATAATCAGTTAAATCTATCTCATTCTGTTTTGTTTAACTTAGATGGCTAATTTCTTTAGTTTTTATCTCAGGATTTACACCTTAAAGATCAGATTTATCACTGATTAGAGAAAGCAGAATGCCTTGTCTACTGTCGGTCCATGGCCAATGGAATGGTCTACTGTCCGTCTGTCCCATATAGTGCTCTTTAAGCATCTGGGTCTCATGACAAAGAAATTTTTGTGTGGAATGTGCATGGGGATTGCAAGAACTTCATGGTTTTAAAAGGGCACAAGAATGCATTTTTGGATCTTCATTGGAATCACAGTTAATATCAGCCAGCCCTGACAAAACACGTACTGATCGAAGGCATGGGAGATGTTGAAAGTAACATGAAAACAAAGCAAGAAAAAGGCAGAACACTCCTCGTTTGTGAATTCATGCTGTCCTTCTCCAGGAGGGCCACCAACACAATTTTGAGAAGAACTTGTTGAAGTGTAGCTGGTCATCTGACGGAAGCAAAGTCACAGCGGGGAGTTCAGATTGGATGGTTTACATTTGGCATAAACTTCTACACGCATCTTTTATAAGCACCCTGGACGTACTAGTTCAGTCAGTGAGTGTGTTTTCCATCCTAGTGAATCTATTATTGGATCTTGCAGTAGTGATAAATAGATTTATCTGGGGGAGACGTAAGAATCAAAACCTGAAGAACTTGCAACTTAGTGAATGTTTTTGGGCCAACAGTTTGCTCTTTAAGCGCCCTTCAAAGACTTTGAAAAGGTTGTATCTCTACAGTATAGTTCCCCAAGTTGAATTTGGTATCTTTATTGGCAATGTAGAAGATTGTGTTCCATTTGGGAATGTTGTTGCTACATGTATTTTGGCATCTGTAAATACATCTAGGGTTCTATGATCACCCCCTACGTTCCTTCCTTTTTTCAAATGAAAACCTGAAATTGGGAGGAATTTTTGTAGATAATCCTTGGTAACCACAAGGGGTGTTGTCTTACTCACTAATTAAATGATAGGATGCCCATACTTTAAAACCTGAATACTAGGGGCTCAACAATAATTTCATGTGAGTTTGTTTGCCAAGAGCATTTTTGTTTAGCTTCTAGCTTATTAGTTTATATACATCATTTTAAAAGCTCATTTTTCAAACACAAGTATACCTAGTCTATATTCAACAAAAAACAATCAGTAAAAAGCCAAATAAGTTGATGCAAATAGACATTAGCATGGTACTTCATAATTTCTCCTCTGTAATCGGTTAAAAGATAAAATCAATATATAGTTGGTGGCTTTTGTTTTTTAGGTAGTTGATGACCTCAGTTGGAGGACGGGAAGCATTTCCCTGCTATGATAACATTATAAATTGAATTTGCTTTGATAATTATTATTTCTAGTGCATCAGCCTTTCCATTAAATTGGGATTAAGATTGCTTACTATGACCCCTCTTATAAACTCTACAAGAATGAGAGTTTTGTGCATTGGGTACCATCTATTTCAATTATTCTTACTAGTGCATATCATTACAATGTACAGACAAGTATCAATCTATGTATATGTATAAAGATGTATGGAAGAGTATCAATCTATGTGTATGTATAAAGAATTTAATTGAAATACTCAAATGTAAAAATTATAAGGGACTATATTACGTATTGATTTGTTCTCAATCCTAGATACTTTGGACATATATTGCATAGTTGCTGTAAAAATATTGTAACGTTATTAAAAAAAAAAAAAAAATATATATATATATATATATATATATATGCTGTTATAGATAACAGAATTCTGTTAAAGTTGTTGACCAAAAATTAACCATGTCCCACGTCACAAAATGTCTCCACCTTGGCTTGAATTTGGTCAAGCCTCACCAACGAAACTTCTATGTTGTCTCCACCAAAGCCTCTAAGGGTTAAGCAGAACTTGAACTTGACCAAAGGAACTGACTTAGTCATCCTGTTAATTGGATTTTTTGCAATCCCAATCTCCTGAAGAATTATGTCTCCCTCATCAATAATTTCACGAATAAAGTAGAAGCGAACATCAATGTGCTTAGTTAAAGAGTAATAGACTTGGTTCTTTGCTAAATAAATGGAGCACCCTGACTGTCACAAGATACACAAATGTGTTGCTGATGATCCCAAAGTCTTCAATCAAACCATGTAGCCAAATAGCCTCCTTGATTGCTTCAGTCATAGCCATGTGTTTAACCCCAACAATTGAAAATTCAATAGTTGACTTGACTGCAGTGTGGACTTCCAACTCACTAGTGTTTTAGCAAATGTAAATAACTATGTTGTAGTAGAACAATGCTTATCTAGATCACAGGCATAGTTTGAATCAACATATCTTGCTAAGTGTCTTCCAGCATATTTATCTGTTAAACTTCAAACCCAAATCACCGGTTCCCAAAATATATCTCAAGATTGACTTTACAACTTGAAAACCAGTGTGTTCGTGCCGGTGGTCCAACAAAGAGGCGGTCCTCTAATTTCCCTGGATATTGCACATAAGGACTAACCATATTGACAGCTTCAGAAATGTCAAGCCAAGTAGATACCATTGCATATATGAGGCTGCCAACCAAACTGGAATTAGAGCTACCGCTGTCACAACAATAACAGCACAAGGTAAACGAAAACACACAAAAGACATTCCTTTAAATTTCAATGTCAATGGTTAAACTGAATGAGAAAAAAAAAAAAAAAAAAAAAAAAAAAAGACAATAAATAATACTAGTAGTTCTTTAACAAGTAAACCATGACAATGAAAAAACTGTAACAATGACAAGAGGTATACCTTTAGTATCTAAGTGAGGTCTTAGAGAACGCAATTTATTCTCCAGATCAGAGTCTTATATACATGCAGCAATGATTTCTCCTCTGACCACCACACTTCAAATTCAGATTCAATTTCCATAAGCTTTTGATGTTGTCCAAGACACCAGCCTAAATAATAGAAGAACAGAATGGCACTAAAGAGTAACCAACTCTTTCAACTACTCTCATCAGCAACAGAAGTTTATTTTACCTGGGATTCTAGCAAATCTGTCAACTTCAATACCTGTATAAGTATAACCAAATATTCAACATAAATTTAACCACAGGAAGAATATAATTAAATATGCCAGTGGGTATTTTGGGTTACAAGATAAAGTAACACAGTTAGTAATATTAAAGCTTAGAGCTCAAAATATGGACTAGGCATAAAGTTGTTCAGCCTTGATTAGAAATTAGCAATTATTTCTGCTTCTTTTTTAGCATTCATACTTGTATATTCTATTTTTTTTCCCAAGAAAACTGCATACTGTATCTTGTTTCAACTCATCACTTTTAATGACGCTTTAGAGTAGTAACTACAACTGAAATTGGATAAAAGCATAGTAAGATATTTTAGTCATGGCTGACTTCATTGATAATTTGATAGAAGGTTTAAGTCATATTTCTGAGTAATAAAATTAATTTCTATATTAAATGGTACTAATTGAATAATTGCAAGTAAAATTCAGTGTCCAACAACATAATGCATCCAATATATATATTTGTAAAAAAAGTCAGCTTACAAAAAAAAATATGTTCATTGCCTTACCCACGCATTGTAGGCTAGTATCATTTGAAGTTTTGTATGAACTGGAGCATCCAAAAAATATGGCCTCTTTGTTAAGACAACAAGACTGACAAGAACAGGAGACTGTAACAGAGAACCAGTAATAATCCATTAAATGAAGCTAGTATTATTGACTGCTCTGGCAGAGATATGTAGCAGAGATTATCTAAGACATTTTTTTGACAATCAAATAAGTGTAAGATGGCTAATCACTGGATCTATATACCTTAGCAAGTAGTAAAGTGTTGAATTCACTGGAGTAAATGGCTCGATGGGAATTCTGTTTGGTAGATGGATGAACCGTTAGGAAATCTGTTTGGTAGAAAAGATCCCTTGTTTAGTATATACATATACAGGAGATGGAAAACTTACATCTCACTCATATGTTGTTGGTTGGTTGTCAACATACTGCGGCCAACTTGAATATTTCTATTAATATTTCAAATCCAATATTATTCTGATTGAAACAGAAACTTTTGTGGGTTTAAAAATAAACAAAAGACAAAAGAAAGAAAACACAGAAATAGTAAAATGGCTTACCAAAATCCATAACTTGATCTTTCGAAAAAAAAAAAAATGCAATAAATATATTTTGACTTCATTCAAATTTCAAGTTTCCCTTACTGTAATTTCATAGTTTATGTCAGTGATTATCTCTAAAATTTGAAAATGTAGGTTGAGGGAGATTGAAACTAATGTACGAGAAATAGTTAATAATCAATTAATCATGCATGAGATATGTGTAACAGATTAACAGTGTATTGTACTACTAAATCTCTATGTACTCTCTTAAAGTTATAAGACTTGTATTGTACCAAAAATGTGTCGCTCTTCTAAATTCTCCTACCGACCATCCCCTCTTCTAAAGGAGAAATTATTAGCACCTCTAGTCCTCCCAAGTAGTCCCAAGGGAGAGGAGGGTATCTCAGTTATCTCAACAACGAGCAAGTCACCGAAGATGCAAAGAGAGATGAGAGGGTGAGGGGGATGGAAGGAAGACAGATTTTTTATTTTTTTAATAGGACTTGTAATGAAATTTTAGTTCTATATCTGATGTGTGTTTCATTTTTTTTTTTTTTCTTTTAAAGCTTTCGTGGAACTTTCCATAGCAGCAGATTGTAAAAGGTTTGTGGAATTGTTTGTGGCTGCAGTATTACAAAAGAGGAAATTGTGAACAAAATTGGATTTTTGGTATATCTGGAGTCTGTTTGGCATTCCGCTAAAATCTAGCTTAGGTCGAACAATTCTCTCAAACATCTTGAACATCAAACAGTGTCAGAGAAAAAAAGATTAAAAAAGAGGTGAACAAGATTGTTTAAGATTAGAAAGACAACGTGAGCAAATCCATCTTCATGAAAAGATGCCTATGTTTTCCAGATTTGGCCAATTCCACATTGTTAACAATCATTTAAGGGCCTTGGTAATTAGGCCAAGCTAGGAAGGTCCTGGCAGACGTTTAACAAAAAAAAAAAAAAAAAAAGAGGTCCTGGCAGACAGCAATATAACAACATTATCTCCAACACATGATTTTAAGTATGCATTTGGATACGCGTACATTGCCCCCTATGTGATGCCTACTCAGTTCAAACCCAGACCAATTGACGAACCACAACATTCACAACTTAATGATGAGATCAATATGGTGATTAGGTCAATTGAAATGCAAAATACGTTTTGGTGACAACATATAGTCTTCCCTATGGCAAAATTGGTTTCCAGAGATAGAACAAAGCAGCCATCTTCTAGGGCAATATGGGTCATTGAAGCCTGCATATTTCATTGCCTACACATGGTGGGCATAATGATTAAGCAAAAGATTAAGGAACAATATAGTGTGTAAGGAAACTCTGATATAAAGGAAGGGAATGTTGAACAATAAATATAAAGACAAACACTAGATTCTGAAATGGTGATGATTGATGGTAAACTATTCTGTAGATATAGAAACTTATTTCACAAATAACTGATGTGGGAAAGGGCATATAGCACTTTCATTCAAGATTATAAAAACTGTTATGGGCTTAAAATCTCTGAACATGTAATAGGAATGAAAAAAACCTAGAAGAAAACAGAACACTATCAAGTTCAAGTCTTGATGGACTTGAAGCCATGTCCCTGTGACACAACAAATCTTTTTATCAAAGCTCACAAACAAAATTTCTTCTTTGCCTCCACCAAAGCCCCTAGTGATTGTTGCAAACTTCACACTAGGATTAAATCAAAGTAGTACTTGAACTTGTGCAAAGGTACTGGCTTAGTCATCATGTTAGCTAAATTATCTGCAATCCTAATCTTCTGAAAAAGAATATCTTCCTTATCAACAACATGCTGAGTTCAAGTGTAACGGACTAGGTCTTTTTCTAAATGAATGGAACTCTGATCGTCACAAAATAGACAAATGTGCTTATGATGAATTTTCAAGTCTTCAATCAAACCATGTAGCCAAAGAGCCCCCTTGTTGACTACAATCAAACCCATGTATGCAGCTGTAGTGGTTGCCAATGCAATAGCCTACTGCAGTATCAACCTCCAACTCACCAATGCTTTAGCAAATGTAAGTAGCTCATAGTAGAATGGTACTTATCTAGATCCTTGACATAGTCTGAATCAATGTGTCTTCTAAAAGATTCATCTCTCTCAAACTTCAAACCCAAATCATCTCAAGATCCATATAGCAGCTTGCCAATGACCCTTCCTTAGATCATGCATATAACAACTAACCATGCTAAAAGCCTATGAAATGTCGGGCCGCGTACATACCATTTCAAATATGAGGCTGCCAACCAAACTGGTATTAGAGCTTCAATTATCACAAAAATAACAGCACAAGGAACACAAAAACACACAAAAGACATTTGTTTGTATTCTACAATGTCAATGGTTAGATAGAATGACAAAAGAGAAGACCTTAAATAACATGAGTTTTTCATTTCTAAGTAACTATGATAATGACAAAAGGTATACCTTTAATATCTAAGTCCGGATTTAGAGAACACGTTCTATTGTTGTAGTAGATTAGGTCACCAATTTTCCAGATTGGAGCCTTTTATTTAGGTAGCAATGATTTCTCCACTGACTACCACACCTCACATCCAGATGCAATTAGCTTTTAACGTCCTGCAAGATACCAGCCTAAGGAACTGAAGAACAGAATGACACTAAACAGTATACAACTCTTTCAGCTAGTGAAGTTTACATTTACCCGAGATTCTAGCAAATTTGTCTTCTTCAGGTCCTGCACAAACAAATTTACAACATAAATTTAGCCATGGGAAGAATAAAAGTAAATTTGCTAGTGGGTTGTTTAGGCTACAAGATTAAGTAACAGAGTTAGTAATAGTAAAGCTTAAAATATTGACTAGGCATAAAGTTGTTCAGCCTAGATTAGCCATTAGCAATTATCACTGCTGCTTGCAAAATTAGTTTATGTAAGCAATTTAGATTTAGCATTCATACATGTATGTTTTTCCAGGAAAACTACATACTGTATCTTGCTTCAACTTATCATGGACAATATTGTTTTTGGTATACGAACTACAACTTTTTTTTGATAAGTAATAAGCTTGATTGAGACCAAAATAGAATCGCCCAAATTATTCAGGAAGTATACAGATGGGTACTAAAATTATATAATAGCATGGTAAGATATTTTTTTCATGGCTGAATTAATTAATAGAAGTTTTTAAGTCATATATCTGAATAATAAAATTAATTTAAAAAACAAATGGTACTAGTTGAATAATTGCAAATAAAAGTCAACATAGAGAGAGGCATATGTTCATTGCCCGATCCACTCACTGTAGGATAGTATCCTTCAAACTTTTGTGTGAATTGGAGCACCCAAACTGGTTGGCCTCTTAGGACAACAAGATTGACAAGAGGAGAGGGCTGTAACAGACATGTAAAAATCTATTAATTGAAGCTAGTATTATTAAATTGCTCTGGCAGAGACATGTTGAAGAGATTTTTCTGTGAAGCTATTTGACAATCAATCAAGTGTGCAAGATGGCTAACCATCAGATTTATACCTTAGCAATCATTGAAGTGTTGAATTCACTGGAACAATGGGCTCTAGCCTCTAGGTGAGGCCATGATAACAGATAAGATTTGATATGTGGATGAACTGTCAGGAGCTTTGTTTAGTAAAAAGATCCCTTGTTTAGTGTATATATAGGTATGGAAGAAACCTGTGTGGCTAATTTTGGTTAGCATCCTCCACAATCAATGTCAAGAAATCTAACCAACTTATTCACAAGAAACAGATCTTACCATAATGTAGAAATTGAAAAACTTCTAAGAAGCCACCATACTCGTGAATATATATATTTTCTCAAGTGGCAAGTTCATTGTAATTGTCATGGTCCAATTGAAACAAGAATATGCCATCCTGCCACACTGTTGGAGTATGTCATGGGTCTTTCCCTCATCTAATTGGTTAGAAGAGTCATCAAAATCTCTCGGCAGAGTGGCCATTCACTAATTTTATATCCATAAAACTCATAAATGACTTAATGTGTAAAACTTTCAAATCATTTCTATGAGAAACAAAATGAAATTCTAAACCAAAGGGTAATTTGAATAATAGCCAATAAAAGTTATATATGTCCATTACCTTATCTGCTTACTATAAAGAACTATTCTTCCAACATGTGCACAAATTGTAGCATCCAAACCAAATGGGCTTTTTGTTAAGGAAAAGCTTACAAGAAGAGAAGAACAAAACTGACATTAATTGAAGCTAGAAATATATGAAGAAGAAATTATTTTGACAATCAATCAACATGTAAGATGGCTTTTCACCAGATACCTTAGAGTGCAGTAAAGTTCAAATGTTGCTGAAACAAAGGTTTCTAGGTTAGCCAACCATAACCCCAAAAAAAAAAAAAAAAAGATCAAATATTTTGTAAAAAAATCCATTGCTAAGTACGTAAGAGATAACAGAAACCATGATGTAAAAGCTGGAAAACTAAGGCTCACCTGATATTTTGTTGGTTGATAACGTAGTGCTACCATGTAGAGTAAACTTGTAAACATTGCAGATATAGACGCAACATTATTCCAATTGGCCAGCAACCAGAAATTTCACACAGGTTAAAAAGAAGAAGAAGGAGAAGAAACCCAGAAAAGTAATATGACTTACCAAAAACTGTGTGAATTTGATATCAGATATAAAATGAAAAGAGGCTCTCTTTTGATTTGAATCTCATGTTGCTCTTCTTTCTTGGGGACATTAGACAGGTCATTTACAGATAAGTCAAAAATTTCACAGCATTTTGCTCAAACCCTTTGTCAGCTGGTTGAAGTTTGAAGGGAACGAAACAGATTGAGTGCCTGTAGATCAAATGTAACCTTTTATTGGAACATTGAAAAATAACTGGCATCCGTAATTTAACAACGCACTGCACCACATCCAGTGCTAGTATATGTTCTGGCTTCTTGCAACTGTTAACAGACAGATGATGTATAAATGAAATGTGCCCCATCTATAGAAGAAAAAAAAAATCCATTCTTTCTAATTTTCTGGTTTTAACTTTTAAATATTATGGCGCTATGTGTTGAAGTTGATGAGGCAGAGGCTTGAGGTAAGTATAAAATCCCTATGCATTTAGCCTTGTCCAACAGAAAGTGATCTTTAGTCCTAACATACTAGGCATTACGCTACAATAGTGATGCTGGGGATTCACCGTCTAATGAAAACAACAATACAACTGCACATAAACAAAAAGTAGATATTAAACATTCATTACAGTTTACCAACTATCTATCATTGAGCTCATCTATAGTCTTAAAATGTGAAAGAGAAAATCCCAAAGGTGCATAATTTCATTCCAATACATAGAAAATGCATAAGAAAAAGAAAGAGCAGCACAGAAAAAGAAAGATTATTGAAACCTTCAAGAATCCAACTTCAATATGTGCAGTGTCCTCAACCTCTGACTGCCATCAATTTGCCACAAAATTTGAACCTAACAAAGAAGAATGAATTTAAGGTGGAATATTAGAAGATAAAGGATGGTACCTGACTTTTTAAGTTCAATTATCTTCACAACAGTCATTTTGTTCTATTGTATTTTAATCACAGTTTTTAAAATTCAAGAAATCTAGTAAGCACACAAAACGAAATAGAGAAATCTGAAGGTTATGTTTAGTTAAGAGGGATACATTAGAAGAGAAGAACTTGAGATTGGAGGAAACTCACAGATTAACACCCTGGCATTACAAAATTCTTGGATTGTCTATGTCCACTATTTAACCACTCTAGCAGCAAACAGTAGGAAATATTCAGCTTTTTTTTGTAAAGCGAGCATCAGATGGTAGTAAATTCTAATAAATTTCCAACCACTTTGGCAGACCTTCCACTTAGCTAACAACAGAGAGTATCTCTATTGGCATGGATTGCACTTCTTCCATAATTTGCTCTAGAAATTAGCAATTAGCAATTATTGCTGCTGCTTTTTGAGTAGACTGCAAAATTAGTTTATGTAAGCAATTTAGATTTAGCATTCATACATGTATGTTTTTCTAGGAAAACTACATACTGTATCTTGCTTCAACTTATCATGGACAATATTGTTTTTGGTGTACGAACTACAACTTTTTTTTGATAAGTAATAAGCTTGATTGAGACCAAAATAGAATTGCCCAAATTATTTAGGAAGTATACAGATGGGTACAAAAATTATATAATAGCACAGTAAGATATTTTTGTCATAGCTGAATTAATTAATAGAAGTTTTTAAGTCATATTTCTGAATAATACAATTAATTTAAAAACCAAATGGTACTAATTGAATAATTGCAAATAAAAGTCAACATAAAGAGAGGCATATGTTCATTGCCATATCCACTCACTGTAGGCTAGTATCTTTCAAACTTTTGTATGAATTGGAGCACCCAAACTGGTTGGCCTCTTAGGAGAACAAGATTGACAAGAGGAGAAGGCTGTAAGAGACATGTAAAAATCTATTAACTGAAGCTAGTATTATTAAATTGCTCTGGCAGAGATATGTTGAAGCAATATTTCTGTGAAACTATTTGACAATCAATAACAACTGTGCAAGATGGCTAACCATCAGATTCATAACTTGGCAAGCATTGAAGTGTTGAAGTCACTGGAACAAAGGGATCTAGCCTCTAGGTGAGCCCATGATAGCATATAAGATTTGATAGGTGGATGAACTGTTTGGAGTTCTGTTTAGTAAAAAGATCCCTTGTTTAGTATATATATTTGGCATGGAAGAAACCTGTGTAGCTAATTTTGGTTAGCATCCTCCACAATCAATGTCAAGAAATCTAACCAACTTATTCACCAGAAATATATCTTACCAAAATGTAGAAATTCAAAAAGCCACCATACTCTTGAATATATGTAGCTTCTCAAGTGGCAAGTTCATTGTAATTGTCACTGCCCAATTGAAACAAGAATATGCCATCCTGCCACACTGTTGGATAGAGGAGTCATCAGAATCTCTTGGCAGAGTGGCCATTCTTTATTTTTATATCCATGAAAATCATAAATGACTTAATGTGTACAACTTTCAAATCATTTCTATGAGACACATAATGAAATTCTAAACCAAATGGTGACTTAGAGCTTCAATTATCACAACAATAACAGCACAAGGTACAAAAAAACACAGAAAAGACATTTATTTGTATTCTACATTGTCAATGGTTAAATACAATGACAAAAAAGAAGACATTAAAAAACATGAGTTGTTCTTTTTTAAGTTACTATGACAGTGAAAAAAGGCATACCTTTAATATCTAAGTCAGGACTTAGAGAACACATGCTATTGTTCCAACAGATGGGGTCACCAATTTTCCAGATTGAAGTCTTTTATTTAGGTAGCAATGATTTCTCCACTGACTACCACACTTCAAATTCAGATGCATTTAGCTTATAATGTTCTGTAAGATACTAGATCAAGGAAATGAAGACCAGAGTGGCAATAAAGAGTATCCAACTATTTCAACTACTCTTATCAGCTAGCGAAGTCTACACTTACCCGAGATTCTAGCAAGTTTGTTAACTTCAAGACCTGTATAAACAAATATTCAACACAAATTTAGCCATGGGAAGAATAAAATTAAATTTGCCAGTGGGTTGCTTAGGCTACAAGATTAAGTAACAGAGTTAGTAATAGTAAAGCTTAAAATATTGACTAGGCATAAAGTTGTTCAGCCTTGATTTGCAATAGGCAACTATCACTGCTACTTTTTGAGTAGACTGCAAAATTAGTTTATGTAAACACTTTAGATTTAGCATTCATACATATATGTTTCTCCAGGAAAACTACATTAATATGGTTTTAGTGTATGAACTACCACTTTTTTTTGAAGAGTAATAAACTTGATTGAGACCAAAATAGAATCACCCAAACAATACAGGAAGTATATAGATGGGTACTAAAATTATAAAATAGCACAGTAAGATATTTTTGTCATGGCTGACTTAATCTTCTTTTTCATTTGGTAATAAATCTAAAAATTACACAAAAATGTATTCATCGGCCCCCTTTGAGAAAATTTCCTAGCTCCGCCACAGATATTCACAGATAATATCAGCCAGCCCTAACAAAACACTGAGGTCATGGGATGTTGAAAGTAACAGGAAAATAAATCAAGAAAATGGCAGAACACTCCTCGTTTGTGAATTCATGCTATCCTTCTCGGAGAGGGCCACCAACACAATTTTGAGAAGATGAAGGTGTAGCTGGTCATCTGATGGAAGCAAAGTCACAGCTGGGAGTTCAGATTGGATGGTTTACATATGGGATACAACTTCTAGACACATCTGGTATAAGCTCCCAGGCCACACTGCTTCAGTCAATGGGTGTGTTTTTCATCCTAGTGAACCTATTGTTGGATCTTGTAATAGTGATAAACATATTTATTTGGGGGAGATCTGAGAATTGAAAGAACTTGCACCTTAGTGATTATTTTCTCAACCAATAGTTGGCTCTTTTAAGCGTCCTTCAAAAACTTTGAAAGAAAGGGTTGTAACTTGTATCTCTACTGTAGTTCTCCAAGTTGAATTTTTTGGTATATTTATTGTTGCTACATGTATTTTGGCATCTGTGAATAGTGAATACATATAGGCTCTATGATCACCTCCAACGTTCCTTTAGTCCAATCAAAACTTTAAATTGAGAGGAATTTTTGTAGAAATTAAAATCCTTGGCAATTTTAATGATAGGATGGCCATGCTTTAAAACCTGAACACTTTACAGGTTTTAGAGAATGCATTCTATTGTCGCAGTGGATGAGATCACCTATTTTCCAGATTGGAGTCTAATATACATGCAGCAATGATTTTTTCACTGACCACCACTTTTCACATTCAGATTCTTTTGTCATTAGCTTCTGATATTTTCCAAGATACCAGCCCAAGGAATTGAAGAAGAGAGTGGCAGTAAAGAATTTCAAACTGTGACATTGGCTTTCAACTACTCCCAGATGGAATTGACATTAACTTTCAACTTCTCTCATTAGCAAGAGAACTTTGTATTTGCCTGAGATTGTAGCAAATCTGTCAACTTGAAGACATTTATTAACAAATATTCAACATAGATATAACCATAGGATAATATAATTAAATATGCTAGTGGGTAATTTGGGTTACAGGATAAAGTAACATGGTTAGTAATAGCAAAGCTTAAAGCTCAAAATATCGACTGCATAAAGTTGTTCAACCCTGATCAGCAATAGCATCTAGATTTAGCATTCATACATGTATGTTCTATACTTTTCCAAGAAAACTGCATACCATATCTTGCTTCAACTTATCACTAACAATGAGGATTTTAGTGTGGAACTACAACCGAAATTGGATTAAAGCATAGTAGGATATTTTAGTAATGGCTGACTTCATTGATAGAAATTTGAAGTAATATTTCTAAGTAATACAATTAATTTCTAAACCAAATGGTACTAATTGCATATTTGCAAATAAAAGTTAGCTTACAAAGACATAATTCAAAAAAAAAAAATGTTAACTTACAGAGACATATGTTCATCGCCTTACCTGAGTTCTGTAGGCTATTATCCTTGTATGAACTGGAGCACCCAAAACAGGACGGCATCTTAGTTAAGACAACAGCACTGACAAGAAGAAAAGTCTATTACTGGCAACATGTGAAAATCCATTAACTGAAGCTAGTATTATTAAATGCTCTGTGAAACAAATTTGACAATCAATCAATTGTGCAAGATGGCGAAGCACCAGATCTATACCTTAGCTAGCAGTGAAGTGTTGCAGTCACTGGAGCAAAGGGCTCTCGATGAGGCCATGATAACAGCATAAGATTTGATAGGTGGATGAACTGTTAGTAATTCTGTTTAGCAGAAAAGATCCCTTGTTTAGTATATTATGTGAAATGGAAGTCAAAAACACGGAAATTGTAAATTGGCTTAGCAAGGCAACAAACTCTATAATATAATTATTTGGGTCAAATTTCAAGTTTCTCTGCTTGTAATTGCATATTTTATGTCATTGATTATCTCTAAAATGCAGGTTGAGAGGGATTGAAACTAATGTAAAAAGGCTAATCACAGATGTGTACCTTTGAAGTGACTGCCAAAGAAACTTTAAGTTTGGAAAATATGAATCCTATATATGGGAACCGTTCTATGCTTGCTGCTCTGACAAGGTATAGCTAGAAATACGTTGTATCTGCTATCCCAACTTGAGTTTGGTCATGTGGAGCAATTTCTCACTATTGTTGATATATAAATGCCTATTATTCATTATTACATATTATTCACTAGCAAGATCACCCATTTTCTTTACCTTTCTTTTTCTTCCACAAAAAATTTAAGCCCGTGGCAGATGCTGTAAATCATGAATTTGAAGGTTATTATGCCTCTTGTTGGCAAGAAATCAAGCATGATGAAGGGTTCAAGATCAATAAGAATACAAATTTAGGCTCCATTCCACCTGATAATTTCAAATACAAATGTAAAAAAGCTTGTCAATGTGAACTACAATTCTAAAGCTAGACTATTACAAACTTGAATATATATAATTTGTTGATTCAAAAGAGAGTGTAGGAGAAGAGGATGAGGTATGAGAAAACTTACCTGTCATCTGTCTTGGACCAATCTCTGCAGTGACCCTTAGATATATTCCCCATCGATTTCTATAAATGGAATATGGGCAATGTTGGGCCATTCTGCACCTCTCTCCTTTTCCCATCTTTCCTTTAATTTGGGGCAATTATAAATGTTCAAATATTCTAATTTGGTGAGGTGTTGCATGGTTTGTGCTGTGGGCAGATACATCAGGTTCTTGCAGTAACAATAACATAGCATTTGAAGAGAAGAAAGGTTGCCCAACCACTCAGGCAAAGATTCCATTCCATCGAAATTCCATATCTCTAGTCTTTTAAGGGCAGTGAAGCATTGAATTTCGTCTGGGAGAGAGTTGACTCTAGTCCACCCTATAAGTTCTAGATTTTCGAGGGACTTCTGCATGTGTTGGATGAAACTGAGACTAGGGAAAGCATCTAACTCTTCATAAAATGCACCAACCTTTAAAGTCTTCAAGCGGGTGAGGCAGTCTAACCCCTCTGGCAAACCCATCAATCTTTTACAAAATGCAATTTCTAAAGAAAAAAAGAGAGTGCAAATATTGTAAATCTGGAATTGATATCAGATTAGGACAATCCACTATTCTCAACTTTAAAGTACTAGATAATTGCATAATACAATGCTAAGACTCTGAATGTGAACCATGACTCTAAAAGCTAGACTATTAAAAACTTGAATGTTAATTGAAGCGCTTCAACAGCAGAATGCTAACTAATATCAATCTTATAAGTGTGAATTATTACCCTTTCACAATACATAGGCATACATAGTTTTATTTAACTATTGAGAGTGAATTTCCCTTGCATTCCGTTAAGTTGGTAACAAAATAAGAGATGCCTTGGGAGAGGAATCAAAGTACCTAAACTTTTTTTGTTCATCAATGCATGTCAGTTCTTTTCCTTCTTGCATAGCACCCACGAAATAACCTACATGCATAACATTTGTTATATGGTTCCTTAGGAAAAGAAAAAGAAAAAGAAAAAGGGAAATGGAGTTTACTGTAAGAGAAGAGGAGGAGATCAGGTTTAGATGGACTTACCGCATAATTTCTGTATAATTGGAATATGGAAAAATCGGCGTTGAATATTGTTTGCAATTATCGAAAGAGATAATTCCTTTTTTTTTTCTTCTTCTAAAACAAAATAAAGAATAAATTAAAAAAATTAAAAAGATTAGGGAGAAGTGAATAGAGGAATACTGAAATTAGGGAGTAACATACCGCCCATCTGTCTTGGAATAATTTGCACAGCTACCGTTAGATATATTCTTCATCGATATAGAGACGCGGGATGTCGGAAATTTTGGACCACTCTGCACCGCTCCCCTCTGCGCATCTTTCTTTTAATTTGGGGCAATCATTAATGATTAACACTTCGAGGTGTTGTATAGCTTGCTTTGTTGGCAGATACACCAAGTTTTTGCAACGGTAAAGTTTCAACCATCGAAGAGAAGAAATGTTGCCCAACCATTCAGGCAAAGTTTCCATTCCATCAAATTCCCTTATGGACAGCGTGTCAATAGCAGTGAAGTGTTGAATTTCGTCCGGGATAGAATTGAGTCGAGTCCATCCATATAAACGTAGAAATTCAAGGGACGCATGGATGGAAGTCATGGAACTGGGAAGGGAGAAAACATCCAGTTCTTCGCAAAACCCACCTATCGACAATCTATTCAAGCGGCAATCCCATAACCACTGTGGTAGACGTGTCAACTTTTGGCATTTGAAAATATCCACTTGGGTAAGAGAACGCACTTCTCCTATATCTGGAATAAACTCCAGGTTGGGGCATCCGGAAATTTCTAATAGAGTAAGAGATCGAAACTCTCGTAGATCTGGAATCAATATCAGATTAGGACAATCAGTTATGCTCAAATCTAGAAGAGACGTACAGAATTGCAACCCCGTTGGGAGAACTTCAACACCACATGATATCGCCAAGTGTCGAAGAAGGGATGCGGTGGCTTGTATACTTGGAAAAGACATCAACTTAGGACAACCCTTTACCACCAACGTCTCAAGGGAACTGAGGTTGTGCAAGGCCTCCGGAATTTGACTCAGTTCCCCACATTTTTCTATCTTAAGTGAACGCAGAGAGGTACAAATAATCTGCTTTGGCAGAAAAGCAAGTTCTGACACTGAAGAAATATCAATGGATGTGCGTGTTGTGAGCTTACTGCAAATCTTTTCAAATACTGTGCTGCAAACTCCACCAATCTTTAATTTATTAAGAGATTGAAAATGACATGGAGCACTCATCAGTTGAGGACAGTCTTTAATGGTCAACTCTTCAAGGCAAGGAAACACGACACGCGCTGCTGTCATTTCCATAACATCCTGCCACTCCACTAGGCAGTTCATGTTCTTCAATTTGAGTTTTCTTAATGCCGGGAACAACGCATTTCTGTAACTGTCATCACTGTACACGGTGTAAAACTTAACTCCTATGCAGGTCACTTTATCCATTTCCTCTATAAGAAGAAACTTGAGGCAGGGTAGATGTCCGAGGGTGGGAACTTCCTCACATTCTGTGCAACCGTAAAAATTTATTTCAACCAAATTGTCAAAAAGTGACAAAGCACCCTTTGCATCACAACTTCTCAACATCCATGATGGGAATTTCTTTCCACCGAAGTAACCAATAATTAAGGATTTCAAATTTTGATGAGGCTGGAGGCCTTCCAACACGTCTTCTTCATTACGGTAATTGACTTCTCTTCTAGTTCCGCTATAATCCCAGTAAAAACATAACTTGTCTATTTTGGCCTTTTCAGCTAAATTTGCACTTCTAGCTTCTTCTTTATCTCTCACATTCACTAGATCCATGATTTCCAATACTCCACGAAGTTGATTCAACTGCCCCAATTCTCCGATTCGATGACCTGCATCTTGTTTCACATAGAAAAATCGAAACGTTTGTAGACATTTCAACTGCCCAATATCTTTCAGTAAACTCCACGTGTCAAAATTAACACAAATATATCTCAAGCTAACCAAATTTGTTAGATCTTTTGGAAGCTCTTTGACACCATAGCAACCTCTAATATTTAAAGTTTGCAAATTGTAGAGCTTGGTGATGGACTTTGGCAATGCTTTGATGATAGGACATGAGATGCAGAGAAACCTCAAGTGTATTAACCGACCAATTGATTCTGATAACTCTATTTTGCTAAACACAGACAATTTCAGAACACGCAAGCATTTAAAATTTGATAACATGTTGCCAAACACATTAGTATTTGAAACAAGCGTGCGCAATCTCTTAACACGGTCTTTTGAAAAAGAAATTCTTGGTATCGTTTCTCCTTCAAATTGGATAGATAAACGTCTGACATGACTAATATCATCCTCCGAATCTCCGTCCACAATCAAGGTTTCAAATTTTGAAACTAAGAGGGCAAGGTCATGTACCAAATCATGCATCTTACAACTCACAATATTATCATATGCATCTTTTTCCGCATCTTGCAATAAGGAATTTGCTAACAAGATATCAAAATACATAAAACCAATGTCCTCCATCACCAAATCACTTCCTTGAAATGGTTGAAGGAACCCTTCAGCCATCCAATGTTGAATTAATTCTTCCTTGTCCATAACATAATCTTTAGGAAAAATTGAACAATATGCAAAACATTGTTTTAGAGATGGTGATGAAAGATAATCAAAGCTTAATTTTAATATTGGTAACATGTCATTGCTATCATGTAGGCTACTCCAAACTTCACTATTTTGAATTGTCAACCATTGACTTTTCACCTTTTTTAGTGACATTGTCCCTCCTAAAACTTTTGCTACTAATGGAACCCCTCCACATTTTTTAGCAATGTTTCTTCCAATAACCTCTAAATCTGGAGTTAATGGAACTGCAGATACCCTTTTCTTGATTATGGACCAACATTCATCATCATCTAGTTTTTCCAATTGATGTCGAGAAAGTGTTTCCATGATTTCAGCCACCTTGTGACTACGGGTTGTTACAATAATATTGTTTCCAAAATTTGAATTAATTCCTAACAAACAACCCCTTAATGCATCCCATTTCAGTAAATCTTCATTCCAAACATCATCAAGAATGAGAAGATATCTTTTTCCTTGCAACTCTTTTTGAAGGTTTTGAAGTATTGCATTCTTACTTTCTAATTGACTTGGGTTACTAGTAAGGGATTCAAGAATCCCTCTTAAAATCATTTTATCATCAAAATCATCGGAGACACATACCCATATTTTCTTATCAAAATAATTCTTTACTAGCTCATGATTGTACACTAATTTTGCTAAAGTTGTTTTTCCCAAACCTGCCATTCCTACTATGGGAATGACTGAGAGTTGTTGACCAGTTGTACTAGTCACTAACTTCACTATTTCTGAAACACTATCTTCCCTTCCTACAACTTCCGAATGGTCAAGAAATGAATCTGTCTCTCGGTTTGGTACAGCCTCAGGATTACCATTTACCGATCCTGCTCTAATAAGTCCAAATCCATTTGCTTCATCATTAATCCTTTTTAGCGATTCATGAATAGTCTTAACTTTGTTGGCCATCTTGATACGGAATGCAACGGGGTTTGAAAGTGAAAAGAAGAAGCATACCTTTCTCTTCATTTGGTTTCGGATCTCCACCTTTCGGCGGAGAATCTCATAAGCAAGCTCATCCAGCACATCATCAGCATCATAAGCAACATCTTTGAGCCTCTGCAGCCAACGCATCACGAACCGGTCACTCACTTGCTTTCTCTCTGCATCAGCTAACACATCTTGAATCATCTCTACTGACTCACGAAGTTGTATCAGCTCCCCCTCGAAACCCCAAGCAAGGCCGATTTGCTCAGTAGCAAGTGAAATCAGCTTGCCTAGTATTTCCTCAGCAACAACATTAAGGACAGTCTCAGCCATCTTTGGTTTGGTAAGTCAGATATAAGGTGAAAGTATTTGGAAGCAGCAGAATTGTGATGTTAAAGACTAACAGCAACTTGCATACATGTGTTTTTTACGTTTATAGGGAGCCTAATGGGATGCGAACAGAACGATATTCGTATTCATTATTTTTTGGTCGAAACTATCCCTGCTTTTTTTTTTTTTTTTTTTTTTTTGACAGTAACTATCCCTACTTTTAATGGAAGGAAAAGGTCGGCCTCGTATTATTAGAAGATAACTTTTTTTCTTAAGTGCGGAACATCTTTCATATCACACGTCTATCGGGAAAAATTATATCGGGTGTATATGTCATCTCTTCTATAGCAACTGAGTCTTATAATAGTGTGAAACCCAGCTGTTGTGAGAGATATAACATAGACACTCGAAACATGATATATTATCTTTTATCAAGCCCCTCTAATTTTTATAAAAATGGATCCTTATGGGATGGGACATAACCATGTGGTGCAGCTTGTACATCATCATTAAGATTTGGTTAAATCTTGTGCATTAGATTAAGATCCGTGCAATATTTTGAGTATTGCAAGCGATGCAATTTTCCAATTTTCACTCACAATTTTTTTTATTTTTTTTATTTTTTTAATAATTAAAATTGAATGTTATTTTTTTTAATTCTCAATCTTAATTATTACGAGCTATGGTACCATGTAACGAATCTCATCTTTCTATTAATAAAAAATTGAAGACACAATAAAATAATATTATTTAAGAATACAATTTTGCTACAGTATTTTTTTTAGAAACACTATAATATATTTTTTTACGATTACAACTTCGGGTAACGGTGCTTTTAGCGTTTGTGGACTGTAGTACTAATGTTCGGTATAGAGAAATGATTTCTAGTTTCTAGCGCTTTACGTTCATATTCGCGCAATGAAAATTTTTCAATTTTTTTAGGGATTTTTATTAATGTCTGCTCTTAAGACAAACATTAATTTTTATTTTTTTAAAAAAAATTTTGAGAATTAAAAAAATAATAACTATTTTTTCAATTCTCAAGAAATATTTTAAAAAATAAAAAGCTTAATATATGATCTTAAAGCACACATTAATCGGACTCTTTTATTTTTTGGAGAGACTAAACAAAATTTCACCTTCGTTATTACAAATTCTAAACACTGTTATCTTACACCCCTTTTTAGGTACTTAATAGTTCACATGCAATTATCTTCCACCGATTTCATTGTCTTGATGGTACAATGCGTATGCATGCATGTGCTACTTTCTGCTCTCTCTCTTCTCATCTTCCATGAAATTTCTTGTTTGGTAGGCTCCTCCTGGATGTCTTACTCTTAAGAAATTTAATATTCAAATCCCCTTCCATTATTGTAACAATTAGATTATTAAAATTATCTTCTCATATTTTTATGGTAATTTTTTTCTTTTTTTTTGAGATTGAATCAATTGATCTAAATAGTTATAAACTGTATTGTCTTGTGATATCATATGTTAATTAAGATATGTTTTTATGCATGGTTGATAGTTTTGTATTGGTGTTCAATACTTTGTGTGTATATAGTACTAGTAGGAATCGTATTGAATTACTGTGTTAATATGTGTCTTGTCTCGTATTTCAGGTTTTATGGTAATTCGCTGAACTAATTAATTAAATAATTTTTAATATTTAGGTTTTTTTTTTAAAGACTCCTACAGGTTCGCCCGAACTTACTTTGATTTTTCAAAGATCTAAAACAAACAGTAAATTCAGATACTTTTGATCCGAAACCGATCAGTTTCTTATGTTCACATTCACGCTTCAATAATTTTCACCTCAATTATTACAATTTCTGATCACTTTTGTCTTTTCAAGTTTTTTTTTTTTTTTTTGAAACTTTTTTTTAAGTTAATTATTACAAATTCTGATCACTTTTGTCTTTTTAAGTTTTTTTTTTTTTTTTTTTAAACTTCCTTTTAGGTACTTGACAGTTCACATGCTATTGTCTTCCACCGATTGCAAAATCTCTTTTGATGGTACGCATGAGTCACTTACTGCCTTATCTCTTCACATCATCCAAGAAATTATACTGTGCTTGTTTGACCATTCTTGTTTATTCGATCAACCCTTTATACTTACTGATCACTTTTGTCTTTTTAAGTTTTTTTTTTAATATTTGAAACTTCTTTTTAGGTACTTCACAGTTCACATGCCATTGTCTTCCACCGATTGCAAAATCTCTTTTGATGGTACGCATGAGTCACTTACTGCCTTATCTCTTCACATCATCCAAGAAATTATATTGTGCTTGTTTGACCAATCTTGTTTATTCGATCAACCCTTTATACTTACCTTTTTCTTTTTTCTTTTTCTAATCAACTTTATACCTTTTTTTTTTTTTTTTTTTTTTTGGTCAGCAACTTTATACTTTACCTTCTTCTTTTCAGGCACTTCACATATACTTGTTTTTACATCGGTTCTTTCTTTTTTTTTTTCTTTTTTTTTTTTTGAGAAAACCTTCCCAACCGGAGAAGGGGATGACTATTCATTAATAATTTCAGCAGAGTATTCTGCCAAAGAGCATACAGGCACTTCCTCAATCCAAGAACAAAAGGAAGAAGAAAAATTACAGGCTGATCGAGCAAGTTTGTGTGCTACTTTGTTTCCCAGTCTTCGTGTATGGCTGAACACCACAGACCGGAAGTGAGAGGATAAGGACTTTACATCAGAAATGATATGACCGAAGGCAGCAGCCGAGTAGTCTTCCGATTTCAAGGCCTGAATAGCAATCGCAGAGTCACCCTCGAGAATAACCTGTTGAAAACCAAGTTCATAGGCGAAGGACAAAGCCCTCCTTGCGGCCAACACTTCCACTATCTCCACAGAGGTGGGTAGGGGAATAACCTGTGTTAGCGCTGCCAAAACAAGACCACAGTCGTTGCGAATGATGGTGCCAAGACCAGCTACTTCACGATCTTGGAATATTGCTCCATCGAAGTTGATTTTAATCCAATCAGGGGGGGGAGGAGACCAGCTGGCAATGATCCGGGTAGGGAGAGATTTCGGGGGGGCTATGTTGGCTTTCTGGAATTCAAGCAGAGAATCTTTTGCCATGGAGTTAATTAGCTTCAGGTCCGCCACTTCTTCGCCTAATCTAAGTTTATTCCTTCTGAACCAGATTTGGTAGGCAGTCATTGCAAAGAGGTCGCTGGGGTGAGACTTTTCCAACGCCAGATTAAACACTTCTCGAAAGGTGGAAACATCCCTGGCTTCGGCAACCAGTACACTGAAGTGAGAAGACCAGACATTCCGGAGGTTTGGGCATGACCAAAGAGCGTGTAAGGAGGATTCCGGAGCAAGACCGCAGGCTTGGCAAGAGGGGTCTGCGAGAACTCTTCTTTTGACTAAGTTAGCACGAGTTGGAAGACCTTCCGTAATGCCACGCCATAAAAAAGTTTTTATTCTATTCGGAACATTTAGACTCCATAAACCCCTCCAGAAGCTTTTAGGCATTGCAGCCGAAGACAAAGCCCCATTTGAGGGGTTCACATCATTCATCAAGAGTTTATACCCAGATTTCACCGAATAAAGACCATCTAAGTTGCCGCACCAGCAGAGCCTATCTTCAACTTCAGTGACACAAAGGGGAATTGACTTAATCAACTTGGCTTCTTGCTCCGAAAAAATGTTATGGATAGCATCTTCAATCCAGCAGCCATGATCTTTATCAATCAGAGTTGACACTTGGGCATCACATCCAAGAAACAGAAGGGGGGATTGAATTTTTTGGTGATGCGGATCAGGCAGCCATTTGTCATTGTAAATTAGAATATTATTGCCATTTCCCACCCGCCATTGTGACCCTCTGTTTATCAGCTCTCTGCCTTTAAGTATGCTCTTCCAAGCAAAGGAGCCTTTATCCTCCTTGGCATCAAATATAGTTCCTTTTGGGAAGAACTTTGACTTGAAGAATCTATGGAAGAGAGAGGACTTATTCTCAGTTAACCGCCAAACTTGTTTTGCCAACATCGCATCATTGAAATTTTGAAGATCCTTGAACCCCATGCCGCCCAAGTCCTTTGGTAGACAAAGGGTGCTCCATTTCGACCAATGGATCTTTCTTTGGTTGCCACGATGACCCCACCAAAATTTGCGGACTAACTGTTCAATTTCATTGCACAACGTGATGGGAAGTTTGAAGCAGCTCATGGCAAAGGTTGGGATAGCTTGCACCACCGCTTTTAACAGGACCTCCCGGCCGGCTTGGGAGAGAAGTTGTTCTTTCCACCCACATAGTTTGGCCCACACCCTCTCTTTGATAAACCGGAGACTTGCCAATTTATTTCTTCCCACAAGGGTAGGGAGACCGAGATATTTTTCGTATTGCTTGACCTCTTGGACCCCAAGAAAATTTGTGATATGCTCAACTGATTCAGCAGGAGTAGATTTACTAAAAAAGAGCGACGTTTTGGACAAGTTTAGTTTTTGACCGGAGGCCCTTTCATAGCTGCCTAAAATATCTTGGATCTTGTGGCATTCAGAGATGGAGGATCGACAGAACAGCAGGCTGTCATCGGCAAAGAAGAGGTGGGTTAGTCTTGGGCCCTTCTTGCAGATGGACACTCCTCGGATTTGGCCAGTTTCCGTAGCGTGGTGGAGGAGGCAATGAAGACCTTCCGTGCAGAAGAGGAAGAGGTAGGGAGAGAGTGGGTCTCCCTGTCGAATTCCCCTAGTGGGATGGACTATTGGCGATGGTTCGCCATTGATCAGAATTGAGTAGCTAACAGTTGAGATGCACTCCATTATTAAATCCACCCATTTATCAGCAAACCCCATGCCCTTCATTATTGCCTCCAAAAACTTCCATTCCACCCGATCGTAGGCCTTGCTCATATCTAACTTTAAAGCCATGAAACCAGCCTTGCCCGATTGATGATTTTTCATATAGTGCAGGGTCTCGAAAGCCATCAGAATGTTGTCTGTAATTACTCGACCCGCTTGGAAGGCACTTTGATTTTCTGAAATAATTGATGGCAGCAGAATCTTAAGTCGATTTGCCAGAACCTTTGATACCAGCTTATATACCACACTGCACAAACTAATAGGCCGGAATTCCGAAATTCTCTCAGGGGATTTAACTTTAGGAATTAGAGCAATATGTGTAAGATTAATTTCTTTTGGAATAGAACAGTTATGTAAACATTCTAAAACAGCAGAGCAAACATCATCACCCACAGTATTCCAAAAAGATTGATAGAAAAGCGGGGGCATACCGTCGGGGCCAGGGGCGGAAATGGCTTTCATCTGGTTTATAGCGTTTTCCACTTCTTCCCTACTGAAGTCTCTGAGAAGCATTGCATTCATCGAGTCAGTTACTGAAGGATGCATTTTTTCTAGAATGTCAGAGAAGTTTGATGGAGATGAGGTGGAGAAAAGAGACTGGAAGTACCCCACAGCAATGTCTTTGATTTGTGCCTCCTCTGTACACCAGGCATCATGTGCATCTCGAAGACCAGATATTCTATTCCTTCGGTACCTCTGGGAGGCCTTACTGTGAAAATATGCAGTATTCCTGTCACCACATTTCAGGAAAAGAGCACGCGACCGTTGTTGCCACATCAAGTTCTCTTTGTCCAGAATTTCATTTATTTCCAATTGAAGAGCTTTTACCAGCATTAGATCACCCCCCCCTAGATGCCGACAATTCCGCTTTTGCCAACTGCTGTTTTTTTTCCTCCAGTAATTTCCTTATACTTCCAAAAGAGTTTCTACTCCACTCAGCGAGCTTAATTCCGCAGGTATTAATTTTCCCCGCCACCTCAGGCATAGTAGCCCCAACAATTGGCTGACCCCAAGCGTTGAGAACCGTGTTGGTACAGCCTCTATCTCGAAGCCACATTTGCTCGAATCTAAAGGAGCGTTTTGGGTTTGGAGAGATACCTTCGGGCTTTACCACGATGGCTTGATGATCTGAGGAATTGGTATGTAAGTGTTGCACTTTGGTGCCAGGATTTTTGGCGAGCCACAGGTTATTAGCAAGAGCCCTATCCAGGCGTTCCAAAACAAAACCACCATGACGGCGCCCTTTCCAGGTGAACTTCTTTCCAACAAAGCCCAGATCCTTCAGCCCAAGCTCATCCAAGACTTCTCGAAAAGCAGACATATGAGATTCCCTTCTTGGACCCAAACCACTCTTCTCGTGAGACCACAAAATTTCGTTGAAGTCCCCAGCACAGACCCAAGGCAGAGAGGAGTTTGCATGAAGACTCCGAAGAAGATCCCAGGTATCGCACTTTTTTCCAGCTTCAGCAAAGCCATAGATACATGTAAGCCGCCATTGACTGCCCTGAGGATCACTCACCGATGTATCGATGTGGTTGGGCGATGAAGAAGAAACAGAGATTTTCATCGAATTCTTCCAAAATAAGGCCAAGCTACCCAGTCGATTGGCTCTCGGCGAGATCCAAAAATGATCGAAGCCCAGCTCCGAACACAGAGAGATCAACCTATCTTCGGCCGCCCACGATTCAGCAAGGAAGAGGACGGAGGGATCTTGTGCTCTTATAAATCCTTCGAGCTCGCGAACAGTGCGCAGGTTCCCAAGCCCACGCACGTTCCAGAATAGGAGATTCATTTTGCTCGGCGGGGCTGTCTGCCAGCCGCCGCTGCTTGGGTGGAAGAAAAGTTGGAGTCATCTTCAGATGTTGCTCTGCGTTTCAGAAGGTTGGAGTCTAATGAGGTTGGTAAGGGGCCTCTCTTACCTAAGGAAGCTTCTAAAGGCTCAGCAATAGATTGCAAGTTGGACCGTTGGATCCGTGTCCATTTTCTTTCAGAGGCCGAATCCGAGTTACCTTGGGCTTGGGTCTTATTTGTGATGTCATTTAATGGGCCAGGTTTCTTGGGCTCTGCGGGCTTTTCCTGATGGGTATAATCAGAGGGGTTTACTTTCAAGCTCGGCCCAGACTGAAGTGGAGAGTTTTCGGACAGAAGGGAATTCTTTGAAACTTGCTGGGCGGGATCTACTCTGTCAAAGCATTGAATATCTCTGTCAATTTCGGCTATTAATTGGTCGAAAAGGATAGGTACCGTAGGTTTCAGAGTGGGAACCAAGAGGGATGGCTCCTGAGGCACTAAAGTGGGGTTTGTCACATCCACGGGGTTGTCAACCGCCCAATTCCCAACTTGAATTTGAGTTTTTGGCGGAAGGATTTGAGTTTCCTCAAACTCCCTCGCAGTTTGAGTCTTCTGTGTCTGCTCTTGGACTCCTTCACTGTTCCGGTCATGTTTACCAGCTTTCTTGTGGGCATAGAAGCTGGGGACGGAAAGGAAACCCTTCTTTGATCCCAGGAAAGGTGCTGCTCTTAACCAGGGGCCAAAGTGTTGGTCTTCTTTACTTAAGGATCCTTCGCTCTCTATCCATTTTTCACAGTCTTTATCGGGGTGCGTAAGCCGGCCACACCAGTAGCAAACATTTGGAAGGCGTTCGTATTTCACAGTCTTTTTCTTTTTCTTTTTGGTGTACATATTGAGTTGCTTTTTTTTTTTTTTTTTTAAGTAATGCTAACTTTCGCGAACAATTTTATAATAAGCGAAAATACTATTTTTACTATTTTGTTCTCTACCTTTTGAGTTATATTTAATTTGATGCTTATATTTTTTTAGCAATTAATTTGATCTTTTTTATTTTTAACTTGTAATTAATTGGTCTGTCGTTAACTCACTAACATAAAATGCTTACGTGACAAATTGTGTAAGCAATTGGCATACTTTAGGCTAACATGGCATTAAAATAGTTATAAAAAATGCCCTATCAATATTTGAATAAACAAAAATTAAATTTTCTATTTTAATGAAATAAGAAAAGAAAAAAATCAAAAACCAAAAACCAAAACATGAGCCTAGATGATTTTGAACGTGAACCTAGATCTGGAAATACATATCTCCATAAACTAAACCCAAATCTTTACCACAAAAAAATAAAAACCAAACTCAAAATATCTCTATTCGTTCCCTCACAACTTTTGGTTCCATTCCACGGAGCCCAAAACCATAGCCACAAAGCCGAAATCCCAAACTCACAATATCTCCACTCACTTTGTCAATGCTACAGCAAAACTCTTCATCAACTTCAATTCATTACCAAAAATTTCATAAACGAAAAAACGCAAAAAAAAAAAAAAAAAAAAAATCCCTTGAGTATTTTCTATTACTTTCCTTTTCATGTTCCTTACTTTGTCCCTAGAATCATTTACACATTGAGAAAAAATCGTACTGAAAAATTTTTGTTGGATTTTGTTTTTTCGTGAGAAAATCTCAAAGGTTCTATGTATTTGAATTGTTTTCATTGAATTTCAGAGGGGTTTTGTGGACGGTTGAGATTTGAGTAGGTTCTATATCTAGGTTCACGTTCAAAATCATCTGGGTTCATGTTTTTAATTTTTGGTTTTTAATTTTTTTTCTTTTTTTATTTCATTAAAATTGATAAATTAATTTTTGTTTATTCAAATGCTGATGGAGGATCTTTTATTATTATTTTAATGACACATCAACGTCAAGTATACCAACTGTTCACACCATTTGTCATGTAGGTATTTTTCATTAATGAGTCAACATTAGGGACTAAATTAATTACAAGTTGAAAATAATAGGGATCAAATTGATTGCTACAAAAATATAAAAACCAAATTGACTATAACTCCAAAATATAGGGACCAAGATGGTGTTTTTGCCTTTATAGATATTTTTATAAACTATTGTAATGGTAAATTATTATTAGTTCTCGTTTAGGTCACTATTAACATTATTATTTTTATTTATCAATAATTTCTCACTACGTTTGTAGTTTGTAAAATAATTTGTAACTCTAGTATTTTTTTTTAGTAGCTTATTTGTACAATGTGAAGGAAAAAAAAAACGACAAGGATTTGCTACAAACAGGTTTGCAGCACTTCCTGCATATTAATACATGTGTCAAGATATTAAAAGGACACCTATTTATGACCAACTTAAAGAAAACTTCTGTTAAGTTCTTAACGTTTCTCTCTCTCACACGCCGGAAAAAATAAAAGTACAAATCCTTCTCTCTTTCTTCAAAACCCCAGCAATGCTCTCTCTTCCTTCCTATGATAATATTTTTCCTTCTTAAAGCATTTTCATCAAACATGTCAAAAAATATAGCATTTAGCATCTCAAAACCCAATTTTATAATATATAACACATTACTTTATAATACAACTTATATCAAAACTTCTATTTTTTTTACCATTTCATTTAAATAATGTTTCTTTATTATTTTTCAAAAACAAATTATTTTTCCTCTCTCTCCTCTGTCTCTCTCTTTCTCACAGCACCCCGGCACCACACTACCAACCACCCGCCAAAAACCCACCACCCATACCACAACCACCACTAACAAAAACTGAAGGAAAAAAAAAAATCACAGCAGAAAGAAACCTCCACATCCACATCCACCCACAACCACCACATCCACTCACCACCACCACCACCAACCACAGCAGAAAAAAAGAAAAAGAAAAAAGAAAAAAAAACCTCCACCATCGCCGCCACCAGCAAACCCACTAGCAGACCCATCACACTGAATCAAAACCTATAGGACACAGACACCACTTCCCTCCCTAACATCATTTCTTCCACGGCGCGACTCGACGTCCTCTTTCACACCTGTAAATCAAATCAAAACCCACCCCAACCAAATCAAGACCCAAATCAAATCAAAGATTTGATAGCATGTCGTTTTGTGTTGGCCTCACACGATTGGAGCCCAATCGGACCCAAGAAGAACCTCGTAGAACCAAAAAAAAAAAAAAAATAAGAAAAATAAAAACCCCCATCGCCGCCACCGGACCACAGCCATCGAACCCACGATCCATGACCACAGCCATCGGCATCCCACAATCGCCAAAGCACAATCATCTGCGGAGCCCACTCATCGACAAACCACATCAGCGAAGCACAGAGAAAGAAGAAAGAAGTGAGAGAGGAAAGAGAAAGATAGAACAAAGAGAGAGCGTTGAGTGAATATAAAAAAATAAAAATAAAAATAAAAAATCATTTTGGCTGGATACTCCGGCCTGGGTTTCGTCGGAGAGGGAGGCAGAGATGTCAAGCAGAGGGAGAGAGAGAGCAGAGAAATTGTGAGACAGGGAAGAAACGAAAATGAGAAAGACAAAGAAGAAAAGAAAATGGGCCCCACCTGAATAAAATAATAATAAAAATTTTACAATTGGTGAACAGTGCGGTCTCAAATATGAGATTGCACTATTCATCAATGCCAAAAATTATAACATTTAAAACCCTTGATAGAGCAAGTTTTTGGGTAAAAAAATGCTAAAAGAAACTATCTTTTAGCATTTAAAACCCTTAATGGGAATGCTCTTATACTTACACATAGCTCTTCATCAGTTCCAATTTTTTGATAGTAATTGAAATGCTAAATTACAAAATTGGCCCTCTGAATTTTACATTTTGTCATTTTAGTCTTCTAACTTTAGTTTCAGTCAATTCAGTTGAATTTTTTTTCCATTTAACAATAAATATAAAAAAATTTAGTTAGTTGTCACGTTTCAAAATAATGTTGAAAACTAGCATCTCAAGTGTCTAAAACTCGAGTTCAAAGATAAAACTCAAGTTTTTAAGTCTCGATTTATAAGCGGATGGGTCCGATGCGGAAAAAAATCCAAGTAGAAATCGAGTTTTAAAGACTCGAGTTTCGGAAAACGCCGCTATAAGGACTTAAAACATCACTATAGAGCTTGAAAACGCCATTATAGGGCTCCCTGTATGACACTTAGAAAAAAAATTTGCAGGAAAATGCCGCTGTAGGACTTTAAAACGTCACTATAGAGCTTAAAAATGCCACTATAGGGCTCCTTGAACCTGGTATGGGCACTTATAAAAAAAAAATTGTAGGAAAACGCCGTTATAGGGCTTTAAAACGTCACTATAGGACTTAAAAAGGCCACTATAGGAGCGATCACACTAAAAAAAATTTTGCATAGAACTCGAGTTTCTAAAACTTGAAATCTGTGTGGCATTTTCACTAGCAAAACACTCACAAAGCGAGTCTTTGAGACTCAATTTTTAATATGGATCTCAAGTTTCTAAAACTTGAGATACTATTTTTCTTAATTCTTACATACGTTGCTTAACTTACTACTTACTTCCCCCACACACAGCTACTCTGCCCATTCCCCCCAATTCAGTCCTTTAAGTTTTAAAAGTGTTTGCTTTCCACTAACTTCTATTAATGGTGCTTTTTTTTTTTCTTCTTCAGTTTTTTATATTAAAAAATGCAAAAAACTAATTTAAATTTAAAAAAAAAAAAAATCCCATAAGGTGAAACTTGAGAAGCTCGGACCTGGTCAAGATCAACCATCAATAACATATACAATTTACAAATTCCCTACCCACTAACAATGATTATTTATTCAAGAAACAATGTTTCTGGGTTTTTCTTTTTTTTGTGGTTCATTTGGTTTTAACAAACAAAATTAGAAATAAGAAAAGATTTGACTAAAAACTAAACTTGAAAACCCAAATCAAATCAGAAAGAGAGAATCCAAGGACACCCATATTGGATTGGAGAGAAAGAATCCAACGACACAGACCAGATCGGAGAGGGGGCTTAACCGGGTTGTTCACCAAGTCCAAAAGACTTTGAAACCAACCAAACACAATAGCCCAGCTGTGGGTTGGAACTCCAATGAGGGTTTGATGAGAAAACGTAGAGAGAGGAAGACTGGCCTAGTCGAACCCAGTTAAGAGAAAGACAACCACCGCCAAGCAAGGGTAGTCGGCAGTGACCGGTGAGGAGCAGTGGCAACAATGTCTTTGGTGGCTTTGACGGGAGGTCTTTGATTGACTATTTAAATATTAGAGTGGATTTGGCCGATAAAATACAATCCCGAAGAGAAGATCAAAGTGGCAATATCGTGAAAGTTCAGGATGATCTTCAGCTGATAGCTCCAGGAAGAGAAGATGATGAAGAACGAGATGTTTTCCCTATCCTAGAGCGCCTCCCACTTACTGTTGTAAGAGGATTCCTTTATAGGGTGATTATTAGATTTAATAGAGAGAGAAAACAATTTAATTACATATTTCTTTCACCATTTTTTTTTAATTTAAATAAGTTTTCTGCATTTTTTAATATAAAAAACTAAAAAAGAAAAAAAAAATTGCACTAATTGAATTAACCAAAATTAAAATTAAAGGGCTGAAATGACAAAAGTAAAACTTAGAAGGTCAATTTTAAATTTTAACCTATTTGAAAACATCAGTATATACCCCCGTTTAATGATTTCCTTTAAAAGCTTTTAATAACACGTGGAAATCACATTTTGGCCCAAAATAAATGTGATCCTACATGAGCCTTAAAACAGTTAGGTATGCGGACCCAATGACAAATTTTAATGCTTGTGAGGTTTTTTTTTTTTTTTTTTTTTTTTTTTTTTTGAGAAACTCACAAAATGGAATCATCTTATTTTGTTCTTGTTACAGAGAAGATGCAATGAATTATAGTGTGAAATTAACCTGTACTTGTAAAGTTAGTGATTTTATTTTACCTGTAAAGTTGTAAAGTTTAGTGATTTCTGGCATTGGAGATGATATTTGAACGTAACTAAGACGTAAATCTCTCAGGCTGGTTAAGTTTTGAACTAAACCATTTAGACTTGTGACATGTAGCATAGAATCATATGACAAATCAAGGGATGTTAACTTGGAAAGCTCTAAAAATTTTGACGAAATCTGGCCAGAAAAAAATTAGTTAGAGAGGTTGAGATATGTCAACCTAGAAAGATGGTTATTCTTCTCACTTCTCACTGCAACTCAAAATCCCAAATCACCGCATCTCAAACCCATTTTTGCCAAGACATTGAGACACCACAAAAACCACCGCCATTGCCACAAAATCTCTGCCAAACCACCACCAATACTTTCGCCAAACTCCACAGATTGCACAAATTGCACAAATTGTTCAAACCCATAACCATCAATTTCTCCAACCCACTCAAATTCTTCACACGAATCAACCCTCATCAAAATCAAATTCCAAAAACCCATTAAACCCCATTCAGTGAGAAACCCATAAATTCATTACCAAATAAAAAATAAAAAAATTGAGGAACCCATAAACTAGAATCAAACCCCAAAAATCCATCAAAGTGATCAAGCCCTCGTCAAAATCAAATCTCAAAAACCCAGTTAGCCCCATTCAATGAAAAAGCCCAGAAACCAACCCACAACTGTGAGCTTTAGCCATGGTGGAGCGGCGGTTTTTGGCGGCGGAGTGAGACCAGTGGAGAGGGATGAGTTGGATGTGGCGGGGCTGTGCTGGGCACGAAGGACGCGGCTCGGTATCTGAGAAGAGAGAAGAACAAAGGAAGGAGAGAGAGAGAGAGTTGGTGGGGCTTTGAAGAGAGAGAAGGATTTGTTTTATTTTTTCCTGTGCGTGAGAGAGAGAGAGAGAGAGAGAGAGAGACGTTAAAGGAACAGCTGGGAAATTTACCGTACTACCCATTAAACCAATATTGATACTCCACTAAAATGTACAAGGAAAAATATTGGATTGTGCCAACCTACACGGCTACACCGGGCATATATATATATATATATATATATATATATATATATTTTTGATGAACTACACGGGGCATATTTTGAGTGTTTCAGCTGATATAATAAAAAAAATAAAAAAATTATTACAAATTTGATTTTATTTATTCATTAAAAAACATGTTAGATTAAATTAATACATTGGTTAATGTATTTAGGCTTATAAAATATGCGGATTTTAAACTTTGGTTGATAAACATAAAAAGTGATAAATTCATACTTACATGGATAAATACAAACACACACTCTCGCACACGTGCGTGCATACACACATATTAATTGGTATCAAAATATTTTATTCTCCTAGTGAAACTGAAATGGCCTCTTGTACGAAATTAACTCCCTAGGAAAAAAAAATACTTTTGGGTCATTTTCCACTTTGATCCCCGTATCTTTTAAGCTCATATTCTGGTTCATAAAATTTGAAAATTGTTTTGAATTTAGTCTTTGTCGCCATCTCACCTACGGAATAGAATATGTAACACAGAGTGCATGGCTGGCATGTTAGATGCTAATAAAATAATAATAATAATAATAAATGTCAAGTCCACATCATTATTTAATTAAAAAATGATTTATCAATTTTTACAAAATAAAAAATAAAAAAAAACAAAAACAAAAAAACAAAACACACATGAATTAAGATCTTGGTTCATCTTGAACATCAACACACAAGAACACAAACCCACAAAATTCAACAAGAACCTCCAGAACACAACAAAAACATAACCCCAAAAGCACAACAAGAACATAAACCCAAAAACACAACAAGAACCTCTAGAACACATAATAATACCACCTTAGCATTTAAATGAAAAAGTTCAAATAACAAAAATAAATGAAAATTCAAAATATCTTCTTCTTTTTTCTCTCTCACTTTCTGAGCAACCAACCACTAATAAACACAAAGAAAATATGAATACACTACAACAAACATTCACAAAATCCACATCCTACTCCCATTTTCTATAAAGTTTTTGGCAACCCACCCCCTCCCTCTTCTATTCTTTATGTTTGTCCCCACCGAAACGTCTCTTTCTCTCATTTCACCTTCTCTCTCTTTGTACCCTCCACAAACGAGCTCAAAGAACTTCCTCCCACAAATTTGAGAGAAAGAAGATGAAGGAATCGAGTCCACAACTAGAAATGGGATTAAGGCTGCAAGGCCCATCTTCTAACCCCACTAATAGAGATCGGTTAGGTTGCTTGGATTCCTAGTTTATTTTCTCTCCTTTATTTTTGCATTGTTTTTTGTTTATGGCCTAAGCTCTTTGCTTATTTTGTTTGGGTTGGTTATATTTTTGAATTGATTTGGTACTTTAAGGCTTTAAGATTTGATGATTGTGCTTGGATTTCAGAAAATGGAGGTTATGGTTATTTTTTATTTTGTTTAGATTGATAAACTATTTTTTTTTAAAAAAACTTGGAAGTTAATGTGACGCGGACATAACATTTATTATTATTATTATTTTATTAGCCAACTGTCAACTGTGCACTCTGTGTGCCACATAGATTATTTTCGCTAGCAAGATAACGATAGAAACTAAATTGAAAACAATTTTTGAATTTTAGGGACCATGATAGGAGTTGAAATAATGTGGGGATCAAAGTGAAAATGATCCAAAATGTAGGGTCAATAAAAGTATTTTCGCCTAATATGAAACAAAAGGTTAAAATTTAGTTTATTTCTAAAAAATTGAAATTTAAATTATTTGAAATAAAATTTAGACAAAAACTAGCATGAGATTTATAAAAATAATTTAAGTAAAAAGTTAACTTTTAATTAGATGCCAAATACACATGAATTTGTGTCTGATTGGAAATAATTTATCTTTTTTTTTTTTGAAATTATTGTAGATAAAAATTAAAAGTTAAATAAAACAAGTCAATTATATTAAATTCAATAAGGACAAGGTGTAAAACACTTTATTTATACCATCCAATAAACAAATGCCATGTCAAGATTTTAAAAATAGAGCATCAAAGACTAATACATCCGGTAACACCTGATTAAAGCCCAAAAACTCCAAACATCGTCTCCCTCAGTCCCATTCTCTGACCACAAAAACCATTAGCCATGGATGAGCAACCTTTGCTCGCTGCTGTTGTCGCTCACCAGTGGTCACCATCATTGATCTCTTGTCCATACCGGTCTTGTCTCTCTCTCTCTCTCTCTCTCTCTCTCTCTCCTCTTCTTTGTTCCCATTGCCTTGCTTCTTCACCGATAACCGCAACTGCCATGATTGGCAGTGCCTTGCTCCTTCACTGGTAATCGCAACTGTCATGAGCGACAGTGAATCTCATCTTATATGAATGAAACTCAAATCTTTAGTGTGATTGTTCTAACCTTTGAAATAAATAAATTAATTAATTAAAAATAAGTAGAAGAAGAAGAAAATTTGAGTTTCATATTCGTATTTGGAGTGTTGGATATGACTCTCAAATCTCAATGTATCTTAGTGTGATTGGATATGATTTCATATTTGGTGTATTGCTAATCTAATAAGTTTTCCTTTTTATTTTATTTGTTTATTACAAATTACTTAGAAGGCTTCCATGGAAGTCTTAGATAGAAACATTTTATTTGAGTTTTGTCATATAAAAACACATTTCAGTTTCAATAGGTTTCAGGTGACTTCTCCAGTTTGGCGAGGCAATGTGTTTAGACTTTACACAGCAATAGGTTTTTTTTTATTATTATTATTTTTTTATAGTAAATATTAAATTATACTGGTTTTTAATGGGTTGTCCCGCGAGGTAGTGCGGCAGCAAATGGAGGTCTAGCAAGGATTGTGGCTAGAGATGCAAGAGCTGAGAAGGAATTGAGATTTTAGGGAAAACGTGCAATAGAGTTTTTTTGTTTTCTTTTTTAAAATGTTATTAGGTGTATTGGGATGTATTAATTTTACAATAAATTTAAGTAAAAGTCTGATATAGCGTGTCTTTATTGGATTCCGTCCTCGTTGAATTTAATCTCATATATATATATATATATATATATATATATATACACTTAAAATGCTTTAGAAAAGTTGGAGTATTGTGTATGGTGGGACCCATGGGGACTACTGAATTGAAATAAGTTAAATGTAACGTTTTATAGCAGGACCGTGTAAACCATTTTTTTTTAAGAGCAAAAAGCAAATAACCTCCCTATTTGAGGTCTCACACACATCCATAGGAATGGAAATAAACATGCCTATCTGTTACCAAATATGTTCAAGCTTTTGGGTTCATCAAAAAAAATATATATATATATATATATATATATATAAATATATATTCAAGGTGTTGGGAAGTATGTTACCTGAATTGAAGAAAACTCTTATTTTTTAAAACATATTCTCTCAAAAGATGTGATTTAATTTTTGTTCATTATAACAAAATTCCAGTTTGAGAGGGACTCGTGTGAAGCTTGAAGGGACTGAGTTGTGTGGCATGCTAAAATAAGTTCTCTTTTGCTAAAAAACTTGGGACCCCTAAATAGGGACGAACCCACAAACAGTAGCTAAAAATAAGCAAATAATCAGCTTATCATCTCATCCCAAACAGTTCTTATTTAGCTTAATGGTTGAAAGGATAAAAATAATCAGGTTCTTATGAAGCTCTATTAATCAATATAATCCAAAATTAGCAATGTTTACTGTGATGCTGTTAGGTATTTGGAAAGTAGAGAAAGAATTGTGAACTTTTATAGTCCAGTAGCAACAAGCCAACAACCATTGTTATAAGTTTACATTTTTTTAATAGAAATTACACTTCACTGTCTCAATATATATCTCATATTATACTTTGCACCATCAACTATTTAAATGCATATTTTGCATCATAAATTATGACATTTATTATACTTTGCACCCTAATGACAAGTTTGCTATTAATTTAGATGGAAATCCAAAGTTTAGGACGTAAAGTATAATTAGGAATATAATTTAGAATAGTAAAATATAATTCTTTTTTATAAAAAATTGAGAAGAAGGACGATTGAGTTTTTTGTGTGGTGTAATTTTTAATTTATTTTTCAATTGTTTTTATAGGAGAGAAAAAAATCTTTGAGATAAAGGGTATTGTACTTAATGTTATAAATGTAGTATTGGGTACAATTAAGGATTTGTTTAGATACCGCTTATTTTGCTGAAACTGAAAATTTATTACTGAAATTACTGTAGATGAAGGTAAAAGTTAGTTAAAATAGTATAGCAGGGCCTATAAATAGTATCAAAAAGTATAGTGGACCATGAATAGTAGAAAAAATAAACTGAATAGTAAAATAATTTTAATTTTTTATTGGTATTCAAACATATACTAAAAGAAGTTAAAAAAAAAAAAAAAAAGGCTAAACAATTAGAATTAAAAAGTAGTAGTAGTAAAAGTCTTGAAGGCAAATTGTGCCGGGCTTGAGCAATTGCACACGATCCAAATCCAAAAATCTCACTTTCATTATTGCAAATTCTGACCACTATTGGTTTACAGTTTTACTCCTTTTTAGGTACTTCACAATTCACATGCAATGGTATTCTACCGGTTCAAACTTCAAAGTCTCATTGATGGTACAGTGTGCATAAGTCACTTTTGTCTCTCTTCTCATCTTCCAGGAAATTGTTTCTTTGGCGGAGTTCTCTGAATACCACTCAGAACAATATTGATCTTTTAACAATTTTTATATTAAATTAATTATACGATTAATTTATCTTCAATGTTTTATGGAGGAAAAAAAAAGGCTTATGGGTTGATGATGATCTAAACTAAACTCCTGTCATATGTGTCTAATAAGAGTAGTGACTCTTTTGATTAAGGTAATTCAATCCAATCTTGACCCTAATCAATTTAAGGCGGAAACCCAAATTCAATCGTGTAGGGAGAAAAAAAAAAAAAAATCAAATCTTGTCCAAGGTCTAAATTTTGGTCCTCTTCTCAATGTCAAACGACTCAAATCCAAACTCAATCATGTAGAAAAACGAAAACAAAAATCAAAAACAAAACAGAACAAAAAATATCTTACCTGAAGTATAAATTTTGGTCCCAAATAATTTACACCCATGTATAATTATTGTAAAATTTGACAATTTTTTTCATTATTCAATCAACATTTTATACTTGGGAAAAGTTATTGGATGACTTAAGATATTAATTAAAAAAAATATATTTTTAAAAATTTTATGTGAAAAGAAAAAATTAACCAATTGTTTGATCATGTTTTTGTTTTTTTAATAAATATTTTTCATAGGAGGTATATCAAAATTTTCTTAAAATTATCTATTAAACAATACATTAAGGACACCCATTAACCAAACATTTATACTTTACATCTTTTTTTAATCAACTTTATCCTTTACGCTTTTTTAGGTACTTCACATACTTTACCTTTATGTTGGTGTTTTTATTTTAAGTGTTCGTTTCAAAATTACTTATTTTCAATAGTTTATTTATATAATGTGAAATGCAAACTTAAAAATTAAATATAAAAAACTCAAAAAAAAGTTAAAAACTAACTTATTTTTAAAAATACTAAAACTTAAATTATTTGGAATAAAATTTGAGACAAAAAGTAGTGTCACACTTAAAAAAAAAAAAAAAATTAAACAAAAACTAGCTTTTACTCGGTTCCCAAATGTACACACGGCCTACATGATTCTCATGCAGCTTTATTAATCATATTTTATCATTAATTACCACCTTTAAGGAAAAGCCAACCAAATAATAGGATGTTGTATATTACACACTCTTATACACAACCGTATGTACACCATTTTTCCACAAAAATTATGGTTTTTTAAGTTAAAAATAATGACTTCAAGTCATTCCAAAAGTGTATGTGCGTACGGTTGTGTGTTAATGTGAGACTATCCTTTAAGTGTATTGATTTGAGGAGTTGTTTTAGTGTATGTTTTTGAGAGTTTGTGAGCATGGGTGTACTGTAATCCTTATTATTGATAATAGACTTTTTTTGTGAACTTTGCCTAATGATGCAAATATAGAGTTTGCTGAACTATACAATTTTCTATTTGGTGTAGCCTAGATTTTATTATTCTGCGTGTTTGTCACCAAACTTGAAATAAGGAGTTAACTTGTCACGTTAAAAAAAATAAAAATAAATAAAAAACACGAAAAGAAATAAATAATTGTAACAACCAAAACACATGCTACCAATGTCTTTAATCACCAATGTTGGGTCTACAGTTTACGTTGGCAAACTATGAACAAATTGTTCAAGATTGAAACAAATATCAAGAATCAAGATTAGGGTGTTGAAGTTGCTTTCCAAAAGATCATAGTGTTACGTGCTTAAAAGTTGCGGACAGGAAGTTTGCGTGTATCAGATTCCGTAGCTGAAGAGTCTATGGATTAAAAGTTACATCGAATGGTTGTTTACATATGGGATACAACTTCTAGACACATCTTGTATAAGCTCCTTGGCCACACTGGATCAGTCAGTGAGTGTGTTTTTCATCCTAGTGAACCTAATGTTGGATCTTCTAATTAATAATGATGAACATATTTATTTTGGAGATATTTGAGAATCAAATTTGAAGAAATTACACCTTAGTCACTTTTTTTTTTTTTTTTTTTCCAGCAAATTGTTGGCCCTTCAAGTGCTCTTCAAAGACTTAAAAAAGCTGTATCTCTATTGAAGTTCTTCAAGTGGAATGTTGGCATCTTTACTGGCAGTATGGAAAGATTATGTTCCATTTTGGAATATTGTCGTTAAATGTATTTTAGCATTTGTAAATGCATCTGGGGTTATATGCGCCCTTGATCCCCTTCGCAAATTCTCTCTCTCTCTTTTTTTTTTTTTTTTTTTTTTTTTTTTTTTTTTTTTTTTTCAGTCAAATCCTGATATTGAGAGGAATTTTTGTAGAAAATTCTTGGTATCTATAATGGTAAGAGGATGTTAGGGTCTGTTTGATTGGAGATATGGAAAAGTGAAGGGATTGGAGATATTTTAGTTTTTCCTCATAGTGTTTGTTTGGGGGTAGAAAAGTGTAGAGATAGAAAACTTTTTTGTTTGGTATAAAAAACAAAGTTTATGTAAATTTACTTTTATGTCCTTATTAGATAAAATAAAAAGTAACTACGTTATATTTTTATTAAAATTTTGTGTATGAAATTCTATGAATGGGCCCTTCATTTTTTTTTTTTTTGGATAAAATTTCATAAAAAAAGAAAACACAAGAAATTCAAGACCCAAAACTGACAAGAAAAGTCACAAATGAGCACAGAAGAAGAGAGAAGAAAAAAAAAAAAAGGAAAAAGTTTTTTTTTTAAAATAATGAACATGCTGGGGGTAATATTGTCAGGAATAATAAGGAGCTTTTGTTCATTGTTTTCCATCCTATTTTCTTCCCAAATTGGGGAGTAGGGCTGTGCTCGGTTCGGTTTCGGTCGGTTTGTATAGGTATGGCCAACTGAAACCGAATATTTCGGTTTGTGAAATTCTCAACCGAAACCGACCGAAATGGCTGGAAAACCATCGGTTTCGGTGTATATCGGTTGCAGTCAGTTTCGGTCAGTTTTCGGTTTTCCAAAGAGAGGTTTGTTGAGATTTTTAAAACATTAATCACATATAAAAAAACAAAGTAATAGAGCAACAGAGAGAGAGAGAGAGCTATTGAACAAATCAGAACGACAGAGAAAGAAAATTTTCCAACAATATTTGTTCAACAATTTACAGTATTACATACAGATTCCTACAAAAAATTGAAAATATATTGAATTAGCAAAAGGGTCCAGAAAGAACTTTACCGTTGTTGCACCATAGCAGGAGATACCACCATGCTTGAGCCTACCACCATGTCTCTGTAGTGATTTTTCAATCTGAATTGAAGAAAGAACAGAGACATGTGACTTAGAGAGAAGAGAAAGGCATGCCATGGTCCATGGGACTCAGAGAATGAAAAGAAAAGAAAAGAATGAGGCTGCTGGACTGAGAAGGGCAGAGACCAGAGAGACAATTGGGGAAGGACCGTAGGTTAGAGAGAAAAATTGAAGCGAGAAAGGGAGAGAAAGACAGAAAAAATTGAGAGAAAAAACTGTGTAAAGGGGCGGCTGAAGAAAGAAAAGGGAAGAAAAGAACAGGGGTATTTCCGTATTTATGCTAATACTAGGGTTTTAAAAAATTAAATAGCAAAAAATACATAAGTACCGCGCGAAGGCTTGAACCTGGGATCAGCAAGCTCAAACAAAAGGCGCATACCATTCAGGCCATTGATCAGTTACGTATTAGTGTTACATAAATATATATATATATTCGGTTGGTTCGGTTCGGTTTCGGGTGAAAAAATCCACCACCAAAATCGAAACCGAAAATTTCAGTTTTTAAAAAATGAAACCGAAACCGAACTGAATCGAAACCGAATCGAAAATTTGGCAACGGTTCGGTCGGTTTCGGCCGGTTTGTTCGGTTCATCGGTTTTTTGCACACCCCTATTGGGGAGATAGAGTTTAGTTGGGATTGGAGAGAAAATTATCGGGCCCCATTATTTTCTTCTCCCTTTTCCCCTCTAATCAAATACATATTTCATTTATTTTCTCTCTTCCATTTTCTAATTTCTATCTCTCCTATTTTCACCCAAACCAAACACATTCTTAGTATCACTCACTAATTAAATGACATGATGGGGACAAAATGGGCAAATGCCCTTTTCGGACAAAATAATCATGCGTTTGCCCTCCTTCCGAAACTAAATAGGGAATTGCCCTTGTTTTATAACTCGATAATACGAAAGTCGAGTTATTATAAAGAACTCGATAGTAGTATCATCGAGTTAGCTGCAGGTTCGTGCCACGCTGGCGCACAGACGTGGGTTTTCCCCAATAAAAAAATTGAGTGTGCAGTGATTCATAACTCGGGAACCAGAAGAGCGAGTTTTGTTAAGCAGTTTGAATCAATAGGACCTTAACGTCTCACAACCCCTATTCACTCACTCACTCTCTCCCTGTACACTTTCTTTCCCTCGCTCTCTGGCATCACTCTCTCCCTCGCTCGCTCTGCGATCAGGCTTCGCGACTCTTCCTCACTCTCCCTATCCAGTCTCCCTCAGTCGTCGTTCCTTGCCGTCGTCGTTCCTTGCCGTCGTAGTTTCTTCCCGCCGCCGTTGATGATAGGTACTGTCCTCTCCTCTGATATATTTTCTGTGTGATTTTCTAATTAGTGAGAAATTTGTTGTCTTTTAACATGCTGCAATGATTATTTTCTCATTACCGAGTTTAAATGTGGTTGGGGTTTTGACGGGGGGTTTTGGCAAATCGAGTGGTGGTGTTTCAGTGATGTCTCTGGGTTTGTGTAAAATGTGCCTTATCTAGGCATGATTTTGTTTTGTTATAGCTGTTGTAAATGGTGTCAAACTAATTACGTTTGAGTGTAAATTGTTGTTGTAAACGGTGTAAAATGTGTCTGAACCTGAACCCATCTCGTAAAGGTTGGTTTGGACAAAGATTGATTCTATTGGTTGCGTGTTAAGAAAAAAATGATGAAAATGATGAGACTGGTTGTTTGAAGCAGTCTTCTGTAAATCCAAGCAGTCTTCTATATATACATAAATCTATGAAATACAATACACATTCACATGAAACAGAAATAAGTCCAGTTAAAAACTAGTAAGAGGGATGAAATAGTAGTGTTTAGTACAGCAACAAACAAATTAAGTTCTTTCATATCCCTTAAAAGTTTTAGTACAAAATGTTAAGTAACTTTACTAAAAAAAAATTCATTTGCTGTTACCCTCAGCGTATGTGTGGAAATGTATGGGTGGAGAAGCTGATATAGCAAGCATAGAAGTTCTTTTGCTTGCAATACAACTCCTCTTTGTTTAAAATTGACCATATGGAGGGGGAGAGGGATAATTGAACATTCAATGGTCCAAAAGTACCCTTTGGTGAATTTTAGATTCTTGTTTGAACCTTGAAGTATTATAATATTGTGTACTCTAATTTTTTATTTAAAGAAGTTGGGGAGTGGCTGCTTTTTAAGGTTTTTCTAAATCAATTTGGTACTCTTCTATAGGAGCACAAATATGTGAACGTTTTTTGGCCCCCTTTTATTTTGAGCTGGCTGGCTACTATAGATTAAGAACTTTAAAATCTTTGTGTAAATGAAAATGGGTGCTTCTATTGTGGATATTTCAGGCTCCATTTGTGCACTTCTAACTCACTACTCAAATATGATATAGATATCAATGAAAGCCGTTGGCACATTTTTTACCCCTGAATGTTTGAATGTTATCTTGTCACTTGAAATATTCTTTTGATTTCACATTTATGGATTTTGTTTCTTGGCAGTTTTTTTAAGGCACATATGGGCTGACTGAGTCATGGTATGCTTGCATATCTAGTGGTAGAAATGTAGAATAATTAGTATAGGTTTGTAGATATTAAGTTGAGAACTCGAGCCCAAATGACCTGTAGCTATAGGGATCTTAGTGGTCCATCGTAAACGGGCAATTGCGTAGGACATAAAACGGGGAGCTGTTAAGGATGACCTTATAGAGAGTGTTACTTTGTTGAAAAGACCAAGTATGATTGAACAGGTTTGAGAATAAAATTCCTAAACATTGAGTTGTTGCAATTTATATTTACTATGTGACTGCACTGGTCTTAAGCCATAGAGTTGACTTTAAATGTCCTTGGGGGAAGATCACATATGCAGCTCCTAATAATTGTAATTGGTGTATGATGTCTTCCCTCCATATGCAGCTCCTAATAATTGTAATTGATATTTGCGTTGTTAAAATCAATTTCAAATTTCAAAGACATCATACACCAAAAAGAACTCTCACATGTGAATATTGCTTAGACGTTGAACATGCAGGTATCAATCAAGTTTGTAGCACATTAATTAGTCATTTGTTTGTTTGTTTACTTCAATTACAGATAATAGGAAAACAAAAAGTGTTTGCATGTAAAATTATGGCAAGTTCTTATTTATTTAAGCTTCAATTTTATTTTATATTAATTGTGGTTTACTTGTTAGATAACTGCTAATAATCTATTTGCTGCCATGTCAGATATGCAGGCACTAGATAGAGTGCAGCCTGGACCCGACGATCTTACCCAGTTGACCCGGCAGCCGAATCATCGGTCAACTCCACTTTGGAGCCATGCCGCCGACGAGGTATGTAGTTGTATTATTATTACATGTCTGTTTTATAATTACCTCGTGCATTACCTAACATAATACTCGTCCTTGTGCAGGATGTGCCTGGCATGCTAAAGGTTCGACGTCGTAAATGTGTATTGCCGCAGGGTGGGCTAGACCCACGTATCATGCAATGCATAGATGTAGCAGGTTTGACCGGTTTATTCAAGGTTCCTGATATGGAGGTCGACCACGCCTTGATCACGGCCTTGGTTGAGCGGTGGCGTCCGGAGACGCACACGTTCCACTTTCCCCATGGAGAAATGGGTATCACCTTGCAAGATATTGAGGTGATGCTGGGGATTCCGGTGGATGGGTTGCCTGTTACTGGGAGTACAGCCAAGAAATGGAACGTGCTGTGCCGAGAGTTGTTGGGCCATGAACCTCCGCCCGTGATACCGAACTCAAATAAGTCTACCCTTACTGGGGCGAGGATAAAATACATCTGGCTTGATCAACAGTTTCCCGCTCCCCCAGCTGCGGATGCCGGCGACGAAGTCATACAACAACATGCCCGCTACCACATACTTGTACGGATGGGGGCCCTGTTGTTCATGGACAAGTCTGCGGACCGGGTGTCACTGTTGCCTTTGCAGTTGCTCAACCCAATCAGCAATGCGAGACGGTATAGTTGGGGCAGTGCAGCATTGGCCTGGCTCTATAGGCAACTTTGTAGTGCATCGAAGAAGGAAGCGATGCAGATTGGAGGAGCACTCTTGTTGGTGCAGCTATGGGCCTATTCAAGGTTCCCACGACTATGCCCTATTGTGAGGCCGCCTCTACCTCCAGTGCACTCAGGGCCCCTTGCCATTAGGTACGTTCATTGAGTTCTCGTAACTGAAGCTAAGTGTCTCTTAGGAATAATCATTTACGTGTAATAGTATATTACATTTTACTTGTCTCTTTGATAGAATTGAAAATATGTGAAACTAACAAACAAAAATAAACTATGTGAAATATAAAGCAAAGTTTGTTAAATGACCAGTTCAGTAACGAGCATTGGTTGACACCCCATGTTTGGTAGGTGGAGCGGGCCAAAATGCACCGCAGAGCATGCCACACACGTTCTTGCTGTGTACCGGACGTCGCTGGCTACACTACGGGCAGAGCAAGTACCCGGTTAATTTACGTCCTCAATTTGAGGTTTCTATTTTCGTTTCCCTCAAGTATGTTTCGAAGTTTTTATTTTTATTTTAGTTTGAATTCTTGGATTGTTGTAGGAATGAGTTGATTTCAGAATATTGGTTCCATCCCATCATTTTGTTTGATACTAGGATTTTCATCCGATCATTTAACTCAATTGGAATGTCCATTGTGAAGTACATCACATGGAACTTCCATTCGCAGCACCTACATGAATACGAGCAACCATAAACTCAAAAATTCTAAACTGTTAAATCAAAGGCTTCAATTCTTTTATTTTAACCTAGTATAAACAAATATTTTATAATCTAACAATTTTAAACCCTTATATTTGGAGACTTCTTATTATCAAAAGTAGGGGTGTACATGTGCATGGGGCGAATTGGTTTGGGTTGAAGGGTTTTTTCCAACTCAACCTAAGAATGTCGGGTTGAGAAATTCCTAACTCATTACATTTGTAAAAACCAACGCGTTGGGCTGGATCAATGGGATATATTTAAATTTAGTCATATATATATTAAGTAGAATTTGGCTATATCCTTTATTATGTACAGAAACGTTTGTGATTTACACCCAAGAAAGAAAGAAGAAATTGTCCCTTTCCAAGATGTTTGAACTGAATTAGTAACTTACCTATGTATATGTCTTTCAAAAAAGCATGTGCAATATGTGCAAACGATTGAGCATGAAGTCTTGCTTTAGTGCAAGAGAAAGTGACTTCAAACCTGTGTTGCAACTAAAAAGAACAACTCCATCAATTCTTACAAATGTCATTAATCTGATGCAATGAAGAGAATGCACACATATTGTTCATATGTAATTGGTTATAATTCAATGAGAAATTAATTTACCTAAGAGTATACCAAAGATAATCATATTTGTCTTTGTATTTGTGTGCTCAAGTAATTCATTTGATTTTAATGATGCATCTTCGAAATTCACGATGACATCCCTCCATGCTTCCCAGCTACTAGTTGAAGCAAAATGTTGTGTTTATTTACTGATTCTGGCATTATACACCATTTTAACCTATTTAGATTGCATCAAATAGAACTTTTAGCCTGCCATCAAAAGAGGAGAAAAAAGTCCAACCAAAAAAAAAATATATCTGACTTTATATAAGCAGAATGATTGTAAACTTAGAAGATATCAATTATTGTTGCAACACTCAAACAATATATGGTAGAAATTTTATTTTAAAATTTTAAATTAAGCTTGTGCAGTTTGTAATTAAATAATAAAATGTTATGACCTTAAAAACCATAGTTGTTGCTCTGCCTAATAAGTAGACAGATAAAACATAAAGACTTTTGACACATTACCTCTTGTTGTTGACCTAACTGAAAAGTTGTGGAGCACAATTTAATTGCAGCATGCAACTTCTTAAGTTGTCCCCTACTTGATGTGCCTTAATAGTCGTACAATTAGTAAAAGTTGTGGATTATTAATTACTACTTTATTCATATAATTTTAGAAGCATGCAACATATGCTACTCACCATATTGATTAAGAGGAGCATAATAAGCTGTGATTTACACTGCAAAGCTTGTTCCACATAATTTGTTGCACCAAGGTACTAAGATAAGACATGATTAGTTTCAGATAAATATTAAATGCGCAGTAATTTCGAACTCTAAATTTTATAAGAAAATATATTTAGATAGAAATATGATAACAGTATTTGATGAGGATTATACCATGTCATAGTTTACATAGCTATTAATAGTCATTTTGTTCTCAGTCATTGAAACATTGTTAATGACTAATGCAATTAATCCAGTACAAGTTTTCAATGTTATGCATATGAACAAGGTTCTGAGAATGGAATGTGGACATCGGTCAAGCTAGATCGTTTACTATTTTCTACAAACGAATGCTATTTATTGTTTTAATTGCTTGTTGACTTCATTCTATCAAAAATATTTTTATCCCAATGTTGCTGTTCCTTTGCTATCTGCCTAATAATCCCTAAAGATTTTGTGTACGAATAGAATCAATAAACTCCATGCTTTCCATTTTACATATCACAAACATAATCTTTAATTAGTATGATGTCTCACTATCACAAACATAATCCACTTATGCAGATTGTATGGGAGCCGTACACGCATACGTTGGGCTCCCTGCCTGCGTATTGCACTGCCGGGCAGCATATTTGGAGGGCCGAGGTGCCGTTGATATACTTCTGGGTAGTGGAGGGGCATCATCCCGAGCGGGTCCTCCGTCAGTTTGGGATGAAGCAACCAGTTCCATCTGTTGTGGATACGTCGGTTGACCTTCACAAGATATCCCTCCAGGGTAAATGGGAGAAGGATTGGGAGGTAGAACATGCTATCTTCATTCAGCAATGGGCCAACCGAGTGACTGAAGTTCGCGGGGCCCCTCTCTTGGACGGTGATGATACATACCTCGTTGAGTACATGACGTGGTACAATCGCAATATGTTGAAACTGTGGTTCTATTAATGGACTGGATAGGGTGTGTACATGCATGATTGTACCGTCGCAGCTACTTTGTTTATCCTGGCATTTGCTATGCCAATAGTCATTTGGCCTTGATGTGGGTGGATCCCATCTAACAAAATCTACCAGGGTGAGATGCATGATAACTTAGATATATGGGCTTGCCCATGTCACACAGCTGTCTAACTGGATATTCTGTCCATAACTGAGATTCCATCATTTTCTTTAAAAACTAAAACAAGTAAATAGGAGTATTAAAAGGTCGGATTTTTGTGCTATGGGTAGTGCCCTCTAAGTGTATAGGAGTATTATAATTATCTTCTCTTCGGAATTTATATCATACTTCATCGTTATTTTTTCTGTAATATTACTTCAGTTATCAACATACAAGGCACAATAAGTGTTAACGTCCATTGTAATTTATCTAAAGCATTTGGAACATGGGGCATTATGAGTATTGTATACGATGAGTATTTTAAGTTAAGAAAGCCTCATTGGAGTTAATCGTAGGCTTTTGCACTGCCTTTAAAACTCTGTAAGTTATGCATAGTTCCACAAGTATAATTGTTTGCTTTGTGATATTATTAATTGGGTGGTGTTTGTATTTTTGATACGAATGTTTGATGGTATATTAATTCTCGCAGTCTACATAATAGTATAGCCAGAAGGTTGGAGATTTTGGCTGACCCCATTGAGTAACAAACTCAATTATCATAGTAAGAGTCTTTGTTCTTACTTTCATTATAAACTTGAGACATTTCCCCGTCTATAAGTAGTAATCTATTCTGTTGGGGCTTGCAGGTTCGAGGGTTTTTACAAGGGCACATTCGGTTAAGGGCACAAAACATGTATTGTTGGCAGAACTGGCAGTGGGAAGACCACTCTCGTAGGTGCTTAATTTCGTCTAGTGGTCCCAGCTAGAGGGAAGATATAGTAATGTATGTATTGAAACTTGTAGTACTCCACTATGCAGTTGTAGTCGTTAAACTTGAAGAATACGATCAACATGTGCTTTGTAATTGTGCTGCGATTGAATTCATAGATTGAATCTTTGTTGGGAACTTCAGTGGAGAGCATGCAAAGATGGGACTCCCATTGGTTTCTCCCAATGGGAGTCACCAGCAAAAAGTGGACGCTTGTGTATAAATTTTTCCAACATCAATTTTGCATCATACATTTATCCATGTAATGTTAACTTTTCAAGTAATTTTGAATTTTTAGGTGTAACTTTTTCTTTAATTTTGAATAATATTACCAGTTGCATCATACTTTTTGGGTTTTATTTACTGTGTTTGGGATTGAAGAATCTTTATATCTTGATGTGTTATTTGTTTTTTTAGTTGGTTGGTGTCAATCTTTATTCATGGTTATTTTGTTTTTGGACTTTCTATCTTCTACGTATGAAATTTTTATGATGTCTTACTAGATGACCAATTCCATGTATGAGCAATTGCAAGTATTTTGTTATGGACTTTAACTCAATTTTCCAGATTTGACATAAATTTTCCTGATGTAGGACGATTTTTGATGTATGCCCAATTCCAATCTTATCTTTCTCAATGCCGATCGTGTTTCCTTTGATTGGTATGGATTGTAGTGAATCCTCCCAGTGGATTTTCAAAATCATTCATCCAGCTAATTTGCAAGTTATTATTGTTTTTAATATCATGTACATTCATTACTCGTGACTCATTGTGTATAGGCTGATCTTGTATTTTGTAAATACAGAATGATGGACTGAAGTGAACCAAATATATCTCATACGAGCAATGCTGACCATTAGTTACGAATTACGATCAAATAGAGGGAATATAATGTAGTAGACCGAATAGGACCAAAGTGGACCGAATAAGACCAAAGTACATATAATGGACCGAATAAGACCAAAGTACATATAATGGACCGAATAAGACCATAGGTACATATAAATATATAATGGACCGAATAAGACCAAAGTACATATAATGGACCGAATAAGACCAAAGTACATATAATGGACCGAATAAGACCAAAGTAGTGCTGAAACAAAAATAATAAGGTTACTTTCCCATATACACATATCTGGTAGGTAAACAGCTGAAAAACGATAACATTTCTAGTTAAACCATACACACGAACCTAGTTACTTGCAAGTATACATATCTTAATGAATACAACAACATGAAGATATACTTTTGCATTCATTTACCTATGCGTTGTCCCATAGGTGCATCAACTTCATCATCCCCCACAACATGAGCCACCACTTCATTCAACATGTTCGCATTCAAAGTTGCAAGCCTTCTTGCATGGTCACGCTCCTCAATGGCAACTTCCAACTGATACCTTAACAAGGAGTTCCTAATGTCTCCACTGCCGTAGTTAGTTCCTTCGCTTGGAAAAGTGCTAGTTGGAGCTGAGGTTGATATGTTTGGAGTTGCCGACGATGCGGATGCACCACCATGTTCGTCCATACCATTACAATGCAAATACTCCATGTATGCGGCTTCTGCTTCCCTTCGATCTTTATATGATTTGTGATTGGCATTTGGGAATTTATGAACTTGTTTGCTCGCATCTACCCAACTGTTGTATATGCCTGGAACACGGCCATTAAACACAACATAAGTACGTCCCATCCCGGTCTACAAACACGAAATGGTGGAACTCCTTGCGTATTTGAGCTGCTGGATGCACCTTCTTACCAGTGGAGTCAATCTATTATCTACTATTATGTAGTGGAAATGCAAACAGAAACTCGATTTCTCAGAAATCGAGTTACAGCATTGAGGGTTGCAAGTAACTCGATTTCTTAACTACCGAGTTTCTGTGCTCGTCACGTCAGTACGTCGCGTCAACAGTAACTCGATACTACTGAAGTCGAGTTTTATGAAAAATCGATATCATAGATATCGAGTTATGATTCACCCAACCCCGCGTCTCAGAATCCATGCACGTGTCTGCCTCTTTTAGTGCTGGGTTACATTCAGTGTGTGAGTTTCTGAAAAAGAAAGCCTGTAAGCCTGTAAGTTCATTCCCTCTTCTACTTGTACCCTCACCAAGCGTGCCATATCTGTGGTCCCCTTCTTCTCATCAATACTCATCTCCCCTGACAGGTATATCTTAACTTACTTACATAATTTTGTAATTACATTTGGATTGGCACTTTAGCATAAATGTGATGACTTTCTTATTATGGTTCTGACACTGTGTCTGTGTATATATATATACACCAATAAGTTGGGAGATGTATCTATATATAGACAAACTTACATACCCATATATGATCACATGTATGTGTGTGTTTAGGGTGTATATATATACACACACATAATGTATATATATATATATATATGTGTGTGTGTGTGTGTGTGTGTATGATTATTTATATATATGTATATATGTGTGTGTGTGTATATATATGATTATTTATATATATATATATATATGATTATTTATATATATATATATAGACACACACACATGTAAGCATAGTTTATATATAATATATGGCCTTAGACCACACAGTAACCACCCATTTTTGAAACAATTTGTTAGGAATTTAAGAAAAAGGTCAATATACTGAAAATAAGTAGAACAATTTTCCCAAAAATGAATGACAAATTGTGTTATCCTGTGTGTGTCTGTGTGTGTGTGTGTGATATTGACATTGTATACATATTCTTCCTCCATGTGTATAGATCTAGTAATGGATGTATGGATAATTGGGAACATATATATAAACAAACTTTCATTGTCAAGTGAATTTCTATGATGATATATGCATTTATTCATAGGTATCAACAATGATGTAACAAGTAATAAAAGGTTTAAATTGTATGGTTCTTTCAGTTCTGAAAGGCTTAAGTGTGTGGGTTCTGAAAAAGAAAGCCTGTGAGGTGAACAACTTCTGCTGACTATATTGCCTCATACACTTATACTTTGTTGTGAAACATCTCCCCTAAAAGGCCAATGATTGTGTACAAACGAATCAAGTTTGTTAGGAATACTTAGGATATCATTATAGTGCGTTTGTAAACGTTTAATTGTCACTAACATAACCCTATATCTTCTGCATGATAACTACAATTAATTGTCCTTCTCCAGGTCTACCATGGGTCGTCATTGCTTCTACGTTTACTATGATGGGGAGCAGTATTTCCACGACTTGCATGGGTTGTCCTATAGAGGCGAGTCAGTGAAGAAGAAGTTCATTGAGTTGAAATGCGGAACACACTTGAGAAAAATGAATCGGAAGATAATGGAATCTCTAGGGTTGGACAGGGAGTCACATAAGATATCCATCGTGTACCGTGCCCCCCAGATACTTGTGAGTACTCAGGTTGTCTACAACTCAAATCCGTTGGGTTGCGATGCTGACGTGGACATGATGTGGACAGTGATTAAGCGGACCCCCCAATTCATAGCGTCTGATTTGTATGTAACTGTTGAGGCTGTTGGGTTCCAAGCTGGTGTAAGTTCTCAACATGGCAGTGGGGTGGAAGCGCCACACTCATCGCCGCTTGACATGCAGCCTTCCTTTGCCGATGTCACGCCGTTGCCTTACAGTAATCAACCATGTAGTGCAGCTAATGATGTTGACGAATCGGAAGTGTTGGGCGCCACCCATACACGATCCGTTGGAGGGTCTAGCCACACGTATGAACATACACAAGTTCATTTGGATGGGGGAATTGAAATTGATGCCAGCCAAGATGTGTACGAAGAGTTCATTGATACTGATGGAGCAGTGGACGACGCAGAGGTCAATGTACCACTTAACGAAAACAACGAGGATGATTGCCCTAATACAATTCCTATCCCAGAATGGTTCACATCAAACACATGGGACAATATTAAGGACCCATCACCTGCATTGGGTACAGGGCATCTTACAAGTTGGCATAAAGGTGACCACCTGGCCATCGGGATGCTATTCAAGAATAAAGCCTCTGTTCAGTATGTGTTGACCCTCTACTCTGTGGAGCATAATAAGCAATATAGGGTCATAAAGTCTGACACCAATAGGCTAGTAGTGCGGTGCAGACATGAGGCATGTATGTGGTCAATTCGGGCCATTTGTAGCAAGAAGCACGGGTTGTGGCAGATCAGTAAATGTCCGGCTCCCCACAGTTGCTCATCCCTCCAGGTAGCGACTGATGGGCGGATGATGGATTCAAAGTTCATTTCCATTGCACTTGAGAAGTATGTACGGGAGGACCTAACCCGAAAGGTAAGGGACTTGCGTAGTATGTTGCATGCAAGGCACGGGCATGATGTAACTATGTACAAGGTTTGGGAAGCCAAACAGAAGGCAGTTGCGCGTATTTATGGGGATTTTGACGAGTCCTATGCGGAATTGCCACGGTTTCTAGAGGCATTGTCCGATGCAGATCCGGACACTGTAACCACGTTAAAGTGTGACCCTCGTGTCCCGGGGACTTGTATATTCAACTCTGCGTTTTGGGCTTTCGGTCCGTGTATTCGAGGGTTCAGGCATTGTAGGCCAGTGATAAGCATAGATGCAACGCACCTTTATGGCAAGTACAAAGGAAAGCTGTTGATAGCAATGGCAACTGATGGTAACAACGAGGTTTATCCACTCGCGTTTGCCATTGTCGAAAGCGAGAGCACGGAGACATGGGGATGGTTCTTGGCATGCCTGCTGACCTATGTTACGGACCGGACCAATTTATGTATAATCTCCGACAGGCATCGTGGGATACAATCATGCTTTGATGACACCACTAGGGGCTACTTGCAACCGCCCTTAACCCATCACCGGTATTGCCTCCGCCATTTAGTAAGCAATGTGAACACAAACTTCAATAGTGTGCCGTTGAAGAACTTGGTATGGAAGGCAGCAACTGCAAATCAAGTTAGGAAGTTTGAAAACACCATGGATTGCATCAAGAATGTCAACCCGGATGCGTACGACTATCTGAAGGAGGTAAATCAAGAAAAGTGGACACTTGTACATGACCATGGGCACCGATATGGGGCAATGACAACCAACCTGTCAGAGTGCTTCAATGGGGTACTTAAGGGCGCACGTAGCTTGCCGATAACTGCAATGGTGAAGTTCACATTTTACAAGGTGAACTCGTACTTTGACGAACGTCGAAACAAAACCCTAGAGCAGTTGGAAGAGGGGCAAGTGTGGTGCAAATATGCCTATGACAAGTTCGAGGCAAATCAAGAGAAGGCGAAGCTCCATATAGTTAGACGGATGAGCGTGCAACAACAGTTATATACAGTGGAGACCCAGTGTTCATTGTTGAACACTGGCGGGGGAGATCACACCCATAGGGTTTCCCTCATGGACATGACATGCACATGTGGCAAATGGGAAGCAAACAAGATCCCCTGTTCACACTTGATAGCAGTTTGTGCCAAGCATAACCACGATGCCACTGAGTATATGGATCGTTTCTACCGCGTGGAAGAACGATATCATAGCTACGAGCCAATATTCCAACCACTTAAAGATAGGTTAGAATGGCCGGAGCCAGAGGAAAGGAGAACCATGATGCCAAACCCACGGTTGATCCGTGAGAAAGGTCGGCCAACGTCCACGAGAATCCGCAATGAGATGGATGACGAGGATAGGGAGTTGCCAACCTCATTGTGGATTGAGAATGGACCACAGTTGAAGTGTGGGTTGTGTCGGCAAGAGGGTCATAACCGGCGTACATGTCCGACGCGAAATGTGGCATCAACAAGCCGTGGTGCTACGTAGCAGGTAACAATTACAGTTCATAGCAAGGGGGTATCATAAGTTGTTCTTCTTTACATGTTTAGGTATTACATTATGAGTTATAAGTAAGATTCATGGAGTAATTTTTAGTTTGGAACCATGATAGTAATACCATTGTATCAAATTTAGCTACACTTTGGGCGATCTTGTGATGAGTTCGTCAAGTAGTTGCAGTTACCCTTAACTCCTACCTATTACCATTCCAAGTATTCTGTAAGATTTGGTGTTCTTCCAATCTTATTGTTTGTGGTGTACATATTCTTCTATTCATGGGGTCTCTATTTCCCTAACTGTATATGTTTTGATTAAGATTGCTAATTGTGGCGAAGGTGTAACTGTAACATGCTATTAATTAATGTGGGTTGTATACTAATTTTTGTGTTTGTTACTATGCAGAAACGAGGCAGGCGTGCAACAACGGGAGGTTTGTAGTTCCAATAATGTTGCCATGTCCTGTGTGCCGAAGGTGCCAGACTTTATACGCACCATGGATGAAGTGGTTAGACTGGCTGAAGAGAACAACAAAAATGTGTAACTCAAATGCGCAGACTCCATGATTGCCTAAAACCATTGTTGTCGTATGCTGTCAGAGTTTCAAGTTAAAATTGTGAATAATGTTTAAAACGTACAATTGACAAAGTTATTTTTGTACATCAACGGATTTAAATGTATAAAGTTAATAATATTACAATTATGCTCGTATGGATGATTTTCTTATTCACATAAATGGAAAGGAGGGAATGACTAATTGATGGATGTGGTTGGAAGTAGATATGAGTTGTTGTATAGTATGGTCGTGAGCAGGTCCACTTTCAGTACCTCATGAGCAGGCCAATGCTGTATGGGAGTGTACACTGGGAATGTATGAACATAACTCGATTTTCTACTTACCGAGTTAAGTGGAGATCAAATAACTCGCTTTCTTTATCACCGAGTTATACAGAAGGCCATTCACCATTAAGAAATTGGGTTGGGCTGGGTAATACCCCGATCAAATAACTCGATTTCTATATTACCGAGTTATGTGTAGTACATTCTCTACACTGAGATTCCTATTGGACTGCATCTGGATCAGTCCAAATACGGAGGGCTGGGTGGGCCCAGATTAAATAACTCGAGTTCTTTACAACCGAGTTATACAGAGGACCATTGACTTGGGTGGTGTTGTACTCCACATAACTCGATTTTCGTATACCCGAGTTAGGTGTAGTCACCCAGATCAAATAACTCGCTTTCTGAGTAACTGAGTTATGTGCAACACCGTTAGAAATTTACACTCCACAGAACTCGAATTACGAATGACCGAGTTATGTGGAAGACAGTTAATGTATTGGCTGGTTTACACTCCATGTAACTCGATTTCATAATATCCGAGTTATGTGTATTACGCTTCTGGAAACTGAGATTGCTATTGGACTGCATCTGGATCAGTCCAAATACGGAGGGCTGGCCGGCTAAGCCCAGATTAAATAACTCGATTTCTATACAACCGAGTTATGCAGAAGACCCTGCTCTACTAAGAAATTGAATTGGGCTGTCAACATAACTCGATCTTAATATAACCGAGTTATGTGTACTCACCCATATTAAATAACTCGCTTTCTTGGTAATCGAGTTATGGGAAGACAGTTACAAATTTTACACTACACATAACTCGAATTCAGAATAACCGAGTTATGTGGAAGACAGTTATCTTATAAATTGTGTAGGTTGGGTTGGTTTACACTGCACGTAACTCGATTTCTCTATAGCCGAGTTACGTGTGTTACCCTCGGGAAACTGAGATTCCTCTTGGACTGCATCTGGGATCAGTCCAAATAGTGAGGGCTGGGTGTGGAACAATACTTCACGTAACTCGGTTTCATTATTATCGAGTTATTAACGAGATAACCCGATTTCCATGATATCGAGTTACTTGCAAGCCGTACAACACTACATGGATTCCTTTAATGTTACACTGCACACAACATGGATTCCTCTGATTTTTAGTGCACATAACTCGAGTATTGAATAATCGGGTTATGTGAAAGCCCAAGCAGATTGCTGGACTCTATTTAGTTCTCAACCTCTGAAGAATCAACCGTTGAACTTCTCAGCGAAAAGCACCGGGCTTTGGAGAACCAGAACAATGGCTTCCAAATGGCGAAGAAACAATGAGGATGGTCCTGCTGATCCTACGATGAGGTCCCCACACTTTTTCAAGATTATTCTGCCTCGAGCTCTTCAAGAAGGCAAGATTGTAAGTTATACTTAAATTCATGCTCTTGTTTGTCTCTGAAACTAACATGCTAATAGAGGTCGTCCATTTGATCTTCGTTTTCCTTATTTTTGAAAAAATTGTACATTTGTTACATGTAGACATAAAAACTTTAAGTTTGCAATACGTATGTTACATTTGTTGTGATTTACATTTTTTGTGTTTCATTCCTCTGCAATTGTCAAGTTTTGTTTGTTGAGTTTAGATAGTAAGTTTTTAATAAAATATATTTCTCTTACAGTTATTTTATTTGAGACTAAGTCTATTTGTTGTTTTTTTTTTTTTTCATGTTTTAAATTGTTTGTCAATACTTAAGTAGTTAGTCAGAAAGCATCAAATGCTTGCAGACAATTCTGAAAATATGGATGAAAACTAGACTGAGGATATGTAATGGTAGAGAGTGACAATTTGTAAAATACAATATTCTCTTGGAGACACACACACATAATTTTTATATTTCGTTCTTAATTTCAGACTAAGTCTTTTATTGTTATTGTTGTTGTTAAGTTTCCAATTGTTTGTCAATGCTTGATCTAGACTAAACATGTTCAATGAAAACAAAGCAGAGGGTAATTTAATGGTAGGGGGTAAAAATGTAGCTGTATACAGGTATGTATGAATATGTAATTCGTATATGTGCCATTGGTTTGAAGCTCATGATATGATACACCTTTACGCATGTGTTTATTTAAATATTGAACTCTATAGACACCAAAATAAAAAAACAGAAACTTCTAATTTCAAACAATGCTTTTAACTCATTCAAGTAATAGAACTTCATTGCACTAACATCATTCTCTACATCTCAGTTGTTAGATTTTGTGTTAGATTTCCTGTAATGGTTGCTGCACAACGAGAATATATTCGAACTGAAATGCATGTGTTTATTTACAAAGCCTGCATTAATGTTATGGAGACTCTTTTTTACAGCGGATTCCAACAAAGTTTATACTTCAATATGGAGTTGATTTGTCCGATACGGCCTTTCTTAGGATTCCAAATGGTACAAATTGGAAAGTGAAGGTGACAAAACACGATGGGGGTTTGGTTTCAAAATGGTTGGTGCGAATTTGCAAGCTGTCATGGTGTAACCGTGGGGCACTTGCTGGTTTTCAAATATATTGGAAATTCAGAGTTTGATGTACTCATATTTGATGCCACTGCAACAGAAATAGACTATACTGTAGATGACCAAGTCCAACCTTGTAGGGTGGAAGATAATGAGAGTGATGATGACTCTGTTCAAATCTTGGCCGTCTTTACTAAGGGAGAGGGTTCAGGTATGAATCTCACACTGTTGTAAGGAATTGGTTGATTGTTATTAGCCTGTTTACTAATAATTTCATGCCATTTCAGGATCAGCTCATGGGGTTGGAGGAAATCGAGTAGGATGCACAAGCAGTTCGTTAGTTAAACTTGAATTTGACCAATGTCCTAAGAAAGATGGCGGTGTAGCTGAAAATCTTGTGAGAGCCAATGCTTTTAAATCGGAGAATCCCCTTTTCACTGTGACCATTCATCCATCATACATTGATGGCAAGGACCGTGCGGTAAGCTTTCAGCTTCACAGCAATTGTTGGGTTTTACTCATGCCCTCTTTTTTACTTTGATTTTTTCATAGATCAATTAGAAAGCATGTACAGATACTTGTTGCAAATGATTTGCATAGTTGTGTTTTTAGGGGAAAAGATGCATATATATATCTAACATCTTAGGTTCATCTTAGGTTCAACAATTTTTTGAAATATCGCTTTCCAACTTTTTTGTTCAGAGTTTGCCCCGGTCCATTATCAACTACCTACCAAGAGAAGGCTTTACCAAGGACTACAGCAAAGGAAGTATACTCACAGTGAAGCTGCAGGTTGTGGACCAATTATGGCCTGTGAAGTTATATATTTATGAACGAAGTGCGGGTTCATCATGTGTCGTATCTGCTGGGTGGTCTGCATTTGCGAGGGAAAATACGTTGCAAGTAGGAGATGTTTGCGTATTTGAGCTGATCATGAGGGACGATGTTGTGTTGAAGGTCCACATTTTCAGATGCATCGAATAAGTGGTTATGGTGGTTGCATTAAATGTTGGATGTGTTTATTTTGCAACTAATATGTTAAATGTTAAACAGTGGATGTATTTATTTTGCGACTATTATGTTAAACGTTAAACTTTGGATGTGTTTATAACATAGTTAAACTTTGGATGTGTTTATTTTGCAACTACTATGTTAAACGTTCAACTTTGGATGTGTTTATTTTGCAACTAATATGTTCATCCGTTTTTTTCCCTTTTTGTTTTTGGAATGGACTGTGGCCAAGGTTGATGTTTTGTTATATCGACATCCCTGGCATGCTGTACTGTTTGAAAGCAAAGCTGAGTTGGGCTATGTAATGTCATTGATACTAGGAATGCATCTAATCAATATGGATGAGACCTATACCAATATAAACTATGACAAAAGTGTTATGTACCAGCTGTGCCATATCGGATCTGGTTCTTGCTGTTGAATTTGCTTAGGAGTCTATCTTTATATTTACCAAATTGTGATGAAATTAGTTACGATACTATCTGCCAACTTTCTAAGGTTGGGCATAAGCTATTGCAATTAAGTTTTAAACCCTTAGAATCACTTGCCGAACTGAATTTGATATCAACTAAGAGCATCCAACTCTATCGGGTTCCTTCAATTAAGCATAATTCCCTATTCAGTTTAGCTCTTGCAAAAGAAAGATTTAAATGTTGGGCCTTACAAACCACACTTCTAAAAATTCCCTCCAAAGAGCTCTCTTCGAGTAGGCGTATGCCACATGTGATTCGATAAAGTAAAAAAAAAAAAAAAAAACAATAGCCAAATATTGCATGTTGGGTTTTCTTGTTAGTTGGGTTTCTAAGTAAACTTTTGCACCAATTTGGTACATAACATGACCTATTTTGAATGATCCTCATGTCAAAAGCCCAAGTTTACCAAGTTGGAATTATAAATAGATGATTTTTACAACATCAAATCGAGAGTAAGAAAGGGGGACAACCCTACTGACCTTTGAATAAGTAGGACTGTGTTTGTATACCGATTTGGTTTACTCGCATTTTACTGAAAATTAGGAGTAAATGGTTTAAAGATGTTCTACATAAATTGCTCATATGTATAAATTTTCCAATCTAGTAACACAAATTTGTTAAAAATTGTTGAAGTGACATATTATGATTGGTGTATAACAAAAATAGAATCAAGATTCATGTTATAAATATGTTGATCTAATCACAATTTGTAATTTCAGCCAACAAGCTTGTAAAAAAGAAAAAAAAAAGGAAAAACAAAAAGTTAAGTCCCTAACATTGTTGAAGAATGTATATTTACCCTTCTTGGGGTCTGGTCATAAAAATGTTTATTTTCATTGAGTTGAATAAGTTAACAAATTAATTGGCACGAGCCATTTTTGACAGTTAACCTCAAACTCTCCACCAAAATGGTTTAGATAAGGAACGCATCAAAGAAGTAAAGAACAGGCCTCAGAGTAAATGGAAGAGAAACTATCCTCTCTCGAGTTCCTTCAATTAAGCATAATTCCCTATTCAGTTAAGCTCTTGCAAAAGGAAGATTTAAATGTTGGGCTATTTTCAATTAGTTTGATCGCCCCTATAGTGGCGTTTTTAAGTCCTTCAGTAACGTTTTAGAGTCCTATAGCGGCGTTTTACTGCAAAAATTTTGTTAACAGTGTTCAATACCATGTCAGGGAGTCCTATAGTGGCGATTTTAAGTCCTATAGTGACGTTTTTAATACCTATAGCGGCGTTTTTCTGGAAAATTTGTATAACTCAATTTTGTAAGTGTAATACCATGTCAGGGAGCCCTATAGTGGCGTTTATAAGCCCTATAGCAGCATTTATAAAACTCAAGTCTTCAAAACTCGAGTTTTCGCGTGTATTTTTTATAAGTATTACGGTGGAACAGTCTACGTAACTCGATTTCCTATATATCGAGATACTTGGTACACATAACTCGGTTTCACAGAAATCGGGTTCTGTGTAGACCCTCCGCTACAGTTGGATTCCTCTTGGACTGCTTCTGGACCAGTCCAAAATATCTGGTCTTCATGGGAAGCCCAGTTAACATAACTCGATATACTAATAGTCGAGTTACATATAACGTGATTCCTGAAATGTACACTTCATGTACCTCGAGTATCTATAAATCGAGTTATGTTTTAGTAACTCGATTTTTCTATCATCGAGTAATTCTCGGGATTTATCCCCCCCAGTATAATAAACCCCATTGTTCTGCAGAACCTGCAGTGTGCGAAATTACATCTTCGACTGCTGTCGCTGCATCCGGCCGGAATCGACAATTTCCTGCAGAAGTTCTTCGAATATTTTACATTGTAAGAGTCTTTTAACATTTTGTTGTCTTTAAAATGACACATTCGTGGTGCGTTATTGTCAACATTTTTATTCATGCTTCAAAGTTCATTGTCTATGTAGATTGTGATGAAGATGGGTGTTTGGGTAGTCAAATGCATTTTTCTTAGTAGGTTGTCTTCGACTAGTATCCTTATACAAAGTGAAATTGCCAGTGGCGCCATTGCTAGTCCTTATGCTGTTTGTATGCCTGAACTGTACATTGTGCAATTTAAAGTTTTTTGTTCAAGTTGGTGAAACTTACTACATGTAGCTAGGAATTTTGAAAACGTGTCAGGTCCTACATCCACTTGTATGTTTCCTGTATTATAATGTCGAACATGCTGTTAGAATGCTTGCGATCGGTGCATGTTGGCTCTTTTGAGTTCAACTAAAGTTCATATACTCTAGATCTCTATCTTCAAATTACAGGTCCACTCGGACCAAAATGCATTACATTTATTTAACCAACTAAACAACCCATGAATAAGAATATTGTTTTTTCATTGTGTTGTTGTAAACTGCTCTAGACAGTATATTGTATGGATGATTTTATACACATGGTAGTGCGTTAAATTGGCAATTTTTTTTTTCTCTGCTTCAAACTTCATTGTTTATCTCATCGTAATGCGGTAGTTGGTTATGTTTTTGTCTGAGCTAATCGTGTTTCCACTACTGACCATCAGTTAGTTATGGCTCCAAAGAGGGCTAAGAGGGGAAAATGCAAAGCTGCATCTGAACCTGAAGTGGTGTTTGATCAATCAAGGTTCCCCACGCCCGAGAATGAGCAAACCTTTGAAACCTTGAATAAGTGTAGGCGTATTTGGGGAGAAAGGCAAATCAATCTACATGAACTGCATCCTTCCATCCGTGACAATATACAGTCTAGGCATTGGCTGTCCCTGTGTACAAACATACAACCCCCTCCAGCTGACTTGATTAGAGAATTCTATTCGAATCTATCGGTGCATGAGGATCTCGTGGGTCACAAGGTGTCATCGTCCATTCGTGGTGTACCGTTTACAATAACTAGGGAGCGTGTATCTAAAGCTCTTGATGTACCTATAATTTGTAGACCTACTTATCCATACACTATGTCTCCTCATGTTGATGATGTTATGGATGTCCTTTGTGGACGATCAGTCACTCGGGGTTCTGACCGAAGTATTAGCTCAAGTGAGTTGACTGAGCTTAATTATATATTCTTTAGGATAGCTTGTCACAACATTTTCCCTATCTCTCATATCCATACAATCCCTATACATAGGTGTTTCTTTCTTTACGCCCTCGTCACCAATAGTTCCATTTGTTTTCCTTCCCTTTTCATCGAAACCATTGTGGAGGTGCGTAGGAGCAAGTATAAGAGGCATGGTTTGTTTTTTCCAATTCTCATCCATAGGGTCCTCAAATATTTAGGATTAAAGGATTTTCCTTCCCAAGAGTTGGTTCACATCCAATCCCCCATAGGAGCGAAATTTCTGAAACAGCGAAGTGCCCAAAAGAAGGTTGTCGACCCCAGTGTTGGTCCATCCAAGACACCACGAGTACGGTCTACTACTAGAGATGTTCCAGATGAGGACATGCATGGGGATCCCGCAGTTGCTGTTGCCGAGGATGGTGATGATGAGATAGATGTTGACACTGCTGATGCAGCGCATACATGCCCTCTTCCTCCATCTCTTCATGCTATGATGGAGACCATTATGACAACTCAGGCAACCCATGGGAAAATTCTACATGGTCTTCTTGCCGAGGTTGCAGCTCTCCGAGCGGACGTAGCTGACTATAGACGTCCGGTTCCACCGTCTCCACCGTCTGACTCTTCATGATTGCCATTGCCCATTGTACCGAAGGCGGGGACGAATTTGTTGTAGTTGTTGTAGCAAATTCATTTGATTGTATGACAGTTATATGAACTAGTTTTAAGGCAGTTGTATATTTTGTTATTTGAGTGGCAATTTGACAAACATGGTATCCGTGGAAAGTAGTTTCATATATTAATATGATGGCTAGTTTCATGCCCATCGTTACTATTATTAGTATTATTGCAATGGTTCTATATAACATGAAGTAGATCCAAGTCAGTGTGTAAAAAATATTTATTTCATAATTCTGTACGGCACTCACATGTTATTAGATTATAGTAATTATTAATACAAATTGAAGGTTTGTGAAAGCACAATTGGTTTGCAGGGTTTGTTGTTGACGATGAACCACCTAGGAGATTTTCCTCCGAGTGGAGGGGCTCAAGCTATATATGCACTTAGGGCAACTGTTTGTATTGGAGGTTTTGCTTTTCAGCCATGTATTTTTCACTAATTGGATATTTTTGTCGCTCTTAAATTAGCAATTATATTATTCTGAATTTGGTCCCCACCTGGACTGTACGGCATGCATCATATTTTCATTCAAAATTTAATTAAATAGTAGACCGTGAAATGAGGTTATAAATGTTGATATAATGTTAACTTTCTACCCCGCTTACTTCGTAGATTGATTAAGCTATGAGTCGCAACGCCTCAACATCAAAGTGTACAATGCAAAACAAGTTTGGTTCTACTTCAACAAATGCATCATCACAAGTTCCAACAGATCAACAACTACATACATACAGAGACCACTATGGAGGGATATGGGTTGGGAAGAAGAGAGATTTCGTTAATATGCCAATATACACGTACGAGAGTCTTGGAAGCGTCGGGCACATCATGGTCGGGAAACCTACAAAACTAAGTACAGATACCACCGCAATAGAGTTCACTGTTGCAGAACAAGCGGAACCACCATGGTCAACCCTATACGAGAAGAGGTGTGAGTTAGAGGTGTATTGTCGATGGCACGGGTTACGAGTTCCTATGGCACGCTCAGCCGAGTTACCTAGAGATGAACCTGCCAACATACTTGCTCGTCTTGAACAAGAGAATAATCAAATGCAAAGACGACTAGACCGTTTTCATGCAATCCAAAAAGCTAGGAAACATCTAAAGGGGAAGGCGCAACAGCGAGCCATCAAGTCTATTAATGAAATTACTACATTAGATGATGAAACAGATATTTCAGACTTCTCAGATTCAAGCAATGATGATTTTCAAAAATTTCTACCTACAAACATTAGACGTTGTTGTTAATGTCTACGCATTATGTGCAATACATAATGTTGTTGTTAATGTCTGACAAATGATGATTATGTACGTTCAACTTTTGCAACTCTAAAGATTAACTGTTCATTAGTTTTGGCTAAGTTTATGTGAAAATTTAATAGATTCAATACATACAGACTCATTCAAAGCACATAGACCAACCGCACATATGATTCAATAATACAAATAATTCATTTATATGAGTTGTTTGAGTCGCGGTATCATATACACGTATCCGTGTATCTTAGTTCTTATAGTGTCCTACTTTATATAGATACATTACAGAAAGACTCGTCCAAACCAAACTAACCACTCAGTTACTGAAAATCCATATGGCTCACACAACACACTGTTTCATAGTATTTGGTTTGTTTAGAAATAGGGTAAAGGCCTAAAAGCCTGATTAGCCTCTAAAATGTTTCATTCAAGTTATTGGTTTGTTGTAGCGTTGCTCCAAAGCTCCCTGAAATGTTTGTAAGGGAATATGGGGATAAAACCCTCCAGTGTTGCTACACTCGGTGCACGTAATAGCAACTGAGATTGGAGAAGGCTAACACAGCTCTACACTATTCATCTAAATCATTTTCGTAGTTCAACAACTCGGCACTGTTAATCCCTGTTCAATCATATCATCCATGCTCACGTGAATAAACAGATATGCAACATTTTGCAATGCACTATTTTCAACGATGCAGAGGATCCCTCAACAGTGTAACCAAGATTTTGGGGGTGAGCTGTCCACAGTTGCTACACTGATGTTCGTAGTGCTGCATGTGATGCTCAACAGCTTCGCATTGTTGAACCCTGTCCAGTCATATCACCTACACACATGCCAATGCACAGATATGCCTTCTTTTGCAATGCACCGTTTTCAACGATGCAGAGCATGGCTGAAAAGTTTATGATACAATTAACACAGCTCAGCGCTATCTCGTCAAGTCATGTTAGATGACGCACAAGAATGCTAAATAGTCTTCATCAATACATGCCAAACCGGTCAGAGAACAATCTTAAAACCACATCCATCAGATATAAACCATACTAGTGATCAATGTCCCTAATTAAATATAAGCATAAACATCACTAGTTTAAAATTTAAACATGTTATCCTAGTCCAAACTCTGGTGGTCAACCACATGATATATTGAGACACTAAGCAGAACATGCATCCTCTCGATCGCCTTGAAGACACAGACATCTCCTACTTCTAAATTATTGTGCTTTCGAAAATGCAACCCATCCCTTCCAAATCTCATTGCTAAATATGTTTTGATAGAGGGTAATAGTAGAAGACATTGAAGTGTGACATCATGATCACATTATGTATAAAGGCTCACCATATTATGCGACCGCGAGATACCCATGATGAGTTTGTATCATCTTCATCTAAGTTTATTATTTCTACCTGATGATCTTCCGATTTACAATTCTGAGTAGGTGGATATTGAATCTCAGTGGCAGTCTTATCAAATATAAGAACATGGAAGTTGGAATTTCCTTCATATCTGGAGACTAAAATATATAATCATATCAAATAGAATGTTGTTATCAGCTTTCTTTAATCCCACTTGCCAAAAGTGTGGATAGGGAGCAATGAGTGCAGCTGCAGTGGAAAGCTCAGCACTGTTGAACCCTGTCCAAAATTACCCATCCACACTCACGTGAATACACAGAGCATCACTGAAAAGTTCATGCTCAAGTGCTTCGCACTGTTTAACCCTATCCAATCATATCACCTACACGCACGTCAATACACCTTTTGCAATGCACGCTTAACAGCTTTTGCAATGCACCGTTTTCAAGGATGCAGCATCCCTGAAAAGTTTATGATGCATTTATCACAGCTCAGCAATATCTCATCAAGTCATGTCAGATGAAGCATATCAATGTTGAGTAGTATTAATGTGAATAAATACGCAACCTCTTTTGCAGTACACATCACCAGCTCGCTGCTGTAGCACAAGCCATATCAAACAGCAACCTCAGCGAATCACATGCACCAACAGACGCCACTGTACAACCAAGTCATCTTTGTAGTTTTGCATGTACCAATCAACACCTTGCCACTGAACAATACACTGTCGAGTCATATCATCTTCATTCACGTGAACACTTACTCTTACATATAGTCACATCCACGTGAATACTTGCCCTTGCAAAACCCCTATATAAAGTCTCATTTACATCTACCCTTGCAAAACATCTACACATACCGATCTAAAGTCACATTTTCTAATGTCGATGCGCAATTGGATGCTACCTCATTTTCCAGATAACTATAGAAGGGAAAGAGATTCCGACGAAAGGGAATACTATGCAGGATTGCGGCGAGAGTGGGACTTTCGCATGAATGAGTCCAACGCTCTACACAATGATCTCCTGCGACTCAGAGCGCCTCTTGTTGACCGTAGCTCACTCGCATTGCCACGACGAAACATGCACTAATATGAGCGTGCAGTTACTAAAATAAAAAAAGAAAACAATCTTATGATACTTCGTAGGTCCAGGTATCATATGCTACAACTAGCGGAGGAGCTGGCTGCCGCAACGAACAGGCAACTCACTCCGGCAGAACATAACAATGTCCTCAACTATGAGGACTACTTGTCAGAATGAATGTCTATGTGGTGTGTGTGTTATGTCTAGTGTTAAGTTAATAATGTTAGTGTAAGTTATTTTAAGTTTTCTGTATTATGTCGTACGTGCTTATTGAAAATCATCATGTGTGGGAATATTTAACTTTTATGCGTTATGTGAAAATACTCTAGATTACGAATAACGTGCATGCTCCTCACAGTCAATAATAAGGTTTACATAGTACAAATGCAACAACGGTGACACACATACATAGTTAAGCAAAATAGTTCTCCAACAAAATCTAATAACACCACGACACAATTACTCTTCATCTGACATCTCCACGTCTGACTGATAAATGGGATCGGCAAGAAGTGATTGCATGAACTGTGCATGCTCGTACCACCCTTCCTCCACTGATTCTCGAATCTCGACTTGGGTTCGATATCGATTCAGACGTATCTTCATTCGATTATTTTCTTCCCTTATGCGGTTCAATGCTTGACGAAGTTCGTCGATCGTGTCTCTAGGCATCTGCGATGCGAGTTGCCGAGGCACTGGCAACTTAAAACCAACCATCTCATCATAAAACATTTGCTGTTCACGAAACAACCAAGCCCACTCCTGTCTCATGGTATTGTGAACATAAGCACTATTTCGCAAATTCGGATTGATTGGATAGCTGAACTCATCTTCTAATACCCAACAACGACCCATAGCAGTGAACACATCATGAGGCCTATAGATTTCTGGGTTGCCAGAACCAGCCATTGACACTTAATACAATAACACCAAATGATCAAGTTAGTTAACTGTGCGCATCAACTGTTGGTAAATAATGTACTGCTGCATAAAATGATACACGACAAAGACATTCATAAATTTGTGTACTATTACATGCTAAAAATTAAATACTAACACTAACACTAACACCAACACTAACATTTGACCATGTGCAAACAAATTGTTGTTAATGTCTACCCATTGTGTTCAATACATAATGTTGTTATAAATGTTTGACCAATGTGATTATGTGCAATACAAAATGTTGCTATAGTAAAGATTTCATTCTCTTGTGGCCAACGTTTACTGCAACAAACAACCAAATGGGAGAAGGTGTTGATCTGAGTTTTCTACGACAAATAACCAAAGATTTCAGTACAATATCAAATAAAAATATCATTGCCCTAAAATTCTGCTGTGAGTTTTCTACCTGAGATGATACAAACTTCAGTTGAGTCCGAAAGCTGTTGATCTGAGCAGAGTGGAGGTTCAGCAGAAATCCAGATTCCAGACACACTAAATGGGAGAAGGTGGAGAAATCATACGCGAGGAACTATTATACTTTATAACTCGATCTTACAATAATCGAGTTATGTTCAAATCATATATCCCTGCGCCTGACACAAAAAAGTCTAAAAACAGGTTTAATAAGAGCGTATCTCGATATTTGAATAATCGGATATATTACTCGATTATTTATTACTCGAGTTATTAAGTGATTTGAAAAACAAAATGCCGCGCTGGCCGTACGCTCGCAAGGCCAGCGTGGCACGAACCTGCAGCTAACTCGATGATACTACTATCGAGTTCTTTATAATAACTCGACTTTCGTATTATCGAGTTATAAAACAAGGGCAATTCCCTATTTAGTTTCGGAAGGAGGGCAAACGCATGATTATTTTGTCCGAAAAGGGCATTTGCCCATTTTGTCCGACATGATGGCCATGCTTTCAAACCTGAATACTTAAAAAAAAGGTGAATGATCTTATGTGATCGATGGAAATGTGAGGATTATGGTAATATATTATGCTCAATAGTTGATGGCATGAGTTGGGTACTTGAAGTATTGCCCTACGTAACCAAATATGGATTTTATTTCCTTTAATTCTTATGCTCGCTAGAAACAAATCGGTACACCAGTAGCAAATCGGTGCAATGCATGGAAACGTATCAATCTATATGTATATATAAAGAATTTCTTTTGAATGTAGACATTGTGATATTCAATTGTAGCAATTTTATTGATTTCTTAAATGATGAGCAGCATAGTTATATGTTAGCTTTTAATTTGTTCTCAATAACCTATTTGGTCCTACCAAAAACCTTGTAGTTCAAATCTCTTTCCTCTTTCATAATTATCAAATTATCAAAAACTAACCTATTGATCTAGATACTTTGTACGTATTTATTGCATGGATGCTGTAAAAATTTGAAATGTTATTCAAATATGTATTCTCAAACTATACGGTGATACAACTGCCTTCAATTATTCCTTATTACTTACTAGTTTTTAATTTTTTTTTTGTAAAATAAATTTATAAATAATTAAAAAAAGGGAAAGAAAGTGACTACAAACACTTAGCATCGAATGATATTAAAGTACTTTCAATAACCATTAAAATCCGAAATCTATCTAGTTCTAAACTTCTAATATATTGTGTTGCTATATTTTCTTCACCTCCTTTAAAACGTTGCACTCGTAACCAACGATGAAAAATGGAATCACCGATTTGTTAGCTTCCAAAATTCCTAAAAGAATCTTAGCTAAATAAAAATAAATGATTACAAAATGATGCTTCAATTTTAATTTGGATTGATGGATGTTAGTGGCAAATTTTCGGACAACAAATTCAACCTTAAGCCCATCACTCCAGCCCACTAGCCTTGAGAGTAATTAGGGGAATTTGTTTTGTCCGGGCTGACAAATTAACCCCTAAGGCCCATAAATTTTACTAGTTAAAAGAACCCAGGTTTGAGCACATACACATTCCGCCTAGGCTTATTACACCCACTTGTGGGTAAAATGGTTCAAGAAAACCAGCCCATGGAAAGCCACTGACGTTGTCACGTGTTAGTCGAAGTGCACAAGAATGTGATAGCTAAAATTAAATCCCAGGGAACCAGCTAGCGAGGCCGATGAACTTGGGCTTATTCAGTATACGGGAAAAGCCTAAGACAAGCCCTGCGAATGCTAAGTGTCAAAGCCCATCCAAATGGGCAGTAGGACCACAAAACACTGCTAAGAGCATCTCCAATAGATTAGTCAAAGTTATTTTTTGGAGAGCAAACCCCGAAAATTAGCTCAAATAGATTCTCTAAAAGCAAAACTTTTCCAATGTTTTTTTGAAGTTGCTATAGTAGTTCTCTTGATATAGAGAACACTGTGGCATCTCCTAACCATTTTTCTCACTTAAAATAATCATTTGGTTGAATAAAAAAAAAAAAAGATTTTTTCCTCTTTCCTCACTTTCTCTTTCTTCCTCACTCTCTTTCCCTCTTCTTTATCTCAATAGCTACAAAATGCAGAACACAATCCAAACACGAAAACAATTTTTTCTCATAAACCAAATGAAATCAGAACAATAAAAAAGAAAAAAGAAAAAGAAAAAGAGATCCATCTGGTTTTTGTTCTCTACTGGCTCTCTCTCTCTCTCTCTCTCAAATGAGATTTTTCATATTATGAACTTTGGTCTGTGGAATTGTAAAATTATGCAAGAGGAATGTGATGAGAAATTAACTATGTACTGTCAGGAGTAAAAGAACTAGACAAACAAGAACAAAAGTGAAGATAGAGAGAGGAGAAAGAGAGAGAAAGAGCTGGGTGTTCTGGAGTGAGGTAGAAAAACAAAAACATAAGTGAAAATAGTGAACATAAAGAGAGGAGTGGGTATATGTGTGTGGAGGAGAAAAAACAAGATAAAAAAAGAAAGAAAGAAGAGACGTATGGATGAAAAAATAAAGAGAACAAGGAAAAATAAAATAAAGAAATAAGAAATCAAAATTGAGAAATGTGAATATTCAAATAATGTGTAAAACATCTATGAACGTTTAGACCCCCAATTCACAAATTACCAACACAAGCTTATAATCAAATAATGTATGTGCGGAATATAAAAATAAGCTAAAACAGAATTAGTAAAACAATCTAAACCGAAATTAATTACAACTACAACAGTAATTAAAAGGCAAAGATTATGGGAAGAGAGATGCAAACACAAAGACAACACAGCGATGTGTTATCGAAGAGGAAATCGAAGTTGTCGGCGAAAAACCTCTCTGCCGCCCTCCAAGCGATCAATAATCCACTAGAAAATGAAGTTGGAATACATGAATAGCAGAAGACCCTCCAAGTCTAATTTACCCAGTGCACTTAAGTCCTCCAAGCTTTTTACTCCAACTGGTTACGCCGAACCTAGTCTTCTCTAGCTTACCAGATTCTGCAATCGCCCATTGCATCAACCAAAATGAATTGGTCCCTTCTGAATTGCTTCCCAAGCACAAAAAAACTGTTTCACAGATATGGATATGGTGAGATAAGAATTTGGCTAATGTACCTCTCAAGAATATAACAATGGAGAGGGTGAGAGTAGAGGAATTTGGAGAATCAAATGATAAAAATTGTGGATGAGTCAATCTTGTTTTTCTCTAAGGCTTCTCTCTCAAAATTCTCTACATTTCGTGGGTATAAGGATATTTATAGTAGGGTGTATGAGGAATGCAAAGAGTCAGTTACAACCAAACAAAGCATTCTGGCGACTCGAGCTCACGCCTGGAATGAGTCGCGAGCTAACTGCCTAGCGAGACTGGAAGTTTTGTCCTGTAGTGTAACAACTGGCGTGACCCTTCAACTCCACCTGCATGCTTCACATGTGTGCCATTCTGGCGACTTGCCAGTCGCGAGATCCAGTCGCGAGGCTCTTCTTGAGTGCACACTCTTGAGTTTTTCTTCACACTCTCTCACACACTGCCCTTACATAATTCTCACCTAAATACAGGGTTTCTAAATGTTGAATTACAAGTAAATTTGGCATGGAATAAAGCCAACAAAATAATTGAATAAATTCAACCTTACAAAATGCTACCACAAAATTTTCGCAATAAATTTTAAGTGAAAAATTATTATTAGCTAATATTGGCAAGTAAAAAATAATTTCAGTGATGGATTCAAATTAAAAGTAGTAACAACTTATCATGTATGATTTTTTTTTTTTTGGTGAAAATATTGAAAAAATGTTGTTAACTTAACACTTCTTAATAAAATTAGATTAATCTTACAACTCACTTTATCGTTGTAACAAGTGCTCAATGATATTTGTTAAAAAAAACATTATTGGAAAATTTTAAAATATTATCGTTGGAAGATTAAAAAAATATAGATGTTGAGAATTTGAAAAATATAACCATTATGAATGAATGGAGGAAGACTAAAAAAATAATAAAGAAATAATGAAGAAATAATATTTTAATGGGATAGAAAAAAAAAAAAAAGATAAAAAATCTGTTGAAAAATGTATTTAAAAAAGTAAGTGAGTAAAAGGTAAAAGTCACTGTTTATTTTCTAAACAGTAAAAAAATTTAGAAAAATTGCTAGAAATGCTCTAAGACCCACAAATTGCTATTTTTGCAAGTTTTCATGGTTGCTGCCTTTCCACACTCGCTAGTGCAAATCTTTTGGTCGGACTTGACCTTTTTGCACGTGCCTCACGTTTATTTCCACAAAGAGAGAAATACATGTTACTTGCAACCAAGATAAATTTTTATATATCTGACTCTATATTATTACTACACATCTTATATAATATTGCTTAATCTCGCTAAATATATTTGTTTATCCTTGATAGGTTATCATTGTCGGCACAACACATTCGTTGAAGCACCAATGTTCGAACCACTCAACTCTTGTCAAATATCATGTGAAGCGATATGAGAACTCTTATCACACCAAACCACCCCAAGATGGTAAGCTCCTAATCAACATATTAATATAGAAATAGTTAATAATCAATTAATCATGCATGAGCTATGTGTAACAGATTAACAATGTATAGTACTACCAAATCTCTATTTACTCTCTTAAAGTTATAACTTATAAGACTTGTACTGTACCAAAAATGTGTCGCTCTTCTAAATTCTCCTACTACCATCCCCTCTTCTAAAGGAGAAATTATTAGCACCTCACGGAGGACAGCTAAGCTGGTCCTCCCAAGTAGTCCCAACCAATAATAAAAGGCCATCTGCTAAAACAAATGCTAACTCAGCTTCTCAACTGGCAAAGCAAAAAAACTGAACTATTTTTAAACCCAAATTATACTGTTTGAAGTTTGAACACTCAAATTCATTTTATTTTTACCGCTCCATCCATCTTCCCTCTTCTAAACCCATTTTTTTCAAAGACCAAGTAACTCCTTTCTACCTTCTCACAATACAAATTCTTCTTAGCAGCATCTTCTAATTTTGATCGTTTTGAACTGAAGTTTCACAAATACAAATCATTCTCATCACAAATCATCTCATTACTTGCTTTGTTGGACTGGTTGAGGTGGTTGTCCAAACACTACCATTGCAACTAAGCATGACTCATCAAGGTATGCTACAAAGGCTTTAAAATCTTTTTCTTCTTGTATTTTCTCTCTCTATCTCGTTATTCGTGTTATGTTTTTTCTTTATCTAGTTTATATGTTAGTTCCCTCTAGCTATTTGATAAAAGTCCATAATGAAAGATTAGTACAAGAAACTCTTAGATATATGTGTTTTTTTTTCTCTTTATTTGATTTATATATATGGTGCCCTCTAGCTATTTGATAAAAACCCCAAATATGAAAACAAAAGTAGAAAATGAAATTAACTCTTAGATAGTTAGATACGGTGTTTTTGCCTTGCCCCAATTGTGAGCTTAGTGTTCTTTGACTTTTGTCTAATGCATAGACTGAACCGACAAGAAATCCACCATAAATAAGTGATCAATTAAAAAAAAAAAAAAGAGATGATAATGACGTTGTATTGACTGATCAAATTTACTCATAACCTGTTATGTAACTAAACACCCAGCCAAAACAAAGTTAGAAGAGATGATGGCCATTTAAAATCTATATAGCAAGAGCATTGAACTTGTACACCATGTCATGGGTATGAAGTCTTTGACATGATAACTTCCAAGAGTAATATGCCATAAATGTTGAGATGTTAGACGATGTTTGATGTTTGAAATTGTAAACTAGTTACGTTGTGATTGCCACTGTTGAATTATTAGGCCATCTAGCATGTCATTTATCTTTTTAGTTCGTTAGAATGGCTACAAATGTTGATTTCTTGGACATGCAATTATATAATGGCTTTCTGAGTTAAACACTAGCGTGGTATTTGTGGTCAGTTAGTGTAACAAAATCCCATAGCATTATAATAAAAGAGTAAATATATGAATGTTTAACCGTGGGTGTCGTTATGACCATGTTTGTAATGTGCAGTCCTTTGTTAAATTTGATCTTATCAAATCTGTGTCTAATCTCCCTTAAGGACTCGTCATTCTATATCTAATGGTGTATAGATAAGTGGATTGTTGAATCAGTCCTGCATATGTAATGCTAGACTTTGGTATATTCTACCCCTTATGTTTTATTGTGTATCTCAAATCCCAAATTGCTATTTACTCTCACTTATTATTTTTTGTATGCCTTTCTTCATTATTTTTGTCTGTTTATTTGTATCAATGGTTATTACTTTGTCAATAATAATTGAAAATGTCTTTCTAATTGTGCAGGATTCTAACTCAAATGGTTTTGGACAATTAAATCCTAAACAAAAGTGATTCGATATCTGAAGATTTTTGAAAAGTATTCAAATTAGAAGATTACTCAAGCATGGATTGATGATTGCCTTGAAAGTTACAAGGAATATTATTGTATTTGAAGGCAATGAAATGGAAGATTAATCAAGTTTGGATTGATGATTGGAGGAGTGAAAGTCTTTTTGTATTTTGAAGGCAATGAAAATAGATCTATATAGAATTTTGTGAAAGGAAATGTTAGAATACATTCATTTTTCCACCTTCTATTTTGTTATGTTTTCTCATACTCTAATAAGATATTGTATTCTTCGACATTTTTACTCATTCAATTGTATAAAACCAATACTAATGAAAAGTATTTTCTCTTCAAATAATGCTTGTAAACAATTTTTCCGTGAACTTGTATTGTGGTGGTTAATTGGGTAGGGTAAATTAATTTCTTTCACGAGTATTTTAATTTGAATCATGCCCATTGTATAACAGGTTAGTGAAGTGAGTGTAATATTTCTAATGCCAAATCAATTCACTAGCCTTATTCTTTATGTATGACTTTAATGCTATGGCGTTTTCATTGCTATAACAGTGTTTTTATTGTAGTTATTTTTTAATTTTTAAGATGAATGAGCACCTTATTCCATTGAATCCATTACAATAGGATAATTTGCAGCTTATTCATTTACAACACAAACTAGCTTTAATCCCTAGAACCCCTATTCAATACAATCCCGTTTTGAATATGGCTAAGCATATAACCAAGCACAACAAACTACCCCGTTAAAAGCATTTTATAGGCAACACATACCATTAACAAACTTTTTCCTATTTATTTGGATAAATGAGAAATTTTATTATTAAAAAAAAAATTTACAATGACATCCAAATTCCAAACACCAAAACAAAATCAACTCCTGAAACACAAATCCTTTGCAAATACTAACCTACTAAGTACTAACTTCTACAAATACCACCAACCTTCTAATAAACCAAAAACATTACAATTCCAAATTAAAACAAATATTCCAAATCACAGAAATACATCACAATATCACATTAGAATCAACGTTCAAAGCTCACAGCAAACCCACAACTGAATATAACAATTACAATCTTCGATTCAAAACTTTGACATCAATCTTTGCTATTAGATGATAGCTGATTCTACACGCACATCAGTTAGTAGCCATTTCTTCAATACTATTAATGTAAATAAATTCAAAAGAAAGTCAGCTGATAAATAATTATTTGAAAAAAAAAAAAAAAGGAATCAAATCTTGAAGGAGAGAGTTCCCCACCCAGCCGTTTCGCTCTCGAAGAGTTGTCTTTGTATGCGCTTCGTCAAAGAGTTTTGAAATGCAGCCGTGGAGCTTGTGGTGTTTCTTGTTGGAGAGCCTTTGACTCATGGTGTTGCTTCTTTGACATCATCTCATAGAACATCTGAGACTGACAAAATTAATCTAGAGTTTTGAGAGAGGACCTCTCTCAATATAGACAAATTTGGTCACTAATGAGTGTGAGCTTTTGGATTTCAAATTTATTTGTGTTGGCTGTTTAAAGTTTAAGCCTCAAATTTATTTCAAGTTTTGAATCTTGCTGGTTTAAATTTATTTGTGTTTTTCCGCTTAATTTTTTTTTAACTAGAGTTAAAGTTAGGTGGTTAAATCTAACATGAGTTTGGTTTTTACTTTGCCATTTAGGAAGCGGAGTCAGCATTATTTTAAATAGGTGTCCTTTTATTATTGGTTGGGACTACATGGGAGGACGAGCTCAATAGTCCTCTCAGAGGTGCTAATAATTTCTCATTCTAAAGGTCTTAGGTCCTCGTTCCCTTCTTCTTTACATCTACGCTCAATTTTATATAATTGACTACCTTAATGTTTCAGTCATATGCTTCTCAAGGTAATATTCCATTTATTTTTGTTAACGGTAATATAGCTTTGCTTTGATAATGTTTGGTCTTTTTTTTTTCCCCTTAACTTTTCCCTTTGTTTCTCAAAAAAAAAAAAAAAAAAAAAAAAAAAAAAAAAAAACTTTTCCCTTTCTTCAACTTTCCTCAAGTACAAAGCATGTGATCACTTAATTCTTTGTTTCATCTATAATACGGCCTGCTTTGCACGACCGTGCCCAATAACATGAGCACATTAACATTTGGAAGAGCACATTACTTCTCTTTAGTTAGTAAAGTCTTATGTTGAAGTACATAATGTTTAGGATCGAATTTTACTTAAACCAAAGCATGTAGAAGATAGGAAAGCAAATGGCTTCCTTCGGTTTTTTCTATAATGGACAAAATCTCAAGCTCATCTTAAAAGGCGTATCCAATCCTCAAAGTAACAAAAGATATTCATAAAATTACACCTCTTCTCACTACTTAGCTCCACATGATATATAGTTCATATTTAACATGAACATGTCTTATAAATTATGAATTCATTAACATGTATCATAGTTTATATTATTTTTTATTTAGTAAAATCTTATGATTTTGATGTCGTAGATTATTCAAATCACTTGTACTCAAAGGAGGGGAGGTTGTTTTAGTTGGCTCATATTTAAATTTGAGGAATGCTACAGTCACAAATAATTTACAAAATAGTAATACACATACTAGCCTCATCACATGCACTTCATGCGTGTAATGAGGCTTTTTTTTTTTAGTGGTCCTATTTTGTAAAACAAAAATTGTGTTTTTTTATTATATATATATATATATATATATAATTTTTCTTTAAAAAACTAATTTATAAGTGAATAAATCAATTTGAAAAATAACAGGAGAGTGATCCTAATTTTTAGACAATGCTTTAGTGGGAGTTAGAGTTGCATTTTTACCGAATTATATAATTTTTCTTTTAAAAATCTAATTTATAAGTGAATAAATCAATTTGAAAAATAACAGGAGAGTGGTCCTAATTTTTAGGCAATATTTTAGTGAGAGTTAGAGTTGCATTTTTACCGAATTGTTCTTTAATTTTGTTTTTACTTAAACATAAAAGTATAAGGACATTTTTGAACTAAAAAAAAAAAAAAAAATCCAAACAAAAGAAGCCCTTTACATAACAGCACAGAAAATAACTAAAATTTCATTACAAGTTTTATTAAAAAATAAAATAAATTCTCTCCCTTCCCTTCCTTCCTGCTCCCTCTCCCTCTCGTCTCTCTCTGCATCTCCGGTGATTTGCTCCCTGCCAAGCATGCCATATCCACAAACCTGTTTTAAATTTTATAAAGACTAATGGATATCAGGTTTAACTTTATGCCAATTGTTGCAGCACTGGACAGAAACTCCCAAACAAAATCTGTCTCTAAGTTCAAAGAAAATGGCCTCTTGCTTCCGGATAACGTCTGGGCCCACCGACCCAAAGCAAAACCGTAGCAGTACGGTCCATAGTCTCACAAACCCCAACCTCAACCTCTCCGAAATACATGATGATGCTATTAGAAACACAAAATGCGAACGAAAATTGCCAATGATGGGTTTCGGTGGGTAAGTTACCGGAGATGCAGGGAGAGGGAAGGAGGAAGATGGGTGTGAAAGCCAACAAAAAAAATTGTGGAATATTTGATTGGCAGTTCAATTTATAAATTATTTTTATTTTTATTTTACTCGATTTATGACAATCTTTGTTTTCTTTTTCTTAAAAATCTCTTTGGATTTTGGTGGCGTAGCTCTGGGATTCAATGTTAGGATTCACCTTCTTGTAATGAATAGGTATAATCACTTAAGAATAAGTCTTGGCTAAAATGATAAAACTCAAGCCCAGTGAATTTTTTTTTAATTATAAAAAAAACAGCTTGTGATGGAAATTCCATTTGAGTTCCTTTAATATATAATGTGTATCTCAGTTATCTCAACAACGAGCAAGTCACCGGAGATGCAAAGAGAGATGAGAGGGTGAGGGGGATGGAAGGAAGAGAGATATTTTTAGTTCTATATCTGATGTGTGTTTCATTTTTTTATTTTTAAGCTTTCGTGGAACTTTCCATACCAGCAGATTGTAAAAAGTTTGTAGAATTGTTTGTGGCTGCAGTATTACAAATAAGGAAATTGTGAACAAAATTGGATTTTTGGTATATCTGGGGTCTGCTTAGCATTCCACTAAAATATAGCTAAGGTCGACCAATTCTCTCAAACATCTTGAACATCAAAGAGTGTCAAAGAAAAAAAGATTAAAAAAGAGGTGAACAAGATTGTTTAAGATTAGAAAGACAACGTGAGTAAATTCATCTTCATGAAAAGATGCCTATGTTTGTCAGATTTGGGCAATTCCACACTGTTAATAATCATTTAAGGGCCTTGGTAATTAGGCCAAGCTAGAAAGGTCCTGGCAGACGTTTACCAAAAAAACAAAAGAAAGAGGTCCTGGCAGATAGCAATATAACAACATTATCTCCAACACATGATTTTAAGAGCAGTCTCAAAAACATGATGGCTCTCTCGCTCTCCAAAGAGGAACAAGAGGAGCTATCTCAGAGCAAGAAAAAAGTAAAGGATGATAGGTATGTAGAATTTCGGGATGGGCAGGAGTCTGATCCTCTATCCCCAAATCGTGGGGCTGGATCAGGATTTCAGAGTATGTCCTTTAAGGACAAGCTTGTAGGTGAGATTCTAGGTGCCTACATTCAAGCTTTCAACTTTGGGGAAGCAATGGAAGATGGTGCTGAGTCGGATGAGGAAGTAGAGAACCTTAGGCGCGGTCTGGTTGCTGTGAAGTTCTCTAGTGATTTCAAGCAACTCATATGAGGCCCTTGGGTTCGAGCTCTCATTGTAAAGGTTTACGGGAAATCAGTGGGTTTTAACTTCCTTCAAAGCAATCTTCTGGCTCTGTGGAGACCAGCGGGCAGACTGGATTGTGTTAATTTGGGGAATGGTTTTGTTCTCATGAGGCTCTCTTTGAAGGAAGATTTTGAAAATGTTCTAAAAAAGGGTCCTTGGTTTATCGGAGGGCATTTTCTGTCTCTTAGACCATGGGAACCAGATTTTAGACTGTCGTCGGCAAATATTTCATCAGTTGCAGTCTGGGTGAGGCTTAATGAATTGCCGATTGAGTATTATAATGCAGAGGCACTTAAACATATAGGTAATGCTATTGGTAATGTGCTTCAAGTGGACACATTCACAGCGTCGGAAAGCAGGGGTAGATTTGCTAGATTGTGTATCCAGATTGATGTTGATAAACCGTTGGTCACTGCCATTCTTATTGGAAAACGTGAACAATCAGTAGCCTATGAGGGGATACAAAATCTTTGTTTTGAGTGTGGGAGGCTGGGGCATAGGCGTGAAGCTTGTCCGTATTTTGTCCGGCAAAACTCGCCGATGAGGGAAATGGAGGTGGAGGTAGAAGACAAAGGGAATGATCAGTCATGCAGTATGCATGAACAGGAGCAGACAAATGCAGAGGTGGGGCCAGATGATGTGGTTCAGGAGATCGTGCAAAAGGACAAGCCTCAGGATGTGCATGATGGCACGTATAGCCCCTGGGTAGTGGTAGCCCGCAGGAAGAATGAGACAAGAGCTCGCAGGATTGGTGGGACCTCTGTGGGTCAGTTCAATGTCCAAGCAGATCGTGGTATTGGTAGGAATGTATGGGTTTCTAAAGATAGTGTTGGGCCATCTAGAGAGACAAAAAGGAAGCTATCCCCCTCTAGGATCATTGATAGGGCCCAGTTTGCAAGTGCCATCCAAAATATTGCTAAAGAGCCCGTGGGATGGGCCCAGCCCCCTTCAAGCCAAAGCACAAGCCCACAGAGCACGGGTTAGGTGGGAAAGTGGCCCTCTCTGGATAAAAACCATGAAAAGGCCATCCGAAGCACTTCAGTGAAGGGCAAAAAAGCCATTGCCCGTGCTAGGGATCCCAAGGTTCAGCTAAATAGTGCCATTGACTCTTATCAAGCAAAAAACTCCAATACTCTTCAGAGAGAAAGTGTTCCTTTTCGTGCTCATTTTCCTTCAAAGGCGTGCAATGGTTTTTCAAATCCAAAGAGCATGCTTGATTTCCAGTTCGGTTCTTCCAATGGGAAAGATACGAACTACCAATTTGGAGGGTGTAGTGGTGAAGTGGCTGGGTCTAGCGCAAGCCGAGGTGCATGCAAATCCAATACTTACCATGGGATGTTACACTGCTAGCATGAGGGTGAATGTAAGGGAAGTTTGGAGGGAGAAACTATTATTAGAGGTGCCGATTCGGATGGGGATGGAGGAAATGATCAAAGTGATTCAACGGTTGGTGGCCTCCAATTCTTAAATGGCTCCACAAGGAATGAAATTGGGGGGTTTACAACTCAACCAAACAATAGCATTCGGGAAAGACCAGTCTATGGAGTTGAGGCTGGAGATCGAATGGATTTGGAAGATGGAGGAGATGCTGATGCCTCATGTTGATGTTTGCTCCTCTCCAGCCCTTGTTTTAATGAATATTATAATTTGGAACTGTAGGGGTGCTTTAAAGCCCTCCTTTCAAAAGTATGTTCTAGAATTGGTGCAGAATCATGACCCTGCAATTTTAGTGGTGATGGAGACTCGGGTTGGAGGGGAGAGAGCAAGGGCGATTACTGATAATCTCCCTTTTGATGGAGTTATCCATACGGACACGATCGGTTACGCTAGTGGTTTGTGGGTTCTTTGGACGTCAGATAAGGTGGAGGTTTCTCCCTTAGCCAGTATAGAGCAGGAAATTCACATTTCGGTGAAGGTTCGTCCCTCAAACCTTAGTTGGTTATTTTCTGCTGTGTATGCTAGTCCTAGAAGTGCTGAAAGGCACATTTTATGGAATAACCTTATTAAAGCTGCAGATCTCCATAATATGCCCTGGGTGATAGCAGGGGATTTTAATGAACCTCTCTTGGAGGACGATAAGTTTGGGGGGAGAGCTGTTAGTGTTAGTCGGTCTTTGTTGTTTAAAGAATGTCTGGATTATTGTAATATGATTGATATTGGGTTTTTGGGTCCTCGTTTTACTAGGTCAAACAGAAGGGAAGTCCAGGCTTTGATCCAAGAAAGAATTGACAGATTTTTTGTCAATCCTAGCTGGTGTGTTATGTATCCTGATGCTAAAGTGGTTCATCTCACAAGATGCCACTCGGACCACTGCCCTGTTTTATTGGAGATGCAACCGAGGGAAGTAAATAGAAGGGAGAGGCCGTTTATGTTCCAAACGTGCTGGTTGTCTGACATTACCTTTCCTAAGGTTGTTTCCCAGGCTTGGAGAAATGTTCCCAGGCTTGGTGAGGCAATTGAGAATTTTACAAAGGAAGCCAAGGTCTGGAATAGAATGCATTTTGGGAACATTTTTGCTCGGAAAAAAAACATTATGGCTAGACTTAATGGCATTCAAAGAGCTATCGCTGTGAACCCTTCCAATTTTCTTTTAAATCTTGAAAATGATTTGTTAAAGGAGCTGGATAGTGTGTTGGCTCAAGAAGAGGAGTTATGGGCTTTAAAATCCCGAGTGAATTGGATGATCCAGGGAGATAGGAACACTACTTTCTATCATGTGTCCACCTTGGTTAGAAGGAAAAGAAATAAAATCTTGGCTATCAAAAATACCAGTGGGGAGTGGTTGAATGAGGAGGATGCTATGAAAGAGTTTTTCTGGAAAGGCTTTGCTGACATCTATACGACATCCCTTGTTTCTGCTTCGGCCTCATCCAGGTCTAATTGCCAATGGCAGCCAAGGCTTTCAGAGGCAGAAAATCAAAGTGTGAGTGGGATGGTCTCTGAAGAGGAGATTAAGGCAGCCATGTGGTCCTTAAAACCTTTCAAAGCCTTTCGCCCGGATGGGCTGCATGCAGGCTTTTTCCAAAGATTTTGGCTTGTGGTGGGGAATTCAGTGGTGGAGGAAATCAAGAAGGTTTTCACTGAAAAAAGAGTTCTGGATTATTTAAATAAGACCCACATTGCTTTAATTCCAAAAGTCCAAGGTCCGGAGACGTTGGGGAATTATAGGCCCATCAGTTTGTGTAATTCAGTGTACAAGGTGCTGTCTAAGATTATTGTGGCTAGGTTAAGACCTTACTTGGGGAATTTAATCTCCCCTTATCAAACGGCCTTTGTGCCAGGTAGGAAAGGTTCTGATAATGTTATTATAGCTCAAGAGATTATCCATTCTTTAAGCAAAAAGAAAGGGGGAGTTGGGTATATGGTGCTAAAGATAGATTTGGAGAAGGCGTATGATAAGATCGAATGGAGCTTTATTAGAGATATGCTCACTAGAGTCAACCTCCCAATGGACCTTAGGGATATTATCATGAGTTGTGTCTCCACGGTTTCAACTTCAATCTTATTTAATGGAGAGGCTCTTGACCCGATTTACCCTTCTAGGGGGATAAGGCAAGGGGATCCTTTGTTCCCGTATTTGTTTATTCTGTGCATAGACTACCTTGGGCAGTTGATTGAAGAGAAATGTCATGCAAAACTTTGGCAGCCAGTTAAGGCTTCCCAAAGTGGTCTTTCCTTCTCTCACCTTCTCTTTGCTGATGACATATTGTTGTTTGCCAAAGCAGATCGCATTAACTACACAGCGATTAGAGATGTGCTTGATGATTTTTGCAATCTCTCCGGTCAAACTCTTAGTGAAGATAAGTCGAGAGTTTACTTTTCTCCAAATGTTGACAAAGATACTAGGGAGTCGTTAAGTGATATTCTTGGATTTGCATCCACTCCGTCGCTTGGTAAATATTTGGGGTTTCCTTTGAAGCATGCTGGTAGGTCATCTCAGGCCTATAATTTTATCCTTGATAGAGTCAAGCAAAAGTTGTCAGGTTGGAAAGCAAACATGTTGTCTTTGGCTGGTTGATCGGTCCTCATTCAAGCCTCATCAGCTGCTATCCCTTCTTATGTTATGCAATGCTCTTATTTGCCTAGAAAAATTTTGGATGGGATAGATAGGGTCAATCGAAATTTCCTTTGGGTGTCTTCGGAGGAAAAAAAGAAACTGCATTGGGTTGGTTGGCAAAAGGTTACAAAACCAAAGGAGGAGGGGGGTCTTGGGTTGCAATCTGCCAGAGGGAGAAACCTTGCTCTCCTTGCGAATCTTAATTGGAGATTTCATACTGAAGGAGAAGCTTTATGGGCTCAAGTTTTAAGAAGAAAATACTGTGCTGGTAGAAGAATGCGTGCTGCTAATCCTCATAAGCTTCCTTGTTCTCCTATTTGGACAGCTATGAAAAAGGGGATGGACATTTTCAACAAGGGTAGTAGATGGCTGGTTGGTAGAGATAGCAATTTGAATGTGTGGCACAGTAATTGGTTGAGTAAGGGTACTCTCCGAAGTGCTATTCAGGGCCCTCTGCCTCAGGAAGTTAATCAGTTGGAAATCAAGGATTTTTTACGAGATACGGGCTGGGATTGGAATAGGCTATCTTTTGAGCTGCCTCCGGTGGTTAAGATGTTGATTCAAGCCACTCCTGTTGCGTTGACTAGTAGAGGAAGGGATAAACTTGCGTGGGCTGATTCTCCTCAAGGTTCTTTTAGTTTGAAAAGTGCCTATAAAATTGCTTTGGGGTATGAGGAGAATGCGGATTTCAGTGCTGGTTGGATTTGGAAAGCAAATACTCTCCCTAGAATTAAATCGTTTCTTTGGATGTGTGCCCATAACAGTATTGGGGTTAGGAGCTGTCTCATGAAGAGAAGTGTCTGTGAAGAAGATTTGTGCCCCATTTGTCAAGAGGAGCCAGAATCAGTTATTCACGCTCCTCGTGATTGTGCTTGGGTTAAGCTGGTGTAGGCTAAGATGGGGATTTCAGAAGCAAACTGGGTTTTTGGGACAGTGGATTGCTGGACTGGCTTCATTGGAATGGAAATCATATGGGCATGGGGATTGATACGTGTGTATCCATGAGGCTGCCGTGGAAAATTAGATTCCCTTTTACTGTTTGGAATATCTGGAAAAGCAGAAATAATTTTGTTTTTCAAAGGAAGAGGCTGAACCCGCAATTAGACTTGCTTATTTCAAATCAAGTTGCTGAGTACATGCACTGTATTATCTCTCCTAGAGTCCCAGTCCACAGAACCATTCGGAGAATTCGTTGGGAAAAGCCTCCGGTTGGGTGGATGAAGCTTAACACAGATGGCTCCCGCTTCCATCAGATTCGTTTCAAGCATTGTTATCGAGAAGCAAACTATTGTGCAGACAGCCTAGCTAGGATGAGCATCAGCCAAGAAGCTGATTTTGTTACCTTTGAGAGCTCGCTTGTGGATGCTCTAAAGGCTTATGAGGATGATTGTAATGGGTTTTATTTGTCCAGGCTGTGTCCTACTCCTTTTATGTTTTCTTAGTTGTTAATGAAATTGTCTTTTACCAAAAAAAAAAAAAAAAAGAAAAGATTTTAAGAGCATAAAGGACGTCGCCCCCCTATGTGATGCCTACTTAGTTCAAACCCTGACCAATTGACGAACCACAACATTCACAACTTAATGATGAGATCAAGATGGTGATTAAGTCACACTTGAAATGCAAAATACATTTTGGTGACAACATATAGTCTTCCCTATAGCAAAATTGGTTTCCAGAGATAGAACAAAGCAGCCATCTTCTAGGGCAATATGGGTTATTGAAGCCTGCATATTTCAGTGCCTACACATGGTGGCATAAGGATTAAACAAAAGATTAAGGAACAATATAGTGTGTAAGGAAGCTCTGATATAAAGGAAGGGAATGTTGAACAATAAATATAAAGACAAACACTTGATTCTGAAATGGTGATGATTGATGGTAAACTATTCTGTAGATATAGAAACTCAGTGTTTGAATGTTTTGGGATGGGCTTTGCATGTTTGCGTTGTGCCTTGCTATCAATATCTGGGTAACTTTGCATTGGATGCGGTGAAATTGTCTAAGATAGATGTAGTTCTGCAGTGTGGCCACTTGTTGATCAATCTTGTCTCAAAACCAAATATCCCTCGTCTTTACGTAACAGAATTCTCAGGCTTAAGATTCTTATAGTCATCAGGATTATCTTTGCTTCATTATGGGTGGTGTTTGTAGTTTTTTTATCGAATCCAAATTTTTTCAACTGGTGGTAGAGGAAGGGGGATAGTTTTTTTCTTTGAGGATTTTTGAGCGGAGGAGGTACTTCATGAAGTCAGTCTTCATGGGTAAGAATGTGGCACTTTGGCTGATGAAAAGTATAGAACAGATAGTCATTGGGATCAGCCTGAAGTATTTTTATCCGTTTAGGAAAGGTGATTTAGCCTACACCCTCCAACGGAGCTCCAATTCTTTTGGCTTGTTCCTACTGTTGACTGAACTTAAAGTTGGCGGGTCTAGGAGGTCCATTATTATTCCAGTAGGTAGAGCAAAGAATGGATGGAGGGTTTTTGGGTTAGAGTTAAGGAAGATGTTGGAACCTGAAAACTATGTGAACGATGGGACTGGGCAGCCGAAATTTGTGGCTCAGTTTCATAAGGTTAACTCAAGGGTTCAACCCTTTAAATCCTTTGCAGATACGGTGCGTGGGCTTGAGGTGCAGGTCAGGGGCAAAAACCAGTTAGTGAAGCAAAACCTAGGAATTAAACAAAAAATGTTGAGCGAAACGCCGGAGTGCTTACCAGGTCCGACGACCGTAGAAGGTAGAGTTGTGGGTGCCAGGCGCAGTACAGAGGGGTTGAATATTGGAATGACGAATCTAGTAGGAAATAAAAGGAGATCTCCATTGCATTTCAAATTAAATTGGATTGAACATGCTTTTGGAAAAAAAAGTGAACTGGGGAATTCTGACTGGGCAGGTAAAAGCTTGACTAAAGAAGTGAATGGGGAAGGAAAAAGGAGGGTGGCGTGGAATAAAGGTGGTCTAAAGAGTTCCTTATGGGTATCAAGAGATCAAAGGGAGCATGTGTCTAGAGGTTCATGGGTTCACAATTTCCCTGGGGTTGGTTCTGTCCAAGATGGTCCTCTAGTGGGCCTTCCAGTGATTTCTTTTCCAGAGCCCACTGGCCCAAGTTGGATAGAAGTGGGTGAAAGCCCAACTATGGGGGACCCGAGATCTTTAAGTTTGGAAGCCCACGCTTTGGTGTTGTCTAAAAAGCCTCACGAAGCTTCGGTTGCTTAGGACATCGCTGAGGAGTCACCGGCGCCACCAGAGAAGGTCGGCATGGCGCGACAACAAGCTCCGATGATGACGGTGACGAGCTCAGCGACCCAGATCGTGACGAGTGGTTGTCCGGTGAAGGAATCGGTGATGGAAGGAGGTCCTCCTCCCGATGGGTTTCACAACGGGGCTTCACCCGCGACACCGAATAGGGCTGTTTCAGCTCCTTTCCACACCACAAGGACAAATTTGGTGTCTGCTCCTCTAACCAAGCATTTGGGTTGCCATACGGAGAAGTTGGCAGAGGATGAGAGCCTTTTTTCTGGTGGGCTTTGCATCGTTGAGTCTCCGTTCACACTGAGTAAGGTAGTAATAGAGGGTGACAGGGCTTTAAAAGGCCTTGAGCTATCCAATTACGTTTTGAGTCCTCCGAGAGTTGGGATTGAGGAATAGGGTGCTCCAGGTGGAGAGGAGGGTGATCGAGTTGAGGGTGCAAGTGTTATTCAGAGGACAGACACCTCCCATGAGGCTAACCAGTCAGTGTTGGCTTTGACTGAGGTTAAAACAGCTGTAGTAGTTGAGTTCCTGGGTGAGGTGGTGAGTTCTTCCCCTTTGATGTCTATTAAACCTATGGGGGTGGTTGTGACGGCTGAACTGAATGGTAAAACTGAGGTGAGGAGGTTTGATAATACTTCGAAGGTGTCTAATTGGGTGAAACATAGACTCCCAGGTTTTAGTAAGATGATAGGGCTTTCTTTGGTTCGGCATGAGAAAAGATGTATTATGCTATTACAAAGACTTGAGATGGAGATTGAGGCAGACAAGCTAGTGCATAGGAAAGATGCCGCCCACCGAAAAACTGTCTCCAAGGACAAAGGGAAGAGGGAGTTGAGGAAGTTGATTTCCTCGGTTAATTATGATGGGAGATAGTTTTCTTTTCTTTGACTGCTTAATTGAGGTGTAGTAGGGAGTTTACAGTTTCAATAAAGTTAAGAATGGTGTCATGGAATGTTCGAGGTTTGAATGATCCGCGGAAACGTTTGGTAGTTAGAAATTTATTACGGGAATGGAATTGTGATGTAGTTTGCCTTCAAGAAACTAAACTTGCAAGCTTAGATAGACAGTTGATTTGTAGCTTGTGGAGTTGCCCCTATGTAGACTGGGTAGCCTTGGATGTGGATCAGACAGCTGGTGGGGTTTTGATGATATGGGATAGGAGGGTTTTAGAAAAGTTGGAGGTAATGGTGGGTCTTTTTTCCGTATCAGTTCGGTGGCAGGGTTTGGGGGATGGTTTTATTTAGGCATGTTCTGGGGTTTATGGCCCGAATTATAATATCTTGAGGGGGCAAATGTAGGATGAGCTTATTGGAATTTAGCAACTTTGGGAAGTTCCATGGTGTTTCATAGGGGATTTCAACATTGTTCGGTTCCCAAGTGAACGGTTAGAGGGATCACGACTTACCCCGTCTATGGAGAATTTTTTTGAGTTCATTGAAGAGCATAGCTTGATAGATTTGCCTTTGGAAGGAGGGAGTTATACTTAGTCAAGTGGTTCAGATTAGCCCTCAATGTCTAGGATAGATAGGGCTCTAGTTTCTCATGATTAGGAGGACTACTATCCGGATGTGACCCAACAGGTTTTACCTCATCCTATTTCAGACCACTTCCCTATATTAGTGGAGGCAAGAGGGATTTTAAGGGGGAAAAGCCCTTTTAGGTTCGAGAACATGTAGCTAAAGTCAGATGGGTTCAAAGATATGGTTCATTCTTGGTGGAATCGATATTCTTTCTCAGGTACCCCTAGTTTTGTACTTGCTAAGAAGCTGAAGGCATTGAAGGAAGATATTATTCAGTGGAACCAGAGTGAGTTTGGAAATGAAGAGCGTCAGAAAAAAGAATTGTTGGAGGCTTTAAAATTTTTGGATGTTAAGGAAGGGGAGCACGGCCTTTCTAAAGTGGAGTTAGGTGAAAGGGCGGTGTTGAGATCTTAGATACAGAACCTTCTCTCTTTGGAAGAAGTCTTGTGGAGACAGAAATCGAGGATGCTTTGCATCAAGGAAGGAGACAACAATACCAAATTTTTTCACAAGATGGCCAATTCTCGAAGAAGGCATAACCATATTAGTATGTTGGAGGTGAATGGGGTTATCTATGAGGACGAATCCGAGATGGCAGACCAAGCTGTACAGTTTTATAAAAAATTGGACAAGGAGACAGAGGAGTGGAGGCCTATTGTGGAAGGTTTGGAGTTTGATTAAATAAAGGGGTTGGAGAGGGACTGGCTTGAATGGAGGTTCGAACAGGAGGAGGTTCTTTGAGTTGTCAAAGAGATGGAAGGAGATAAAGCTCCAGGTCCTGATGGTTTCTCTTTGGCTTTCTATCACCATTGTTAGGGAGTTGTGGAAAGAGATGCCTTAGCCATGTTTGAAGAGTTTTATCAACACATTAAGTTTGAAAAACCTCTTAATGTAACTTTCATAGCCTTAATCCCTAAGAAGAATGGTGCTTTCAATATTCGAGATTTTAGACCTATTAGTTTGGTGGAGAGTGTTTATAAGATTTTGGCTAAGGTGTTGGCAAATCGCCTCAAAGAGGTTTTGGATCAACTGATATCTGAGTTTCAAAACAGTTTTGTGGGTGGTAGACAGATTCTTGATTCAGTTCTCATTGCTAATGAGTGTGTTGATAGTAAGGTGAAGAGTAAGATTCCGGGGGTGATTTGTAAATTAGATATTGAGAAAGCTTATGATCATGTGAACTGGGAGGCTCTTCTTGATTTGTTGAAGAAAATGGGATTTAGGGTGAGGTGGTGTAGGTGGATCCGCACATGCATATCTACAGTATAATTCTTTGTCTTGTTTAATGGGTCTTTAGCTGATTTTTTTGGGAGCTCAAGGGGCTTGAGACAAAGGGACCTGCTATCCCCCATGTTGTTTCTGATTATGATGGAGGTCTTCAGTAAGATGTTGAAAAGAGCTGAAGGGGCTGGTTTGTTTCAAGGCATTAGGGCCGATGGTAGACGGGGGGGAGGGGTTTGTGTCTCGCATCTTTTGTTCGCAGATGATACGATTCTGTTTTGCGATGCTGATGAGGAGTAGATTCTACATGTTCGAATGCTTCTTTGTTTCCAAGCAGTGACAGGTTTAAAGGTTAATGCGCTAAAGAGTGAGATGGTTCCCATTAGGGAGGTTCCTAATGTCCATGCCCTGGAAGAGATCTTGGGATGCTGGATTGGGTCTTTGCCTATGCCCTATCTTGGTATGCCATTGGAGGCATCCTACAAGTCCCCTACTGTTTGGAATCCTATCTTGTAGAAAATTGGGCGTAAGTTGGCCAGTTGGAAGAAGTTGTATTTGTCAAAAGGTGGAAGACTAACGTTGCTTAAAAGCATTTTATCTAGTCTACCCACTTACTTTTTGTCTCTTTTTACCATCCCTACGCATGTGGCTAATAAAATTGAGAGGTTGCAAATGGATTTCTTGTGGGGGGACTCCAAGTTTCATTTGGTGGGTTGGGACAAGATGTATGCATCTTTGAAAAATGGTGGGTTAGGAGTAAGGAAATTAATTACTTTTAATAAAGCTTTACTAGGGAAGTGGTTATGGTGGTTTGGGATTGAGGAGACAAGGCTTTGGAGAAGGGTTGTAGCTCTCAAGTTTGGGGAAGAATGGGGGGGATGGACGTCCAAGCTAGGTAGAGGGGTGCACGGGTGTGGCTTGTGGAGAAGTATTCGCTTTAGGGGTGGGGGATAGAGCAAAGCTCTGGACAGATCAATGGTATGGGAATTCTCCACTTCTTTTGACTTTTCCGAGGGTCTATGGGATTGCATCCAATAAAGAGGCATCGGTGGCCTCTTTTCTTGAGCGGTTAGGATTAGAGGAGCAGAGAAGCTGGGATGTTCATTTTATTAGGAGACCAAATGATTGGGAAATGGGTGGTGTGGATGATTTTTTCCGTACCTTGGGCTCAAATTTACCTCCTATTGAGAACGGAGATCATATACGATGGAAGTTGACAAAGAATGGGGACTTTGATATTCGTTCGTTTTACTATAAGTTGAGAAGCCCCTTGCCCATTATTTTTCCTTGGAAAGGTGTTTGGAACGTTAAGGCTCCTCGGCTTGTTTCCTTCTTTGTGTGAACTGCTGTATGGGATAGGATCCTTACAGGTGATATTTTGAGGGGCAGAGGGTTGGTTCTTGTCGACTGGTGTATTATGTGCCGTTGTAGTAGGGAGACGATGGATCATTTGTTACTTCATTGTGGAAAGGCTTATTGGCTGTGGAGTTTGGTGTTTAAATCTTTTGGGTTTTCTTGGGTCTTGCCAAGATCGGTTGCGGATACTCTATTCGGTTAGTGGAATTGGCCTAGGAAGCATGTGTCTAGCATTTGGAATTTAGTTCCATTATGCTTGATGTGGTGTCTTTGGAAGGAGCAAAATAGTAGGACGTTTGAGGACCACTGTACCATTGAGCTATTAAGGAACAACGATAGATTAGAAGCGTGATGATGGTACAAAGTAATGCTCCCATTGGACCTGATAATAGCATAATACAGTGCTAAGACTGTGAATGTTATGTGAACTAAAACTCTACAGCATTCTGTTATGTTGGAAAAGAAAAAGGAAAATGGAAAAAAAAAGAAATTGAAGTACCTGAACCTGTTTTGCACATTAATGCATTTCAGTTCTTTCCCCATTTGCATAACAACCACGGAATAACCTACAAGCACATCATTTTATATTTGGTTCCTTAAAAAAATAAAAATGGTTTACTAGAAAAGAAGAGAAAGAGATCAGGTTTAGACGGAATTACCTCATTATTTCTGTATAATTGGAATAAAGGCAATGTTGGGTTTCTGTGATTGGGGATGCTGAAAATTCAGCGTCTTCTTTGTTTATTTCTGTATCATCTCTTGATTATCGTTTATTTGGGAAAGTGAAAAGAGGAATAAAGAAATTAGGTTTGATTATGAATATATATAATTTGTTCGTTCAAAGGAGAGAATATGAGAAGAGGATTCGAGGTATTAGAAAACTTACATGCTTATCTTTGGAATGTGGGCAATCTTCAACCACTCTTCCCCGCTTCCCTTTGCACATCTTTCCTTTAACTTGGAGCAATTCCAAATATGTAGTTCTTCTAATTTGATGAGGCGTGTTGTGGTTGTGGGCAAATACATCAGGTTATTGCAATTCCAAATTATGAGTTTTTTAAGGGAAGAAAGCTTGCGCAACCACTCATGTAAAGTTTCTATTCCATCAAAGCCACGTATACTCAGAGTTTCAAGGGAAGTGAAATGTTGAATTTTGCCCGGGAGAGAATTGAGTTTAGCCCACCCTACCAAGTGTAGATATTCGAGCGTCGTATGAGAGTGTTGGATGAAATTGAGACTGGGAAAAACATCCAGCTCCTCACAATACCCACCAATATACAATCTCTTCAAGCATTTTAATGACTTCTCTGGCAGACGCGTGATTTTGCTGCAATCTTGAATTTGTAAACTTGTAAGAAAGCACAACTCTCCTAGATCTGGAATTGATTTGAGATTATCACACCAGAAGATCCCTAATTGGGCAAGAAAATGGAATTCTTGTATATCTAGAACTTCAAAACCGCACCGTGATATACTCAAGCAGCGTAGACCTTGTATACGGGGAAATGAGGGGTTGCGAGGTGTCCGGAATATAACTTAGTTCCTCACAATATTTTATCTCGAGTGATTGGAGAGAGCTACAGAAAAGTTGCTCCGGCACAAAAGCAAGTCCTTTAATATTTTCAATAAAGGCGGACTTAAGTGTGGTAAGATTGCTGCTAATCCTTTCCAAAGCCGTGTTGTAGACGTCTTCAATATCTAATTTCTATAGAAACGGAAAATGACATGGGGCACTCCTCAGTTGATAACACATTTGAATGGTCAACTCCTCAAGGCAAGGAAACACTACACGTGCTGATGTCACCTCCTCTGGTGCATCCTTCCACTCAACTAGGTTGTTCATACTTCTAATTGTAAGTGTTTTTAATGATGGGAACAATACATTACTGCACATGCCGTAAAACTCAACTCCAATACATGTCACGTCATCCATTTTCATTATTTCTAGAGCCTTAAGGCAGGGTAGATGCCCGAGGGTGGGAACTTGTTCACATTTGTTGCACCATCCTAAATTTATCTAGATCAAATTGTCAAAAAGCGACATCCATGATGGGAATTTCTTTCCACCAAAACCAGAAATTTTTATGGATTTCAAATTTTGATGAGGACGGAGGCCTTCCAACACTTCTTCGTGGTTGACTTCTCTATTTGGACCATCACTCCAGTAAAATCTTAATCGGTTTATTTTCGCCTTTATTGCTAAATTTGCACTTTTAGCTTCTTCTTGATCTCTCACATTCTCTAGATTCCAAATGTCTAATTCTCCACTAAGTTGATTCAAGCACCCCAATTCCTTGATCTGCTCACCTGCATCTTGACCCACTATGAAAAATGATAATGTTTGTAGACAATTCAAATTCCCCATATCTTTCGGTGATCGCTTCATTTTGTTAATACAATCAATATAAATATGCCTCAAGTTATCCAATTTTTTTAGATCTTTTGGAAGCTCTTTGAGATTATGGCAATTTTCAAGTCTTAAAGTTTGCAAATTGTAGAGCTTGGTGATGGAGTTTGGTAATGCTTTGATCTTAGTCATTGTGATGTGGAGTAGTCTCAAGTGTACCAAGCAACCAATTGAATCTGATAACTCATATATTTGATACCCAGATAATTTTAGAACACGCAAGCTTTTAAAATTTGATAATATGTTTCCATACATACCATTTTCTAAAACAAGTGTGCGCACATGATCTTTTGAAAATGGAATTCTTGGTATCATTTTCCCATCTGATTGGATTAACAAACGTCGTACATAATTGATATCATCCACTAAAATTGAGAGGGCAAGATCATGTACCAAATCATGCATCTTACAACTCGTAATATTATCATATACATCCTTTTCCACATCTTGGAATAAGGAATTTGTTAACAAAATATCAAAATACTTGTTACCAATATCCTCCATCACCAAACTACTCACTTGAGATGGTTAAAGGAACCCTTCGGCCATCCAACACTGAATTAATTCCTCCTTGTTAATCTTATAATCTTTAGGAAAAATTGAACAATATGCAAAGCATTGTTTAAGATATGGTGATGGAAGATGATCGAAGCTCAATTTTAATATTGATAGCCTTTCATTGCTACGATGTTAGGAATTCCAAATTTCATTGTCTTGAATTGCTAACCATTTACTTCTCTCAATTTGACGACACATCATCCCTCCTAGGACTTTTGCAGCTAATGGGACCCCTCCACATTTTTTGGGAATAACCCTTCCAATAGCCTCCAAATCTGGAGTTAGTGGAACTCCTTCATTAGGAGATACTTTTTTCTTGATTATGGACAAACATTCATCATTTGAAAGTTTTTCCAAGCGACATTGGGAAAGTGCCCCCATGATTGCTACAACATTGTCATTACGGGTTGTTACAATAATGTTATTTCCAATATTTGAAGTAATTCCCAACAAACAACTTATTAAAGTATCCCATTTACGTGACTCTTCATTCCATACATCATCAAGGACTAGAAGATATCTTCCTCCCTCCAACTCTTTTTGAAGTTTTTCAAGTATTACATTGTCTGCTACTAATGGACTTGAATTATGTGTAAGTGATTCTAGAATGCCTCTTAAAATCTTTTTTTCATCAAAATCATTGGAGCCACATACCCATATTTTCTTATTGAAATGACTCTTTAATGACATCTGTATGTTTCGGCATAGCAAAAGTGTGATGTCAATGACATTTGTGTGCTTAGGCATAGCAAAATTGAAATGTCAAAATATCAATGGGTATTTCTTTTCTTCCTCATAAACCCATGTATGATATACTTAAAAAGAAAATATGCAAAGAAATAAAAAGCAAAAAGATTAAAAATGCTTTAAAAATGGTTGCAAGCGTGTATTCTAGGAGATGTGGGAGTTATAGGATGTACCTCAAAGGTGATAGTCCCCATCAAACAGTTATGATTGTGTGTGAGTTAAAGTTATTTTCTCATATCTCAGATCGTCATAACATGTATACACATATGCAATCTTGCGATGTTTTTCACACACAACACGCAATATTCTTTGCTACTTTTGATACATGTGCAGGTACAATGTGATTTGGCCATCACAAAGGTTTACATGTGCTTTTGTATGCTCACTAAACTGTCATGACTTATTTTTGACATATAAAATTGGTTAGACTTGTTTAGTGTGTGTGTGTGTTTTTGGGTGATCCATGTGCTTAAATTTTCATTAAGAGATGATTTTTGAGAGATTTATATGTTGGTTGGATCATGGTTGAGGTGCATGTCTTGATTGCATTCATGTCTGTGTTTTTCAATTCTCGAAAAACTGCATTTCAAAGCTGGCTCGACACCTTCTCGATACCTCCTCGATACCTGGTCAGCTGTCGAGCCTCCAAAGCTTTTTCTTATCGCAATCTCGATACCTCCTCGACACCTGGTGGATCGATCGAGAACTCTCTGTCTGGTCGATACCTTCTCGACACCTCTTCGATCGATCGAGCTTCTGATGTTGGTTGAGCTGTTTGGTACCTCGATACCTCCTCGATACCTCAGCTGTTGAAGGCAAAACTTCTCGACACCTTCCTCGACAGCATCTCGATACCTCTCGACACCTCTGCTGTCGAGATTTACTGGAGATCCTATAAATGCTTCTGTCGCGATTTTCAGCCTTTCTTGCTTCAAATCAAGTGGTATGATCTTCTTTTCCATTCCATTGCATGCATTTCATTTTTTTGTTTTGCATTTTTTTTCTTTGTGTCCATAGTATCTTGTTTTTCTTTTCTTGTAGGTCTATGGTTCCTTGTTCTCCTCGTTCCCTCTTTGTCAATTTTCTGTCTGTCTCTTGTCATGTCTTTTGGCATCTTTTGCCCTTTGACAATCGTGTCAAAAAGGGGGAGAAATTTGAGAATTGAATGTCATTCCTCAGGGGGAGTAATAGATTTAGGGGGAGAACTTCATGTTAAAAGGAAGAAAGTTTTTGATGTAACTAACTGAGGGGGAGAGTTAGTTTGATACACTTTGATATTGATATATATTTTGTGTTGTGTATCTCTTGGTTTTGTAACCATTTACATACATCATGTGTTGCTTCTATATTTGATGATGATGTATGTGTTTCACTCTTTATCTCACATGTGTTGGTTCTTTTCTCTCTCTATACACATGTTTCTTGTTTATTTAACTTGTCATCATTTTCCACATGGTACCGTGATGTGTTTTGTTTAGTGCCTTTCAGGAAAGACAAGTTAAAGCCAAGTCAAGTTTCCGAACCTTCTTCTTGCAGCAACTTCCAAGGTTCAGATCTTTTAGACTAGGCTTATTTATTCTGTAATCTTGAGTAGAATGTATTCTAGGACATTCAATGTACTCTTGTGGTTTTGTCACGGATTGCCAAAGGGGGAGATTGTTAGGACATATGTGTTCACATGTTAAGAACATATGTCATACTTTATGTAAATTGGCTAATCCGTTGACAAAACGCACTCTACTTGTAATTGGGTAGTTCTAGGTGTATTTAATACTTCAAGAAACTATGTTTCAAGATCAAGTGTTGAAGTCATCAAGTCTGTCCAAGAAAAAGCAAGTTGAAGTGCAGAATTTTTAAAGCTCGACACCTTCTCGATAGCTACCTCGACACCTGCTATCTGTCGAGATTTAAAATTTCAGATTTCCAATCTGATTTTCTTGGGATCCGTGAATGTGTTTTTGGGCCTTCTTTTCTTCTAACCCTAAACACATTTAAGGAGTGTTTTAAGAGCCAGCAATGTTTTATTCTAAAAGGTTATTTATTTATGGGTTTGTATAATCCTTATTGGACAAGGAAAAGCCCAAGGTTTGTGTAAACCTATTTGGAATAGGAGAGCCCATTAAGCTCCTATTTAAAGGAGGTGGAAAAAGAAAAACCTAACCCTAGAGAGCTTCATAAGGTTTTCTTTTTGAAACCCTAGCCTCCTCCTACAGAAAAAAGAGTTCTTGCTGCGTTTCTTGTACGCCTTTGGGTTTTGTAACCAAGCAAAGTCTCTTGCACCAACATTGAAGATCTTATTGGTGTTTCTATGTGAAGCTGCTGCAAATCAACTACAACAATCAAAGGGTTGCTGTGGAGTTAGTCACGTACTTGGATTCGTGCAAAGGAGTAAGCCGCGTACTGGGATCCGCGCATCAAATTGGTTAGTCACGTACTTGGGAGCCGTGCATCAAAAGGGGGAACTGTCGCTACAGATCAAGTCCAATTGGGTATTGGGGTAAGGGTTCAACTGTAGGTTGGTAAGGTACTTGGGATTCCTTATTTGTAACTGCTTGATTTGATAATAGTGGAGTTTCGGGAGTGGTGACCTGAAAATCACCCGGTGGGGTTTTTGCCGTTAGGGTTTTCCCCATTCGTGAACAAATCACCGTGTTATTTATTTTCCGCTGCATATTTTGTTATTCGGTGATTTGTTTGTGCTGCCACGTATTTGCATGTTAAATTGATTAATTAATAACTTGACTTAATTAATTAATTAGTTTAAAATCACAAGGGGTCATTCAGTTTGTGGCCTATCAATTACTAAAAGCTGAAGCATAGCGTTTAACAACAACGTTGAAGCCTTTCAAGTTTTAGGGTTTTTTTTTTTAATATTTACACTTCTCCAACCTTTCTCTCTCTTTTACCATTTCATCTCCCCACTACTTCTTCAATCTTTCTCCCTCTCTTACCTTTTCATCTCTCCACTATCCTCTACATTAATACCATTCTTCCTCTTTCCCTTCATCTTCCTTTAGTTTTGTCTCTTCTTATTCACACCCTCTTACTATAAATTTGTCACTCTCTCTTCTATTCTTTGCATAGTTTTTCCTCACAAAAAAAAAAAAAAATGGTTCTCTCTCTCTCTCTAAATTTTTTGGTGGATTTTTATTTTATTTTTCTTGCATCTCTATTTTAGGTTGATAATTTTTTATATTCTTTAAAAGTCTATTTTGGGTTAATGCAATTTATTTTTGTCTTTTAAATTTTTTTTTTTTCTGTTTGATTGTTAAATGTTATCTTATTGCATTCTAAAGAATTAAATATATCATATAAAAATATAATATTATTCTCTTACATAGCATGATTAGGATAATTTGGTATTTATTCTGTTACATAGCATGATTTTTTATAGTGCTCAATTTAGATGTTGAACTATGAGACTTTACTAATTTTTGTTTATTTTCTAATCTTTTGTGGTGGACAAAGTACTCTTAATAGTTGTATTAGAAGTACTTTATAATGCCATTCATTTAAAGAAAAACAAAGGTTAGCCAAACGAAAATAATCGGATAGGTGACAAATTTTAACTTTTGCAATTTTATTTTAATTATTATTATTTTATAACAATGCATGTATAGAAATTTAATTCTTAGATTTTGCTAATAATTGTTTATTTGATAATATGTTTTGGGTGGTCGAAATTATAATTTCTACAAAGAAAATAACCTTAATAGATTATCAAAAACAAAATTTTATCCTAATATTGGTTCAGTTAATCATTGTTAAGTTTTATTATTTTTTTTTAGTTTACATTTTTTTGGTGTTTTGGATTGTTCCTATATTATATTTATGATTGTTCCTATAATAAATAAAAATATAATTACGAAATACATTACTCATTATTAGATTAGTTTAAATTGTAAAAAAAAAAAATTAATAAAACCATCATAAAAATAATTATCAAGCGCAACGCGCGGATTCGCAGCTAGTAAATATATAATACCGAGATAGCTGGCCACCATTTGTATTGTGAACTGCGCATTAACGTTATTATCGCACCATCTACTTGTGCAATAGAAAACTCATCAACTTGCACAAGTTTAAAGTAATTTAGTCTGTTCGTCACTTCTACCAAGATGGAGGCTTATGGAATGGGGACACAAACCATGTGATGGAACTAGCACATCATCATTAAATATTTGTCTAAGGGGCCAATGCTGTATGTATATATGTTTTGATAAACTCATATTCAGTCAACAAAAATTAATATGGTATACAAAAATATAGCTGGCACCATGTGCGCAACAATAACTATGATGAATAAATCAATGGTATCTTTTTTATTTATGTAATGGTCCTGGGAGATACTGAGCTGAGGGAAGCCTTCCTGTGATTTCAAACACCAGTTTTTAGCGTTTTTAGTGTTGTTCCAAAAAAAAAAAAAAAAAGCGTTTGGTAGGAGTGTTTTTTTTAGAGTGTTTGAGTTACGTTGCTCATTTTAAAATGTTTAAATACAAATTTAGAAGCCAATGGGAGCTTGGCTCAGCTGGGTATGGTTTGTTCGCTCTGCCTAACATGCTCAGGTTTGATTCCCGCTACCAGTAGGAGTCTGTTGGTGGGCATCACATCGCTAAGTTTGTGTGCTCTGCCCGGGAGCGTAATATAACCATAAAATCCCCCATTTTTTTTTTCTCAAAAAAAAAAAATACAAATTTAGAAAACTCCTTTTACCGGTTTTTAGTTTCAAACAACATTGTTCAATGATATTTTTGTAAATATATTGAAAACCATAGGACTCACTTGATTAGACAACACATAAAACTTCATTCTTCAACACACATACGCAACAAGTCTAAATCTTCTATCCCACTTTTTCTGCTCCATTATATACTTCACAAATACAAACATGCCACATGTTCATCTATTTTATTAAATGCTAAATTTATGCCTTCTATTATTTCAATTACCTAAATATGATGGGTTATTTATTTATTTATTTTAGGTAATTGAAATAATAGAAAGCATAAATTTAGCATTTAATAAAATAGATGGACATGTGACATATTTTTATTTGTGGAGTATATAGTGGAGCAACACTGAAGATGTTTTTTTTTTTTTTTTTTTTTTTTTTTTTTTTTTGAGAAACCTGCTTCTATATTGAATAACTGAAATCAGCCAAAATCGGCTAAAAGTACATCAATGGCTTGTGGTGGAACATCCTCCATCCACACAGAAAAACCATCAATAAGTCTCGCATGTTTTGCTAAAAAGTGAGCAACAGAGTTACCTGACCTACGAGTGTGCGAAAAGGAAACACAACTACAAAAAGGTAAATAATGCTTAATAGAAGAAATTAAATGGCCAAAAGATGAGAAAGACTCCTCTTCCTTACTTAAGGCAGAGATAACCACCTCTGAATCTCCCTCGACGATAAAAGAGGGTAGATTGAGGTCCATAGCCAAAGTGATGGCTCGAACTGCTACTAAGGCTTCAACTTCATCTGATGAGGATGGGAGTTTGATTTTCTTTGCCAAGGAAGCAAACACCTTTCCTTGAGAGTCTCGGATTACAACTCCCACCCCTACTTCCTCCGTATTGGCAAAAACTGCACCGTCGAAATTAACCTTCAGAAGTTGCGGAGGAGGGGGCTCCCACTTGATTCTTGAGCTCTGGTTCGGAGATAATTTTAACTGAGCTACTGGTTGCACCTGAGTAAATTCGTGGAGCATTTGTTTTGCTGAAGAAAGGACCTGAGATAGCGGAAAGGCCTTGCTGCTAGTTCGAAGTAGATTGCGCCGAGACCATATTGTCCATGCAATTACCGCGAACAGTTCTGGGTTCCTTCCGTTCTCCAAGATGAAGTGAGTGAGCTCGTAGAAGTTAGAAAACTTCTTTGACCTGCAAAACAGCCATAAAGAGTCAGCTTCCCATATAGCCGAGAGTACAGGACAGTCCCATAAAGCATGGTAACCATCTTCGGCCTCCAAGTTGCACTGGCAGCACATGTCTTCATCAATGACTTTTCTGCTGACCAAATTCTTCTTCACCGGTAAGGCTTCCTTGCACGCCCTCCAAAGGAAATTCTTCACCTTATTCGGTATTGAGAGGTCCTATATTTGACGCCAAACGTTAGAGGTTGCAGCTGGAGATTGAGAAGATGGCTGAGGACCATCTTTTTCTTGGACAAGAAAACGGTAACCGGACTTCACAGTATATACCCCATTAGAGACATGAGGCCAGATGAGTTTGTCCTCGACATTGGTAGGACTAAGTGGGATTTTCAATATCAATTCAGCCTCCAAAGGAGCAAAGAAACCAGCTACAACGTTTCTATCCCAGCTCCTATTCAATGGGTTGATGAGACAATCCACTGTAGCATCTTGAAACCCCTCTAGGACTGGAGATAAAATTCTTGGGTGCTCCAGACTAGGCAGCCAAGGGTATTCCCATATTTTGATAGACTCTCCATTGCCCACTCTCCAACGGGCCCCTCTCCATAATACCTCCCTACCCTTGAGTAAACTCTTCCACGCATAGGACCCACTAGGATTATCTGGGGCTTCCATAAATGAACACTCTGGGAAAAATTTGCTCTTAAAGACTTTGTGAAGAAGCGAGTCTTTATTATGTAGAAGACGCCAAGCTTGTTTGGCTAACAGAGCATCATTGAATAGAGCCAAATCTTTAAAACCCATACCACCGTCAGACTTCGATTTAGTGAGAGTCTCCCATTTTACCCAGTGAATTTTACGCCGATCTCCTCGTTGACCCCACCAAAATTTTCGAATAAGACTCTCCAATTCATTACAGAGCCCTAAAGGGAGTTTGAAGCAACTCATAGTGTAGGTGGGAATTGCTTGTACAACTGCTTTAATCAAGATCTCCCTCCCAGCCTGAGATAACAATTTTTCCTCCCACCCCTGTAGTTTCCTCCAAACCTTTTCCTTGATAAAATCAAAACTGGCTTTCTTCCTCCTCCCCACAAAGGATGGTAACCCAAGATACTTCTCATACTGTTTGATCTCTGGAACCCCCAAAGCTTGTTTGATATGCTCCTTTTTTTCCTCAGAGGTGAGTTTACTAAAGAAGATGGTAGTTTTACTCCTGTTTATTTGTTGTCCGGAGCATTTCCCATACACGTCTAGGATCTCCAAAATATTTCTGCATTCCTGTTCTGTGGCCCTACAAAAAAGAAGACTATCATCTGCAAAAAGAAGATGAGTTAGTCTCGGGCTATTTCGGCATAAAGCAAACCCCTTAATGTCTCCACGGATTGCAGCTTGGGATATTAGACCATTCAACCCCTCAGTACACAACAAGAAGAGGAAGGGTGACAGTGGGTCACCTTGTCGGATACCTCGGGTAGGAACCACCATGCCTTTAGGTTCCCCATTTATCAGGATGGAATAAGATACAGAAGTAATACAAGTCATCATCAATTGGACCCATCTTTCAGCAAACCCCATTTTCCTCATCACTGCTTCTAAATAGACCCACTCCACCCTATCGTAGGCTTTACTCATGTCCAATTTAATGGCCATATAATCATCTTTCCCTGTGTGTCTCTGCATACTGTGTAAGGACTCAAAAGCTACCAAAATATTATCGGATATAAGACGGCTCTTTGTGAAAGCACTTTGATATTCAGTAATAATATTTGGTAGGATTTTTTTTAGCCTATTTGCTAAAACCTTTGAAAAAATTTTATACAACACATTGCACAGGCTAATAGGCCGAAATTCAGACACAAATTCCGGTTTTTTAACCTTAGGAATGAGAGTAATAAAAGTATGATTAAGGTTAGCAGGCAAAGATGCAGAGTTTAAAAAGTGCAGTATAGAAGAGGTGACATCCGCACCTAATAAATCCCAATAATTTTGGTAAAAGATAGGGGGCATACCATCCGGACCGGGAGCTTTTAGGGGGGCCATTTGCTTTATTGCATCATGTACTTCTGAAGCTTCAAAATCAGCCATCAGCTTTGCATTCATCTCATCATTTATAATGGGATTTATATACTGTGTAGTACTTTCTAAATTGGTGGGGTTGGCCGAATGGAATAAATCTTGGTAATAGGACACAATTGTCTCAGCCATTTCATCTTGGCCTTGGCACCACGTGCCATCAACTTTCTTCAGAGAATGGATGGTATTTCGTCGAAGTCTTTGAGTAGCTCTTGCATGGAAGTACTTCGAATTCCTATCACCATATTTAGCCCATTGAACCTTTGACCTTTGCAGCCACATCCTAGCCTCCTTATCCATGAGATTATTGAGTTCAAGCATCAATTCCTTAACTCGAAAATTCTGCCCAGACCTCATGGCTTCCTTTTCAGCTTTTACAATCTCTTTTTTCTTTAGTTCCAGCTCTCTCCTTATACTGCCAAAACTCTTCATGCTCCACTTCTTCAATTCAACACCACATCTCTCAATCTTCTTTATAACTCTACTACCCGGATCAGCTGAATCTTGCACTGCCCATACTGCTTGAATAGTGTCAGTACACCCTTTTTCCGTCAGCCACATCTCTTCAAACCTGAAGGGTTTGGCTGCATTTGATAAAATCAATTCCTTAGGCACTACCCAAAGTGGACAATGATCCGAAGAAAAAGATGGTAAATGGTGGATGATGGTTCCAGCAAATCTAAGTAGCCATTCCCTATTAGCCATACCTCGATCCAAACGCTCCCAAACCGAATGGCCATCATTAAAGTGCTTCTTCCAAGTAAATTGAGACCCCGTAAAACCGAGATCCATAAAGCCACATTCATCGATGACGTCTCTGAATAGTTGCATCTGTGCTTGACTTCTAACACTCCCTCCCAATTTTTCCGATTGTCTAGTGATCTCATTAAAGTCACCCAAACAAAGCCAGGGAAGTGTCATTCAGGAGTTAAGCTCGCGTAGTAGATTCCACGACTCTATTCTTTTATGTGTCACAGGCTCACCATAAAATCCCGTAAGCCTCCAGGCTCCTTCTTTCCCTTTATTAACGATAGCATCAATATGATTTTTAGATGCCGTTTCAACATGTAAGTCAACAGTGTTCTTCCAGAAGAGAGCCAAACCTCCCCCTCTATTTAATCTTTCCACAAAGTGCAAATTGTCAAAACTCAATTTCCTTTTGGTTTCTTTTAGCCTTGCTTCATCTGCCCAAGTCTCGGCTAAAAACAGGACAGAGGGATCTTTTGTCCGGATTAAGTCTCCAAGCTCCCGAACTGTACATGGGTTCCCAAGCCCACGACAGTTCCATGCAATGCAACTCATTGGGATTGGCGGGGCTGCACAGCAGCCTCCGCCACTAAATTGTGATCTCCGCCAGAAATCTGTACCTTCTTGCTTGCCTTCTCTATCTCTTCAATCTCTGTGACCTCAATGGGACGTTTACCCAGGGTATGGGCCTGCATGGTTTGTTCTAGATTCTGAGTCGAACGTGCCATGCGTTTCCAGGTTCTCATACATGATTGGCTTCCTTCAAGGTCACGTGTTTTTTTAGTGTAGTCATGTGCACCATTATGGGGCGAAGGAACGTTGAGAGCACGTGCCATTGACTGCTCAGCACAGCTAGACATACTAGGAGACAAATCTTCCTGAAAATCTGGGTTAGCCATAGAGATAATAGGAGGATCATATTTATTTAATGCCATATCAATGTCCTGTATTTGAGCTTCAAAGTTGACCCTAGTTGTGTGCGTATTAACTGGCTGCACATTAGGAAAAGATTCAGGAGCAAATACGTCGTTACCTGCATGGAAAGTTGGAGGATTTATTGCCTGAATTTCCGAAGTTGCTTCCTTTTGAACATCCGTGGACGAATTAGGCTCTACCCCGTTTGCAACCTCTTCCTGCGGCGCCTCCGATCTCCGTGACCACCGTTCTTGACCACCACCAGTCCTTACAGGGCTGTCCTCCTTGCCAAAATCCCCTCCATTGCCTGGGATAAACACGAAAGACTTCTTTACCACTGAAAATGGATCGGCTCGGAGCCATGCACCATACTCCTGTTGATCTAAAGGCAGCGACCCTTTATTGGAAAGCCAAACACTACATTCCTTTGCATCATGGGACACCATTCCACACCAATAGCAAAAGTTTGGCATCTTCTCGTATTTGAAAGTTACCCACATCTCCTTGTCATTGCCGAGAAGGACTTTACGTCCTCTGCTAAGGGGTCTAGTTACATTGATACCAACTCGGACCCTTAAAAAATTGCCACCAATTAGTTCCTCGGCTTGTGTAACTCTAGACACTTCCCCAAGGCTTTTACCAATCCCATAGGCAGTTCTTTCATTTAGTCTATTCACTGGGAGACCATGAAGTTGAACCCAGAATTTAACAGTATGAAATCTGATATTCCGGATAGGGCAGGAACCATCATAGCGTGAGAGAATTATGAGATGTTTGTCATAGGTCCATGGTTCTGTAGCTATAATTCTTTCAGCCTCAATCTCATTGTCAAACACAAACAATAGGATGTGGTTACCAACGTCTCGGATCTCAAATCCGTTTCGGGTTTTCCACAATGGCTTGAGAGTTCTTCCAACCGCTTCGATATTAAGCGCTCTTCTTGTCATAAACTTGGCTGCAATGATCACTTCTTTGGCATCGTTGTTTTCTTCATCCAGAGTAACCTTATTGCTTTCTTCCTCAAGAAGAGAAAATCGTTTCCAATCGTTTAGTATTTCTTCCATCAACTCCAGAGGAACACTCAGTGTAATAGAATGAGAGAAAAGAAAAGTTCACTGTTTCCCCACCCCAAGAAAAAAGACCACTAGCCCTACTATTAACAGTGTTAATAGAGGGGAGGACTATCACTCCTAAAGGACGATAAAGGGTTCTACAGCCCCGCCACCCTAGGCTACGCTAGAGAGACGAGAGCAGAGAAAACTTATAAAAACCCTGAAGATGTTATTTAAAACACAATACCAAACACATTTTTTGCTTTATGAATATTATAAACACATGTTTTTACAACACTTTTTAAACCACAGTTTTCACATCATTTTAAACAAAATCTTCAACCAAACAGGCTAGGAGGGCTTTTGACCAACACTACTACGTACTAAGGGCAGTTTTTCACCAAAAATTCATAAATTCTCTCACAAAATCACTTAACTGAGACTTGCTATAATACAAAAATTATTCTATGCGTTGAAAATTTTGGTGGTAAAATCGTAGTTACCAAATTTTCCCTGAACGACTAATGGAAATATCAAATAAACTATCCCGAACCCAAAGTAGTTTGACAGCAATCTGGGTTATGTTATTTGTCACTACACGTGATTACTCTCTATATATGTTAGGATACAACAAAAATTAATTATAGTCATATATATGTGTGTGTGAGAGAGAAATGTTTCTACCTAGATTAAATATTATTCTGTTTATTTTAAAGTTTAGCTTACTTTTAGAAAAGCCTTATAAGCAGGGTCGAAGTCAGGACTTGGAGTTAGGTGGGTGATTTTATTGTTAGCTATATGCAGTGACTTCGGCTTTCAGCTTTATTGCTTATCCGGCAAAGGTCTTATTTATTTATTTTATGTGTGTGTAGAGCATGTTTTTTGTTAGTAAGGACAAAATTATTTTGTTTAAAATTTTTTAAAGGGCTAAGTTATTTGTTTTTGGTAAAATTGGTTGACTAGTCTCAATTTTTTTTTAAGCTTTGCTATTGCCTATTGGTAATTTGTGTTGTTAGGCTAATATTTTGGGCTTGTGTATATATATATATATATATATATATATATATATTTAGATTTTAGATCTATAAATTTTTTTATGAACTTTAAAAGGAGGAAAATACTAGATCTACAAAAATTTTTTACAAATTTTTGTAATGATTAGTGGTTATTAGTAAGTAAAAAAGTGATGTAAGTGGTGGACTCAGATGCATGTAAACCAATAAGAATTTGTTACCTCAATAGTTTATAAAAATGTTGTAAAAAAGTTTGTAACTGTAGCATTTCTCTTATAATGATCAATAAGGGGGACAAAATATAATTTTATTGAATGAAGTTGCTAAAATTAGTACCTAAATGTATAGTTATATAATTACATTATTTAAAAAAAAAAATTAGGGGGGGGGGGGGGGGGGGGCGATTGCCCCCCCTAGTCCATGAATGGCTCCGTCCATGCTTATAAGGATATTATTGTGCAAATTATTTAATCTAAATTATTCCATTTCAATTAAAAAAATTATACTTTTTTTATAAGAAAAAAAATATTATACTTTGTTGAACTATTTATATATTTAATTTTTAACAAAAATATTTTACTGTGATACAATGTTGTAGATGTTCATTATATTTTTCAAATAAACTAAAAAAAAGTCTTTCATTATGAAAATCTACTGAAAATGCATAATCAGTTTTCTAAAGTACAGTAAAAAAATTAATTGAAATTTATATTTGATTTAACTATAAGTGTGCGGGGGCGAAAACAAACACAAGGCCCAAAAGTTGAATGTCTAGGCTTTGGAAGCAAGCCCACTATTATTAATTTTTAGAGATGGGTGTAACGGACCAACACATGGGTTCCTAAACCAAAGGGCTAAGGTCAAAGAAAAAGATCCAAACAAAAGAAATAAGAACTAAAAAAAAAGAGATGAAAACATATATTAACGTCTCCTCGGTTAGCTGATGGAGCTCGTTAACTTTGAAGATTACAAGTTTGGATAACTTCTTCCTAATATCTGGGTTCCGGTCCCCATTTAGTGGGATCCCCCCCCCCCCCCCCCCCCCTCATAGATGCAACGCATTAAATGCAGAGATGATGTGTGCTTTCTTGACATGTTTCTCATTCTCTTTCCTCCCACACCTCCAAACTAGGGGCGATACTCCTCTTTGTTACCTCGGATACGAGGCTCCTCTCTCCTTCCTCAGGTCGTTTAGAGGCCCTCATTCAAACCCTTTCTTTAGGTTATACTAGTTTTTCCCACCATAGTATCTGTCGGTTGGGCTCATATGCTCCTCGAGCATGGTCCAGCAGAGGCGCTATCCTCGGACCCCCCACAATAAGTTTTGGAAAAAGAATTTAAATTAGTTTCAAATGAGTTGGAAGTAAGCTTAAATGGGTTTGAAGTACTTTTAAATGGACATAAAATAGTTTTAGATTGAAGAGAAACTTGACATAAAACTGGAGTAGAATTGAAGTCTAATTAACTTATGACACTTGATACAAAATTAGAATAAATTAGTTTAATCCTTTGCTGAACTTCCACATTAATGATATTATAAACTAGTCATATATCCATGCAATACATGAAATTCAAGAAAAACAATAATGCAATCATCTATTATTAACATAAACTGAACTGTACTCAAAACTTACCATTCAAATGCTACGACTAGATGAAGAAGATCTAGCATCACATTAAATCTTGTTCCCTTGGTTGGACCTTGACGTTCTTCTAGTGTCATGTTCCCTTGGTTGCTTGGTGTTGACCTTGTGAGGCATGCAATTAGCACCTAGGTTGATTTGATTAATTTGACTCCAATTGGTTTGCATTTTATTTCTTTGGTTGCAGGTGGTTTTATGTATTCAGTTGTAAAGAATGATGGACTGCGGTTACAAGTCACAATACATGGGTGGCCAACGAGAGAAGTTTGTAAGGTACACAAAAATAGTTGTTTGCACTATCATGGTTTTGAATTTATGAATGAGAAGAAAGTTAAACTGTTTATATGTTTATATACTTGTACTTGTTGGTCTGGTGTGTGTGTATATTTTTTTGTGGGTGGGGGGCGCATATAAACTGCATATGACAGTATAGCAGTCACACGCAGCTTTAAAGGGCAGTTTCACTTTTAATGGCTGTTTTACATGAATCTCTATTAACTGCTACTCTGCAAATTCCCTCCTGCTAATCCTTTCCAAAGCCGCGTTGTAGACTTTATAAATGTTTAATTTCTATAGATACGGAAAATGACATGAGGCACTCCTCAGTTGAGGACAGTGTTCAATGGTCAACTCCTTAAGGCAAAGAAACACTACACGTGCTGATGTCACCTCCAGTGCATCCTTCCACTCCACTAGGCTGTACATCCAGGTAACACTAAGTGTTCTTAATTTTGGGAAAGATACATTGCTGCACATGCTGTAAAACTCAACTTCAATACATGTCATGTCATTCATGTTCTCTATTACTAGAGCCTTAAGGCAGGGTAGATGCCCGAGGGTGGGAACTTGTTCACATTTGTTGCACCAAATTAAATTTACCTGGATCAAATTGTCAAAAAGCGACATCCATGATGGGAATTTCTTTCCACCAAAGCCAGAAATTGTTATGGATTTCAATTTTGATGAGGATGAAGGCCTTCCAACACTTCGTCCTCATTACGATGGTTGACTTTTCTATATGGATTAGGACTCCAATAAAATCTTAACCGGTTTATTCTCGCCCTTATTGCTAAATTTGCACTTCTAGCTTCTTCTCGATCTCTCACATTCTCTAGATTCACAATGTCTAATTCTCCACTAAGTTGATTCAAGCATCCCAATTCCTTGATCTGCTCACCTGCGTCTTGACCCACAATGAAAAATGACAATGTTCGTAGACAATTCAAATTCCCCATATCTTTTGGTGTTCATTTGATCTCATCACAATCATCAATATAAATATGCCTCAAGTTATCCAATTTTTTTAGATCTTTTGGAAGCTCTTTGAGATTATAGCAGCCTTCAATTCTTAAAGTTTGCAAATTGTAGAGCTTGGTGATGGAGTTTGGTAATGCTTTGATGTGATGAGTCTTTGAGATGTGGAGAAGCCTCAAATGTACCAAGCAACCAATTGAGTCTGATAACTCTGTTATTTTATACCCAGATAATTTTAGAACACGCAAGCATTTAAAATTTGATAATATGTTTCCAGACATAGCATTTTCTAAAACAAGTGTGCGCATTCTCCGAACATGGTCATTTGAAAGTGGAATTTTTGGTACTATTTCCTCATCATATTGGATTAATAAACGCCGTACATGATTGATGTTATCCTGTACATGATTGATATTATCCCGTGAATCCTCTTCCAAAATCAAAGTTTCAAATTTTGAAATTGAGAGGGCAAGATCATGTACCAAATCATGCATCTTACAACTCTTAACATTATCGCAATCATCCTTTGCCACATCTTGGAATAAGGAAATTGTTAACAAGATATCAAAATGCTTGTTACCAATATCCTCCATTACAGAACTACTTCCTTGAGATTGTTGAAGGAACCCTTCAGCCATCCAAAGTTGAATTAATTCTTCCTTTTTAATCTCATAATCTTTAGGAAAAATTGAACAATATGCAAAACATTGTTTAAGAGATGGTGAGGGAAGATGATTGAAGCTCAATTTTAATATTTGTAGCATTCTGCTACCATGTTCAAAATTCCAAATTTCATTATCTTGAATGGCTGACCATTCACTTTTCTCTTTTTTACAACACATTATCCCTCCTAAGACTTTTGCAGCTAATGGAACCCCTCCACATTTTTTTGGCAATATCCCTTCCAATAACCTCCAAATCTGGAGTTAGTGGAACTCTTTCATTAGGAGATACTTTTTTTCTTGATTATAGACCAACATTCATCGTCTAAAAGTTTTTCCAAGTGACATTGGGGTAGTGTCCCCGTGATATTTGCCACATTGTCTTTACGGGTCGTTACAATAATGTTGTTTCCAATATTTGAAGTAATTCCCAACAAACAGCTTATTAAAGTATCCCATTTAAGTGACTCTTCTTTCCATATATCATCAAGGACTAGAAGATATCTTCCTCCCTCAAACTCTTTTTTAAGTTTTTCAAGTATTGCATTGTTTGTTTCTAATAGACTTGAGTTACCTGTAAGTAATTCTAGAATGCCTCTTAAAAATTGTTTTTTCATCAAAATCATCAAAGACACATACCCATATTTTCTTATTGAAATAACTCTTTACTGACTCATGATTGTAGACCAGTTTTGCTAAAGTTGTTTTCCCCAAAACTGCCATTCCAGCTATGGGAATGATTGAGAGTTTTTCATTAGTTGTATTTGTCACTAACTTCACTATTTCTGAAACATGATCTTCCTTTCCTACAACCTCTGAATTATCGACAATGCAGTCTGTCTCTCGGTTTGGCATAGTATCAAGATTAGCATTTATTGATTCGGCTCTAGTAAGTCCAAATTCAATTATTGCTTGATCATAAATCCTTTTTAGTGAATTAGCAATAGTCTTAACTTTGTTGGCCATCTTGAAACTGAATGCAATGGGATTTGAAAATGAAAAGAAGAAGCATACATTTCTCTTCATTTGGTTTTGGATCTCTACCTTTCGCCGAAGATGCTCGTAAGCAAGCTCATCTAGCACGTCATCAGCATCATAAGCAAAATCTTTAAGCTTCTGCAGCCAAAGCCTCATGCGCTCTTCTCCCACCTGCCTTTTCTTTGCATCAACCAACATAGCTTGAACCATCTCTACATTCTCACGAAGCCGTGTCAGCTCATCCTTGAAGCCCCAAGCAAGGCCAATCTGGTCAGTAACCAATGGAATCAGATTTCCTAGTATTCCTTTAGCCAATTCAGTAACGATAGCCTCAGCCATGTTTTCTTTGGTACTCAGGTAAGTCACAAATATGCTGGAAGTATTTAGGAAGTAGAGAAGAATTTTGGGGGCTGTTTGGTAGAAAGAGTTTGAGTAATGTTGTTTGGGTATTTTTGATATATATGTGGGTAAAAAAGTCTGCGAAAAAGTGTGTAATATTGTTTAAAATATGAAAATGTGTGTTAGAACTAAGCTACCAAACAGGGCCTTGACGTTAAAGAATAGCAGCATCCAGTATCTACAATTATTTATCCAAAAAGAAAAAAAGCAACTACATTATTTAAAAGAGGGGAACTTTTTTCTTTCATATTTTTAAGGAGAATGTTAACCCGCTTGGTGCTGGTTAAGTGCAGAAAAGACAAAAAAAATTTGTCAAAAAAAGTAAAAAAAATTCTAAAATTGCACCTATAAAACTGAAAAAGTGACATAAATTGGGAAAAAGACAAAAAATTATGTCATGAAAAAGTGTGCTTATAAAAAATTCATTCATATATACATACATATTTACTAGCCTTATCAAAAACTAGCTTAGAGTTTTTTTTTTTTTTTTTTTTTTTTTTTTTCAATTTCAAAATTTTTTATTTACCCCTATTTGAAGTTTATGACTTAGTTCAATGAAATTTATGTGTTCATTAATCACCAAAATAACCAAGTGTGGGATGAGACATAATTTAATTAAAAAATGAAGTTAATGAACAACAAAATAGCGTTGAAGTTATTATCTAGTGCGTGGGAGTGGGTTTATACTTTTTTTTTTTTTTTTTTTGGCTAGGTCTCATTCCATTTTGGAGTCTGGACTATTTGGATATGGCAAGTAGATAAATCTCATTGTGTTAAGGCATAAACTAAAATTGTGATGAATGAAAAATTTTGATTAAAAAAAAAAAAAAAAGCCTCTAAATACCTATAGTGCACACAATTAGCCTAGTCTCTATTATTGGCAATTCATTTATTTTAAGACAAAATCACATTAAATTGTTAATAATAAAAAAAATCCATATTAGATAGAAAGGCATAAATAAGTGGTCTTTTTTTTTAAAAAAATGTTTATGCATTTGTACATTCAAATTCCAAATTAACACTAACAAAACAAAGTTTTTTAATTCACAATATTGGTATCCTAACTAAGTAATGTTAACTATCTACAAAATAAATAGGCAAACTCTTTAACCCACACCCAACAACAACTAATACCCAACTACAATGACCATCAAATCAAAATACCCATTCATTACCTGAGATATGAATTTGTTGAAAGGGAAGAGCAGTGAGAGAGGCAATGTGGTGAGTGAGAGTGAGAGGCAATGTGGTGAGTGAGGCAGTGAGTTAGTGAGGCTGAGTGTTATGGGTGAGAGGCAATGTAGTGAGTGAGGGCTGAGTGTTCTGTGTTTATAAAATTTTATGGACTTCGTGTGTTTATAAAATTTTCCCCAGTAGAACTCGAGTCTATAAGACTTGAGTTCTTCACAAATTTTTAAATATTATCGAGTTTCTAATACTCGATATTTAGCAGGATAAATTATTTTTCCCTTAAAAACTCGAGTCTCTAAGACTCGATTTCTGTTTTGTAGAACTCGAGTCTTAAAGACTCGAGATCTATGTGGCATTTACTCCAGATCAGCAATTGCCAGCGAGTGTTTGAACAGTTGATATTTAAATTGATATTTAAACAGCATCTTGAGTTTCTAAAACTCGAGAAGCTATTTTCCTTAAAATTGTTTTCAGGCGTTGCCTAACTTACTACATTGAATCTCTATTAACTGCTACTCTGCAAATTCCCTTGTTCTTCTCTTCTTGTAAGCTTTTCCTTAACAAAAAGCCCATTTGGTTTGGACGCTACAATTCGTGCGCATGTTGGAAGAGCAGTTCTTTATAGTAAACAAATAAGGTAATGAACATATATAACTTTTATTGGCTATTATTCAAATTACCCTTTGGTTTAGAATTTCATTTGTTTCCCATATTATTTATTTCACATCTATTGTGAGTGTTAATTTGGAATTTGAATGTACAAATGCATAAACATTAAAAATAAAAAAAAGACCACTTATTTATGCCTTTCTCTCTAATATTGATTTTTTTTTTATTATTAACAATTTAATGTGATTTTGTCTTAAAATAAATGAATTGCCAATAATAGAGACTAGGCTAATTGTGTGCACTATAGGTATTTAGAGGCTTTTTTTTTTTAATCAAAATTTTTCATTCATCACAATTTTAGTTTATGCCTTAATACAATGAGATTTATCTACTTGCCATATCCAAATAGTCCAGACTCCAAAATGGAATGAGACCTAGCCAAAAAAAAAAAAAATTTATAAACCCACTCCCACGCACTAGATAATAACTTCAACGCTATTTTGTTGTTCATTAACTTCATTTTTTAAATTATGTCTCATCCCACACTTGGCTATTTTGGTGATTAATGAACACATAAATTTCATTGAACTAAGTCATAAACCTCAAATAGGGGTAAATCAAAAAATTTAAAATTGAAAAAAAAAAAAAAAAAAACTCTAAGCCAGTTTTTGATAAGGCTAGTAAATATGTACGTATATATGAATGAATATTTGAGTTAGTCTAAATGTGAACGAATATTTGCATCGGTCACAAATCTTAAGAGTAATGATTATCACATATTCACTCTTGCATACATTTTGTACACAGTTCTTTAAAATTTTGTTTTAAAAATATAATTTCAATTAAAATTATGAAATTATATTTTCACACTTTTAAGTAAAATTTATTTATTTCACACTTTTAGGCTCTGTTTGAGAACAACTTATTTAACTGAGACTGAAAACTTTTTACTGAAAGTATTGTAAATATAGGTAAAAATAACTGAAATAGTATAGTGGAACCTATAAATAGTATCAAAAAGTGTAATAAAATTCATAAATAATAGTAAAAATAAACTAAATAATAAAATAAATTGATTTTTTAAAGGTAATTGAATTTTTTTTTTTCAAAATATAATTTCAAAGGAGCGTGTAAATGTGTGGGCAAGTCCAACTCAAGATTTAACCCAATCTTAACGATGATGTACAAATAAATAGTATCAAAAAGTGTAATAAAATTCATAAATAATAGTAAAAATAAACTAAATAATAAAATAAATTGATTTTTTAAAGGTAATTGAATTTTTGTTTTCAAAATATAATTTCAAAGGAGCATGTAAATGTGTAGGCAAGTCCAACTCAAGATTTAACCCAATCTTAATGATGATGTACAAGCTCCAGCACATGGCTATGTCCCATCCCATAAAGCTACTTTTAGAAAAAAGACACGGACCCGATAGACATGTGAAAGAAGATGTTCCCCATTAAAAATAGGGTTGTGTTAACGAGCACCGCATGGTGCGCGTTAAGCACACTTTTTCCTGACATAATTTTTTGTCTTTTTCCCAATTTATGTCACTTTTTCAGTTTTATAGGTGCAATTTCATATTTTTTTTTACTTTTTCTAACAATTTTTTTTTTGTCTTTTCTACACTTAACCAGCACCAAGCGGGTTAACATTCTCCTTAAAAATATGAAAGGAAAAAGTTCCCCTCTTTTAAATAATGTAGTTGCTTTTTTTTTTCTTTTTGGATAAATAATTGTAGATACTGGATTCTGCTATTCTTTAAAGTCAAGGCCCTGTTTGATAGCTTAGTTCTAACACACATTTTCATATTTTAAACAATATTACACACTTTTTTGCACACTTTTTTACCCTATATATATATATATATATAAAATACACAAACAACATTACTCAAACTCTTTCTACCAAACAGCCCCCAAAATTTTTCTCTACTTCCCAAATACTTCCAGCATATTTGTGACTTACTTGAGTACCAAAGAAAACATGGCTGAGGCTATCGTTACTGAATTGGCTAAGGGAATACTAGGAAATCTGATTCCATTAGTTACTGACTTGATTGGCCTTGCTTGGGGCTTTAAGGATAAGCTGACACGACTTCGTGAGAATGTAGAGATGGTTCAAGCTATGCTGGCTGATGCAGAGAAAAGGCAGGTGGGAAAAGAGCGCGTGAGGCTTTGGCTGCAGAAGCTTAAAGATGTTACTTATGATACTGATGACGTGCTAGATGAGCTTGCTTACGAGCATCTTCGGCGAAAGGTAGAGATCCAAAACCAAATGAAGAGAAATGTATGCTTCTTCTTTTCATTTTCAAATCCCATTGCATTCCATTTCAAGATGGCCAACAAAGTTACGACTATTGCTGATTCACTAAAAAGGATTTATGATCGAGAAATAATTGAATTTGGACTTACTAGAGCCGAATCAGTAAATGCTAACCTTGATACTATGCCAAACCAAGAGACAGACTGCATTGTCGATAATTCAGAGGTTGTAGGAAGGGAAGATCATGTTTCAGAATTACTAAAGTTAGTGACAAATACAACTAATGAAAACTCTCAATCATTCCTATAGCTGGAATGGTAGGTTTGGGGAAAACAATTTTAGCAAAACTGGTCTACAATCATGAGTCAGTAAAGAGTTATTTCAATAAGAAAATATGGGTATGTGTCTCCGATGATTTTGATGAAAAAAAAAAAAATTTAAGAGGCATTCTAGAATCACTTATAGGTAACTCAAGTCTATTAGAAACAAACAATGCAATACTTGAAAAACTTAAAAAAGAGTTTGAGGGAGGAAGATATCTTCTAGTCCTTGATTATATATGGAATGAAGAGTCACTTAAATGGGATACTTTAATAAGCTGTTTGTTGGGAATTACTACAAATATTGGAAACAACATTATTGTAACCACCTGTAAAGACAATGTGGAAAATATCACGGGGACACTACTCCAATGTCACTTGGAAAAACTTTCAGATGATGAATGTTGGTCCATAATCAAGAAAAAAGTATCTCCTAATGAAAGAGTTCCACTAACTCCAGGTTTGGAGATTAGTGGAAGGGATATTGCCAAAAAATGTGAAGGGGTTCCATTAGCTGCAAAAGTCTTAGGAGGGATAATGTGTTGTAAAAAAGAGAAAAGTGAATGGTTAGCCATTGAAGATAATGAAATTTGGAATTTCGAACATGGTAGCGGAATGCTACAAATATTAAAACTGAGCTTCAATCATCTTCCATCACCATCTCTTAAACAATGTTTTGCATATTGTTCAATTTTTCCTAAAGATTATGAGATTAAAAAGGAAGAATTAATTCAACTTTGGATGGCTGAAGGGTTCCTTCAACCATCTCAAGGAAGTAGTTCCGTGATGGAGGATATTGGTAACAAGCATTTTGATATCTTGTTAACAAATTCCTTATTCCAAGATGTGGAAAAGGATGATTGTGATAATGTTAAGAGTTGTAAGATGCATGATTTGGTACATGATCTTGCCCTCTCAATTTCAAAATTTGAAACTTTGATTTTGGAAGAGGATTCATGGGATAATATCAATCATGTACGGGATAATATCAATCATGTACAGGATAACATCAATCATGTACGGCGTTTATTAATCCAATATGATGAGGAAATAGTACCAAAAATTCCACTTTCAAATGACAATGTTCGGAGAATGCACACACTAGTTTTAGAAAATGCTATGTTTGGAAACATATTATCAGATTTTAAATGCTTGTGTGTTCTAAAATTATCTAGGTATAAAATAACAGAGTTATCAGACTCAATTGGTTACTTGGTACATTTGAGGCTTCTCCACATCTCAAAGACTCATCACATCAAAGCATTACCAAACTCCATCACCAAGCTCTACAATTTGCAAACTTTAAGAATTGAAGGCTGCTATAATCTCAAAGAGCTTCCAAAAGATCCAAAAAAATTGGATAACTTGATGCATATTTATATTGATGATTGTGATGAGATCAAACGAACACCAAAAGATATGGGGAATTTGAATTGTCTACGAACATTGTCATTTTTCATTGTGGGTCAAGACGTAGGTGAGCAGATCAAGGAATTGGGATGCTTGAATCAACTTAGTGGAGAATTAGACATTGTGAATCTAGAGAATGTGAGAGATCGAGAAGAAGCTAGAAGTGCAGATTTAGCAATAAGGGTGAGAATAAACTGGTTAAGATTTTATTGGAGTCCTAGTCCATATAGAAAAGTCAACCATCATAATGAGGAAGAAGTGTTGGAAGGCCTTCATCCTCATCAAAATTTGAAATCCATAACAATTTTTGGCTTTGGTGGAAAGAAATTCCCATCATGGATGTCTGTTTTTGACAATTTGATCCAGGTAAATTTAATTTGGTGCAAGAAATGTGAACAAGTTCCCACCCTGGGGCATCTACCCTGCCTTAAGGCTCTAGTAATAGAGAACATGAATGACGTGACATGTATTGGAGTTGAGTTTTACAGCATGTGCAGCAATGTATTTTTCCCAAAATTAAGAACACTTAGTGTTACCTAGATGTACAGCCTAGTGGAGTGGAAGGATGCACTGGTGGTGACATCAGCACGTGTAGTGTTTCTTTGCCTTAAGGAGTTGACCATTGAACACTGTCCTCAACTGAGGAGTGCCTCATGTCATTTTCCGTATCTACAGAAATTAAACATTTATAAAGTCTACAACGCGGCTTTGGAAAGGATTAGCAGGAGGGAATTTGCAGAGTAGCAGTTAATAGAGATTCATGTAAAACAGCCATTAAAAGTGAAACTGCCCTTTAAAGCTACGTGTGACTGCTATACTGTCACATGCAGTTTATATGCGCCGCCCCCCCCACCCCCCCCCCCCCCCCCCCCCCCCCCCCAAAAAAAAAATGTACACACGCACACCAGACCAACAAGTACAAGTATATAAACATATAAACAGTCCAACAAGTACAAGTATATAAACATATAAACAGTTTAACTTTCTTCTCATTCATAAATTCAAAACCATGATAGTGCAAACAACTATTTTTGTGTACCTTACAAACTTCTCTCATTGGCCACCCATGTATTGTGACTTGTAACCGCAGTCCATCATTCTTTACAACTGAATACATAAAACCACCTGCAACCAAAGAAATAAAATGCAAACCAATTGGAGTCAAATTAATCAAATCAACCTAGGTGCTAATTACATGCCTCACAAGGTCAACACCAAGCAACCAAGGGAACATGACACTAGAAGCACGTCAAGGTCCAACCATGCACTCAAGAATCCTGTGTGTGTGCTTATCAAAAAAAGAAAAAAAAAAAAAGAATCCTGTGTGTGTGTATAGTTTTCTCAAAAGTCCATGCTCCCTCTGTGATTGATAAAGTGCCATATCAACTAAAAGCATCAAGTTACATAAATCACAAACATGATACTAGTTATTACACATTGCCATTAAAAGGAGTCAACTACCTAGCTAGTAAAAAAGCCAAAAGCCAGTTCCTCTATTTTTAACCAAACCAAAACTTGTCTAAGCATCTTAATTAAATAGTCCCAATTAACATGATCACACGCTTTCTGTCCATTTTACAAATTATCCCTACAGTCTCAGATGACATTAGATGCATACAATCAGTATTCGGTGTAATGATAAGAATAAAGTGAACTGCAAACTGTTGACAAGAATGACAATATTTTACCTGTTTCTTTCTTTTCCTCAGCAGCCAAACAGGAAAACCAAATAAATAAATAGAAGAAAAATTGATTTCATTTTCTTTTCCTCACCACAAACTTTTGACAGCGACTAAGCGTTTGCTGTCGAGCTTGCCTCTGTAAACCACATTGGGAGCTTTCCCTCCAGTCTCGGAGACAATGTCATCAGTGCTGAACCCATTTGTGGCCTTGCGGAGGTCATTGAGTCCGTACTCTTTGAATGCTGGGACTTGGAGCTCTTCATTAACTTCATCCCCATTACCTTCAAAACCCAACAGTTATCATCAATATTTCAATGTCACTCATTAAAACCCCCCAAAAGAGAGAGATTCAGAAAGCAAAAGAAGCTTTTAGCTTCAAAAACCTATAAATAAATAAATAAACAAAACCCATCAAAAGAAGCTTTTAGCTTGAAACTGATGAAGTTCCAGCTTCAGTGGCTGTAAATGGTGTCCCTAGCTCTGGACTACTAGTTGGAGTCACTACCGGCCCTTGAATAGAACTTAAAGAATCATTGTTCTTTTTAGGATTCTTGTCAGATTCTTTGTCTATCTCTGAGGGTAATGGGCAGGATACTTCAGAATCAAGGCTTTTAAAGCTTCAAAATCAAGGCTTCATCATGCTAATGGTCTTTTAAAATTTTAAGGTTTCAACCAAACAGAATGAATGACACAGTTGTAAAATATATAATTTTACAAAAACCAGAAATATTAAAATGTAGAAGACCCAGGGTTCACATGCTTGTCTTAAATTCAATTAAAGACTGGGGTAGCGTATCAATCCAGCCCCAACGACCCAAGAAACAGAACAAGAAAAAAATAAAGGGCATTCCTTATCATTACAGATGATACATTCAATAGAAGCAAAGGCCAACTGTTAGTGATCAAACTGTAGCACTTTTGACATAAGGCAAAATTAACATAACAATGGCCTTGTCATTGGCACATATCTTGCGATAAGTTGGGTTATTGCAGAAAATTGCCCGTTGTTGGATAACGAATCACCAAGTGGGCTATTGAATCAGGTCTCTCTCTTTCTTTAAGTTATAAAGAAACAATTTTTGTTACTTTTTCTAAATGCTTTACGAGATTTGCTGAATGAAAAATGTTGAATTTTGTAATTGCAATGCAGGTAATAGAAATTATGGGGATTTTACCGAATGGAGTATGTGGTAGTGCAAGAAGCAATGAATTAATGGATCCACAGTTCACCGATTACTTCCCATCTGAAACTGAGGGGGCTGAATCTGAATCTGAATCTGAAGATGGGGACATATCACAGTTCTCCTATTATTTTAACAAAACAATGGCCTTTCCTCAGAGAATTAGGCACAGAAGGGATTAAAAGAAAGTGATCATTGCTGAAAAGGTAACATTAACTTCTATATCACTACCAGTTAATTAATATTTGAGTAGTAAAGGAGAAAAAATCAGCATGGGACAAGGACAAAAATACCTGAACCTTGTGAAGGAACAACCACAAGCAATGTAATGCAATCCCCAGGTTGAACAACATGGGTGAAGGCCCACACCAGAGCAGTATTGGGAATTTCCTTCGATGCCTTAACAGCAACGACAACCTTCTCAGCATCATCAGAGCCTTTCTCCTGCTTCCCTCGCACCTGTTCTTGACTCATGGGAGCACCCACACATTCAAACTAACAGCTCCTTCTTCAACAGATTGAATTCTAGAAACCCATGAAACCCAATTCAAGTTACAGGCTAAAACACATGCCTAAAGACACACACAATCAAATACACTTGCATTATTACTAGGCCCCCACCTTGTTCACCATGTAACCCCATTTCTCAGAGTGGTAAAAATTCTTCAGGTTCTAAATTTCTAATTCACAAAATTAAACTAGTTTCACTATAGTACCCAAAACCATCAAATTCACTGAACATTAAATGTAATGCCTACCTATACAAATGCTAGATTATGAGAATAAAGACAACAATTCCACCAACCACCACAAACATCAATGCATTGGCAGATCTGAAACAACATCATTTCCACCATATCACCAAAAAAAAAAAAAAAAAAAAAAACCACACACCCACTTTAACAATACCCTCTTGCAGCACAACCCAGTAACAAAAATCAATTGAAACATGCTATGCTTCTCTTCAAGTTTCATGATAGCTAATTATTCATTTCATATTAACCAAAGCAACAATGTCATAGAAATGTATTTATCAAAGAAAAAAAAGTCATAGAAATGTAAAAACTCCACCTGGTATTTCCATGTTTCAAAATTCTTCCAGCCAAAAAAGTTATTACAAAAAGATTTTGACAGAAGAAAATATGGTGCATAAATAGAAACTTTCATCATGTCAGGTATCAAAAGTTGCATATACTCTCTTTGAGGTCACTGGTTAAGTTTCAGGAAGATTGGTCTCCCATGTTTTTGCTGAGTTCTAACACGTTATCAATTCAGTTCCTGAATAGTATTTTTACATTATAACACAATATATCAAGCTTATATTTTCCTACAAGTAATAAAAAATTATTGATAGAGAGAAAGTACTTTCATGCACACTGGATGTGAACGCAGTATTAAGATTACAAGCTCCAATCATTATAAATGAAAAGAAAGGGAATCAATAAAATCTATAATAGAATGCCAATCACTAATGCCTATGGTTTGGGACCACTCAAACAATGATTTCAAAAAGCTTCTCTTGTACCTCCACAACAGTTAACCTTGAAATAATAATTGAGAATCTGAATATTGCTCAAAAGGAGACAACTCAGAACAATCAATAGAAAGTCCAATTATAATTGGAATAAATTCTCAGCCCTTCTATGCTTATTGGAGCTCAAAATCCACTAATTACTGCAGTCCATTTACTTATGGAAGAATAAATGACATATGGTTAATTTACTTATAAAAAAAAATAGTTTTTCAGAAAATACTAAATATGGTTAAGAACACCATATAATGGAGAAATGGAGAAAGGGTGTGAGATCAATTTTCTCAACAAAAAGGGGGAAAAGTCATGGATAAAAGTTTTATTTCTTTCAAAATCCATGTACCATAATATATTCTACCACCATGCCGTGATACTTTTTATGTTCCTCCTCTTTGGTGCCTTCCAACTGATCTGAAAGGGCCCTACAAATTAACAAGAGCAAACAACTGAAACTGCATTTAAAAGAAAAAGGTTTGCACACAAATATATTTTTGTTGGTCAAGACTAAGAAGAAAAGCTACTTATCAAACAATGATTTATATATATATATATATATATTTATATACACATATACACAAGAGATGCTGAAAACTCTATGCATATGTGCAAACATAAAATGCAACCTTACAATATACATAGTAGTGCAAAATTTCAGAAGAAGAATTTCAATATATAGTGCACATATAAGCACTGACCTCTCGAGTTTGTTACTAAATATCATGCGCGATTTTAGGAGTGGTGTGTGCAAAGAAATGAGAGATAATGCTAGGCATAGAATAAACGGTCAGCTTTAAAACACTAAGTTTTTGTGCAACATTAAAATGACAACTTAATATTTAGATGGAGAAACAAAGAGGGAACCATACCACTTACTTAGGGACACCATAAAAAACCCTCAGCTTCTCTATCTCCTCAAGAGCGGAGCAAAGACACCAGTGATGCCCACCAAGCAAGCAGTGCTACAAATTAATGCAATGTGCCATGGTCAATCCTAAACACCAAATGATAGCAGAGATTCAAAAGGATGCTGCCAGAACATGCACAACTATGGAAGGACTTGAGATACCTGATACTTGAAGATCCAATTAGTGGAAGCAAGCGAACTAATGCATCAGTCTGAAACCAAGTTAAATAATTATAAAGGAATCTTTATAAGCTTAAATATCCGTCTATGTCTAACTGAATATCACCAAGTAACTTCCTAGTATTTTAATAAACATAGCAGCTGTATTGAATACAATTTAATCCACCTAAAAATGAATAATTCTCTTTAAAGAGCCGAAAAAAGTATCTCATTTAGACAGCACACATTTGTAGATGCAAGCAATATTCCTTAAAGTTTTATTGCAATTGAATCATAGAAACAACCCATATTAGTAGGTATGATACAGGAATGGAGGAGACATGTTCCTACCAATGTAGTACAAGTAGCAATCTAAATAGACACAGAAAAGTCAATGAGTTTATGTCCTCTGCACCAAAAAATGAAAGAAAGATATTATAAAAAAGTTCCAGACTAATTCCTAACCTCTCTTTGTGGGCTCTCACCACCGAAGGACAGAGCAGGTCCTGTTAATGCAACGGCCATTACAGCAGCACCAAGGCCAATCCCTGCCCACAAGAGCCATCCTTTCTGCAGACTAAAAGGCTCCCTCAAATCTGAAACAAGGGAAGACAATACCATTTCAAAAGATCAAGCATATGGATCCAAAACCTACAGCCTAACTAATTACAAATCTTATGTAGTTGCTAAGGATGAATTTTACCATCTAAATCTATTATCTCATTGAGACACAAAATTGAGATTGTATAAAAGCATTATATCATGCCAATTTTTTTCTAGTTCATGATTTTGCAGCCTAGTTCAATGAGGAAACATTTTGGGGGCACATTGCCAATCAATGTGACGAAAGTCAAGAAGAAAGCATAGTTCAAAACAAAAATTTTAGAAGTCCCCATAAACCACCCAATTATACAACATCATACAATTAACATCACAATCTAGTTAATAGTGATGAAACGAAGAGAGCACCTTGGTAACAGGTGCAAAGCAAGTGTCCAATATATCAGAGTGCAAAGCAAGTTTAAGCAATGTGGCGCAAGTGTCCAACTCACCACAGCATGTGCAAGCTTATCTATTATTTGCACCAAGTAGCACATTAGAGATACCACGTCAATCACCTGCAAACTGAACGCAGCTCTTCAACAATAATGAAATATGAATAGAATGAACTTATTGGTAAAGAATGTGTACAAACTTTTTACTTCACAACATACATCGTTATCACCTACTTGATGTAAAATGAAAATAAATGGTAGACTAACCAATTTTGCGTTTTTTAAGCCTCGTATAATGTTTGAGTAGGGGAGAAGGCTGCAGTGAATCATCTTTAGGCTCATCATTGTGCTGCATCTGAAGAAAAGCTGCCATCACCGCATTTAATGCATTGCAGCTACTTTTCTGGCCGCATTTATGTGGAGGAGACTCTTGAACAGTGTTACCTTGGTCACCATGACTCATAGAAAGCCAAAGAGGGTATCTGATGAGACAGACACTCAAGTGAGGGCTTAGATGATCAACAAGTGTAGGATCAAGATGGTCCAAAGGGGGCTATATAATGTGAGAGACCCTCCATAGGAGGGGGATCGAAAAAAATAGAGAGAAAATACTGTAGCAACCAAAGTTGCACTTGTAATTAGTTTCATTGATCTATACAAAGATTTGCCTCCTCGGATAATACATTCACCCAATCCTACGCGCTTTGTTCTTTCATGATTGTCTTTCAAACCCATTTTAGCCGTTGTTAGATTCACCAGGGCTTAGTTCTTTAACCCACTCTCTACAAATTTATTGTATTGGGCTCATTAACCCACGAGCCCATACATCTTGGGCTAGGGCAGCAAACTGAGACCCTACATTTAGAATTCCAAGATAACGTTATTAATTTATAATATCGTGGAGATTAAACAAAAGATTTGGAAACTATAGAGGTATCAGTATGCTAAAGACTAACATTAATAACTATATGCATAGGCGAAGCTTTTTTAGGAGACAGTGTTATAGTCACACACTTTTTTACAACATTTTTATAAGCTATTGAGGTAGAAAATTCTTATTATTTTGCATACTTGCATCACTTTTTATAATCAATAACCACTCACCATATTAGTAATTTGTAAAAATTTTGTAGTTTTAGCATTTTTCACCTTTTAAAGGCCATAAAAATTTATAGATTAAATGTAAAACAAAATATACAAGTCCAAAAAAATTGGCCCAACAACAAAAATTACCAATAATAAAGCCAAAAAAATTTAAGCTCAATCAATCTATTTTACCCAAAATAAACAACTTGGCCATTTAAAAAGTTTTAAACAAAAATTCTTAGTGATAAAATAGTAGAGTCAAAGGCTGTCGCATATAGCTAGCAGCAAAGCCGCCCCCCCTAACTCTAAGTCCTGGCTCTGTCTCTAGCCATGACCTCCTAGTATTCAACCATATATATATAGTATTCAAATTAAAAAAAAAAAAAAAAAAAAAAAAAAAAAAAAACACACACACACAAAATGTAGAAAAATGTAGTTATTAGCCCCCCAAAATGTTAGAATTTAGGCCTTTAACTCTCCAATCTTTTTGAATTAGTTCTGAACACAAGTTTTATATATTGTGTAGTTGTTTGGGTTTGGATAGCTTCTAAATAATTTTTTTATATTTAGCTTGGCTCCGGAAAACTTTTCTAGCACTGCCACTGACTATAAGGTCAATGAAGTAAAATATAATACAGAAATAGCTGGCCACCATTTTCATGTGAATTGCGCATCAACATCTCTAACTTCTATATGTAATTTGTCCAAGGGCAACGGGAATATATGGATTCACATTGTGACAGAATCAATGCTAAATATTCAATGAAGACGGCTGACATATATAATATAGAATAGCATTTCACCATCTACCTGTGCACTTCTGCGTCAACATCAATGTAACTTTTTTGTTTAATAATGGCCCATGCACAAATATATATAAAGAGATAATATTATTGCTCTTTCTACCAAAAATAATATTATTGCTCACACAGTCATACACAAACATTATATATAGTTTTTTAATTTGTTTAATGGCCACCATTATGCAAGTTGCACGAGATGTCAATTTGCACAACTTAATTAAGTTAGTCGGTTTGTCTCTTTTATGCGGATGGATATCCTTTTCGAATATGGGCATTGCAGCAGGAATACGTTTCACACTTTTTATAGACTCATGTTCTCATGAACAAAATAATATACTATTGAGAAATATATATATATATATATATATGCAAGTTGCACGAGATGTCAATTTGCACAACTTAATTAAGTTAGTCGGTTTGTCTCTTTTTTGTGGATGGATATCCTTTTCGAATATGGGCATTGCAGCAGGAATACGTTTCACATTTTTTATAGACTCATGTTCTCATGAACAAAATAATATACTATTGAGAAATATATATATATATATATATATAGCTGGCACCATTCAACAATACTTATCTTCTTAATTTCTGTGAATTGTCCAAGGCTGATTCAAATAAATATTCATTAATTTGTATTTAATTTGACAGCAGAATCAATAGTTGGTGAACAACCAAGAGTACTACAGACACCGAGTGTTTTCACATAAATAGTCTCAGACTAGCTCACTTCACTGAGACTCAGGGACGGAGGCATATATGGACTTGTGGTGGCAAGCCACCCCCAAATTTTTTTTTTAAATATTAGTATATAAATAGGAACTAATTTTAGCAATTTTGTTTTATAAAAGTATACTTTGCCCCCCTTAAAAATATTATTGATTCTTTTAAGAGTATTATTATAGTTATAAACTTTTATACAACATTTTTACAAATTTTTGAGGTAGTAAATTCTTATTTGTTCGCATCTAGGCTCATCACTTATATAACTTTTTTACTTACTAATAACTACTAATCAGATCTGCAACTTGTAAAAAAAAATTTGTAACCCTAGCATTTTTCTCATTTTAAAGGTCATAAAAAAAATTTATAAATCTAAAATCTAAAACAAAATATACAAGTTCAAAAAAATTAGCCCAATAAAAAAAATTACCCATGGTAAAGTTAAAAAGAATTACGCTTAATCAACCTATTTTACTCAAAACAAACAAATCGGCAGTTTAAAAATTTTTAAACAAAATAATTTTGTCCTTATCTAGCGGTAGATGCATGCAAAAAAAAAAAAAAAAAAAAACTTTCAAAGGTTATGTAGCAAAGTCGGAGGCCAAAGTCGTTGCAGTTACTAGCAGCAAAACTGCCCCTTAATTCCAACTCTTGGCTCTGTCCTTGCTGAGACTTGCTACGACACAAAATTATAGAACGAATGTGAAAATTTCAATAACAAAATTAGCGTCTTTAGACTTTTCCTGTGAATGAGTAATGGAAATAAGCTATCTCAATGTAGTTTTAAAAGCAATCTTGTTTATGTTTTCTGTCATTATCACATGATTACTCTCTGCGGGTTTATTTGAATAGGTTGTTTTTAAAACTGTGTTTCATAAAATAACGTTTTTAAAATTACATTTTGAAAACATGATTTTGAAAGCCACAATTAAACGTTTGGTAATACTTGTAAAAATTGTAGTTTGAAAACTCTAAAATTTTTTAAAGTCACAATTAACTGTATTTTCTATTAAAAAAAGAAAAAAAAAAGAAAAAAGAGAGGCCAAACCCTTGTTTTTTTTTTTTTTTTTTTTTTTTTTTTTTTGAGAAACAAACACACACACACAAGAGAGAGGCCAAACGGCCCAAACCGATGTTGTTTTGTGTTTTCTTCTGGAAACACATGTTTGCTTTGCACAAATGTTGATCCAAACCGGCTCTATATATGCCAGGATGCAATTAAAATTAATTACAATTATATATGTGTTTGGGTTTCAAAAGTTTCTTCCTAAATGAAGTATTAATTCTATTCATTTTTTTAAAACTTTGCTAAATTTTATAGAAAAACCTTAGAAGGGTATATTAGTATGCAAAATATTCATTTGTAATTATTCCAATTTAATCATTTGGTTGTGATTTGTTGAACTACTAATATAGTTAATTGTTTACTTTTTTTTATTGCAATACAGTGAATTTTGTTAGTGTTTATTTTTCAAATAAGCTAAAAAAAATTATTATAAAAATCTACTGAAAAAATGCATAAGTATAGTAAAATTTTCATTGAAATTTATATTTGAGTTAACAATGAATTTTAGAAAAAATATTTTAAATTAGTTTGAAAGAGTCAAACTACTTCTAATATATACTTATGACAACTGAAGGGAAACTCGGTAGAAAATTAGGGTAGAATTGAAGCCTAACTTATGACAATTGACACATACAAAATTAGAATAAATTAGCTTAATCCTTAGGTGAAGTTTCATGGAGTATTAATTATACTTTAAAATTTAAACTAGTCGCGTGGAATGCACGAGAATAACCTATTATTGTACAAAAACCCAATTTTATCAAAAGCTAAAATAAAATGGACAAGACCCAAGCATCACATAAAATCTGAAGGCATGGGATGTTGAATCAAGAAAACATTTAAACAAATCAAGAAAAGGCAGAACACTCCTCATTTGTGAATTCTTGCTGTTCTTCATGGAGAGGGCCACCAACACAATTTTGAGAACTTTTTAAGTGTAGCTGGTCATCTGATGGAAGCAAAGTCACTGCCGGGAGTTCAGATTGGGTGGTTTACATTTGGGATACAACTTCTAGACGCATCTTGTATAAGCACCCTGGCCACATTGGTTCAATCAATGAGTGTCTTTTTCATCCCAGTGAGCCTATTGTTGGATCTTGTAATAGTGACAAACAGATTTATTTGGGGGAGATCTGAGAATTGAAAGAAGTTGCACCTTAGTGACTGTTTTTTCAACCAACAAATGGCTCTTTTTAAGTGTCCTTCAAAGACTTTGAAAAGTTTGTGTCTCTACTGTAGTTCCCCAAGTTGAATTTTGGTATCTTTATTGGCAATGTAGAAGATTGTTTCCCATTTTGGAGTATTGGTGCTACATGTATTTTGGCATCAGTAAATACATCTAGGGTTCTATCATCACCCCCTCATCCTTTTTTCCAATCAAAACATGAAATTGAGAGGAATTTTTTAGAAAATCCTTGGTATTTACAAGGGGTTTTGTGTCACTCACTAATTAAATGACAGGATATTAGGATGGCCATGCTTTTGAACTGAATCTTGAGGGTCTAAGTAACTATAATATCGTTAAAAAAATGGTGAAAAATCTTGCATGGTACATAATGTTTTCCTCCTGTGTGATCGGTGAAAAGATAAGATCAACATTTGATGGCCTCATTTTATTTATTTTTATTTTTTGTGGTAGTTGATGCCTGATGGCCTCAGTTGGAGGACTAGAAGTGTTTCCCTTTCCCTACGTATGATAACTGCATATGGATTGTATTTGCTTTGATAACTATGCTCACTAGTCACACCAAGGCATATGGATACAATATTGCTACTGCCTTAAATTATTCCTTACATTCAAAAATATATTTAATAAAAAACTTTACCAGTTAAGTTAACTGGAACCTACATCAAGTTCTAATTTAGTTGTGTTAGTTACCAAGGATGAAGAATGTGGTCTCAACTTTCATGTTTCAGCTTCTACTGCTCTCTCTTTCCCCCTTCATTTTCCCTCTCACTGAACAAATATAATATCTTCAATCTTAAAAAGTGATTTCATAAAGTCGATTGATATTTGTGTCCTTCGATAGGATGTAACAAGGCACCGTATAAGATATTAAGATTGCCTAATTAAAAGAAACCTAAAACAAGCCAAAATTCATATTTGCTTTGCTTAGTCTGCTGGAGCATCATTTACATCTACAAGTTTAAGTTCATCCATCCAGTTGCAAAAATTTCAGGACTAACATATTCATGAACTGTACAAGCCAATCTATCCCCGCGGGCAGACTCTGAAAAATTAAGCTTACCAAGAAGCAACTATACAAAATGTTTGATTTTTTGTACACACAATTTTTCAGGAAGCAACTATACAAATCTTAAGTAGTGAGGAGAACTAGGGTTTTACAAATGGTGGCCATTATCCAACCTCTGTACATCCTCTAAACTTAAGAAACGAAAAATGCAAAACCTAAATTAGTTCATTTCGTAAGAGGAGAACTAGGAAAAGTCAACTCCAGAACTCAATTTTTCTACATAGCTAAGTCACCATTACAGCTCCTCAAGAACATCTTCCTTTCACAACATTTGTAAACAAAATTGATTGAGTATATCTAGAGTCTGCTTGACAAAGTTTAGTCCCACTTGACCCTCAATGTCACTAAAATCTAGCTTAATTTGCTCAAACAATTCTCTCAAAGATCTAGAACATCAAAAAGCAAATAAGATTGTTTCAGATTGGAGAGACAAAGTGGATCAACCATCTTTAATGAAACGATGCCAATACATATCAGATTTAGCCAGTTCCCAAAGGTTAACAACTTGCAAGTATAAATTCTTATCTAGATCAGCTGAGATTGACTCCCATTGGTAAATAGGTCCAGCCATAATGGACCTGGCCGGATGGTGATATAATAACACTACTCCAGCACATATGATTTTATCAAGAACATAAGGATGTATCCCTCTATGTGATCCTATGTAGTTTAAACCTTGACCAATTGATGGAGCACATCATCCAGAATTGAATGATGGGATCTAGATGGTTATTAGGTTGTAACTAGAATACAAAATACATTGACTATAGTGACAACAAATTGTCTTCCCTTTTGCAGAATTGGTTTGCAGTTAGAACAAAGCAACCACCTTCGAGGATAACATGGCTCATTGAAGCCTGCCATATCTCCCTTGCTCTGGCTGTAGGTCCAAAATCTACTTCAATGCCTACATATGGTGGCATAAGGATTAAACAAAATATTGAAGAACTATAAATTATAAGAAAGCTCTTGAATATAAAGTAAGGGAATATTGAACAATAACCCAAATTAGACTGTAAGAGAAATACTCGATTGTGAGAATGGTGATGGTTGCTGATTAATTATTCTACAAATATAGCAAATTATTTCACAAATAACTGTTGTGGGAAAAGACCTCTGGATAGCACTACATAGGATTGATTGTGAATACTAGTATGAGTTTTAGAATGGTTGCCAAACAAAAAATAGGAAAAAAAAAAAAAGAAAAAAAAAAAAGAAGAAAGTTAGACAATCACATGAACAAGGATTTACGTGGTTTAGCAATAGCCTACATCCACAGGTGACGGTGAGAAGAAAATTTCACTAAAAAAATATGGAAATTAGCACAAAGTCACTCTCTCAAAACCCCAAACCCCATATACACCCTAAAAACTCTCTCCCAAATACAGAGTTTTCCTACTCTCTAATTGTTGCACAGTCCTCTCTTTGGCTGAAAAAAACATATATGTAAAAGTTGTCAAAGTAAGATAGAACTCCTTGTTATATTTAATTTCAAAATCAGGCTCCTGATGAATCCCAAGTCTTCAATCAAACCTGGTGGCCAAATATCCTCCTTAATAGCTTCAATCATAGCCATGTATTCAGCCTCATTGGTTGACAATGCAATAGTTGACTGTAGTGTCAACCTTCAACTCACTAGTGGTCGGCCCCTAGCTTCATAGTAGAATGAAGCTTATCTAAATCACCAACATAGTCAGAATCAACATATCTAGCTATGTGTCTTTAAACAAATTCATGTCTCTCAAACTTCAAACCCAAATCAGCATTCCCAAATATATCTAAAGATCCATTTAACAACTTGCCAATGACCTTTCCCAGAATTTTGCATATAACGACTATCCATATTGACAGCTTGAGCAATGCTGGGCTGAGGTGTGACAATGCATATATGAGGTTGCCAACCAAATTGGTATTAGAGCTTCTTCAATAACAGAACAAGGTACACAAAAACACACAAAGGACATTTCTTTATATTCTACAGTGTCAACGGTTAAACTGAATGACAAAAGAAAGGACATTAAATAACACTACTTATTCTTTTACAGGTAAAATATGACAATGAAAAAACTGTAACAATGACATAAGGCTTACCTTAAGCATCTAAGTCAGGTCTTAGAGAACTCATTCTATTGTCACAGCAGAATACATGCAGCAATGATTTCTCAACTGACCACTGCATTTCACATCCAGATGCAATCGCCATTAGCTTTTGATGTTTTCCAAGATAACAGCCCAAAGAATTGAACAGAACAAAATTAAAGAGTGAGTATCTGCAAGTGACACCAGCTTTCAACTACTCTCAGATGTAATTGACTTTAGCTTTCAACAAGTTAAAATTTACCTGAGATTGTAGCAAATCAGTCAACTTCATGACCTGTATAAACAAATAGTCAACATAAATTTAACCATTGTAAGAATATAATTAAATGTGCTGGAGGGTGTTTTGGGTTACAAGATACAGTAACACTGTTAGCAATAGCAAAGCTTAAAGCTCAAAACTTTGACCAGGCACAAAGTTGTAGCCTTGATTAGCAAGTAGCAGCTATTCCTGCTTTGTTTTTGGGTAGACTGCAAAATTAGTAATGTAAGCATTTTAGATTTAGCACTCATACCTGTATGTTATCTTTTCCCAAAAAAAACTGCTACTGTATCTTATTTCAACTTATCACTAACAGTGAGGCTTTTAACTTAGTCAAGGCTGACTTCATTGATGGAAGTTTTAAGTCATATTTCTGAGTAATACAATCAATTTCTAAACCAAACGGTACTAATTGAATAATTGCAAATAAAATTCAGCTTACAGAGACATATGTTCATTGCCTTACCTAGGCAAATAAAACTCAATTGCCCTTATTGTATGGGTGTGAAAATTTTGGGGGCAAAATCAGTGTCGCCAAAATTTTCCGTTAAAAACATCATCTCTTTCTTCATTTTTTTTTTCTTGGCCGCGAGAAAAAAAGAACCGATGGCTTCAGATTTCTTCAGACTTCTCACCTCCAATCTCGAAAATTATTGCTTCAGTAAGATCGACAATCCGTTGGGTTGTTTTCTCAATCATGAAACGATTTGATTTCACTTTTCAATCGGAAGGAAAGGGATTTAGAATCCAAATATCTTCTCGACAGCGAGATGAGATGTGGCGAGAGATATGAAACCATTAGGGTTTCCTGCGAGCCAGGGCAAAAGATAGAAGAAGAAAGAGTTTGAGGTTTTTTTAACGCCGTTATATTATTATTATTATTTGTCACTACACATGATATATTTTAATATAAAAAATTATACTTTTTTTTTTTTTGAGAATGTATAAAAAATTATACTTTATTGAACTATTTATTTATTTATTTATTTTTTAATGATTTTTTTTTTATTGTAATACAATGTTGTTGGTGTTTATTATATTTTGCAAATAAACGATAAAAAAGTAATTTATTATGAAAATCTATTGAAAATGTATAATCAATTTCCTAAAGTATTAAAAATTTTCTCATTAAAATTTATATTTGAGTTAACTATAAGTTTTGGAAAAAGAACTTAAATTAGTTTCAAATGAGTTGGAATTAATCTTAAACGAGTCCGATGTACTTTTAAATGGACTTAAAAATAATTTTAGACCGAAGAATCTGAGAGCACCAAATGGAGTAGAATTGAAATCTACCTTACAACACTTGATACAAAATTATAATAAAATTAGTTTAGTCCTTTGTTGAACTTCCATCTTAATGATATTATAAACTAGTCATAATTTGATTTGTTCTCAAGACTCACAAATCAAATGCTATAACTAAATGTTTCTCAAAAAAAAAAAAAAAATTGCTATAACTAAATGAAAAAAAATCTAGCATCACTTAAATCTTACCTAATTCAAATATTTCTAAAGTACATGGTTAGATTTATGAATAGCTAGTGATAATTTATTAAATGTGGAGAATGAAATCATACAATACTTTTAAGGGGGAAAATATTGATATTAATATTACCACTTTATATTTTTCAAATAACCTAAAAAAAAATCATTTAATATAAAATTCTTCTGAAAATTCATAATCTTTTTTCTAAAGTATAGTAAAATTCTCATTGAAATTTATATTTGAGTTAACAATAATTTTCGTAAAAGTATTTTAAATTAAAAAGAGTTTGAAGTACTTTTAAATATACTTATAGTTTAAAATTGAAGAGAAACTCCGGCATAAAATTAGGGTAAAATTGATGCTTATAAGTTATAAGACATTTAACACATTCAAAGATTAGTCCTCAAGTGAACTTTCATACATTAATAAATAAATAAATAAATATATATATATATATATATATATATATATATATATTAATCTAACTAAAATTTTATATTAATTATATTTTAAAATTTAAATTAGTCGCAAACCAGTAGGATGCCAGAGATTCATGGAAAAAAAAAATAGTTCAATTATTTATTATAGCACATAATCCGAATTTTTATCCAAACTCACCAATGAAATGCTAAAACTAAATGGACAAGACCCAAGCATCACGTAGAATCTAAGAGCACCGAATGTTGAAACAGGAAAACAAATCAAGAAAATGGCAGAACACTCCGAAGTGTGTTTCACCGTTTGGTTGCTGAGAAACAGTGGGAAAAATCAAAGAATCTTTGGTGAAAGTTCGTTTTTTTCTATTTTGGTTTTTGTTTTGAATTTCTAATAGAACTGTTTAAGAAGATTGAAGCTTTATTGTTTTTCTTAACAATTTATGTTTCTGGGTTTTTGGGTTTGTTTATATTTGCTGTGGAATCAGATTATGTTTGTGGGTTTGTTTATATTTGCTGAGGATTTAAATTTAGTACTTTGTTGATCAAAATTTACTTTGATCTAAATCTAAGTTTGATTTAGTCAGTTATGGTAAATTGTTACTAAGAATGGAGAATATTTATGCCATATGGTAAATTGAGAACATTTATGCCATATGGAAAATAAACGAGTAAGTTTCAAGTTTCATTAACAGATTTCACTTAACAATGAAGGAACTCAAACATATTACCCCAACATAAAGCAGACAAAAACTGATGAGAAAAGGCCAACAAAGAGTCAAACCTAACAGTAAAGTATATTGGCACAAGCATTGTACAAAACCTCTTATTTGTGGGATAAGATTCCCTCCCATTGAATCCTCCAATTTCCTCCTATTTTTATTTAGGTGTAAGACATGTAGCATTTAAAAATCAAATAAATGCCGCATGTATCAATCCAGGCTAAAATTGGGAGGGAATTGGAGGATTGCATTGGAGGAGATCCTTTCCCTATAGGCAGGATAGTGCACACTAAGTTAATTACCAAAGTTTGATTTTCTACTCAACTACACGCACCTCCAAGGAAAATCGGTTTGAAATTCTAGAATAGATTTCCTTCCAATGATTCCTAAAAAGATGAAAACAGATCAACACACATATAAGCTTCCATCAAAGACAAACTCCTCTAATCAATAAGTGACATTTTTATTTTCATTTTATAAATCAATGGATGTCAAAATTATTAAACATTAATTGAAAATGAGTAATTATATCTCCAAGTTAAACTTCTTTTATGAGAAAGATTTACCGAGATCCCCAAAAACAGTAAAGCGATTAAGATGCAGGCCCAATTGAACATCATGATTGTCAAACCTGCTAGGTCAGTAGAATCATACTGCGGACTATTATGACAAAGCAAGTTAAAAGAACATTAGTACCACTGATATAACCCCTCATTCTTTCAATTTTTTTCCAACACCTTTTCCCACACAGCAACATTGGGTTCTACGATTATAGACTTATAGCATCCTGCCCACCCCATTTAAGAATTTTGTTTAGGAGAGAAACTCAGTACCTATCAAAATTTGTCTCCTAAAAATCCTACCACCTGAAAAAAAAAATTAAAAAAAAAAAAAAACACTTGTATTGAAAGTTAAAAACCAACTACATATGCAAACATTCTTTATTATCTTGCAAAGTTCCAAGACTAGATCAACCTATTTGTATGCATAATGACATGTTATTTTTATTATAGCTACCGTGTATATCAATACTATGTCCATAGGATATGATAAATTTTATTTTCCACTAGATGTCAACCCAGCCCTCACCTTTATCTGGACCTAGTATAGGCAAACACCATTTTTTAGAATAAAAAAGTAAACTAAACTAGGAAAGAAAATAGGATTACCAATATATGAACCTCAAACAAGGAAAAAGTGTTATTCGTCTTCAAAGCAATATTCCTAAGAGAATTTACCGAAAGATGGCCAAAATCACCATCATTTTGAATGCATGTTGAGATATGATAAAGGAAATAAGGTTCTTCAAGCAAGTAATAACAACACCACAACTTCAAGTACAGAAACCAGAAACAATCCAAACTTAAATTAAAACAAATAGAAGGTGTAGTTAAAAATATATATATTTTTGGATATACCCCAACTGGTCCTGTAACTAAGAGAACGTTCTTTAGACCAAGCTCTTCATCTATGTCTTTTGAATCAGAACACCTATAATCATCATCTTGCATGTCACATTGATCACCATCAGTTCAAACTTTGCTGATTTGGAAACCTCTTTCATGCCACATATGTAGCCAATCACTAAAAAACTTGACAGATTCATCATTACCACATACCTGCAGGACACCAGAATAACAGAATTATGAAAAGTAAATGTACATCATCTCCAATGAGAAACAGGACAAAGGGGAAAAGTTGTCAATCTACTTAGGTAAATAAATAATTGAAACACACAAAATCAATGCAAAGAAGAGACTGATACAACATATTTGACCTCAGTAGCCTTCTAACCACTTTATATATATATATATATATATATATATATATATATATATATATATATAAAGTGGTTAATACAAACAAATATTTTATCAAGAAATGTCATGACAAATTCAATGCAAGCAACACTTTCTAAAGCAGTTATATATACTAAACAACCAACTAGAGAGTGAGGAGACCCTTACCTGACATGAGGATGTGCAAATGTACTGCTGGGATTGTATGAGAGTGAGACTACAATGAATGTTGGGCTTCTGTGAGAGTTAAGAGAGGAGCAATGTTTTGTTATTAAATGTGTGTGAGAGTTGAGAGAGGAGTTCTACTGCTGAATGTGTATGAGAGTTGAGAGGAGCAATGAGTGTATGTAAGAGAGGATGTGTTTTAGTTCTGAGAGAGGAGCAATTGTGTTGAGAGATTCACCATTTGACCAGATATGACCAGACACTAGACGGATGGGACTAGACAGTGGATCAAAGCAGACAGATGGGACCAGACATGATCAGCCCATGTGGCTGACTACATATGAAAATCGAGTTTCTGAGACTCGGTTTCGCTTTTAGCAAACTGAGTCTCTAAGGCTCGAGATTCACGTGGCGTCTACGTGGAACATTTAACACCGAAAGTGAGCTTTTGAGGCTCGATATATAAACCGAGTCTCTAAGACTCGATTTCCATGTGAAAAAGGTTCCACGTCAGTGTGCCTCAAAACATGAAAACCGAGCCTCTGAGGCTCGGTTTATTAGCCCAAAATCAAGCCTCGAAGGCTCGAGATGCTACTAAGTTATATAGTTTAAAATAGTGGCCTACTAACTAGATAGTTGGAAAAATGAAATTAGTTACCCAGATTCACCTAGCTAAGTGTCTTCCCACAGATTCATATCTCTCAAACTTCAAACCCAAACCAGCATTCCCAAAATACATCTCAAGATCCATTTAACAACTTGTCAATGACCTTTATCCTAATCCTGCATATAAGGACTAGGTTCCACGTTAACACTGACAGCTTGAGAAATGTTGGGCTGAGTGCGTACTACTGCATATACGAGGCTGCCAACCAAGCCAACCAAATCAGTATTAGAGCTTCTTCTATCACAACAATAACATCACAAGGTACACAAAAACATACAAAATGACATTTCTTTATGTTCTAAAATGTCAATGGTTAAACCGAAGGACAAAAGAGAAGACATTAAATAACAATAGTTAATTCTTTTAAAAGTAAAATATGACAATGTAAGAGCATTCACATCAGCTCGTTTATAAATTTTTCCATTTTACACGTTCAAAACTTACTTTTTCTATTTTACACACTTAATTTTACAAGACACTTACATCAGTCTGTCTATTATACACATTTATTTAAATAAAATATTCACCCTTCTCAATTTTTTATTATATCTCTCAACGACCTACGCGCGCCCTCTCTTATCAGATCACCTCTCTCTCTCTCTCTCTCTCTCTCTCTTCTCATTTTTTTCTTAACAGCCTCTCTCTCTTATCTCTCTCTCTCTCTCTCTCCATCTCGTTCTTTCTCAAAAAACTACCAACCCAGATAAAGTTCTTCACCGGATTCAGAACCTTTCTTCACCGGCCGTCCAGAAATCAAGCTCCGGCGACCCAGATTGCGTCTTCACCGGCAGATCTACGAACCAAGCTCCGGCGACCCAAAACCAAGCCCCGGCGACCCAGATCGCGTCTTCACCGGCCGATCCACGAACCATGCTCCACGAACCAAGCTCTGGCGACCAGAACCAAGCCCGGCGACCCAAATCGGGTCTACACCGGCCGATCCACGAACCAACCTCTGGCGACTCAGAACCAAGCCTCGGCGACCTAGATCGTGTCTTCACCGGCCGATCCACGAACCACGCTCCACGAACCAAGCTCCGGCAACCCACGAACCAAGCTCCGATCTCTCTGTCTTTTGGTTTGTCTGTGTGGGTTTGTTTGTGTGTGGGTTTGTTTGTGTGTTGATATGTGTTTGTGTATGGGTGTGTTTGTGTGCATCTGAGGGAAAGAAAATGAGGAGCTGAGGTCGTTGTGCACGGAATGGGGAGAGAAAATTTGGTGCGAACGGATAATATTATTTTAATGTTTACATGTGCTACAGTACGCGTGTATATTTACATGCGTACTGTAGATCATGGAAAAATATGGCCAGCTATACATATTTTTACACCCACTGATGTGGGTGTTTTTTTGCTCAAAATGTGTAAAATTTGCACTGTATATGTATTTTAGAAGACTTTAAATGGGCTGATGTGAATGCTTTAAAACCTGTAACAATGACAGAAGGTATACCTTTAGTATCTAAGTCAGGTCTTCGAGAACTCATTCTATTGCCACAGCAGATGAGGTCACCTATTTTCCACATTGGAGTCTTATATACACGCAACAATGATTTCTCTACTGACCACCACACTTCACATTCAGATGCAATTGCCATTAGCTTTTGATGTTTTCCAAGATATCAACCCAATGAATTGAAGAGCAGAATGGCACTACGGAGTGAGTATCAGCAAGTGACATCAGCTTTCAACAAGTAAAGTTTAAATATAATTGAGATTGTAGTAAATCAGACAACTTCGGGACCTATATAAACAAATATTCAACATAAATTTAATCACGGGAAGAATATAATAAAATGTGCCAGTGGTTTTTTTGAGTAATAGGATAAACTAACATATTTATTAATAGCAAAGCTTAAAGCTCAAAATGTTGACTAGGCATATATAAAGTTGTTCAGCCTTATTTAGAAACTAGTCGCTAACCCGTGCGATGCACGGGAAATTTATTGGAAAATAATAAAGCATGCATATATTAAAAGACAATTTAAGTTCATGTATGCTTGCAAGGGATACATACCTAAATAGTTCTTGCGGTAGAAATAGAAGCCTTATCTTTAAGATAAAGAATCAATGTAATGCTAGTGAGATCCACTATATGGCCAAACCTATAATCCAAAACAAAGAAATGGCTAAATTTGAGACCAAAAGTTCATATAAAAAAAAAATTAAAAAAAAAAAAGTTGAGACAAATCCCAATTCTTTCAAAAGCGATTTAAAATCTACTGTTAAGTATATAAAATATTATTGAAGTCGTGATCTCACAACTCATAGTGTCTGTAGCAATAAGCTCTTGATTATTTATTATCTATGAGTTTTATTGCTGAATTTTAATTGTTTAGTACTTGATAATTGATATCCAAACCTCAAGAATAAATAACAAAGAAGCAATTGAAACATACAATAGTCGCTAACCTGTGCTATGCACAGGAACCTACCTATTTGTGAGGTAAACTAAAATAATTTTATAAAATCTCAGATTAATTAAGAAACTACACCATTACATGATTTGCTCTTGTATGACTTTAATTTGTGTTACAATTTGATGAAGAAGCCATTGCTTGAACGTGCAATGGTTTACAAAAAATTTGTTTGTTAAACAGTTTCAGATACTGCAAAAAAATAACTCAAAAATTCAGATATTAAAACTTTTTAAAGTCCAAAAAATATTAAAAAATTAGACGATTCACTGCTTAGAAATTATTGAAACAAAACAAAATATGTATGACTAAATAATGGAGAAATATAAGAGAAAGATGGATTACATTAAAAAGAATAATCCATGACTATAATTATTGAAAGGAATTAAAAGATTCGGAGCCTATATATATATATATACACACACACACATACACACACACACAACAGAGAAATATAAGAGAAAGATGTGTTACCTTCAAAAGAATAATTTAGATGTTGAAAATTTTAAAAGACTAATAAATATTAAAGAATCATAAGATTTACCTCCTATAAATTTTTGAAAAAAAAAATGTATATGATTACACAATAGAGAAATATAAAAGAAAAATTGATTACCTTCAAAAGAATAATACATGGAATAGTCATTGAAATCTGTTAAACTTGTTCAAATAATGCAAAAACTAACACAAATTAGATGTTAAAACTTCCAAAATGCCAAAAAAGATATATAATTAAAGAATAAGTCATTGAAACAATTCAAAAGAGAAATATAAGAAAAAGAAAAAAGTGTACAAACCCATAAAACAATAAGTTTTAAATTTTAACGGGTCTAAACTTTAAACAATGAAAAACCATAAAATAATTTTTTTTAAACAAAGTAGAGAAGAAGAAAATAACAGAAAAAGAGCTCATACCTATACTTAGCTTTAAAAATATATATATATATATATATATTGGGATTTGCACTGCTGTAAAATAGGTTAATCTATAGAAAATTATTGAGATTATGAGTCCACTCAATAGACCCATTGAAAAGGCGATCCAAAGAAGTCATTGAAAAATACAAAACAAATTTTGGTAGGCAGTATTTATGAAATAGAAGCAAAACAAACAAAATATAAAAAATTTCAAACTCAAGCACTTAACAATTGATCACAGTTATTTAGAAATTAGAACACCCAAAGTCCTTTTCACATAATCACAAAAATCAATATCTCTATGAAGAGAGGCCAACCCCATCACCATGAATCTGAAAAACATTGATTAAAAAGAGAGAATTACAGAGACATTGATTATCATTGTTGACTTATAAATATTTATAATCATATTCATGGTTGAGTGTTAGTATGTAGAAAGCAATAAGACTGACCATGGGAAAAGGGCTAGGAGTCGAGGATGAATCCATATTCCAAGCTTGATTAATTGTACAAAATAATGATTAAACCATATAACTGTTAATCACATAGGTTGAAGCCTTGAATCTCATGCAGACCATGTTAAAATTCACACTTTGATGTTCCTTCTCTTGCTTTCCTGATGTATCTGGTTTATGAAACATTTGCAAAGCAGGATCCCCAGGTCACGGAATGCTGACAAAATTGATTGGGGAGAGAAGTTCAAAGGTATATATTTTATGAATTGGTAAGTTAAACAATGTTTCTCAACCATTTAACAATGTCGTGACTGGTGTCTTTCTTTGCTGGAGTTTTTCCCCTCACTTTGATGTTTGCTTTCTACGTTGCCTCAGTCCTCACGTTCATGTTCAGGTTCAGGTTTAGGTTTAGGTTTAGGTTTAGGTTTTAAGAGATTTATATATTACTATTTAGTGGCTGAATTTCCTGTGCATCAGTTTTAATGTTTTTTTTTTTTTTTTTAATTTGTTTTTATATTTCAGAGGCTTTCGTTTTATATATATATATATATATATATATATAGATAATAATAATAATAATAATAATAATAATAATAATAGGTGATGATTTTTGTGATAAGTTAATGTAGGATAGAATTTACAATTTAATTTTTGTAATTATTTAATTTTGGTATTTTTATGCAAAAAACATTATTTTAGGTCTAGGGGATAGAATTTACAATTTAATTTTTGTAATTATTTAATTTTGGTATTTTTATGCAAAAAACGTTATTTTAGGTCTAGGTGATTTATTTCCTTATTTTTAGGTTCTTTTAATGTTTTTTTAGGTCAAATTTGGTTCTTATTTTGGTTAGGTATTAATTAGGGCTTATTTTAGAATATATTTTCTTGTCCATCAAGTTTTATGGAGCCCTTAAATAGGCCTCCAAGTTTGTATACATTTTTTCAATATTATTGATAAAATAAAAAGAATCTAAAATAAAAAGAAAAAGAAAATAGTGATGATTTTTATATTTCAGAGGCTTTGGTTTTATATAATAATAATAATAATAATAATAATAATAAATATAGGTGATGATTTTTGTGATAAGTTGATGTAGGATAGAATTTACAATTTAATTTTTGTAATTATTTAATTTTGGTATTTTTATGCAAAAAACATTATTTTAGGTCTAGGGGATAGAATTTACAATTTAATTTTTGTAATTATTTAATTTTGGTATTTTTATGCAAAAAACGTTATTTTAGGTCTAGGTGATTTATTTCCTTGTTTTTAGGTTCTTTTAATGTTTTTTTAGGTCAAATTTGGTTCCTATTATGGTTAGGTATTAATTAGGGCTTATTTTAGAATATATTTTCTTGTCCATCAAGTTTTATGGAGCCCTTAAATAGGCCTCCAAGTTTGTATACGTTTTTTCAATATTATTGATAAAATAAAAAGAATCTAAAATAAAAAGAAAAAGAAAATAGTGATGATGTGGAAAATTGTGAGAGCTTCAAAGGCTTCTGGTATTTTTATGCAAAAAACGTTATTTTAGGTCTAGGTGATTTATTTCCTTATTTTTAGGTTCTTTTAATGTTTTTTTAGGTCAAATTTGGTTCTTATTTTGGTTAGGTATTAATTAGGGCTTATTTTAGAATATATTTTCTTGTCCATCAAGTTTTATGGAGCCCTTAAATAGGCCTCCAAGTTTGTATACATTTTTTCAATATTATTGATAAAATAAAAAGAATCTAAAATAAAAAGAAAAAGAAAATAGTGATGATTTTTATATTTCAGAGGCTTTGGTTTTATATAATAATAATAATAATAATAATAATAATAATAATAATAATAAATATAGGTGATGATTTTTGTGATAAGTTGATGTAGGATAGAATTTACAATTTAATGTTTGTAATTATTTAATTTTGGTATTTTTATGCAAAAAACATTATTTTAGGTCTAGGGGATAGAATTTACAATTTAATTTTTGTAATTATTTAATTTTGGTATTTTTATGCAAAAAACGTTATTTTAGGTCTAGGTGATTTATTTCCTTGTTTTTAGGTTCTTTTAATGTTTTTTTAGGTCAAATTTGGTTCCTATTATGGTTAGGTATTAATTAGGGCTTATTTTAGAATATATTTTCTTGTCCATCAAGTTTTATGGAGCCCTTAAATAGGCCTCCAAGTTTGTATACGTTTTTTCAATATTATTGATAAAATAAAAAGAATCTAAAATAAAAAGAAAAAGAAAATAGTGATGATGTGGAAAATTGTGAGAGTTTCAAAGGCTTCGGTTTTATATATATATATATATTAGCAGCTATTGTTGCTTTGTTTTGGGGTAGACTGCAAAATTAGTAATGTGAGACTTTTAAGATTTAGCATTCATACTGTATGTTCTATCTTTTTTTGCATTCTGTATTCTGTTTCAACTTATCACTGACGGTGAGGCTTGTAGTGTAGGAGCTACAACTGAAATTGGATTAAAACACAGTAAGATATTTTAGTCATGGCTGACTTCATTGATGGAATTACAGTAAGATATTAAGCAATTTAGATTTAGCTTTCATATATGTATGTTCTATCTTTTTCCAGGAAAACTACATACTGTATCTTGCTTCAACTATTCATTGACAATAAGGTTTTTAGTGTAGGAACTACAATTTTTATTTTTTTTTATAAGTAATAAACTTTATTGAGACCAAAATAGAATCAACCGAAGAATACAGGAAGTATACAGTTGGTTATTAAAATTATATAACAGCACAGTAAGATATTTTTGTCATGACTGACTTAATTAATAGAGGTTTTCAGCTCATATTTCTGAGTAATACAATTAATTTTTTTATAAAATTTTTTATATCACTGGCGGTGAGGTTTGTAGTGTAGGAGCTACAACTGAAATTGGATTAAAACACAGTAAGATATTTTAGTCATGGCTGACTTCATTGATGGAATTACAGTAAGATATTAAGCAATTTAGATTTAGCTTTCATATATGTATGTTCTATCTTTTTCCAGGAAAACTACATACTGTATCTTGCTTCAACTATTCATTGACAATAAGGTTTTTAGTGTAGGAACTACAATTTTTATTTTTTTTTATAAGTAATAAACTTTATTGAGACCAAAATAGAATCAACCGAAGAATACAGGAAGTATACAGTTGGTTATTAAAATTATATAATAGCACAGTAAGATATTTTTGTCATGACTGACTTAATTAATAGAGGTTTTCAGCTCATATTTCTGAGTAATACAATTAATTTTTTTATAAAATGGTACTAATTGATTGCAAATAAAAGTCAATTTACAGAGACATATGTTCATTACCTTATCCAGTCACTGTAGGCTAGTATCCTCTAAACTCTTGTATGAATTGGAGCACCTGAATGGGTTGGCGTTTTAGATAAGACAACAAGATTGACAAGAACAGAAGGCTGTAACAGACATGTAAAAATCCATAAATGAAGCTAGTATGTTAAATTTCTTTGGAAAAGATACGTAGAAGTGATTTTCTGTGGAACAATTTTGACAATCCATCAAGCGTGCGAGATGGCTAACCATCAAATTCATACCTTAGCGAGCATTGAAGTGTTGAAGTCACTAGAACAAAGGGCTCTAGGTGAGGCACAATAACAGAATAAGATTTGATAGGTGGATGACCTTCTTGTTAGGTGACCTGCACAACAATAACGGAGGAATGAGATAGAAACAAAGAGCTGCTAAGTGCTTAATTCAAAGATATGTCAAAACACTTACCATAGCAAGGTCCCTTTTAAGGGACATGAAGAGGTCGGGCTGCTTGAAGCGCCTATAAGCATCCATGTCTTTGGGCAGGAGAAGTGGTTGCTCAAGGGCTTCGGCAACATAGCTTAAGTGCCCTCCCTAGAAATTCCAAATCGAGGCATCCCATGGAATGGGGGCACCGTCCAGCTCTAGTCGGGGAGCCCAGGTGCGTTGCAGTCGGTGCACGTCGACCACAAGAGAGTCCTCTTTACTCTCAACAGAGGAACCCCTTTTTCCTCTAGCGATTTTTTTGTTGCTTGCCTCCCTTCAGAGGTACCATCTTGCCCTCCTCCATTGCCTACACTTTTGGCACTTTTCTTTTTTCCTTCAAGTCCAGATTGGGGAGTAGTCCGACTAAAGTTAAAGGGAGAGGAGGAGGAGGGGGGAGGTTGGCACGGACTTAGGACTTTGGCGCATCGTTTGACGACCCTCCTTGGTTCCTTACGACAAGGAGACCTTTCAACCCCCTCCTTAGGTTAATGTCCATTTCTTCTCCCTCCTTGGAACTAGGATCAACATGAGCAATAATGAACCTGGGAGATTGAGCAACAAATTGCCTGCCTAGCTCATCCTCGAAATCCAGAAGTTGAATTACGAGATTAGCCCTCTCTTCCTCATCCTCCTCATAGTGGAACTGGTCGATCTCGGCCTCAAGGGAGAAGCATGAAAAGGCAGTTCCTTCCCTTAGAGCGGCTATTTCTCTAGGAGAATGTTGGGGAGGTAGTTCAATTGGTGGAAGGTCTCTTTTGGCTAGGAACCCTGGCTTAAAGATGTCAATCTGGTCGATTTGAGGATCGCCTGCTCTTATAACCTGGCCCACGTCTTGGAAGGCATTTGACAAAGGCTCAAAGTCCAACACTAAGTGGACGGCTCGCAACTGCCTGTCTTCACTTACAAATATTTCCAACCTTAGTACTTTGTTGAGGGCCGAAACATTGACCAGAATAATTCTCAGAGCAATGTATGCTTTGTCTGCAAAAACATCCGGGGAGCAAACCATAGTCAGATTAGCAAAATCCATCATCGAAGTGGAACAAAGTGTTAGAAAGAAAAAAATGGTGAAGCTAAAGAAGCTAAATCCCATGCCGAAGGACCTAAACCTAGGGTACCCCATCTGGATCTCCCTCCCGAGTTGGGCAATGAAGACCGTCGTGCCATTCCTTGGATGCTATCAAGTAGTCATTCTTCATGCCTTTGTTAGACTTAGGAAGGCACGATATCAGTCTAACAATATTGGACCGAGACTTGAGGTAATATCCCGTGCCTTTGAGCTTATGGCATTTGTACATGTGAACGACGTCGTGCCATGTGAGTCTCAAGCCCATCTACTCTTTGAGAGCGTCTATACTACCCAAAACCCTAAATAGGTTAGGGGCACATTAATGGGGGGTTAACCTGTGGTTAATCAGATAGTCTCGGGTCACCCAACCCATAGGGAGTGTCATTCCTCCTTCTATGAAAGCAATCATAGGGATGACAACCTCCCCTTCCTCCCTGTGTGTGACTATTTGGTCTGGAGCACAATACCGTAGGGCTACTCCCTGTGAAATGTGATACTTAGCTCTAAAACCCTTCATACCGGCTTCAGAGTCTACGAGGTGCTTAAATCTACCCATTTAGTCTAACTAAAAGGAAAGGGGTGAAGTTTTTAAAAGGAGGAAGTAAAGAACGGAAGGCCGAGAAGAAAATAACCTAGATAAGAGGAAACTTACAAAAGTAAGGGCGTTAATTCCTTTGGATACCTCTTGGAGGTTCGAATTTTTCAGAAGAAAAGACTGGGAAACTTTAGAATTTTAGGAAGCCTTGAAGGTTTGAGCACTATGAATCTCTGGAAAATTTGAAGACTTGTGAAATGAGGGAAAATGATTTCCCTAGGTCCCTTATATAGAGGGTGGGATTGAGTGGGAGTTATTCCATTCAAAATTCAAGAAGAAATGCCAGCCATAGGATTTGTGTCTCACCATTGGATGCGGGGAACAGAGCGCTGCCTGAAGCAATTAATGATGCATTGTGGGCTTTGAAGCGTCAGTAACAATCATGGGACACGTAAAACGGTAATTCTACACTTGTGAACCAAAGAAATGAATGATCTTGTCTCTTAAAAATCAAAACCCCACTTTTTCTCCTCGGATGGGAGGGAAAAAACCGAAGTTTTGAGGGGCTATTGTAGGGATAAGGGCCCAAAATCGTATATTGAGCCTTGGGCTTTGTCTGAGGACGTTAATTGGTCCGAGGACGGATAAACAAAAGTGGGGGTGTTAAAGCTTAGAACCCCATGAGCAAAATACAAGCAGAAAGATTGGGAAAGCAAGTCCGAGGAGGATTATCTCCTCAGATGAGCAAAGCATGGATCAAATATATACCTTAGCACTCAAGGTAACCTTCCAGAACTGTCTACTGATAGAGACGTGTGATAGGGACGTGCAGAAGGGATGAAAGCTATTATTTCATGAATTTTATTACAATAGATTGTAAAGAATGACAAAAATAATTTGGGTTCAAATTATTGTAACGGTATATTTATTGTAATAGTTATTTTTTTCATATTTTTTCTTACAATATATTGTATAATAATTGGAATTAGATCATTGTAATAATATATTAATTGCAGCTTCATGTTTGTCATTGCAATAAATTGAAAAATAATTGATATTTTAGTTATTGCAATGTTAAATTTGTTGCAATAAGCCATCTCTTTGAAATTTCTATTATAATATATCACAAAATATATAATTGGTATCAAGTTATTACAATGGTTTCTTCAATTTAAGTTATTAAAAAAAATAGATTTCTTCAATTTAAGTTATTGCAAAAAAATTTCTAAATTCAATTTAGTATTAAAATCTCTATTGCAACTGAAAATTATAAATTAATACAACTAATTATTATTAATGTAATAATTTACTATTTTTAAGTTACTATTGTATCGACTTTTAATTTTTGGATGTGATATGTGTGATTTGAGATTATGACATGAGATCCTTAATTGGGCAAGAGAATGGAATTCTTGTAGATCTGGAAGTGATTTCAGATCAGGACAACTACCTATATGCAATTGTGAGAGAGACGTACATAATTGTAGCTGAGTAGTTAGAACTTCAAAACCACACATTGATATACTCAAGCGGCGTAGAACTTGTATACGTGGAAAACACTTCAGCTTAAGACAACCTTCTATTGTCAACTCCTCGAGGGAAATGAACGGTTGCGAGGTGTCCGGAATATAACTCAGTTCCCCACAATTGATTATTTGGAGTGATTGGAGAGAGGTACAAAAAAGTTGCTCTGGCACAAAAGTAAGTCCTGACACAGTAGAAATCTGGGCAGACTTGAGTGTGGTAAGATTGCTGCTAATCCTTTCCAAAGCCGTGTTGTAGACGTCTTCAATCTCTAATTTATGTAGAAATGAAAAATGACATGGGGCATTCCTCAGTTGAGGACAGTCTTCAATGGTCAACTCCTCAAGGCAAGGAAATACTACACGTGTTGATGTCACTCCTTCAATGCATCCTTCCACTCCACTAGTTTCTGCAAATGTCTAATTCTGAGTGTTCTTAATGTTGGGAACAATACATTACTGCACATGTCGTAAAACTCATCTCCAATGCATGTCACGCCATCCATTCCATCTATTTTTAGAGCCTTAAGGCAGGGTAGATGCCCGAAGGTGGGAACTTGTTCACATTACCCAATTAAATTTATCTGGATCAAATTGTCAAACAACGACATCCATGATGGGAATTTCTTTCCACCAAAGCCATCAATTGTTAGGGATTTCAAATTTTGATGAGGATGGAGGCCTTCCAACACTTCTTCTTCATTATGGTGGTTGACTTCTCTATCTAATCCGTCACTCCAGTGAAATCCTAGCTGGTTTATTTTCGCCCTTATTACTAAATTTGCATTTCTAGCTTCTTCTTGATCTCTCACATTCTCTAGATTTCTAATGTCTAATTCTCCACCAAGATGATTCAAGCATCCCAATTCCTTGATTTGCTCACCTTCCCCTTTACCCACCATGAAAAATGAATGTTCGTAGACATTTCAAATTCCCCATATCTTTTGGTGATCAGTTGATGTTATCATAACAATCAACATAAATATACCTCAGGTTATCCAATTTTTTTAAATCTTTTGGAAGCTCTTTGAGATCATAGCAACATTCAAGTCCTAAAGTTTGCAAATTGTAGAGCTTGGTGATGGAGTTTGGTAATGCTTCGATTTTAGTCTCTAAGATGTGGAGAAGTCTCAAGTGTACCAAACAACCAATTAAGTCTGATAACTTTGTTATGCTATCCCCATGTAATTTTAGAACATGCAAACATTTAAAATCTGATAATATATTTCCACACATAGCATTTTTTGAAACAAGTGTGTGCAATCTTCGAATATGGTCATTTGAAAGTGGAATTTTTAATACTGTTTCATTATCATATTGGATTAATAAACGTTGTACGTGATTGATATCATCCGGTGAATCCTTCTCCAAAATCAAAGTTTCAAAATTTGAAATTGAGAAGGCAAGATCATGTACCAAATCATGCATCTTACAACTCTTAACATTATCATAATCATCCTTTTCCACATCCTGGAATAAGGAATTTGTTAACAAGATATCAAAATGCACGTTACCAATATCCTCCATCACCAAACTACTTCCTTGAGATGGTTGAAGGAACCCTTCGGCCATCCAAAGTTGAATTAATTCTTCCTTTTTAATCTCATAATCTTTAGGAAAAATTGAACAATATGCAAAGCATCGTTTAATAGATGGTGATGGAAGATGATAGAAGCTCAATTTTAATATTGATAGCATTTGGCTACCCTCTACAAAATTCCAAATTTCATTGTCTTTAATTGCTATCCATTCACTTTTCTGTTTTTTACAACACATCATCCCTCCTAAGACTTTTGCAGCTAATGAGACCCCTCCACATTTTTTGGCAATATCCTTTCCAATAGCCTCTAGTTCTGGAGTTAGTAGAATTAGCTATTATTTCATGAATTTTATTACAATAGATTGTAAAGAATTGACAAAAATAATTTGGGTTCAAATTATTGCAACAGTATATTTATTGTAATAGTTATTTTTTTCATATTTTTTCTTACAATATATTTTAAAATAATTGGAATTAGATCTTTGTAATAATATATTCATTGCAGTTTCATGTTTGTCATTGTAATAGATTGTAAAATAATTGATATTTTAGTTATTGCAATGTTAAATTTGTTGCAATAAGCCATCTCTTTGAAATTTCTATTCTAATATATCGCAAAATATATAATTGGTATCAAGTTATTACAATGGTTTCTTCAATTTAAGTTATTAAAAAAAATAGATTTCTTCAATTTAAGTTATTGCAAAAAAAAATTTTTAATTCAATTTAGTATTAAAATCTTTATTGCAACTGAAAATTATAAATTAATACAACTAGTATCGACTTTATATATATATATATATATATATATATATATAGCTTACGACCATCTACATATGCAGCCTTTATTGTTGAGGAGATTCGCTTCATTGCAAATTGTCTTAGTCAAGTTATTACAAATTAATTCTCATACTTTCGTTAGTTTCAAAACAAATGCTAGACCTTCAAAATCGTATTAATTTAAACAATGGACTTTTCAAGTTTGATTGGAAGGTTTCACTTCATGATAAAATTTTAAAATTCTAAGTTTGATTTGAAACAAACGAGACTATATAGTTCAATTTGAAACCAACCCTTAATTATAAGAGTTTAAAATGTAATTTGCCCAAAATTAAGTTTAGTATAGGCACGGGAGATTAATATTTATGTACATTAGTGTATAACCTCGTGCATATGTATGAGTACAATTAAAAATAATTAAGAAAATTTACTTGGACTCTTTTATTTTTGCACCCAATAATTCACTTGCCATAAAAATTAAAAAAAAAATAGATTAGACCCGTGGCATAAAATTGGATTCCAATTGATATTCAACATAGAATCTAATTAGATTTGGACTCTTCAATTCTTGCACCAAATAATTCATTTAGCACAAAAACTAAAAATTAAATATGACTTATGGTGCAAAATTGGATTCCAATTGAAACTCAATTTAAAATCTAATTAGATTTTTTCTTAGATTTCGCTTTTTGTAAATCATATATTTCTAAAATATGTAATATATGGTTTCTCATTATATATATATATATATATATATGATTTAGAATTTAATTGGTTTTAGAATTTTTAGTTTCTGAATCCAATAATTCACTTGCCACAAAAATTAAAAATTTAGATGGACACGTAGTGAAAAATTGGACGCTAATTAAAATCCAATTTAGAATATAATTAGATTTGGACTCCTTGATTTTTACACTCAATAATTCATTTGACACAAAATTAAAAATTAAATACGACACGTAGCACAAAATTGAGAATTCAATTAAAATCTAATTGGATTTTCTCTGAGCTTTGGCTATTAATATATATATATATATATATATATATAGATAAAAGGAATAGAAATCATTTATCCCAATTTAGTTATTCCACTTTATGTTCTACTATTTACACTATGTCATGTGTTTTAATTTTTTTTTTTTTTCCATTTTAAACTTTGGCTACTTTACGAGAAAAGGAAAATATATATATATATATGTGTGTGTGTGTGTGTGTGTGTGTGTGTGTGTGTGTGGCAAGTTATGATTGTGTATAATAAAGTGGAAAACCTAAAATGGGATAGATGATTTTTATTCATGTATAAGAGGACACTTGGGTCTTGGCCAATGTCAATCAACATAACGTAAAGTGGAGCACAATTTGTAAGAAAAATAATTTTTATTCAACTTGATCAAAGGTCGAATAGAAATCTCGTGACCCACCTTTTTTGTTCCATTTTATATTGATATGCAATATGTTTTTTTTTTTTTTTTTTTAAATTTTAAACTCTAATTATTTTATAAGGTATATAAAAAAAAAGAACACGTGCTAAATTGTTATTGTTATGATATAGAGTAGAACATAAAATGTTGGACTGAATTTTATTCAATATGGGTTGGGCTTCACTTGTTATATGATGAGACCATTGTTTACTCTTCAAACATCCTTTATAATACTTGAAAAAACAAAAAAAAATTCCTTAATAATACATTGCAAAGATTACCCTTTATTGTGTTGCTCATGCAGGATAAGTTCCTTGTCAGATCCACTAGTCCCAACTCCAAAGTGAGCCCCATAATCCATGTATTTGATATAGAAATATAAAATAACATAGCATGAGATATGTGTAAGTGCATGTACTGAATGTACTGGATTGTACTACCAAATTTCCATGTACTCTTTTAAGTTATAAGACTTGTACTGCCTGTACCAAAAATGTGTTGCTCTATATCTTAACTCTTTAAGTTCAGCCTATAGTTTTAGGGCATGCATGACAGTCAATTTTTTTTTTTTCATCTAGATGATATCAGAGCTCTTCTTCTAAATTGTCCTACCATATATATGCACTCTACTAAGGTCCATGTTCTCTTGTTCTTCACATATCTGCTCAATTTTATATTTCTAGCTCCTCAATGTCTCCGCCATATGCTTCTCAAGGTAATACTTAGATTTGTTAATTGCATCTCTTATATATATACCACAACCGTATCTTTACATGTTTCTTATGTAGATTGTAGATCAAATTAACCGCAATATCGCTTTGCTTTTATGATGTTTTCTCCTCTTATTTTTTTTCCCAAAAGTTTTCCCTTCCTTCAACACTCTAGTGCAAGGCATGCCTAAAAACATGAGCATATTAACATGTGCCGAAGCATAGTACTACCGCTCTTTAGTTGGTAAAGCCTTATGTTGTCATACATAAGGTTTAGGATCGAATTCTTATTACACCAAAGCATCTAGGTGTTAGGGAAGAAAAATGGCTTCCTCCGTTGTGGCCCATAAACTTAGCTCTTGATTTTTTCTATAATAGATAAAATCTCGAGCTCATCTTAAAAGGAGTATCCAATCTTCAAGGTAATGAAAGATATTCATAAAGTCACACCTCTTCTAACTACTAGCTGTATATAATATATAATTCATATTATACATAAACATGTCCTATATCATAGTTTATATTATTCTTTATTTAGTAAAGTCTTTTGATGTCTCAGATTATTCAAATCTCTTGTACCTCAAGGGAGGGGAAGCTGTTGTAATTGGCTCATATTTGAAATTTTAATTTTTTTTTGGTTGAGAAAAGGCTCATATTTGATAGTGGGCCACTAAGTTGAGGGCTTTAAGTTATGATGCAAAGGAGGTAGAGTAGGCGAGTGAAACTGCACATAGACACACTACTAGACCACGTAAACAAATTATTTTACAGCAAAAGGCCAATTCAAACATAGGGAAAAGCTAACAATCTCGTGGTGCAATTTGTAAACCTATGCAACCGATTTTAATTTTTTTTATTTTCCTTCTAATAACAATTGTGAACCCCTCCATGTGGTGAATCCGTAATTGTACTCAAATGTAGCTCAAAAATTCAACCCTCAAGAAGCAAATTTGCATCCAAAATGATAACTTTCTGGTCCCGTTAAGCAAACGTATACGGCGATGTTGAACGGGCAAACCTAGACAATTAATGTTGTTTTTTTTTTTTCTTCATTGACAAAAGTATGCATGATAGGATAATTATGATCGATTTTGGTACAATTTTCCCTCCTTATTGGATTGCTTCTCGAGACATTAATGGTCTTCCAACTTGTCTGTTCGATAATTGAGGTCGAGCCAAGTAGTCAAGACAAACACCGAACAAAAGGTCAAACAACGTGCCCATCAACTTTTGGCATTTGAAAGTTAGATGAATGCTCATTTAACTCGTGAGGGGCAAGACTATAAATAAAATCCAAAAGAAAAGTCAATCAAGGTGGCCGCTCCATCCATCATACTTTTTTCCTTTTTTTGTGGCCCATGCATTGAGGGGCCCATTCGTTTCGGCTTAAAAGTGAAGCTCTATTGGTCGATATGTAGAATCTAGTACCCCATATATCTTGTTTGGTAACAAGATAATAATACTTTAATTACCAACTTACCCTCACAAAATCTTCCAAGCAAAAAAAAAAAAAAAAAAAAAACCACAAATATTGTTAATTATATATTTTATTTATATAATAGAGGGTAATGTACTAATGTTTCTTTCATTCCTTTAAGCTCTTAAATCTAGATAAAGGAATAATTTGATGAGAAATTTTGGTTTTTATGCATCATTTAGTTCAATTTTTTTTTTTAAATGATGTACATGTAATTTTATTGATATTTAGAGCAAATACTTCTTTTATAACGTTATCACTAGTCTACGCTGCATATAGATTATTCTCTTCTAATATACTGATAATTTGCATAAGAACTGAAAAGTCAAAAATGACAATTTGACAATTCCACTTATATAACCTTAACATGAGAAAAAAAATAAAACAAACTGGGTTCTTGTTAGAACAAAATATTTCAATCCAGGTACGTCACGTGCCGCTGTGTGTATGGGTCTTTATTTATTTATTTATTTGAGAAGATGTGTCATATGTGTGTATGGGTCTTTATGTGTTTATATGTATAATTGTATAAAGTTCGTATATTATATACTATTAATTTTTTTGGCCATTTGTCGTACTGTAATAGGCCACTAAGATTTCACTATGACTTCTTGGCCTTATCTCATTTATTCTGACAGTCACATGTATGATGACATATTACTATCTCTATCTTCTCTTCTTTCATTATATCAATCTGTTTCTCTCACTCTCTCTCTTCATAGCCGCCTACCGACTTTAATTTTCAACCAGATGTGGATGGTGATACTGATAATAAATGCCCTCGATATAGTAGCTTGGAATCTAATGTCAACGAAAAATCTTATCCTCTTTAAAAGTTCCTCAATTAATTTCCACATGGTGGTTATTATTTTGATTATGGATGAATAATAATGGTGCAATAGACCCAACTAATTTGACAACTTTTTTGCATCTGATTAAGACGACACATTGTAATTTTTGTCAATTTATCGGATTAAATTTTACTATATACTAATTATAATTTGTACTGAAAATGTGGTGAAATTTGACACTTTCCTATATATGTGACCCTATATATTGAGAATCTAGTCTTGCACAGTTCTCTCATAACCACAACCATGGCTTCTCTCTCACAACCATCCCTTACCACCACCACCGCCAAGACCCACATTGCCCCTTCCTATCTATCTCCATTCTTTCCCAAAAAAACCCAACTTTCTAAACTTCCAAAACGCAACCATCACCTTGCTTCTAGAGTAGTCTCACGCAAAGCCCAAAATGATGACCAAAATGGACAAGAACAACAGTCCCCTCTAGAAAAGTTTGATAGGAGAGATGTACTCATTGGCTTAGGAGGCCTCTATGGTGCTACAAATCTTTACAATGATGACCCTTTTGCCATGGCAGCTCCTGTGTCTGCCCCAGATCTAACAAAGTGTAGCAAAGCTGATTTACCAGCTGGAGCAAAACCAGTCAATTGTTGCCCACCATCATCCACTAAAATCATTGATTTTAAGCGACCTCCACAAAACTCACCCTTGCGTGTTAGACCCGCAGCTCATTTAGCTGACAAGGAATACATAGCCAAATACTCCCAAGCCATTAAGCTCATGAAAGCTTTACCAGCTGATGACCCAAGAAATTTCACACAACAAGCTAATGTTCATTGTGCTTATTGTGATGGTGCATATGACCAAGTTGGTTTCCCAGACCTTGAAGTCCAAGTTCACAACTCTTGGCTCTTTTATCCATTCCATCGTTACTACTTATACTTCTATGAAAAAATCTTGGGAAAGTTGATTGATGACCCAACTTTTGCTTTGCCATTTTGGAACTGGGATTCACCTTCTGGCATGAAAATGCCAGCCATGTTTGCTGACCCCAAATCACCACTTTATGATACTTACCGCAATGCAAAGCACCAGCCACCGACCTTGCTTGACCTTGATTATAGTGGCACTGATGAATCAACAACAAGTCAAGACCAATTGTCTAGCAACCTCACCGTCATGTATCGCCAAATGGTGTCAAATGGTAAGAATCCTAAGCTATTCTTTGGCGATGCTTACCGTGCTGGAAGTGATCCTGACCCGGGTGCTGGATCGATTGAGAACATTCCACATGGACCTATACACTTATGGTGCGGTGACACCACTCAGCCTAATCTTGAAGATATGGGCAACTTCTACTCAGCAGGTAGGAATAAATTAATTAGTGATAAATTACTGATTCTTTTGTAATTTTAGTCCATTAAGATACAGTGAGTTCAATCATTTTGATAATTATTCTTAATATCTAGCCTTTTATCAATCATAGTGTCTTATGCGTCTAATTTTTTTTTTTTTTTTTTTTATAAAAAAATGTACATATACTAGAATTAGGTCAATTTTTTCTGTATAAGTTTTACAAAATGGTGTATTATCAATAAAAAAAAAAAAATTGACTTATTATATTATTTAAATTACAACAATCACATTTATATATTGTCGGTTGTCATAGTAAAAATTAGAATAGCTTTTAACATTTTACTTAGATATTATTAAGGGCAATTTAATCATTTGAATGCTATTCTTATCAGGTAGAGATCCAATATTTTTCTCTCACCACTCCAATGTGGATAGAATGTGGACTATATGGAAAACATTAGGAGGGAAGAAACGATCTGATCCAAAAGACAAAGATTGGCTAAACACTACCTTTTTGTTCTACGATGAAAATGCACAGCCAGTTCGTGTTAAGGTTAAAGACTGCCTTGAGTCTACAAACCTGAACTATGTTTATCAAGATGTGGAAATTCCATGGCTAAAGTCTAAACCAACACGACGTAAATCAAAAACCAAGAAAGTAGCCAAGTTGTTTCAACTAGGAGGAGGTGTAGGTGTAGCACAAGCTGCTGAAACATCATCCTCAAGTGTTAACTTCCCAGTTGTTTTGGACAAGGTGATAAGCACTGTGGTGTCTAGGCCTAAGAAAAAGAGAAGCAAGGATGAGAAGGAAGAAGAGGAGGAAGTGTTAGTGGTTGAAGGGATTCAGTTTGAGAGAGATTCGGCTGTGAAGTTTGATGTGTATATTAATGATGAGGATGACTCGCCCAGTAGACCAGACAAGACCGAGTTTGCTGGGAGCTTTGTGAATGTGCCTCATAGGCATAACCATACGAAGAAAATGAACACTATCTTGAATCTTGGGATCACTGAGTTGTTGGAGGATTTGGACGCTGAAGATGATGATAGTGTGGTGGTGACCTTGGTGCCAAGGTTTGGCAAAGGGCTAGCCACAATTGGTGGAATCAAGATTGAGTTTGTTTCTTGAAATTGAATTTTCAACGATTTTATGTTGTTCTGCTTCTTTCTCTCTTTGTTTTTTTGCTAATTTTATCAAGCAACAGGGCATAACAACTTTCTGTTTTGCACTTTACCAAAGAAATATAATTAATAATAATTAATAACTTTTTGTTTTGCACTTGGTATATTTTACTACTTTTTTTTTTTAAGTCCCGCCGGTGTAATGAAGAAGAAAATCACACTTTCCTTAAATAGCTGCGTAGGGCTTTTTGTGGTTATAACGATAGACAGAGAGAGGATAAGAAGGGACTGAAAAAAAAGCTATTGCACCGTGAAATTAAGCATAGTGTGTGAGAGGGAGGTGAAAAAATAAAGTGTAAAAGTGAAATAGTAAAAATTTTAAGGTTAAAAAAATTTTATTTAAAGTTTGAGATTAAAAGTGATTTTTGTAACTTTTAATCTCAACTATTGATGTCTTATTGTAAAGTGTGATAGCCCTGATTATTTCACAGAATTTCAATCCAAATAAGGTGTGCTGAGAAAATGAGAGGTTCATTGAACAGTTTCACTTGGATTTTTTTTCCAAAAATGCAAGGGAGAAATTATGGGAGGTTAACCTACGGGACCTATCAATCTACCACCAAAGTGCACCACCACCACGATCATAAAGTGAAAAGATAAAGCAAGATATAGGGTCCATTTGAATAGAGCTTATTGTTGCTGAAAGTTGCTAAAAATTGATTGTTGTTGAAAACACTGTAGCAAAATAATTTTTAAAATGTGTGAATAGTACCGTGGGTCTCATTTTTAATATTTTTTAATGTATAAACAGTGCGTAAACAGTACCGTACTGTTTATACACAGCACATTTTGTCCTCCAAAAGTCAACAAAAGCTGGCCCAAAAAAAAAAAAAAAAAAAAAAAAAGAGAGAAAACGTGCAGGATAAAACGCACCTCAACTAACCACGCTATCCAAACCGGCACATAGATACATTTTATATTTGGGTACACCTAGGTGTAGTAGTATACTTTTCTTTTGAAAATGACTCATATGAAATTAGGTACACTTTTATGTGAAAAAAAATAGTGTAATATGTCATAAGCACTGAATAATTTCAAAGACGAGATGCGTAAGCCAATAATAAAGTCAAAAGAGAAAAGGATGGTAGAAATTTATTCACTCTTTTTTGTATACGTTTTTTTTTTTAACTTGTTGACGGCAAAACTTATTCAAATTTATTAATTTCTTTGAATTTTTTTGTTATAAATAATTTAATAATTCATTTTTTCTTTTTTATATAATATATAATTAACACCTTTACTAAAGGATAAAATTTAGGTATAAATTCTTAAGTGTTCTGCGTATTTTAAAATTTTCAATTAAATTTAAACAACATGACTTAGAGAGGCCAGTAGTTGGTGAGACTTATCCTTACAAGTACCTCAAAGTCATAGTTAGGGCATGCTAAGAGCATCTCCAGCATTCTCTCTAAATTTTCTTCAAATTTTTTCCTATTTGGAGAGTGAACAGTGCATTTTACCTTTTGCCTACCCACTTTTTCAATTACACTTTCCAACAGGCTCTCTATCCCTTTCTCTATCTCATTTAAATATTATTTCTTCATTCATTATTTAATCTTTTTTTAATCATCATTTATTCTTTTTTTAACAACTATATTTTTCAATGAGAAGTGTTATATTCACAACATTTTACTCAATACTTTCACAACTAAATTTATGTGAAAAGTTGTTACTAGTTCTAATTTGAACCCACCACTAAAATTATTTTTTTATACCACTAAAATTATTTTTTTACTTGTCATTATTAACTAATAACAATCTATTACTTAAAATTTATTGTGAAAATATTGTGGTAGTATTTTTTAATTAAGATTTTTTATTTTTCCCTTTTCTTTTTCTATCTTCTCTTTTCTTCTCTCTGGGCCGCCCTCTTTTCTTTTTTTTTCTTTTTTTTTCTCTAGCACTTTCTGGAGCCCTCTTTTCTTTTTTCTTCTTTTTCTTTTTTTCCCTTGGTTTTTTCTCCACCACACACCTATCCCACTCCCATCACTATCTACCCTTCTTTTTCTTTTTCTAGTACATTCCGGATCATACTTTCCATTTCTCCAGCTCTCTCATTCTTTCTCTAGCTCTCTCTTCTTTTTACTTTTTCTATTTTAACTTGATTCTGGTACACTCTCTACAATGATAAGAAATAGAGAAATTAAGAACAAGCAATTGCTTGCTCCACCGTTGATCGAAGGACACAAGTAGGCGTTGTCTTCTTCTCCACCGTGGGTCAGATGGCTTCTTTTTTTTTTTTTTTTTTGTTATGATTTGATTAATTTTAAGATTGTGATTTTGAGTTTGTATTTTGATTATGCTTGAGTTTAGAGATGTTTAAAAGAAATGATTGTTGTGTTTGTAGCTGTTGTGAATGTTTGATTAAGGCTGAGTTTAGAGAAGTTTGAGAGAAAAGATCAAGAATATTTCTGTTGTTACCGTTGTGATTATTGAGTGAAAATTAAATATTTTAATCGGTTGTGATTATTGAGACTGAATTAATTCTTTTGCTCATGATCAGGTCTCTCTCTTCTCTTTTTTCTTCTTTTTTTTCCTTTTATTTTTCTGATTTCATTTGGTTTATGAGAAAAATTATTTTCGTGTTTGGATTGTATTTTGCGGTTTGTAGCCGTTGAGATAAAGAAGAGAGACACCATAAAAAAAAAAAAAAAAAAAAAAAAAAAAAAAAAAAGGAGACGGAGTGAAGAAGAATGAGAAAGGGAGGAAAGAGAAAAAATTATTTTTTTAATTCAACCGGTATTAGTTTAATCGGAAATAATATTTGCAGATCAACAGTGATTGCTACAGTGCGCTTCATTCCTGAAGAGCCACTGTAGCAACTCTAAAAAAAAAATTTGGAGATAGAGAGGCTGTTGGACTTCATTTTTTATGTGAACAGTGGCTTTTTTCTCCAAATTTTAGAGATGGAGAGCCCTATTGGAGATGCTCTATTGGTGCAACCTGGTAAACAAGTCAGTTTGATTGGGTTTGGGTTTGACTCGACAAAGTTCAGATTAAAAATAGGTCATCATAAATTGGTTGCAAAAACAATGATTTGGTAATGTTGTTATAGTAACGTTTTTAAGTGTTGTAAAAATACGTGTGGGTGAAAAAATATTGTAAAAATACGTGTTATGTTGTTTAAACAATACAACCAAACAGGCCTTTAATTACCCAATCTTTTGAGGATCGAGTCAACCTAATATCAACCATAATTTTTTCACAAGCCAAAAAAAAAAAAAAAAATTAAAAAATAAATGAGAAACTTGATAAATTTTTCTTTCTTCCTTTCGTTACAAATAATATAAAAGGATAAATAAACAACAAAACTCAAAATAAAAGTTAAGTAGTACATAGATCTTAAGTTCAGAAGGTTCACTAAATTGAAAGCTTCAAGCATCGACTTCGTAAGGAAAGAATGTATATGAGTGTAAGGAAAAAAAAAAAGAAAAAAAAAAAGGAAATAAAGAAAATAAAAAGAAGCAAAAACGCAATATCTTTCATGGGCTATACTATGTACAGTAGCTCAACAAAATGGCTTGACTTTGCCTTTCTTTTTTTTTGATAATCTAATAGTTATAACAGATGAGATGAAATTTAAATCTTAAATGTTATAAACATATTAAAAAATACTAACTAATTGAGTTACAAGCTCTTAGCAACTTTTATTGCTCTTGATTTTGAGTAATTGGAAATGGAAGATTCATTGAACCTCTATTTCTCGAGTTTAATCCTAGTTTTGATCCTTTCGAGGGCCTATTCCCATCAACTCGCTATTCTTATTAGGCCCAAACTTTTTTTTTTTTTTTGATTTGAAATCAATATTCATTAAGAACTGGAAAAGGACATTACATCTTGGATAAGAGCTTGCTCAATACAGCAAGGAATCTCTTCAATCCAACTAATAAAATCAGCAACATTAGATGCATTCTTTGCTAAAAGGTGTGCAGGGACATTCCCTTTCCTACGGACATGAGAAAAAGTAATGTTTCTAAACACCTTACACACATCTAGAATTCCCAAAATAATAGGTTCCACAGCTGCAGGAGGAGTAGTGGTCCCATGAAGAGCATTAATCAGATTAATAGAGTCTCCCTCCAACACCACGTCCAAAAGACCCACATCTTTTGCGAAAAGCACCCCAGCCTCAAGCGCCTTTGCCTCAGCCTCCAAAGCACCCAGAGAAGCCCCCACTTTCTGACTGAGCGCAGCTTCCACTCTACCTAAGTCGTCCCTTATCAGCACACCAATGCCTGCGTCTTTTTGCTTTGAGAAAATGGCGCCATCAACATTTATCTTGAACCACCCACCAATCGGCGGTATCCACTTCACAGGCATCTCCACAGCTGCTTCAACAATGACCTCCATTTCTAGAGAGGCACCATACTTCGCAAGGTAACCCAGTGCCCACCTAACCAGCTCTTGGCTCGATTTCCACTCCCACCAAGCTGTATCACATTTCTGTTTTGCCACAGAGCCCACGCCAGCGTAAGCACCTTCGCTGCCATAACGTTGCTGCCCCCCTCAATTATAAGTAGCTACCACATGACATCCATAAAAGATGTACCCTCCGTTTTATCTGCCAGCCACGGGACTTTAGAGCAGCTCCAAACCTCCTGCACTTTTAAACAGCTCCATAGGGCATGCCCAGACGTCTCCGGAGCTTCTTTACAGCTACCGCACCTGTCATCCTCAATCACCTTACGCTTCATTAAATTTCTTTTTGTGGGTAAAGCTTCGCGGCAAGCTCTCCACCCAAAATGTCGAATTTTATGAGGGACCGGCAGGCACCAAAATCTCTTCCAGAAGCGCCTAAGAAGCCCACCATCAGAGCAGCCACCCCTCACCCCGGTGACCGCCAACTTTAGAGCAAGACAGTAGGCATTCCTCACGCTGAACAGACTATTCTGTGTTTTAGTCCAGACCTGTTTATCCCTGGGCAGCCTAGTACTTAGAGGGATGCCTTTGATTACTTCGGCCTCATGGGGGAGAAAAAGAGCGTCCACAACAGAGTTCTTCCAGCAAACAGAGGATGGGTCAATCAACTCTTGGACCCGAGTGTCTTTATGCAAAAAGAGCCGTGGAGATGTGACTTTAAACGTAGAAGGCACAGGCAGCCATTTATCTTCCCAGACCCTGACATTTGCACCGTTACCAATTCTCCATCTTATTCCATTCTTTACCAAACTTTGCGCCGCCATTATACTACGCCAAGTATAAGAAGGATTATGACCCAAAGAAGCATTAATAAAGTCACTCCTTGGGAAGTATTTTGCCTTCAATATTTTATATACCAAAGATTCTGAACCCACCTGCAACCTCCAACCTTGTTTTGTAAGGAGAGCGAGATTAAACATTTTTAGATTCTTGAAGCCCAACCCGCCAGCTCCTTTAGGCTCACACATCTTTTCCCAACTAATCCACGGAATTTTCCTCTCTTCATTCCTTTGACCCCACCAAAAGTTCCTGACCATGCCCGTTATCTCATCACATAGGGAGTTCGGGAGCTTGAAGCAGCTCATAGTATAAGTTGGAATAGCAAATGCCACAGCCTTAATAAGGATTTCTTTACCCGCTTTAGACAACATCCTCTCTTTCCAACCGGTTAGCTTCTTGCCAATCTTTTCTTTGATATCATTGAAGGTGCCCCTTTTATTCTTCCCAACAAGTGATGGAAGCCCCAAATATTTCTCGTGTTGTTTGATAACTTGGGCTCCAAATCTCCTCTTAATCTCCTCTTGGGTACACTTAGGAGTGTTTCTACTGAAGTAAAGAGATGTTTTTGCCCGATTCAATTGTTGGCCAGAGGCTTTTTCGTAAATTTCAAACACCCTTTGAAGAGAATCACACTCTCTTAAGGAAGCTTTGCAGAAGATGATGCTGTCGTCAGCAAAGAACAGGTGAGATAATTTCGGGCAGCCCCTACAAATGGCAATGCCCTCCATTTGACCCGAAAGAACAGCAGCTTTGATAAGGGAAGAAAGGCCCTCTGCGCAAAGGAGAAAAAGGTACGGTGATAATGGATCGCCCTGTCTGATGCCCCTAGACGATATAATGCAACCCCTAGGGCTCCCATTAATCCTAATGGCATAGGTGACAGAAGTAATACATTGCATAATAAGATTAATCCATTTTTCAGCAAAACCCAGCTTGGCCATAATTTTCTCCAAACATATCCACTCAACCCTATCATACGCCTTACTCATATCAAGTTTGAGGGCCATCTCACCCACCTTCCCCCCTCTTTTCTGATTTATATGATGCATGGATTCAAAAGCTAACAAAACATTGTCAGTGATAAGCCGCCCTTGTACAAAAGCGTTTTGGGTATCACTAATTATAGCAGGTAGAAATTTCTTGAGCCTATTAGGCCCAAACTTTGTACATTAGCCAATCCTTTTTAATCCCCCATATTGGCAATTAATCTTAGTCTAGTGTCATGCAACCAATGGCCCTTTATCATTTACATAAATGCTACCCATACATTTTGTTTTCTGAATCAAGTAATTTGGACTTTGGAGCACTTAATGGATTAGAGTACGAAACACTGGGCCTAGGGTTGAGTACAAGACGTCTGGAAATTGAAGTTTCAACACCGTGCGAGGACAAGAGTATGATTTTTTTTTTTTTTTTTTTCACGTCATTGTGAACTTGTGAATTCTTCTTAAAATCATATCATATGGCGTAAGAAATAGTACATATACATGATCAGGTAATAGTTTACAACGAGTCTATAGGCACAATTAAATTCACAACAAATTTAACGACAGCCCAATGTAGCAAGTAGTTAATGATGGATAATAAAATAGTATCGGTGATGAGTACATATGAGAATCAATAATAACCTATCAACTTAGTAGATGTGAAATCTATATCTATGTCATATACTATATAATAAAAGTTGGACTTAGACGTCGTGATTGAGCTAAGTGGCTTCACCAAATTACAGAATTTTTTTTAGAATTTTAGATTTAAATATATATCACTCAGCCATCAGCAACCTTTAGAACCCAGCCTCGTACTCACTGGAGTCCGCCTCCCTCAAATTGCTTTAAACTGAACTTTGACGGAGCCGTTTTTCCAGAATTGAACAAGGCTGGTCTGGGGGTGGTGGTTCATGACTGTCAAGGAAATGCGATAGCCTCCCTGTCAGAACAAGCCCCTCTACCATTTTCATCAGATATAGTGGAAGCCATGGCAGCGGCAAGAGCAATGATCTTTGCACAGGTACTTGGTATTGCAGAATTTATACTTGAAGGAGATTCGGAGGTGGTGATAAACTCTCTTCGAAGTAAGGAAGCATCATTTTCCTCTTTTGGCCATCTTCTTGAGTCAGCTAAATCCACTTTAGTTTCTAGCAAGTGTATTGCTTTTTCACATGTCCGTAGAGCTGGAAATAAAGTAGCACATAACCTAGCTAGACATGCAAAAAATGTCAGAGGTTTATTAGTGTGGGTGGAGGATGTTCCCTCACACTTAGTTGATGTACTCTTTGCCGACCCCGGCTGATTTTCTTAAAGTAATAGTCTTCTTTCTCAAAAAAAAAAAAAAAAATAATCTCTAAGTTTATAAAAATCTTAATTTGATTACAATCCAAATTCTTCATATAATCCATCTAATCCTTATTTAATCTTAATTTTATATATTAAATTATAAAAACAATCTTGAAAACTAAAGATTAAAAAAATAACCTTCTCAAAAAAAAAGATTAAAAAAATAAGGACAAGATATTATTCCATTCAAACTATTAGATTAATACAGAAAAATATTCTCAAAAAAAAAAATAATATTAATAATACAGAAGGAAGTTGGGTGAAAATTGTGTTTGTGCACTTATATAATGAGAATCTCATTGGTTATCCATGTGAATACGTTTTACACCGATCTCTGATCTAAATTGACTGGTAGCTTTGTCTTAATACTCGAAAGTCGGTAAAGGCAGCCATAGCGCAATTTATTCGAACGTGGAGTTAGTAGATAGAATAGAAGCAATGATATAATAAGACTGATGTCATGGCTCCCTTCAATCCCTTAGCGGACAAGAGACTGTCTTTAGGCTCCACAACTACAAGAGTTTGAAAGGGCCATAAGAAAATTAATTTCATCAATGGAAAACATGACTTCCTACTCGACATGCACCCCACTCACGACCAAAGGTCTATTTGGGTAGTTGATGCGACCTGGACTCCACTCACGAACGAAGGTCTCTTTGTGTAGTTGATGTTGTGTGTATAAGTGTATAACTATAATTCCTCTTCCTTTATTTGGTAATTTAATTCAATGATTTTGATGTGTGATTCTGCTTTTTGATGCCTGAAATCTGAATCTGCTTTGACGAGTTTGGACATTATTTGGTGACATATGAGTTGGACAAAAATATATAAATTAAAAAAGACATATATTATTCAAAAAAGACATATTTTGATTATATATCATAATTTTATGTTTTAATATGTAAAATTTATATACTACACACCATGTATACACAAAGTGACTCAATATATTTATGCACACATGTTGCAAAATTAATTTGTTTTTATCGTATGACTCATAAATTATTAATAGAGTTTCAACTTTCAACATATATAATTTTTATTTAAGCCGTGCATCACACGGGCATAATACTAGTTGTAGGGAGATGATTTCCCGTACATCTGATTGTATCCATGCCACGTTGCCAAGCGTGTCAAGGTTTTGTTACGAAGGGATGGGAGTTCAGGATCACACCAAGGGCGTAATAACCTTGTAGTGCTTTAACCTTAGTCCCACATCGCCTAAGTACGCGCCCCACTCATGCTTTATATGTGCTTGGCACTTGCATGAGTATACCATCACTAACACTCTGAAAATGGCATCTTATTAAGACTACATGTTGTAAACTGAAAATGGCATACAACAGAGCACAGATAAAAGGAAAGAAAGAACAAAAAAAATAGAGTTAACATTTAGTTCTATCTAACAGTAACACATGCCGTATCATTGGTGGCTCGACTCCTTTCCATTGCTGAGAAGAACCAGATGTTTTAGCGATCTGTGCCGGCTCATGCGCAGCTCTGTTGTAGTCCGTTTTCAGGTGTCTCACTTTCCAGCTCCTAAAGGACCATAGCAGCTCCAAAGATCCTTGGATTATCATCCCAAACTCAGCATTGCAGTTGTTCTCATTAATAGCGTCAACCACCCCAATAGAATCGGACTCCACAATAATTCGTTGAAGCTCCATCTCCATGGCCAACCGAATTCTTTCATCCACTGCAAAGGCTTCCTTGACAGTTGCCCCATAATCCCCATTCAAGACCTTGCAAGCTGGAGCTACAACCATCCCCCTACTATCTCGAATAACCACACCAACAGTGGACCTACACCCAACCCCAGCCGTAGCACCATCTGCATTTATCTTGTAGATTTCCGGAGGAGGCGCCGCCACCCAACATCTGGGGCTTGTTGTTTAACATGACTATACACTATAGCATTTTTTTAGTCCTCTTGTGTGCGCACCGCAAGGTTCCAAATTTGAGAATGGGGACTGCTTTTAGACTCATGAACCACTTGATTTCTGTTAAACCAAATGGCCCACACAGTGACAAAGACTACACGTTGTAATTTTTGTCATTTTGTCGGATCAAATTTTACTATATACTAATTATAATTTATTATGAAAAATATGGTGAAATTTGACACGTCTCTGTATATGTGGACCTATATATTGAGAGTCTAGTCTTGCACAGTTCTCTTATAACCACAACCATGGCTTCTCTCTCACAACCATCCCTTACTACCACCACCAAGACCCACATTCCCCCTTCCTCTCTATCTACATTCTTTCCCAAAAAAACCCTACTTTCTAAACTTCCAAAATGCAACCATCACCTTGCTTCTAGAGTAGTCTCATGCAAAGCCCAAAATGATGACCAAAATGGACAACAACAACAATCTCCTCTAGAAATGTTTGATAGGAGAGATGTGCTCATTGGCTTAGGGGGCCTTTATGGTGCTACAAATCTTTACAATGATGACCCTTTTGCAATGGCAGCTCCTGTGTCTGCCCCAGATCTAACAAAGTGTAGCAAAGCTGATTTACCAGCTAGAGCAAAACTAGTCAATTGTTGCCCACCTTCAGCCACAAAAGCCATTGATTTTAAGTTTCCTTCGCAAAACTCACCCTTGCGTGTTAGACTTGCAGCTCATTTAGCTGACAAAGAATACATAGCCAAATACTCCCAAGCCATTAAGCTCATGAAAGCTTTACCAGCTGATGACCCAAGAAATTCCACACAACAAGCTAATGTTCATTGTGCTTATTGTGATGGTGCATATGACCAAGTTGGTTTCCCTGACCTTGAAATCCAAGTTCACAACTCTGGGCTCTTCTATCCTTTCCATCGTTACTACTTATACTTCTATGAAAAAATCTTGGGAAAGCTAATTAATGACCCAACTTTTGCTTTGCCATTTTGGAATTGGGATTCACCTTCTAGCATGAAAATGCCAGCCATGTTTGCTGGCCTAAAATCACCTCTTTATGATACTTACCACAATGCAAAGCACCAGCCACCGACCTTGCTTGACCTTGATTATAGTGGCACTGATGAATCAACAAGAAATCAAGAACAATTGTCTAGCAACCTCACCATCATAAGAGTGCCTTGAATAGGAACAATAAGAACACAAATCCAGATTTAAGAACATGAATTGACATTTTCTCTTTTTTTTTTTTTTTTTCTTAGAAAACAAACCCAAGATTAAGCAAGAACACAAACACAGATCCAGTAAGAAGACAAATACAAACACAAATGCAGACAAATCCAGCAAGAACACAAACACAAATCCAGAAAGAATACAAACACAAACCCATCAATCCATCTTCAGCAAAACTAGCAACAACCCAATTCGCTTACCTCCATCTACACAAACTCCTAGTACAAACAAGCTCAAATGAAAAAAACCCAATAACAAAAGCCAAATCCTAAACCAAAGATATGGGTAATCAATTCTAGTGGAAGCATAATCGAGAGGCCGAAGTACCACCACTAAAACTAGATCTGAAACCACCAAATCATAGATCTGAACGACCAAACCCAAATCCTAGATTTGAAACCCGTCAGTAAAACCTAACGATTTGAAACCTCCAAACCCAGACCTCCATCGATCAGCGACCTTCGTCTGAGAGAGGCCTATTGAAAAAGGAAAATTTAAGGAAAGTGGAAGAGAGTTTGGTTTCTCAGAAAAATCTTCAAAGAAATTGAGTAAATCAGCTTATTGGTCAAGAAATTTGAAGAATTTTAGTTCTGGGTTGAGAAGATCTCCAAGGTTGAATAGTTACGCAGAAGTGTTTCGAAGTCTTAAACGGTCTCTGAGGTTAATCAGCAAAATATGGTTGATGCATGCGTAGATTGTGAGGAGAAAGTTTCAATGAAAACAAGGAAATCTAATGTTGGGTTGAGTAGTCGTGGGAATATGAGTTCTGGGTCGAGGGAGGCTTCAAAATTGAATGGTATTGATGAGGGCGTTGTAGGGCTTAGACGATCTCATAGGGTTTCTAATCTTATTGTTCTTGTTCAAGGATCTGAGATCTCCATTCATATGAGTTTTTGTTTTTTTATTATTTTTATTTAGTTAAAATTAATAAATTAATTTTTTTAATTTAAATGCTGATGTAGCATTTTTTAATGCCAAAATAGATTTTTTTTAATTATTATTTTAATGTGCCATCAGCCATGTCAGCTTTTTTTGTTAGTTGGGTGACGATAAGGACTTAAATGTCACGCGTTAATTGGTTTAGGGACTAAAAGTGGTAAAATGAAAATGTAGGGACTAAAATAGAAAAAAACCAAAATGGAAGGACTAAAAGTGCATTTACGCCTATTTTTTAATCATTCACTTGTTGACGTGGTATTTTCAATTAATTATTATTATTTTATTAGCCATAGATTTGCCACATATATCCTTCATTTGCCATGTAGACATTTTTTGTTAGGGAGTTAACGGTAAGGACTAAATTGATTGCAAACTAAAAATAACCAAAATGTAGGGACTAAATTGACTGTGACCCAAAATATAAAGACCAAAACAGTATTTTCGCCTATATTATTTGTCACTACACATGATATATTTTAATAAAAAAATTATACTTTGTTGAACTATTTAATTATTTAATTTTTAATGATTTTTTTTTTTTTTTGGGGTGATACAATGTTGTTGATGTTTATTATATTTTGCAAATAAACGATAAACAAAGTCATTTATTATGAAAATCTATTGAAAAATGTATAATGAATTTTCTAAAGTATTAAAAAAATTCTAATTAAAATTTATATTTGTGTTAACTATAAGTTTTGGAAAAAGAATTTAAATTAGTTTCATATTCAGCTTCATTATTAGTGGTTTAGTATTGTAGACGAGCTACAAATTTCAACCTATCTCCTTCCGGAGACTTGAGTATAATTCCAATTCCTCTTGTATATAACGTGGATGAGCTTGATGTGTGCCTCGGCTATGGGCAGCTTGATGTGTGCCATGGTGTGTACAAGGCCATACATTGCACATGTAGTGGGAGTTGTGAGTAGATTTATGAGTAGGCCTGGAAAGCAGCATTGGAAGGCAGTCAAGTGGATTTTGAGATATCTGAAGGGTTCATCAGATACATGTCTTTACTTCACATGTGCAAGTTTGAAACTGCAGGGTTATGTAGATGTTGATTTTGCTGGTGATATTGATAATAGAAAGAGTACTATTGGGTTTGTTTTTACTCTGGGTGGTACAGCTATATCATAGGCTTCAAATCTACAAAAGATAGTTACTTTGTCTACTACTGAAGCTGAGTATGTTGCAGCAACTGAAGCTAGAAATGAGATGATTTGGCTACATGATTTCTTAGATGAATTGAGTAAGAAGCAGGAGATGAACATTCTACACAGTGACAGTCAGAGTGCATTTTTTCTTGCTAAAAATTCGGCTTTTCATTCAAAGTCGAAACATATACAGACAAGATACCACTTTATTTGGTACCTTGTTGAAGATAAGTTGGTAATACTTGAGAAGATCTGTGGATCTGAGAACTCGGCAGACATGTTGACTAAGGGTGTCACTATTGAGAAGTTGAAGCTGTGTGCAGTTTCAGTTTGTCTTTTATCTTGAGGACAGGAGAATGAGTTGCAGGGATGAGGGATTGCTTTTTAATGGGAGATTTTCTGAGGCTTAGTTCACGGAGTGGGAAAAATTTTTGGCCCGTTTTGTAGCCCATTGTGAATCCTGTGTGCAGGATATAGAAGCCGTTTTTAGTGATTAGGGTTTTGTCTTGTTGTTGTTTTGAGAGAGAGAAAAACTGTAGCCGCACTTTGTATTTTTTTCCTAATAATAGTGAAATCCCTGCAACTCCGTGGATGTAGGAAAATTGCGGACCACGTAAATATTGTCTTGTGCGTGTAATTGTTTTCTTTATTTTTTTTGTTTTTCACAGGTTGGGAATTTCGGTTGAATTCCCTACATTTTGGGTTTGTTCGTGGTGGGGGTGGCGGGAGTAGGTGGTTGCAGTGGCATGGGAAGAGATATGGGAGAGAATAGAGATGCAGTGGCAGAGGAAGAGAGATGAGAGAGAATAGAGATGGATTTAGGATATATTATTTTAATATATTGAATGGGAAAATAAAAGATGAGATATTGAGTGTGTTATAAAATAGTATAGTATAAATAAGGGTAAATTGCAAATTACACTCCTGAAGTTTGGAGTTGACTGGATTTTACACTCCAAAGTTTCAAAAACTTGCTTTTACACCCTAAAGTTTGATTCTGTTAGCAATTCACCCCCCACGGTTAAGTTTTGCTATTAAATGACACATCATCATGCTGATGTGTTCTAATTTTGCCAAATAACCATCAAAACTATGTTGTTTCAGCCTAAAGTAGTAAAGTTAAAACACTAGAATCTAACTTAAACGACATTGTGAAACTTAACTCTAAAATCCAAAACAGAACCCATGAACCTAGGTCCTCTTCTCTGCAACTTCTATCGTGAGTCAGTCCATTGAAGGCTTCTCTTCAGCTTGGTGAGCCCCACGCGGCCAGACCTCCCCAAGCTCCGATTGCACCTATGAACCCAGACAGACCGAACCTAATCCCCATGAACCCATCGGCTCTTGTGAACCCAGGCGACAATGGAGGCTCTTGGCAGCTTCGACAGCCATGATGACGGCTTCAGGCGACCTCGGTGGTAACGTCTAGACTTTCCTAGCTATGTGAGCTGCTCTTCTCGTATTCCTCTTTTTGGATTTGGCCTTTGTAAGTCTTAGATTTTTGGGGTTTTTGTTGATTTGGATTGGTGGGGTTCTTGTAAAAAAATTTGAGTGATTGATTTGTTGCTGGAACTGTCTATATGTGTATGATTTAAACTCACTATGCAACTTGCTTCTCTATTGAAATGGTGTGTTTATGACGGAAATTCGATAGGATTATCTTTAAGTTAGTATTTTGTAATTTGTATTGATTTTGTCTCCTAATATCCTTGTCCCTTCCTGAGTGATATAATTGTTGATACGGAAACCTCATGGGTTGGAATTGAATGAGCAATTTGTTGCTGGGTTCGTGGTTAGGGGAGGTATGGCCATGTGGGCTCACTGAGCTGAAGAGAATCCTTTGACGGATTGACTTACGATAGAAGTTGCAGAGCAGAAGAACTGGGCTCGTGGTTCTGTTTTAACTTTAGGCTAAAATGATGTATAGTTTTGATTTGTGCCAGCTCTTCTCTTGATCATAGCTGAAACACGTAGTTTTGATGCTTATTTAGCAAAAATAGAACACATCAGCATGATGATGTGTCACTTAACAGCAGAACTTAACTGTGGGGGGTGATTTGCTAACAGAACCAAACTTCAGGGTGTAAAATCAGGTTTTTGAAACTTTGGGGTGTAAAATCAAGTCAACTCCAAACTTCAGGGGTGTAATTTGCAATTTACCCTATAAATAATAAAGTAGGTTTTGAAATAGTAAAATAGAATAGTTATAAGATACCGGATGCGAATGCTCTGACAGAATCAATGCAAAATATTCAATCAAGACAGCTGACATATATAATATAGAATAGCATACTACCATCTACCTGTGCACTTCTGCGTCAACATCAATGTTAACTTTTTTGTTTAATGGCCCATGCACAAATATATATAAAGAGATAATATTGCTCACAGTCACCAATATATATAAAGAGATAATATTGCTCACACAGTCATACACAAACATTATATATAGCTTTTTAATTTGTTTAATGGCCACCATTATGCAAGTTGCACGAGATGTCAATTTGCACAACTTAATTAAGTTAGTCGGTTTGTCTCTTTTTATGTAGATGGATATCCTTTTCGAATATGGGCATTGCAGCAGGTATAGACTCATGTTTTTTTCTAGATTCATGTTTTCATGAACAAAGTAATATACTATTGAGAAATATATATATATATATATATATATATATATATATGTGTGTGTGTGTGTGTATATCTGGCATCATTCAACAATACTTTTATCTTCTTAATTTATGTGAATTCTGAATTGTCCAAGACCGATTCAAATAAACATTCATTTTTATTTAATTTGACAGAATCATTAGTTGGTGAACAACCAAAACTACTACAGACACTGAGAGTTTTCACAGAAAAATTCTCAGACTATAAAATGTGCTTAGTTTTGACAGCAATCTTGTCTATGTATTATGTCACTATACATTATTATTCTTTATGGGTCACTATACATTATTGTGAAAATAGCGTTTTAAAATATGCGTTTTGAAAATAAGATTTTCAAAGTCACAATTAAAAGTTTGGTAATTCTTGTAGAAATTGCAGTTTGAAAACCCTAAAAATTTTTAAAGCCACAATTAACTATCTTTTTCTGAAAACGAGAGGCCAAACTCATTTTGTTTCGCATTTTCTTCTAAAAACATGTGTTTGCTTTACACAAATTAAATGTTTATCCAAACTGGCTCTATATATGCCATAATGCAATTAAAATTAATTACAATTATATATGTGTGTTTTTCAAAAGTTTCTACCTAAATTTAGTATTATTCTGTTCATTTTTTAAAAACTTTGCTAACTTTTATAAAACCTTAGAAGGATATATTAGTAAATTATTCCATTTTAATCATTTTATTGTGATTTGTTGAACTGCTAATATATTTAATTCTTAACTTTCTTTTTTATTGCAATACAATGAATTTCGTTAATGTTTATTACATTTTTCAAATAAGCTAAAAACATTATTAAAAATCTACTGAAAATGCATAATCCATTTAGTATAGTAAAGTTTTCGTTGAAATTTATATTTGAGTTAACAATGAGTTTTAGAAAAAATATATTAGGGTAGAATTGAAGTCTAACTTAGGAACTTGACACATACAAATTAAATTAGAATAAATTAGCTTAATCCTTAGGTAAACTTTCATATTAATTATACTTTTAAATTTTAAACTAGTCGCATGGGAATTGCACATAAACCCAATTTTATCAAGACTAACTGATCAAAAGCTAAAATTAAATGGACAAAACCTAAGCATCACATAAAATCTGAAGGCATGGGATGTTGAATTAAGGACACAATTAAACAAATCAAGAAAGAGGCAGAACACTCCTCGATTGTGAATTCTTGCTGTCCTTTACGGAGAGGGCCACCAACACAATTTTGAGAAGAACTTGTTGAAGTGTAGTTGGTCCCTGATGGAAGCAAATTCACAACCGGGAGTTCAAATCGGATGGTTTACATTTCAGATACAACTTCTAAAGACGCATTTTGTATAAGCTCTTTGGCCACACTGGTTTAGTCAATGAGTGTGTTTTCCATCCCAGTGAGCCTATTGTTGGATCTTGTAGTAGTGATAAATAGATTTATCTTGAGGAGATCTGAGACTCAAATCTTGAAGAAATTACACCTTAGTGACTATATTTTCAGCTAATTGTTGGCTCTATAATTGCCATTCAAAGACTTTGAAAATGTTGTACTTTTATCTCTACTGTAGTTCCCCAAGTTGAATTTTGGTATCTTTATTAGCAATGTAGAAGATTATAAGTTCATTTGGATACAGTTTATTTTGCTGAAAATTGAAAATACTGTAATAAAATAATTTTTAAATGTGTGAATAATGCAGTGGGACCCATGAACAGTGCGGTAACAGTGCACTTTGTCTCTTGCACAGTAAATCCATGTGCATGAACAGTGCAATTACTATTCATACACTGGGAAAAAAAAAAAAAAAAAAGGCAAAAAATGCAAACGTGAGGGAAAAACATGAATCCAAACACTACCTATGTTCCGTTTTGGAATTTTGTTGCCATGTGTATTTTAGCATCTGTAAATGCATCTAGGGTACACTAGTAGCAAATTGTTACAATGCACTGAAAAGTATCAATCTATATGTTTATATAAAAAATTTCTTTAGAATGTAGACATTATGGTATTCAATTGTAGCAATTTTATTGATTTCTTAAATGATGAGAAATATGCTAGTGATGAGAAACATGGATATATTAATAGTGGGTCTAGATGAAAATCAATAAAAGATTGGCCACATCAACATTTTGTAAAAATATTGTAAAATAGTTTATGGCTATATAATTATTTTTTAGCTTTTGATTTGTTCTCAATAACCTATTTGGTTCTACCGAAAGTCTTTTAGTTCAAATCTCTTTCCTCTAGCCGTCATAATTATCAAATTAAAAAAAAAAAAAAAAACCTATTTGATCTAGATACTTTGTAGGTATTTATTGCATGGATGCTGTAAAAATTTGAAATATTATTCATATATGTATCTTCAAGCCATATACGGTGATACAACTGCCTTCAATTATTTTTTTTATTTTCTAGTGGTTTTCATTTGCAAAATAAATTTAAAAAGAAAAAAAAGGAACGAAAGAAAGTGCCTACAAAGTACAAACGCCCACCGTTGAAAGATGTTAAAGTAACCTCTAAGTTAGGAAAGCTATTTAGTTCTAATTATGTTGTATTTTTTTTTTTTTTATGGGACTTTTTTTTAGAAGGTTTTTTTTATGGGACTAATTATGTTGTATTGCTATATTATCTCCAATGTCTTTAAATGTTGCACTTGTAACCAATGATGAAAAATGGAATCACTGATTTGTCAACTTCCAAGAATTCCAAAAAGAATCTCAAAAATAAATTCTACAAAAGAAAATTTTGAAACCAAGACTACAAATACACGTTGGCTAAAATTGAAGCCAGAAAGTGGTTTTAAACTTTTAACGCTCTCTCTCTCTCTCTCTCTCTCTCTATAAACAAATCAGTTCACAGGAAGAAGCCAGTTGCCACTCCCCTTTTCCTTAGGGGTTAAAAAAAAAAAAGTCAATTACGTGGAACGTACTACTATTATCAAATTATTTACAACTTGTAGTGGAGTTATTACGAAATTACATATTTTAGCTTTTTTAGGACTATTATAATGCTAGAAATACAAACTTTTTTACAATTTTTTTTTACAAATTGTTAATGTGGTAAGTACTCACATTTTATGTTATTAATTTTACTTGAAAACTTTACAAATTGTTGTGATAATTAATATGATATGTGGATGTCAATAACTTATTAAATGCATTTTTGAATTACTTTTTGTGATTGATGATATATTTTTGTAAGTCTCATGTTGTAAAATTTATAATATTCCTAATATCATTCATTTAAATACTTGTTTATTATCTTCTTGAAGTGTCACTAATCATATTCATTTCTATATCATTTGTAAGTTTTTTTAAGTAAAATTTGTTTTGTTCTTAGCATTTTTTCCAAAAAAAAAAAAAAAGCATACTATAAAATAAAAATAATGGAATTTTGTTATAAAAATTATGATATTAAATATTAGTTTTTTTTATGAAATATTAAATATTAGTTAAATATTATTTAAATGATAACAAGGCCCCATTTAACTATATCGCCTTAAGCCTCCAAATTTATTGGGCCACCCTTGATATACTATGAACATCAAAACTTTTCAAGAAGCAATTGTTGGAGCATTTTAATTTTAAATTGTTATTTTAATATTCTAATGAATAATAAATTGGAAAATTTAGTTAAAAAAGATATGGGAGTTTAATGTGGTAAATAAGGAGTCAGCGTGTTATCATATTTAGAATTCCACGATAGCCTTATTAATTTATAATATCGTGGAGATTAAACAAAATATTTGGGAACCATAGGGGTATCAGTATGCTAAAGACTAACATCAATAACTATATGCATAGGCGAAGCTAGGGGGGCGGGGGGCATGGCCAGGGACGGATTTATATATTGACTATTTTTTTTTTTTAATATTAGTATATTAATAGTTATTAATTTTAGTAATTTTGTTCAATAAAATTATATTTTGCCCACTCTTAACAATGCCACCAATTCTTTTAAGAGTAATGTTTTAGTCACACACTTTTTTACAATATTTTTACAAACTATTGAGGTAACAAATTTTTATTGGTTCGTACACTTGCATCACTTTTTACTTATCAATAACTACTCACCACATTAGCAATTTGTAAAAATTTTGTAGTTTTAGCAATTTTCAACTTTTAAAGGCCATAAAAATTAATGAATTAAATCGAAAACAAAATATACAAGTCCAGAAAAATTAGCCCAACAACAAAAATTACCAATGATAAAGCTAAAAAAAATTAAGCTCAATCAATCTATTTTACCCAAAATAAACAACTTGTTTATTTAAAATAATTTAATAAAAAATTTTTAGTGATAAAATAGTAGAGTCAAAGGTTGAAGCTCCCGCAAATAGCTAGCAGCAAAGCTGTCCCCCCTTGACTTCAAGTCTTGACTCTGTTCCTAGTCATGGCCTCCTAGCTTTTTGCAATTTTCAACTATATATATAGTATTGAAATAATAATAAAAACACAAATCGTAGAAAAATGTAGTTATTAGCCCCCCAAAATGTTAGAATTTAGGCCTTTAACTCCCCAATCCTTTTGAATTAGTTCTGAACAAAGTTTTATACATTGTACAGTTGTTTGGGCTTTGGATAACTCCTAAACAATTTTTTTATATTTAGCTTGGCTCTGGAAAACTTTTCTGGCACTGCCACTGACTATATGGTCAATGAAGTAATATATAATACAGAAATAGCTGGCCACCATTTTCATGTGAATTGCGCATCAACATCTCTAACTTCTATATGTAATTTGTCCAAGGGCAACGGGAATATATTGATTCACATTGTGACAGAATCAATGCAAAATATTCAATCAAGACGGCTGACATATAATATAGAATAGCATTCCACCATCTACCTGTGCACTTCTGCGTCAACATCAATGTAACTTTTTTGTTTAATGGCCCATGCACAAATATATATAAAGAGATAATATTGCTCACACAGTCATACACTCATACACAAACATTATATATATAGCTTTTTAATTTGTTTAATGGCCGCCATTATGCAAGTAGCACGAGATGTCAAATTTGCACAACTTAATTAAGTTAGTCGGTTTGTCTCTTTTATGTGGATGGATATCCTTTTCGAATATGGGCATTGCAGCAGGTATACGTTTCACATTTTTTATAGACTCATGTTCTCATGAACAAAATAATATACTATTGAGAAATATATATATATATATATATATATATATATATAGCTGGCACCATTCAACAATACTTATCTTCTTAATTTATGTGAATTGTCCAAGGCTGATTCAAATAAACATTCATTAATAGTTGGTGAACAACCAAAACTACTACAGACCCCGAGTGTTTTCACATAAATATTCTCAGGCTGGCTCACTTCACTGAGACGCAGGGACGGAGGCATATATGGACTTAGGTGGCAAGCCACCCCCAATTAATTTTTTTATTTTATTTTAATATTAGTATATAAATAGGTATTAATTTTAGCAGTTTTGTTCTATAAAAGTATACTTTACTCTCTTAAAAACTGTTATTGATTCTTTTAAGAGTAATATTATATTTACAAACTTTTCTACAACATTTTTACAAAATTTTGAGGTAGTATATTCTTTTTTGTTTGCATCTGAGCTCATCACTTATATAGCTTTTTTACTCACAAATAACTACTAATTAGATCTGCAACTTATAAAAAAAATTTGTAACCCTAGCATTTTCCTCATTTTAAAGGCCATAAAAATATATATAAATCTAAAATCTAAAACAAAATATACAAGTCCAAAAAAATTAGGCCAATAAAAAAATTACCCATAGTAAAGTTAAAAAGAATTACGCTTAATCAACCTATTTTACCCAAAACAAACAAATCGGCCCTTTAAAAATTTTAAACAAAATAATTTTGTCCTTATCTAGCCATAGATGCATGCAACAAAGACAAAAAAAACTTTCAAAGGTTAAGTAGTAAAGTTGGAGGCCAAAGCCGTTGCAGTTACTAGCAGCAGAACTGCCCCCTAATTCCAACTCCTAGCTCTGTCCTTGTTGAGACTTGCTACGACACAAAATTATAGAACAAATATGAAAATTTCAATTACAAAATCAGTGTCTGTAGACTTTTCCTGTGAATGAGTAATGAAAATAAGCCATTCCAACGTAGTTTTGAAAGCAATCTTGTTTATGTTTTCTGTTATTATCACATGATTACTCTATGGGTTTATTTGGATAGGTTTTTTTTTTTTAGAACTGCATTTTATAAAAATTACATTTTGAAAACATGATTTTGAAAGCCACAATTAAACGTTTGGTAATACTTGTAAAAATTGAGGTTGAAAACTCTAAAATTTGTGAAAGCCACAATTAACTGTATTTTTCTATATAAAAGAAAAGAGGCCAAACCTTTTTTTTTTTTTTTTTTTTTTTGTGGGGGGGTGGGGGGGAGACAAACACAGACACAGACACACACACAAGAGAAAGGCAAAACGGTCCAAACTGATGTTGTTTTGTGTTTTCTTCTAGAAACACATGTTTGCTTCGCACAAACGTTGATCCAAACTGGCTCTATATATGCCAGGATGCAATTAAAATTAATTACAATTTTATATGTGTTTGAGTTTCAAAAGTTTCTTCCTAAATGAAGTATTAATTCTGTTGATTTTTAAAAAACTTTGCTAACTTTTATAGAAAAACCTTAGAAGGGTATATTAGTATGCAAAATATTTATTTGTAATTATTCCAATTTAATCATTTGGTTGTGATTTGTTGAACTACTAATATATTTAATTTTTAACTTTTTTTTTATTGCAATATAATGAATTTTGTTAGTGTTTATTTTTCAAATAAGCTAAAAAAAATTATTATAAAAATCTACTGAAAATGCATAAGTATGGTAAAATTTTCATTGAAATTTCTATTTGAGTTAACAATGAATTTTGGAAAAAATATTTTAAATTAGTTTGAAAGAATCAAAGTGTTTCTCAAAAAAAAAAAAAAAAAAAAGGCAAAAATGCAAAATTGACCTTCTAACTTTTACTCTTTTTCATTTCAGTCCTTTAAGTTTCAGTTTTGTCATTTCAGTCCTCTAAGTTGCAAATTTTGTCAATTCAGTATTCTGTTACCCATCAGTTAAGTGCTGCTGTTAACTAAGACAAAACGAGTCCGTTTTGGGCTTTTTTTTTTTTTTTTTTAATTTCGTAATTTAAAAAAGAAAAGATAAACTGTTATAAAAAAATAAATAAAAAAATAAAAAATTAACCTAAAAATCAATTAGCCTCACAGATTTTTGAGAAATAGTGAAATTCCAAGAGACATGCATTTCTGCAGATCTTCGACAAAAAAGCTTCAGCCTATATTCTTCATTCCTTTCAAGTTCTCCTAAAGTTGATTGGAGTTTGTCAAAATGGTGATGTTCAGTAACCTCACATTATAGATTGGAATCCAGCTTCCCTTGTAAGTTGTAGCCATCATTGTTGTCTGTGTCCTATTGTGGTCTGTGATAAAGTTGAATCCTTTCAATATATCCCTGCCACTCTTATCTCTAGCCAGGTAAGCCACTCTTCAACTTGGGGTTTGCAATAACCAGCTATAAGGATGAGAAGTTGCCAGTTGGGATCCCCCCTTCCATGGCTTGATTCTTTTGGATGGAACATGGATGTTGCGTTCTGCCTCTTGCTTGCTTCGTTGGTATATTGTAGTTTTGGAACTTACAGCGGCGTTTCTGAGAAATCGGTGAGGCTACGGTATCGGTGGGGTGGGGTTTTTTGTTTTGATTTTCAGGTTTTAATTGTTTTTCTTTTTTTAAACAATTTTTTTTAATTACGAAATTAATAAAAAAAAAAAAAAAAAGAGCTTGGCTTAGTTAACGGCAAGAGTTAACTGAATAGTAATGGAATACTGAATTGACAAAATTTGAAACTTAAAAGACTAAAATGACAAAACTAAAACTTAAAGGACTGAAATGACAATTTTTGAAACTTAGAAGGTCAGTTTTGAATTTTAGCCAAAAAAAAAAAGAGTCAAAGTACTTTTAGTTTTAAATATACTTATGACAATTGAAGAGAAACTCGGTAGAAAATTAGGGTAGAATTGAAGCCTAACTTATGACAATTGACACATACAAAATTAGAATAAAATAGCTTAATCCTTAGGTGAAGTTTCATGGAGTATTAATTATACTTCAAAATTTAAACTAGTCGCATGGAATGCACGAGAATCGCCTATTATTGTACATAAACCCAATTTTATCAAGACTAACCGATCAAAAGCTAAAATAAAATGGACAAGACCCAAGCATCACATAAAATCTGAAGGCATGGGATGTTGAATTAAGAAAACATTTAAACAAATCAAGAAAAGGCAGAACACTCCTCATTTGTGAATTCTTGCTGTCCTTCACAGAGAGGACCACCAACACAATTTTGAGAACTTTTTGAAGTGTAGCTGGTCATCTGATGGAAGCAAAGTCACTGCCGGGAGTTCAGATTGGATGGTTTACACTTGGGATACAACTTGTTGGATCTTGTAATAGTGACAAACAGATTTATTTGGGGGAGATCTGAGAATTGAAAGAACTTGCACCTTAGTGACTGTTTTTTCAACCAACAAATGGCTCTTTCTAATTGTCCTTCAAAGACTTTGAAAAGTTTGTATCTCTACAGTAGTTCCCCAAGTTGAATTTTGGTATCTTTATTTCCCATTTTGGAGTATTGGTGCTACATGTATTTTGGCATCAGTAAATACATCTAGGGTTCTATCATCACCCCCTCATCCTTTTTTCCAATCAAAACCTGAAATTGAGAGGAATTTTGTAGAAAATCCTCGTGTCACTCACTAATTAAATGACAGGATATTAGGATGGCCATGCTTTTGAACTGAATCTTGAGGGTCTAAGTAACTATAATATCGTTTAAAAAATGGTGAAAAATCTTGCATGGTACATAATGTTTTCCTCCTGTGTGATCAGTGAAAAGATAAGATCAATATTTGATAGCCTCATTTTATTTATTTTTATTTTTTGTGGTAGTTGATGCCTGATGGCCTCAGTTGGAGGACTGGAAGTATTTCCCTATGTATGATAACTGCATATGGATTGTATTTGCTTTGATAACTATGCTCACTAGTCACACAAAGGCATATGGATACAATATCACAATTGCCTTAAATTATTCCTTACATTCAAAAATATATTTAATAAGAAACTTTACTAGTTAAGTTAACTGGAACCCACATCAAGTTCTAATTTAGTTGTGCTAGTTACCAAGGATGAAGAATGCGGCCTCAACTTTCATGTTTCAGCTCCTCCTGCTCTCTCTTTCCCCCTTCTTTTTCCCTGTCACTGAACAAATATATAATATCTTCAATATTAAATAGTGATTTCATAAAGTCGATTGATATTTATGTCCTTCGATTGGATGTAATAAGGCACTGTATAAGATATTAAGATTGCCTAATCAAAAGAAACCTAAAAAATGCCAGAATTCATAATTGCTTTGCTTAGTCTGCTGGAGCATCATTTTCATCTACAAGTTTAAGTTCATCCATCCAGTTGCAAAAATTTCACGACTAACATATTCATGAACTGTACAAGCCAATCTATCCCCGTGGGCAGACTTTGAAAAATTAAGAGAGTGTTTGGTAAAGGAGTTTGAGTAATGTTGTTTGGGTGTTTTTGATATACGTGTGGATGAAAAAGTGTGTGGAAATGTGTGTTAGTGTGTTTAAAATACTCTAAAAGTTGCTTGAAATGGCCTGCCAAACAGGCCCTAAGCTTACCAAGAAGCAACTATACAAAATGTTTGATCTTTTGTACACAAAATTTTTCAGGAAGCAACTATACAAACTATACAATCTTAAATAGTGAGGAGAACTAGGGTTTTACAAACGGTGGCCACTATCCAACCTCTGTACATCCTCTAAACTTAAGAAACGAAAAATGCAAAGCCTAAATTAGCTGTTTCTTAAGAGGAGAACTAGGAAAAGTAAACTCCGAACTCAATTTTTCTACATAGCTAAGTCACCATTACAGCTCCTCAAGAACTTCTTCCTTTCACAACATTTGTAAACAAAATTGATTGAGTATATCTAGAGTCTGCTTGACAAGGTTTAGTCCCACTTGACCCGCAATGTCACTAAAATCTAGCTTAATTTGCTCAAACAATTCTCTCAAAGATCTAGAACATCAAAAAGCAAATAAGATTGTTTCAGATTGGAGAAACAAAGTGGATCAATCCATCTTTAATGAAAAGATGTCAATACATTTCAGATTTGGCCAGTACCCAAAGGTTAACAACTTGCAAGTATAAATTCTTATCTAGATCAGCTGAGATTGACTCCCATTGGTAATTAGGTCCAGCCAGAATGGACCTGGCAGGATGGTGATATAATAACACCAACTCCAGCACATATGATTTTATCCAGAACATAAGGATGTATCCCTCTATGCGATCCTATGTAGTTTAAACCTTGACCAATTGATGGAGCACATCATCCAGAATTGAATGATGGGATCTAGATGGTTATTAGGTTGTAACTAGAATACAAATTACATTGACTATAGTGACAACAAATTGTCTTCCCTTTTGCAGAATTGGTTTGCAGTTAGAACAAAGCAACCACCTTCAAGGATAACATGGCTCATTGAAGCCTGCCATATCTCCCTTGCTCTGGCTGTAGGTCCAAAACCTACTTCAATGCCTACATATGTTGGCATAAGGATTGAACAAAATATTGAAGAACTATAAATTATAAGGAAGCTCTTGAATATAAAGTAAGGGGATACTGAACAATAACCCACATTAGACTGTTAGAGAAATACTCGATTGTGAGAATGATGATGGTTGCTAATTAATTATTCTACATATATAGCAAATTATTTCACAAATAAGTATTGCGGGTAAAGACCTCTAGATAGCACTCCCACACAGGATTGATTGTGAGTACTACTATGAGTTTTAGAATGGTCGGCAAACAAAAAATAGTAATGAAAAAAACAAGAAGAAAGTTAGACAATCACATGTACAACAAAGATTTAGGTGGTTCAGCAATAGTCTACATCAATGGGTGACAGTTAAGAGAAAATTTCACTAATCAAATATGGAGATTAGCACAAAGTTACTCTCACAAAACCCCAAACCCCATGTACACCCTAAAACTCTCTCACAAATACAAAGTTTAGGGCTTCACCTAAAACAAAGAGAAGTTTTTCTACTCTCCAATTGTTGCACAGCACTGCAGCCCTCTCTTTGGTTGAAACAACATATATGTAAAAGTTGCCAAAGTCAGATAGAGAACTCGTTGTTATATTTAATTTCAAAATCGGGCTCCTGATGAATCCCAAGTCTTCAATCAAACCTGGTGTACAAATAGCCTCTCTAATAGCTTCAATCATACCCATGTATTCAGCCTCATTGGTTGACAATGCAATAGTTGACTGTAGTGTCGACCTTCAACTCACTAGAGGTCGGCCCCTAGCTTCATAGTAGAATGAAGCTTATCTAGATCACCAACATAGTCAGAATCAACATATATAGCTACGTGTCTTTCAACAAATTTCTCTCAAACTTCGAACTCAAATCAGCATTCCCAAATATATCTCAAGATCCATTTAACAACTTGCCAAGGACCTTTCCCAGAATTTTGCATATAATGACTAGCCATATTGGCAGTTTTTAAAATGCTGGGCCGAGTGTGTACCATTGCATATATGAGGCTGCCAACCAAATTGGTATTAGAGCTTCTTCTGTCACAACAATAACAGCACAAGGTACAAAAAATACATTTCTTTATATTCTACAATGTCAATGGTTAGACTAATGGCTTGTTTGGAAGTTTAGAGAGGGAGGAGAGTAGAGGGGAGTAGTGGGGAGGAGAGTAGAGGAAAATGATTCCCCTCCATCTTGTTTGGATGTTTTTAAAATTAGTAAGGGGGAAGGGAGTAATTAGCCATTCGCTTTGTGTAATTTTGTTAATATAATAAGGGTAAATTAGGTAATTTACTTGGTTAATAGTTTATGTACTCTACTCTCCCTCCAAATCTCTCCAATTTGGGGGAATTAAAAATGGGGGGTTAGAGAGAGTTGAAACCCCTCCAAACCCTTCCCCCTTCTTCCTTCAAAAACTTCCAAACAAGGTAATTAGATTACTCTTCCTCCCTCTACTCTACTCCCCCTCCTTTTTTAAACATCCAAACAGGCCGTAAATGACAAAAGAAAGGACATTAAAAAATAACACTAGTTATTCTTTTACAAGTAAAATATGAGAAAGAAAAAACTGTAACAATGACAGAAGGTATGCCTTTAGTATCTAAGTCAGGTCTTAGAGAACCCATTACATTGTCGCAGCAGATGAGGTCACCTATTTTCCAAATTGGAGTTTTAAATACACGCAGCAATGATTTCTCAACTGACCACTGCACTTCACATCCAGATGAATTGCCATTAGCTTTTGATGTTTTCCAAGATACCAGCCCAAAGAATTAAACAGAACAAAATTAAAGAGTGAGTATCTACAAGTGACACCAGCTTTCAACTACTCTCAGATGTAATTGACTTAGCTTTCAACAAGTTAAAATTTACCTGAGATTGTAGCAAATCAGTCAATTTCGACCTGTATAAACAAATAGTCAACATAAACTTAACCATTGTAAGAATATAATTAAATGTGCTAGAGGGTGTTTTGGGTTACAAGATACAGTAACACTGTTAGCAATAGCAAAGCTTAGAGCTCAAAACTTTGACTAGGCATAAAGTTGTTCAGCCTTGATTAGCAATTAGCAGCTATTTGTGCTTTGTTTTTGGGTAGGCTGCAAAATTAGTAATGTAAGCAATTTAGATTTAGCATTCACACTTGTATGTTCTATCTTTTCCCAAAAAAACTGCTACTCTATCTTGTTTCAACTTATCAATGACAGTGAGGCTTTTAACTCGGTCAAGGCTGACTTCATTGATGGAAGTTTTAACTCATATTTCTGATAATACAATCAATTTCTAAACCAAATGGTACTAATTGAATAATTGCAAATAAAACTCAATTGCCCTTATTGTATGGGTGTGAAAATTTTGGGGGCAAAATCAGTGTCACCAAAATTTTTCCGTTTAAAAGCATCATCTCTTTCTTCATTTCTTTTTTCTTGGCCGCGAGGAAAAAAAAAAAAAAAAACCGATGGCTTCAGATTTCTTCAAACTTCTCACCTCCAATCTCGAAAATTATTGCTTCAGTAAAATCGACAATCTATCGGGTTGTTTAAGTAATTATGAAATGTTTTGATTTCACTTTTCAATCGGAAGGAATGAGACTTAGAAGCCAAATTTCTTCTCGACAGCGAGATGAGATGTGGCGAGAGATATGAAACCATTGGGGTTTCCTGCGAGCCTGGCAAAAGATATTTTTTTAGAAAATAACTATAAAACTTAGACTATATTATTAGTTAGGCAACGTTTCAAATTAATTTGGTTTTTAGACAAATTGAGTCCAGAGGACTTGATATTGCTCAGTGAAAATCGAGTGTCTCACACTTGATTTCCAAACTTGAGTGTGAAACACTCGACTTCCATTGCAATTTCACACAGCAAAATTGAGTCATTTGGACTCGATTTGTTAGAAACCAAATTAATTTAAAACGTTACCTAACTAATAATATAGTCTGAGTATTATAGTTATTTTCTAAAAAAATCCGCGAAAGATAGAAGAAGAAAGAGTTTGAGATTTTTTAACGCCATTATATTATTATTATTTGTCACTACACGTGATATATTTTAATATAAAAAATTATACTTTGTTGAACTATTTATTTAATTTTTAATGATTTTTTATTTATTTATTGTAATACAATGTTGTTGGTGTTTATTATATTTTGCAAATAAACGATAAAAAAGTCATTTATTATGAAAATCTAACGAAAAATGTATAATCAATTTTCTAAAGTATTAAAAAAATCTAATTAAAATTTATATTTGAGTTAACTATAAGTTTTGAAAAAAGAATTTAAATTAGTTTCAAATGAGTTGGAATTTGAGAGCACCAAATGGAGAAACAGTAATACTTATTAAAATACAAACAAAAATTACATAACTAGAGTACAGCTATAACTACAAGGGTTACAACTATAGAAAGATCTAACCCTTATAGTTATAGACTGAAGTTATAAATAACAAACACAAGACACATACAAATAATGTGAGATAAACATCTTTCTTTTTTTTTAGTAAACAGTAATACTTATTAGAACACACATGAAAATAATAATACTAGTGTTTTGAATCGGATTTATAATACATTACATAATCAGAGTACAATCAAATACTATAACTAAATGAAGAAGATCTAGCATCACATTAAATCTTACCTAATTCAAATATTTTTAAAGTATATGGTTAGATTTATGAATGGCAAGTGATAAATTTATTAAATATGGAGAATGAAATCATACAATACTTTTAAGGGGGAAAATATTGATATTAATATTACCACTTTATATTTTTCAAATAACCTAAAAAAATTCATTTCATGTAAAATTCTTCTGAAATTTCATAATCTGTTTTCTAAAGTATAGTAAATTCTCATTGAAATTTATATTTGAGTTAACAATAATTTTAGTAAAAGTATTTTAAATTAAAAAGGGTTTGACGTGCTTTTAAATATGCTTATAGTTTAAAATTGAAGAGAAACTCTGGCATAAAATTAGGGTAGAGTTGAAGCTTATAAGACATTTAACACATTCAAAAATAAATAAATAAATATATATATATATATATATATATATATATATATTAATCTAACTGAAATTTTATATTAATTATATTTTAAAATTTAAATTAGTCGCAAACTAATGGAATGCTGGAGATTCATGGAAAATAAATAGTGCAATTATTTATTATAGCACATAATTCGAATTTTTGTCCAAACTCACCAATCAAATGCTAAAACCAAATGGACAAGACCCAAGCATCACGTAGAATCTGAGAGCATTGAATGTTGAAATAAGAAAACAAATCAAGAAAATGGCAGAACACTCCTCATTTGTGAATTCATGCTGTCCTTCTTGGAAAGGGCCACCACTTGTTGTCAGTTGATCTGATGATAGAACTGCCAAACTGTGGGATATGCATCAATGGTGTGCCATTCAGACATTTCTAGAAAAATACCAAATCACAACCGTCGGTTCTCAATGGGAATCAAACCTAGAGAACTGAAAACACATGATTTTAGTTTTTAAATAACACTAGTCGTAGACCCGCGCATTGCGCGAGATAATTTTTTTTTAGGATGATCTTATTAAATATATTTGGGGTAATAAGTAATAACACTCTCCCATTTTGTTTATATTAATAACAAAATATTTTAAATTTATTTAAAAATCTGTTTATAAATGTTTAACCATGGTTAGTAAAAACATTACTCATAACTTTAGAATTAAAATACAAATTTATAAAATACCAAAAGATTAGAAATGACAAATCTCTCCATAACTCATTGGGAAAAGAAAGGGGGAAAAAAAAAAGAAGAAGCAAAAGACATTACTTAATATTTTGAAATACACCTTAATTTAAAATTTTAAAATAAGAGAATTTAATTTTAAAATTAAGGATAATTTTGAAACCTACCTTAAGCACAAGCAGTTTATTACACAATATTTTAATATTAATTTAACAAAATTTGGTTAAACAAATGTAAAGGGTGAAAATATTTTTTCCTTTCAGGTTTGGGGTAAAGTGTCATTTCTTCAAAACTCAAGGAAGGGGAATGTAATTACCCCTATATTATTATTATTATTATTATTATTATTCTTGTTGTTGTTGTTAATAATTGATTTTTCATTTTCTTTTAAGTTAATAAAAACCTTACATATACCTTTTTATTTATTTATAGAATATACTCTTTTTTAACCTTTACATATCTTTTTTTTAATGTGAATATTTATTATTATTATTATTGTTGTTGTTGTTGTTAATAATTGATTTTTCATTTTCTTTTAAGTTAATAAAAACCTTATATATACCTTTTTATTTATTTATAGAATATACTTTTTTTTAACCTTTACATATCTTTTTTTTAATGTGAATCTTTACATATACCTTAAGTAAACTCTATATATTCCACTTCTTTAGATGCGTAAAATCATAAACTACTACTTCATAATGATAGTAGCTAATTAGTTTTATCACTTTTTTTTCATAATTTCATTTATAACGTTTTTTACTATTATCATATATTTACTGGCTAATGATTTTCATAACATAGGTGTTAAATGAGATGTAACATTGTTTATTAGATTTTTAAATGTAATTGTGTATGAAGATTACATATATATATATATATATATATAAAGTTAAATGAAATGTCCAAAAAGGGATTTTAAAATTTTCTAACTTTATTTCTTATGTAATTTCTATTATTACATGAGAACATCTCCTTTTAGTTATGAATTAGAGTTTAATTGTTATGATTGTGTATAATTATTGATTATTGATTCAATCTTTTAAGTGAATGTAACAGTTGATTTTATTGCACTGTAAAGTTTTTAATGTTCTCCATATTGGTCATATTTATTTTTTATTTTTACTTCTCCTTACGACCTCTTTGTTTTCCAATTAATAGTTACTAATTGACATTTGATTTTTTTTTTCTTTACCATCTCTCTCTCTCTCTCTCCAAAGGCAACCTACTATTTTCCAAAATTTGATGATGATTTTATTGCATCAAATATGCATTGTAGTTTTTTTTTTTTTTTTTTTTTTTTTTTTTTTTTTTTTTTTTTTTTTTTACTTTTGCTACTCTTAAGTTAGTATATCCATAACTATTAGTTTCTTTATATTAAATTTGGTTTGATATCCTCATTATTCTTTTTTTAATTTAGTGTTTCCCAATTGGCATTCGTTTTGTATTATATTTTTTCTTTGATGTATTGGGTTTGAGAATGAGTGTGTCCCTAGTATTACTCCACTTTATGATGACACTTTTATTTATTGAAATTAAGTATAATTTTTAATTTTTAATTTTTTAAATAAAAAGGAGAGAAAAATATAAATAATTTAATGATATGGAAGATGTGGGGAGATGAATAGTGATATTAAGGTAGAAGGTAGTGGGGAGATGAAAAGATAAAGGTAAGGAAAAAGCTTGGACAAAGTGTAAATGTAAAAAAAAAAAAAAAAAAAAAAAAGTACAATTTTTTAAGGATAATTTTATTATTTAAATAAAATATTCCATATTTAATTATTAAAAAAAAAAGAGAAAATATAAACAATTTAATGGTGTAGATGTGACTGAATTTAAATGTTGAACAACATAAGATGAGAAGAAGAAAAAAGTAAAAATAAAATATATAACAATAAATACCAATAAAGAGAACAATTGCACATAAAAGATTTTTGTTCTTTCTTATAACTCAAATTAAGATTGATGGTTTTTTTTTTTAATTATGTGTTTTAAGATTTTGTTCTTTCCCTTTTATAATTTTGATTGAATTTTAGTTTGAATTAACACTTAGTTGTTTTTGGAAATAGAAATTTGAATATGCCTGCCAATTTTTTGACTTATAAATTATTATAAAATCTATTTTTTTTATTTCTTTAGTTTTATTTTAATTTTGGTTAAGTTAACACTGTAATTTTGTGATGATTTTTTATTATTATGATAATTTCCTTATTCCTTAAGAGATGAATTGTATATTAAGCAAATGTAACACACTACAACAAAGTTAGAAGAATATGGTTCACCTTAAAAATTATTAATAAAATACACAAAAAATATTAAAATGATATATTTGTAGAGATAAAAAGATTAAAAAAAAAAGTGTAAAAATCTTCTTTCTTTTTTTTTTTTTTTGAAAAAAAGACAATGCTTGAAGTAATTGTTACTTTTTGTATATTACACTTCACTGCATAATATTTATATTCCCATGCTTCGTGTGAGCCTGCGGCTAGTTTCCTATAAAAACTGAATGATTCTACAAGTCTTCTATTGGGAATAAATTCTAATCTTAGGTTGCTAAATGCAAATGTAGTAGAAACATGGTGAGAGAGAATAATGGGTTGTGCTCATGGTTTGTGTAATAAGCATGTGATATGATTGTGGGCTTCCTTTATAATAGGATCTTTTGTTACTCTTAGAGCAAACAAAATGACGCCATTATCCCCACCCAAAATGTTTTCCTATAATGACAAGCTTTATCTTTTAACCTCTAAGAAATGCAATTTAATGGCCAAAGGATATGCCCCTTTAATATATTGTCTCTAATCAAATAAACAAAGGCTCCTGTCCCCTTTTGGTACAAGTATATATAGAATTCAATTGTTTATAATTTTTTCTTTTCTCTATAAGAAAGAACCATCAACCTTAACTAATCAAAAAAAAAAAAAAAAACGAACCATCAAAATTAATTAGAGTTATAAGAAAGAGCAAAAAAAGGGTAACATTTAACAATTAAAGAGAAAAAAAAATTTAAAAACAAATCTAAATGGCATTAATCAATGTGGAGTTTTAAAGAACTCTTGGTTTACCTAGAATATAATAGAGAAAATAAAAATGAGGCTAATACTAATTCTAGGAAACATATATAGAGAAATAGAAATAAGGATGCTAATTAAAGAACATTGGCAATACCATCAATCCCGTTTGAAGCTTAATCATAGCTCTTCTAATTTGCTGACTTTCAACTTTTGGCTGGTATATATTTAGGCGTTCTCCAATGCTAAAAAATTCCTTATTGTCTAGCTTTGCTTGAATTCCTACAAACTACCCGATTAAATTAAGTGAGAAAATGAGCATAATGATTCTAGTGTAGAGAAAAAATAATAATAATTCCCAAAGATTAGTAATTTGGCATAAATTAATAGAAGAATGTATAAAAAATTCATCGAAAATTGAGAGAGAAAGAGAGAGAGAACCTTTTTTTGAATTCCTGAGAACTACCCGATTAAATTAAGTGAGAAATGAGCATAATGATTCTAGTGTAGAAAAACAAAGAAGAAAAAAAGAAAAGAAAGGATTCCCAAAGATTAGTAATTTGACATAAATAGAAGAATATAAAAAATTCATAGAAAAATTGAGAGAGAGAGAGAGAACCTTTTTTATGAGAGAAAACCATGCATAGAATGGAATAGATAGTTACCAATTTATAGTAAGACAATGTGAATAAGAAGAGACAAAATAAAGAAAGATGAAGAGAAAGAAGAAGAATAATAGTTATGGAGAGGGTAGTGGGGAGATGAAAAGAAGAAGAATAATATTTATGTAGATGGTAGTGGGGAGATAAAAAGATAAAGATGGAAAAAGTGTAAATATTAAAATAAAATAAAAAGTAAATGTTAAAAACAATTATAAGAAAATTGCAAAGAAAATGATAATGAGGTGGACGCTTATGTGGCTCAACTGGAGCGTAGCAACAATAAATGCTACGCTTCAGCTTTTAGTAATATATAGATTACACGTATTTCTACATATTTTTCTACCCGTATGTATTTTCAAAAAAACTGAAAACGGTTATTTAAATACATGTACTAAACGGGCTCACATTTTCAGCTAATTGTTGGCTCTTTAAGTGCCCTTCAAAGACTTTGAAAACGCTGTTTTCGTATCTCTTATTGTAGTTCCCCAAGTTGAATTTTGGTATCTTTATTGACAATGTTAGAAGATTATGTTCCATTTTGGAATATTGTTTCTACGTGTATTTTGGCATCTATGAATTCATCTAGGTTCTATGATCACCTACCACGAGGGGCGGCTTGATGCATTTGATGGCCTAAAGCGAAGATTGATTATCATGTTTTATATATTAAATTACTAGTAATAAAATGAATTAGGTAAATTTTTTTTTTTTTTTTGAAATAGACACAAACAAGTTGATAAAACATTTTTACATTTGTTGATGCGACAAATTGATAGTGGTAAGTAAAAGAGTGATATTAGTGGTGGACCTAGATGAGAACTAGTAAAAGTTTGCTAACTTAACTATTGTGAAAAATGTTGTAAATTTTTTTGTGTATTGCTTTTTTTTTTTTTTTTTTTTGAAAAATGCTACATTGACAATATTTTTCACAGCAAATCATAGATGTTAAGTTGCTTCTTGTTTTCTATTGTAATCCATCACTAAAATTATTTTTTTGCTATCGATAACAGCCTGTAACAACTTGCTATTTAGGATTTGTTGTAAAAGTATTGTAGACCTAGCATTTCTCTCTCTCTCTCTCTCTCTCTCTCTTTTTGTTTGTTTGTTTGTTTTTATTTGATAAAAAATATTATTTTATTTATTGATTAATATTTGGACTTAGTTAACACTATTACAATGAAATAAATAATCCTATTAGTTAAAATTTGGGGGCCTTAGGTGACTGCATCAATTGCTTCTAGCAATGAGCCGACACTACCTCCTGCATTCCTTTAGTCCAATCAAAACCTTATTGAGAGGGATTTTTGTAGAAAATCCTTGGCAATTTTAAGGGGTGTTGTGTCACTCACAAATTAAAGGCCAAGAAAAAAAGACTTGGAGTTTAATTTCCGCCTACATCGAAACCGATTAGTGTCTTGTTCTAATAATAAAGAGTTATTATCAAAAGTGTACGCTATAGGTTGAAACTCTAAATAAAATTAAAAAAAAAAAAAAAAAAAACAACTATAATCTCATCCAAAATAAAAGGTAAAAGATCTTGCTCAGTATTTTCAATAGTTTCTTTCGGTGTATCAGTGAAAAGATAATATATATATATATATATTGACAAGTTTGGAGACTTGTGCTTTAACCCCAATAGGAAGATAATATATATATATATATATATTGTACAAGATTTGGCAGGTTCACATTTATTAGTACAAGCTATATATACACAATGTTTTGTCTACGTATTTAAGTTCATCACTCCAATTTAAAAAATTCCAGGAATAACATATTCATAATCTGTACAAGCCAATATGTCTGCCTGGTCATACTTTGATCAAAATAATCCAAGAAGCAACTATATATACACACTGTTTAATTTTATATTTTTATTTTAAATATTTTTCCAAAAGCAATGTTTGATTTCTTGCAGCGCTTTTGACAAAATTGGGGCCACTATCCAGCCTCTATACATCCTCTAAACTTTAAAAATAAAATACAAAACCTAATTAGCTGTTTGGTAAGAGGACAAGTAGGAAAAGTCAATTCTAAAAGTCAATTTTTTTATTACACAGCTAATTCACCATTACAGCTTATTAAGAACTTCTGCTTTCACAACAATTGTAAACAAAATTGGATTGTGTATATATGGAATCTGCTTGACAAAGTTTAGTCCCACTCGACCCCCAATGCCACTAAAATCTAGCTTCGCTGGAACAATTCTCTCAAAGATTTGAAACATCAAAGAGTAAACAAGATAGTCTCAATTTTGAGAGACAATGTGGATCAATCCATCTTTCATGAAAAGATGCCTATATGAAAAGATGACTATACTCTTTAGAAACAATCCAGCAAGTATTAATTCTTATCTTAATAAGCTAAGATGGACTCTCCCTGGTAATCAAGTCTAGAATGGACCTAGCTGGATGGTGATATAATAACACTACCTCCAGCGCATATGATTTTATTGAGAGTATAAAGGATGTATCTTTCTATGTGATCCTAATTAGTTAAAATCATGACCAATTGATGGACCGCATCATTTAGAACTTAACGATGGGATTCTATTTGATCCTAATTAGTTAAAACTTGGACTAATTGATGGACCACATCATTAGAACTGAATGATGGTATCTAGGCGGTGATTAGTTTATAACTGAAATACAAAATACATTATTGTGACAACAGATATTTCAATGCCAACATATGGTGGCATAAGGATTAAACAAAATACTAAAGAACTAAAACTTATAAGCTCTTGGATATAAAGGTAGGCAAACTGAACAATAACCCACATTAGATCGTAACTTCGTAAGAGAAAACTGGATTATGAGAATGTTGATGATTGATGATAAGTTATTCTATAGATATAGCAAATTATTTTGCAAATAACTGTTGTGAGAAACAACCTCTAGATAGCACTCCCATACAAGATTAATCGTGAAAACTGGTTTGGATTTTAAGAAAATCTCCAAACAAATAATAGAAATGAAGAAACCTAGAAGAAAAATAGACATTCATAGAAACAACAAGGATTTACGTGGATTAGCAATAGCCTACATCCATGGATGATGGTGTGGAGAAAATTTCACTAATCAATTATGGAGATTACAAAAAAGGCACAAAGTCACTTTCACAAAACCCAAACCCCAAATACACCCCTAAGAACTCTAAGAAATACAAAGTTTGAATGTTCAAAATGGGTATGAAACACCCTTGAACGTTTAGACCCCAAATACAAAATTACCAATTCAAGCTTTATATCAAACAGTTAATGTGTGGAATATGATACCAAGCTTATAGCAGAATTGATAAACAATCTAAGTCAAATATAAACACATTCATAGCAGTAAATATAAGGCAAAGATAAAGGAAAAGAGATGCAAATACAAGGACAACACGCGATGTGTTATCGAAGAGGAAACCGAAGCCCTCGGCATAAAACCTCTCCGCCGCCCTCCAAGCGGTTAATAATCCACTAGAAAATGTAGTTGAGATACATGAATAGCAATAGACCCTCTAAGCCTAATCTACCTAAGTATCTAAGCCCTCTAAACTTCTTGCTCTAACGAGGTTGCGCCGAACCTTTTTCTTTTCTAACTTACCGGATTCCGCTACTAGACCATAGCATCAACCAATGTAAATTGATTCCTTCCTAACTGCTTCCCAACAATACCAAATAAACCTTCTCACAGACGTGGGTGTGGTGAGATAAGGATTTGGTTAAAGATCTCTCAAGGGAATGACAATGGAGAGGAAGAGAGTAGAAGAATTTGTAGAGTCTCTAAGGTAAAGATTGGGGATAAGGAAATCTTGTTTTTCTCTAGGGTTTCTCTCACAAAATTCTCTCTTGAAGCTCTCTCAATATAGTGGGTATAAGGGTATATATATAGTAGGGTGAGAAAGGAATGTAAAACGTCAGTTTTTGCCAAACAGGGTGTTTTGGCGACTTGGCCTCGTGACTAGGTTAAGTCGCAAGTTCAAGACGCGAGCTAACAGCCTGGCCAACCTGAGACTTTTTGTCCTGTAGTGCGATAGCTGGCGTGACCCTTCAGCTTCCTTGCATGCTTCTCACGTGCCAACATTTAGCAGCTTGTAGCCGCGAGTCACCCACGAGTCCTTAGTCGCGAACCTCTGCTTCTTTGCACATAATTGAGCTTTTCTTCGCATCTTCTCACACACTACCCTTACAAATAATCGCACCTAAATACAGGGTTACTAAGTGCTTAAATTACAAGCAAATTGGCACGGAATAAAGCCAACAAAATGGTTGATAAAATTCAACCTTACAATCTCCCCCTTTGACTATTCCGTGACAAAACCCTACAACAGACTCTAGACTTAAAGTGTGAGTTGGGAACAGTTGAACAAAACTCACTCACACCTAACTCTAGATTCTGAACAGCTCTTAAACATATGAACAAGTATCTCCTGAAACATAACAACATAGCAATATTATTGTATGCAGAAACACTTGAAATGCATATGGAGCAATAAAAGTATGATCAAGCAAAATCGAATAAAGCAGTAGACCATGGCAAGATCAAACAAGCAATCAGTATACAAAAGTGATTACTATGCTCATTCACACATGGAATGAACATCCGGACATGCAAGGTGATAAGCTCAATTGAAGAGTATCATTTGCAAGTCCAACACTCAACCAATGCATACAAACATATATGCATCTAGGAACAATCCTACAAGGGCACAAGAGTGTTGTACTTAAGAAAATGCATAGCATTAACAAGTACTAAAGCACAATGCAAAAAGGTTGCATAAGCAAAGTGTTGCAAATACATGGTACAGACCATAAAAGCCTACAAATGTGCATAAACAAACCCTTAAAGCTTACATAAGCAACATGGGTACAAAATATAAAATACTTCCTTATCATATCACTCCCCCTATCATGACTCATAGGAGCTGTGATGAACTTGGAACATATATACCTGTAACCTGAAATACTTGCACAAAACACATTAGACCCTCAAGGTAAAACAAGTAATAAACGGACAAGTATAATGTAACAAGTAAATTGCGATCAAATAAACATGATGTGAAACATGTGAGCAACTTGATCAAACACAAAACAATTATAAAGAAATGACAGTCAAGACAAAGTTTTCTTATTAACACAATGTCTTCTCCCCCTTGGTATATGCATCTCCCCTATGGAATATCTCTCCCCCTACAAATGTGCACAAGAAATTCTCCCCCTAAGAATGTGCACAAAGGTCATATAGAAATGACAAAAACTCTCTGGTATACTCTTTAGAGTATACTCTCCCCCTTTTTGTCAGGAATAGACAAATGGTCAAGGAGAAACGAGGGCAAGAGATGAAGGTATGAACAATGATAACGATGCATGAGGGGTGCAATGAATGAGGAAATGAAGCTCAATCGTAAGACATGGCATGCTAGGATGAAAAAACAATGTATGAACCAATGCATGACAAGGGTAGCAAAGGTGTGTGCAAGAGGTGGCAAGTGCAATGCATGACCAATGCATGAAAAAATGCACATGTGGGGTAAGGTGTGTTAAATACACAACCAATGAACCAAACATGTTCCTAATGAGGAAACAAGAGAAACCCCAAAGATTTGTACTTATCGAAGTCCAAATAAGTGAGAAAATGCCTAAGAGGCATTTTATCAAACACCTAGTGTGCACAATATGAACAACAATGTAAAACAATGCATGAACATTATGAAATCCACCCTAAATACATGTTCTTTTTGCCACAAGGGGCCAACATCCAAAGTAAATCAGTAAAAGAAACCAATCTCATACAAAAATTTGACCAAAAAATAAGTTTTACCAACCCTTATGGTGAAAAACTCAACAAAGAGCACAAAACTCTCCAAAACATAGTCTAAGGATCAAAAACAATGAAAAGAATTCATAATTACCTTAGAAATGTTAATGGAATGAAAAACCATTCAAATTGATTGAATTTTGATGTAAAAATAGTGAAAGAAGGGTTTAACAGAGGATGGGAGAAGTTTAAAACAGGTTTCCCACAGAAAGCCCTTTAAAAAGCTGTTTTTGGGCATTTCGCGATTAGGCGAGTCGCGAAGTTCAGTCGCAAAAATTTCGCGAGTTGCGAGCGAGTCGCCAAAGCTTCTGTATGAAACTCGCAATTAGGGTTGGCGACTTGCGAGTCGCGATTAAGTCGCGAGTGAGTCGCGAAAAACTCTAACACCAGTTTTTTACCACAAAACATGTTTAAACACTGAAAAACAATGTAAGCACTAAACATGAACACAAAGAACGATAAAAATCACTTCCAAAAATATATAAAATGATTAAACATCTTTTTGGATTGATTCATATATAGTTGAGCACACACACATCACATTTAAACAAGTACAATTGAACAAATGAATAAAGCATTCATTGAACATTAGGCATGTGTGTTGTGTGTGTGTATCAAGTGTGGAATAGTCCATAGTCTAGAATGAAACTTCAATGATCAATTCAATCAAGTCATACACAACTAGTACTAAGTCAAGTGGTCTATCTTAATTATAGAAATGAACATATATGACCCCTCACAAGAAAATGATTACATATCTTTGAAGCTTTTCATTTGGCTTCTTTACAATTCGTATCATTTGATCCTTTTTTTTTGAATCAATACATCTCATTTTAGAGATCGATGCCTAAAATTTTTGATATTTCAATTTGATGAACAAGCCTTTGGCTTTTTGGGGCATCATACATTTTATTTTGGTCGCTTTCCCTTTTTCCTAGTCAAATACTAGTATGTGCGACAGGCTTTTGCAGCTCAATATCTCTTTTCATTTGGAGATTTACATTTGGTGAACTCTTTAAGCAAAAACAACAAAATAAAGAGTGGGAAGATATATAGGTACAAGTCTATGCATGTCTCAAAACCAACAAGACTATTGACTAATCATTCATGACAAGCTTGAAGATCAATTTACAACAATCGCATAAAGATGTCAAGATTTTTCCCACAAAGATATAAGTGCATTAAGAACAAGCTAAGCTTGTAAATGCATAAAGCCATTTGTACGAAGGTACAAGGCAAAACTCACATGTGACATGTGCTCAAACATATACGATCAAACTTTTTGAATTTTTCACTTTTTATGTGATTTTTGGATTTTTACTCACACAAAATAAAGACATGAAAGTAAGATTAAAGCAAAAACAATGCAAACAAACAAATGCACAAATACATGAAGATATGATATTCAATGCATGAAGGGTCCTACAAAGATCGAAAGAATCAGATCAAAGACCAAAAGAGCGAAAGCTCAACCATAAGAGCTCTTTCTCATCCAAACGGAACGATTGTTTGGAATGAGTGTCTCAAGAGAAGTGAGACGAGGGTTGGAAGAATGAGAACCAGAGATGCACATAGTCAAGGAGTTAAGAGAATTAAACACTTTCTTTAACAACATGCAATTATCACTCAAATCCAGTTTACCCTTTTTAGCACAACTTCCAAGAAGCTCAAGTTTCTCTTTTCTTTTGATTCTTTTAAAAGTATGAAACTTAGAGCATTGAGGTCCTAGATGACCAAAGGCACCACAATGGTGACAAACAATGTGTTTAGGTCCACTAGGCTTTTTGGGAAGGGATCTAGCAACATTGTTTTGTTCCCTCTTCAACTTATGACATTGAGGTCTTATATGACCAATCACACCACAATGGTGGCAAGTTGGAACAAACTTAGATCCATCTAAAACCTTAGGTTGAGACCTAAATGGAGGCTTTGACTTAACAGCCTTTCTCTCCACTTTTTGATTTCTTTTATGTGGAGGAATGTATACCGATTTGTCCTTTGAGGTAGAACACACAATAGGCACAAAATCGGGTACCATAACATGATTGCAACATATATTATTATCCTTTTTAGTAATAGGTTCAATAATCAAACACTTGGCATGCATTTTCAGAGATTCATTCTCACATTTTAGCCCATCAACAAGTTTGTTAGACAAAACAAGTTTAACAGCCAAGTCCATATCCAAACATTCAAACTCTTTCAGCTTTTTAAAAGAATTTTCAGCAAGTTTCTTATATTTTTCAACCAATTTATTGGATTCATTGAGCTTAGAAATCAAATCATCATTTTCACAAAATAACTTGTTCAAATTCTTTTGAAACTTCTTAGCAATTTTCTTCAAGGGTTTGATGTTAGGAATATCAACAATATCCAAAGATTCATGTAACACAGCATCACAATCATGAGGATTATCACTCATAGAGGCATTTTTACAAACACGTGGCATGTTACATTTATCATCAACCAAATCATACAAGGAGGCATACATAGCACAATCCATGGCAAATAAACACAAGGGGTCAAGGATCACACTTAGGTATTTAAACCACAACAAGTGTACCCGCTTTGATACCAATTGAGTGTTCAAAATGGGTATGAAACACTCTTGAACGTTTAGACCCCAAATACAAAATTACCAATTCAAGCTTTATATCAAACAGTTAATGAGCGGAATATGTACCAAGCTTATAATAGAATTGATAAACAATTTAAGCCAAATATAAACACATCCACAGCAGTAAATATAAGGCAAAGATAAAGAAAGAGAGATGCAAACACAAGGACAACACGCGATGTGTTATCGAAGAGGAAACCGAAGCCTTCGACGTAAAACCTCTCCGCCGCCCTCCAAGCGATCAATAATCCACTAGAAAATGTAGCTGGGATACATGAACAGCAATAGACCCTCCAAGCCTAATTTACCTAAGTACCTAAGCCCTCCAAACTTCTTGCTCCAACGAGGTTGCGTCGAATCTTTTTCTTTTCTAGCTTATTGGATTCCGCTACTAGACTATAGCATCAACCAATGTAACTTGGTTCCTTCCTAACTGCTTCCCAACAGTACCAAATAAGCCTTCTCATAGACGTGGGTGTGGTGAGATAAGGATTTGGCTAAAGGCCTCTCAAGGGTATGACAATGGAGAGGAAGATAGTAGAAGAATTTGTAGAGTCTCTAAGGTAAAGATTGGGGATGAGGCAATCTTGTTTTTCTCTAGGGTTTCTCTCACAAAATTCTCTCTGGATGCTCTCTCAATATTGTGGGTATAAGGGTATATATATAGTAGGGTGAGAAAGGAATGCAAAACGTCAGTTTTTGCCAAACAGGGTGTTTTGGCGACTTAGCCTCGCGACTGGGTTAAGTCGCGAGTTTAAGCTGCGAGCTAACGACCTGGCCAGCCTGGGACTTTTTGTCTTGTAGTGCGACAGCTGGCGCGAGCCTTCAGCTTCCCAGCGTGCTTCTCACGTGCCAGCATTTGGCGGCTTGTAGCCGCAAGTCACCCGCGAGTCCTTAGCCGCGAACCTCTGCTTCTTTGCACATAATTGAGCTTTTCTTCGCATCTTCTCACACACTACCCTTACAAATAATCCCACCTAAATACAGGGTTACTAAGTACTTAAATTACAAGCAAATTGGCACGGAATAAAGCCAACAAAATAGTTGATAAAATTCAACCTTACAAAGTTTAAAGCTTCACCTAAAGAGAAGTTTTTCTACTCAAATTTTTGCACAGCACTGCAGCCCTCTCTTTACCTAAAGTAACATATTTATAAAAGTAGTCAAAGTCAAATAGAACTCCTAGTTATGTTGAATTTCAAGATCATGCTCCTGATGATTCCCAAAGTCTTCAATCAAATTGTGTGGCCAAATAACCTCCTTGATAGTTTTCAATCATAGCCATGTATTCAACTTCACTGGTTGACAATGCAATATTTGACTGTAGTATCGACCTCCGACTCACTGGAGGTCAACCTCTAGATTCGTAGTAGAACAAAGATTATCTAGATCTCCAAAATAGTCTGAATCAACATATCTAGCTAAGTGTCTTCCCACAGATTCATATCTCTCAAACTTCAAACCCAAATCAGCATTTCCAAAATGCATCTCAAGATCCATTTAACAACTTGTCAATGACCATTATCCTAATCCTGCATATAAGGACTAGGTTCCACGTTGACACTGACAGCTTGAGAAATGTTGGGCCGAGTGGGTACTACTGCATGTACGAGGCTGCAAACCAAGCCAACCAAATCAGTATTAGAGCTTCTTCTATCACAACAATAACATCACAAGGTACACAAAAACATACAAAAGACATTTCATTATGTTCTAAAATATCAACGGTTAAACCGAATGACAAAGGAGAAGATATTAAATAACAATAGTTAATTCTTTTAAAAGTAAAATATGACAATGTAAAACCTGTAACAATAACAGAAGGTATACCTTTAGTATCTAAGTCAGGTCTTCGAGAACTCATTCTATTGCCACAACAGATGAGGTCACCTATTTTCCACATTGGAGTCTTATATACACGCAGTAATGATTTCTCTACTAACCACCACACTTCACATTCAGATGCAATTGCCATTAGCTTTTGATGTTTTCCAAGATATCAACCCAACGAATTGAAGAGCAGAATGGCACTACGGAGTGAGTATCAGCAAGTGACATCAGCTTTCAACAAGTAAAGTTTAAATATAATTGAGATTGTAGTAAATCAGACAACTTCGGGACCTGTATAAACAAATATTCAACATAAATTTAATCACGGGAAGAATATAATAAAATGTGCTAGTGGTTTTTTTGAGTAATAGGATAAACTAACATATTTATTAATAGCAAAGCTTAAAGCTCAAAATGTTGACTAGGCATAAAGTTGTTCAGCCTTGTTTAGAAATTAGCAGCTATTGTTGCTTTGTTTTGGGGTAGACTGCAAAATTGGTAATGTGAGACATTTAAGATTTAGCATTGTTAAGTTCTAAGGTCTTAGGATTTTATGTATTTAGAACTCTAATTTGTAATGTTGGTAAACCATGATCAAAACAATGTATTTAGTCTTGTTTAGGCTTGCTCAAAGTTGATTTAATATTGTAAAGTTGGAATCGAGTAGCTGCAGAAGTACTTGGGACTTTCGGCTTGGCTCGATCGATCGAAGGATAGGCTCGATCGATCGAAAATCGCACAAGTTGATTTTTCTGCAGAATTTCCAACTCAGCCCTACTTCATTAAACGTTTAGGGTTTTACGTTTTTACCCTAGGTATATAAACTAAACCCTAGCCACGTTTTTGAAGAGACTCCATATTCTATTATTGCTCATATTTTCTGTTTTGTGTGAATCTCTTGTGAGATCTTAGAGGAGCTTTCCTTTACACAAAACTTAGGGTTTTCAAGGTAGAGATGAATTCAACATCTTGAAGATCATTACAAGTTGCAACCATTGGAACTTAAAGATAAACAAGCGGGGAGCTTGTAGCTGATTGAGGAATTCAAGAAAGAAGTAGTCCGTGGACTCGGAGCCTGCACATGTCGTGTCAGGAAGTTTTACTGGTTGGTAGCATTAGGAAGTCGAGCGGAGAGCTTGTAGTCCTTTTGTAAGAACTTCAATTCTTTCATAGTGAATTCTGGTTTGCCTTGAGGATCGGTGGGTAAAATCCTCCCCAGGTTTTTCCGTGTGGTTTCCTGGGTGATCATATCTTGTGTTCTTTATTATTTCCCCTGCTTTATATGTTTTATATGCATGATATGATTATTTGATTGTTTTAACCTAGATTTGTTTAATTTGACTAAGTAACAACTTGGCTAATTAATCTAGGCTATGCAATCTGGTTGTTTGTAAGGGGTCTAAAACCGTTCAAGCATTCATACTGTATGTTCTATCTTTTTTTGCATTCTGTATTTTGTTTCAATTTATCACTAACGGTGAGGCTTTTAGTGTAGGAGTTACAACTGAAATTGGATTAAGACACAGTAAGATATTTTAGCCATGGCTGACTTCATTGATGGAAATTTTAAGTCATATTTCTGAGTAATACAATCAGTTCTAAACCCAATGGTACTAATTGAATAATTGCAAATAACAGTCAGATTACAGAGACATATGTTCATTGCCATACCCACGAATGAACTAGACCGCCCAAGCAGCATATCCTCTTAGTTAAGACAGCAAGACCGATGAGAAGAGAAGACTGCAACAGACATGTGAAACTCAATTAAGTGAAGCTAGTATTATCAAATGTAATATGGCTTACCAAAAATTGTGTGAAGTTGATATCAGACATAAATTAAATTTGCTAGTGGGTTGTTTAGGCTACAAGATAAAGTAACAGAGTTATTAATGGTAAAGCTCAAGTCTCAATATATTGACCAGGCATAAAGTTGTTCAGCCTTGATTAGCAATTAGCAGCTATCACTGCAAAATTAGTTTATGTAAGCAATTTAGATTTAGCTTTCATACATGTATGTTCTATCTTTTTCCAGGAAAACTATACTGTATCTTGCTTCAACTATTCATTGACAATAAGGTTTTTAGTGTAGGAACTACAATTTTTTTTTTTTTTTTTATAAGTAATAAACTTTATTGAGACCAAAATAGAATCACTTGAAGAATACAGGAAGTATACAGTTGGTTATTAAAATTATATAATAGCACAGTAAGATATTTTTGTCATGACTGAATTAATTAATAGAGGTTTTCAGCTCATATTTCTGAGTAATACAATTATCTTTTATTTTATAAAATGGTACTAATTGATTGCAAATAAAAGTCAATTTACAGAGACATATGTTCATTACCTTATCCAGTCACTGTAGGCTAGTATCCTTCAAACTCTTGTATGAATTGGAGCACCTGAATGGGTTGGCCTTCTAGATAAGACAACAAGATTGACAAGAACAGAAGGCTGTAATAGACATGTAAAATTCCATTAATGAAGCTAGTATGTTAAATTTCTCTGGAAAAGATACGTAGAAGTGATTTTTTGTGGAACAATTTTGACAATCAATCAAGCGTGCGAGATGGCTAACCATCAAATTCATAGCTTAGCGAGCATTGAAGTGTTGAAGTCACTAGAACAAAGGGCTCTAGGTGAGGCCACAATAACAGAATAAGATTTGATAGGTGGATGACCTTCTTGTTGGGTGACCTGCACGACAATAACGGAGGAATGAGATAGAATAAAAGAGCTACTAAGTGCTTAATCCAAAGATATGTCAAAACATTTACCATAGCAAGGTCCCTTTTAAGGGACATGAAGAGGTCGGGCTACTTAAAGCGCCTATAAGCATCCATGTCTCTAGGCAGGAGAAGTGGCTACTCAAGGGCTTTGGCAACATAGCCCGTGTGCCCCCCCTAGAAATTCCGAACCGAGGCATCCCAAGGAATGGGGGCACCGTCCAGATCTAGTCGGGGAGCCCAGGTACGCTGTAGTCGGTGCACGTCAGCCACAAGAGAGTCCTCTTTACTCTCGACGAAGGAACCCCTTTTTCCTTTAGCGGTTTTTTTGTTGCTTTCCTCCCTTCGGAGGAACCATCTCGCCCTCCTCCACTTCCTACACTTCTGGCACTTTTCTTTTCTTCTTTAAGTCCAGATTGGGGAGTAGTCCGACTGAAGTCACAGGGAGAGGAGGAGGAGAGGGGAGGTTGACAGGGACTTGGGACTTTGGCACATCCTTTGATGACCCTCCTTGGTTCCTTACGGCAAGGAGACCCTTCAACCCCCTCTTTAGGTTAATGTCCATTTCTCCTTCCTCCTCGGAACTAGGATCAACATGAGCAATAATGAGCCTGGGAGATTTAGCAATAGATTGCTTGCCTAGCTCATCCTCAAAATCTAGAAGTTGAATTACGGGATTAGCCCTCTCTTCCTTATCCTCCTCAAAGTGGAACTAGTCGATCTCAACCTCAAGGGAGAAGCACGAAGAGGGAGTTCCCTCCCTCAGAGCGGCTATTTCTCTAGGAGAATGTTGGGGAGGTAGTTCAATTGGTGGAAGGTCTCTTTTGGCTAGGAACCCTGGCTTGGAGATGTCAATTTGATTGTTTTGGGCTTTTTGGGCCTGAGTCCATTTATATTTTAGGCTGAAAGCTCCAACAAGGTCCTTACAAAACCAATATTGTCTTAATTTTACTATTTTTTTTACCCAAAAAAAAAAAGTTTTAAAAAAGTGGTTCGGGTTCGGGTCAGGTCACAGGTCAACTTGTTTTTGCTTTGGGTCAAAAAAATTGGGTTCAGGTTAGATATTTTTCGAGTTGGGTTGGGTCAAAAAATTCTGACCCATTTTGCCATGTCTATGTGGAACATCGATATATTAGAAGCACAATGATAGTTATGTTGGAAAAGAATAACGAAAATGCCTTGGGAAAAAGAGAAATTGAGGTACCTAAACTTGTCATGCACATTAATGCATTTCAGTTCTTTCCCCAGTTGATTAAAACCACAGAATAACCTACAAGCACATCATTTTTTATATTTGGTTCCTTAAAAAAATGTTTACTAGAAAAGAAGAGAAGGAGATCAGGTTTAGATGGAATTACCACATTATTTCTGTATAATTGGAATACGGGCCATATTTCAGTGATTGGGAATGCCGATAATTTAGCGTCTTATTTCTATAAAATCTCTGGATCATCGTTTATTTGTGAAAGTGAAAAGAGGAATAAAGAAATTAGGTTTGATTATGAATATATATATATATATATATATATATATATATATATATATATATATAATTTTTCATTCAAAGGAGATTATATGAGAAGAGGATTTGAGGTATCAGAAAACTCACATTCTTATCTTTGGAATGTGGGCAATCTTCAACCATTCAGCCCCGCTTCCCTTTGCACATCTTTCCTTTAACTTGGAGCAATCCGAAATATCTAGATATTCTAATTTGATGAGGTGTGTTGTGGGCAGATACATCAGGTTATTGCAGTCTCAAATTCTGAGTATTTTAAGGGAAGAAAGGTTGCCTAACCACTCAGGTAAAGTTTCTATTCCATCAAAACCATCGATAATCAAAGTTTCAGGGGCAGTGGAATGTTGAATTCCGCCCAGGAGAGAGTTGAGTATAGCCCACCCTTTCAATTCTAGATATTCAAGCGTTGTATAAGAGTGTTGGATGAAATTGAGACTGGGAAAAACATCTAGCTTCTCAAAATACCCACCAATCTCCAAATGCTTCAAGCATTTTAATGACCCCTCTAGTAGACGTGTGATGTTGCTACAATCTTTAATTGCTAATTCCCTAAGAAAGCACAACTCTCCTAGATTTGGAATTGATTTGAGATTATGACACTAGATCCTTAATTGGGCAAGAGAATGGAATTCTTGTAGATTTGGAAGTGATTTCAGATCAGGACAACTACCTATATACAATTGTGAGAGAGAAGTACATAATTGTAGTTGAGTAGTTAGAACTTCAAAACCACACCTTGATATACTCAAGCAGCATAGAACTTGTATACGTGGAAAACACTTCAGCTTAAGACAACCTTCTATTGTCAACTCCTTAAGGGAAATGAAGGGTTGCGAGGTGTCCAGAATATAACTCAGTTCCCCACAATTGATTATTTGGTGTGATTGGAGAGAGGTACAAAAAAGTTGCTCTCGCACAAAAGTAAGTCCTGACACAGTAGAAATCTGGGTGGACTTGAGTGTGGTAAGATTGTTGCTAATCCTTTCCAAAGCTGTGTTGTAGACGTCTTCAATCTCTAATTTATGTAGAAACGGAAAATGACATGGGGCATTCCTCAGTTGAGGACAGTCTTCAATGGTCAACTCCTCAAGGCAAGGAAATACTACATGTATTGATGTCACCTCCTCCAATGCATCCTTCCACTCCACTAGTTTCTGCATATGTCTAATTCTGAGTGTTCTTAATGTTGGGAACAATACATTACTGCACATGCCGTAAAACTCAACTCCAATACATGTCACGCCATCCATTCCGTCTATTTTTAGAGCCTTAAGGCAAGGTAGATGCCCTAAGGTGGGAACTTGTTCACATTTGTTGCACCCAATTAAATTTATCTGGATCAAATTGTCAAATAGTGACATCCATTATGGGAATTTCTTTCCACCAAAGCCATCAATTGTTAGGGATTTCAAATTTTGATGAGGATGGAGGCCTTCCAACACTTCTTCTTCATCATGGTGGTTGACTTCTCTATCTAATTCATCACTCCAGTGAAATCCTAGCCGGTTTATTTTCGCCCTTATTACTAAATTTGCACTTCTAGCTTCTTCTTGATCTCTCACATTCTCTAGATTTCTGATGTCTAATTCTTCACTAAGATGATTCAAGCATCCCAATTCCTTGATTTGCTCACCTTCCCCTTTACCCACCATGAAAAATGACAATGTTCGTAGACATTTCAAATTCCCCATATCTTTTGGTGATCAGTTGATGTTATCATAACAATCAACATAAATATGCCTCAAGTTATCCAATTTTTTAAAATCTTTTGGAAGCTCTTTGAGATCATAGCAACATTCAAGTCTTAAAGTTTGCAAATTGTAGAGCTTGGTGATGGAGTTTGGTAATGTTTCGATTTTAGTCTCTAAGATGTGGAGAAGCCTCAAGTGTACCAAACAACCAATTAAGTCTAGTAACTTTGTTATGCTATCCCCATGTAATTTTAGAACATGCAAACATTTAAAATCTAATAATATATTTCCACACATAGCATTTTTTGAAACAAGTGTGCGCAATCTCCGAATATGGTCATTTGAAAGTGGAATTTTTGATATTGTTTCATTATCATATTGGATTAATAAACGTCATATGTGATTGATATCATCCCATGAATCCTTCTCCAAAATCAAAGTTTCAAAATTTGAAATTGAGAAGGCAAGATCATGTACCAAATCATGCATCTTACAACTCTTAACATTATCATAATCATCCTTTTCCACATCCTGGAATAAGGAATTTGTTAACAAGATATCAAAATGCATGTTACCAATATCCTCCACCACCAAACTACTTCCTTGAGATGGTTGAAGGAACCCTTCGGCCATCCAAAGTTGAATTAATTCTTCCTTTTTAATCTCATAATCTTTAGGAAAAATTGAACAATATGCAAAGCATCGTTTAATAGCTGGTGATGGAAGATGATAGAAGCTCAATTTTAATATTGATAGCATTTGGCTACCCTCTACGGAATTCCAAATTTCATTGTCTTTAATTGCTATCCATTCACTTTTCTGTTTTTTACAATACATCATCCCTCCTAAGACTTTTGCAACTAATGGGACCCCTCCAAATTTTTTGGCAATATCCTTTCCAATAGCCTCTAGTTCTGGAGTTAGTAGAACTCTTTCATTAGAAGATACTTTTTTCTTGATTATGGACCAACATTCATTGTCTGAAAGTTTTTCCAAGTGACATTGGAAAAGTGTCCCCATGATTGCTACCACCTTGTCATTACGAGTTGTTACAATAATGTTGTTTCCAATATTTGAACTAATTCCCAACAAACAACTTCTTAAATTATCCCATTTAAGTGAGTCTTCATTCCATACATCATCAAGGACTAGAAGATATCTTCCTTCCTTCAACACTTTTTGAAGATTTTCAAGTATTACATTGTTCGCTACTAATGGACTTGAGTTACGTGTAAGTGATTCTAGAATGCCTCTTAAAATCTTTTTTTCATCAAAATCATCAGAGACACATACCCATATTTTCTTATTAAAATGATTCTTTACTTGGGTATCATTATACACTAATTTTGCTAAAGTTGTTTTTCCCAAACCTACCATTCCTACTATGGGAATAACTGAGAGTTTTTCACTAGTTGAATTTGTCACTAACTCCACTATTTCTGAACACGGTCTTCCCTTCCTACAACTTATGAGTTATCAATAAAGCTGTTTGTCTCTCGATTTAGCATGGTATCAAGACTAGCATTTATTGATTTGGCTCTAATAAGTCCAAATCCAATTGCTTCATCATTAATCCTTTTTAGTGAATCAGCAATAATCTTAACTTTGTTGACCATCTTGAAACAGAGTGCAATGGGATTTGAAAATGAAAAGAAGAAGCATACCTTTCTCTTCATCTGGTTTCGGATCTCTGCCTTTCACTGAAGAAGCTCGTAAGCAAGCTCATCTAGCACGTCATCGGCATCATAAGCAACATCTTTAAACCTTTGCAGCCAAAGCCTCATGCTCTCTTCTCCCACTTGCCTTTTCTCTGCAACAGCCAGCACAGCTTGAACCATCTCTCCATTCTCACAAAGCCGTTTCAACTCATCCTTGTAGCCCCAAGCAAGGCCAATTTGCTCAGTAAAAAGTGGAATTAGATTTCCTAGTATTCCCTTAGCAACATCAGTAATGATAGGCTCAACCATGTTTTCTATGGTACTCAGGTAAGTCGCAAATATGTTGGAAGTATTTGGAAACAATAGAATTGCATGTGATGTTAAAGAGTAACTGTAGCAACGGTATATGTAGGAGGGAACCTAAACATCAACTTGCATATGTGCACTACAACAAAAAATGTTTATTACAACAACAACAACAAAAAAAAAAAAAAAATCATTGCAATAACATTGAAGTCATTGCAATAGTTTATGCAAAGTGTTGCAATAAAATTTGAGGTATTAAGTTTGTGCTACAAAAATATTTTGTTGCAGTAAACCTTAAATATTTTAATGAAAATTTTGATTTAATATTATATTTGCTATTGCAATAAAAAATTTATTACTTCAAATATCTTATAGCAATAGGCTATTATTTCATGAATTTTATTACAATAGATTGTAAAAAATTGACAAAAATAATTTGGGTTCAAATTATTGCAACAGTATATTTATTGTAATAGTTATTTTTTTCATATTTTTTTTCTTACAATATATTGTATAATAATTGGAATTAGATCATTGTAATAATATATTCATTGCAGCTTCATGTTTGTCATTTCAATAGATTGTAAAATAATTGATATTTTAGTTATTGCAATGTTACATTTGTTGCAATAGGCCATCTCTTTGAAATTTCTATTATAACATATCGCAAAATATATAATTGGTATCAAGTTATTACAATGGTTTCTTCAATTTAAGTTATTGCAAAAAAATTTCTAAATTCAATTTAGTATTAAAATCTCTATTGCAACTGAAAATTATAAATTAATACAACTAATTATTATTAATGTAATAATTTACTATTTTTAAGTTACTATTGTATCGACTTTTAATTTTTAGATGTGATATGTGTGATTTGAGATTATGACATGAGATCCTTAATTGGGCAAGAGAATGGAATTCTTGTAGATCTAGAAGTGATTTCAAATCAGGACAACTACCTATATACAATTGTGAGAGAGACCTACGTAACTGTAGCTGAGTAGTTAGAACTTCAAAACCACACCTTGATATACTCAAGTGGGCGTAGAACTTGTATACTTGGAAAAGACTTCAGCTTAAGACAACCTTCTATTGCCAACTCCTCAAGGGAAATGAAGGGTTGCGAAGTGTCCGGAATATAACTCAGTTCCCCACAATTGATTATTTAGAGTGATTGGAAAGAGGTACAAAAAAGTTGCTCTCGCACAAAAATAAGTCCTGACACAGTAGAAATCTGGGCAGACTTGAGTGTGGTAAGATTGTTGCCAATCCTTTCTAAAGCCATGTTGTAGACGTCTTCAATCTCTAATTTATGTAGAAACAGAAAATGACATGGGGCATTCCTCAGTTGAGGACACTCTTCAATGGTTAACTCCTCAAGGTAAGGAAATACTACACGTGTTGATGTCACCTCCTCCAATGCATCCTTTCACTCCATTAGTTTCTACATTTGTCTAATTCTAAGTGTTCTTAATGTTGGGAACAATACATTACTGCACATGCCGTAAAACTCAACTCCAATACATGTCACACCATCCATTCCATCTATTTTTAGAGCCTTAAGGCAGGGTAGATACCCAAAGGTGGGAACTTGTTCACATTTGTTGTACCCAATTAAATTTCTCTGGATCAAATTATCAAACAGAGACATCCATGATGAGAGTTTCTTTCCACCAAAGCCATCAATTGTTAGGGATTTCAAATTTTGATGAGGATGGAGGCCTTCCAACACTTCTTCTTCGTTATGGTGGTTGACTTCTCTATCTAATTCGTCACTCCAGTGAAATCCTAGCTGGTTTATTTTCGCCCTTATTACTAAATTTGCATTTCTAGCTTCTTCTTGATCTCTCACATTCTCTAGATTTCTGATGTCTAATTCTCCACTAAGATGATTCAAGCATCCCAATTCCTTGATTTGCTCACCTTCCCCTTTACCCACCATGAAAAATGACAATGTTCGTAGACATTTCAAATTCCCCATAGCTTTTGGTGATCGGTTGATGTTATCATAACAATCAACATAAATATGCCTCAAGTTATCCAATTTTTTAAAATCTTTTGGAAGCTCTTTGAGATCATAGCAACATTCAAGTCTTAAAGTTTGCAAATTGTAGAGCTTGGTGATGGAGTTTGGTAATGCTTCGATTTTAGTCTTTAAGATGTGGAGAAGCCTCAAGTGTACCAAACAACCAATTGAGTCAATAACTTTGTTATGCTATCCCCATGTAATTTTAGAACATGCAAAAATTTAAAATCTAATAATATATTTCCACACATAGCATTTTTTGAAACAAGTGTGCACAATCTCCAAATACGGTCATTTGAAAGTGGAATTTTTAATACTGTTTAATTGTCATATTGGATTAATAACCATCATACGTGATTGATATCATCCCGTGAATCCTTCTCCAAAATCAAAGTTTCAAAATTTGAAATTGAGAAGGCAAGATCATGTACCAAATCATGCATCTTACAACTCTTGACATTATCATAATCATCCTTTTCCACATCCTGGAATAAGGAATTTTTTAACAAGATATCAAAATGCATGTTACCAATATCCTCAATCACCAAACTACTTCCTTGAGATGGTTTAAGGAACCCTTCGGTCATCCAAAGTTGAATTAATTCTTCCTTTTTAATCTCATAATCTTTAGAAAAAATTGAACAATATGCAAAGTATCGTTTAATAGATGGTGATGGAAGATGATAGAAGCTCAATTTTAATATTGATAGCATTTGGCTGCCCTCTACGGAATTCCAAATTTCATTGTCTTTAATTGCTATCCGTTCACTTTTCTATTTTTTACAATACATCATCCCTCCTAAGACTTTTGCAGCTAATGGGACCCCTCCACATTTTTTGGCAATATCCTTTCCAATAGCCTCTAGTTCTGGAGTTAGTAGAATTAGCTATTATTTCATGAATTTTATTACAATAGATTGTAAAGAATTGACAAAAAAATTTTGGTTCAAATTATTGCGACGGTATATTTATTGTAATAGTTATTTTTTTCATTTTTTTCTCACAATATATTGTAAAATAATTGGAATTATATCATTGTAATAATATATTTATTGTAGTTTCATGTTTGTCATTACAATAGATTGTAAAATAATTGATATTTTAGTTATTGCAATGTTAAATTTGTTGCAATAAGCCATCTCTTTAAAATTTCTATTATAATATATCGCAAAATATATAATTGGTATCAAGTTATTACAATGGTTTCTTCAATTTAAGTTATTAAAAAAAATAGATTTCTTCAATTTAAGTTATTGCAAAAAAATTTCTAAATTCAATTTAGTATTAAAATCTCTATTGCAACTGAAAATTATAAATTAATACAACTAATTATTATTAATGTAATAATTTACTATTTTTAAGTTACTATTGTATCAACTTTATATATATATATATATATATATATATATATAGCTTACGACCATCTACATTTGCAGCCTTTATTGTTGAGGAGATTCGCTTCATTGCAAATTGTATTAGTCAATTTTTGTGTATTCATATTCCAAGTTCTTATCATCTAGCAGCCCAAACTTTGGCTGGGTTTGCAAATGAGAATAAGAAAGAGCTCGTTTCATTAAAAGAATACCCATCTTTTCTCCTTCCCACATTGTTCAAAAAGACATCAAATAAATAAAAGCCTGCTATTAATTTTATAATAATAATAAAAATGATGCCACGTACATCACAAATCTCTTTAAACATGATTAAACTATGTTGTAAATAATATATTTTAGGAGATTCCAAATTAAATCCTATAGTTTAACAGTTTCAAATCAATCTTAAAATTGAATATTGTTACAAATTAATTTTCATACTTTCGTTAGTTTCAAAACAAATCCTAGACCTTCAAAATCGTATTAATTTAAACAATGGACTTTTCAAGTTTGATTGGAAAGTTTCACTTCATGATAAAATTTTAAAATTCTAAGTTTGATTTGAAACAAACGAGACTATATAGTTCAATTTGAAACCAACCCTTAATTATAAGAGTTTAAAATGTAATTTTCCCAAAATTAAGTTTAGAATAGGCACGGGAGATTAATATTTATGTACACTAGTATATAACCCCGTGCATATGTACGAGTACAATTAAAAATAATTATGAAAATTCACTTGGACTCTTTGATTTTTGCACCCAATAATTCACTTGCTATAAAAATTAAAAAAATTAGATTAGACACGTGACACAAAATTGGATTCCAATTGATATTCAACATAGAATCTAATTAGATTTGGACTCTTCAATTCTTGCACCAAATAATTCATTTAGCACAAAAACTAAAAATTAAATATGACTTATGGTGCAAAATTGGATTCCAATTGAAACTCACTTTAAAATCTATTTAGATTTTTTCTTAGCTTTCGCTTTTTGTAAATCATATATTTTTAAAATATGTAATATATGGTTTCTCATTATATATATATATATATATATATATATATATATATATATATATATGATTTAGAATTTAATTGGTTTTAGAATTTTCAGTTTCTATACCCAATAATACTTGTCACAAAAATTTAAATTTTAGATAAACACGTAGTGAAAAATTGGACTTCAATTAAAATCCAATTTAGAATATAATTAGATTTGGACTCCTTGATTTTTACACTCAATAATTCACTTGACACAAAATTAAAAATTAAATACGACACGTAGCACAAAATTGAGAATTCAATTAAAATCTAATTGGATTTTCTTTGAATTTTGGCTATTTATATATATATATATATAGAGAGAGAGAGAGAGAGAGAGAGAGAGAGAGAGAGAGAGAGAGAGAGAGAGAGAAAAGGAATAGAAATCATTTATCCCAATTTAGTTATTCCACTTTATGTTCTACTATTTACACTATGTCATGTGTTTTAATTTTTTAATTTTTTTTCCATTTTAAACTTTGGCTACTTTATGAGAAAAGGAAAAAATATATATATGTGGCAAGTTATGATTGTGTATAATAAAGTGGAAAACCTAAAATGGGATAGATGATTTTTATTCATGTATAAGAGGACACTTGGACCTTGGCCAATGTCAATCAACATAACATAAAGTGGAGCACAATTTGTAAGAAAAATAATTTTTATTCAACTTGATCATAGGTCGAATAGAAATCTCGCGACCCACCTTTTTTGTTCCATTTTATGTTGATATGCAATATGTTTTTTTTTTTTTTTTTTCATATTAAACTCTAGTTATTTTATAAGGTATATAAAAAAAGAACCGTGCTAAATTGTTATTGTTATTATATAGAGTAGAACATAAAATGTTGGACTGAGAATTTTATTCAATATGGGTTGGGCTTCACTTGTTATATGATGAGACCATTGTTTACTCTTCAAACATCCTTTATAATACTTGAGAAAAAAAAATTCCTTAATACTACATTGCAAAGATTACCCTTTATTGTGTTGCTCATGCAGGATAAGTTCCATGTTAGATCCACTAGTCCCAACTCCCAAGTGAGCCCCATAATCCATGTATTTGATATAGACATGTAAAATAACATAGCATGAGATATGTGCAAGTGCATGTACTGAATGTACTGGATTGTACTACCAAATTTCCATGTACTCTTTTTAAGTTATAAGACTTGTACTGCCTGTACCAAAAATGTGTTGCTCTATATCTTAACTCTTTTAAGTTCAGCCTATAGTTTTAGGGCATGGCATGCATGACAGTCAAATTTTTTTTTTTTTCATCTAGATGATATCAGAGCTTTTCTTCTAAATTGTCCTACCATATATATGCACTCTACTAAGGTCCATGTTCTCTTGTTCTTCACATATCTACTCAATTTTATATTTCTAGCTCCTTAATGCCTCCGCCATATGCTTCTCAAGGTAATACTTAAATTTGTTAATTGCATCTCTTATATATATACCACAACCATATCTTTACATGTTTCTTATGTAGATTGTAGATCAAATTAACCGCAATATCGCTTTGCTTTGATGATGTTTTCTCTTCTTATTTTTTTTCCCAAAAGTTTTCCCTTCCTTCAACATTCTAGTGCAAGACATGCCTAAAAACATGAGCATATTAACATGTGCCAAAGCATAGTACTACCGCTCTTTAGTTGGTAAAGTCTTATGTTGTCATACATAAGGTTTAGGATTGAATTCTTATTACACCAAAGCATCTAGGTGTCAGGGAAGAAAAATGGCTTCCTTCCGTTGTGTGGTCCATAAACTTAGCTCCTTGATTTTTTCTATAATAGATAAAATCTCGAGCTCATCTTAAAAGAAGTATGCAATCTTCAAGGTAATGAAAGATATTCATAAAGTCACACCTCTTCTCACTATTAGCTGTGTATAATATATAATTCATATTATACATAAACATGTCCTATATCCTAGTTTATATTATTCTTTATTTAGTAAAGTCTTTTGATGTCTAAGATTATTCAAATCTCTTGTACCTCAAGGGAGGGGAAGCTGTTGTAATTGGCTCATATTTGAAATTTTAATTTTTTTTTTGTTGAGAAAAGGCTCATATTTGATAGTGGGCCACTAAGTTGAGGGCTTTAAGTTATGATGCAAAGGAGTAGAGTAAGCGAGTGAAACTGCACATAGACACGCTACTAAACCACGTAAACAAATTATTTTACAACAACAGGCCAATTCAAACATAGGGAAAAGCTAACAATCTCGTGGTGCAATTTGTAAACCTATGCAACCGATTTTAATTTTTTTATTTTCCTTCTAATAACAATTGTGAACCCCTCCTTGTGGTGAATCCGTAATTGTACTCAAATGTAGCGCAAAAATTCAACCCTCTAGAAGCAACTTTGCATCCAAAATGATAACTTTCTGGTCCCGTTAAGCAAACATATACGGCTATGTTGAACGGGCAAACCTAGACAATGTTGTTTCTTTTTTTTTCTTCATTGACAAAAGTAAGCATGATAGGATAATTATGATCGATTTTGGTACAATTTTTCCCCCTTATTGGATTGCTTCTTGAGACATTAATGGTCTTCCAGCTTGTCGGTTCGATAATAGAGGTCGAGCCAAATAGTCAAGGCAAACACCGAACGAAAGGTCAAACAACGTGCCCATCAACTTTTGGCATTGAAAGTTAGATGAATGCTCATTTAACTCGTGAGGGGCAAGACTATAAATAAAATCCAAAGGAAAAGTCGATCAAGGTGGCCACTCCATCCATCACATGCTTATTCCTTTTTTAGTGGCCTATGCATTGAGGGGCCCATTCGTTTTGGCTTAAAAATTGAAGCTCAATTGGTCGATATGTAGAATCTAGTACCCCTCATATCTTGTTTGGTAACAAGATAATAATACTTTAATTACCAACTTACACCCACAAAATGTTTCAAGCAAAATGATGTGGGACAAGAGCCCCACAGGGGACCCCTGGATTAAAAGCCTTACTTAAGGCTTCAAGAGTTAGACCCTTTTAAAGGTTTAAGTATTGTAAGTATTTATAACCCAAAAAAAAAAAAAAACCACAAATATTGTTAATTATATATTTTATTTATATAATAGAGGGTAATGTGCTAATGTTTCTTTCATTCTGTGGGGGTAAGAGCCCAAACTTGTACACTGGGCCTTGGGCCCTGTTTGTGGATGCGCCCGAGGAGGAGTAAATAATTAGGAGAGGCTCCGGAATAGAGGACCACGCAAGGAGAGGATGGAGGAATATAGTTCGAGGAGGTTGACCTTCTCAGATATGATGAATGTCGGTCAAGCAAGTGTTTGGATGATTTAAAGTGACCCTCCAGGAAGTTTCAACGATAAGGACAAACTTCAAGCACGTACAAAGGTGATAATAATACCGAAATATCTCAAAGAAAAGTAGCTACCACCACATTAAATGTAATGTAGCAACTTTTCTAGCCGCATTTATGGGGAGAAAACTCTTGAACAGTGCAGTTTTCAGCTACCGCCACTCACAGATAACAAAAGAAGATGCTTGACGGGACATGTACTCAAGTGAGAGTTTAGATGGGTAACAAGTGTATGATCAGGATGGCCTGAAAGGACCTATATAATGTAAAAGATCTCCCATGAGAGAGGGATCGAAAAAATAGAAAAGAAAAGAGGAAGAAAGAATTACTGTAGAGTTGTACTAACTTTCATATCTATTGTATTGATTCATAAACTATCTCTTCAGACAACCATTTCTTCAAGCTTTACGTATAGTTCACCCTTGTTCATCGTTGAAATATTTACTAGCCGTTATTGTAAACCACTAAAGCCTAGCTCTTTGGCCCATTCTCTACAAATTTATTGTATTGGGCTCACTAAACCATCGTCCAACAATTTGTGACCCTACACATTCCTTTAAGCTCTTAAATCTAGATAAAGGAATAATTTGATGAGAAATTTTGGTTTTTATGCATCATTTAGTTCAATTTTATTTTTAAATGATGTACATGTAATTTTATTGATATTTAGAGCAGAAACTTCTTTCATAACATTATCACTAGTCTACGCTGCATATAGATTATACTCTTCGAATATACTGATAATTTAGGACAAAATGGGCTTTTGCCCTTTTTAAAAAAACAATCCAGCATTTTGCCCTCTTTCTCAAACTAATTAGGAAAATGTCCCTTTTTTGTAACTTGATTTATGATAAATCGAGTTATAAAAAAAAAAAAAAAAAATTTCTGGAATCCTATAGCGGCGTTTTTAAGGACCTATTGTGACTTTTTAAGGACTTATAGTAGCGTTTTGTAACTCGACCTCCATGAAATCGAGTTATAGGCAATTTTTTTTTTTTTTATACCTATAACTCGATTTCATAGAGGTCAAGTTATAAAATACTACTATAAGTCTTGAAAACGTTATTATAGGCTCCTTAAAAATACTGCTATAGGGCCTAACTCAATTTATCATAAATCAAGTTTCAAAAGATGGGCATTTCCTTAATTAGTTTGGAAAATTGAGCAAAATGCTGAATTATTTTTTTTAAAAGGGAAAATGTCAATTTTTTCCTGATAATTTGCATAAGAACTGAAAAGTCAAGAATGACAATTTGACAATTCCACTTATATAACCTTAACATGAGAAAAAGATAAAACAAACTGGGTTCTTGTTAGAACAAAATATTTCAATCCAGGTACGTCATGTGCCGTTGTGTGTAAGGGTCTTTATTTATTTATTTATTCATTTGAGAAGATGTGTCATATGTGTGCATGGGTCATTATGTGTGTAGAGAGGGAAAATTCCCGACCTATCACAAGCTGACACGTCACACTACCAAGTCCACAAAATACAGTCAATTACAAAGCGCCACATACTGCTACTAGGTTTTGCTATCGCTATTCAGAAGCCAACAGAAATTTGCCAAGTGTCATGTAAGAAACAATCATGCATCGGCTCGTGTAAGCGATGACCCAAGCGACCTCGCACGTGTAAGCGATGACCCAAGCGACCTCGCACGTGTAAGCAATGACACAAGTGGACCAATCAGATTGTGACATGTGTCACCAGTCAGACCCTGCCACGTGTCGCTCATCCACCCCAAAACTCCTATAAATAGAAGCCTTCCTGAGACATTTAGGAGGACATCAAGCCATCTAAAGCATAAGCAGCATTAGAGAAGATTCAGAAGCATCAGAAGTATAGAAGCTCTGCCGGAACCAAGCTCTAAAGCCTCCAAGAACTTCAAGAACTTCAACCTTCGAATAAGAAGAACATTCGAAGAGAAATCATCAAAATCATCCGCCTAGATCCAAAAGTCTGCGGGAATCAAGCCTAAAGTGTCCGAAAACATCAACAAACCACAAATTAGTGAAGCTCTACGGATTCAAGCCTCTAAAGCCCCAAAGAACTTCCACCACAAATCCAAGAACACAAAGAACACGAAGAACGGGAAGAACAAAGGATTTCTAACAAGCTCATAGTCAAAGATTCATTGTAATTCCGTTTTAGCAACTTTGATCCATCCCTCAACTAAATTGAAGGATATTTTGTGTTCAAGTCACAATCACATTACCACAAATCCAAATCAATAAGTCTTGCAAGGAGATCGAATCAGAGGATCACTCTTTTGTAAACACAGAGAATTATACCACAATCATCAATACAAATTCGCATTTGTGCAACTATTTTACTTGTTTGATTCATTTTGAACCGAGAAATTTAGTCGTCTACATATTCTGGCATGCCTGGTGGGACATCTCTGCCTCTTATCTCTTTCTCCTTCAAAAGAAATTCGACGTCATTTTTGCTACTGACTTCAATGGCCTCTAGCAAGAATGTCCAAAAATCAGTAGTTAATGCTTCCAGTGTCGATGATTATGTCGGCCCAATCACTCGCAGTCGATCCAAAGCTCTTCAGCCTCAACCAACCAAAGAAGGCGAGCTTTCTACCGTCATATCTCTAGACTTTCTTGCAAATAGGAAAGTTACCAATAAGGATTCATCTGTCTCTAAAGATTTGGAGAGCAGTAATGAATCATCCCCAACAAAGACCTTTTCTATCGACTCTTCACCCATGATGAAAAACTTAAGGAATAAAGTACCTTTGACTCATCCTATTTCATCATTTTCTCCATCATATCTAGAGGTCATGCTAGTAATGATGACTAACACCTCTACCATGGAAGAAAAGATGGCTGAAATGGAACAAAGGATCATCCTCCTCACAAAATCACTGGAAGAAAAGGACGTTAAAATTGCAACCCTAATGAACAAGCTGGAGATAGAAGATTCGGGTGAATCAAGTCATGGCCCTGAGCGCCCACCTGGCTTTACCTTATGGAGGTTCTTCTACAAGTTCTCTCATATATTCGAAGCCCTATACAAAGCGCATCGATAATATGAGGATGCCAAATGGTTATCAACCCCCCAAGTTCTTACAATTTGATGGCAAAGGAAACCCTAAGCAACATGTGGCTCACTTTGTAGAAATGTGTGAGAATGCAGGGACTCAAGGAGGCCTCTTTGTAAAGCAATTTGTTCGTTCACTGAAAGGAAATGCCTTTGATTGGTATAAAGACCTAAAACCCGAGTCAATCGATAGCTGGGAACAACTTGAAAGAGAGTTTCTTAACCGATTCTATAGCACACGACGCACGGTAAGCATGATGGAGCTTACCAATACCAAACAGTGGAAAGATGAGCCCGTCGTTGATTATATCAATCAGTGGCGTTCTTTGAGTCTAGATTGCAAGGATAGACTTTCTGAAATATCTGCTGTAGAGATGTGCATCCAAGGCATGCATTGGGGACTTCTTTACATCCTTCAAGGGATAAAACCCCGAACATTTGAGGAATTAGCAACTCGTGTGCATGACATGGAATTGAGTATCTCTAGCCATGGAAATACAAAACCTCCCATACCTGAGGAAAGGAAAGAAAGACGGGAAATAAGGAAAAATGACAGGAATCCGAAAAGTAATGTCAAAGATTCAATGAATGTCAACCTTGCCCCAATCAAAATTTCAACAAAAAATGTGAAGACCAACGAGAGGAGGCCCGAGGTAGGCCAACAACGTGAGACGCGATGCTCATCACTTAAGGAATGGGAACAAAAGGTGTATCCTTTCCTAGATGCCGATATGCCAGAAATGCTAGAACAACTGCTCAAGTTGAAATTAATTGAATTGCCAGAATGCAAACGACCGGAAGAGATGGGAAAAGTTGATAACCCAAACTATTGCAAATACCATCGCATCATAAGCCATCCAATCCAAAAATGCTTTGTTCTTAAAGAACTTATCATGAAGCTCGCCAAGGAAAGGAAAATCGACTTGGATTTTAATGATGTTGCTCAGTCAAACCTTGCAACCTTTGCTTGTGGGTTATCTAGTTGCATGTCTCCAACTGCTAAGCAGGGGGCAAATACCACTCTCGTTCAGTTTGGTTCTCTAGAACCTGTTCAAGTTCAGCTCTCACAAAAGGCATCTGATTATAATTCAAATGATGATAAAAGGTCAACAATGGATGAGGAAGAAGGCTGGACGGTGGTTACTCATAGGAGATGGAAGAAGAGACGTACATTCCCTCTTCATTTGATTTCCCAAGAGTCTAGAAAAGCACAAAACCAGGTTCAGCCTTGGTCAAGAAGAAGGAGTGATAAAAGGCAAGAAAGAATGGGAACAAAAATGTCTGACAATTCAGCACAAACCCAAAAACTTCGAAATCTCATCACATTGGAAGAATTCTTCCTCAGAAAATTCTTTCAAAATGACTCAGCCGAGGCCGTTCACACAGTCTCTCATTGCGAAATTCAGGATGAAAGGGAGGATGTTGACCATGGCGGTCCAAATGAGACTTTGCCATCTGCGGAGGAACTCCCATCTCGAGTTGATGAAGTTGAGCTCTTGCTATCCTCCATTTCATCAAGAGAAGCACTCACTCAAGCTCTTGAAAAGCCGGAGATATACACTCCTCCTACCAACACGCTTCAACAAACCCAGGAATGTTACGTGTGTTCTCCAGACTTAACTTTCACTGATGAGGATCTATTATTAGTCTCTAAGCCCCACAATCGTCCACTTTATGTCCCTGGTTATACTCGTGAACAAAAGATCGATCGTATTCTCATTGACAGAGGTTCAGCCGTTAATATACTACCAAAAATGACGATGAGACGACTTGGTCTTGCTATGGAGGAATTATCGCATAGTCGTTTAGTCATTCAAGGTTTTAACCAAGGAGGACAACGCGCAATCGGCATGATACACTTGGAATTAATCATTGGAGAATTGACAAGTAACATTTTGTTCCATGTCATTGATGCCAAGACAACCTACAACATGTTGTTAGGACGACCATGGATCCATGGAAATGGAATAGTGCCATCAACTTTGCATCAATGTTTCAAGTATCTTCAAGGTGGAATAAAGAAGGTCAATGCCGACTTAAAGCCTTTTGCTGAGACTGAAGCTCATTTTGCTGACGCAAAATTTTATGTAGAAGATAACATTGCTAATGAAGTTCACCCAGTTGAGATCCCGTCTATGGAAAGCAAGCAAAGTGAAAAGAAGCATGTTAGATTCATCACTGAAAAGGATAATCCTTCCTCAAAGAAAGGTCTAGAATATGGGAATGATCATTCTAGTGAATCTACCAGTAATGTAGTGAGAGCGAAAATTTCAATGCCTTCCAATAACCCGCCATTCCTTCGGTATGTACCATTATCACGCCGCAAGAATGGACAATCACCATTTGCAGAATGCCTTCAATCTACAGAAGACATAGGAAGGCCTCCTGCAAAGCTCACAATGGAGGATGTAGTCATATTGAAAGAAAATCATGTCATTTTTTTAACTTCATCCACAAATCCTTTGCCCTCGAAGCCACTAAATGAATTCGTGAGGTCTTCACAAAGTCTAACAGAGCATGGTATTCTACCAAGTGAGCGGACAAAAGAATGGTTCGACCCAAAGGCATATAGACTGTTAGCCAAAGCAGGCTATGATTCCTCAAAACCAAGCGACTTAGGGGAACGAATTCCAGAAGCCACCGGAGAAAAGATGCACGGCCTTAGCAAAACACAAAGGAAAATGCGGCTTGAAGGGCATAAGATTCCTATCCCAAAGGCCGGATTAGGTTATACTCCAGAACAACCAGCCCAGATATGGATCAAAAGGAGAACCAATGCTTCAAGTTCCCAATACATAATAGTGGAGGTTGGCGAAAGTTCGGATCAAAGAAAAGATCACTCTTCATCACGTGTCTCAGTGTTTGATCGCATCGAGGCCTCATCATCACGAGTTATAGTGTTCGACAGGTTAAATACAACTTGCTTAACACAAAATCGTGACACTCTTGCTTGTAGATCAGTTTTTGATAGATTGGGGGCAACAAAAAGGCCTGTTGATAGTCGGTCTCAAAATTCAATAAACTTTGAGGTTCAAGGGGAGAAGAAAGCTAATGATGAGATCCACAGTAGCATTCCTTCACGCATGAAACGTAACTTTACCCTAGATATCAGCACTGAAGGACCGCTCAAAGTCAAAAGACGAATGATTGTACACACAAGTCAGTCACTCGCCCACAAAGAGCAAGTTAAAGAGGTATTATCCTCGTTTCATATTACAATAGAAGAGGATACACTTTCAGATGCTAAAGCTAAAGAGGTTGATGAAGCTCCTCCAGCCTTGGAAGATGGAGGACAAGCTACAATTGATGAACTTAAAGAGGTCAATTTAGAAACTACTGAAGAACCCCGGCCAACTTTCATTAGTACGCTTCTCACCCTTGAAGAAGAAGAAGGGTACCTCAAGCTCCTAGTAGAATATAAAGATGTGTTTGCTTGGACTTACAAGGAAATGCCCGGGCTCAATCCAAGTATTGCTTTACACCATTTGGCAGTAAAGAAAGGCGTGCGCCCAGTTAAACAAGCCCAAAGACGCTTTCGGCCGGAACTTATGCCTCAAATAGAAACTGAGGTCAATAAGCTAATCGAGGCGGGCTTCATTCGTGAAGTACAGTACCCGGAATGGATCGCTAACATAGTCCCTGTCAAAAAGAAGAATGGACAAATTCGGGTGTGCATTGACTTCCATGATTTGAACAATGCATGTCCTAAGGATGATTTTCCATTACTCATCACTGAGGTCATGGTTGACGCCACTACTGGTCATGAAGCTTTATCTTTTATGGATGGTTCTTCAGGCTACAACCAAATTCGAATGAATCCTAACGATGAAGAGCTCACAGCTTTTCGTACCCCTAAGGGCATTTACTGTTACAAAGTGATGCCTTTTGGACTAAAGAACGCTGGTGCTACTTATCAATGGGCCATGAAAAAGATCTTTGATAATGTACTTCACAAATACGTGGAGTGTTATGTCGATGATCTGGTGGTGAAAACAAAAAGGAGGGAAGACCATCTGGTAGATCTGTGATCTGTGTTCAATCGCCTAAGAAAGTATCAACTTAAGATGAACCCTCGCAAATGTGCTTTTGGCGTAACATCTGGGAGATTTCTTGGTTTCATTGTGAGACACCGTGGCATTGAAATTGACCAGTCCAAAATTGAAGCTATCCAGAAAATGCTGGAGCCCAAGAATCTGCGAGAACTTAGAGGCTTGCAGGGAAAACTAGCCTACATACGACGATTTATTTCGAACTTGGCTGGTCGATGTCAACCTTTCAATAGATTGATGAAAAAGGATGTGCACTTTGAATGGGATGAGGCTTGTAGCAATGCTTTTGCACACATCAAAAAATACCTGCTTAATCCTCCAGTCTTAGGTGCTCCTATCCCAGGAAAGCCTTTGGTGCTGTACATCACGGCACAAGAAAAGTCTCTAGGTGCTCTTATGGCACAAGAAAATAAAGAAGGGAAAGAAAGAGCCCTTTATTATCTAAGTCGAACTTTCAATGGGGCTGAATTAAATTATTCTCCTATTGAAAAGATGTGTCTCGTTCTTTTCTTTGCCACAGACAAACTAGAGCACTACATGCAAGCATATACGGTTCATTTAATAGCAAAGGCAAACCCAATTAAATATGTCCTCTCCAGGCCAGTGGTTTCAGGTTGTATAGCTCGATGGGCAGTCTTGCTACAACAACATGACCTTGCATATGTTCCACAAAAAGCTATCAAAGGACAAGCATTGGCAAATTTCTTAGCTGACCACCCAGTTCCATCTGATTGGGAATTCTCCAATGATTTTCCGGATGAAGACGTGTTTTACATTGAGGAAATGCCACCATGGATGATGTTTTTCGATGGGGCTGCACGTCGAGAAGGAGCGGGGGCAGGTGAAGTTTTTGTTTCTCCACAACAGCAAATACTTCTGTACTCGTTCTCATTAGGCAAACTTTGCTCTAACAACGTAGCTGAATATCAAGCATTGATTATCGGTCTACGAATGGCCATTGAGATGAGCATATCGCAACTTGAGATCTTTGGGGATTCCAAATTAATTATCAACCAAGTCTTGGAGCAGTATGACGTCAACAAGGAAGACCTCATCCCCTATTGCAAATATGCGAAGAAATTGCTAACAAATTTTGAGGCCATCACATTGGAGCATATACCAAGGAAGGAGAATAGACAGGCCAATGCTTTAGCTAATTTGGCTACCGCCTTGGCATTATCCCAAGAAGAGACCACCAAAGTTGCTATTTTCCAAAGGTGGGTGGTACCTCTCGTGATCGAAGAAGAAGAAGAAGAGCAAGCCAACATCATTTCGGTATGCCTTGTTGAAAAAGAAGATTGGCGACAAGTGATCATTGAATACCTTCAACATGGAAAACTCCTGGATGATAAACGCCACAGGAGTGAAGTTCGGCGAAGGGCTGCTCGATTCATTTACTATAAAGACACTCTCTACCGCCATTCATTTGATGGATTGTTTCTTCGTTGCTTAGGAGAGGAGGAGGCTAAACAAGCTTTAGAGGAAGCTCACTCAGGAATATGCGGCGCACATCAGTCAGGTCCTAAGTTACATTATAGGATCAAACGAATGGGTTACTATTGGCCTACAATGGTGCAAGATTCCATGGAGTGCGCTAAGAAATTTGAAGCTTGTCAGTATCATGCAAACTTCATCCACCAGCCGCCAGAACCTCTACACCCAACTGTAGCTTCTTGGCCTTTTGATGCGTGGGGCCTTGATGCAATAGGACCATTACCAAAGTCATCCGGTGGCCATTTATACATCTTGGCTGCAACTGATTACTTTTCAAAATGGGCGGAAGCTGTGCCCTTTAGGGAAATTGAAAAAAGAGACGGTGGTCAATTTCATTCGAACTCATTTGATCTATCGGTATGGTGTCCCGCGGTATATCATGACTGATAATGGAAAGCCGTTCAACAATAGGTTGATGACGGAATTATGTGAGAAGTTTGAGTTTAAACAATACAACTCCTCCATGTACAATGCCCCAGCAAATGGACTAGCTGAAGCATTCAACAAAACGCTTGGTAGTTTGTTAAAGAAGGTGGTATCCAAAACAAAGAGGGACTGGCATGAAAGAATCGGAGAAGCATTATGGGCATATCGAACAACATTTCAAACGCCTACTCAAGCAGCACCATATTCTCTTGTTTATGGAGTGGAAGCCGTCCTTCTTTTGGAACGTCAAATCCCATCATTACGAATTGCCATTCAAGAAGGATTGACTGGAGAAGAAAATGCCAAGCTCAGATTGCAAGAATTAGAGGCACTTTATGAGAAAAGGCTCGAGGCCCAACAACGCCTTGAGTGCTATCAAGCTCGTCTTTCAAGCGCCTTTAATAAAAGAGTTAAACCACGATCATTCCAAGTTGGTGACTTAGTCCTTGCCGTTCGAAGACCTATCATCACAACTCATCGTACAGGCAATAAGTTCACTTCAAAATGAGATGGACCTTATGTTGTGCAAGAAGTCTACACCAATGGAGCTTACAAGTTGATTGATAATGATGGTGTAAGGATCGGCCCCATCAATGGGAAGTTCCTCAAACGCTTCTATGCTTGAAAATCGAGGATTGCTCCTTGGTAAGAGTTTAAACTGCCCACTGTAACGCTGCAAAAGTATATGATGTCTTCCCAGTACCTTTGACAGCGTACCAATAAGGAGAAATTAATCCTACTCTATGTCACCAATTGCTAGTGTGGCGTAGTTGTTAGATGCCTATGTCACCCTTGAGGGGTCTCGGGTTCGATTAGTAGTGATACCCACTATTACACACTGAGCCCCCCTTTTTGCAAAAAAACAACAAAAAAATTTTTAAAAAAAAATATATTGAACTACGTGATGACTTGATCCCTCTCTGGGGTACGTAGGCAACTTAGTATCTTTTGCTAGGTTCAGTCACGCACTAAAAAAAAAATAGTCAAAAAAAAAAAGAAACAAAAAAAAAAGAAACAAAAATATCAAAATAATAATAATAACAAAGAAATCATCCAAAAAGGAAATATCAAAAAAAAAAAAAATTCTGTTGAACTACGTGATGACTTAATCCCTCTCTGGGGTACGTAGGCAGCTTAGTACTTGTCATTAAGTTCAGTTACATGAAAAGAAGAAGGATTGCCAATTTGGCTTGAAGAGTTTTGCAACGGTTGTCAATATGCTTTTAAAGGCTCCTTTAGTTGGCAAGGCATTGCTTAAAGATAATCGATTGCTCGATAGGATGATCGAAGACCGTTGTAGTTGAAGATGAAGACTGTAAGGAGTTGACGTTGCATAGCTTTCCTTGAAATGATGATAAGCATAAGTTGATTCTTGGTTATGGAGCAAAATAAAATCTTCAACCTCTTTTGCAAGAAATAAAGTCTACATGGCATTGCTCATTTTCTATGGACATTCTCCTACGTTTCTGAAGTATGCTTTGCATCACTTATCTACTGGGAGCATCTTCTTGTACCTTGCAAGTCTAAGCTACATCATCTCCCTTCTGAGTAGTGTCGTTTGACATCATGTCTCTGAAATTTGGATGACGTCAACTTCCTCCAGAATGATGATTGATTATATATCCGAAGTCGGTGTTGCATCATCTCTCCTCTATGGGCATGTTCATGCAGTGTTGAATTCTTGGTGGCATGTTCTGACATCTTCAAAGTATTCGCACCATTCTTTCCCTCATCTTCAAGGTTTTGTTGGCCTTTCCTTGCATCTTCAACGTCTTGTTGGCATCTCTAAAATTTGGATATTTGGATACAGTGTTCTGCACCCTCGATGTCTGAGCTATGTTGTGTCTGAATATTGGTGCAAATTCAATGCGAGTGCAAATGCTAATATGAAGTGTTGACATGGCAAAGATGGATGTCGGCACAACTACGATGCAACCGAAGTGTTGATGTAGCTTCATGACAAAGATGAACATTGGCATGACTTCGGTGCGAATGAAGTGTTGTCGAGGCTTCATGGCAAAAATGGATGTCGGCACGGCTTTAGTGCAAATGAATTGTTGACATCGCTTCATGGCTGAGATGAGTGTTGACATGGTAAAGATGAAGGTTGGCACGGCTTTGGTGTGAATGAAGTGTTGACGTGACTGCATGGCAAAGATGAATATTGACACAGCTTCAGTGCAAATGGTGGTGCGACTTCATGACATATGTAAGTGCAAATATAGCTTCATGGCAAAAATGAATGTTGGCATGGCTTCAGTACAAGGACAAATGCTGGCATATCTTCATGGTAAAGACTCTTGAGATGGCTGCATTGAAAAGACAAGTGTTGGTGCGGCTTAATTGCCAAAGAAAGCATGCTGCATGACAAAAACATGCAACAACAAAGAACTTGTCAGTAGAAAATCTCATGGCATGTCTCAACAAAAAAAAAAAAAAAAAAAAATCGATAAAGAGAGAGCTTCAATTTCAATCTCTAGCCTGTCAAAAAAAAAAAAAATGGTTAGTACAAACCAAGCATGTGAAAAAAAAAAAAAAAAAAAAAAAAAAAAAAGCATAATTTCTCTACGTATCATACTACCCACTGGAAACTCATTGTACAGATTAATGCATGCCCTGAGTGGCTTTATATAGGGATTTTAAGAAGCTAACAGACAAAAAAAGAAAGAGGAAAAATGCTACCACCAATGTTTAAAGTCAGACTTTGCAACTCAAATGCACTCAAGGTCAGGGAAGGCTGCACTGAATTTTGAAAATAAAAGATGGCATTCAATGCAGAGACGCTCAGTAATTACTTGGAACCATTCCCTGCCTGAGTTGTCAAACACTGTCAGAATGGCCACCGCCAAAGTAGACTAAAATGGCAACAAGTCCAGCAAAGCCTACGGTCTCTCTTCCAGATTTCTAAAACTTCTGACAAGATTTCACAAAAAATCAACCCACAGAAATCTTCTAAGGACTTCGAACAAACAGCAACTTGGTTAGTTTCTAAGCCCAGAATCACAAGTTAGCTCCATCTTTCATTTTTTTGTGCTTTTCCAACAAGAAACAGTGAATGAAGATGGTAAAAAGTGTTGGGGTATCCTACAAATTGTCTTTCATCCAACACTTGAAACAACCTCCAAGGCACCAGCTCATCAGAATTCAGCCTTTAGAGCCGGTAAATGGTCACCAGAGCCTTATTCCATGTCCCCACTAGTATGGGACCCAAAGGTCATCGTTGCTGGTACCTCAAAACACACTTTCTGGAATTACTCTAACTTAAATTCAGCTTGAAGTATTTTAGAAGGTACTCTTCTGAAATTACTTCAACTTAACGTCTGTCGGCATGGTCCCATCACACACGCACATTCAATGACTTGCCGCCGGACCTTATTCAGCATGCAGTCAGTCCCATATTCAAAGGTGTACTTCCCATAAACATCTACACCAGAAGGTCCCTAACGTACAAGGCCAGAGCCATGGTGGCGTATGTTTCACCCATTCACTTTGCTTCATCCCCATCTTCTTCACACAGTCACCATCTCCACTTCATCTACATCGTCTTCTTCACCACCAACATCAGCATCCCCAAAATCCCTAAACTTCTGAAATTACTTCAACTTAACATGAGTGATGCAATAACACATGCACATTCAACCACATTCCCACATGGCCTCGCCGTAATCTGAAGCATACTCTTCTGAGATAACTTCACCAGAAGTTCTTAAAAACACGAGGCTAGCCCTATGACTCTGCATGCTGTACCCAGCTACCATCCTCGCATCCTCCCCATCTTCCACACCTTGTGATCGCCGCCAACGATCCAAAACCTACTTCTGAAATTACTTCAACTTAACTTCTGCTGAGAAGGCTCAGTCACGCAAGTACATTCAAATACTCGCAGACCCCTTTTCAGTCTCATCAAAGCCTTTCATATGGGTGGGTCTACTCCTAGGAAATTATCTCATCCTGGTGAAAGCTCCACCACCTTCAATTACTTCATTTGAAGAGCCAAATGTAAAAATCTGTTTTCGAAACTCATTCCCACACAACACTCTGAAACTGTGTGCATAAACGAGTCTCGAGGGGGCATTTGTAGAGAGGAAAAATTCCCGACCTATCACAAGCTGACACGTCACACTACCAAGTCCACAAAATACAGCCAATTACAAAGCGCCACATACTGCTGCTAGGTTTTGCTATCGCTATTCAGAAGCCAACAGAAATTTGCCAAGTGTCATGCAAGAACCAATCATGCATCGGCTCGTATAAGCAATGACCCAAGCAACCTCGCACGTGTAAGCGATGACCCAAGCGACCTCGCACGTGTAAGCGATGACCCAAGCGACCTCGCACGTGTAAGCGATGACCCAAGCGACCTCGCACGTGTAAGCAATGACACAAGCGAACCAATCAGATTGTGACATGTGTCACCAGTCAGACCCTGCCACATGTCGCTCATCCACCCCAAAACTCCTATAAATAGAAGCTTTCCTGAGACATTTAGGAGAACATCAAGCCATCTAAAGCACAGGCAGCATCAGAGAAGATTCAGAAGCATCAGAAGTATAGAAGCTCTGCCGGAACCAAACTCTAAAGCCTCCAAGAACTTCAACCTTCGAATAAGAAGAATATTCGAAGAGAAATCATCAAAATCATCCGCCTAAATTCAAAAGTCTGCGGGAATCAAGCCTAAAGTGTCCGAAAACATCAACAAACCACAAATCAGTGAAGCTTTACAGATTCAAGCCTCTAAAGCCCCAAAGAACTTCCACCACAAATCCAAGAACACGAAGAACGGGAAGAACAAAGGATTTCTAACAAGCTCATAGTCAGAGATTCATTGTAATTCCATTTTAGCAATCTTCGATCCATCCCTCAACCAAATTGAAGGATATTTTGTGTTCAAGTCACAATCACATTACCACAAATCCAAATCAATAAGTCTTGCAAGGAGATCGAATCAGAGGATCACTCTTTTGTAAACACAGAGAATTATACCACAATAATCAATACAAATTCGCATTTGTGCAACTATTTTACTTGTTTGATTCATTTCGAACTGAGAAATTTAGTCATCTACAATGTGTTTATATGTATAAAGTTCGTATAATATATTAGCAAGACTTAGGTACAATACTTAGGTGTTGTTCCTTAGGTTCCCCTTTTAAGATTCTGTCATGTGAATTTTTTCTCATGAGATGGAAATGTATTTTTAAGTTAAGTAGTCACATTGCTGAATCTTAAGAATGGAATCTAAGGAACAATACCTAAAGTATTGTACCTATGTCTTGCTAGAGAGAGAGTGAGAGAAAGAGATTGATAATGAAAGAAGAGAAGATAGAGATACTAATATGTCATACATGTAACTGTGAGAATAAATGAGATAAGGCAAAGTCTTAGTGAAATCTAAGTAGCCTATTACAGTGCGACAAATGTCCAAAAAAATCAATAGTATATAATAGGAAAAAATTTAGGTACAGTACTTTAAGTTTTGTTCCTTAGGTTCCCTTCTTAAGATTCAGCCATGTGACTACATAACTTAAAAATACACTTCCATTTCATGAGAAAAAATCTTCATGACAAAATTTTAAAAGAGGAACTTAAGAAACAGCATCTAAATACTGTAACTAAGTCTTGCTCACTAATTATAATTTGTACTCGAAATGTAATGTAATTTGACACGTTTTTGTATATGTGTCCCTATATATTGAGAATCTAGTCTTGCACAGTTCTCTCATAAACACAAGCATGGCTTCTCTCTCACTACCATCCCTTACTACCACCACCAAGACCAACATTCCCCCTTCCTCTCTATCTCCATTCTTTCCCAAAAAAACCCAACTTTCTAAACTTCCAAAACGCAACCATCACCATGCTTCTAGAGTAGTCTCATGCAAAGCCCAAGATAATGACCAAAATGGACAAGAACAACAATCTCCTCTAGAAAAGTTTGATAGGAGAGATGTACTCATTGGCTTAGGAGGCCTCTATGGTGCTACAAATCTTTACAATGATGGCCCTTTTGCCATGGCAGCTCCTGTGTCTGCCCCAGATCTAAAAAAGTGTAGCAAAGCTGATTTACCAGCTGGAGCAAAACCAGTCAATTGTTGCCCACCAACATCCACTAAAATCATTGATTTTAAGCTACCTCCACAAATCTCACCCTTGCGTGTTAGACCCGCAGCTCATTTAGCTGACAAGGAATACATAGCCAAATACTCCCAAGCCATTAAGCTCATGAAAGCTTTACCAGCTGATGACCCAAGAAATTTCACACAACAAGCTAATGTTCATTGTGCTTATTGTAATGGTGCATATGACCAAGTTGGTTTCCCTGACCTTGAAATCCAAGTTCACAACTCTTGGCTCTTCTATCCCTTCCATCGTTACTACTTATACTTCTATGAAAAAATCTTGGGAAAGTTGATTGATGACCCAACTTTTGCTTTGCCATTTTGGAACTGGGATTCACCTTCTGGCATGAAAATGCCAGCCATGTTTGCTGACCCCAAATCACCACTTTATGATACTTACCGCAATGCAAATCACCAGCCACCGACCTTGCTTGACCTTGATTATAGTGGCACTGATGAATCAACAACAAGTCAAGACCAATTGTCTAGCAACCTCACCGTCATGTATCGCCAAATGGTATCAAATGGTAAGAATCCTAAGCTATTCTTTGGCGATGCTTACCGTGCTGGAAGTGATCCTGACCCGGGTGCTGGATCGATTGAGAACATTCCACACGGTCCTGTACACTTATGGTGCGGTGACACCACTCAGCCTAATCTTGAAGATATGGGCAACTTCTACTCAGCAGGTAAAAATAAATTAATTAGTGATAAATTACTGATTCTTGTAATTTTATTCCATTAAGATACAGCGAGTTCAATCATTTTGATCATTATTCTTAATATATAGCCTTTTATCAATCATAGTATCTTTTGCGTGTAATTTTTTTTTATAAAAAAATGTACATATACTAGAATTAGGTCAATTTTTTCTGTATAAGTTTTACAAAATGGTGTATTATCAATAAAAAATAAAAAATTGACTTATTATATTATTTAAATTACAACAATCACATTTATATATTGTCGGCTGTCATAGTAAAAATTAGAATAGCTTTTAACATTTTACTTTGATATTATTAAGGGAAATTTAATCATTTAAAAGTTATTCTTAGCAGGTAGAGATCCAATATTTTTCTCTCACCACTCCAATGTGGATAGAATGTGGACTATATGGAAAACATTAGGAGGGAAGAAACGATCTGATCCAAAAGACAAAGATTGGCTAAACACTACCTTTTTGTTCTACGATGAAAATGCACAGCCAGTTCGTGTTAAGGTTAAAGATTGCCTTGAGTCTACAAACCTGAACTATGTTTATCAAGATGTGGAAATTCCATGGCTAAAGTCTAAACCAACACCACGTAAATCAAAAACCAAGAAAGTAGCCAAGTTGTTTCAACTAGGAGGAGGTGTAGGTGTAGCACAAGCTGCTGAAACATCATCCCCTAGTGTTAAGTTCCCAGTTGTTTTGGACAAGGTGATAAGCACTGTGGTGTCTAGGCCTAAGAAAAAGAGAAGCAAGGATGAGAAGGAAGAAGAGGAGGAAGTGTTAGTGGTTGAAGGGATTCAGTTTGAGAGAGATTCGGCTGTGAAGTTTGATGTGTATATTAATGATGAGGATGACTCGCCCAGTAGACCAGACAAGACCGAGTTTGCTGGGAGCTTTGTGAATGTGCCTCATAGGCATAACCATACGAAGAAAATGAACACTATCTTGAATCTTGGGATCACTGAGTTGTTGGAGGATTTGGACGCTGAAGATGATGATAGTGTGGTGGTGACCGTGGTGCCAAGGTTTGGCAAAGGGCTAGCCACAATTGGTGGAATCAAGATTGAGTTTGTTTCTTGAAATTGAATTTTCAACGATTTTTGTGTTGTTCTGCTTTTCTTTCTTTGTCTTATTGCTAATTTTATCGAGCAATAGGGCATAACAACTTTCTGTTTTGCACTTTACCAAAAAATAATAATAATAATTAATAACTTTTTGTTTTGCACTTTGTATATTTACTACTTTTTTTTAATGTATAAAATTATAGTCCCGCTGGTGTAATGAAGAAGAAAATCACACTTTCCTTAGATAGTTGCGTAGGGCTTTTTGTGGTTATAAAACGATAGACAGAGAGAGGATAAGGAGGGATTGAAAAAAGCTATTGCACGGTGCAATTAACCCTAGTGTGTGTGAGAGAGGTGAAAAAATAACTTGTAAAAGGAAAATAGTAAAAATTAATTTGAGGGTTAAAAAAATTTTATTTAAAATTTGAAATTAAAAGTGATTTTTGTAACTTTTAATCTTTAATGACCTATTGTAGAGTGCAATAGCCCTAATTATTGCACTACATTTCAATCCGGATAAGGTGTGCTGAGAAAAGGATAGAGGTTCATTGAACAGTTTCACTTGGATTTTTTTGCCAAAAATGCAAGGGAGAAATTATGGGAGGTTAACCTACGGTACCTACCAGTCTACCACCAAAGTGCACCACCACCAACAATAATAAAGTGGAAAGATAAAGCAAGATAAAGATAAATTTTATATTTGGGTGCACCTAGTTGTAGTAGTATACTTTTCTTTTGAAAATGACTCGTATGAAATTAGGTACACTTTTATGTGAAAAAAAATGGTGTAATATGTCATTAGCACTGAATAATTTTAAAGACAAGATGCGTAAGCCAATAATAAAGTCAAAAGAGAAAAGGATGGTAGAAATTTATTCACTCTTTTTAGTATACTTTTTTTTAACTCGTTAACCGCAAAACTTATTCAAATTTATTAATTGCTTTGAATTTTTTTGTTATAAATAATTTAATAATTCGTTTTTTCTTTCTTATATAATATATAATTAACACCTTTACTAAAGGATAAAATTTAGGTATAAATTCTTAAGTGTTCTACATATTTTAAAATCTTCAATTAAATTTAAACAATATGACTTAGTGTGCGTTTGGGAAGCGCGTTTTGCGCTTCCCAGACGCGTTTGCGTTTTGCAAACTTTTTTTTTTTTTTTTTTTTTTTTACTTTTCAGCTTTTCCAGACCATTTTTTACTGTTCATCACTGTTGCAGCTACTGTTCATTGAACAGTTACCGTAACATGTGACTTTTTCCCACAATTTTTACTGTTCACGGATCCACAATTTTCACTTTTCAACAACTTTTTCATTATAAATGGGTCCCACGGTACTATTCACACATTTAAATATTATTTTGCTACAGTGTTTTCAGTTTTCAGTTTTCAGTTTTCAGCGGTATCCAAACGGACCCTTAGAGAGGCAAATAGTTGGTGAGACTTATCCTTGACAACAAATACCTCAAAGTCATAGCTAGGGCCCCCTACATTTGCCCTTATTGGTGAGATTGCAACCCACTTGGCTGTTAACCTGCGGACGTAACCGCTGGGGCAATCCCACCTCACACCCCGTCGGATACAAATCGAACAGGGTGGCCCACTTGCTGTGTAGCTACAGTGGATGTAGGTATATCACTACAGGCTAACTTGTTGTATCGCCATGTAGGATACTAAGGATGGTAGAAATTTATTCACTCTTTTTAGTATACTTTTTTTTTAACTCGTTAACCGCAAAACTTATTCAAATTTATTAATTGCTTTGAATTTTTTGTTATAAATAATTTAATAATTCATTTTTTCTTTCTTATATAATATATAATTAACACCTTTACTAAAGGATAAAATTTAGGAATAAATTCTTAAGTGTTCTACATATTTTAAAATCTTCAATTAAATTTAAACAATATGACTTAGAGAGGCCAATAGTTGGTGAGACTTATCCTTGACAACAAATACCTCAAAGTCATAGCTAGGGCATACTAATGGTGTAAACCTGGTTAACAAGTCAGTTTGATTGGGTTTGGGTTTGACCCGACGAAGTTCAAATTAAAAATAGGTCATCATAAATTGGTTGCAAAAACAATGATTCTTAGGGTTTGTTTAGTAATATTGTTCTAGTAACGTTTTTTAAGTGTTGTGAAAATACGTATAGGTGAAAAAATATTGTAAAAATACGTGTTGTGTTGTTTAAATAACACAACCAAACAAGCTTTTAATTACCCAATCTTTTGAGGATCGAGTCAACCTAATATCAGCCATAATTTTTTCGCAAGCCAAAAAAAATTATTAAAAAATAAATAAGAAACTTGATAATTTTTTTCTTCCTTTCGTTACAAATAATATAAAAGGATAAGTAAACAACAAAACTCAAAATAAAAATTAAGTAGTACATAGATCTTAAGTTTAGAAGGTTCACTAAATTGAAAGCTTCAAGCATCGACTTCGTAAGGAAAGAATGTATATGAGTGTAAGGGAAAAAAAAAACTTTCATGGGCTATACTATGTACAATAGCTCAACAAAATGGCTTGACTTTGCCTTTCTATTTTTTGATAATCTAATAGTTACAACATGAAGAGGATGAGAATTGGAGGTGACGGATCCATGCAAATGAACTTGACGATGCTTGGTAGACAAGTTAGTGTAGAGCGGATCCTTGTTGAACGAGCAGAGGGTAGACGAATCAAAGGTCCACGTTGCTTTCAATTAGACATTATGTGATCTCCAAGAAATCCTAAATGGAAACGATTTGCATTTCGGGGTTAACCCTAGTCCTTAGAGTCCCAATATGAATAGGATTCCACCATGAGGAGGATTCTAGAATATACGCACATTAATGGAAATCTTCCCTATAAGGAAAAGACTTGTTGCGCAAGTATGAGAGTTCAATTCTACACTACTATAAAAGCCGAAAAACCCTCAGAAAACAGGTACGCATAATTCACCCCAGCTCTGGTACTCTAGAGTTGTAGAAAAAGGTTTACTGACTTAACCTTCAAAGGGTCTTCGGTCGGTACCACACCGATACTCTCCTAAGGTTTTCTCTGTTATTATCTTGCAGGCTTTACTTCGAGTACATGAATACCGTGTAACTTACTGGTGGTTTTTTTGGCATCATCACAACAGATAAGACGAAACTTAAACCTTAGATGTTATGAACATATTAAAAAAATGCTAACCAATTGAGTTACGAGCTCTTAGCAACTTTTACTGCTCTTCATTTTGAGTAATTGGGAATGGAAGATTCATTGAAGCTCTATTTCTCGAGTTTAATCCTTGATGATGCCGAAAAAACCACCAGTAAGTTACACGGTATTCACGTACTTGAAGCAAAGCCTGCAAGACAATAATAGAAAAAACCCTAGAAGAGTACTGGTGTGGTACTAGTCGAAGACCCTCCGAAGGTTAAGTCAGTAAACCTTTTTCTACCACTCTAAAGTGCCAGAGTTGGGGTGAATTATGCGTACCTGTTTTCTGAGGGTCTTTGGGTTTTTATTGTAGTGTAGAATCGAACTCTCCTACTTGCGTAACAAGTCTTTTCTTTATAGGGAAGATCTTTATTGATGCGTATATTCCAGAATCCTCTTATCGTTGGAATTTTATTCGTATTGGGACTCTACAACTAGGGTTTATCATGCGAGGCAAGTCGTTTCCATTTAAGGTTTCTTGGAGGCCATGTAATCATCAGTTGAATGCCACATGGACTTTGGATCCGTCCACAAGTCGTCCGTTCACATGCAATTCGTACATCATTGGCTCATTTGCATCACACCGTCAAGTCCACCTAAGTGGATCCGTCATCTATGATTTTCTTCCTCTTCAGTTGCCCCCTCACCCTATGGGTCCGTGATCCCTTAATGGAAGGACCCATGGGGTGACAGTTCAATCCGGTCTCTTCGGGAACGCTTTGGCCTTGACAGGCTGTCCTAAGATCATTAATGACGAAAGACACGTAGTGTTTACTGAATGGTTGTTCACTTAGATCAAAGCGTCCCTTCGTCTTCCATGCTGTTCCTTCTATATAAACCAAACTCTCTCCTTCTCATTTCTTCACTTTCTACTGAATTCTACTATTAGAGCGCACCCGTCATCATCGTCAGACGAAAGTACCGTTCAGCTATTGCATCCATCACCAACACCTCTCTACCATCCAACCACACCCGGGTAAGTGTTTCCTTGAGCTATTTGCACTTTTCATTTCTAGACTTCGCACTACCGTCATCCATTATAGACCCGTCAGAGTCTTAGGTTTTACCGTCATATGTAGGTTATGTCTAGTACATCAAGTAATCAGTTGTTTGTCCGTGACGGGACGGACTATGATGAAGTGTACCCGTTAGGTCACAAAGACCCTGACAGTCCAAGTGAAGAAAGGAGTCCGTCATCCAGTTCTGCTTCCTCAAGGTATGAGGGTTTAGAGACAAGAAGGCTAGAGGATAAGAATAGTGAAGGTCTGGATGATGACGTGCCCCCAGTCCAATCCGTCATGGGTCCTAATGGGCTTAGGGAGTTTGTCATGTTACCCATATGGACAATCAATGATTTTAACTCCACGATTAGAGAATCTCACTTTAAAACACTTAGGGCTAAGTACCAAATCCCTGACAACATACCTATCCGTCTTCCTTATAAGTCGGAGAAATGCTACTATGACAGTGTTAAAGGTGTTGGGGTTTAGGAGCAAATGCTGAAGGTAGGGCTCAGATTCGCCTTAAGTTCACTACATCGTCAACTCCTCCAACACTTAGGTTTGTCCGTCAATTAGATATCTCCAAACGCATGGAGGGTCTTCCTAGACGTGGAAGTTTTATACGGGGCAATGTCTGACGGTGCCAAGAGGTCGACGGTGCGAGAATTCCTACATTGTTACCGTCCTGATGAGATTGCACAGTTTAAGGGCATGTACAGTTTTGTGCCCAGGAGCCCTTTACTGAGGCTTGTGTGTGAGACCTTAGATTCCAACAGGGACTAAAACATGGGGCATAATTTCTCCATCTGGTATGTATCCGTCTACATTCTGTTTGTTTCTGTCTAAAGTGTCACTCTAACCGTCGTTTTTCTTTTTCACAGTTCGAGCCTGTCCACAAGTATCGTTAGAGCAGTGAAGCTTTTTGAAGAACATTTTTAGAAAGTCTAAGCTAGAAGAGAGGACATGGTCCAAGTTGGTCACATTAGATACAATCCATTAGTACTGCGACGGACCAAAGCCAACCACAGCAGCCCGTCGATATGACGCTCAAGTTAGAAACCGTAAGACCGTACTCTGATACCTAATTTTAACTGATTATTCCCAAATCACGTATCTAAGTGTATCCGTCCACTTTTGCAGAGATGGACACTGCTAAGAGAAGCATCGCCATTAAGCAACAGGTTGCCAAGAAGAAAGAAGACGGAAGTCAACCCCATGGGGGGACAATCTCATCCAAACCGTCCGCAAAGAGAAAACAGCAGGAGAAACAGAATCGTCTCCCTGAGAAGCCTAAAATCACTATGGACCCCGTCCTGAGTTTGGAGACTGAGAAGACGATCACCCCTGTCAAACATGGTGCGGGGAAGGGTTTTATGAAGGGTCCATCTACCACTCAGGAGAAACCACCCGTCCTCCTTGTGAGGATTCTAAATATGCCTTGGAGAGACTATCTTCCATCATGACATCTAATGATTATGAGGATTTAGGCAACCATGCAACGGAAGCCATAAGGGAGACGGGGCTCTTCAGTATTGCTCAGGTAAGCCACGTTCGTCTACATCATATCCTTTCCGTCCACTCTCCACTAACCATCTTTATTTTAGGCGATGGTCATGATGAAGGGGCTCATGGGACAGTGCCTGAACCATGAGACAACGCTGAACCAAGTTAGGACGAAGGCCAATGAAATGGAGGATGAACTGAACGGTCTCAAAGCTTGGAAGGTGGGCATGGACAAGAAATTTACTATGTTGGAGACGGCCAAGAAAGAGCTTGAGGACTATACGGAGACCCTAAAAAAGTTCCTAGAGGATAAGGAGAAAGAGATTCAAGATGCTAGGGATTAGCTCTGTCAGGTAAAGGAGGCAACAATCTGTGAATATCACGACTCCAACGCCCTCATAGAAGGGCTCACAGTCTCCTACACGGACGGATTTAATGACGCCGTCCGTCAGGTCAAGAATGCTTACCCTGACCTTAACTTCTCAATGCTCCATATTGATGATCAGGCCCAAACGACTGCTCAGCCCGTCGCCTCTGAGAACGTGGAGGATCTCTTTGCAGATAATGCGGCTCTTGGCGATGGGGAATCAACTCCTCCTCAAGCCCAAGTTCAGACCATTGAGGGAGATGCTCGTCAACCTGAGCGTGTTTCAGAGAATGTTGAAAACACGCAACTTCCCTAGTTTTTTTTTTTTTTTTTTTTTTTTAATTTTATGGAATTTGTAATCATTTTGGGAACAGCCTTTTCCCTTTATCCGCCATGTATGCAAAACATTGCCCTTAAGGGTTTTAAGTAATATTTATTTACTAATATAACATTTTGTTTTACTGAAACGAACTTTTAGATGGATCTGTCCTGTGTGTAGTGTTAATTTTATCATTGGCATGAACCAATTTACTATCTAGGCCTGATTCATCATCATCTAGATGAGCGCGTTTACAGGCAATCGCCCATTATACAAAAGTTGGATCCATCTACCTTTGCAGACATCTTCCACCCTCTTGGGAGGAATTCGTTCATTTGGTGAATCTTTAAAGTGTTTTGGTACATCGACTTTGTGGATCTGATCATCCTCATTTGGATGAATCCGTTTACTTGGTTTTGATTATTATCCCTTGGATGAATCCGTCCATCTGGTGGATGGTTCACCCACTTTGTAGATTTTATAATCATTTTCTGGGTGAATCCGTCCACTTGATGGTTTGTCCACTTTGTGGACTTAATAATAATCCGTCCACTTGGTGGATGGTTCATCCTTTGGATGAATTCGTCCAATTGGTGGATGGTTTATCCACATTGTGTACAATAATCGTTCTAGTATTGAATCCGTCCACATTGTGGATTTTATACGTTTGTTTGTTCAACAATAGGTCCGTCCACTTTATGGACTAGTAAATTCGTCAATTTCATAATAGACTTGTCCATTTTATGGACTTAATGAATTTATCTATTTAATAATAGAACCGTCAACTTCATGTTCTTAACAAAATTGTTTATTTAATAATAGATTCGTTCATTTTATGGACTTAATGGATTCATCTATTTAATAATAGATCCGTCCACTTTTTGGACAATGAAACTGTCTATTTAATAATAGACTCATCCACTTTATGGATAATGAAATCGTCTATTTAATAATAGACCTGTCCACTTTATGGACTACATGAATTTGTCTATTTAATAATAGACTCGTCCACTTTATGGACATAATGAAATCGTCTATTTAATAATAGACACATCCATTTTATGGACTACATGAATTTGTCTATTTAATAATAGACCCGTCCACTTTATGAACAACGAAATCGTCTATTTAATAATAGACCTGTACTTTATGGACAATGAAATCGTCTATTTAATAACAGACTCGTCCATTTTATGGACTTGATTTGTAGAAAAATATATATAACGAGGTGATTCTGAATAACTCCTCTTATTGTAATGATAATTCATGCGTAGAAATTGCCTTTGAAAAATAAAATAAAGACTTGCTCTTAAGCTTAAAAATAAAAACTAAACTAGAAAGAAATAAATTGGAAATGAGGAGTGTCGTTGCTTGTCTTTTGCTATCGGTCTACTGGTAGTACTTCTTTAGATGTTTTGTGTTCCATGGGTGGTGCAACTTCTGCCCGTCCAGCATCTCCAGGTGGTAGGTCCCTTTCCTATGCCATGATGCTACTCTGTATGGTCCTTCCCAGTTAGGTTCGAGCTTTCCCTAGGAGGTGTCTTTTGTAGCGCCCATGACCTTTCTTAGGACAAGATTTTCTACCTAGAAGTTTCTATATCTGACCTTGAAGTTGTAGTGTTTGGCCATGAGATTCTGGTACTGTGCTAGCCTTTGCTCAGCTGCTGCTCTTACCTCGTCCACCAGGTTAAGCTACAAGCGCATGGTTTCATCTTGCTAGCTTTCATCGTGGTTTTCCACCCTGTAGCTTGTAAGTCCTACTTCCATCGGGATGACCGCCTCGCTCCTGTATGCTAGTCAAAACGGGGTTTCTCCTGTATGTGTCCACACTGTTGTCCAGTATGCCTACAAAACACCTGGCAACTCCTCGGGCCATATACCTTTTGCCCCCTTAAGCCAAGTCTTGATTATTTTAAGTAAGGATTAGTTCGTCACCTCAACTTGCCCATTGGCCTGTGGATGGGCAGGTGATAAGTAATGTTTCTTGATACCCAGCTCCGATCAAAAGTCTCTAAATGTGTTGTTGTCGAATTGTTTCCCATTGTTTGAGACAAGTACTCTGGGTATGCCATGCCTGCATATGATGTTCCTCCATACGAAACTTCTTATATTCTTCTCTGTAATAGTGGCTAAGGCTTCCACTTCCACTCATTTGGTGAAGTAGTCAATGCCGACCACCAGAAACTTTAGCTACCTTACTGCTGTTGGGAATGGACCCATGATATCCAGCCCATATTGAGTGAACGGCCATGGGCCGCCATAGGGGTAAGTTCCTCTGTTGGTTGCTTGATGAAGTTGCCAAATCTCTGACATTTGTCGCAAGCCTTCACATATGCATAAGCATCCTTCTGCATGGTTGGCCAATAGTATCCTGTCCTGATCAGCTTTTGTACCAACGAGCGCGATCCCGAGTGGTTCCCGCAAATTCCCTCGTGTAACATAATCTGCTTCTTTGGGGCCGAGACACCTTAGGTAAGGTCGAGAGAATCCTCTTTTATAGAGAGCGTCTTTAATCAAGATGAAATAGGCAGCTTGAACCTTTAATTTTCTAGCAGCCTTTTTCTCTTCTGACAACACGCCTTCCTTCAGGTAGGACACTATTGGTGTTGTCCAACAGTTCTCGAATCCAACCTCCTTTATACTAACGTAGTCTTTTAGTGGTGAGACTTGAACGAAGGATAGTACCTGACTGAGGGTGACCATATGTTCTGCTGACTCAACTTTAGTAAGCCGATCAGCGTGTTCGTTCTCCTCCCATGGGATTTGAATGAACTTTGCTTGGAGATTGTTGACTCAATCCTTCACCTGTTCTAGATATTTCTTCATCCGTTCACTCCTGCAGTTGTATTCTCCGTTAACCTGACTGGTCACCACTTGGGAATTGCAGTAGAGGACCAAATTTTCAGTTCCTGCGGCCATGGCGAGGTCCAGTCCTACTACTAAGGCTTTATACTCCGCTTCATTGTTCGTTGTAAGGAAGTCCAGACGGACCATGCATTCAATCTTATCCCCTTTCGGCTATGGAGTATTACGCCGACTCCACCAGCTTGCTTATTAGAGGATCCGTCCGTGTGGATGCTCCATTTAGGGACCTTTTCTACCCTCTGTCCTTCTATGTTGGTGAATTCTGCAATGAAGTCGGCGACCGCCTGTCCCTTAATGGCAGTGCGGGGACGATATTGTATGTCGAATTCGTTTATTTCGATTGCCCATAACGCTACCCGTCCAGCAGTTTCAGGATTATTCATTGCTCTCCTTAGGGGTTTGTCCGTCAGGACGATCACTGTGTGAGCTTGGAAGTAGGGCTTGAGCTTGCGGGCCGCGGTAATAAAGGCGAAGGCAAGCTTCTCCATTGGTGGGTATCTCTCTTCTGCACCTCGAAGCGCACGACTTGTGTAGTACACGGGCTTCTGTACCCTGTCTTCTTCCCTGATCAATGTTGTACTGACAACCACCGAGGATACTACTAGGTAGAGGAATAGCTCTTCCTCGAGCTAGGAAGGATTAAGCAATGGAAGGGATGAGCGATAGGCCTTTAGATCCTCGAATGTCTGCTAACTCTCGGTCGTCCATTCAAAAGACTTCTTTAACGTGTGGAAGAATGGTAGACACTTATCCGTCGCCCTTGATACGAATCTATTCAGCGCCGCTATCTTGCTGTTGAGGCTTTAGAATTCTTTGACATTCCTTGGAGGTTCCATCTCCATTATGGCCCGGATCTTGTCTAGGTTGGCCTCGATACCCCTTTGAGACACCATGGACCCTAGGAACTTTCCGGCCATCACTCCGAAAGCACACTTGCCTAAATTGAATTTCATGTTGTAGGAGCGAAGGGTGTCGAATGTTTCCCTGAGGTCCGTTAAGTGATCTTCCTCCCTTTAGCTTTTTACCAGCATGTCGTTAACATAAACCTGGACATTTCTACCAATTTGCCGCACGAACATCTTGTTCATAAGCCTTTGATACGTCGTACCTGCATTCTTGAGGCCGAATGGCATCACTCTATAGCAGAAGAGGCCCTAGCTGGTGACGAACGAAGTTTTCTCCTAATTGGCTTCATCCATTCTGATCTAGTTGTAACCTGAAAAAACGTCCATGAAGCTCAGAAACTGGTGTTGTGTCGTGGAGTCAACTGGGATGGCAAGCCGTGGGAGGGGATAATTATCTTTTGGACATGCTTTGTTTAGGTTGGTGAAGTCTACGCACATCCTCCATTTACCGTTGGCTTTTTTTACCATTACCACATTTGCCAGCCAGTCGGGGTAGTAAACTTCCCAAATGAAGTTCATCTCTTGCAGCTTGCGGACTTCCTCTGCTATGGCTTGGTCCCGCTCGGGGGCGAGGGTTGGCATAAGCTCAACACCGATGGGTATGTGGGAAAAAAAAAAGGGAGGTGGGGGGAGGTATTGAATCAATTGATAGAAGTGGAGGGTTGAAAACATAATAGGGATGATAATGGCACATAGACTGGTTTCTTGAGTGCCACTGGCAAAGGATGGCCTTCATCTAGTCGTCTAGTTTGAGATAATAGTTTTAGATGTTGGACCTGGTGTAGAAATTGTTATTGGCATCGTTAATAAATAATGGCACATCTAATGATAGAATTTTACAAGCTGTGGTCAGTGACTAGTCTGCCTATTGACACACCCACACTCAACTTCACAATATGCTTCAGTGTTATCTTAGGATTGGATTTTAAGCAATTATACATGGGACCACCATTAGTACTTGCTAAATAAAAAAATTAAGCACATCAGTTACAACTTCACACTTAAACATGTGTGATGACGGGTAAATCGTTAGCCCTGTTGATTCATCCAGATGGAGGTGAATCCTCGTCACTGCTCCTGCAAACCTAGGACAAAGTCTCTCTTGAGGTGGTCACTGGTGTGGTGCCTGCCACAAAGGCTCCTATTTCAAAGTCAGTATATGGAAGTTTTTCAAAATAATAAGAGATTTCTAGATATCAGAATATCAATGTGAGAATATTTTTTGGGTGAATCTATGTACCTTTATTATCTCTAATTAGTGTGTATATATACAGCTTCGTGGTTTCTAGCTGTTAGGGCCTTAATTGTGGCTTTAGTGCCCTTTTTGTAATGCCTTAGGGCTCATGAATATGGGTTTTGATGAGGCTCCAACAGTCTGTCAACTGATTGGTAACTGTCCGGGGCATTGAATGTTCTTATTAATGACTCGCCTGTGCTCGTCCGTGTTGTGCCAAGGTGGACTAGCATATTTAATGAGGTTGTCCAAGGAAGAAGGCCTCGTTAGTCCATCAATGTGGATTTGCATGTCTATTTGGAAGTGATATTAATACATGTATCAATATTGTGAAGTTGAATGGGAAGGCCTGATCCTTTGCATAATTGGCTTGCATGGGAAGCAGATTTGTGTGAGAAGCAAATGTACTTGTCAAGGGTGGTTTTACTATTGCAAAATCTGTCTTCACATTTGCGTGAGACACAAATGTACTTGCCAAAGGTAGTTGCTTTACTATTGTAAAATTTGTCTTCCCAGACCCCCTAGAGGATTTGACAACAATTATTAGTTTAGTGATTGTCTCGTGTTTTAGAGGTGTTGCAATGTGTATTGTTTTCTATTTTTCTATGGTTTAATGGTAACCCTTACTATTAAAAACTAAAAAGTGTTTTCCTGTGAGATTATTACGAAAAGTTCCAATAAATTTATAGACTCGGCTGTTATGCAGATTGTTCTGGGAGACAAAAATAGTCATCTGCAATTGAAATTTTAAGTCGAAACTGAGATCATAGTCTTAATTCTGCCATCGCTATCCTGTGGGAGCTATCTACTACTATGGTAGAGCTTGCTTGCTAGCACTGCCATGGCATTATGTCACTAAAAGGATTTTACAAAATCTTCAAAATGTATATCATAAAGCACAACAATATTAATATATTATAGAGGGTGAGGAACTCTTATAAAGTTCAAGTTACACCTAGTGTAACTCTTATAAAGTTACACATTTTTTAGACCGTAGATTCATAAGAAATCTAATTGCTAAAAAATATCATTAAATGCTATTGGTTTTCACCTCATTCATAATTAATACTAGCATTTTCTCTCTCTCTCTCTCTCTCTCTCTCTCTCTCTCCTTATTTATTGTTTTTCACTTGATTAAAAAGCATATTGCCATTTTTAACAACTTGCAGAGATTTTTCCTTAAAATCTTCCAAAGCCATGAGGTATTTCTCAATAGTTTATAAGATAGCTTCTGTTCCAAAACTGGATTAAAAATAAGATACAACTTAAACTGTAACAAATTTGAATGTTCACTTATGGTATCACAACAATTATGATTTAATGTGACATAATAATGTATTCATACATAATCACGCCTCTTCCACTAGACATTGTCCAAATATAGCTCTTACCATAGCAAAGTTATTAGATATCAGTTGCAAAATACCATAAACATGCCAAACCTACAAACACTCAGATGCAATCCACTTCAATCACAAGTGGGAAGTTCCGGAGTTATACAGCATAAAAGCCCTTCTTTTTAAACTTGAAATACATATTTTTAAAGCAAATATAGATGAATAACACATTGACAAGCCTAAACACCGGAATCCTCAAAACACATTATATGTGTATAGCAACAAATATCAGTTGGCACCCAAAACCTCACATTGGTAAAACTATAATAACTCAGTGAGCTTTACATTGGAAAAAATATTTGCTTTGCTAATATGTTTTCCTTCTTCTGTCGGCAATCTATCCATGGAGGTGGAACATCGGTGGAGAAGAAAGAGATAGAGAGAGAAACGTAGAGAGAGAGAGAGTCAAATATAACACTTTTTTGGGTTTAGAGATAGATATAAAATATAATAAATGTGGGATAATTAATGAGATTATAATAAAAATATTTGTAATAATGAGGGTTTATATATATATATATATATATATATGGGTTCAAGTTACACCTGGTGTAACTCTAAAGAGTTACACTTTTTTTAAACCATTGGATTTAAGTGGATCCAACGGTTAAAAAAAGACCCTCATTATTACAAATATTTTTATTAGAATCTCATTAATTATCTCTCATTTATTACATTCTAAACATATCTTTAAACCCAACAAAATTTGACGTCTAACTCTCTCTCTCTCTCTCTCGCTCTGTCCGTTTCTCTTTGAAATATTATGTTATGTTTGATTGCATATATAATGTCCTTTATAAAATTCTCAGTAAAGTTATTGCTAACAGACTTAAGTCCATTCTAAATTCTATAGTGTCAGAAGCTCAAAGTGCCTTTACTGCAGATAGACTTATAACAGATAACATCTTGATTGCTTTTGAGTCTTTGCACTAAATGAAAACCCAATGCTCAGGAAAAGAGGGTTATATGGCATTGAAATTGGATATGAGTAAGGCTTACGATAGGGTGGAGTGGCTTTTCTTGGAGAAAATCCTTGTACGGATGGGCTTTCAAGAATCGTGGGTGGCTATGATTATGCAATGTGTGTCAACTGTGACCTATTCAATCCTAATCAATGGTGAACCAAAAGAATTTATAAAACCATCGAGGGGACTAAGGCAAGGTGATTCGCTATCTCCTTTTCTTTTTCTATTTTGTGCTAAAGGACTTAATGCACTTCATAGCAAGGCATCGGAAGATGGAGAGATTAAGGGGCTAGCCTTGTGTCGTAGAGGCCCAAAAATTACTCAGCTCTTCTTTGCAGATGATTGCCTCCTTTTCTGCAAGTCAAAGGCAGCAAAGTGTGCCAAAATTCAACAACTTTTGGATTGGTATGAGGTTGCTTTAGGTCAGCAAGTGAACAAAGATAAAACCACCCTCTTTTTTAGTAGAAACACATCAGAGGAAGTGCAAGAAGAAATTAAGGTTTTGTTGGGTGTTCTAGCCATCAAACACTATGAGAAGTATTTGGGTTTACCATCCTGTGTTGGAAGACAGAAAAGAGCATGCTTCAATCAAGTTAAGGAGCGAATTTGGTCCAAAATGCAAGGGTGGAAGGAGAGGCTACTTTCCCAAGCTAGTAAGGAAGTCATGATAAAAGCCGTAATCCAATCCATCCTTACTTATTCCATGAGTGTGTTCCGCTTACCGATTGGGTTAATTAAAGATATTGAGGCTATGATCCATAAATTTTGGTGGGGTAATCAAGGGAATACAAAGAAGATGTAATGGGTCAAATGGTCCACCTTATGCTCTCCGAAATCTCTTGGGGGTATGGGCTTTCGCGATCTTAGACAATTTAACGATGCTTTCTTAGGGAAACAGGTTTGGAGGTTGTACCATGAGAAGGACAACTTGCTCTACAAGGTTTTTCAACCAAAGCATTTCCCTAATGGAAGTATATTTGATGTTGAGATCACCCTTCACTGTTCCTTTGCTTGGAAGAGCATTTTGCAGGCAAGAACAGTGATCTGCAAGGGGGCTAGGTGGCGGATAGGAGATGGCTCAACAATTGACATTTAGGGTCACAGGTCTGGGAGGCGGTTTTATTGTTTCGCCCTAAAGAGATCTTTCTTTGAAGGTTGTTCAGGATCTTTTTATCCCTTGAACAAGGCACTAGAACGAAGAGCTCATAGACAAAAACTTCATTCCATTAGAGACAAATTGTATCAAAAGCATCCCGGTCAGTGTCCAAGCCTCAAAAAATTTGTTAATATGGCCTTTTACTCAGACGGCTCCTATACAGTAAGGAATTCCTATAGGTTGCTAGCTACGGCCTCTCATGATGCACTACCTGGCAATTCCAATTTAGATGGTTTAAAGCAGCTATGGAGTGGTATTTGGAAGCTGCAGGTTCCAAATAAAGTAAGGCATTTGATGTGGCGGGCTTCAGGTGAATCTCTTCCTACCCGTTCTAATCTTTGGTTCAGACACGTGCTTGACGATAGTACTTGCAGTCTGTGTGAGGATCACCCTGAGGATGTCATTCATTCTTTATGGATGTGTGACCACGTCAAATGCATATGGTTCTCTGATCCCACTTTTAACTTTCCCAGAGCAAGGCGTTTTCATAGGTTTAGTGACCTGGTCTCCTTTGTGCTGTCTGAGACTTCACCAAACACGGCAGCCTTATTTTCCATGGTTGTGTGGTGCATCTGGGTTAGACGCAACAAGATCAAGGAAGGCCAGCAGGTATGGGACATTAGTGATACTATCAGGAGAGCTCAAGATCTGCTGCAGGAATTTCAAGATGTCAACTCTCATCAGTATCAGTCAGCTACCATACGAGCAGTGACGAAGTGGCAGCCACCTCCTCCAGGTTTATTCAAAATCAACTTCGACGGAGCTGTGTTCGCCAACTTGGGATTGGCAGGTCTGGGTGTTGTTATTAGAGATTCAGAGGGGAAAATATTTGCTGCCCTCAGTTAGAAAATCCACCTCCCCCGATCGGTGGACATGGTAGAAGCCTTGGCAGCAAGACGAGCACTTACCTTCGCCCAAGAGATCAGTATTTTTCAAGCCGAAGTGGAAGGGGACTTCTTAAAGGTTATTTTGGCGATCAACCACTCTAAGTTTAATAGGTCCCAGTTGGGACATATTATCCTAGATATACAAAGTGCTATTCAATGTATGCATTTTTGTCATTTTATTCATGTTCGTAAGGGGCACAACAGATTAGCCCACGCCCTGGCAAAGAGAGCGATGTGTGATTAGAAGAGCTACCACTTGATTTGGAAAATGTATTCCAGACAGATTTTCCTTAATAATATTGACTTACTTATTTCTCAAAAAAAAAAAACAAAAACAAAAACAAAAACAAAAACAAAACAAAACAAAAGCACATGTAAAAAGAAGTAGTACACTTTTTTTGAAATTATAATAGAATGATAATTAATTATTAATATATATATATATATATTATATATTATATATATTAAAAATCTAACAGATTTTTAATACATGTTTTATTTTATTTTATTTTATTTAGAAGACATAGTACATAACTACACGTTTTAGAAATTTTTTTTAGATATAATTTATTTTTTTATCTTCTTCTCCTATAATTATATTACTACAAGTAAAAAGAAAACAACAATTTAAAAAAACATATAATACTACATGTAAAAAGAAAACAACAACCTAACAACAATGTACTACACTTAGAAAATGTCTTTTATAAAACTCTATTTAACTAACATTATACTAACTGTGGGGGCGAGCCCTACGCTGCGAATTGGGCCCAAGGCCCAATTTGTATACCATTGTTTGTCCGAAGAGGTGAAAGGGATCAGGGCCGTGCCCGTCTGATGGAAATACGCTCGGAGAGGAATACTGGGATACGTCCGAAGACTATCCTGCTTGTCCGAAGAGGTCCCATCGTCGGATCATCATGTGCTTAATCAATCAAATATGCTGAGGGCAAAAGCGACCTTCCCAATTGATTCCACGGAGGAGAGCAAATCCTGGGCGTGCTTAGGGATGAGGAGAGCATAAAAATATCTTAAAGGAAAAGCTGCTACCACCGCATTTAATGCACTGCAGCAGCTTTCCTGGCCGCATTTATGTGGAGAAGACACCTGAACAGTTCAGCCTCAGCTACCACCACTCACGGCATACTAAAGCAGATGTCTGATGTGACGTATACTCAAGTGAATGCTTGGATGAATAACAAATTATGGTGAAGATGAAGAAGGAGGGAGATATATAAAGGGAAGAAGCCTCTGAAGAGGGGGGGGGGGGGGGGAGAAAAAAATTGTACTCACTAAGTTGATAAATACTAAATCTCTTCGGACCAAAGAGGACTTTTGCTGAATATTAGTCTGAATGTCTTTTTACCCTTACTCGCTTGCATGAACCGTTGCTAAATCCATAACCAGCCCAGCTGTTTAATCAATTCTCTACAAATTTATTGTTGGGGATTCGTTAGGCTTACGATACGTAAAGTTGGTGTCTAGCCCATCAAATTTCAACCCTACACTAACATTAGACTTTTTGTTCATATCAACTTCTTTAATGTGGACTATATATATATATCAAATAATTCATAATAAATACCCAAAATACAGTTCTTTTTCTTTATTTTTATATTCTTCTACCTACAACCTCTATTCTTCTTGCAAGTATGTATTACATATTTAAACTTTTACATTTACATTGCAATACAATATTCGTTTTCTCTTTATGTACCTTTATTTGTGTATTATTGAAATTATTTTAAGTGTGATATCCTGGAAGGTCTAGATACTAACGTAGTTCAATTATAGCATAAATTCTATGATTTTTTTATAAACAAATTTAGATAATGCAATTCATCTTTGATTCGGTGTTCTTAATTGATTATGCTGATTATTTCCTTACTTATGGCAACGTTAAAATAATTTATGTAAAATTTTACATTTACATTGTAGTCTAGAAACTCTAATACTTATATTTTTGTAATTTATGAAATTTTTTTAGTTATATATGCAAGAAATTTATATATGATTAGCACTTTTACTACTATACATGTTAGCAAGTATAATGGAAAAAATTTTAAATGTCACATATATATATATATATATATGTAAGGTTGAAATTTATCAACCATCTTGTTGGCTTTATTCCGTGTCAATTTGCTTGTAATTTAGCACTTAGTAACCCTATATTTAGGTGGGAAAATTGTAAGGGTAGTGTGTGAGAAGATGTGAAGAAAAGCTCAAGTATGTGCAAAGAAGCAAAACTTCTCGGTTAGGACTTGCGGGTGGATCGCGACTGGCAAGCCGCCAAACGCAGACACGTGAGATGCACACAGGGAAGTTGAAGGGTCGCGCCAACTGTCAAGCTACAAGACAAAAGTCTCAGGCTAGCCAGGCCGTTACGTCGCGACTTGAACTCGCGACTTGGACAAGCCGGGAGACCAAGCCGCCAATTTGCCCTGTTTGGCAAAAACTGACGTTTTGCATTCCCTTCTCACCCTACTATATATACACCCTTATACCCACCATATTGAGTGAGCTTCCAGAGAGAATTTTGAGAGAGAAACCCTAGAGAAAAACAAGATTGCCTCATACCCAATCTTTACCTTAGAGACTCTACAAATTCCTCTACTCTCTCCCTCTCCATTGTTCTATCCTTAAGAGGCTTTTGACCAAATCCTTTTCTCACCATACCCACATTCGTGAGAAGGTTTATTTGGTGCTGTTGGGAAGCAGTTAGGAAGGAACCAATCTATATTGGTTGATGCTATGGGCTATAGCAGAATCCGGTAAGCTAGAGAAGAAAAAGGTTCGGCGTAACCTCGTTGGAGCAAGAAGCTTGGAGGGCTTAGGCACATCGGGTAGATTAGGCTTGGAGGGTCTATTGCTGTTCATGTATCCCAACTACATTTTCTAGTGGATTATTGACCGCTTGGAGGGCGGCGGAGAGGTTTTACACCGAGGGTTTCGGTTTTCTCTTCGATAACACATCGTGTGTTGTCTATGTGTTTGCATCTTCCTTTCCTTTATCTTTGCCTTATATTTACTACTGTGGATGTGTTTATATTTGGCTTAGATTTGTTTTCAATTCTGTGATTTGCTTTTGTTCATATTCCGCACATTAATTGTTTGATAATAAGCTTGAATTGATAATTTGTAATTTGGGGTCAAAACGTTCAAGGGTGTTTCATACCCAATTTGAACTTTCATTTGATATCAGAGCGGGTACACTTGTTGTAGTTTAAATACCTAAGTGTAATCCTTGACCCCTTGTGTTTATTTGCCATGGATTGTGCTATGTATGCCTCCTTGTATGATTTGGTTGGTGATAAATGTAACATGTCACGTGTTTGTGAAAATGCCTCTATGAGTGATAATCCTCATAATTGTGATGCTATGTTACATGAATCTTTAGATATTGTTGATATTCCTAACATCAAACCTTTGAAGAAAATTGCTAAGAAGTTTCAAAAGAATTTGAGTAAGTTATTTTGTGAAAAGGATGAGTTAATTGCTAAGCTCAATAAATCCAACAAATTGGTTGAGAAATATAAGAAACTTGCTGAAAATTCTCTTGAAAAGCTAAAAGAGTTTGAATGTTTGAATATGGACTTGGATGCTAAACTTGTTTTGTCTAACAAACTTGTTGATGATCTTAAATGTGAAAATGAATCTCTTAAGATGCATGCCAAGTGTTTGATTGCTGAACCTATTATTAAAAGGGATGAAATTATTTGTTGCAATCATGTTGTGGTACCCGATTTTGTGCCTATTGTGTGTTCTACCCCAAAGGACAAATCGGTGTACATTCCTCCACATAAAAGAAATCAAAAGATGGAGAGAAAGGCTATTAAGTCAAAGCCTCTGTTTAGGTCTCAACCTAAGGCTTTGGATGGATCTAAGTTTGTTCCAACTTGCCACCATTGTGGTGTGATTGGTCATATAAGACCTCAATGTTATAAGTTGAAGAGAGAACAAAACCATGTTGCTAGATCCCTTCCCAAAAAGCCTAGTGGACCTAAACACATTGTTTGTCACCATTGTGGTGCCTTTGGTCATCTAAGACCTCAATGCTCTAAGTTTCATGCTTTTAAAAGAATTAAAAGAAAAGATAAACTTGAGCTTCTAGGAAGTTATGCTAAAAAGGGTAAACCGGATTTAAGTGATAATAGCATGTTGTTAAAGAAAGTGTTTAATGCTCTTAACTTCTTGACTATGTGCATCTCCGATTCTCATTTTTCCAACCCTCGTCTCACTTCTCTTGAGACACTCATTCCAAACAATCGTTCCGTTTGGATGAGGAAGGGTTCCTATGGTTGAGCTTTTGCTCTTTTGGTCCTTAATCTAATTCTTTCGATCTTTATAGGACCCTTCATGCATTGATTGTCATATCTTCATGCATTTGTGCATTTTGCATTTCTTTGTATGCATTGCTTTTGTTTTGATCTTACTTTTATATTTTTGTTTTGTGTGAGTAAAAATCTAAAATCACATAAAAAGTGAAAAATTCAAAAAGTTTGATCGTATATGTTTGAGCACATATCACATGTGAGTTTTGCCTTGTACCTTTGTACTAATGGCTTTGTGCATTTACGAGCTTAACTTGTTCTTTATGCACTTATATCTTTGTGGGAAAAATCTTGACATCTTTATGTGATTGTTGTAAATCGATCTTCAAGCTTGTCATGAATGATTAGTCAATAGTCATGTTGGTTTTGATACATGCATAGACTTGTACCTATATATCTTCCCACTCTTTTATTTTTTTTGCTTAAAGAGCTCAACAAATATAAATCTCAAAATGAAAAGAGATAATGAGCTGCAAAAGCCGTCGCATATACTAGTATTTGACTAGGAAAAAGGGAAAGCGACTTTTATGAAATTGTATGATGCCCAAAAAGCCAAAGGCTTGTTTATCAAATTGAAATATCGAAAATTTCAGGCATTGATCTCAAAATGAGATGTATTGATCAAATGTTATGATTTGAAAAGAAGCCAAATGAAAAGCTTCAAAGATATGTAATCATTTTCTTGTGGGAGGTCATATATGTTCATTTCTATAATTGATATAGACCGCTTGTCTTAGTACTAGTTGTGTATGACTTGATTGAATTGATCATTGAAATTTCATTCTACACTAAGGACTATTTCACACTTGATACACACACACAACACACATGCCTAATGTTCAATGAATGTCTTATTCATTTGTTCGATTGTACTTGTTTAAATGTAATGTGTGTGTGCTCAACTATATATGGATCAATTCAAAAAGATTTTTGATCATTTTATATGTATTTGGAAGTGATTTTTATTGCTCTTTGTGTTCATGTTTAGTGCATACATTGTTTTTTAGTGTTTAAAAATGTTTTGGGTTGAAAAACTAGTGTCAGAATTTTTGGCCACTTAGTTTGGCGACTTGCAACCAACCAAACCAAGCTGTGAATTTTCGCGACTTGTTTTGGCTACTTGCCCAATCGCGAGTTCACACAGAATGGTTTCGCGGCTCACTAGCGACTTGTTCGCGACTCGCCCAATCGCCAAATGCCCAGAATCAGCTTTTTAAAGAGCTTTTTCTTGGGAAACTTGTTTTAAACCTCTCCCATCCTCTCTTAAACCCTTATTTCAATACTTTTACATCAAAACCCAGCCAATTTGAATGGTTTTTCATTCCATTAACATCTCTAAGGTAATTATATACTTTTTTCATTGTTTTTTGATCCTTAGATTATGTTTTGGAGAGTTTTGTGCTCTTGGTTGAGATTCTCATCATAGGGGTTGGGAAAACTTATTTTTTGTCAAATCTTTTGCTTGGGATTGGTTTCTTTTGATGATTTGCTTTGGATGTTGGCCCCTTGTGACAAAAAGAGCATGTATTTAGGGTGGATTTCATAATGTTCATGCATTATTTTACATTGTTGTTCATAGTGTGCACGCTAGGTGTTTGATAAAATGCCTCTTGGGCATTTTCTCACTTATTTGGACTCTGATGAGTACCAAACTTTGGGGTTTCTCATGTTTCCTCATTAGGAACATGTTTCCTCATTAGGAACATGTTTGGTTCATTGGTTGTGTATTTAACACACCTTGCCCCGCATATGCATTTTTCATGCATTGGTCATGCATTGCACTTGCCACCTCTTGCACACACCTTTGCTACCCTTGTCATGCATTGGTCTATTCTTTGTTTCTTCATCCTAGCATGTAATGTTTACCTTATGCTTTGTTGCATTTTGTTTCATCTTAGGTTTGAGCTTCATCTTCTCATGCATCATTGCACCCTTCTTGCATCATTGTCCTTGTTCATGCCTTCATCTCTTGCCCTCGTTTCTTCTTGACCCTTTGTCTATTCCTGACAAAAAGGGGGAGAGTATACTCTAGGGAGTATACTGGAGAGTTTTTGTCATTTCTATATGACCCTTGTGCATATTCTGAGGGGGAGAAATTCTATTTCTCGTGCACACTTGTAGGGGGAGAGATATTCCATAGGGGAGATGCATGTACCAAGGGGGAGAAGACATTGAGCTAATAAAAAATACTTTGTCTTGGTGTTTGGTATTTGATCAAGTTGCTCACATGTTTCACATCATGTTTACTTGATCGCAATTTATTTGTTACATTATACTTGTCCGTTTATTACTTGCTTTACCTTGAGGGTTTAATGTGTTTTGTGCAAGTGTTTTAGGTTACAAGTATATATGTTCCAAGTTCATCACAGCTCCTATGATTCATGATAGGGGGAGTGATATGATAAGGGAAGTACTATTTACCATTCTGTACCTACTACCTTTGTAGGTTTTTAAGGTTTATGTTTTTGTTTTGTACCCATGTTGCTTATGTAAGCTTTAAGGGTTTGGTTTTATGCACACTTGTAGGCCTTTGTGGTTTGTGCCATGCTTTATGCAGCTTTTGTGCTTTGTTAAATCAGTACTTCTAACCTAATGCTATGCATTCATTGTTAAGTACTGTCACTCTTGTGCCCGTGTAGGATTTTTCCTAGATGCATATACTTCATGTATTGTGCATTGGTTGAGTGTTGGTCATTCAAGTGATTTGCCTTGTGCTTGTCATCTTGAATGTCCGGATGTTCATTCCAAGTGTGAATGAGCATTGTGATCACTTGGTTATAGTGATTGCATGTTTTGGTCTTGCCATGATTTATTGCTTTATTCCTTGTGCTTGATTGCATTGTTCTTGTTCCATTTGCTTTACAAGTTTTCTGCATACAATGAACTTATTGTATTGTTGTGTTTCAGGAGTTACTTGTTCTTATGGTTCTAAAGCTCCACAGATTCTAGAGTTAGGTGTGAGTGAGTTTTCCAACTGTTCCCAACTCACGAGTTAAGTTTAGAGTTTGTTTTAGGGTTTTGTCACGGAATAGCCAAAGGGGGAGATTGTAAGGTTGAAATTTATCAAACATCTTGTTGGCTTTATTCCGTGTCAATTTGCTTGTAATTTAGCACTTAGTAACCTTGTATTTAAGTAGGAAAATTGTAAGGGTAGTGTGTGAGAAGATGTGAAGAAAAGCTCAAGTATGTGCAAAGAAGCAGAGCTTCGCGGCTAGGACTTGCGGGTGGATCGCGACTGGCAAGCCGCCAAACGCAGGCACGTGAGATGCATACAGGGAAGCTGAAGGGTCGCGCTAGCTGTCACGCTACAGGACAAAAGTCCTAGGCTGGCCAGGCCGTTACGTCGCGACTTGAACTTGCGACTTGGACAAGCCGCGAGACCAAACCGCCAATTTGCCCTATTTGGCAAAAACTGACGTTTTGCATTCCCTTCTCACCCTACTATATATACACCCTTATACCCACCATATTGAGTGAGCTTCTGGAGAGAATTTTGTGAGAGAAATCCTAGAGAAAAACAAGATTGCTTCATCCCCAATCTTTACCTTAGAGACTCTACAAATTCCTCTACTCTCTCCCTCTCCATTGTTCAATCCTTGAGAGGCTTTTGACCAAATCCTTTTCTCACCATACCCATATCTGTGAGAAGGTTTATTTGGTGCTGTTGGGAAGCAGTTAGGAAGGAACCAATCTATATTGGTTGATGCTATGGGCTATAGCGGAATCCGGCAAGTTAGAGAAGAAAAAGGTTCGACGCAATCTCGTTGGAGCAAGAAGCTTGGAGGGCTTAGGTACATCGGGTAGATTAGGCTTGGAGGGTCTATTGCTGGTCATGTATCCCAACTACATTTTCTAGTGGATTATTAACGGCTTGGAGGGCGGCGGAGAGGTTTTACGCCGAAGGCTTCAGTTTCCTCTTCGATAACACATCGTATGTTGTCCGTGTGTTTGCATCTTCCTTTCCTTTATCTTTGCCTTATATTTACTGCTGTGGATGTGTTTATATTTGGCTTAGATTTGTTTTGAATTCTGTGATTGGCTTATGTTCATATTCCGCACATTAATTGTTTGATAATAAGCTTGAATTGATAATTTGTAATTTTGGGTCAAAACGTTCAAGGGTGTTTCATACCCAATTTGAACTTTCAATATATATATATAAGCAAATTACCATTTTACTACTAAGATCTTTTAAAATTTTAAAACTTGCCATAATTTTTAAAATATTTTTACTATTTTTTTATTTTATTAAGTCATGCATCTCACCAGGTATAATACTAATTAAAAAAAAAAATAGCGAGATCGAGCTCTTGTACCGAGGAATCCGGTCGTTTTTTGATAAATTACCGAGGAAGCTACTCCTTTGCCACACCCACAACAACTCAATAACATTCCAAGATTTTTTTTTCTGATAACCAGACAATTCATTAAACTAAGAAGAACTACAAAAGGAACCCCAATCTTGCCTACAAGCTTTCAAAATAGGGGAAGGCAAATCATAGTCATAGCACAAGAAACCTGCCTTAAGAGTAACAGCATATTTAGTAACTGAGTGAGCAATTGAGTTCAGAGATCTCTTAACCCAGCAAAACTTACAATTATCAAAAAATACACTCAACATAACAGTATCCCAAATGATGGAGGAAATGGACCAATCAAATGGTTCTTTCGCCTTGGACAGGGCATCTAAACATATTTTTGAATCTCCCTCCACAACAATGTTGCTCCAATTTTCATTAGCCAAGTTTAGAGCCCACAGAATTGCAACTGCTTTAGCTTGAGTAGGAGAGCATGAATCATGAATTTTAGTCCATACCTTTAACACCTCACCACACTCATTTCTTGCTACCATTGCTAAGGAGGTGAAAGTCTGTGAGACTGCAGCATCCACATTTAGTTTTATATAGTTTCTTGGGGGGGGCTTCCATGAAGTTAGTTCTTCACTTCTATCTTTGTCATGCTCATGATCCAAAGCCACAAGATATTCCTTTACCCTGTTTTCTGCATTGCATATGGTAGAAATAGGGACATCTGATCCAAACTGTGTGTTTTGTGGCAGTGAACCTGAAACAGCAACTCATTTATTCTTTCATTGCCAAGTTGCAAGGGCCATATGGTTTGTATGTAGTTGGGGCGTAAGAACTGACAAAATAAATATTACATCAAACGAAGACATCCTCAAAGTAGTCTTGAACTTGGATGAGCTGAGTACTCTCCAAATGGCAGTCACCATGGAGGCTATTTGACACCTCAGGAATCAGGTTCGGCATAATGGCAGTGAGGTAAGTTGAATGTATCCCACAAGAGCATTCACATTAAATTCTTGATTATTAAAAGAGTGGCTCACTTTTTCTGGTAAAAAAAAATAAAAAAGAGTAGCTCACTTTTCATATTAAGCAAGCAGAAGCAGAGGCAGGGCAGAGGTCAACAACACAAACACCAAAAGAAAGACAAAGCAAAGCAGTAAAAGAACAATGGCTGCTGCTTCGTCTGCTTATCTGATCCACTCCAAATCTGAACTCTTTGTTACTGACCCTTCTCCTCGTACTTTGAGACAAAAATCACCTGGGTGGGCCCCACCACAACAAACTCTTCGAGGTTGTTTAGGAACACCAAGAATTCTGGAAGCATCAGCATCAGCATCAGCAGCAACAGCAACGAGCTCTCTTCTTCTTCAGGTTGTTCTATCGTCTGCAAGGCTGTGTCTGTGAAAGCCCCCACTGAGATTGAGGGTCTCAACATTGCTGAGGATGTTTCTCAGGTCAGATTATAAACCCAATCTGTTGTCTTTTGTTGTTTTTTTTTAAGGATAAATTTGAGAATTAGGAATTGGGTCATTTTTTGGTTTCTTGGTAATTTTGATTGGATTTGGCTAATGCTGATAAATATGATAATCATATGAGAGTGAATAATTATGTTGTTCTTGGGATTTTTTTTGGATGAAGTGGTTCATTGGAATTGGAATTGGTTCTTCTTATTATTTGGAATTTTCAATATTGATGAAAATGTCATTTAGGTCTGGCAATAAAGTGTTTTTTTACATGATAATTAATGGAAACCATAAGCTCCAAACAAACAACAATAAGCCTTTAGCTAACTCACAATGAAGAAAAATATGATCCACGGATTCTCCATTAAATCTACACCTGCAACACCAGTATGTAATAATTATATCTTGTTTCCTTAGGTTGTCCATTGTTAAAATTTCACCCTTTTCTGCTGCCTGGGAAAAAGAAAGCTACATGAGGGAAAGCTTTGACTTGCCAAAGAGCTTCCCAAGGAAAGTTCGCATTGCCCCTATTGCTCAAAGCTTTATAATAACTGTATACTTTAAAGCCTTGACTTTTGAAAGGCATCCAGATAATTCCATCCTCTTCTAACCTTTGTAGCATATAAATCATCCAAGAAGGATTCTATGGATTCTAATCTTATACCACCCGAATAGAGGGTAATGTACTAATGTTTCTTTCATTCCTTTAAGCTCTTAAATCTAGATAAAGGAATAATTTGATGAGAAATTTTGGTGTTTATGCATCATTTAGTTCAATTTTTTTTTTAAATGATGTACATGTAATTTTATTGCTATTTAGAACAGATACTTCTTTCATACCGTTATCACTAGTCTACGCTGCATATAGATTATTCTCTTCAAATATACTGATAATTTGCATAAGAACTGAAAAGTCAGGAATGACAATTTGACAATTCCACTAATAAACCTTAACATGAGAAAAAAAATAAAACAAACTGGGTTCTTGTTAGAACAAAATATTTCAATCCAGGTACGTCACGTGCCGTTATGTGTATGGGTCTTCTTTTTTTTTTTTTTTTTGCTGAATGTGTGTATGGGTCTTTATGTGTTTATATGTATAAAGTTCGTATATTATATACTTTTGGTTTTTGTGGCCATTTGTCGCACTGTAATAGGCCACTCAGATTTCGCTAAGACTTCTTGGCCTATCTCATTTATTCTCACTGTTACATGTATGACATAATACTATCTCTATCTTCTCTTCTTTCATTATATCAATCTCTTTCTCTCACTCTTCATAGCCGGCTACCGACTTTAATTTTCAACCTTATCTGGGTGGTGATAATAATTGCACTTGATCGATGTAGTAGCTAGGATTCTAATGTCAACGAAAAATCTAATCCTCTTTGAAAGTTCCTCAATTAATTTCCACATGGTGATTATTATTTTCATTATGGATGAATAATAATGGTGCAATAGACACAACTAATTTGACAATTTTTTTTGCATCTTATTAAGACAACACGATGTAATTTTTGTCATTTTGTCAGATCAAATTTTACCATATACTAATTATAATTTATTACGAAAAATGTTGTGAAATTTGACACGTCTCTGTATATGTGGACCTATATATTGAGAATCTAGTCTTGCACGGTTCTCTAATAACCACAACCATGGCTTCTCTCTCACAACCATCACTTACTACCACCACCAAGACCCACATTCCACCTTCCTATCTATCTCCATTCTTTCCCAAAAAAACCCAACTTTCTAAACTTCCAAAACGCAACCATCACCTTGCTTCTAGAGTAGTCTCATGCAAAGCCCAAAATGATGACCAAAATGGACAAGAACAACAATCTCTAGAAAAGTTTGATAGGAGAGATGTACTCATTGGCCTAGGAGGCCTCTATGGTGCTACAAATCTTTACAATGATGACCCTTTTGCCATGGCAGCTCCTGTGTCTGCCCCAGATCTAACAAAGTGTAGCAAAGCTGATTTACCAGCTGGAGCAAAACCAGTCAATTGTTGCCCACCATCAGCCACAAAAATCATTGATTTTAAGCTTCCTCCACAAAACTCACCCTTGCGTGTTAGACCTGCAGCTCATTTAGCTGACAAAGAATACATAGCCAAATATTCACAAGCCATTAAGCTCATGAAAGCTTTACCAGCTGATGACCCAAGAAATTTCACACAACAAGCTAATGTTCATTGTGCTTATTGTGATGGTGCATATGACCAAGTTGGTTTCCCTGACCTTGAAGTCCAAGTTCACAACTCTTGGCTCTTCTATCCCTTCCATCGTTACTATTTATACTTCTTTGAAAAAATCTTGGGAAAGTTGATTGATGACCCAACTTTTGCTTTGCCATTTTGGAATTGGGATTCACCTTCTGGCATGAAAATGCCAGCCATGTTAGCTGACGCCAAATCACCATTTTATGATACTTACCGCAATGCAAGACATCAGCCACCGACTGTGCTTGACCTTGATTATAGTGGCACTGATGAATCAACAAGAAGTCAAGGCCAATTGTCTAGCAACCTCCCCGTCATGTATCGCCAAATGGTGTCAAATGGTAAGAATCCAAAGCTATTCTTTGGCAATGCTTACCGTGCTGGAAGTGATCCGGACCTGGGTGCTGGATCGATTGAGAACATTCCACACGGTCCTGTACACTTATGGTGCGGTGACACCACTCAGCCTAATCTTGAAGACATGGGCAACTTCTACTCAGCAGGTAAGAGATAAATTAATTAATGATAAATTACTTATTCTTTCATAATTTTAATCCGTTAGAATACAGCGAGTTCGATCATTTTGATCATTATTCTTAATATCTAGGCTTCCATTAATCATAGTATGTTATGCGTCTAATTTTTTTTATTTAAAAAAGGTACATATACTGGAATTAGATCAATTTTTTCTATATAAATTTTACAAAATGATGTATTATCAATAAAAAATAATAATAAAAAATTGACTTATTATATTATTTAAATTACAACAATCACATTTATATATTGTCGGCTGTCATAGTAAAAATTAGAATAGCTTTAACATTTTCCTTAGATATTATTAAGGGGAATTTAATCATTTGAATGTTATTCTTAGTAGGTAGAGATCCAATATTTTTTTCTCACCACTCCAATGTGGATAGAATGTGGACTATATGGAAAACATTAGGAGGGAAAAAACGATCTGATCCAAAAGACAAAGATTGGTTAAACACTACCTTTTTGTTCTACGATGAAAATGCACAGCCAGTTCGTGTTAAGGTTAAGGATTGCCTTGAGTCTACAAACCTGAACTATGTTTATCAAGATGTGGAAATTCCATGGCTAAAGTCTAAACCAACACCACGTAAATCAAAAACCAAGAAAGTAGCCAAGTTGTTTCAACTAGGAGGAGGTGTAGGTGTAGCACAAGCTGCTGAAACATCATCCTCGAGTGTTAAGTTCCCAGTTGTTTTGGACAAGGTGATAAGCACTGTGGTGTCTAGGCCTAAGAAAAAGAGAAGCAAGGATGAGAAGGAAGACGAGGAGGAAGTGTTAGTGGTTGAAGGGATTCAGATTGAGAGAGAATCGGCAGTGAAGTTTGATGTGTGTGTTAATGACGAGGATGATTCGCCTAGCAGACCAGACAAGACCGAGTTTGCTGGGAGCTTTGTGAATGTGCCTCATAGGCATAACCATACGAAGAAAATGAACACTAGCTTGAATCTTGGGATCACTGAGTTGCTGGAGGATTTGGACGCTGAAGATGATGATAGTGTGGTGGTGACCTTGGTGCCAAGGCTTGGCAAAGGGCTAGCCACAATTGGTGGAATCAAGATTGAGTTTGTTTCTTGAAATTGAATTTTCAACGATTTTTGTGTTCTGCTTCTTTCTTTCTTTGGTTTTTTTGCTAATTTTATCGAGCAATAGGGCATAACAACTTTCTGTTTTGCAGTTTACCAAAAAAAATATAAATAATAATAATTAATAACTTTTTGTTTTGCACTTTGTATATTTTACTACTTTTTTTTTAATGTATAAAATTAGAGGAATAATGATCTTCCAGTTTAGCAGATCGGGTCTTCAACCGGAGTGGCTTCCTTCCTTTTGCTCTATTTGTGGTGTTTTGGGTTTTGGTGGGTCTTTTGGGTCTGATTTTCTAGATCTTGCCGATTGGAGGATGGGGGTTTGGGTGAAACATTATGCTGCTTGCCGAGGAGGGTTGGAGGAAGAACGAAGAGAGGAAGATCCCGGTCAAAGTCCGGCGGCTGTGGGTCCGAGCCTGGGTATGGAGAAAGCCAGAAGTCCATTTATGCTGGCAGTCTACTCCTTAAGCCCAGCACCTTCCTTTGTTGAGCACGCATGTGTTTCCCTTTGGTCCCCTGAAGACATAAATCGGTTTTGGGCTTCAAATTGCTGTCGTCGGCCTCTGGACATCCCTGTCCGAATACCACAAGTATTTTTTCTCCTCCGATTGAGCCCACCACTTGAGCCGAAGCAAAGAGATCTCAAATGGTTAAGAAGCAAAACATTAGATTCTGCTGTGCTCTTGGGTTCTTTGAGGAGTGGGGGTTGATATTGTCTGTGATTTCTCCAGTGTTTGGTTGTATCACTGTTGTATCTTTCTTTTATGATGAATGAATATTTCATGTTTCTCAAAAAAAAAAAAAAAATTAGAGTCCCGCTGGTCATGTAATGAAGAAGAAAATCACACTTTCCTCAAATAGTTGCATAGAGCTTTTTGTGGTTATAAAACAATAGACACAGAGAGGTGAAATTAATCAATAGTACGAGGTGAAAAAATAAAGTGTAAAAGTAAATTAGGAAAAAGTTGAGGGTTAAAATTTTTTTTTTTTTAAAGTTAAGATTAATAATAACTTTTACAACTTTAAATCTCAACCATGTTCTATTGCATGGTGCAATATCTTAACTGTTACTCCGGATCTCAACCCGGATAAGGTGTGCTGAGAAAAGTAGAGGTTCACTCAATAGTTTCACTTGGATTTTTTTGCCAAAAATGCGAGGGAGAAATTATGGGACCTACGGCACCTACTAGTTTACCGTCAATGTGCACCAACACCAACAATCATAAAGTGAAAAGATGGAGCAGGATGAAGATAAATTTTATATTTTGGTACACCTAGGTGTAGTAGTATACTTTTCTCCAATAAAAAAAACAAAAACAAAAAAGTAGTATACTTTTCTTTTGAAAATGACTTGTATGAAATTATATAGGTCCACTTTTATGTGAAAAAAAATGGTGTAATATGTCATAAGTATTGAATAATTGCAAAGACGAGATACCTAAGTCAATAATAAAGTTAAAAGAGAAAACGTTGGTAGGAATTAATTAACTCTTTCCTGTATAATTTTTTTTTAAGTCGATGACGGCAAAACTTATTCAAATTTATTAATTGCTTTGATTTTTTTTGTTATAAATAATTTAATAATTCGTTTGTTCTTTCTTATATACTATATAATTAACCCCTTTACTAAAGGATAAAATTTAGGTATAAATTCTTAAGTGTTCTGCATGTTTTAAAATTTTCAATTAAATTTAAACAATATGACTTAGAGAGGCCAGTAGTTGGTGAGACTTATCCTTGACAACAAATGCCCCAAAGTCATGGCTAGGGCATGCTAATGGTGTAACCTAGTAAACAAGTCAGTTTGATTGGGTTTGGGTTTGACCCGACCAAGTTCAGATTAAAAATAGGTCATCATAAATTGGTCGCAAAAACAATGATTCTTAGCGCCCGTTTGGTAATGTTGTTCTAATAACGTTTTTTAAGTATTGTAGAAATACATGTGGATGAAAAAATATTGTGAAAATACGTAATGTCTTGTTTAAACAACACAACCAAATAGACCCTTAATTACCTAGTCTTTTGAGGGTCGAGTCAACCTAATATCACCCATATTTTTTTCACAAGCCAAAAAAAAAATTATTAAAAAATAAATAAGAAACTTGATAATTTTTTTTCTTCCTTTCAATACAAATAATATAAAAGGATAAATAAGTAGTACATAGATCTAAAGTTTACATAGTTCAAGGTTCACTAAATTGAAAGCTTCAAGCATCGACTTCATGAGTCAAGAATTTATGAGTGTAAGGAACAAAATAAAAAATAAAAAGGAAATAAAGAAAATAAAAAGAAGCAAAGACACAATATCTTGTATGGACTGTACTATGTACGGTAGCTCAACACAACGGCTTGACTTTATCCTTTCTCTTTTTTGATAATCTAATAGTTAAAATAGATGAGACGAAATTTAAATCTTAGATGTTAAGAACACATTAAGAAATGTTAACCAATTAAGTTAGGAGCTCTACTTGGCAACTTTATCTGCTCTTGATTTTGAGTAATTGGGAATGGAAGATTCAATGAACCTCTATTTCTTGAGTTTAATCCTAGTTTTGATCCTTTCGAGGGCCTATTCCCATCAATCTGCTATTCTTATTAGGCCCAAACTTTTGTACATTCGCCAATCCTTTTTAATCCCCAATATTGGCGTTTAATCTTTTTTTTTTTTTTTTTGGATAAGAATTGGCGTTTAATCTTAGTCCAGTGTCATGCAACCAATGGCCCTTTATCATTTACATAAATGCTACCCATACATTTTGTTTTCTGAATTAAGTCATTTGGACTTTGGAGCACTTAATGGATTAGAGTACGAAACACTGGGCCTAGGGTTGAGTATAGGACGTCTGGAAATTGAAGTTTCAACACCGTGCGAGGACAAGAATATGATTTTTTTTTTTCACATCATTGTGAACTAGTGAATTCTTCTTAAAATCATATCATATGGCGTAAGAAATGGAACATATGCGGGTTCATGTAATAGTTTAAAGCATTCTCATCAGCTCTTTCAAATGTGTCAAATGTCAAATATTTGGCACATTTGGCACATCAAACACCACTATTCAAACCTCATCAGCTGTCTTAAATGTTTCAAAAATTTAAAACATGCTACAGTACTATCTCAAATATGAGACGGTATGGACAGCAATGCCAATTTTTTTTATTATTTGTTTATTCACTGGGTTCTCTCTCATATATTCACTTCGGCTTTCTCTCTCTCTCTTTTATCTCATCTTTGCTCTCTGCGTCTGAGTTCTTCTCTCTTGCCAATCTCGCTGCCAATCTCGCCGCTGATCTCGCCGAAGCCGCCGATCTCGCCGGAGCCATAGTCATCCTCCACAGCTCCCTCTTCACTCTTATTCTCTTCTTCTCTCATCCTCAAGCCGCCTGAAGCTGATCTCGCCTAAAGGCACCTCAAGCCGCTGAAACCGATCTCGCCTGAAGCTGCCTGAAGCCGATCGCCGCTGATGTCTCCCTCCTGAAGCCGATCTTGTCGCCTGAGCTGTGGGTTGGTTTAATTTGGGATGGGTTTTGAGGTTTGTGAATGTGGTGGGTTATGGGTTAGTTGTGGCAGTGGTACTGTGGATGTGGCGGCAATTTGGTGGTTGTGGTGGTGATTATTGGGTAGTTGTGGTGGTTATTTTTTGGGTTGTTGTGGATTTTTTTTTTCTTTTTCTGGTTGTGTTTTTTTTTTTTTTTTTTTTTTTTTTTTTTTTTTTTAAGGTGCCGTTGGTGGATGTGGGTTTGTGCCGGTGGTGGCTATTGGTGTTGTTGCGGCAGTGGTAGTGGTGGAGGAGTTGTTGTTGTTGTTGTTGTTGGAGGAGTTTAATATTTTATTTTAATGTAGTGTAAATATTATTTTAATGTATAGAAGGGAAGAATAAAACATCTGATAAATGGGTTATTGTAAAATGATGTGCTAAAATGATAAAGTAGGTTTTTGGTGTGTCAAAATGGCATTTTTTATGAGAGAGCTGATGAGAATGCTCCAACAAGTCTATAGGAACAATTAAATTCACAACAAATTTAACAACTACCCAATGTAGCAAGTAGTTAATGGTAGATAATAAAATAGTGTCGGTGGTAAGTACATATGAGAATCAATAATAACTTGCCAACTCAGTAGATATGAAATTTGCTTTAAAAAATGTTGTATCTTACGCATGGCTCGTAATCCAGAATTCTAGTGGTAATAGTATACTCTATGACGTCTCATGTCGTTGATTGAAATCTCATCTCCCCTTCCCCATTATATGCAGCCTATCTACTACCTTAAATTAATGGATATAGGTTATAACCTACTCAAAGAAGTGTAACAATACTTTGTTATAAATTTTGGGGTTAATTTCATTAAAATGAGTTTCTCATTAGATTATAGTCTTGCCGACGCTTAAAACCTCAAAATGTCATTCAGATTTGATAATACACATCACTCAAATTTCAACATGTTATTTTGCTTTGTTAAGTGTGTTAACTTTGACTGGAGAGTACGATCAAATCTAAATGATTTTAGTTTCAACATGTTTGCTAATTAACTAGACTTTTATTTACACGATTGTGTTTTTGTGTGTGTGAGCAGGTGATTAATCAGTTTTTTTGGACCTGGTGCATATACGAAAATGATGTGCTTCTTGTTGTTCATGCTTAACTAGTGGGTACATTAGGTGCTTCTTGTTCTTACTTTTTTTTTTTCTTTTTCTGAAGAAGAGCAGAAAAGAAGTTAACCAGTACAAGCACAACCAATTTTCGTAGAGGACTTGGTTGCCAAAAGAGCTAAACCAAGCTAATTATACAAACTTTTCTCTTGCTAGTAAATTTAGACACTTGATACAGTTGCTTGCTCAAGTACCAAATATCCTCCACTTATGCACAAATAAGTTCTGGTAACACTTGGCAATTCTTGGAGATAAAGAGCTTAGCTAGCCCCTGGTAGCTTTTGATTTTGTAGAGGATTCTTTTCCAAGACAGGTTGTTTAATTAAGGAGCCAAATCGAGTACAGTATTATAAAATATTTCTCTAAAGCTTTTATTAAAGAGAGTTTAAACCTATGACGTTCGCTCCTAATAATAATTTTTTATCATCAAACCAAGACACCAATTAGTTTTTTGTGTATGTGGGGATTGAATCTCAGATCTTTTATTTAACTATCAGAGACTTTACCAAAACATTTCTCTGAAGTGTGTGAGTGCGTATATTCACCTATGTCCATGTGTAACGGTATGAAAAGTGTTGACCGAAGTAGACCGATCAGATCAAAATGGACTGAAATAGACCAAACTGGATCGCAATGGAGCGAATTGACTAAGTAGATCTAAATGGACCGAAATAAATCGAAGTGAACAGAAATGGAGCAAATGAATTGAAATGGATCGCAATGGAGCGTATGGACCAAGTGGACTGTAGTGGTCCGAATAGACCAAATTCGAGCGAATGGACCAAAAATAAACCGAAATGCTATGTGGCTCAACTAAAGCTTAGTAAAAATAAATGCTAACTTTTAGTTTTTAGATATTATATATATATATATATATATATATAGATTATGCTAGGTATATTCTTAGAGAATTGTTATATCAACAATATTTTTACAACAAATCATAAGTAGTAAGTTATTACTGATTTTAATTTAAATCTATCACTAAAATTATTTTTTTGTCCACCAATAACAATTTGCTACTTATAATTTGTTGTGAAAGTATTGTAAAAATGTTGTAGACATACTTTTCTTCATTTTGAAATATGTTCTTGCATATGCATATTTATGAATTATGAGCTAGATGTCTAACAATTTAACTGTAAATCATTTTTTCTTAACAAGGAAGTTTTTGTTAGTATTAATGAGATTTAATTTCTTTCACCTTTCATAAGACTTAAAAAAAAAAAAAAAAAAAAAAAAAAAAAAAACCACCACACACCCTTAGTGCGATAGTCACTTTACAAGTATAAGTGCTTGTGGGGTGTGGGGGGCAAGGGCTAGGGTTCAAGTCTCTAAGAGGGAGCTTCACACACATATCCACTTAAATTATGTTAGAAAAAAATTTCTATCTTGTAAAAAAAAAACTGACATTGACTTTAGAGATCAAAATAATAAAACCTTAACGAGTTTGTAAGTGTAACCCCATTAGAAGTGGTCTCCCAGTGCTTATCCAGTGGAACCACATGTTTGTCACGTGGTGATTTACATTATGTTGAAAGCAATAAGAATAAGAATAGGGAAATAATTTTTTATTTAATTATTCAGGGGACCTACAGTGATTTTTTTTTTATATATAAAATTACTGTGATATATTGTGATGGATACATAATGAAAATAGTGTCACTAATAATTTTAAGTGAAAATGATATTATTTAAACCTAATATATAATATCAACAATCATGAAAAATATTGTGTTTTTAACATTAATCATTTACAAAAAGTGTCATAATAAACTTAATTCTTTTAACAAGTACAAAAGTACATTTCATGCTCATTTACATGCTCAAAAGTATATGTGTCAATTCTTTTTTTTTTTTTTTTTTTTTGCGACTTTATATTCTGTCAATTAAAAAATTTTACTCTTTTTTTTTTTAAAAAAAAAGAAGATAAACTTTGGTCATATATAAATAAATGCCAAAAACAATTATGATAAATGTCAAAAAAACTATCATTTCGGTCAAAAAAAATGTCAAAAAAAAAAAACTCTATATTATATTATAGATAAGAAAAGTAAAAAGAAAATGCGGCACATTGTGATGGAGGGAATATTAAAAAAAAAAAATAGTTAGTGATATCGAACTTTTGTACCGAGAAATCTGGTCGTTTTTTTGATAAATTACCGAGGAATCTACTCCTTTTTACTCCTTTGCCACACCCACAACATCTCGATAACATTCCAAGATTGAATGTATCCTCTAAGAGCATTCACATTAATTAAAGTCTTGATTTTTAAAAGAGTGGCTCACTTTTTTCATATAAAGCAGAGGCAGGGCAGAGGTCAACAACACAAACACCAAAAGAAAGACAAAGCAAAGCAGTAAACGAACAATGGCTGCTGCTTCGTCTGCTTATCTGATCAACTCCAAATCTGAACTCTTTGTTACCGACCCTTCTCGTACTTTGAGACAAAAAACCACCTGGGTGGGCCCCACCACAACAAAAACTTTGAGGTTGTTTAGGAACACCAAGAATTCTGGAAGCATCAGCATCAGCAGCAACAGGAACAGCAACAAGCTCTCTTCTTCTTCAGGATGTTCTATTGTCTGCAAGGCTGTGTCTGTGAAATCCCCCACTGAGATTGAGGGTCTCAACATTGCTGAGGATGTTTCTCAGGTTAGATTATAAACCCAATTTGTAGTCTTTTGTTGTTTTTTCAAGGATAAATTTGAGAATGAGGAAATGGGTCGCTTTGGTTTCTTGGATTTGGCTGATTCTGATAAGTATGTTATTCATATGAGAGTGAGATAGTAATGTTGTTCTTGGGATTGTGTTTTGGAATTATGAATTGGGTTCTTTTACTTTGTTGAAAATTCATATTAAAGTTGTATTGTTTTTGGATGAAATGGTTCATTGGAATTGGAATTGGTTGTTCTTATTATTTGAAATTTTCAATGTTGATGAAAATGTCATTAAGGTCTGGCAATAAGGTGATTTTTTACATGATAATTAATGGAAACCATGAAATGAGTAATTCTGAAGAATATGGATGGGAATCGGCTAATGTTACACATTTGTGATTCGGAAGAGGCAATTTGGAGGAAAATTTTATCTTTGAATCTTCTTTGTACTTTTTGTGATTATTGATGGTCAACTCTTACTGTCACTATGGTAGCAAGGTTTTGAGGTCAATTTAACTGTAAAATAGGATGAAATAAACAGCGCTTGAAACCAGTTTGAGTTAATTGATTATGCTGGGCCAACAAGAGGAGTGAGTTGTTATGTAAATTAATTATATTTTTGAGGTGAAGAAAATTGGCATTTTCTAGGATAAAATAGTGAAGTGGGTCAATCATTTTTTCCTTTTTATTTAATCCTTGAAAATATTGTGTGAATGTAGTTCTATATACATATAGTTAAAATAATAATAATAATAATAAAAGGGAAATAAAAGAAAAATGTGAGTCAATAAAATTCTGAGAACTATATGTAATTCTTGATCTGGAAAAACCATTACTTTTGTTTGGGAATTTTTTGATAGATAATTGTAATTCAATTAACGAACAAAAATGGGCGCAACCCTAGTACATGAGAAGTATACATGGGTACACCCAAAAGGAAAGAGAAATTAAAAGAATACAAAATTAACAACTAAACTAAAAGAAGTCGATGAATTCTAACTGATTTGAAGAAGTGAATGAATTAGCAGTCAGCTAGAGTGCATGTAAAAACCACAGGAACAAGAGCTTTAGATGAAACACTGCTAGCTCACGACCCTTCAATTGTGCATGTGTTTTCTCTTTCCAAATGCGCCACATCAAACACAAAGGAACAGCTCTCCACAACACTACCTTGAGTTTTTATTTTTTATTTTTCCCAAAGCTATCTTTCCAACAGGCCAATAGATCAAGCATTGTCCTAGGCATCACTGAGTTGACTTCAAATAAGCTCCAAACAAACAACAATAAGCCTTTAGCTAACTCACAATGAAGAAAAATATGATCCACGGATTCTCCGTTAAGTTTACACCTTCAACACCAGTATGTAATAATTATATCCTGTTTCCTTAGGTTGTCAATTGTTAAAATTTCATCCTTTTCTGCTGTCTGGGAAAAAGAAAGCTACATGAGGGAAAGCTTTGACTTGCCAAAGAGCTTCCCAAGGAAAGTTTGCATTGCCTCTGTTGGTCAAAGCTTTATAATAACTGTTTACTCTAAAGCCTTGACTTTTGAAAGGCATCTAGATAATTCCATCCTCTTCTCCCCTTCTAACCTTTGTAGCATATAAATCATCCAAGAAGGATTCTATGGGCTCTAATCTTATACCACCTGAATAAAAGATGGATTCCACTGAACATTATATTTCAATAAATCCATATAATCTGCCATCATTGCATCTCTATTTCTAGTTATTAGAAATAGCATTGGATATTTTTGATAATTTGATAATTGGGGGAGGGGAGATTTGAACCCAGACATCTTTGTTGGAAACAACAAGAAGTGCAGTTAAGCTACATGCTTTGTGGTTGTTACAATTCTGAAAGTTAATTTGGATAAGAGTGAGGTGGTCCCCGGTAAGCAATGTGGGTAATATGGAAGAGTTGGTTGATATTCATGGTTGTGAAATTTGGAATTACCATTTGCTTATCTAATTATCCTGGGATGCCTTTAGGTGCTTTCTTAAGGTGACATTGCTGTGGAATCCTATTTTGACGAAAATGGACTGTAGGCTGTTAAAAAGTACACTTTCAAGTTTACTAAGTTATTACCTTTCATTATTTACTATTCCTACTAGTGTGGCAAATAGGTTGGAGAAATTACAAAGAAATTTTTTGTGTGGCACCTCAGATGTGGAGTTTAAGTTCCCTTTGGTGGCATGGGGACTGTGTGTTCTCCTATTACTTCAAACGCTTGAGGATTTGAAGGTTGGGAAACTTTAATCAGGCCTGATTGTAAAAGTGGTTAAGTGATTTGGGACTGAGGGTTATACTTTTATGGAGACAGGTGATTGCTACGAAATTTGGGGAGCAATGGGGTGGTTAGACTTTGGGTTCCGTTAGGGTACCTCATGGGTGTAGCCTATGGCAGGGTATTAGGATGAGTTGGGGCACTTTGCAGCAATATGTGTATTTTGAGGTCGGGGACGACACTCGATTGAGGTTTTCGAATGATGTTTGGAGTCAGTCTCTTAAAGAATTGTATCCTGACTAACTGCCTTGCTCAATTGATTATAATGCACCAGTCCATTCAGTCATGGATAGCCCAGTAGGCGGGGAAGGCTGGATCTGGAACATGGAATTTCACAGAGATGTTCATGATTGGGAGTTGGAGTCAGTAGGTTTTTTCTAGATCTTCTTTACTCCAATATTCTTTGGAGAGATGGGCGTGACAAGATAATGTTGAAATGGAAAGAGGGTGGTGTCTTTACTGTTCGCTCTCATTATGATGTTATCCACAATACACCAACTAACTCTTTCTCCTGAAAGAGTGTTTGGCATTTTAAGGCTCCTAAGATGGTCTTGTTTTTTGTTTGGACAGTGGCGTAGGGAAAGATCCTTAATTGTGATAATCTCATCAAGCGAGGATTTACCTTGGTTGGATGGTGTTGCATGTGCCGGTGTAGTGGAGAGACAGTAGATCATTTGTTCATTCATTGTGATGTAGCCTATGGTTTGTGGTGTCTGTTTTTTAGAACATTTGGGATCCATTGGGTACCAACAAGGATGGTGGCAAATCTTTTGTTTGGGTGGAAGAATTAGTTTGGGAGACACTCTTCGGAGATTTGAAATGTGGTACCATTATGTTTGATGTGGATCTTGTGAAAGGAGAAAAATAATCAGACTATTAAAGATTTTGACAAATCAAATATTCAGTTGGAAGCATTGTTGATTAGAACTCTTTTTTATTGGTCTCGTGTTTGGGGTCTTACATTGCAACACTCTTAAAGATTTCACAGAATCACTTCTATTTTGTGCATAACCTCCTGTAATTTTTTTTAGTTACAGAGTGCTCATCATCCTGAGCATGAAGTAATCATTTTATTTGTAAATTTATTACTAATAAAAAAAAGAAAAAAAAAATAGATTGCTAGAAAATATGGACAACAGTTGTGCTTTGGGATTTATGGCTAATTTGATATGTTATTTGGTGGATACTACTAGAGAAAATATGTGGGATTTTAAGGTTTTGATAGGTAAGGAGACAAGCATGATTTGGGGTTGTAAAGAAGAACAAAAGGAGAGTAATTTGTTGCTGTCCATGGACTGTATGAAACATGACGTGAACAGTAACTGTGCACCAAAGAGAAAGAGAGATAAGAATACTCTAGGCACTTTAGCCTCATTGTCTGAATAAAAGACTCCTAATACCTTTAAGAAGCTCTAGAATAATCTAGATCAAGCATTATTTAAAAACTAACCCTAAGAAAAAAATTATGCACAGGACTTTTATGAAATTCAATTTTTCCCTCACATAAACTACCTGTAACTTATAAACTAATGACTCAATTTAAAACTTTTTTAACCCTGAGACTCTCATTATATAACCTTCAAAAGTATATAGATTTGCTTCAATTGGATACAGCATGATGGCCTCACACATGGAAAGCTCTTAAGCTGTCAAAACTGAAAATTTCTCTAAAGACAACAACTTTGACTCTTGTTCCATGGCTACATCAATAAACCTATGTCTTCTTTAATTGCATACATAAAAGAATACTAATCCATAAAAACATCAAACTGCTCTTACTTATTTTTTCTATTGGCTACTTTGTGACACAGCTTATTGGGAAAACCCCAATGGTTTACCTGAATAATATTGTAAAGGGGTCTGTAGCAAATATTGCTGCCAAGCTTGAGATCATGGAGCCGTGTTGTAGTGTCAAGGACAGGTAAGTAAAAAATGGTACTTTAGGTATTAAACTTTTATGAGCATCTTGTAGTTAGTATTCAATGTTTTCAAGAATTAAGGTAGAAGTGATAATTGGCCTGACCCACTTTGAGAATTATGTGGTCTTATGAATGTTCTTACAAGGTTCCTCTATATTTTTCTATGTGGATAGTTGATTTTAAAAAAAAAAAAAAAAATCCAGGATGTCCCATATGTCAGATTGTCAATATTATCTGTTTTTTTTTTTTTTTTTTTTTGAAAGGTCATTTCTTAAGCCAGTAATCTAGCTCTCTGTTCTAAGTTTCTAACAAGTTCACAATTTAGGCAGCAAATATGTTCATTTATAGTGATTAAAGACTAGATAGAATTCTTAGGCTAACTCCACTATTGAGTTCTTACAATCGTATCCATCCAATGCAAAATGAGTGGATTTGATTTTGCCATGTCTTTAGCATTTAAACAAGCTTGACTATTACAATTTTGGTATCTATTTTATATCATTGATGATGTGACAAATCCGATTCATTTATTTCACAATTTATGGATAGAATTTTAAAAACTCCATAATGGAATTAACTTAGGAACCCTATAGAGGATCTTAATCCTTAAGGACCCATGTCTTGTTCCTATACTATGAGGATCACATAATCTCATCCATATGAAGAGCTAATATCCTAATTTCTGGCCTTAAAACTCTTTGGAATTAGACTTGGAAATTGATTTTTAATATTCTCACTAATGATTCTGATATTTGGCTGCAGAATAGGTTACAGTATGGTAACTGATGCAGAACAAAAAGGACTTATAACGCCTGGAAAGGTAAGGGGCAGTAGGTACTACTCTTATGCATATTGTTGGAATTGTAATGTGAACTTACTTTAATGGAAGAATTGTCTTATGGTTTTTCTCGATATGAGCACTTTGGGGCTGGAAATTTGGCTTCTTATAAAACAAGGTAGCCTTCCTTTGATTGGCTGCCTCAACAAAAATCAACTTGACAGGGAATGATGACTGATGCTGTATGCAAAATTTTCTAAGCATAAATACCGAAATACTTTTGATGCTATATTAGCATTGTTTCTATAAGCCTAAAGCTAGAGCTATGATTTACCATCAGTCCGTGATTTTTAGTTTGAGGATCAATTTAGGGTTGAGTCTTTCTGTAGCTGGAATTGGGCCTTGATGCATGACTTTTGTCATAGATGACAAGGGCCTGCTTCATACATACTTCAAGCCAGTAATTGGATATATCATTCAGGTTTGCATTAAATAGTTTTTGCTTTATAGTGCCAAGTTTGATATTATATTGGAAATGCCAATAGCAAACACTACTTGCAATTGTGGTGACAGAATTTTTAGGGGTTTGACTATTGTGAAAACTGAAAGCCGCCTATAGACTATAGTGGATTGACTTAGTGAACCATTGAGTTGCTTATTTGTCACCTGTTAGAAACCCATTGGTAGAACTCACCTTTGAAAACCGACTTACAAGGGGAGGGTGCCCAAGAGCTTATAAACACATGGTTAATCTTACACTTAATTCATGTGGGACACTAGGATCATAACATCACTTTTGTGCTGGAACGAAGTAAATCAAGTCCAAATGTGTTAGTTGTCTTTTATATTTAAATTTGAACAAACACTATTGTTTGGTAATTTTGTTAGAATTTGCATGAGATGACTCCCCACAAATAACTATTCACATTATTTTTTCAGCTTCCATTCTGATGGAGAGATTTTTGAATTTGAACTTCATGTAGTTGTTCTTGCATAGCTTCCAAAGTCATTCTGAGATAGCTGTTCTCTTTTGTGTATTTTTTAGAGTATTCTGGTGGAACCTACAAGTGGAAACACAGGCATCGGTCTTGCGTTTATTGCTGCTTCAAAAGGATATAGACTCATCTTGACAATGCCAGCATCAATGAGTTTGGAAAGAAGGGTTCTTTTAAAAGCATTCGGGGCTGAGCTTGTATTGACTGATTCAGCAAAGGGCATGAAGGGAGCAGTTCAAAAGGCTGAAGAGATTTTGAAAAGCACACCCAATGCCTACATGCTTCAACAATTTGACAATGCTGCTAATCCTAAGGTTTGTGGTCACTGTATCCTCATGACTTGCTGCACTTCATAGTTATCTTAGGAATTAGTGTATACTTCTACTCTGTCATTGCTTTTTAATGCTACCTTGTGTCATGGACTTGGTGAAAACCAACTGAAGGGAAAACTCATGTCTGAGAGGGAGGATACCTGATGTACCCACACTTTGCTAGGATTATTGTTGCTTTATATTTTCTTTTCCAATTAAATAACATGTGGTGCAAAGTGTGGTTGACTGGTCATTAACTGAAACATTTCACAAAATCAGGGCAATCCCATCGATTCAGAATAATATGCTGATTTGTTTATTTATATTACAGAATAACTGTGAGGAGCCATCTAAGTGTTCTTCATGTGTTGGACTGATGGGATTGACTTGCCAAAATGTTGTGAACCTTATTTTTGGATCTCTAAACAGGATTGTATAAAAAACCTGAAATGAGCATACCAGTCTAGGGTCCTTTCTAGATGACAACCAAGTCAAATATCATGTTCTTTTTGTCTTGGACAATATGTATTTCAAAATGTATTGGTTGTGATGATTATTTTATTATTAATAAAATATAGAGTAGTGTTGTTGTTGATGATGATGTCAATGATGTTTTGATCAACTTCTAGCTAGCCACATATATGAAACTGATGTTATTTTAGAGATTGAGTACTCAAATTCAAGACTTTTCTAAAATAGTTTTCTTAGTTGTTCCTAGAAGATATCTCTAGTCATGTAGGTCGGATAACACTATTAGGTTAATGTTGTGGCCTAGAGATCTTCTATGTAGTTATAGCTTGTTGGCTTTGATACAATGAGATATAAAAATTTGGAAATTAATTTCTTAATGTGCAGATACACTATGAAACAACTGGTCCAGAAATTTGGGAAGATACAAGAGGCAAGGTGGATATATTTATAGCAGGCATTGGAACTGGTGGAACAATTTCTGGTGTTGGTCGGTTCCTTAAACAGCAAAATCCTAAAATAAAGGTAAATTTTGCCAAACCATATAGGATATTTGTCTTTGATTTTGTGTATGTGATTGCCCTGAATGGTGGGAAAAATGTTTTCAAAGAAAGGGCTATCTTCTTTTGCCTTATTAATCCGTTTATTTATTTATTTTTGAGCATTCTCATTTGACTCCATGATGTATCAGGTAATCGGTATAGAACCTACAGAAAGCAACATACTTTCTGGTGGAAAACCTGGTGAGAGAACAAATAAGCTTTTGTCCCATTATCAGTTAAATCTAATTTCCTATTATTTAGTTATTAAATTTTTTCTAATCTTGCTGCTATCAATTATATGCAGGTCCTCATAAGATTCAAGGAATTGGAGCTGGTTTTGTACCCAGGAATTTGGATCAAGAAGTTGTTGATGAAATTATAGAGGTAAGTGTTAATTCTATGATTTGCCATATTCTCTTCAATTGGATTATTTCTTTTTTTTTTCTCTACCTAAGGGAGGTTGTGGAATCTCCTTATGTTTTGGATAACTGACCACCTCAATACCAAGTCATGGGACTTTTGTTGATTTGGGAAATACAAGCTTTGATCATCTTAACATGGAATTTTGCTATTCCTGCATCTATGTATCATTATGCAATGGATTCTTGTTAATGTGATTGGTTACTCAGAATATACTAACTCTTTTAGTTATGGATCAAAGTTATCACTTGGTCATTTCTTTGTTGCTGCTATGTAATGCAGCTTAAACTAGCTCAGATATGACCTTTTTGCTTGTGCAAATGAAGACTGGAGACTCTTAATGAGGGTCTTTCACTAGCCTTATTTTTGCAGTACATACTCATCCAATGATACAACACAGGGCTTTGCCTACACGTGAACATAGGTTGTCTTGACCTTTCACACAAACATTGGTTTTATTTAAAGCATTAGTATTGTGGTGCTCAAAAGCTATATTGCTATTTTTAGCACTGCCAAATACAAATTTATAGCTACATTGGTGGAGCCAAAGCCAAATAATTTGGCTCCACAGCTACAGTGCACAGCCAAAGGTGGCTGTGCACTGTAGCTCATAAGTAAAAAAAAATTATTTTATTAAATTGCGTGTTCACACTGCTTTGTAGTGAATATATTATTTTATTGTAGTGGATATATTAGTTTATTGTGATGTTTTTATTATTTTATTATGTTGAAAGCTAAATAAAACTACTGATGTTTGGTGTTTTTGTAAAGTTAGAAGGTAAGATAGATAAAGTAGCTTTTTTTGGAGCCATATTACTAAATTTATGCTCCACCAATGTGGATGCTCTTAGTAAATTCTTCTTGTCACAATAATCTTTCAAAACAAAAGAAAAATGCTTAGACCACTGGCTTCAATGCCTTTCTTCCCTGATTTTTTAGTTTAGTTTTCCACTAGTAAAGCATGTATCTGTGATTAGTGAGAACATGCAGTATGTCTAGTCATGCAGGCACTAGTATTTTTCGTGTAAATAAACTCTTTTTGGTGTATTTTACTTGGTTCATATGCTGTGATTTGGCAGATATCCAGTGACGAAGCTGTTGAAACTGCAAAGCAATTAGCACTCCAGGAAGGGTTGCTGGTTAGTGATTTTTATTTCTTTTTCGACCATTTCAAAATTGAAGATGAAGCCAAATTCAAACAGTATGCCCTGTTGTTATGCATGCCGCTCTGTGTTTCACATGAATGCACTAGAATTGCTGGAAATAAGTTTTTGTTAACTAGAGAAAGAGAGATGAAAACAGAACAAAATGATTAAAGGTAGACTTTTTCTTATCAGGTTTAATAATCGATCAGATAAATCCTTTTACTCATGTAAAGATACCCAGAGGGCACTTGGCACCTGCTCCCCATTGTGCCTGTGTAACTTACCATTATATGTATACTAAAAGAGCAGTTACATTATAGTCATGAATGTCTCACTAGTAAGATCTACATCTAGTTCATTATAATATTTAGTTAATTGAAAGGAACCAACAAAACTTGTAAATCAACTGAGGTGGCAATAGATTGTTCTGCCCATTTTTTCAGTATCGGGCAGTTGGATTTTTTGTGCATATATTAGCATATTCCCACTCAAAGTGATCAGAAGTAGTGGCAGGTTGTCAATATGCTTTTTCTTTCTTCCGAGTTGACGATGGCATAACCTCTTTATGTTTTAGTGAATTTCTGTTTTATATATATATATATATATGGGGTACTTTCATTTACATTTAGCCACAAACACCCAAGCCCTGCGCCACCGCCCGCCCCCCCCCCCCCCCCCCCAAAAAAATCCACCCCCACCCAAAGATATCCCTCCATTCAAGAAGTTTTGGGTTTCCACTTGTAGGGTAAGGAATTGTTTACCAAATAAATAATTAAAGAAGAAGGAAGGAAGCCTTCTCTCTCTCTCTCTCTCTCTCTCTCTCTCTCTTATATACACAATTATAAAGCACACATACATGTGTGCTTGTTAAGGTACGTATGCATGTATGTATTTGCTAAATTATTGCTCTTTTCTCAAATGGTATCTTTTCTAACCAGGTGGGTATCTCCTCTGGAGCTGCTGCTGCTGCTGCATTGAAGGTTGGAATGAGACCTGAGAATGCAGGGAAGCACATTGCGGTATGTCCCTTTTTTTTTTTAATTAACAACGAAACTAGTGAGAAAATAAATCCATCTTGAGCTAGCTACAGCACTAAAAAGCAGAAAGTTGCCCACTGTGGAAAATTAGAACATCATACTGAGAATAAAAATCAACTTCAATAGTTATATTAGTGTACATCAGGCCCATGCCTATCCTTGGGCCTGATGCACACTAAAAAATTAAAATGATTAGGTAGAATCAGTAAATTGGCAGATATTGAGTAACAAGGCTTAAAGGAATCAATAAAACATTTTAGGAAGTAAAGGTTGTCCTGGATGATTAATTAATATTGTACCATTGCCTAACAAACAAACAATACCCACCCAACCATACAACTAGGAATTGATCTGGTGGACTATTGGATAGGCTGGACTTTGAATTAGCTGGTGGCTGATTCTATATTGGCTTTGCTTAGGCTTTGGTTTTGGGAGATACTTTTCACACCAGCACATCTTAAACTGCTGCAGTTGTTTTCACATATCAGATAACTAGAATTATGCTTTGAGAATTATATTCTTAGTCTCTTTTGTTTAACCTTTTTAGAGCTTGTATATTAGTATGTATCTAGGATTTTGCAGTAACTTCTATGTTCATCTTCCATTTTTATATTATTTTCTTGAAATATGAAGTGGCTGTCATTGATAGGTTTCATTTTATCCAGTCAGACAAGTCGTCTACTCTAGTGACCCTGGGTTCAAATCCCAGTCATGGAAATTACTATTTCCAATTTTATCTAGTCAGACAAATATACTTTAATTTTATTCAAATTAGATGGTACACCAGAGTAACAAGAAGTAAAATGATGGCACTAGTACTATGGATTTTTGTATTTCAATTCCAGACTTCTTTTCTGGCTGTTAGTGACAGAATATCCTTAAGTGGACCAAAAAGAAAAGATGTTCAAGCTGCAGTGAGAGTTGGCAAAGTGAGGACATGCAAAGTTGGCACAAGGACCTTTCTTAATAAACTATACTCTTCCACTGAAAGCCAACCAGTCAAATTTTGGTATCCTGGTTTTTGCACAATTGGTGGATTACTTTAGTTATAGTTGCCTCCTTTTTCTTTTGGTTCTTTTTGTTCAACAATGTATTTAAATGTTTTGCTTTTGGTAGTTGAGCCAAAAAATAGAGCAGTCACATGTGAATCCATTCAGGTCTGTGGGTTTGACCTTCTTGTGGCATTGGTCAAACCAACAAATTACTTACAGGGCTGCTAATTGGTTGGCTTGTATTTTTATTGACTGGTTGACTGATGTTCTGCAGTCTGGCCATCTAAACACATGATATATTTCTTATTAACTTGGTTTCCAATGAGGTTGAAGCACTTTTAAGAGTCTGGATTACTTAATTAAAGTGTTTTAGTTGGTTCTAGCAACTGTGGTTCTCATTGTCAGCACTTTTTGAACTGTGTCATCAGCAACTGGAACAGTCAAACTTAAATCTGCACTAACTATTTAAGTATTTATAAATGATGGACCATGAATTCTCTTTTTGGCGCATGGCACTTAAAGCTCCATATGTTGTTGAATATGCTGTTAATTATTTAATTGTTTATTCCAAATAATCTCTGTCCTTATTCCCTCACATATCAACTCATTTGAGAATTTAAAATGCTTGTAGGTGGTGTTTCCCAGCTTTGGAGAACGATATCTCTCCACAATTCTTTTCCAGTCCGATCAGGGAAGAATGCGAGAAAATGCAACCTGAGCCATGAAATCCCTTTGTTTGAGTTACTATTTAATGAAAACGAAGTATTGTTGACTCAAATTGTTTCTAATGTATCTGCACATTTGTATTCCAAATCATCCATTATGTACTGTATGTTCGTAGGCTTGTGAATGGTATGCTTCTCTTTGAAAGATGAATCCTAAGAATCGAAATTGTCCCAGGTGGATTACATGTACATTTTGCAGCCTTTAAAGTTTCACCATTTAGAAGTCCCTTCACATAGGAAAATTTTCATAGCTCCTACATGGTTTGAAATTATGCAAGTTTTGGATCCTGCTAGCTCTAGGATCGACCATGAAATTAAAATTCTAATTATCGGAAATTTCCATGATGAGAATTTATCAACGTGGCTAAAGAAAAAAACCACAGGAGAGAACTTAAAGGGTGGGTTGAGTAACCGTCTCTTTCCATCCACAAGCTTATCTTCCATGAGTTTGCAAGCTCTTTTTGCGTATATTTATTATTATTTACAAAGAAGGATGATTATGCAAATAGGTTACAATTAGCTCAAACTAGTAAAATTTTTTGTTGTTGAATTAGAGATCTAGGGTTCACCAAAAACCAATTAGTTTTTTAGTCTGATGATAAAGAACAATTATCATGAAACAGATGTCAGTCCAATAATTATATAGGATCCATATATTGTAAGATAAATAATTGTATATAAGGGATACTTGAAGTGTAAGTTAGGTTATTTTTGACAGGTAATTGTCCCATTTTATTTACTTGGTTTGACTAGTTGTTTTCCATTCCGTTTACTTTTGTTTTATAAACAATTTCTTTGTCACAAAATGTGAATCCATTTTAATATTTCTTTGTAAGGTGTGTCAAAATATATGAAAGTACTATTTTTTTTTTTCCCACTAGAATAGTAGACGGTTAATCTTTTCACATGGATTTTCAAAGCTGATAGGTGAAAGGGTATATTTTATGTCGATCTTTTCATTCAATTCCATATACAATATACTTATTTTTGGTTAAGTTTTTCTAATTTTAATATTTTTTTTTTTAAAACTTTGTCTCAAAAGAATATTCATAGATAGTTGAATATTGCACGTCAATGTGAGAGACTAGAAATAAACCTATTGAAATAGAAGAAAGGGTGTGGAAAAAAATGGAGATTGAACTAATTCTTTTATGAAAAAATAAATGGAATAACATCACTAAACCACAAATCTTTTTACAATTTTTTAGATTTTTATTGATTATTTTTTTTTAAGTCAAGTTATTGTCGGACTTGAACTTACGACGTGTGACTTTCGGTAGAGGACATTTGCCATCGCACCAAGACTTGATTTCTTTTGTGTCATACTTTATTTATATAACCATGACCTATACATGCCAAGATTTTCAGAACTGGACTGGACCGGACCGGGAGGTCGGACTGTGAAAACCATAAATCGGGATGAAAATCGATTTTTTAAGCATAAAGAACCAGACTTTTAGTTAATTCCGTGAACCCCTAAAAACTGGGTTAGGACCGCACGAACTGGTGGCAAGAACTGTGCAGTCCAACCCCTTAGCAATTTTTTTTTATTTATAAAAACAACTTAACATAATTTTATTCTACTTAATTAAATTATTCATCTCTTACAAGGAATTAAAAAAAAAATTATAATTAAAATCCTTCAAAAATATTCAACTTTACTTCAAAAATTAATTATAAATTTTAATATTTTCATGGTTATTATTTTATTTTATTAATTTTCTTATTTAATTATTAAATATATGCTTGAAAGTCATTAAAATTCCCTTACATATATAAATATATTAGTCAATTTTGCTAGTTTTATAAATTTAATATATATATATTTAGGCTTAAATTAATTATGACGTCATCACGGTTCGATCTCGGTTCAACTTTTGATTCGACCTCAAAAACCTTGAACTTCTTCTTTTTACTATTCAATGAACGGTTTTAGTCTGAAAACTTTACATACACCTACCGAATATGGTTTATTTATGTTTTTTTTAATAATAATAATAATGGGCCCGCTGGCCCACTCAAAATGCCTATTATAGTAAAAGAAAAGGGTATATTTTAATTTTATCAACCTACTTTTTTTTCAAATTCATACGTAATATACTAATTTTGGTTTATGTCTTTTTTTTTTTCTTTTTTTTTTTTTTTTTTTTTTTTAATACTCGTTTTCCTATTATGTGTCAATGTTTAGATAATTCCTTGACCCAAACACCTCCCCCCCCCCCCCCCTACCCCCCCCCCCCCCCCCCCCCCCCCCAACACGTTATATATATGTTGTACCATAGATTTTCATCACGTGTTCTATTATGTCAATGTGAGTATCACGTTGCATATTTTTAATCCTAATGAACCCATCTCTAGAAAGGGCTTTGCCCTTCATCAATAAGCATTTTTTTTTCTTGTTCACAAAGCCATAAAGACTCAACCATCTCGTCAAAAGAGGAGTCCACTCCAGAAGAGAAAATGGAAGGAAACTGCATGCTTTTTTGATTCCTGGAAACCACACAAATTCTCATCTCATTCCTATTTATATACTATATAGTTGTTAACTGTAAACAATTAATGTAGTGGCGGCTTTCACATGCATTTCATAATTTTACTTAACAAAAGTCTATAATCACTTACCTAATCTTGGCTTTTGGCACTTATGAAACTGATATATAGGCCTTAAACAAAGTTAGAGGTCCCCAAGCTAAACTCAGCTAGGCATGCAAAGAAGGGATGAGAACTAATAGCAGAAAATGGTCAAATTTGATCATGACGTGAATAAATATTAATTTAAAGCAGTTTGTTAGTTTGTGTCTATTTATTATTCTCAGCTTTTTAAGCATGACACCACTTTACTCTATGGATTCCAAGCATGCAAAGCATAAACAGTATTATTTAACGTTAACTATCCCCATATGAACATTATTACTAATAATTCCAGCACTAGACATACATGGAATCATATCTGATGTTATAGAGTAGCTCAAATAAAAATGAAAGAAAGAGATTAGCTAGGAATGTCTTGGGGTGATTGAATAGATGTGTTTATATATTTAAGATGAGAAGAAAAAGAAGAAGATGATAGAGAAAGGGATTGCCAGAATATGCTAACATACCCTCAGGACTTCAAATTGAAATCCAATTCTCCATAATTGAACCAAAGTGGATTGAATTTTTTGTAAATGGACATACTTTAGAAGATAGTTGTAATTAATTAGCATCCAATGATTCCAAACGTAACTAATCAAACCAAAATACTATACTGTGGTGTATATATATTGGTTATGCTCATAAATTGAACAATACATGTGTATCATATGAAATATATTGTATATATGAAACAATACATAGATATGTGGGTTAAAATTGAGTTTTTGCTAAAATTTTTACTTTGGCTTAAGTTCAATAAGTTGTTTGACTTGTTTGAACACAAAATTCTTCGGTTATTCAGTCAAACCCGATAAAATAACATTTCCATGATTTTTTTTCCTCTTAAAGAAAGCTGGGTATAGTAAATTTATATGAAAGTAAAAAATTCTTTCTATACCACCAATAAAGTATTAAATCATTCTCAAAAAAAAAAAAATAATAATAAATAAATAAATAAATAAAGTATTAAATGATAATATAACCAGTTTTTCAAATTTTATTATTATTATTGTTATAAGTTCAAAGAACATGAATGCCAATAAGAAAGGTACATAAAAATTTATTATAATAGAAGAGCAAATGTTAGAGATAATGACTCATATTTTGAATGAAAAAGTGACATTGGTCTCGACCTCTAATTGGGTTTTATTTAAGTTTGTTATGTATGGGTTGAATAATAGGCGAGGCGTTGGGGGGCGAGGGGTGGGGGTGAATCCCCCTTATGATATGGTATGAGTACATTGGAAAATTTGTTGTATTGGATTAGGGTTTCTCGAGGGTAGTAAAAATTCTTTGTAAACCCTTATTTTTCACATATTGGATTTATTAGTCATGAACTTAGGGACATTAGAATGGGAGTTCCAAATATACAAAGAAAATCTATGATCTTGGGGACAGAAATAGAGAGTAAAAAATAAAGGACTCAATAATTTCCCTTTGTTTAACTAATACGCCAGTGCATTTGGCCGGCAAGGATGATCTTATTTTTATTTTCGAAGTCACACCATTTGGTCCATTTCCACATGCAAGCAATGAACCAAGTACTTAGCTAGCACCAAAGAATAATAGATATAGATCTCAGGAAGGAAATTTCATAGAAGTTCGGGTTGTGCAATTTGGGGAATTATATAAGTTACAAATTTATAGCTTGAGAGCTAGTATAATAATTAATAACCTTCCTCGTACCACAGAATAAATAATATATCTACCACTTGTTCATTGGTGAATGATTTATTCCATTGTTTTCATATTGAATAAATAAATACCTTCTCATAAAAAAAATAAAAAATAAAAAAAAAAAACACCTGCTACACCATGGTATATATATGCAATTCAAAAGTCTGTACAATGTGTTTGTCTAATAATTTGGAATCAAAATGGTACGTACGATTTGAAATTTTCTTAGCGTCAACATGTTAACGGTCAAATGAAAAAAGCAGATTTTTTAAATCAATTTTGAAAGCAAGGCATACGAAAGATTAATATTAATTCCTTACACTATCGATTTTTTTTTTTTTTTTTTTTTTTTTTGAGAATATGTTGAGCTATAGCTCTTTAGCCCATACAATATATATATATATATATATATATATATATATATATATGGCACTATTTTGTCAATGTCATAAGATTTGAGTGTCTTAGTTTAATTTTTTCTTTCTTTGGATATAATGGAATATGTTATGTTACGGTGATAATCATATACTAAAATACATTAGCCTATATATGGAATTTTCAAGATAGGAGCATATAATTGTGTTTTTTTTTAATGATATTTGACAATAATGATATTAATTAACAAATGGTTGTGTGTGTCGTTGAGTGTGATGCAAAAATGAACAAAATTTCAACGTGAGGTAGGGCTACTTTCCTGTTAGAATTCAAATAGAGTACAATAGAATACAAGAGCCTTTGATTTAATGTAAGGCAGGGCTACCTATATAGAAATCGAATAAAAGAGCACGTTGCCTTATGTTATATTATTTATTGTCACTGTTTACCAAAAAAAATATATTTATTGTCAGTTTGTCACAGTGTCTCTTGCCTTATATTTTTTTTCCTTATATACTATATATAGGGCATCTCTCACGCTCTTCTATACACCAACACAAACTGCACCCATTTGTCCTTCATACAATGGAGTACTCCAAAGAACATGAGGCACCTTTTTCCTCTCCTTCTCTACCCTCAAACAAGTAAGCACTAAACAATCTCTCTCTCTCTCTCTCTCTCTCTCTCAAAGTCTCAAACACACACACACACATACACACACAAATCTTTTTCCATGGTAACAAATTTTGTGTAACATATATATATATATATATATATATATATTTTTCATGAAGGTGGTGGTCCAAGGATACTGTGGCTATTGTGACAGGAGCAAACAAGGGGATTGGGTTTGCTATGGTGAAGAGATTGGCACAACTGGGATTGACTGTGATTTTAACTGCTAGAGACATAGAGAAAGGGCACAAGGCAATCGAGGAACTGAGAAACCAAGGGCTTGATGATGTACACTTCTTTCGCCTTGATGTCTCAGAACCTGCTTCAATCAACACTTTCGTATCATGGTTTGCAAGAATTTTCGGAGCATTGGATATTCTAGTGAGTTTGTTTGCTCTATATCAATCTTCTTTTCTTTTTAAATTCTTATGCATATATGTTTATATACAGTTTTTTTTTTTTTTTAATTACTATTTTTTTTTCTTCTATTTACAAGCATAAGGACAATTAAATTTCAGTAAATAATTAGCAAAAAGTTGCATCCAAATGCACCGAATGCAAAAGGGTCAAAGAAACTGACTTTCCTTAATTTATCATGATAAGCAAAAGGGACAAAGAAACTGACTTCCTTAATTTACTATGGTAATTATGTTATTATTGACTGTTAATAGTTTCAGTTTATGTTGACTAAATATAGATCCGGTGTAAAAGGTTGATTTTGCATGTGTTGCGGATGAAGCTGATCAATCAATCTCACATGCATTACATATCATATCAGTTTTTTTCTTTTTTCTTTTTCTTTTTTTTTTTTTTTTTTTTTTTTTTTTTTTTTTTTGTAGTGGTGGAATTTTTTTCCCCTATTAAATGTTTGCTGCAATGTTTGAGTTCATGTGTTAGAGTCTTAGAGATGACTCAAAGATATATGACAATAAAGGTGGAAAAATAACCTTTACGTTTGAGTTGTATGGTACTAATAATTAATAGAAATTTCAAAAGCAACATTCCATTTAATTTAATTTAAGTTAAGCAAATATATTTTCATTATCATTTAGGTATATTATATGCATTTTTGTTAAAACCCCAAGCCAATTGATCTTATGATAATGTGATCTGGTCCCTAACGGCCTAAACCAATTCGAGTCTTTAATTATATGATTTAAGCATTTAGAAAAAGCTAAGAGTTTTATAATTCATTTGATTAGTACCTTATTTTTTATTTATTTATAAGAAGACTGGTTCCTCGTAGTATATATGTCTATAGAATGAAATCCATCCTCCTCCATTGTAATACTAATATCAATATATAAAAATTAAAAAAAAAAAAAAAAGTTTAAGCATCTGATCACCCAATCAAATTCACTCGAACTATGTGAGTTTTTTTAAACCCATTTTGTAAACCGTTTTAAGTTTATTTTTTGTTCTCTAAATTACATATCTAACTAATTTTTGAAATATTCTTTTTAAATAGTTTGGCATTTTGCATTCTAAGAAAAAAAAATGATATATTAAGCAAAGAAATCAAGGGAAAATTTTGTGATAATTAGTTAATTACCTTACAGTTATTTATAAATTTTATTTAGTAAAAAGTGTTCAATTGTCATTATTGTTATTGTTTTTGTTGTTATTCGTTTATGTATTAAACAAAAGAAACATATGGTTAGCTTCAAGAAGGCTTTTGAGCCCTTAAATCTGATTAAAAAAATATATTTTATCATAAAATATATAAATTATATCTCACTTATGAAATATTTAGAGAGAGAGAGAGAGATGATCTTCCCATGAAATGGTTCTTGTTTGATTCCTTTACAACGATTAAAATTTTCATATAATTCAATTTTTAAAAAATGATTAAAGATCTTGTGACTTATTCCAAAAATGAAGTTCTTGAAAAAAAAAAACTTTATAAGTGCTGAAAGTGAATGCAAATTATGTAGTAAATATTTGATATTTGTAAACGTGGCTAAAAAAAATGCGGCTATAGCTCGTGTTTTTTATAGTGAATATAATAAATTGGTTATTATAATTCCATATTTAATAGTACAGTAACAAACTATACTATATTACATATTTAATTATGCAGCAGTGATTGAATGGTTAATTATCCAAAAAGGCAGTAATTGAATGGTTATACATCGGGAACCAAATATCATTACATGATTTGACTCTCGAAAGAATCTTTAGAATATCAAGGTCTGCTAAATTAAGAATATTCGTTAACAAGGACTTATTTTAAATGTAAATATATCTTAAATAAGATTGATCCACCATTGAGATCGTTACAATTATTAGGATTGAATCTCGTGAAATGTTAAAGTCAAATAAATCATTCTTTTTTTCTTTTTTTTTTTTTGAGTTGAAATAAATCATTCTTTTAAGATGATAGTACTCATAGTACTCCACACCTCAAATTTCTTAGGTATAGAAATGTCGGTGTCCACTTTCTAGGTTACTATGCTACTATGCTAGGCTCAAAAATTCTAAGAATAATGTTGCCCAACTCACAATTTATACATAAAATAATACTTAAAAGCTTTTTTTTTTTTTTTTATAAGATACTTAAAAGATGTTAAGTGTTACTCACAAAACCTGAAATGAGTTTTCTATTTTAAGGAAAAATCATAAGTATTTTATCTATTTTTTCCTAAAACATAGCCTCTAAACACACACATTACATGTATGAAAATGCTAGTATTAACATTACTATCTTTAGCAAGATTTCTGCTACATATTCGGTTTGAACTTGCCTATCACGCGTTATTCTCTCAAAATAGGAACATCCCATATCAAATTATATGGGTCTTTTTCTTTAAAAAATAAAATAAAATAAAAACGTTTTAATTTCTCACGTCTAAGTAATTTGACATGACCATGATTCACATTGGACATCACGCAATAATTTGTATTTTAAAGGCAACATACGAGACCCATTAAAACTTGTAGCTCATCGAAATAAGTAAAAAATATTAAAAAAAGAAAAAATGATTTGTCTTGCTTTTACTGTATAGTGTTAGACTAAGACCTTGGAACCCAAACTATTTTGACATCAAGTGTCTTTTCTTTTTCTTTTTTCTTTTTTTTTCCAATGCGATTTGCCATTTACGAAAGTTTTTTTATTTTTTGTAAGCATAAACATTAATGAATGTATCTGCAAGGATGTCAGAATTTAAAAATTAAAAATTAAAAATAAAATGAAATAAAATCTGCAAAGACACTTTTTTTTTTTTCTCATACCTCTTATTAGAGTACATCATCAACATTTTGCTGATTTAGGTTTTTATTTTTATTTCTTGCTTTCTTTTTGGTGGGAAAAATTATTAATTACTTTTGATTGTTAAAACTTCATTCCTTTTTAATCAGCTTAATTATTTAGTTTATGTATAATTTTTTAAAGTTTACATTTTTAGGTTCTATATACTTTCTGTCTAGCTTATTTCTTAAATTCAATAAGTTAATGAAAATAACCTCTTTCAAAACAGCACTTAATGGATTCCAAATTGCCAAGTATCTATATAATTGCTAATAATTCAACTCTTTCCTCACATTTCTTCAATTTCTCTTTAATGACAAAATTATCGTTTGAATATTCTTCAGATGAACAATGCCGCTGTGTCATTCAATGAAATCAATGAGAATTCAGTGGAGCATGCAGAGACAGTGATCAAAACCAATTTCTATGGAGCTAAGTTACTGACTGAGGCTCTCTTGCCCATGTTTCGTCTCTCACATTCAAAAAGCCGGATTCTTAATATTAGCTCAAGACTTGGCTCCCTAAATGTAAGTGAAACTAATGCATAACAGTACGTTTATGTGCAATCTGATATAAATCAATCTACAACTTGAATAAATTAACTAAATCAGCTTTACTAGTGCCAAAAAAAATGTGAATAAGATTAATTTTTTTTTTTTAAATGTTGATATATATTAAGCAATACTATGCATTTAATTAACTAGCCTCACATAGTATGTCATCCTCCAACCCTTAGCTTGAGAACATTATCATTAGAACATGATATATTGGCATTTTTGTTTTCATTGGAAGAAGTAGAACGTGATTGATAAAGAACAACGTGTAAGCTTGAAATAAAGAATTTGTTGAGTCCATGAACTGGTGTTTAAGTATCTTATCATAAAGCTTTTTTGAGATGAAAGCAACTATTACTTTACTTTGGCGTGTATACTTGAAATAAAGTATTTGTTGAGGCCATGAATTGGTGCTTATCTTGTCATAAAGCTTTTTTGCAATGAAAGCAACTATTAATTTGGAGTGGCAATGAATTGGTGTTTAAGTATTTTGTCAACAAACTTTAATCTTTCTCTCCCTTTCAAGTTATTTACACCTAGTTCTTCACTTGCATTGACACTCAATTATTCAAACCAGAAATTCTAATAGACAATGAAATTAGTGTAATTATTTTTTTTCTGAATACATGCCCGACATTGATTACAATGTATATATCCGATCCTAACACATCTCCATGAATTTTAATGTTTCTAATTGAACTGCATATATGCATATACCGCTTTATTTTCTCAACTAGCTATTAATTACTAATTATTCCTTCATGCATGCAGAAGCTGAAAAACCCTAATATAAAAAACATACTACAAAGTGAAAATTTGTCAGAGAAGCATATTGAGGCTATGGTAAGTTTGTTTCTTCAAAATGTGAAGAATGGAACATGGGAAAGACAAGGGTGGCCAGAATTATGGACTGACTATGCGGTATCAAAGCTTGCACTAAATGCATACACAAGGGTTTTGGCAAAGCGCTACATGGGAAGAGGTATAAGTCTGAATTGCTTTTGTCCTGGCTTCACTCAGACATCGATGACTCGCGGTAAAGGCACACACACTGCCGATGATGCTGCTGATATTGGAGCTAGGCTAGCCTTGCTTCCACCTGAGGAGTTACCAAGTGGAAGATTTTACTTGAGTGGTACAAGTATTGTTAATTCTAAGTTATAAAATGATTAATTCTGTAAAGATTATAACTAATTGATCTTGGACATGTGAGGGCTCTCACTAATTTCAAATTTCAAAGTTTGAAGTGAGATTTTGTTTGACCAAATGCTATTTTTATTTTCTCTTACTAACTCTTTCTCTATCTCTCATATACAAAATGGCATAGCGTGTAACTTGTGACGAATATTTTCATGTGGTAATTGACGCTATGAGAATCATAATGCTATTTCACCCCAACCAATTAATAGAACCATAATGGTTGCCAACCATTGCTCCCAATTCGCTCCTGTAGATCAGCATATATACATAGCATGTTAAGAGAACTACTATATGCACAAATAATGGAGCAACAAAAATAAATAAAAAATGAGGATATTGAAGAGATCGATCTGTAATGTAGTCCAACGAAGTAGGGTTTTTTTGACTTAATACATAAGTTGTTTCTTAAGTCCAATTGAACTAGTCATATCTTGTGTTTTCTATGGCATGTGATAAGGAAAAGTCTACTCCTCCAGAATGGATTCTGAATTTCTCATAAAATTTTATAAGTGAAAGCTGTTCCTTAGGTCAACAAAGGAAAAAAAAATGGAGTCATTGATATAAATAAAAGTAGAGAATATAAACATGGTTTTCCACAAGCAATGACAACTCATTGTCTGTGGAAAACAATAAGCAAATTTACATACCTATACTCAATTCAAAGTTCAAATAGTAATAATCTTTACTTTTTGTGAGACTTTTTGACGTGCTATAACTTTATGTGAAGAAAATTTCAAGTTTTCCTTTAATAGAAAGCAATACAGCTAAAATATGAAGATGAAAATTATGAGAAAAAACCTTTCACAAATAACGGTTCTGCTCGTGAGTTTTTTTTATTTTTTATTTTTAGTTATTTATTTATTTATTTATAATTCAATAGTTACAATATGGAGGAAGGATTTGAATCTTAAATTTTAAAAATGCTCTAAAAAGTGACAACTAGTTGAGTTACAAAACTCTTAGCTTTCATTAGTTAATTTCTTTAAGATTACAAGTTAAGGAATAATGAATATTTAATTATGAACTATAATGCATGTTTTTCAAAAAGAAAAATACTATTGTTAATAATTTATTGATTTGCATGCATATATCCATTGCAAAAAAAAAAAAAAAAAAAAAAAAAAGAATTTATACGTTCAATATTTTGAAGTGGAGGGATTTAAATACTAGGACTGGGTTTGGATCTATGTTTTTGCGCGTTCACGTTTTGCGTTTTCCTTTTTTTTTTCTTTTTTTTTTTCAGCCGCCCTTTTTGACTTCTCAGCAACTTTTTAGCCACACAAGTGGGTCCCGTGTACTGTTTATGAGACACACAAACTTCACTTTTTAATAATTTTTCATTAAAAATGAGTCCCACGTTACTATTCATACATTTAAAAATTATTTTGCTACATTGTTTTCAGTTTTCAATTTCAGTAAAATAAGTTCTAACCAAACAAACTCTAAGTATCTCTATTGAAATCATAAGAAAATGTCAACCAATTGCAATATAAGATTATTGGCTATATAGTCTATATTCATTGTAGTTGTTTTTGCTTTTCTTGATATGTGTGCAAAATTGTTTTTTTTTTTTTCAAGAATGAATAATAAACAGTATTTAATACAACATTAATTACATCTTAACTTGTACTCTTAAGGAACTCGTAAGTAGAAGCTTTCATTAACAACTCCCAATTTGGGTGTAGTGGCACCTCTCCATGAGCTCGCTTTCGAGCCTAGATAAAAGAAAGAGCACATAAAATGATGAGGATATCTGGATATGTTGGAGTAACTTTTCATTTTTTTGTTAAGTCAACTTATTTGTTTAAAGTCATTTTTTGTTTCACTTCTAAGCAAATAAATTAGTCAAATGCATTGTAAGATCTCACATAGAGAGTGAAATTATAAATTAAGAACTTTTTTGATTACCTAATGTTAGCATGATACTCATTAATTTAGTGAATGGGGTATTTAAGGTTTAAAATTTAAAAAGAAATAGTTCATTACAAATATAAGTTGTAAAATAAATGTGAAAATGATTTATGTCTTTCAACTATGTTTTAAATGGATATAAATGCTAAACAAAAAAAACTATCATCTCACCAATAAAGGGTCGTATAATTAACGTTTTCATCTAATGATATTGCTTGGTCAAATTGACAGGAATTCTTTTTCAAAGCCGATTTCTTCTTGTAATTTCAACATTAGGAACCATTTGTAACTTGCATGCATGTTGTTTGATTTAATTTGGTACTAAACTACTCCGATCTCGCATAATTTCATGTCTTTGTCTTACGTAATTGGCTTCTCCTCGATCTTGATCTTCTAAGTCTAAAAGGAAAGGAAAAAAAAAATCTCCATTGTTGTCTGCGGCATTAATCTCTCTCAAGAATAAGATGTGCAACTTTATTTCCAGAACTTAATTATACATCACATTAGGTGAAAGTCAAGATGTTAATGTTATTTCCTATCTTTGCACTCATATTTTTAGGTACAAATTGTCTGTAAGTTGAATGGTTTTATATTAGACTTATTTATTTATACATAAATCCAAGGAAAAAAATTTTGAAACAAAAGTTAAGAGTCTTATAACTCAATTGATACTTCTTAGTTAATGTTTTTAATGAATATATTTATGGTTCAAATTTCCTCACTTTCAACTATCGATATATTAAAAAATATTTTTTTTAAAGAAAATTTTTATTTCTAATAACATAATGGCTTTAGAGATAGTTGGCCTTGAAAAGGGTCTTTAGATCGCTCTCGAAGTCAACAATGAACTTGGTAAAAGCTCTAACCTTAAACATTGTGGATACTTAAAAAGAGAAAGGATTTTAAGATCTTAAACAATTTTTTTTTTTTTTTGGGAAAGTTAAACAAATTAAATTCACCTTTCATGTAGCAAACATGGAAAAATCTTATGGACCCTCAAGTAATCAAAGAGTTCGCTATGCAACAATGTAGTTAAAAAAGAAACTCAATTGCAATAGTCACATGTATAAGATATTTTTCATGCAACCCAAGAACGCAGAGCATAAAGGCCACAAACGAAAAGAAAAGGAAGAGAATTAACTAATGTTTTATTCTTATTTATATTGATATATGGCTCTTTATTTTTACTAGTTATTCTATAACTACAACATTTATTACACTATTTTCTACAACTATTTTATGTGGCACATTGTAATTAACTACTTGTTATTGTCACTTTTACATAAAATTATTATTTTTTCCTCCACCACTTATAGTCTATAACATTAGAGTTGTGCCACAAAATGTTACGGTCCTAAATTTTCTCTATTTTTGTTATATTGTTCACTTGTTCTATTTGTTCTATTTGGCTTATATGGGGTTTAGCAAAAAAACAAAATTGGCTTATACGGGAAAGTTAAGGTCAAGAGTTCTGCTATAAACACATAAAACTTCATAGAAATTTTCACCATCCTGTTTATTAGCCAATTTATTGGGTCTCACATTCACTATAACACAGATATCAGTGAAAAGTCCATGCTTTTAGGTTTTCTTTAGAGTTAATTTCATATTCATCTATACTATTTATAAGAGGATTCTCCTGTTTGAACTGGACTTTTATAAGATTCAGAAATATCTCTAAACCTTACGTTTAATAAGAAATACCCATAAAAATATATCTTCAACTCTACTTAAAATGCCTACAAAATATGATACTCGTCTACTAATCCATGTCTTCAAAACAAACTTATCCAAAAAAATATTTAAAAAAGGAAAATTATGATACTAGACCAAAAAAAAAAAAAAAACTCATCGCACGTATAAAGTGCAAGTCATGAGGCTAGTACTTCATACTAATGTTATATTGTTGCCCTTCTTATGAGTACCAATGTTGTTAAAATCAAATCAAATCAAATCAAATTGAATTGAATTGAATCATTTTAGTTCTTACAATCCCAATCGATTACTACCAATTCAAAAAGTCTACTAGTACAACAAAATCTCACAATAATTTTTTTAAGTTGTATTGATAGGTTTCAATTAACTTAACTAGTAAAACCTCTCTCGACATTGAAGATGTGGTTCAAACCATGCCTACATGATAAACCAATCGGCATCATATTCCGATAATAAGAATGATCATCATAAAGTAGATGTTACAAATTGGGTGAAAGTTAGATACAATACTTTAGGCGTGGTTCTTTAAGTGTTCTTTGGTCTGTGTTAGATGTGTATTTATATTCTCTTTTCATTTTCAATACTCATTTTCTCTTTCTCAAATCTTTAATCTTGTACTTATTTTCTATTTCCAACTCATTTTGTATTTGGCACAAAATTTCTTGTCTGCTCTCTCTCTCTCTCTCTCTCTCTTTTCACTTTTCAATTAAAAATTCAATACAAATTTTCAGTTTTTTTTTTTTTAACAAATAAGCTACTTAATTCATTTTTAGTAAAAATAAAAACAGCAAGAATGTGCATTAATTTTTTATATGCAAACTCTTTTTTTCTTTTTTCTTTTTTCTTTTTTTTTTTTTTTTTGAATGCTGAAAATGAAAATTTGAGTACAAATACCAACCAAACCCAGACTCAAACCCAGCACCAACGCACTGCCACCATAACCCAAACACAACACAACCTACAGCCACCCAAATCCAGCTAGGAAAAAGCTTCATGCTCTAGTGATGAGTTTTTGGTTACAGATCGTGCGTGGATTTTAGCTTTACACAAAAACCGATCCTTGGGCTTGAGATTAATGCTGTGATTGTAGAAGAACTGAAACCAAAATCCCAACCCAATCCTACTATTATATTTTAGGCCCTTTTGGGCCTTTTTTCACCGGGTCTAAACTAAGTCAAAATATAAGAGATTCAAGCCTAAGAAAAAGATATAATGGCCCAAAAATATTCCTTAAAAACCCAACCATGTCTGCCCAAAACAGAATTCCCCAGCCAAAAACACTCCAACAGAAGTAGAGAGAGCTGAGAAGAAGTTGCTGTCGAATCATCATCGGTGTGTATTTCTCTTTCTCTGTTAATTTTTTCACATGTTTTTTCTATGATGTGTGGCTGTTTCCGACATAATAAGTTTTGAGTTCGATTCGATTGTGCCTCTTGTTTAGTTCAATCTCTATCTATGCCAATAGCGTAGAATCGTTTACGCTTTGATTTTACCTTCGACCATTTTCCGGAAACCACACCCAGAAGAGAGAGACTGAGACTGAGACTGAGACTGAGACAGAGCTCAAGCACACGCCACCTGAAGCTCATCCTCGCCGGTGAGATCGCCGTCCTCGTCCCCTCCACGCGACGGTGAGTGCTCTGTTCCTCTTCCTTCCTTTTTGTTGCTTGCGTAAACCCATCTGTTCAAACCCACCCTCGTCGGAAGTCCCCTCCATCTTCGTCCAGCAATGCCCAAACCACAAGGCGTGGTCTGAAGTCCCCTCCAGCTTCGTCGTCCCCTCCATTTTTTCTTGTTCAAACTCAACCCAATTTCGTTGCATCCCACCACACCCATCCCTGAAACCCAGAAAACCCATTCCTCAAACCCACTCCGACGAACCCACCATTCCGACGAACCCACTCCATTTTTATTTTGATTCTTGGTTGTGTTAAGTGTATATTTTGAATTTTTCTGTTATAAAATTTGTTTGGGAGCTGAGAAAATGTGAAAATTTTGTAGGAAAATAGCATTTTTAGAATGTTACCAAACACCGGAAATCATTTTCTGGACTATTTTTCATTGCAGAACCAAAAACCCGGATTTTATTTTCCTTACAGGAATTCACTTTCCCCGCATTCATTTTTCGGGTCAGTGGCTCTCATGTAAAATAAGTTCACGTTGTCTTTGTTGTGGTCAGTATCAGTGTTTCACTGTGTCACAAATTTCGTTCAAAGATGCAATCTTGTTGAGATATTATAGAGCAAATGGGTTTTTAGAAGTTATTTTGAATTTAAAGTCACCCCATAAGTTTTTTTTTATTTAATTTTTTTTATGTTGTTTATTAAATTTTCATTTTAACTTATTTTAGTTATTAACTTTATTGTGGTTTTGTGACTGTGAGCTTGGAAAACATTTTCCTTTTCTATGTATTGATAGTTGTTTGGTACTTATTTGTAACTAATTACTTATTGAATCTTTTGCATAAATTGCTCACTAATCACTTTTTGAGAAATTTATTGAGACTAATACCAAGAAAATTTTGATACATAAGATTTTTTTTATTTGAAAATATTCATAAAATTCTCAAACAGAAATTCATTTTGAGTTTAATTTTGATTGACTGTCTGCCTTCAAATCTCCCTTGAGAACTCAAGTGAGTGACTGGCTATGGACACAACAAAGGCAATACCTTTTTCCCAAAACCAAGTGACAACTCTTGGAGTTATAGCTTTGATTATTGCCATACAGCCACTCAGGAATTAGTTTCCTTTTAGCAAAATAAGACAATTGAGTTTATTTGAATTTGAGAAAGAAGTAGAAGAGAGGGGAAAGAAAGATGGAGAGACATAAAATATTGTGATTTATAAGGCATAGTAATTGATTGATACTAGGGAATTTTGCTTTTATGTACTGGTTAAAGAGTGGTGTCACTTTTGCTAAGCAGTTTTTAGTTTGTTAATTATGTAGATACCCTTGCATCTTTTCTTTTAAGTCGAATGGGTTACCCTATATTATAAGGGTTATTTTTTAGAGTTCAGAGGAATGGACACCAAAATTTTTTTTCCTATAAATGAACTTGTTAAATTTCGTGTTCACCCTCATTTCATCAAAGGGTTCTACTCTCTTAATAATAGTATAGCTTCCTTTCAATATTAAAGTAATTGAGAATCATTCTATTTTCTTTTTTGTTGAGATTTACACCATATACAATTTTATTTAGACTAAGAAGAAATTTTTCTTCCAAACTTGGTTAGACAACTCTTCTCCAACCCATTACATGGGAGCTCATAAAACCAAACCATCAACATTTATTTTAATCACATGGCTCATTAAGTTATCTAAAGAAGTCACATAGCTATTAGATAGGTCATGTAACAAAAGTACATGTGGGGTATTCATTTGAGTAACTACGTATTAGGTAAGTTGGAGGGACTTTCCTCTAAATTTGGAGGAAAATTTTGTCCAACAGAGAAGTGGATGGTTGCTGGTAACTATCTTTCCTTTATATATTTACAAGAAAAAAACAAGTAAACAACAATGATTTGGCTTGGTTTGTAGAAATTTGGAAATTTGATATATATGAATAAAGATGTCCTTTTGTACTTATTTGGTGATAGTATTTTTTAGATCATAGTAATATTGAAACTCATGGAAAACAACCCTTCAAGAACCTACTTTTATTGATAACCTAAAGGGGTAACACAATCAGCTAGGAGCCATGCCTCATGAAGTGGAAGTCACTAGCTCAAAACGCCCCTTCCCCCTCCTCTTGAAACCAAAACTCACTTATCAAAAAAAGAATGTACTACTGCTGACCTCTGGCTGATCCTTTGTGCCAAATTTGCCTTGTATCAGTGTATTTTGAATGGGTTTTCCAATGAATAATACCTCCTGACCCAACTTTTGTAAAATTCTAATGCTCGATCAAGTGTTCTCAGCATATAAATTAGTTCTTCCAATATAACGTTACTTCATTTTGAGTCCTACAGGTTTTTAATAATCTTTAGCTCAACATTTTAAATCTAAATTTAATATATCAGGTATTACATTTTTAAATCTGTTATATAGTAGATTGTGTTGCTCTAGGAAGTTGTCTCTCAATAGAACAATTATTTCTTTTGATCTGTTACTTTCCCATGCATAATTGTTGTATACTATTTGATTTTTCAAGATATTCTGGGCTGATGCGTCTTTCTAACTGTGAAATATATATTATATACAATTTCTGGGGCGTTGGGGAGAAGAGAGTAAGTTCAGGGCTTCTGTGATGCTATACCAGTACTATTTTCCATTTATTTGTGCTCAACCTTCTTTGTTTTTCCTTTTTGGGAACTATCATATCCATATTTTTGCCCTCATGGTTGCCGTGTTTAGTATCTCATTTCAAGCTTGGACATTTTCTGGCTTTCAGAAAATAGATTAATGCAATAAATTCTCTGTAATTGCAGGAATCAAAGATCACAAAGTGCTTTGAATTTTTGCTTGCAAATGGCTGGATTTAGTAGCCTTGCACCTAAGATGAAGAATCTAATTGTTGCTGGAAGCTTGACAGGATTTGTCTTTAGTGTGTACTTCTACACCATGAGAGCTGTTGCCAGTGGTGATGAACTGCAGGTGGCTATTGATAAGTTTGAAGAGCAGAAAAGCAAGTCTGAGTCAACCATGCCATCAAAGGTTTAACTTAGTACCCAGTTTAGTAATAATGTAATCAGGGGACACAGCTGAATTTTAATTCTGTGAGAGTGAGAGAGATCATCTGAGTTTATTGTTTTATCTTCGGACATGGCACTAAAGGTTTAATAATAAAACCAGCTTTGTAATAATGTAAGCACGTACAAAGTTAAATGTTTTTTTGTGAAAGTGAGCATGCTATAGTTTTGTTCTTCAATTCTGTGCATGTGTGAGATAAAGAGTAATTGAAAAGGGCAAATATAGTAGGGAAGCTATCAAGCTAAAGTTACACAAACAGGAAGTCCATTGGAGTGAACAATACAGGAGGCAATGTGAATGATGAAGATGTGGTCATGTCTCTGACAGGCTGTGCAATGAAAACTGTTCTGAGTTGACAAATATACCAATTCAAGTATGGAAATGGTAAAAAATCCGTCTAAAGTCACTGATTTTCGCCCTATATCTCTATGTAATATAATCTATAAGCTTGTATCCAAGGTGATTGCAAATAGGCTTAAGGGGGTGCTGCCCTTGATCATCTCAGAATCCCAAAGTGCCTTCCAATCAGACAAGGCAATTTCTGATAATATTCTCGTTGCTTTTGAGACCCTTCATCACATGAAGAACCAAAAATCAAAAAAAGCGGGTTTCATGGCATTAAAGCTTGATATGAGCAAGACATTTGATAGGGTGGAATGGGGTTTCTTAGAGGTCACAATGCTGAAAATAGGCTTTAATGAGAGGTGGGTGGCCTTGGTTATAAGCTGTATCCATTCAGCTTCCTACTCAATTCTGGTAAATGGTGTTCCTAAATGTGACATTCAGCCCACAAGGGGCATTAGGCAAGGGGATCCCCTTTCTCCATACCTTTTTTTAATTTGTTCAGAAGCCTTAAACCATCAATTACAGAAGGTAGCTAGGTCTGATGCCATTAGGGGTTTCTCTCTTTGTAAGAATGGCTTAAAAATCACTCATTTATTCTTCGCTGACGACACTCTCCTCTTTTGCCGTGCCACAATGAGTGACTTGGGTGTTATCCAATGTATATTGCTCTTGTACGAGCAAGCCTCGGGTCAAAAGTGAAATAGAGAAAAAACCACAGTGTTTTTTAGTAAGGCCACTCTGGTCGAAAGGAAGCTTGAGATAATTGATTTCTTGGGTGTGAGTGAAGTTTGGGAATATGAGAAGTACCTTGGCCTTTTGGCGGTGGTTGGGAGAAACAAAAAGGTGAGCCTCAATTTCATTAAGGAGAGAGTGTGGAACAAGCTCCAAGGTTGGAAGGAAAAGCTCCTTTCTCAAGCGGGAAGGGAGGTGCTCCTAAAAGCGGTCGTCCAAGCTATACCTACCTTCGTAATGAGTTGCTTCAAACTTCCTACCAGATTATTGAATGATATCGAGATGATGATTAGGAAATTTTGGTGGGGCCAATGGGGGGACCAACGCAAGATCCATTGGAAAAATTGGAAATCTTTGTGCAAGCCAAAGACGTTGGGCAGTATGGGTTTCAAGGATTTGGAAAATTTTAATGAGGCTATGCTAGCCAAGCAAGTGTGGAGATTATTGATGGATCACTCATCTCTCTTCTACCGGGTTTTTAGTGCGAAATACTTTCCAAGTGGTTTTGTTTTTGATGCTCAAGTTTCTTCGGGATCATATGCTTGGCGTGGTATTGTGAAGGCTAGAACTCTTGTCAAATCGGGCTTGCTCTGGAGAATTGGGAACGGCTTGAAAATAAACATTAGGTGGCTGCCTGGGGGGCACTCGGCCTGCATTATTTCTCCGAAGAAAGAGGAGGCCTTAAATTGGGTTGTTGCTGATTTATTGTCTACCAGTGGGAATGATTGGGATGAGCAGGTTGTTGATGCACTCTTCCTTTCGTTTGAAGCTCACAGGATCAAGGGCATCCCTCTTTGTCTCACTGACAAAGAGGACTGCATTACATGGCCAAGGTGCAGGTCGGGCTCCTATTCTATGAAAACTGGCTACCAACTGCTGTGTGAGTCAGAGTCGACTACCGTGCCATCGTGCTCAAATTCTGACAAGGTAAAAAGTTTTTGGAAGTGCATTTGGCACTTGAAAGTCCCGAGCAAGGTCAAGGTGTTCTTCTGGCGTGCTTGTTCTGATGCACTCCCAACAAAGCTAAACCTGAAAAAAAGGAAAGTGTTGGAAAATTCTGTGTGTGAGCTGTGTGGTAGCGGGGAGGAAAACACGCTTCATGCAATTTGGGATTGTGAGCAGGTCCGGGTGGTGTGGCTTCCGTCCTTTTCAGATGTGAGGTCAATCTCCCAGCGCATTGACTCTTTATGTGACCTGGTTGGTATTATCATGGCTGAAAGGAAAAATCTAGAAGAGTTTGCAATGACCACCTGGCTTATCTGGATTCGGAGAAACAAAATACGATCAAATGAACCAGCCTTGCCATCCTCAAAGTTGGCCCAGTCAGCTTCGGCCCTGCTGGCTGAATTCCAGCGTGGAAAACAACACCAGCTTCCTACGGTTAGGTCCGGCCCGGTAAGGTGGCAGCCACCCCCAGTGAACTCAGTGAAAGCCAACTTCGACGGGGCGGTGTTTGGGGCTGACCGGGAAGCCGGTATTGGGGTGGTTCTTCGCAACAGTGAAGGCCGAGTCTTGGCTGCCCTGTCTGAGAAGGTGATGATGCCAGTTTCAGTGGAGGTACTTGAGATGCTTGCAGCCCGGAGAGCTGCCCTCTTTGCTCAGGATCTTGGCTTTCGCCATGTGTGCTTTGAAGGCGATGCTGAACTCGTTGTGAAGAGCTTGCAGTCTGGGGCTGTATTTAATGCGCTGGTTGGTCATCTTGTAAAAGACTTTATGTCTATAAGGGATTATTTTCAATCCCACTCTATCATCTATATAAGGCGGCAGGGCAACCACGTTGCCCATGCTCTTGCTAGGGATGCTAGGTCCTCTTTTCCTTTAAGAGTTTGGTCGGGGATTGTTCCTCCAAATATTTTCAGCCTTGTTGTAAAAGACTTGCCTCTTTAATGCATTTTCTTCCCCATTTTGGGGTTGTTCCTTAAAAAAAAAAAAAAAAAAATGTATGGAAATGGAAGACCTACCATCCATTCTGATCAACGATGATACTGATGACTAAGTTTTTGAAAATTGGGTTAAGCTTTTGGACATTAGTGGCTACTCAAAAGGCCTCCCCAGGTAGAAAAATTATGCAGTATACACTATAAAGGGCGGACAGCCACTCCCAACCAATAAAAGTAAGTTATTTCTTATCTAGTATTAATTTCAAAGAGTTAAGAGAACATAAATTTTTTGGTGTTTCGGGGAAAGGCTTGTACAACGGTACAAGTTGATTGAAGGAAAATAGAAATGGAGAAAGCAAGGAATCAAATACTTTATGATGTGCATGAGAAAATCCAATCAGTTTCTCATAATTAGGGGTAATGGTTAAAGGAAAATGCTAACGAGTGCCCTTAGGACACTCGTTAATAATCCATTTAAAGAAAGTTTTTATGGAAAATGAAAAAAAAAAAGTAATTAATATTTTGACAACTTTTTTCATTTCCCATAAAAATAGTATCAAAACTTTCCTAAAATTGATTATTAACGAGTGCCCTTAGGGCACTCGTTAGCATGACCCATGATTAAATGCCTAAAATCTCATCCAAAATTAAGAGAATCCTATATCAGCCCATGATTCTCCATAATGGAGGCAGCAATGCCCCTTATCATGGCCATAATTAAGAAAATGGCTAAAATTAAGGTAAAAGGCAACAATATCATTCCCGAATATTGGGAACCCTAAAAAAAATGGGTTTCATGAAAACATGAGGGATGTTAACTTAGTTGTCAAAGAGTCTCTCTCATGGCTCATCACGCTGTTTTCTTCAATCCCATCTCGCTTTTATGCAGATATTTGGAAACCAAATTTGTTGTGTAAGATGTATGCTTCAACCCTTTGTATCGATTCCCATATCTTGGAATATAATGCAAAAGAAATCTTAAAGTATAGTGTCTTCTTTATATTTAATATTTTTTTTGAAATTTCCTTATATTTAATATTATTGTGTGAAAATTGTCCAACTATCAAACTAGTATTTCCTTTTGCCATGTGGGCAGCATATTGTGAACTTAACAGGACCGGCACTCGATACAATTTTCTTGTTTAACCATTTAACATCAACTTGTAAAAGATGTTCTTAATTCTAATGGTGTGTCAATCACTTGATAAGTGGAAAACCATCTTCTCGAATCTAAACTAAAGAAAGCATTGCACTTATTTTCACCTAAATCAAATTCACTTAGGACACATTTGATAGACTATAATAGATACTATAATGTAATAGATTTTCTTATGGCATAACTATTCAGTTATTTGGTTATGTTTTTATTACAATGAACAATTATTCCTTATGAATAGTTTTCTTCAAAATGAGGAATAATTATTCCTTATCAAAAGTACTGAATATCTATTCCTTCACCTTACGTAGTAACTTTTTTAAAAAATTTCCTAAAAAGTCATTAATTGCCACATTTTTAAAAGGAAATAAAATAAATTTTCCTTATTGTTAATAATTAGCTTTATTTTGAACACCCTATAATAAGTGTATTTTAGGAAATTTGACTTAAAAATGATTTTATTACACATTCTTTTTAAACTCTACTAAATTGTGGATGCATATTCAGGATTCTATTCCTAAATTGTCACAAAATTAATGAATAGTTATACTTATTACATTCAAACTTAATATATTCCTTGTAATACTTAATCTCATTACCATGTAATAATCATTACAGTGTACCAAACGTGCCCTTATAGTTTTGTGAGTGTTATTATTTCTCCAATCGACAAATTTGGAAAAATCCATAATGGGTGAATAAAAATAAAGCGTTCTAATTCCCTACCTTTTCAGCAAATTTGAAATTATTGCCTGTATACATGAGGTGTATTAGTAGCCTAGGAAACATTACACAGTGAATTTAGGAATGATTAAAAAAATTAGCTGAAACGTGTTGGGGGTGATGAAAATATTGTGCAAGTAGTTGTTTTTCTACAGCCCCTGCAACCATTATATCCATATTTACATATTCAAATTTCTTGCATGAATCATATTTGATATTTCTATCTATCTATCTATGTAACTTCGCGTCTGTATTTACAAAATTAGATGTCATCTTTCATCCATCAAAAATTGTAAGCAGCATTTTAATTTTGTTTGCAAAGAAAACCCAAACTAGTTTATTTGAAAAAGTGCCCATTTGAGCTTCTCTAAACTTTGTCCTGCATCACAAAAAATTAATATTATATCTGAGTTCACAAGCAGATTTCCATTGTTTTCCATCATTCCTATGGTCATCATTCAGAGATCAAAATACATGCACATCTGAAGAATTTCCAGCCATCCATATAAATCTGTTTTGAGCTAAATTTGTATATTATTCACTCATACATCTTCTTTATGATTCAGTGTCACCAAAAATATGACACTGACACTGAAAATTCCTGAGTATTTTAAAACATCAATTGTTGACTGCAATTTAAATAATATGAAACTAGCGACTGATCTTGAGGCCTAAAAAGGAATTGCAAAACAGAGTTCAATATCCTTCACCATTATCTTTTTCAGTTTCCAAGGATTTGAATGTGATTAAAATAAGGTTACTCTTTCATTGAATTACTAATTGAAAAGGCAGCCTTCAACCTTTCACAAAGATGTGGCAGCATCTTGATGCCGTCCTGGGTTGATTGATCCACACAGGACTCCAAATCATTTAGTGCACTGGGTTTGTTCTGTTGCTTAGCTGTCTCATACTTGTCTTGGCAAACCATCAGTGATCTATTCAATTTTTCCTGCATCCAATAAAATAATATTTATTAGTATTGAGAAATTTCTTCAGCAATGGCCAGGAAAAGAAAAATATTCTGCAAACTTAAATACATATAATGACTTAGCGGGCATGCTCATGCCCACACACAAAAACACATTCTTATACTCATACATAAAACTTCAGCTTAATAAGTTCAAAAGGGAAAATTGGCAAGGCACACAAATGTTTACAATATATTTTAGAATATTCCCAAGAAGAAACACCAAATAGCTTAATTATTGTTTGTCTCACTCGCTTGTAGAATATCTTAAAATGTCTTGGGACAAACTGAATTCTATCCAACAATTTTTTTTTTTTTTTTTTTATAAATAAATTCTATCCAACAATTAACAACTTTCTTTCCATGCTCATAGTATTCTTGAACAGTAGTTTCAATTTTGAGATTAATATCAACTCTAGAAGGTAGATGTGATTACATCTTTGTTGTAAGAGGAACCATCAGGCAAGCAAACTAAGACCTCTTATCAATTAACATTCCCTGAAATAGATTCCAAGGGTACGAGACCATTAATACTGCCAGGTTTAAAAATGGTGCAACCACTCAACGTCAGGAATTTGCAATGGAGGTAGTACCTATCCATTGTCACCTGGAGTTATTTTCTAGTTACACAATTTGTCTAATTGAGTCAAGAGAAAAGTACTTGGTAATCATAGCAAGAATAATCCTAATTAATTCTTATGGATCATTCATGAATGAAAATGGTGGCAACTAGTCACCAGAAAATAAAATTAGAAATTCAACTGAAGGTCAAACTAGACAAGATCCTAAATATTGAAACCCGGCCATTGGTAATTAGCTCATCCCATTAGGTAGTCTACTGCAAGCGAAAGGTTGACCAATAAACCATCTATCACATTTAATTTGGAATCTCATACACCGAATAAGGTTGCAATTAGATTTGAGGATCCAAAATCAAGGATTTGAAGAACAGTTGCTAATATAAATTGCTTTATATGAATTTAACTACACAAGATGATTTGAGCTTTGGAACTCATCAAAAAAAAAAAGAAAGAAAGAAAGATGATTTAAGCTTTGGAGGTTTTGCTCTAACAAAAACATTGGTATGTTGCAGGTTTGAAATTAACATTTTTATATCTAATAATTTCAAATCCACATATTAATAAAGCTCAAATCCATCCATAGATTTCATCAACAGGGAAAAAAAAATTGCTCCCCATATTTATTCAAGCCATTTAAACTAGAAATTGAAATCGAAATAATTTTTTTTGATACTTCTATCCAAATGAACCATAAAGGAATTTTACAGTTCAATAGAAGAGATAAGAGATTCTAGGGTCAAGAAAAGAAAGAAATAAACAAAAGCATATCCAATAATGGGGGGAAGTCAATGTAAAGTGTAGATATCCTTAAGTACTTCCATGAAGGTTGTGGTGATGCAAAGAAGAAAGGAGGTAGAGAGATGCAAATACATGGGACTATCTTCAATCAATTTGGAAATAAAACAAATAAAATGTAGATCTAGAAACTTGTAAGTTGTCCCATAAAGGTGTTTTAAGAATAACAATCCACTAGTTCCACAGACTTTCCACTTATCTTATATTACTCACCAAATATCAAGCAAATATTATCAATGCAAAAAAGGAGTAGCACATGGTTCCACATCATGACAAGTAAGATTTAAGAAGGTACAGTTTATTACCCTGAATCCCTGATATATTGCAACAAAAAAGAAAATCATATGATTTGACAGTTTCAATTGTCCAGATTAAAACAACAACCAAGTCTAGGAGCCCCATAAATTGAACTATTTCAAATCCTCAAGAAACTCAAGCAGAAAATATAGGACTGAGCATATATGAGGCTCTGTAAAACCAATTAAAGCCGAAAAGAAAGATCAAATGTAAAACAAACCATAAAAGAATTTAAAGAACAGGATAACGAGGCTAATAATAATCAAATTTATACATGTTTCAATTATGATAAATAAATATTCAGCCCCAATTAAAAAAATCATATAACCCCTAAATCTCAACTCAGTCTGTTAACAGAGAAATTGTCCCCTGAAAGGTAATGTAGTATTTTACTTTTCTTCAGTTTGTGGAAATTTAAAGAAGAGGACAGTGAGTATAATAATGATCACATTTCATTGTACATGTTTCAATTATGATAAATAATATTAATCCACAATTAAAAGCAATCACATAAGCCCTAAATCTCAACTTAGTTTGTTCAGAAAGAAAATTGTCCCCTGATAAGGCAAGCAAGTGATTTCCTTGTCTTTGGTTTGTGGAAATTCAATGCATATTCAACAACACATCCTATTAACAAAGCTTATTAAAATTGAATATTTGTAAATTTTTTCTTGGCAAGAAATTTTGCCCAGGGTATAAATCCCTCCGAAACAAATGTCATCAATTAGAGAAGCAAAATAAAAAGTAAATAATTACACAAAAGGAAAGAAAAAAAACTTACTTGAAACTTGGCCATCTCATTCTCAACCATCTGTTGAGATCTAACAACTGGAACACTGCAATTTTCTACACAATTGCTTATCTCATCTTGGCTTCTTCTCCTATCAAAGCACTCATGTGCACATTTGAAGTATGCTTGCTACATCAATCATCATTGAGAAATTCATTGTAAGAAAAGAAGTGCAAAAGGAACAAAGAGGAAGAAAGAGCCAAAACCCAAAAGGGCCAAAACCCAACCCATCATTATCTTCTCTCTTTTTTTTCCCACAAATTTCTCAGCAACCAATCAGTAGAAATAACATGGAACCTATACCCATCAGAGACAAACTACACCCACATCATAAAAGTCCATAAATACATTTAAATTTAAAAATTTATACCCATTTGTACAACGTTTTTTTCCCTACAAAAAATTCAAAAATTGAAACCTAAACCGTTAAGTTCAGCTAAACAATGATACATTTGTGCTAGATATATTTTGAATTGAACTCAGCTGTCTCACACATAAAGTTGAAGACTTGGGAATTTAAATTAGTTTAATTTTCCTATTTTTTTTCTCAGAACCCAATACCCAACACATCATCATCTTTTTGTTTTCCCACCAATTTCTCAGCAACCAAACAGTAGAAACAACATTTAACTTATACTTATCAGAGACAAAGTACACCCACATCAGAAAAACAACTGAACATCCCAAAAGTCCATAAACACATTAAAAAACAAAAATTGAACTTATGCCCATCATTTTTCCAACCAATTTCTCCACAACCAAACAGTAACAACATTGAACTCATACCCATCAGAGACAAACCAAACCCACATCAGAAAAACAATTGAACATCCCAAAAAGTCCATGAACACATAAAAATCAAAAATTGAACTTATGCCCATCTTTTTTTCCCAACAATTTCTAAGCAACCAAACAGCATAAACAACATTGAACTCATACCCATCAGAGACAAACCACACCCACATTAGAAAAACAGCTGAGCATCCCAAAAAGTCCATAAACCCAAAAAATAAAAAATAAAAAATAAAAATTGAACTTATTCCCATCTGTATTTTCACCAATTTCTAAGCAACCAAACAGCAGTAACAAGATTAAACTCATACCCATCAGAGACAAGCCACACCCACATCATAAAAACAACTGAACATCCCAAAAGAAGACCCTAAAAACAATAATACACATACATGCATACATACAAAGAGAGAGAGAGAGAGAGAGAGAGAGAGAGAAGTAGAACCTGAAGGGTGAAATTGACATGGTCTTGAATAGGAGAAAGATGTTCTTTAGCGGCTACATTGACCTGGTGAAGTTTTTGTTGCACTCTCTCCGAAACCATTCTCTCTTCAGCTCCTGCTGAGTAATCCATCTCTCTCTCTCTCTCTCTCTCTCTCTCTCTCTCTCTCTCTCTCTCTCTCTCTTGGTATTTTATTAGATTAATCGAATTCCGAATCAAAACAACGCAAAGGCTAATTGATCGGGTATCAGATTAATCAAATTCCTTAGCTCTGTTTTTTTTTTTTTTTTTTCCCAAAAAAAGAGTGACTTTGGTAAACAAGCGCTAATTTCTACGAATTGAGAGAGAGCGAAAACCTAAGTGTAGAAGAAATTTGAGCTGAGTAAAAGGTTTTCCTGAGGAAATGGATTTCTCAAATGTGAGAGTAATTCATATTTTCCTTTCCTTTTTCCGAGATCTCTCTCTGAGGACTTTGCTTGCAAACTGACAATTGAGAATTTTTGGGGTTTAGGGTTTTTGCTTCTTACTTTTTAACTATTGCCTATGTTTACTATTACTAGTATTATTAGGATTTTAATTCTTGAGGTAGAAGTAACGGACCACTTTAAGCAAAAGAAAAAGAAGTAACGGACCCCAAGTACCCGACCCATGCCTGAACAACTACTTTTTTTTTTTTTAATTACGTAATAATTTTGAGTTTATATATATATATATATATATATATATATATATTTCAATTTTTAAAAAATTTTATCTATTAAAGTCAAAATATTATAATTCATTTTAATTTTTCGCTTCTAACAACTTTCTAAAATTGTTTCTCAAAAAAAAAAAAAAAAAAAATTCTAAAATTTAGCATGTGCAGGTCACTCCCTCAAAATTTCAAATACTATAATAAACTTAGCACATATCGATTTAGCTAACATAACCACTTGCGACATGTGAAAATAGCCCTTAAAAGGTTGGTTGGTCTTGTGCCATGTCACTTCCTGGTGTCACATTTGCATGCCATGTCAGCATCTTTTATGTATTGCATTAGTTTCATGTATTAATAATTTAATATTATAGTACTCTAAAGGAAAACTTTAGGCTCTGCTTGGGAGGAGGGAATAGAAGGGAATGGAATGGAATAAAAAAAAAATTTAGAATATTCTTCCCTCCCTCTTGCTTAGGAGTTTTAACGGAGGGAATAGAAAGTTCATTCCCTTGCTTGCGAGTTTAGGTGGGAGGGAAAGGAATGGTTAGGAGGGAATACTCATTCCCTCCTAAGCCCTCAAAATCTCAAATTTTTGTTCCCCCCAAATTAGGAGGAATAGGAGGGAATAGATTTAGGTTTAATGAAAATTTTATTGAAATTCCTAAATTACCCCTTGAATCTTAGCCCTCTTTATTCTCAACAAGCCGTAGCAATATATTTTTTTTTTGATAGGTGCCGTACCAATATTTTTGCTCTCTTTGCTGCTCATTTCTTACGCTGCTGCTGCCATACCCAACTATGAGTTTTTCAATTGTTTTGATTTCATTGATTTATTGGTACTATTAAAAAGTTTTTCAATTGTTTCAATTGTTTTGCTTTCATGGATTTTTCCTCAACTAGTCGTACTCAATTATATGTATTTTGCTTGTGCATGTGTTCTTAACTCAATTATATGTATTTTGCTTGTGCATGTGTTCTTAATTCCTATCATTGATGCACAAGTAGCGTCAGGTCAGCATAGTGCAGTTTTCCTGCTCCTCCTTTCTCACGCTGCTGCTAATCTCAACCAGCCATACCCAACTGTGAGTTTTTCAATTTTTTTGATTTCATTGATTTATTTACTATTAAAAAGTTTTTCAATTGTTTCAATTGTTTCAATTGTTTCAATTGTTTTGCTTTCAATTGTTTCATTGCTTTCAATTTTTTATTTTTTTCCTTTCCTTCCCCTGTATTCTTAATTCCTATCATTGATACACGTAGTGTTTTTATTTTTTTCCTTTCCTTCCCCTGTATTCGGTATGCTGGAACTGAGTAACATTGTTGTTGCTCAGAGTTTTCAAGAGATTGGTACACTTTTAAGTTTTAACTGAACCCAAAACTAGGATGACCTTAACAAATGAGTTCTAGTTAATAGTTCAAACAAAAATGTAAAAAAAAAATATAGCCTCAAAAGCAAATAAAACAGGTTTAAATTGCTTATTGACTTGAGAATTTAGTCATACTAGTTGTTTCCAAGCCCTTTTTTGGTATCTTCATTATTGGTCCCCAATGTGACCTTCAAGTATTTAAAACTTGATAAAAAAAAATAAAAAAAATAAGAAGTTCTTTTTTATCTATCTGTCTCACGCCTGAACTATCTCTTGCTCACACCTCTATTTATAGCTAAACTTCAGCCAAAATATCAACAGTTTCAGCACACGGGAGACTTCCATTGTTAAGGAAGTCAACAATAGTGGCCAAGCAATCCATGCAACATTTAATGCGTGAGTGTACAGCATCCTTAGGTTCATGGTCATGCAAGTCAAGGGACACTTCATCATCTTGGCTGTTAAATTGAAACTCATTAGTGATTTATAAACTCATCAGGAAGTCCTTTTTACATCATGAAGATTACAAGTAGTTTTCTAGCTTTAAATATAAAATACTTCTATCATTGTAGATTATCAAAAAATTTCTATCATTGTCTTTTGTGTTATTGAATGCTAATGTTTATAGTTTAATAGTTTTATTTTTAAATTAGTTGTAACACATTCATAATTAGTTAGACTAATAACATAACTATTTTTTTAGAACATGTGCCCATAATTTTTTAAGTTGGATTAATAACATAACTATTTTTTTATATAGATGGATTTGAATGATGAGGTACTTAAGACCATAATTTTTTCGGACTTTATGCGAAAACTAGCCTTGGTTATGCTGCATGCCGTTATTTGTGTTACATTATCCATCAAAGGCAACGACTAAAAAGAAGACGTGTTCCCCACATTCCTACACAATCAACCATAGAAAGACAAAAAGTTCGTAATGAAATAATGTCTCGACTTAGGAATAGTGAAAAATGCTATGATGTAATACGCATGGGTCCACAAGCTTTTCAAGGTTTGTGTGACATTTTGCGGAGAGATGGTGATCTTCAAGACACACAGCGTTTGGCAAGTTTCTTCACATGCTAGCACATAATTAGACGCATCGTACAATTTCCTTTTTTTGTCGTTCCCGTGAGACCATTAGTCGCCATTTTCATAACGTGTTAAGATCAATAATTATGTTAGAGGATTAATTCCTTCGACAACCTGATAGAACCCAAGTGCCACTTGAAACACTACAAAGTAGTAGGTTCAACCCATATTTTAAGGTAAATATATCATGCATTTGATAGTAGTTTAGTACAAATATATTTTAAGGTAAATTTTTTTGAGAGATAATGTTAATCTCATGATTGTATTGGGGCACTTGATGGAACACTTGTTTGTGTCAAAGTGTCTAATGAGGATGCACCAAGATATCGGAGTAGGAAGGGTTACACAACACAAAATGTTTTGGCGGCATGCTCATTTGATTTAAAATTCACATATGTATTACCAGGTTGGGAAGGAACTGCTTCAAATTCAAGAATAATAAAGAATGCTTTAACTAGAAACGATAACTTGAAAATCCCACAAGGTAAAATTAATTCAAATACGTATTAGGGTGTATTCTTTATAATTAAAAAATTTGTAGTATATAATTAATGGTTATTATTATTTATTAGGTAAATATTATCTTGTTGATGCGGGATACATGAATAGAAGTCGTCTGATTGCACCTTATAAGGGAGTGCGTTATCATTTAAAAGAGTACTCTGTTCGTCTCCCTGAAAATGCTAAAGAATTGTTTAATTTGCGACATGCGTCATTGTGCATTGCTATTGAAAGAGCATTTGGTGTACTTAAAGAGATTTCCTATCATAGCAAGTACTACAGAGCCTAATTATTGTGTTGACACACAAAATGAAATCATTTTAGCATGTTGCATATTTCATAATTATTTAATGGGTGTCGATCCTGATGAAAGTCTTATTGCTAAAGTTGATGAAGAGATTTTGCATTCTCATCGTGAACGTGTGGCCCCTACTCCAAGAGAAGATGATGAGGATGCTAGGCAAGGAGATATTATAAGAGATTCTATAGCATCAGCCATGTGGCAAAATTATGTCCAAATGTGATAGTTTTTGGGTTTATTGTTGTCATGTCGTTTAAGACTATGCTATGTTTTAGTTACTTAGACCTCAATTTTATGCAAATTTCTCTTTTCATTTTGATATTGCTCTCTATCTTTTGATAATTAATATTAATATTTACACAATATTTTATATGTGTTTTTTGTCCTATTAATTATAGTATGGGTAAGATATCAAAGAAGAATGGTGGAGATCCAAGCAAAAAAGTACAATGGAGTAGTGTTATGGATAATGCTTTAGTGGATGCTTTTTTACACATAGGTGGTAGAGTTAATGGAACTTTTACCTCTAAGGCATATGATGACATAGTGAAAGAGTTGGTTGAAAAAATTGACATGGAGATTAACAAGGATAAGGTGAAAAATCGACAGAAGACACTGAAGAAGAATTTTCATGAATGCTATGACATATTTAAAGATGGATTGAGTGGTTTTGGATGGAATGATTCTTTAAATATGTGGACAGCTGAGCTAGAAGTTTAGGAGCCACTCATAGCGGTAAATTACCATTTTTTGTGAGTTTAATTTTGTATTACATAATTATATCTGTTGTTTAACCATTTGTCTTGGTTTGTAACAGTCTAAACTTGCAGCCAAGAAGTGGATGACAACACCTATACCCAACTACTCTAAGATGGCACAACTTTAGGTTAAAGATAGAGCAAAATGTGATCATGCTGAAACTACAAAGGAGAAACGTGCTAGGTATGCTGTATCGACCACTATTGATGAGATTGATAATTTGATATCTCAAAATGAAGTTTCTTTGGAGAACTTTGAAGTGGAAGATGATCAGAGGTCACCAGAAATTAATATTGCACGTTCTTGAGTGTCATCACAGCATGCAATGTCTTCTAAAAGCAAGAAAAGACGACTGGCAGAAGATGATGAACTCGGGAATGTAATTTCCCAGTCATTTGATAATGTATCAAAGGCAATTGATAGGGCGACTGAGGTTATGGCAAAGTGTTTTTCAAAGTTATATGGAGCAGAAGTTCACGCAGTTTTGGGTGTATTGGACTTAGATCCAATATCAAAGACTGAGGCCTACATATTTTTGATGGAAAATCCAACATATAAGAAGATGTTCTTTGGTTGCCCAGATCATGAGCGCAAATGTGTCTTATTGACACTGATGTCTAGGCCTAAAAATTAAAAAGAAGTGAGGGATTTTTTTACCATCCTTAGTTTTGGAATGGATTATGTTGTTTTGTTTTGTTTTGTTTTGGCAAGACTCATTACCGGAGTTTTTTTTTTTTTTTTAAAGATATTTGTTTGCATTTTTAGACTATTTATTTTGTTGAGAATAAATATGTGATGCGTGAATTGCTTTACAACATAGAAATATATATAACTTGTTTTTTAGCTACAATAAATTTTTCTTTTTTCGTTAAACTAGAATTATTTTAGTTTTATATCAAGAAATTGATATGTTAATAGTTCTATCACCTCTGGTCTTAGCGTGATGCAATCTATTCACCTTGAAAAACTATATTGTAATTCAATAATCTAACATAGACTCAATTGTGGCTAACTAGTTTCACATTATCCACTAAATACTAAACATTTCAAAGCAATTATAAGTTGTCATTGATTATTTTTTATGTTCTTTAAAATGAGGGGTATAATAGTAATGTTATTATAAAATGATTCCATTTCATTCCTTCCAATGTCACTTCCAAACAGTATTACTTACTTTCCATTCCATTCAATTCCTTTATTTTATAACATCCAAACAAGATTTTTAAATTTCATTCCATTCCTTTATAAACTCCCAAGCGGAGCCTTAGGCTAGTTTAGTTACATGGAAGGGGAAGGAAGGGAAGATATAAGAAAAGAGTTATTTTGTTTGGTTAAAATGAAATTGAGGAAAGAAAGGAAAATTTGAGAAAATATATTTTTGTGGGACCCACCATTTGTTCAATTCTAAAAATTGCTCTTATGCCCTTGAAAAGTAATTTTAAACTCTGCTTATGTTTATGCTTAGTATTATGTATTTAGTTCACAATTGATCTCAAGTCTAGGTAAATGAGGAGGGTTGCGGTATGTTAACGGCTTACGTAAAATTTAGTTACTTTCTTATGAATAGATCCAATTATATAGAAAATTGTTGGGGAGTCTCCTATTCATATGGCCAATCTAATCTAATTTGTCGAGGATTCATAGTCGATCTCAATTTATGGGACTAATATTTTGTTTTTGCTGTTGTTGTTATTGTCATATTAATTTATAATTTAAAAGGATAAAAGTAAAATATATTTCCTCTTTTTCTTTTCTCTTCTCATTTACATCCAAACGCATATTTTCTTTTCCCTTTGTTTATCCTTTCTCTTCCTTTCTATTCCATTCTCATCCATCCAACCAAACATAGCCTTAAAAGTTAAAACTACATCAATAAATAAACCCCATGTGGGGTAATTATGTAATTAAATTTTTAGTTACTTCATGTCCGAAACGGACACGGAGCACGCGCCCTATATAATTGTAGTCTAATGCTGTGGACTCTGGTCTCAGGTTCTCTTTGCTATAGCTCAGTAGCTTGCTTGCAGAGGAGGTTATCTCAATTATCAGTTCTCTTCTTCTTCTTCTTCTTCTTCAATCTTCACTCACAAGAAAACATAAACACATCATCTGCACTCTGAAAATCAATGGCTCTAGACCATGAAGAGGTTATCAAAGAAGAAAATATTATCCCACTCGACGAGGATGACATAGCTATCCTCAAGACCTATGTATGTGTACTCCTAATGTCTCACTCTGGGGTTTACTTATCTAGTTTTATTCACAACTAACATGTGTTTGATAATTATATAAATGTATAAGCTATAAAACGTTGATCTTTTGTACTTTGTAATCTTATACCGGAGGACTGTTCTTTGTAACCCAGATGGGTATTTTGTTTATTAATCAATTATCAATGTTTTAATACTCTGGCTTGAGGACTTCGATTTTCACTTTGTTCAAATATGAATGTGTTTAGGATTATGTAGTTATATAATATATTATAATGTTAATGCTTTATGCAGGGTTTACTTACCTTTTTATATATATTTAATTTACAACTAAAATGCTTTCAATGAATCAATGATGATATAAACTATAAAAATTTGATCTTTTGTACTTTGTAATCTTACAGGAGGATTATTCTTTGTAACCCAGTTGGGTATTTTGATTATTAATCAATGTTTTAATACTCTAGCTTGAGAATTAATGATTTTCACTTTGTTCAACTATGACTATGAGTGTGAATGTGCTTGAGATTTTGTTTTTATATGTAATAATGTTAACCCTTTATGCAGGGTTTGGGTCCGTATAATACAAGTATCAAGAAAGTAGAGAAAGAAGTTAAGGACTTGGCTAGGAACGTCAATGATCTGTGTGGTATATATGCCTCACTTTTTCTCTTATTAATTAAACAAATTTTTTGAAGTTATTGATCTTCACTTGTAAAGAATTTATTTATATTTTTAAGGTGGCTGTACACATTTTTTTATTTATTAAAAAAATAAAGATTTTAATGTGATAACAGTATGATGACTATATGAGAGGTGTAGTACTACTGTCTGGGCTGGCCCTTGGCTTAGGCCGTGATTTTTTTTATTTATTAATATTATTTTTTTATTTTAAAAAAATATGTAACATTTTTTCTCCAATATTAAGAAGGGGAATTGACTAATGCTAGAGATATTTCAAAATTCATTACATAGGTCTTACAAATTGAAGTGTCACCAATCACAGGAAGTAATTAAATACTCATTTATGATTTTTTTTTTTAAATCTTAAAGAAAAATATTTATATACTTATGTTGAAGTGCCGCTAATATAAGACATTAACTAATATTATTTTAGTGATATTTAAATATAAAAAGGTAAGTTATCATCTTAGGCTGCAAATTATATTTAAGCGGCTCTGACTATTGTCAAACTATTGTTGTTTTGCCCTCTCTGCATATGTTCTTAGGTCCACTCTGCCATCTTTTTCGTAAGTGTATGATGAATGGCTTTCATTTGCACTAATAAGAGAAGTATGATAACCAAGTTTTATATGTATTATTTTATGTGCATCATCAATTCCTTTTAATAATTTCTAGCATCTATATACTTGGTTGCTGCTTTTCCTGGTTTGATTGCCTATTAATGATTCTCTGATAACATTGGATTCTTGTCACTTATCAGAGTGTGTCTCAAATTCTTTTTTCGATATCGTGTTTGTGTGTTACAGCATGGTCTATATGTATCTTGTTTTTGTGTTTGGCTTCTTTCTGTTCAATGTCTTCACTGCATGGGCTGGCTGTCAAAAAAAAAATCCGAATATGTGAAATCATAATGTTGATCTGCACTATTCTATAGGTATTAAGGTGTCTGACACTGGCTTAGCTGCACCAAACCAGTGGGATCTAGTATCTGATCAGCAATTGTTGAGGGAGAAGCCTCTGGAGGTGTGTATTTTGCTTATGTAAGGTTCTCTTTGGCATTAAAGTGTTTGTAACAATCTGAGAAGAATTCTTTGCTTTGTCAACCAGGTGGCAAGATGCACACAGATCATCAGTCCAAACACTGAAGATGCCAAATATGTTATAAATTTTTGTTATCCTGGAAAGGTATACTTCAATTTGGCCTTCACCTCATGTAGTACATTTTTTTGGAGGTGTTTGAAATATGAAATTTTTCTTCACCCACCAAAACTAATACCACCATTTTTCAAGTTTTGTCCATCTATTTTCATATTTTTCAAGTTATTTTTAAGCTTACATTGTCCCTGTCAGTGCCTTGCCTTTTCTTTTCTTTTGTTGAAATATGAACAAGTGGGAAACATTTTTGTTTTTAAACTTAAATGTTCAACTATGTTTTCTGATGATATCTGCATTTTGAATTGCTTCAGTGTCTTATATTTTATGCCCTGCAAACAGATGGTGGGATTTTATCTGGACATGGCATTTTAGCCTAAACATACTGAGCCTGAATCTTAATTTTGTTTATTAACTCATTTAGTCATGCATGTAACAATTGGATCTGATATAATTCTAATTTGTTGACTGCAGTATGCTGTTGCTCTGGGTGACACAATTTCCCCAACTGACATTGAAGAAGGCATGCGTGTGGGGTGAGTTTCTTATTTGTTACCTTCTCAGATTTTACTAAAATATTTTGTATTTTTTTGCAACCTTCTCTGGTTATTCCCTATTTATACATTCTTTCAACATAAATTGCATGGAGTTTGTTGCCAAGGGGAGGTCATTTATTACCTTTTTGTATTAAAGTTCTGTTTATATGATACTTTGTATATGCTGTTGGACAGTAGCAATGAAAGGCATTTAGGCTAGTTTCTTGTATACGTGTGAGATGGATAGTATTAAAGAAACTGAACTTGTACTCCTTTCTATATTTGGATTGACCTTCAGTCTATCATTGCAGAGTTGATGATCGCGGTAGTGGGCATCGTATACAGATTCCCTTGCCTCCAAAAATTGATCCTAGTGTGACCTTGATGACAGTGGAGGAAAAGCCTGATGTGACATATAATGATGTTGGTGGGTGCAAGGAGCAGATTCAAATGATGCGGGAAGTGCGTATAGCATTAGTTTTTTTCATGTTATTTTTCATCCTGTCATATTTCTTTCTTTGGTGTACATTATGTGCAACATAATAAGTGATTTCTTTGAATCCAAATAACAAAAAAACATAATTAGTGACTTCACATTCAGATATTAGAACTAGTCAACTAGATACAGTTAGTATGTATGCCTTACTGATTTTGATTGTTTTTCCAGGTTGTTGAGCTGCCCATGCTTCATCCTGAGAAATTTGTGAAGCTTGGAATTGATCCTCCTAAGGGTGTCCTTTGCTATGGTCTTCCAGGGACAGGTAAGACACTGTTAGCTAAAGCAGTGGCTAACAGAACTGATGCTTGCTTCATTCGAGTTATTGGGAGCGAGCTTGTTCAGCGATATATTGGTATGGGAGCTAAGATGGTTCGAGAACTGTTCCAGGTTACTAATTGTGCATGTTCAACAGTTTCATAACTTCTCTTTTTTATTCATATGGTTTTAATTATACACTTATCATCTAACTAGTACTGCAATTTGCTGCAGATGGCACGTTCAAAAAAGGCGTGTATTATTTTTTTTGATGAAGTGGATGCAATTGGAGGTACACGTTTCAATAATGGTGTTGGTGGTGATAATGAGGTGCAGCGTACAATGTTGGAAATTGTAAATCAGCTTGATGGCTTCGATGCTCGAGGAAACATAAAAGTTTTAATGGCTACAAATAGGTTGGTTAAGTTGGTTACCTACTATCAGGACCATTTTTCTGCTTGATGTTGTTACAACACTTATGGCACTAAAACAACCTTGTTTTTCACTTTAGAAATAGAACTGGTGTTTTATATACTAGCTTATGTTGTGGATTTCGATTGCCCCCTTTTTCAGGCCTGACACACTTGATCCTGCATTGTTACGTCCTGGACGATTAGATCGAAAAGTTGAGTTTGGCCTTCCAGATGTGGATGGTAGGACACAGATATTTAAGATCCATGCAAAAAAAATGAACTGCGAACGAGATATAAGATTTGAACTTTTGGCTCGACTTTGCCCAAATTGCACTGGTAAGAACCATTTATTATGGATAGTCTTGCAAGGCACTGCTGTTTGTTATTTGTTCACTATGCCAAGGGTGTGTTATGACATTGGTTTTCTGACATGAGTTTCTCTCTCAGGAGCTGAAATAAGCAGTGTGTGCACTGAAGCTGGCATGTTTGCCATCCGAGCACGGAGGAAATCTGTGACAGAGAAAGATTTCCTTGATGCAGTGGACAAGGTCATCAAGGGATACAAGAAATTCAGTGCAACACCCACGTACATGGTTTACAACTGATTAAGCTGTTATGAACCATAAGGTTCTGCTAGGATTATTTAATTCATCATTAGGCTGCATAGCTTGGAACAATTGTACTTATTAGGGAGCTTTCTCCATGTGAAGTTGTGAAAGTGTATCAAGCCATGTTTTGCTACAAATTTAAGCCGTTACTTCTGGAATCATTATAACTCAATGCTTTGAATGCGGATATCACTGACCATGCTTCAAAATTATTTTCCATGAATCTAAGGTGTACATGGTGCCCTGTTTCAAAGAGATTATCATATGAGGAACCGGTGCAATTATGTATTCAATACGTTATTGAAAGTTGTGCTTGAAAGCTTGTCCTCAAAATGTAAAATATGCTAATCTGGATGGAACCTTACCTCAAACTGTATAGGGCTTAATGTAGTCTATGAAAATTTGTGAATTAAATTGTGATAAGATCAAATCAGTCTAAGGTAAATTATAATGGAGCCTCCAAAATTGAGAAATGCAACAACAATTTTGCCACCAAAGCGGATTGCAACTCTTCACACCAAATTGTTTTAAAATCCATTTTTAAGAACTTAAACTTACTTTTTTTTTTGTTTTTTTGGAAGGGGGGAGGGTAGGTCTAAGATTAGACAATTGTATATTTAAATAATTATTCTTGCTATCATATGTGAGAGGAGAGGATAATGAAATATAGCTAAAGTAATTATTTCTTTTTTTTTTTTAAATATAAATTTTAAATGAAGGAAGAGGATTTAAATTTTGAATGGTTTTCATTAAAAACATTAAGAAATATTACTTGACTTAGGGTTTGTTTGGGATCTACTTACTTTACTGAAATTGAAAACTTTTTGCTGAAAGTACTATAGATAAATGTAAAAGTTAGCTGAAATAGTACGATGAGACCTATAAATAATACCAAAAAGTACAGTAGTGCTTATGAATAGTAACAAAAATAAGTTTAATAGTAAAAAAAACTAGTTTTTTTATGATGGAGCCAAACGCACACTTAAAGGTCGTAAAAATTATGATAAATTATACTAACACTTTCCATATTAAGAAATGATAGTTCACTGTTCACCCCTACATGTTGAAAATAATTCACATCTCACTCCCTTTCTCATATTAAATGACTAAAATAATTAGCACTAAAGAGTTGGAAATTAGAATTTCAATTATTTTGAACATTTAGGACAGTGTCAATCATTGAAAATCGTGTATCATAGGTCTAAATTTTTCGCTTCAATAGGATTAACTTGGATCTAGTGCTTCAATTCAAGCACATGCCACACAATCCTTGCCCAATTTTTTATTATTTAGATGTTTACTCATTTGTAGTATTATTACTAGTCAATCCAATATTATGATTCTATATGATTGACAATAATCGCCTAGCAAGTCTTCTCCAAGTCTTCGAAGCTCCACTTTGTTATATAATCAAAAAGCTCATCAATCCCTCCGACCCCTACTCTTTCGTCCCCATAGTTTCACTCTCAAGCAAACCCAATCCCAATACAAAACTCTCACAGACAAAAACACTAACACCTAAACTACAAAAAAAAAATCTCCTCATGGAAAAAGAAAAACCCAATAATATAAACTCAGCAACGTGTCAACAAGTCCCAAATCTTCTCTCCTCTTTCGTCGACACGTTCGTCGATTTCTCCGTCAGTGGCGGCCTCTTCTTACCAAATTACCAAAACACCCCTCACTCTGATGCCCCTGTAGATAACCAAAATTACGAAAATGCCCTGAAAACTCGGTATCCTACTCCGCCGAGTCGACTCGTCGCGATCGGTGATCTCCATGGCGATTTGGAGAAGTCGAAGGAGGCGCTCCGTCTCGCCAATTTGATTAACGACTCCGGCGATTGGACCGGCGGGTCAACCACCGTGGTTCAGGTCGGGGATGTACTCGATCGCGGCGGCGATGAGATTAAAATACTTTACTTCCTCGAGAGGCTTCGCCGGCAAGCGGCGAGAGCCGGCGGAGAAGTCATCACCATGAACGGCAACCACGAGATCATGAACGTGTGTAGAGATTTCCGGTGCGTGTCGAAATCGGGTTTGGAAGAGTTTAGGGTTTGGGCGGAGTGGTACCGTGTGGGCCATGTCATGAAAACTCTCTGCGAGGGTTTGGAAAACCCTAAGAACATATTCGAAGGAATTCCTAAATCACTTTGCCGAGTCAATTACGATGGCGATGAAGCTTTTGTAGAAGGAATCAGAGCGAGAATCGCCGCTTTACGACCTAGCGGTCCGATATCGGCGCGGTTTTTATCGAAAAACGCGACTGTTTTGGTCATCGGCGATTCAGTTTTCGTTCACGGTGGTCTCAAGCCGGAGCACGTGTACTATGGATTGGAGAAAATCAACGAAGATGTGAGAGACTGGATCAATGGATTGGGGGAAAATTACACGCTGAAGCATTTTGCTAGGAAGAAAGATGCGGTGGTGTGGATGAGGGATTTTTCGGATGATTCGAAGAAGAAATGTGACTGTTCAGCTCTTGAATTTTTGCTTAACACAATTCCGGGGGCGAGGAGGATGATAATGGGACATACAATTCAGAGGAATGGGATCAATGGAGCTTGTGAAAATCGGGCGATAAGGATTGATGTGGGGATGTCCAAAGGGTGCGGTAATCGGTTCCCGGAGGTTTTGGAGATTAGTGAGAATTCGGGGTTAAGGATTTTGACATCAAACCCGCAGTATCAGAACAAGTATAAGGCTTATTTGGATAGTGAGAGGAAGGAAGGGCTTGGGTTGTTGATTCCGGAACAAGGACCAAAACAAGTGGAAGTGAAGGCTTAGGAGTCTGGGTAATCTAAACTTTTAACATCTACATGCATGTCATTTTATATGTTGGAATTGATCATTGGAGCTTCATTTTGTGGGGTATATAATGATGCAATTGTTTTCTTATAAGCAATTGCTATTGTAGGAAAAATTAGATGTAGAATACAGATTGTTGTGGCATTCCTTGCATTTGAATATGAGTTATACAACTTTCTATTCAAAGTTTGCTCCAGCATTGTGATTATTTGAAAATTTGGATTCATGTTTCTGTAGTTTCTGGTTTCAATAAATTGTACTTACTAAAAAAAAATGCTTATATCAATAAATTGTTATTAGTTTCAGGAATTGTAGTTGGATTATAAACCACTGGGCAATGTCTCCTGACTTAAAAGTTAAAACTCTTTTTACCTTCTCATTGTGGAACCATGATATGAGTCATATCACATATTGATAATTTAAATCTGTGTTTCTAGATTAGCTTCATGAATTTGTCTTGGCATTCTGCATCATCATTGTTCTACATTCTGTAAAACTTTATACGGCTAGTCAACGTCTCATTAGCTTCATCCGTATACTCTTTGTCTTGTCCTGCTAACACGAAAATATGAGCTCTAACACTTATGGGTGTGTCAATTCGTCTCTTTTATTTATTTGCATGGCATATTGGCTTAAAAAAGTAAAGCTTGGCATCATCAGGAATAGCTGCTGTGAGGACCGTGATATTTGCTATTTCATTTCTTGATTTAATGATAGCATTCTAAATATATTTTTATTCACACAACAACAAAAAATCTAAATATATATAATATATTGTTATTAGCTTTTGGTTTGACTCACTGGATTGCCTCTGCAATTTATTATTCTATTTTATTTTTTCCATGTTATTCTTCATTCTGTTATATTTCTTTCTTTCATGTACATTATGTGCAGCATAATGAGTGACTTCTGTCAGTCCAAATAACAAAAAAACATAATGAGTGACTTCACATTCAGGTATTAGAACTAGATACAGTTGATATATATGTATGCCTTACTGATGATGATTGTTTTTCTAGGTTGTTGTGCTGCCCATGCTTCATCCTGAGAAATTTGTGAAGCTTGGAATTGATTTTCCTAAGGGTGTCCTTTGCTATGGTCCTCCAGGGACGGGTAAGACACTGTTAGCTAAAGCAGTGGCTAACAGAACTGATGCTTGCTTCATTCAAGTTGTTGGGAGCAAGCTGGTTCAGAGATATATTGGTATGGGAGCTAAGATGGTTCGAGAACTGTTCCAGGTTACTAATTGTGCATGTTCAGTAGTTTCAAAACTTCTCTTTGTTATTCATATGGTTTTAATTATACACTTATCATCTAATTAGTTCTGCAATTTGCTGCAGATGGCACATTCAAAAAAGGCATGCATTATATTTTTTGATGAAGTGGATGCAATTGGAGGTACACATTTTGATGATGGCATTGGTGGTGATAATGAGGTGCAGCATACAATGTTGATATTTGTGAATTAGCTTGATGGCTTTGATGCTCGAGGAAACATAAAGTTTTAATGGCCACAAATAGGTCCGTTAAATTGGTTACCTATCAGGACCATTTTTCTGCTTGATGTTATTAAAAGCTAAAACACTTATGGCTCTTAAACAACCTTGTTTTTCACTTTATAGACAGAACTGGTGATCACTTTTTTTCCAATTTGTAAACTTCTAACAATACGCAAGCTTATTTTGTTGATTTTGATTGCCCCCCTTCTTAGGCCTTTCACACTTGATCCTGCATTGTTACATACGATTTGAACTTTTAGCTCGAGTTTGCCCAGATGCACTGGTAATAAGAACTCTTTATAATGGATAGTCTTGCATGGCACTGCTTTTTGTTGTTTGTTCACCATGCCAAGGATATGTTAGGACATTGGTTTTCTGACATGAGTTTCTCTCTCAGGAGCTGAAATAAGGTGTGTGCGCACTGAAGCAGGCATGTTTATCATCCAAGCCTGGAGGAAAGCCGTGACAGAAAAAGATTTCCTTGATGCAGTGGACAAGGTAATCAAGGGATATAAGAAATTCAGTGCTACAAAGAAGTACATGGCCTACAACTTTTTATTTGTTTGAGATTGGCCTACAACTGTTTAAGCTGTTATGAGCCATAAGGTTCTGCTAGGATTATTTCATTTATCATTTGGCTGCATAGCTTGGAACCAGTTTACCAAGGTGGGTTTCTCCTTATGAAGCTGTGAAAGTGTATCAAACCATGTTTTGCTACAAATTTAAGCTGCGACTTCTGGAATCTTTGTTACTAAAAATTTGAATTCTTTGAATACGGAAATCACATTGACCATGCTTCAAAATTAATTTTCATGAATCTAAGGTGTACATGGTGCCCTCTTTCAAATAGATTATATGAGCATTGAGTAACCTGCACAATTATTGAAAGTTGTGCTTGAAAGTTTGTCCTCTAAGTGAGCATTTGGATTGCACTTATTCTCGCATTTGCGTTTTGGTCTGCGTTTTCTCTCTTTTTTTTTCTTTTTTTCTTTTTTTTTTTTTTTCAGGCGCCTACTGTTTATAAACAGTAGCCGCATTTGTTGGTTTTCTGTGTATGGACAGTGCATCCGTGCACTGTTCACAGACCTACAATTTTCACTTTTCAGCAATTTTTTCATTAAAAATGAGTCCCACGGTATTATTTATACATTTCAAAATTATTTTGCTACAGTATTTTCAGTTTTCAGATGTATCTAAACGGACCCTAAATGTTAAATATGCTAATTTGGATGGATCCTTTTCTAACTGTATGGTTTTTTTTTTTTTAATAGAACTTTATGGGGTTAAATGTATAGTGTGAAATTTTGTGAATTAAATTGTGATAAGATTAAACCTCGCTAAGGTAATGGTAAATTGTAATGAAGCCTCCCTAGTAATGAATTATCCAAAATTGAGAAATGCAACAACAATTTTGTCACCGTGCGGATTGCGGCTCTTCCTATGTGCTCGACAATTCATTACTATTTTTTTTTTTTTGGGGAGAAGAGACAATTCATTACTAGGGGAGGCTTCATTACAATTTACCTTAGTGTGGTTTGCCAACAATTTTTCCACCAAAAGGCTTTCTTTCTTTATCAATTTGTGGGGGTGGGTGGGGGTGTGTTTGTATTTGATGTAAAGTTGTAACAATATTGACATTCTAAAACATCGGTGGAGGAAGCGGATTTGAATTTTGGAACCTCTTGGTTAAAAAGGAAAATGCTAAGTTCGCTATATTTTTTCAACACTTTCATAATTAATTTTACGTGGTATGTTGTTATTGGCTATTACTGTTAGGCAAAAAAATAATTTTAGTAGTAAGTTCAAATTATGATTAGTATAATTTACCACTTATGACTCAATGTGAAAATGTTTTGAACTTAGCATTTTTTTGATTAAAAACATTAAAAAAAAATGATAATTGACTTAAAAATTAAGTAAAAAATTAGGATAAGTTACACTAACATTTTTCAATTTTCAAGAAATGACACTTCATTCCAAATGTCCAAAATAATTCACATCTACTTCCTTTCTCACACTAATTAGTGTTATGAGAACAATTTGTCTAGCTTTTGTTGAAAATGCTATATATGAAAATTAAAATATAAATAAAATAAGTCAATTGTTTTTTTTTTTTTTTTGTTGAAAGTATTATAGAAAAAAAAAAATGCGAGGCCTGCAATAATAAAATAGTACTTTTCATTTTGAGAAAAACCATAGTGTGAAACTTGCATTTAGTTAATTATATTGACTTCTTTTAACAAGAACATAATAGTGGGACCCATAAAATAAACTCCTTTACTAGAGAAAGTCTACCATGTTTCGGTAATACCAACTCATCATTTGTTTTGGTATTTTTTACTCAATAAATGAGTGGCACTTGTTTCAAAACCACATCAGACTACTCTAATTAATTAATCACAATCTTCTATACTATCGGGAAAATAAATCAATCATTTATTGGAGTAGTCTGATGTGATTTTTTGAAACAGGTGTTACTCATTTATTGAGTAAGAAATAACAAACCAGATACTGAATTGGTATTACCGAAACATGGTATACTTTCTCCCTTTACTGGGAGATTTGTAAATAGTAAAAAAACTAAAAGCAAGCTAATAATCTAATCCTAAATACACACTAATGACCCGAATAATTTACACTCTGATGATGTCAAAGGATCAGTGGACTAAAATTTCCGGGCGTTAACGATCTACAAGCGAAATCCTGAAAGTAACAAACAAGAAGTCAGAAAAGACCGGTGGAGACCGGCCAAAAGTCCTCCGATGGCAAAGTTAGTGGATTGGTGTTTCTCAGTATAAGGAAAAAATTCTTTATTCAAAATTTCTCCAGTTACCCATACCTTTGTGTAGGGGGGTCTTTATATAGTGTTGGTCTTGGCCGTTATTTCTCCTATTGTCGTAGTGTTTGGAGAATTCAGAGGGCAACTTCCATAACTGTTATTGGAGTTACCTCATCAGAACCGGTGTTCAACAATAAATAGATAATTTGGTACAAACAATATAACGTTTGATTTTTTGGAAGAGTATTATGGCTCTTGGTGAACTTTACTCGTCCATCACTATGGACGGACGAGGTTCACTGCTCGTACATCCTCCCTTGGATGAATGAACACCGGACGAGTGTAAGGGGATGGTGAATGAAGGACAAGCGCAACAGCACTCCGTGTACGTTGTTGTGGACGGCCATATGGACAAGAAATCTACTTAGTATTTTTTATACACCATCAGTTGCCCCCTCGTCCATGGGTCGTCCAAGTAATCTACTCCTCTGGACGTACGAGCTTCTTTCAGCAATTGGAGATGCCAAGTGTTCTAATCTGATTGGTGGTTCATTTCATCGATTCATTTTTTCGAGACGAAGACCACGTGTCATCATCTGGTTGATTGCGTCGTTTCGTGTGCTTAGGTCAGCCACCTATAAATAGTGGGATGCCTTCATTACCCTCCTCACTTCTGAAATTTCTCTCTTTTGACCTTCATCGTCTAGAGCCTCGTCTAAGAGTTTCCTTGCGTCCATAGCCTCAGTTCGTCCTAGAGCCAGGTACTCCTTCTTTCCTCATCTTTAGGTTTTCAACATTTTCTTTCCAAAAATGTCAGAAATAGCCATCTCCTCGTCTAGCGATAGTACAGAAAAAGCCATAGACGAGTATTATGACGAGAGTAGTTATGATTCTAGTGATATCAGTAATAGTAGTAGGGAAAACACCACTGACGAGGAGTATGTCTCAAGGGTCCCTGGGCTTCCTTTAGAAGAAATACAGAAACAACTTAGAAAAACTTCAGGGTCCCAGGTAGGTACCTCGTCTTCCATCCCTCCGTCTAGTCCTTTGGACGAGACGAAGGTAACTGTATATAGTTGTACTGTAGATATTCCTTCCAAGACGGACGAGGAAAGGTTAAATATTCTTAGGGAATGGTATCAAATCCCAGACGAGTTTAATCCTAGATTACCCGTCCGTGGAGAATGGTGTTGTAATCCCCATTTTGGGATAGGTGTATATGAAGCTTATCTTCTTGGAGGTCTTAGGTTTCCTTTAAATGCTTTTACTAGAGAACTGTTATTTAGGTTAGGTTTAGGAGTGTGTCAATTCAACCCCAATGCATGGAGATTGATCATCTCTATGCAAATTTTGTGGAGGGAAGTGTTTGGAGGGGATCGTCCTATTACTGTGGACGAGTTCCTCTACTGCTATAAGCCCTCAGAGATTCATTAATCTCCTGGCTTTTATCAATTCACAGCCAGAAGTAATGATTGTAGATTGGTGAAATCCTTGGCCTCGTCTGACAGAAAATGGAAGACGGAGTTTTTCTTCGTCTTTGGATTCTAGGCTGGAAATCCTGCAGACGTTGGCCAGGATACATTTGGTCATTTTACCGAGGACCTAGGGAACCTTCGTCCTGAGGGTAAGTCCCTTTTTCCTTTTTGCGTTTCTTTCTTTTTATTCATCATTATATCATTTAACTTCAAGTTGTTCTGTTGCAGCCGTTGGATGACCTGTTTTAAGCAAGTTGCATCGCGATCGCGTCCACAGGGCTTGTCTGCACCCAGAGAGGGATTTCCATTCCTTGGTTGATCTCAAACGACTAGCCAAGTAGGGGTTGGGTCCTAATCCATCTGAGGTCGCGCTTGCACACGAGATAACAGTGAGAAAAAGTGAGTATTGGATTTCTCCATTCTTAGTATTCTCTATTTTCCTTTTTCTTTTTAAGTAACTTTTCTTCGTCATTTTATAGGAATGACAACCATGAGAAGCAGCAACGGAAAGGAGGTAGTTTGTAACACCCCGACCCAATTTTATAATTAATCTATATGTTCAAGTGGTTAATTATTATTTTAATCACTTACTTTCTAAATTAATAAAAGAGTATTTAATAAGTATATTATTTTATAATATCTTCGAATAAGAATGGTAAAGATCATAAATAATTTAATAGCTATTTGTATTATAAGTATACACTAAGTATGTGCAAAACTATATTAAGTAGTTGAGTTATGAGATATATATATATATATATGTAAGTATGTATATGCAAGAATTATTTTTGTGGAAAAGTGAGTGTGAATGCAAGAATTGTCAAAAGTTGGAAAAAGGGGGGGTGAGATATTTTCTTCCTAGCATCCCACGTATCCCACCCCAATTATTCACATCTCTTATCTCCTTTTGTGCCCCAAAAGTCTTCTCACTTTTCTGATTTCCTTGGCTGCATCAGATCAGAAGTTCAGCCCTCTTTCTCTACTCCTTCTTTATTCTTGTTTCCTTCTTCTTCCCCTCTCACACGGCAACACCATCCCCCAAATAGCTCTCCCTTTCTCACCAAAAATCATAGCTATCTCTCTTATTGAAGGAAATCAAACTCTTACTAAAGTTTAGCTTCAATTTTGGGTAAGTATATATGGTTATTTTCTGTTTGGGTATTTTAATGGTGTGATGATTTGCTTGAGTTTCAATTCTGTATCCTCTGTTCTGATTTTAGAAGCTAAACTTGTGATTCTATTTTAGTAATTTGAAAGTTGATGGTGTTATGGTCTATTGGATGCTTATTAGGGTATTTTTATATGTATTGTATAGGTATAAAAATACCCAAATGAAATGAAGGCTAATTGCTATTTGTTGATGATTTTAGAAAGAACATGTGCTGAAGCTGTCACTGTGACAGATTCTGTGTTCATGCATGATAAATTATGTATGAAATTGTATATAGTGAATTTAGATGCTAGGGTTATTTTATATGAAAGCTAAGACATGTAGGGTTGTTATGGAAGTGGTTTCACAGTATTTGGATGAGTAGAAGAATAATGGTGTAATTTCTAAGTTGCATGAGTTTCTGCCAGGACAGATTTGAATATGTTGTATTGTATGATTTTTAATAAATCATGGATTTATGATTTGATTCCGAAATTTTTATGGTATATACTGGACATACAGGGGAATTGCTCTGTAAAATTTCATGATAATTGGATGTGTTTAGATAGCTCATTTGTATTTTACAAATTAGGCATACGCTGCTGGAATAAAACAGTGAACAGTAATGGACATGCCCAGCTTTGAGGATTTAATTCTCAAGCTAGGGTGAATGTTTTGAGCTATAATTTATTATGCTCATCATATGATATGTCTAGATCATAGAGTAATTTTTGTATAACTTGGTTCAAGGTTTTAGTACTCAAAGAAGGGGTTCTAAACCATTCAACGGTTGTATTTATGAAGCTGTTTTGTTCAGCATACGTATGTTGCCTTATGTGTGTTTATGGTTACGTGACAATGCTTAAACCAGTGTATATTTATGCATGCATTATGGCCCTAAGCTCAAAGTACATTTTGAAATGAAGTTGGCTCCTATGGGGATATCATACAAATATGAGAGTGATGGCATTTCTTTAGGTTGGTATGTTATTTGTTGATGTGTGCATAATATGTTTGTGGGAACCTCGTTGAGGTGGGAATTAGGATTTCCTTGATTCTAAGAGATAGGCTTTGAGATGAGTGTGTAAGTTTATGTTAAGGAATAATGGATAGTAACAAGCCTTGATTTTGGTTTAGGTGTTACCAGCCGTCAGGTCTAAGCTCCTTCGACTTTAGGCTCTCGGTTCCTCTGCTTTCAGGTAAGGGATAAGTTATATGGGCATTTGGTAAGTCATGAGGTTATTTTAAAGTATATTATGCATTAAAATGTTTTTGATTAGAGATATGACATGTAAGCATTATTAGACAAAGATGTGTTCGTGAGCTTTTTCGAAAACTTATGTATATGATCTAAGCATATTAATGCTATTATTAATTCCACGAACATGATGAAGAAAACAATGGAAATGCTTTTATTACGAAACGTTATGCAAAATAAGAAAATTCAGTATGATGTATAAGTATGAAACGTTTTCGGGTTATGTTCTCTGGTGATCTGAACTCTGCCAGTAGGGGTTAATTACTGGCTTTCCATGGAAAACGTTATATGATTGGCCATTAAGTGGGACTGGCTCTGCTGTACCCGCCCTTGTTGGTTACGACCAACTTGGGGGAAGCCAACCTACCCTCATGGTTGGAAGATATGTATTATGATGTAATCCCGGGAATACCTGGCATTGTGGGGAATGCTGGATGCCTAGCACTATGGTGCTAGAAGCCTCCCAAATAAGTACAGACTTATCAGATATGGACTAACCAATAAGTTATGTATGAACAGCTATATTATGTTATTAAGCATGAGAGAATTATTTTGTTTAAATGCATTATGAAAAATTAAAAGCTCTCATGAAAATAAGAAGTTTCTGATGAAAAGAAAGCTGTTCATTAAAGATAAAAGTTTCTGAAGTTCTGTTATGCTATAAAGATAACGTTTATTATGAAAGTACAAGTTATGTTAAGAAGTTATCTGATATCAGTTTTTCTTTATGAAACGTTAAGTTTTATGATTATGAAAGTTATAATATTTTATAAGAAGAAGTTTATAAAGGAAAGTTTTATTATTAATTAAGATGCTTCCAGTTTAAGACAAAGTTACCGATTATACAAATTAAGTTAAATGATTATTTTGTAATGAAAATATATACGGTGACTTTGTAAGAAATGAAAGAAATTCAATCCGAAGGGTTTCGATAAAATTATTCTGATAAGGAAAGGGAGAACAACTATTTTCCTACGAAAAGCTTATAAGCTATTATTATAAATAGTATAAAATACTATGCATGAAATGATGTTCTCCTATCCGAACGTTGATAAAATGAAATAAATTGATTTACATGCATCCTTATTAAATTCTCATATATCTTACTTTTACTGAGCTGTGTAGCTCACCCCTTCCACTCTTTCAATTAGCAGGTTTATTTTGGAGCAGAGGGAGCCTTAGTCGAGTTTTGGAAGGAGCTGATTTTAGTTTATATGTATAGATCCTAAAGTAGTATTTGATGTTTAGTTTTGCAGTATTGTGAATTTTAGGATCTAATAAAAGTTGTACCTTAAGGTATTAAGAGATGTATTATGTGAAAGTATGAAATTTGAAAAACTGGTGGATTATGTTATTCTTTGAGTTCAGTATAGATGCTCTGAATGTCACAGGAAAATTATACCATTTAAGTAAAGAAACAAAGATGTTAAGAAAGAGGGAAGCTTTTGTGAAAGTTTTGTAAAAGTTTAAGTTGGTTCGTGTTAATGTCAAGCTTAGGCTTGGTATTAGCATGCCAGTCATGGTCACAAATCCGAGTATCGGGTTTGGGGCGTGACAGTTGTGGTATCAGAGCAAAGGTTATGATTTTGTAGGCTCTAAGTATTGATCTTCAGAGTGAGATATTAAGATTGGGTAGTTAAGGGTAGACAAGTAAGATACATCTCTTTTGAGATGTTTGAATTGTTTGATTATTGGCTTAATATTTGATGTCTACTAGCATATTTGGATATCTTGAATTATGAGAACATGCTCAGTATTGCTATGGTTTTAGCTCTTTTGTTATTAATTCTATGATGCTTGCTATATTGGTGTTTTGTGGTCTGTCTTGTTTCATACAAGTCAAAGAAGATCGCTTTCATCATTTTGTTGCATAGAAACCTCTGGAATTACCTTTGTTATAGTACTATGAAATCATAGTTGGCTAACGCTAGGTTTGATATATTATGTATTTCTATGAAGAAAGAAATTGTAATTGGTTTCTCTATTTGACTAGAAAAATGAAAATGAAGCACAAACAAGATGTGTGATGTATCTTTATTAAAAAGTGGATTTGACCTCGTAAATGGAAGCCAAATCTTAAAGCCCTTGAAAAGTATATATATATATACAATACTTCAATCTTTTCTATTATTTGGTGATCTGACTCTTTGTATTACTGTGACACTCAAAAGGGGAAGCATACATGGTAGAGCAAGTTTGTTACACTTATAGCTGAGCAATTCTTTTTCACCAAAGATTTTGTTTATTACAATTGCTATTAACTTAGTAAGTTCAGTGCAGCAAACAATTCTAAGGTATTGGAAGGTTTAAGCAGTTGTATGGCACATGATTCTGTCAGAATGAGTGTTTTGGCTCGTTCAAGTATGAGATACAATAACCGCTGTTTGGTACTCTATGATTCAAAATTGATGTCTTGGGGTTATTCAGTTTTTAAATGGAATCGAATTTGTAAAGTTTTTAAATGTCCTTGACAAAGCTATTTTTTTTTTATAATAACATTTTCTGGCATTATTCTAAGGCATTAATTTTTAACTAGTTTACTTTGGACGTGCATGATGGACATATGCTAAGAAATTGGTCCAGGATACTAGAAAGTATATATATATTCATAATATATTTAGAGAAAAATAAAAATAAAAAATTTTGTGCTTGCTAACATGCATCTGTTCTTGTATAACAATTGCATGTGTCAATTGAGGTATTGCATTTTTGAGTTTTCATGCAGAGTTGAAACAAAGTTTCCCTTTACAAATTTTAATATTGTTTGAATGGTGAAATGAGGGAAAATAAGGTCGTAGATTATTTTGTTTGCTGGCTGCTAGTAATATCTAAAGATGTGCTTATCTCTTTTGCCTTTTCCTTCTTCTGTATTATTTTGATGTGATGCTTTGTAAATGCTACATGGGAATTTACTATATTAAACATTAAATCAGTATTATTGCCATGGACATTGTGCTTCTATGGCCTTATTTGAAAACTATTAAGATTGGCTGTGAAATTTGTTCTGCAATTCACTTTAAAGCATATTCTGCATGGTTTAAGCTTCTAGGATCATGTGTCGCCTATGGTCTTATGTTGTTTCAATCCTTGCATGATTTTTTTTCTTTCCTTTTTGCAAACTTGGAGGCAGAAAACTTAAGTGAAAAGAAAATGTTTAAATGAAAAACCTAAACAAACAGAAGTATTAGAAATAAGCAAAGGTTGGCATCTAAAAAGCAACTTGACCTTGCATATTTTGAGTTAGTAATCTTCTTGAAGCTAATATGATTCTTTTGGCTCTAAAGAATTTTGGTAGTATGCATGAATTGTGGCCACCCTGGTAATTATACTGGTAGTGGCTTTGGACAGGTTGAAAAATCTGTCTATGAGTGCTTGTGGTACTCTTAGGGTTAAAATAATTTGCAGATTAAGGATTAGAGCCTTAGAAAGAAGGGTTTTGGTAAGCTATGATTATTATGAAGACTATAAATGTGCCCTCTCTCTTTTCTAGTGCAAGTGAACTTAAGAGATACCTCAAGTAATCTATAGCGTGGTGATAATATGTTTATACTTCAATGATGCATGATTCATTTTGACTTTTGTTAAAAAAAAAAAAATGATTATTTTGATTTTTGAAATGTGAAACAATGTTTATTTTGATTTTTGAAATGTAAAAACAATGATTATGTTGTTTACTTGGAATTGTTTATCAAACTTTTCAAGAAAGAAAGAAGTTTTTGAAAGTGAGTTATTAAATGTTTTGAAAATTTGTATATATTGTTTTATTGTAGTCAGCCTTCCTAATGTTGGTATGGACTGATTTAGTTGAACACCGCTGGCCACGTGTGATCTGCTAAGTCATTTGCCAACTAACCTTATGTGGGGTGACAAAGAATTGATTATTTTGCCTATACCTTGGTCAAGTAATTTGTTAATTGCCATTGAGCTCGTGTGTGGTTAAACAAGTTATTGACAACAAAACTTTTTAGTATAACATAATATCACATGTGATGGTATTATTTAATGAAATTTGTTTTGAAAAAAAAAAAAAAAAATGTTGTCAAAGTGAATTTTGATAAGTTTTTGGTTGTTGATAATGCATAACGTTATATCTCATTTTTTTTAATAAAGGAGAGATATATGCTAAATGGATGCTTCCTAAGAAATTGATGCTTTCTAAGAAAATTCTTTGAGTTTGTGGAATTCATCTTATTTGATTGATTCATTCTATTGTACCTCTTGAAATTTAATGTGTTGCCCAAGTTACTAAAATTTTGACAAGTGAATGATTTTTATATCAATTTGTCACAATTAAGATCTTTTCTTATCAAATCCACTAAGTATATTGATGTTATAAGTATTGATATTACAAATTTTGATCAGTGCATGAAAGAATTTCTTAATTGTATTCTTAGATTGATTATATGTTAGTGATGTGTGCTCATAGTGCTTGTTTGCATGTGTATTTAGTGTTGTATCTTTTGATTGAGCATGATTGTTGTTGAAAACATGTATCATAACTTAAGGAAATTTTATAATAAGATAAAGAGTTGTAATGTGCATATATGACTTGACATGCCTGTGATTCTATTATTTTTGTGATTTTCTCAACTTATCATTTCACATTGTGGTAACACAAAGATATTTTCGATTGTAATTTTCGAGGACGAAAATTTTTTTAAGGAGGGAAGGATGTAACACCCCGACCCAATTTTATAATTAATCTATATGTTCAAGTGGTTAATTATTATTTTAATCACTTACTTTCTAAATTAATAAAAGAGTATTTAATAAGTATATTATTTTATAATATCTTCGAATAAGAATGGTAAAGATCATAAATAATTTAATAGCTATTTGTATTATAAGTATACACTAAGTATGTGCAAAACTATATTAAGTAGTTGAGTTATGAGATATATATATATATATGTAAGTATGTATATGCAAGAATTATTTTTGTGGAAAAGTGAGTGTGAATGCAAGAATTGTCAAAAGTTGGAAAAAGGGGGGGTGAGATATTTTCTTCCTAGCATCCCACGTATCCCACCCCAATTATTCACATCTCTTATCTCCTTTTGTGCCCCAAAAGTCTTCTCACTTTTCTGATTTCCTTGGCTGCATCAGATCAGAAGTTCAGCCCTCTTTCTCTACTCCTTCTTTATTCTTGTTTCCTTCTTCTTCCCCTCTCACACGGCAACACCATCCCCCAAATAGCTCTCCCTTTCTCACCAAAAATCATAGCTATCTCTCTTATTGAAGGAAATCAAACTCTTACTAAAGTTTAGCTTCAATTTTGGGTAAGTATATATGGTTATTTTCTGTTTGGGTATTTTAATGGTGTGATGATTTGCTTGAGTTTCAATTCTGTATCCTCTGTTCTGATTTTAGAAGCTAAACTTGTGATTCTATTTTAGTAATTTGAAAGTTGATGGTGTTATGGTCTATTGGATGCTTATTAGGGTATTTTTATATGTATTGTATAGGTATAAAAATACCCAAATGAAATGAAGGCTAATTGCTATTTGTTGATGATTTTAGAAAGAACATGTGCTGAAGCTGTCACTGTGACAGATTCTGTGTTCATGCATGATAAATTATGTATGAAATTGTATATAGTGAATTTAGATGCTAGGGTTATTTTATATGAAAGCTAAGACATGTAGGGTTGTTATGGAAGTGGTTTCACAGTATTTGGATGAGTAGAAGAATAATGGTGTAATTTCTAAGTTGCATGAGTTTCTGCCAGGACAGATTTGAATATGTTGTATTGTATGATTTTTAATAAATCATGGATTTATGATTTGATTCCGAAATTTTTATGGTATATACTGGACATACAGGGGAATTGCTCTGTAAAATTTCATGATAATTGGATGTGTTTAGATAGCTCATTTGTATTTTACAAATTAGGCATACGCTGCTGGAATAAAACAGTGAACAGTAATGGACATGCCCAGCTTTGAGGATTTAATTCTCAAGCTAGGGTGAATGTTTTGAGCTATAATTTATTATGCTCATCATATGATATGTCTAGATCATAGAGTAATTTTTGTATAACTTGGTTCAAGGTTTTAGTACTCAAAGAAGGGGTTCTAAACCATTCAACGGTTGTATTTATGAAGCTGTTTTGTTCAGCATACGTATGTTGCCTTATGTGTGTTTATGGTTACGTGACAATGCTTAAACCAGTGTATATTTATGCATGCATTATGGCCCTAAGCTCAAAGTACATTTTGAAATGAAGTTGGCTCCTATGGGGATATCATACAAATATGAGAGTGATGGCATTTCTTTAGGTTGGTATGTTATTTGTTGATGTGTGCATAATATGTTTGTGGGAACCTCGTTGAGGTGGGAATTAGGATTTCCTTGATTCTAAGAGATAGGCTTTGAGATGAGTGTGTAAGTTTATGTTAAGGAATAATGGATAGTAACAAGCCTTGATTTTGGTTTAGGTGTTACCAGCCGTCAGGTCTAAGCTCCTTCGACTTTAGGCTCTCGGTTCCTCTGCTTTCAGGTAAGGGATAAGTTATATGGGCATTTGGTAAGTCATGAGGTTATTTTAAAGTATATTATGCATTAAAATGTTTTTGATTAGAGATATGACATGTAAGCATTATTAGACAAAGATGTGTTCGTGAGCTTTTTCGAAAACTTATGTATATGATCTAAGCATATTAATGCTATTATTAATTCCACGAACATGATGAAGAAAACAATGGAAATGCTTTTATTACGAAACGTTATGCAAAATAAGAAAATTCAGTATGATGTATAAGTATGAAACGTTTTCGGGTTATGTTCTCTGGTGATCTGAACTCTGCCAGTAGGGGTTAATTACTGGCTTTCCATGGAAAACGTTATATGATTGGCCATTAAGTGGGACTGGCTCTGCTGTACCCGCCCTTGTTGGTTACGACCAACTTGGGGGAAGCCAACCTACCCTCATGGTTGGAAGATATGTATTATGATGTAATCCCGGGAATACCTGGCATTGTGGGGAATGCTGGATGCCTAGCACTATGGTGCTAGAAGCCTCCCAAATAAGTACAGACTTATCAGATATGGACTAACCAATAAGTTATGTATGAACAGCTATATTATGTTATTAAGCATGAGAGAATTATTTTGTTTAAATGCATTATGAAAAATTAAAAGCTCTCATGAAAATAAGAAGTTTCTGATGAAAAGAAAGCTGTTCATTAAAGATAAAAGTTTCTGAAGTTCTGTTATGCTATAAAGATAACGTTTATTATGAAAGTACAAGTTATGTTAAGAAGTTATCTGATATCAGTTTTTCTTTATGAAACGTTAAGTTTTATGATTATGAAAGTTATAATATTTTATAAGAAGAAGTTTATAAAGGAAAGTTTTATTATTAATTAAGATGCTTCCAGTTTAAGACAAAGTTACCGATTATACAAATTAAGTTAAATGATTATTTTGTAATGAAAATATATACGGTGACTTTGTAAGAAATGAAAGAAATTCAATCCGAAGGGTTTCGATAAAATTATTCTGATAAGGAAAGGGAGAACAACTATTTTCCTACGAAAAGCTTATAAGCTATTATTATAAATAGTATAAAATACTATGCATGAAATGATGTTCTCCTATCCGAACGTTGATAAAATGAAATAAATTGATTTACATGCATCCTTATTAAATTCTCATATATCTTACTTTTACTGAGCTGTGTAGCTCACCCCTTCCACTCTTTCAATTAGCAGGTTTATTTTGGAGCAGAGGGAGCCTTAGTCGAGTTTTGGAAGGAGCTGATTTTAGTTTATATGTATAGATCCTAAAGTAGTATTTGATGTTTAGTTTTGCAGTATTGTGAATTTTAGGATCTAATAAAAGTTGTACCTTAAGGTATTAAGAGATGTATTATGTGAAAGTATGAAATTTGAAAAACTGGTGGATTATGTTATTCTTTGAGTTCAGTATAGATGCTCTGAATGTCACAGGAAAATTATACCATTTAAGTAAAGAAACAAAGATGTTAAGAAAGAGGGAAGCTTTTGTGAAAGTTTTGTAAAAGTTTAAGTTGGTTCGTGTTAATGTCAAGCTTAGGCTTGGTATTAGCATGCCAGTCATGGTCACAAATCCGAGTATCGGGTTTGGGGCGTGACATAGTTGCTGAGGGGACCCGTCCTGAGCCTGATCGTCAAACTCGTCCTGTGGCTGGAGATAAAAGGAAATCCATATCCAAAAACTTGGATTTGGAAAACCTCCCAAGCAGGCGCAGCAAAAAGGTCAAGCATGGCTCGTCTCAAGTAGTTAGTGAAGGACGAGCGTAACAGCACTCCAGCATGACTAGTCAATCCATGTTGACTACTTGACTAGTCAATGAATATTGGATAAGCCAGCGTACGAGCCATGTTGACTACTTGACTACTTGGCCTAAACCAGCTTAAAATTCGCTGAGACTTTCATCAGTCAAAGGGAAGAAAGGGGCAGCTCGTAATAGAGTCATCAGTGGAGAGCAGGGTAGCGCCGTGGGGGTGCAAAGCTTAAATTGCAATGGCTCTGGTTGTTCTCAGGTTAGTGCCGATCTGGTTGGTAACGATGGGCAACGCATCAGCTATGTTGGGCAGCGCAAAATCGGCAGTGCTGATGGTCTACAGTTCACTGCCGGCATGAGATCAACGAGGGGTGAAGCGGGAGAGATGGTTTTGTCTCCTAACCAAGGTGCAAGTAAGGTTGAGCCGAAAATTGGGGGTTTGCAGACTCCTTCTCAAGAAAGGATGGAGGGTGTTCAGGCCGGTGTGGGAGAAGGCGTTGATCACAGGGGGTTTGTTCTTGGCGATGATTTCGTCATTGAAGGACAAGCGGCTGGTGGAGCTTCTACCTCAGATATCTCAAACTTCTCTATTATGAAGTGTGAAGCAAATGAAGGTTGTGAGACAGAAAGGATGGAGCTTGAAGCAAGAGGCGCTCTTGAGTTTTCTCAGTGTTAAATTGTTCCTCAATTCTCTCTTTTATCCATGATGAATGTTATTATTTGGAATTGCAGAGGTGCTTTGAAGCCCTCTTTTAAGGTGCGTGTAGGTGAGTTGGTGCAGAGTCATAATCCAGCTATTCTGGTGGTTATGGAAACTCGTGTTGGGGGAGAAAGAGCTAGAGAGATCACAGATTCATTGCCTTTTGATGGAGCTTTCCACACTGAAACCATTGGTTATGCAGGGGGTCTGTGGGTTTTGTGGGATGCTGCCAGAGTTGAAATGGACTTGCTCTCAAGTACTGAACAGGAAATTCATGCAAAGGTAAAGGTACGTTTTACAAACAATAACTGGTTATTATCTGCTATGTATGCTAGTCCTAGGTGTGCAAAAAGGCAAGTTTTGTGGCGAAATTTGATGAGTGTTGCTGGTTTGCATAATTTGCCCTGGGTGATAGTAGGTGATTTCAATGAACCCCCTCCTTAGTGACGATAAATTTGGGGGCAGGTCGGTTAGTGTCAATAGGTCTTTATTTTTTAAAGAGTGTTTGGATAGGTGTGACATGATGGATATTGGGTTTGCGGGTCCCCGGTTCACTTGGACTAATAGAAGAAAGGTTCAAGCTTTGATTCAAGAGAGAATTGATAGATATTTTGTGAATCCAAGTTGGTGTGTGATTTATCCTGATGCTAGAGTAACGCATTTGACTCGGTGTCACTCGGACCATTGTCCAGTGCTTCTGGAGATGCAGCCGAGAGCCTAATATGGGAAGATTAGACCTTTTCGTTTTCAAACTGGTTGGTTGCTGGATTCTTCCTTTTTTCCTATAGTGCATCAAGCGTGGGAGGAAAATAGTAGGCTGGTTGATGCTATAAAAGTTTTTACCCAGGAAGCTAAGGAGTGGAATAAAAATCATTTTGGGAATATTTTCACTAGAAAAAAGAATTTGATGTCGAGGCTGAATGGTATTCAACGAGCGCTTGCTCTTAGGCCTTCGGAGTTTCTTGTGAAGCTAGAAAATGATCTTCTTAGGGAGCTAGATATTGTGCTGAACCAGGAGGAGGAGTTGTGGGCGTTGAAGTCAAGGGTGAATTGGATGATTTAAGGTGACCACAATACAAACTTTTACCATGTTTCGACTTTGATTAGAAGAAAGAGGAATCAAATCATGGCTATAAAAAATGTAGTTGGGGATTGGATTCATGAGGAGGGGGAAATAAGGGAGTTTATTAGGTGTGGTTTTGAACGGGTATTCTTGTCATCTATTTCTTGTGTGCCTAGAGCGGAGCCCACTTTCTCTTAATGGCAGCCTAGGCTTTCAGATTCGGAGAAGGAGAGCATCAGTGGAGGGGCTTCGAAAGTGGAGATTAAGGCAGCCCTTTGGTCTTTGAAGCCTTTTAAAGCCCCGGGGCCGGATGGGCTTCACGCGGGTTTCTTCCAAAAGTTTTGGCCCACTGTGGGAAAGTCTGAGATTGATGAAGTCCAGAAGATTTTTGCAGATAGAAGAGTGCCGGTTGGTTTAAACTGTACCCACATTGCCTTGATTCCTAAAATTCAGGGTCCTGAAACTTTGGGTAACTACAGACCTATTAGTTTGTGTAACACAGTGTATAAGGTGATTACAAAAATTATTGTGGCAAGATTGCGGCCTTACTTGGATAAAATCATTTCTCCAATGCAAACGGCCTTTGTTCCGGGAAGGAAAGGGATTGATAACCTTATTATTGCCCAGGAGATCATTCATGGCCTTAGGAAGAAGAAGGGTAGGACTGGTTATATGGCTTTTAAGATAGATTTGGAGAAAGCTTATGATAAGCTAGAATGGAGTTTCATTAGAGATGCGCTTATTCGGGTTAATCTCCCAATGGATATTATTGACCTCATAATGAGCTGTGTGTTAACAGTGTCTACTTCTATTTTATTCAATGGAGAAGCCCTTGACCCCGATTTTCCCCTCTAGAGGTATAAGGCAGGGAGACCCAATATCTCCGTATTTGTTTATCCTTTGTATGGACTATCTTGGGCAGCTTATTGAAGAGAAGTGTAGGGGGGATCTTTGGTAGCCGGTGAAGGCTTCTTAGAGTGGCCCTGCTTTCTCGCATCTGTTCTTTGCAGATGATTTGATTCTCTTTGCTAAAGCAGATGGGGGTGAATAGTGCAGCCATTAGAGATGTTTTGGATACCTTTTGTAGCATTTCTGGTCAAACAGTGAGTGAAGCTAAGTCAATGGTGTATTTTTCTCCAAATGTGGATAGGGATACTAAGGAGTCTCTTTGTGATATTTTGGGGTTTGCTTCAACGCCGTTCCTTGGGAAGTACTTGGGTTTTCCGCTTAAACAACCGGGTTCTTCCTCACATGATTATGACTTTATTTTGGATCGAGTGAAACAGAAATTAGCTGGGTGGAAGGCTAACTGCTTATCTTTGGCTGGCCGTAGGGTGCTCATCCAATCTTCATTGGCTGCTATTCCTTCGTACATCATGCAATGCTCTTACCTTCTGGGAAGGGTTTTGGAAGGTTTAGATAGAGTTAATAGGAATTTCCTTTGGGGGTCTACAGATTCAGCAAAGAAAATCCATTGGGTTGGTTGGGAGAAAGTGACAAAGTCTAAAGAGGAAGGGGGTTTGGGGTTGCAAACAGCCAAAGGGAGGAATGTGGCTCTTCTAACTAAGCTTAATTGGAGATTTCATATGGAAGGGGAGACTCCGTGGGTGAGAGTTTTGAAGATGAAATATTGCAACCAAAGAAGAAGAGATGCTGTGAATGCGGATAAACTCCCTTGCTCCTCAATTTGGGCAGCTATGAAGAAAGGGGTGGACATCTTTAATAAAAGAAGTAGATGGTTGGTGACAAAAAACAGCAACCTAAAGATTTGGCACAACAATTGGACGAATGGGGGGCCCCTTAGGAAGCTGATTCAAGGTCCTATCTCCCAAGAAGCAAATGGGTTGGAAGTCAAAGACATTATGCTTGATGCAGGTTGGGATTGGGAGAAGCTTACTTTTGAATTAACAGATGAAATCAAAGGGTTGATTAGTGCAATTCCTATTTTGACCTTAGGTGGTGGATCGGACAAATTGACTTGGGCTGGATCTCCTAAGGGGGTTTTTGATGTCAAAAGTGCTTATGGGATTTTTATGGAATCTACTAATAATAGTACCTTTTCAGCTAGTTGGATTTGGAAGACAGATCTGCTTCCTAAAATTAAAATGTTTCTTTGGTTGTGTACCCATAATAGTATTGGAGTCAAATATTGTTTAAGGAAAAGAGGAGTGGTCCAAGATGAGGTTTGTCCTTTTTGTTGCAATGGTGTTGAAACCATTCTTCATGCCTTGAGAGATTGCATCCACTTGAAACAAGTGTGGAATCAACTAGGGGTAAATGCTTCTAATTTTGACTTTTGGCACTATAACTTGTTAGATTGGTTGTCACTTATTGCTAGATCAAATGAGAAGCTGCTTGATACAGGTCTTCCTTGGAAAATGGTTTTTCCTTTTGCTATTTGGAACATTTGGAAGAGTAGGAATGCTTTCATTTTTAATGGGAAAGTGAGAAGTCCAAAGTTGGTTGTGGATATAGTGTACCAAGCGAAAGAGTTTTTTCACTGAATGGCAACTCCTAGGCTGGGGAATCGTAGAATCATTAGATATATTCGGTGGGAGAGGCCTGAGCAAGGTTGGAAGAAATTAAATATAGATGGGGCTTGCATGGGGCTCCACGGGGTGGCGGGTTGTGGGGGTTTGGTTAGGAGTGCAGATGGGCAGTGGGTTGCTGGGTTCAGTAAGAGGATTGGGGTCACTTCCAGTTGTGCCGCTGAGCTGTGGGGATTGCGAGAAGGCCTTCAGCTTTGTTGCAACTTAAATATTAGTTGTCTTGAAGTTGAGATGGATGCCAAGTCCATTGTTGATGCTGTAGGGAACCCAGATTATGTTAATAACATTATCTCCTTTATCTTGGATGATTGCAGGCAGCTGATAAATAGTTTCCAACAGATCCGTATTAAACACTGCTTCCGGCAAGCAAATCAGTGTGTTGATGGTTTAGCTAAGAAAAGCTTAAGAATGATTGCTGATTTTCATATTTTTAATAGTCCGTCTGTGGACATTTTAGATGTTTTTGAGGGAGACTCAATGGGATGTATTCCGCTGGGATATGTCCTGACCTTTCTTTTGTTGTTTAGCTTTTCTTATTGTTATCGTCTTTCACCAAAAAAAAAAAAAAAAAAAAGTCTTCTCCAAGTCTACGAAGCTCCACTTTGTTATATAATCAAAAAGCTCATCAATCCCTCCGACCCCTACTCTTTTGCCCCCATAGTTTCACTCTCAAGCAAACCCAATCCCAATACAAAACTCTCAAAGACAAAAACACTAACACCTAAACTACAAAAAAATCTCCTCATGGAAAAAGAAAAACCCAATAATATAAACTCAGCAACGTGTCAACAAGTCCCAAATCTTCTCTCCTCTTTCGTCGACACGTTCGTCGATTTCTCCGTCAGTGGCGGCCTCTTCTTACCAAATTACCAAAACACCCCTCACTCTGATGCCCCTGTAGATAACCAAAATTACGAAAATGCCCTGAAAACTCGGTATCCTACTCCGCCGAGTCGACTCGTCGCGATCGGTGATCTCCATGGCGATTTGGAGAAGTCGAAGGAGGCGCTCCGTCTCGCCAATTTGATTAACGACTCCGGTGACTGGACCGGCGGGTCAACCACCGTGGTTCAGGTCGGGGATGTGCTCGATCGCGGCGGCGATGAGATTAAAATACTTTACTTCCTCGATAGGCTTCGCCGGCAAGCGGCGAGAGCCGGCGGAGAAGTCATCACCATGAACGGCAACCACGAGATCATGAACGTGAGTAGAGATTTCTGCTGCGTGTCGAAATCGGGTTTGGAAGAGTTTAGGGTTTGGGCGGAGTGGTACCGTGTGGGCCAAGTAATGAAAACTCTCTGCGAGGGTTTGGAAAACCCTAAGAACATATTCGAAGGAATTCCTAAATCACTTTGCCGAGTCAATTACGATGGCGATGAAGCTTTTGTAGAAGGAATCAGAGCGAGAATCGCCGCTTTACGACCTAGCGGTCCGATATCGGCGCGGTTTTTATCGAAAAACGCGACTGTTTTGGTAATCGGCGATTCAGTTTTCGTTCACGGTGGTCTCAAGCCGGAGCACGTGTACTATGGATTGGAGAAAATCAACGAAGATGTGAGAGACTGGATCAATGGATTGGGGGAAAATTACACGCTGAAGCATTTTGCTAGGAAGAAAGATGCGGTGGTGTGGATGAGGGATTTTTCGGATGATTCGAAGAAGAAATGTGATTGTTCAGCTCTTGAATTTTTGCTTAACACAATTCCGGGGGCAAGGAGGATGATAATGGGACATACAATTCAGAGGAATGGGATCAATGGAGCTTGTGAAAATCGGGCGATAAGGATTGATGTGGGGATGTCCAAAGGGTGCGGTAATCGGTTCCCGGAGGTTTTGGAGATTAGTGAGAATTCGGGGTTAAGGATTTTGACGTCAAACCCGCAGTATCAGAATAAGTATAAGGCTTATTTGGATAGTGAGAGGAAGGAAGGGCTTGGTTTGTTGATTCCGGAACAAGGACCAAAACAAGTGGAAGTGAAGGCTTAGGAGTTTGGGTAATCTAAACTTTTAACATCTACATGCATGTCATTTTATATGTTGGAATTGATCATTGGAGCTTCATTTTGTGGGGTATATAATGATGCAATTGTTTTCTTATAAGCAATTGCTATTGTAGGAAAAATTAGATGTAGAATACAGATTGTTGTGGCATTCCTTGCATTTGAATATGAGTTATACAACTTTCTATTCAAAGTTTGCTCCAGCATTGTGATTATTTGAAAATTTGGATTCATGTTTCTGTAGTTTCTGGTTTCAATAAATTGTACTTACTAAAAAAAAATGCTTATATCAATAAATTGTTATTAGTTTCAGGAATTGTAGTTGGATTATAAACCACTGGGCAATGTCTCCTGACTTAAAAGTTAAAACTCTTTTTACCTTCTCATTGTGGAACCATGATATGAGTCATATCACATATTGATAATTTAAATCTGTGTTTCTAGATTAGCTTCATGAATTTGTCTTGGCATTCTGCATCATCATTGTTCTACATTCTGTAAAACTTTATACGGCTAGTCAACGTCTCATTAGCTTCATCCGTATACTCTTTGTCTTGTCCTGCTAACACGAAAATATGAGCTCTAACACTTATGGGTGTGTCAATTCGTCTCTTTTATTTATTTGCATGGCATATTGGCTTAAAAAAGTAAAGCTTGGCATCATCAGGAATAGCTGCTGTGAGGACCGTGATATTTGCTATTTCATTTCTTGATTTAATGATAGCATTCTAAATATATTTTTATTCACACAACAACAAAAAATCTAAATATATATAATATATTGTTATTTGCTTTTGGTTTGACTCACTGGATTGCCTCTGCAATTTATTATTCTATTTTATTTTTTCCATGTTATTCTTCATTCTGTTATATTTCTTTCTTTCATGTACATTATGTGCAGCATAATGAGTGACTTCTGTCAGTCCAAATAACAAAAAAACATAATGAGTGACTTCACATTCAGGTATTAGAACTAGATACAGTTGATATATATGTATGCCTTACTGATGATGATTGTTTTTCTAGGTTGTTGTGCTGCCCATGCTTCATCCTGAGAAATTTGTGAAGCTTGGAATTGATTTTCCTAAGGGTGTCCTTTGCTATGGTCCTCCAGGGACGGGTAAGACACTGTTAGCTAAAGCAGTGGCTAACAGAACTGATGCTTGCTTCATTCAAGTTGTTGGGAGCAAGCTGGTTCAGAGATATATTGGTATGGGAGCTAAGATGGTTCGAGAACTGTTCCAGGTTACTAATTGTGCATGTTCAGTAGTTTCAAAACTTCTCTTTGTTATTCATATGGTTTTAATTATACACTTATCATCTAATTAGTTCTGCAATTTGCTGCAGATGGCACATTCAAAAAAGGCATGCATTATATTTTTTGATGAAGTGGATGCAATTGGAGGTATACATTTTGATGATGGCATTGGTGGTGATAATGAGGTGCAGCATACAATGTTGATATTTGTGAATTAGCTTGATGGCTTTGATGCTCGAGGAAACATAAAGTTTTAATGGCTACAAATAGGTCCGTTAAATTGGTTACCTATCAGGACCATTTTTCTGCTTGATGTTATTAAAAGCTAAAACACTTATGGCTCTTAAACAACCTTGTTTTTCACTTTATAAACAGAACTGGTGATCACTTTTTTTCCAATTTGTAAACTTCTAACAATACGCAAGCTTATTTTGTTGATTTCGATTGCCCCCCTTCTTAGGCCTTTCACACTTGATCCTGCAATTGTTACATACGATTTGAACTTTTAGCTCGAGTTTTGCCCAGATGCACTGGTAATAAGAACTCTTTATAATGGATAGTCTTGCATGGCACTGCTTTTTGTTGTTTGTTCACCATGCCAAGGATATGTTAGGACATTGGTTTTCTGACATGAGTTTCTCTCTCAGGAGCTGAAATAAGGAGTGTGTGCACTGAAGCAGGCATGTTTATCATCTGAGCCTGGAGGAAAGCCGTGACAGAAAAAGATTTCCTTGATGCAGTGGACTAGGTAATCAAGGGATATAAGAAATTCAGTGCTACACACAAGTACATGGCCTACAACTTTTTATTTGTTTGAGATTGGCCTACAACTGTTTAAGCTGTTATGAGCCATAAGGTTCTGCTAGGATTATTTCATTTATCATTTGGCTGCATAGCTTGGAACCAGTTTACCTAGGTGGGTTTCTCCTTATGAAGCTGTGAAAGTGTATCAAACCATGTTTTGCTACAAATTTAAGCTGCGACTTCTGGAATCTTTGTAACTAAAAATTTGAATTCTTTGAATACGGAAATCACATTGACCATGCTTCAAAATTAATTTTCATGAATCTAAGGTGTACATGGTGCCCTCTTTCAAATAGATTATATAAGCATTGAGTAACCTGCGCAATTATTGAAAGTTGTGCTTGAAAGTTTGTCCTCTAAATGTTAAATATGCTAATTTGGATGGATCCTTTTCTAACTCTATGGTTTTTTTTTTTTTTTTTAAATAGAACTTTATGGGGTTAAATGTGTAGTGTGAAAATTTGTGAATTAAATTGTGATAAGATTAAACCTCACTAAGGTAATGGTAAATTGTAATGAAGCCTCCCTAGTAATGAATTATCCAAAACTGAGAAATGCAACAACAATTTTGTCACCGTGCGGATTGCGGCTCCTCCCATGCGCACGACAATTCATTACTTTTTTTTTTTTTTTTTGGAGAAGAGACAATTCGTTACTACGGGAGGCTTCATTACAATTTACCTTAGTGTGGTTTGCCAACAAATTTTCCACCAAAAGGCTTTCTTTCTTTATCAATTTGTGGGGGTGGGTGGGGGTGTGTTTGAATTTGATGTAAAGTTGTAACAATATTGACATTCTAAAACATTGGTGGAGGAAGCGGATTTGAATTTTGGAACCTGTTGGTTAAAAAGGAAAATGCTAAGTTCGCCGTATTTTTTCAACATTTTCATAATTAATCTTACGTGGTATATTGTTATTGGCTATTACTGATAGACAAAAAAATAATTTTAGTAGTGAGTTCAAATTATAATTAGTATAATTTACCACTTATGACTCAATGTAAAAATGTTGTGGATGTAGCATTTTTTTGATTAAAAACATTAAAAAAAATGATAATTGACTTAAAAATTAAGTAAAAAATTAGGATAAGTTACACTAACATTTTCCAATTTTCAAGAAATGACACTTCATTCCAAATGACCAAAATAATTCACATCTACTTCCTTTCTCACACTAATTCGTGTTATGAGAACAATTTATCTAGCTTTTGTTGAAAGCGCTATATATGAAAATTAAAATATAAATAAAATAAGTTAATTGTTTTTTTGTTGAAAGTATTATGGAAAAAAAAATGTGAGGCCCACAATAATAAAATAGTACTTTTCATTTTGAGAAAAACCATAGTGTGAAACTTGCATTTAGTTAATTATATTGACTTCTTTTAACAAAAACATAATAGTGGGACCCATAAAATAAACTCCTTTACTGGAGAAAGTATATCATATTTCGGCAATACCAACTCAATATTTGTTTTGGTATTTTTTACCCAATAAATGAGTGGCACTTGTTTCAAAAAATTACATCAGACTACTCTAATAAATTAATCACAATCTTCTATACTATTAGAAAGATAAATTAATCATTTATTGGAGTTATCTGATGTGATTTTTTGAAGCAGATGTCACTTATTTATTGAGTAAGAAATACCAAAACAGATACTGAATTGGTATTAGTGAAACATGGTATACTTTCCCCCTTTACTAGGGGACTTGCAAATAGTAAAAACTAAAAACAAGCTTATAATCTAATCCTAAACACACACTAATGACCCGAATAATTTACATTCTACCTCATAATAATTCAAAAAATGGATAGATTGTCATTATTTTTAAGAGTTAGAAATTAGAATATCAATTATTTTGAACATTTAGGGTAGTGTCCTTCGTTGAAAAGCATGTGTAAAGAGTTTAATTTTTCTTTACCTCGGTCATGAAAGTAAGTAAAATTTAGGAGAAATTGCAGTTAACCCACCTGTGGTTTGGCCCGTTTTAACAATGCCTACCCGTGGTTTGAAATTTGTCACTTAACCCACTTGAGGTGGCCTTCGCTAGACCCCTGTTACCCACCTTTCTCTTTTCACCATTAAAAATAGGGGTAAATGTGTCTTTTTCATTATATTTTATGTGTCTCTCCTTTAAAAACAAAAAATAGAACAAAAATGCAAGAAAAACAAGATCAAAAAATGGTATTTGTTGTCTCTCCATTCACACAAATTTTGAACCTAAGAACATACCTAAAAAAATTTTATTCGCACGTTCATACTACTCTGATTATTTTAATGATTTTTTTCCTTATTTTTTTTCTTCCTTTTCTTTCATTTCATCCCAACTGTCTCTCTTCTCACGTTTTCTTCTCCATCTGAGTTTCTCTCTTTTCCTCCGTCGCCGATATGCACAAGCCCATCCACCATAAACCCAGCTCGCCTCCCTAGCTCCGATCCAGCCCTTTTGTCGACCCAGTTCGCCTCCCCAGCTCTGATCCAGCCCTTCCGCTAACCCAACTCGCCAATCTCCGCAACCCATTTCGCCGACCCAGCTCACCGATCTTCCTCCACTCCTCACCGGCCCAACTCCCCTACCCAAACGTATTCCTCCATTTCGCAACCCATTCTTGCATTTTTCTGCTATTTTCTCCGCCCAGATCTCTCTTCCTCGATCACCGCCACTCAACACCACCGCCTATCCAGGCGATGCTTCCCTTGTTTCTCCCTACCAAACCCCACCGCCCTCTCTCTCCTTCATCTGAACATTCCCAGATCTCGCTTCTCTCTCTGTTTTCTTTCTCTCGCTTCGATCTATCCCTAGATCTCCCTCAAATCTCTAGTTCAACCAAAGCCAAACCCCACGAGCACCACCACCATCCACGACACCAAAGCCAAACCCATGACATCTCGGTTTACTTTGTTGGGTTTGCTTTGTTGCTATTTGTGTTTTGAATCTTTGAAGGTCCTTTGTGTTTGTAGTGAGATAATGAAAAATTGGCTGAGTAATTGTTGAAATCTTTGCGAAATAATCGGTTTTCATCTAACCGTGAGACATACATGGATGTGGTTTGTGAAAATTGGTTTTCATCTGAGTGAAAGAATCTTTAAAGGTCTTTGTGTTTGATTTTTGTGGAAGAACATATAAGGTAGAGAGAGGGAGAGAGCTCTTTTTTTTTTTTTTTTTAGGGTTCTAATTGGGTTTTAATTTTGGCTTATATAGTAAAGGGGATTTTCTAACGGAAAGAGCAGAGTTGGGTAACGGGGGTCTAACGGAGACCATCTCAGGTGGGTTAAGTGACAAATTTCAAATCACAGGTAGGCATTGTTAAAACGGGCCAAACCACAGGTGGGTTAACTGCAATTTCCCCTAAAATTTAACTAAAATATTTAATGGGATTGGTTTGGGTTTGTTGGAATTTAGACTAGTGTCAAACACTTATCATGCGGTCACATCCTAATGCACTAAACTCAATCTTTCCCTAGTTTTAACTATGGGTAATTACACTCATTTCTTTTGAGATTTGAGAGCATTAGAGCATTTTTATCAAATGTTTCAAATGCTAAATATGCTATTTTTTAACATCTTATTCTAAAAAAGCACACTACATTAAGGATACTATACTTACAAGTTCTAACATCTTAGCTATAGTAGAATGTCATCTTTGACATCCTACTGGAGCTAAAATCTTAAAAAAATAATATTTTATTATCACTTCAATTAATAAAAAGAGAGAGAGAGGGAGAAAGAGAGAAAGACAGAGGGAGAGAGAGGAAGAATAAAAAATAATAAAAAAAGAATATTTAAATGAAGTGGTAAAAAAAATAAAAGTTTTAATGTTAAATGTATTGTAAAGTGATGTGTTAAATGTTATAAAGTGCCTTTTTTAGTTGCTAAATGATAAAAATTTTAAAATTCTTGATGGGAATACTCCTACATTTCACCACAATCTCGAAGAAAAAAAACACTTCCCCTTAGGATTTGAAGAAAATAACATTTTACTGTTAAAAAAAAAATGGTAAAATTTGTTGTGTAAATCCTTCTAAAAAAAAGGTGTGTAAATCCTTCAACTTAAATTAAGGACTGAACTATATATCTAATTGAAATTATTCAAGTTTGATATAAAGTTTGAATTGTTAAGTGGTCTAATTTTAGTGAGTTTATATTAATTTAACTGGTAAAGTTTCTGCCCTTGCTTTAATCCCAGAATTTCAACTAAAAATAAAAAAATTGATAAAATCTCTTATGATGAATAATAAATTTGAGTTTTTTATAAATAAAAAAATTAAGTTGATTCTCAACGTATACAGTCTACCATAGTTAAGTAAGAGTTCTGAATTAATGTCGGCATTCGACGATAAAGACAACAATCTCATGTTGACTTATTTGGAGTTGTATGGTACGGTCAATATTACTATAGACAATCTTGTAGCACGCCTTCTCCACATCATCGAAACCCCTGTTTGTTATATCATCACGGAGCTTCGCATTCAATCTCTCCCATCCCTACTCTTTCGTCTCCATAGTCTCACTCGCACCCAAATCTCTCACAGACAAAAACACAAACACCTAAACTACAAAAAAAATCTCACAATGGAAAAACCCACAACAAGCTCAACGTGTCAACAAGTCCCAAATCTTCTTTCCTCTTTCGTCGACACTTTCGTCGATTTCTCTGTCAGTGGCGGCCTCTTCTTACCAAATTACCAAAACACCCCTCACTCTAATACCCCTGTAAGTCACCGGAATGACGAAAATACCCCTGGAAAGTTCAAAACTCGGTATCCTTCTCCGCCGGGTCGACTCGTCGCGATCGGCGATCTCCACGGCGATTTGGAGAAGTCGAAGCAAGCGTTACGACTCGCTGAGTTGATAAACGACTCCGGTGACTGGACCGGCGGGTCAACGACCGTGGTTCAAGTCGGCGACGTACTCGATCGCGGCGGCGATGAGATTAAAATACTCTATTTTCTCGAGAGACTTCGACGGCAAGCGGTGAAAGCCGGCGGCGAAGTAATCACCATGAACGGTAACCACGAGACCTTGAACGTGGAAAGAGACTTCCAGTACATGTCGGAATCGGGTTGTGAAGAGTTTAGGGTTTGGGCGGAGTGGTACCGTGTTGGCCAAGTCATGAAATGTCTTTGCGAGGGTTTGGAAAACCCTAAGAACATATTCAAAGGCATTCCTTCATCTTTTCCTGAAATCGACAACGATAATGAAGCTGTGGTTCAAGGTTTCAGAGCGAGAATCGCTGCTTTACAGCCAAACGGTCCGATTTCGGCGCGATTTTTGTCGAAAAACGCGACGGTTTTAGTTGTCGGCGATTCGGTTTTCGTGCACGGCGGCCTCAAGCTGGAGCACGTGTACTATGGATTGGAGAAAATCAATGAAGATGTGAGGGATTGGCTTAATGGATTGGGGGAAAATTACACGGTGAAGAAATTTTTGAGGTATGCGGATGCAGTGGTGTGGATGAGGGATTTTTCGGATGATTCGAAGAAGAAATGTGATTGTTCGGCTCTTGAATTGTTGCTTAGCACAATTCCGGGGGCGAGGAGGATGATAATGGGGCATACAATTCAGGAGAATGGGATTAGTGAGGCTTGTGAAAATCGGGCGATAAGGATTGATGTGGGGATGTCGAAAGGGTGTGTTGATGGGTTCCCGGAGGTTTTGGAGATTAGTGAGAATTCAGGGTTAAAAGTTTTGACCTCGAACCCATTGTATCGGGATAAGTATTTGCATAGAGAGAGGAAGGGAGGGCTTGGGTTGTTGTTTCCAGAACAAGGACCGAAACAAGTGGAAGTGAAGGCTTAGGAGTTTGGGTAATCTAAACTTTTAACATATGTATACGTGTCATTTTTCATGTTGGAATTGATCATTTGAACTTCATTTTGTGGAGTATAGAATTGTGCAATTGTTTTTTAATAAGCAATTGTTGTTGTAGGAAAATTAGATGTAGAATAAAGATTGTTGTGGCATTCCTTGCATTTGAATATAAGTTATACAACTTTCTATTCAAAGGTTGCTCCAGCATTGTGCTAATTTGAAGATTTGAATTCCTGTTTCTGTAGTTTCTGGTTTTAAATTTTTAATAAATTTTAGTTACTAAAAAAATGCTTATATCAATAAATTGTTATTAGTTTCACGAATCTAGTTTTGCCATTTTAGTAGAATTATAAACCACTTGGAAATGTCTCATGACCTAAAACTCTTTTACGTTCTCCTTGTAGAACCATGATATCAGCCATACCACATTTTGATAATTTAAATGTGTGTTTCTAGGTTAGCTTCGTGAATTTGGTCTGTTCATACATTCTGTTAAGCTTTTATCTGCTTGTCAATTTCTCATTAGCTTAGTCCATATACTCCAAAATATGAGCTCTAACACTTTTTAGTGTGTTAATTCCTCTCTATTATTTTTTAGCATAGCATATTGGCTTTAAAGTAAAGCATGGCATCATCAGGAATCGCTGCTGTGATGACCGTGATATTTGCCTATTTTATTTCTTGATTTAATGATTGCATTTCAAATATATTTTTATTCACACAACAACAAAAAATCTAAATATATTGTTTTCTGCTTTTGATTTGACTCATGGGATTGCCTCAGCAATTTGTTATTCTGCTATTCTATTGTATTTGTTTATTCTTGTTAAAAGTGTGGTTGCAATTTCACTCTTAGCCCTGATTAACAGTAAACATTGTAGTGTATTCAAAATGTAAAGTATTTAATTCACCCTATACCAAGGCTTTGGATTAGTTTACCAAGAGTCTTAAAGCGTAGGAGTATTGCCTGGTCTCCTTAATAAGAAGAACCATGGTTCAAATCCCCCCTCACCACTTGTAAGAATTATCAAAGAAAAGTTGTGGATCAGTTTGTGTATCATGTACACTGGTCCTTGTTAGTTTAATAAAAAATAATGCATGGTATTGGGGGTAACTTTGATTTTTGTAATCAAAGTAATATATTCAATAATAAACTAATTTTTGCCAAAAGCCTTGTACTTTAACCAAGTAGTCTAGTACTCAAATCTCCCCTCCCTCAACTATCAAAATTTTAATATCAAACTAGTTTTTCATGGTGCAGTTGTCCTCTTTTAAATTTTTTTTTTTTTTTATTGAACAATGTTGTCTTCTTATTTTCTGTTATCCACCAAGTTGGGTAACTTGGGTTACAGTGAATGCTATCCGATTCTCTAATCCACAAGCACAGATACTGGCCTTCTAGTTGTTGATTCTGAAGAGTTTGCCAGTGATGGAGATTACTTATTTTATATTCATCAATCAAATTTATACATCATTTTGCTTTCATTTTTCATTTTATATGTTGGGCGACATTGAAAGCTTTAATAATCTAATTTTCTCATGGATGGATATTTTGAAAGTGAAGTGAATAATTATTGGCCTTTTTTTGCTGATTCTGAATAGTTTGATCAATCATAATTGCTGCACAGTTATTCAGGTTCGACAACTGTACAGGAGAATGGTTCTTGGACAAGCTGTTTTGAATTGCGCTTGTTTGGCATCGAACAAGTGCGTGCCATGACTCTCAGGGCAAATAAGATGATAATGGGGGGCATGCGATTCAATAGATTGGGATCAATGGGGTTTGCAATAATCAGGCAATATGGATTGATGCGGGGATGTCAAAAGGGTGTAGTAATGGGTTGCCGAAGGTTTGTGCGATTAGTGGGAATTCAGAGTATAGGATTTTGACATCAATCCAGTTGTATCAGAACAAGTTGCTTTTGCATATTGCGAAGAAGGAAGGGTTTTTGGAACAAGGACCAAAACCTTTCATTGGAAGTGAGGGCTTAATGAGTTTGGGTAATCTGAACTTCTATAGATAATGTTTATGAGGAACCCTCTGAACATATATATTCTTTTCTGCGTAGGAATTGATCATTGGAACTTCATTTTGTGGGCTATAGAATTGGAACTTGTTTGTAGGCTATTAGATTAAGCAAAGATTGTGGTAGCATTCTACGCATTTGAGAATTAAAATATAACTTTTTATTCAAAGAGCAATCAAGCATTTTGAATATTTATGCAAAGAAGTCTAGCCTGCCAAGGAGCAAAGCGTGCTCATGTTAACATATTTGTAATTATTAAAAAAAAAAAAAAAATCTTAAATCAATAGATTGTATTAGTTACATGAATTCAGTTTTGCAATAGTTGGCTTTGAATATATTCATACATTTTCTTAAATTATAAACTACAGGCAATGTCTCATGTCTTTTAACTCATTTGCCTTCTCTGGCACCAGGATATGAGCTATGCTGTTTATCGACCTGTCAGTTGATCTTTGTTGCTTATATTAACAAATTAGAGCTCTAGTATTCTGATTATTTGATAATAAAAATTTGTTTTTCTATAGTTTCTTTATCACAGGATCAGGTTAGCCATGCAAATTCAGACTTGGCATTCTACTTTATCAATGTTCATACATTTTGCTAAACTATAAAATGCGGGGCCATGACTCTTGACCTCGGTCCATGTAGTCATGTACTCCTTTGGCTTGTCCTTTTTACTCCAAAATATGAGCACTACCACTTTTGGTGCGTTAATTCGTTTCTATCATTTATGAGCATATCATTTTAGCTTGTAAAGCATGGCATCATAAGGAATGGCTGCAATGATGACCATGTTATATTTTATTTCTTGATTTAGGGATGGCATTCTAAATATATTGTTCTTTGCTTTTGGTTTGACTGTAGGGGAGGTCCTTAGCAATATATCTATCTATTTCATTTTCCTGTTGGTTCATCTGCTGGTGGGGATATAATTTCACTGAGAGTCCCCCCCCACCGCCCTCTTTTTTCCCTCTTTTTTTCTTTTACTGGAGGTCATGAGATTAAAGTTGTGAGCATAAACCAAGAAATAGATATTGATTAGCAGAGTGCATAACAGATTGCGAGTGCAGGAGCCGGAGTCTGAATTCTTCTCCATGCACCCACCCCAGCTCTCTCACTCTCTCTCATACTATACCAGTTGAGGATAGAAAGCCAGAGTGCACAGCAGATCGCATAGCCAGAGATCAGTTTCTTATTCTCTACACACGCAGTTTATCACTCTCTCTCGTGTGCTTTATTCTTGATTTAACTGAGATCTAGTATCTTTTCTGTATTGAATGAGATGTGAGTCCAAAGTTAGGATATGAGTTTGGGAATGATAGGCCACAAATTGAATGACCCCTTGTGATTTAAACTAATTAATTAATTTAACCAAGTTATTAATTAATCAATTTATCATGCAAAAGCGAGGCAGCACAAACAAATCACCAAAACTAAATATGCAGCGGAAAAATAAATAACTCGGTGATTTGTTCACGAATGGGGAAAACCCTAACGGCAAAAACCCCACCGGGTGATTTTCAGGTCACCACTCCTGAAACTCCACTATTATCAAATCAAGCGGTTACAAGTAAAGGAATCCCAAGTATCTTACCAACCTACAGTTGAACCCTTACCCCAATACCCAATTGGACTTGATCTGTAGTGACAGTTCCCCCTTTTGATGCACGGCTCCCAAGTACGTGACTAACCAGATGCGCGGATCCCAGTACGCGGCTTCAAACACCAACTTTAGAAAGAGAGGTTGGTTGCAAAGTTCTTCAGATCATCCTATGCGATGAAGATCAGGAAGATGCTTGGTCACAAAACCCTATGGTGCAAAATACATAGCAACTTCTTGAAGAAAGATGAACTAGGTCAAGAACTTCGTCTTAGATCACAATTTGCTTGAACAAGGATTGTTCAATGCTTTTTCAACTTGTGTCTATGTTGACGGCTCTTAAAACACTCCTTAAATATGTTTAGGGTTAGAAGAAAAGAAAGCCCAAAAACACATTCACGGATCCCAAAAAAATCAGATTGGAATTCTGACTTTTTAATTCTCGACAGATAGCAGGTGTCGAGGTAGCTGTCGAGCAGGTGTTGAGCTTTAAAAACTGTGCACTTCAGCTTGCTTTTTCTTGGACAGACTTGATGACTTCAACACTTGATCTTGAAACCTTGTTTCTTGAAGTATTAAAAACACCTAGAACTACCCAATTACAAGTAGAGTGCGTTTTGTCAAAGGATTAGCCAATTTACACAAAATATGACATATGTTCCTAACATGTGAACACATATGTCCTAACAGGAAAGATGTTAAGACTGTTAAGACAGTCACCCTGATTTGCCCAGCCAAATGGGTCAACTATCACTAACGTACCTCATAGCCAGGTTCTAGTAAGGAGTTCCCTAAGCGGGATGCTTTTTACTTTTACAAGAATTGAAAAGAGTAAATCACACTTTTAACATATTCGTTCAGAGGTAAGATGTTTTAATTCTAGGGCTTTTGATCGCATATTTCTAACACATTCCAGTTCCTAAGCATGTATCTAACATGTCATTAAAAGAAAGGGAGACAAACAATCAACATTCAAATACAAGAACGAGCAAAACTTGGCTTCTAAGAGCGCAGTGTATGCGTGACTAAGGTTGCGATATAAAAATTAAGACTAGAAAATAAAACCATAATCATGGAGGGTGACTCGTTATTGGTTTCTAGAGAGTTGAATCAGTCATTTTCACCATCGGCCTCAATTGATGCGGTAATAATGGGGATTAGTTTAGCTTCATTGGAGTTCCAAAATGTGTATTTTTCTCATGTAAAGCGTAATGCTAATTCCTCAGCTCATTTGTTAGCAAAGTATGCCAAGGGCATAGTTAATCAATGTATGTGGATGGAGAATTGTCCTAGTTTCTTAGAGCTTAAAATTCTTCATGATGTAAACTCTAATGTTGTTTAATATTAAGTGTGTGATTTCCTATCAAAAAAAAAAAAAATATTTGGATTTGAGTATCCCCCCTCAATCAATTTGTGTAGCGAATTTACCATAGTGAAAACAAAAGAGTCAGCAAAGCCTTTAAATTCAAGAGAGATTTGGCCAAGACAAATTTCAACCTACAATGTTTTTTAATATAAAATTCAATCAACATCTATTCAATTTCCATTTCCTAGTGATTTTGAGTGTTTGTTGATGGTTCACTAATGGGGATCGACATGGCTTTTTATTGGTGAAAATGCAAGTGCAAAACTTGTTCCTAGTGATGTGAGATTAGTTTTGTACCGAATTTTCAATAAAACGTGCATCTCCATAAACAAGAGTATCAAAGATCTGTTCGGTAAAAATGATTCCTCAATTTTATTAATTATCAGAGAAAACGTTACCAAAACAGAAATAACAGAAATACTAACTGACTCTGATACGTGTGGCACGTGTTAACATGTACAATGAGTTAGAGCAACAGGTCGTTTTTGTCAACACATAGTCGTGCTACTGTCGTTTATCTTCTGTTTGTGTTTCCTTTGTTCTGTAGATTCTGCAGCTAGAGTCTTCAACCACTGATGCTTGCTCTGACTGCTTTTGTTTAATTGTTGCTTGTTCTGAACGGTTTAGACCCCTTAAACTTTAACCAGATTGCGTAGCCTAGATTAATTAGCCAAGTTGTTACTTAGTCAAATTATGTAATTCTAGGTTAAAACAATCACAAGATCATATCAAGCATATAAAACATATAAAGCAGCGGAAATAATAAATAACACAAGATATGATCACCCAGGAAACCATACCGGAAAAACCTGGGGAGGATTTTACCCACCGATCCTCAAGGCAAAACGGAATCCACTAAGAAAGAATTGAAGTTCTTACAAAAGGACTTACAAGCTCCCCGCTTGACTTCCTAATGCTACACACCAGTAGTAACTTCCTGACACGACCACGCGCAGGCTCCGAATCCACGGACTACTTCTTTCTTTGAACTCCTTCTTCAAGTACAAGCTCCTCACTTGTTTTTCTCTTTAAGCTTTAATGGCTGCAACCTAGTTGATCATCAAGATGTTGATGTGATCTCAATCTTGAAAACCCTAAACTTTGTGTAAAGGAAAGCTCCTCTAGATCTCACAAGAGATTTACACAAAACCGCAATGTATGAGCAACAATACAACTTGTGCAACTCTGAAAAACGTGGCTAGGGTTTGCCTTATATACCTAGGGCAAAAACATAAAAACCTAGACGTTTAAAGAGTTAGGGCTGAGTTGGAATTCTGCAGAAAAACGCATCTGGGCCGACTTTCGATCGATCGAGTCTAACCTTCGATCGATCGAGCCAGGCCGAGAAGCCCCAATGCTTCTGCAGTCACTCGATTCCAACTTTACAATATTCAATCAACTTTGAGCAAACTTAAACAAGACTAAATACATTGTTTTGATCATGGTTTGCCAACATTACATATTAGAGTTCTAAATACATAAAATCCTAAGACCTTAGAACCTAACAAACTCCCCCTTTGGCAATCCGTGACAAAACACACAATAAAAGCTCAAAGTTTACAAGTAATAGCCCTTTACATAATAATGCTTATACAATAAAAGTTCAACCTAACTACTATCCATCGGTTGCAAGTATAGACAGCAGCTTTGTCGAATCAACCTGTATATTCCTGAAATACTCAACAAACACATAAACGCATGTGTGGCAGCAAATAGTATATAAACAGGTATAATATTCTTGTAAGATTCACACAACACAAAATAAAGAAATATATCAATGAAGCAACTCATAAATATAAATCAATAAGCAGTGAATCACAAAGACAACAAGAATCAAAAGAAACATGTATATCAATATATCAATCAATGTTACTCCCCCTAACATGAACATCCCAAAAATGATATACAAAGTGAAGCACCTAGATACAATCTAAATAAACTCCACAAAAAATATCCCATGCTACAAAAAAAATAAACTCCCCCTAACACAAAAATCTCCCCCTATCAACAAAAACACCTCTACAAGTCAAAACACTACTCCCCCTTTTTGTGACGGAATGCCAAAGGGCATCATAGACCATCATCAAAAGGAGGTGGTGAGGAAGAACGAAGATGCGCCAAATCCGCTCGCAGAGCACGAATCTCGTCGAATAGATCCACCAAAAGCTGACCATGAGCCGCCTGAACGGTCATGGCAGTCTCCAGAGTACGACGAACATCGAAGTCAGCCGTAGAAGGTGGAGGAACAGCAGCAGCACCTACAGAATCTGGAACAGCCTCACCAGCAGGACCTGTAGAAGAAGAAGGAGGAGGTGGAGCGCTACTAGAGGGATCAGACCTAGGGTGTTTAGAACCAGCTCGAAGATGAGCGGCCCTCTGTCTAAGAAAAGACGCACCTATAGGACCAATAATATGAACAGGCTCAGAAGCAGGGAAGTCCTCTAAACCTAGATAAAGTAAAATCCTATGAATGAAAATAGGATGGACAAGGGCATGGGCAGTAGATGAACTCCTATAAACTTCGTTCAAAGAACGAAGAAAAAGATGGGGAAAACTAATAGGAGCATCTGTAACAAGAGCGTAAAGAAAAACACACCTCTCAAGAGGAATGGTGTGCAGATGAGAAATAGGCCAGAGTGAATGACAGGCTATCCTAAAGAATAGATAGATAGTCTCAGGAAGCTCAGCGGTGGTGATCCGAGGATCAGAACCCCACTGGATAGAAGATCCAGTGATGTAGGACATGACATCACTCAGCTCAGGTGACTCATCATAGGGGTAAACAGGATCCCTAACCAACGGTACCTCTAGAGCATCAGCCACTACCTGAGGAGTAATGGAGTACTCTACACCTCGTATCCAACTCCTAACTAGAGTGTTGGAATCATAGATGCGGACAGAGAGGTTCGAGAAGAACTCTCTAATCAAGGTAGCCGGAGGTGGAGGGTCAGACACGGTCAACAAAGGTAATCAACCCCTACGCGCAAAATTTGCCCTAATGGCAGGATCTACCTCATCTAAACGAACAGAACGCTCAGCCCAAATCTTCCTATGTAGGTTTAAAGTCTCAAAAATCTCTTGGTTTTTCTCAGTGGGAAACCGCTCACTATCAAAAGATGGAGGGGAAGGAGTAGGAGTGGGGATGGTCCTACGAGCTCTAGTCTTCCTAGGCATGGTGCTAAGGAACAGGACAGAGACACAAAGAGAAAACCAAAAAGAACAGAAAATAAAACCAAGGGCAGACTGCAAGTTAGCACAAAAAAAATATAGAATGAAAATCTATATGATGCATGAATCATTAATGATGATATGATGCATGAACTAATGCAGTAATTAGGATCAAATTAAGTTTAATTTTCATAAAATTGGCTTGAACATAGAGATTCTCAACAAAAACCCAAAAAATTTGATAACCACTTGAAAAATTTTTGCAACAAATTGAAGAATCAATCATTATACACTATTGGAAACAGGTTATAATAACTAATTGCATCAATTACACAAGCCAATTTCATCAATTAAACCCAATTGCACAAAAAGCCCCAATTCGGACCATTATAAACCCTAGAAATTCAAATTTTCCACAAAACTCAAAATTGATCAAATTAAGCACTCAAGAACAAGTGTATAGAGTGTCCCCAACAAAACCCATTGATCAATTGCACATAATTTTGTCCGAATCAACAAAAATCCCAAATTGAAAAGTTCCGAAAATCCCCTCTTAAATGCATGAAAAATGCATGAAAACAAGTAAATAAATTGAAAAGCAAGGGTATTAAGGACATACCGGCTTGAGGAGAGAGAGATTTTGCAAAAAGATCGGAAGAAAACGACAAAAACTTGAAGAAATTGACTTGCCTCGTCGGAGAGAGAAAAAGGAAAAGTTTTGAAAAAGTTATGAACTTTGAAAAAGTCAGATTTTCCCTTTTTTAAAAAGCATATTCACGATGTTCGATCGATCGAGAATTACATTCGATCGATCGAAAGTGACAGACGTTTTAGCACTTTCTGAGGCACTTTTTCGATCGATCGAAAAACACTCTGGATCGATCGAAATGGGTAAAAACACACTGAATTTTGGGGAAAAACACAGTTTTGAAAATCTGCAAACCCAATTTTGAAACAACTCCTCAAAGCATTTGAACAATGAATACAACATGCATGAGTATGAGATGGAATGCTTTTTCAAAAACCCAAAATTGTAAACCCAATTTTCTCAAACACAAGTTTCATCATCTTCCAAATTAATTTTCTCAAGCATCAACTATGTTGTGCACAAATCTCAAGATATTTTTCAAACTTGGTTGGTCAGACCAAGAACACACACACTAGCATGTACAGTGTTTAACAAAGAGTAACTTGTGTAGTGTGTGAAACTAGCAAAGACTTGAGATACATGTGAGGTGATACGTGAATGACAATCAAACACAAAGTCTACACAATTCATCACATAGAATTAAAAGAGACTATCACCTAAAGAGTTACATCCTATAACTCCCACATCTCCTAGATCAAAAGCTTGCAATCATGTAAGTTTCTTTTAATTTTGCCTCTTATTTATATATGAATTGGCATTCAGCCTAATAGTACACACCGGTTTGAATTAAGTGAATTGGCATCAAGCCTAATAGTACACACCAGTTTTAATTTATTTTGAGGCTACACCTTATGTTCTTTTTGTGCATGTGCTACACTTTCTCGAGCACTAAATCTTATGATATGCACTAAGGTGTTCATGATTGGCTAGTGAACAGTGGTGAGATGGTTATTTATGCCTTTCTCAAAAGGATCAAGTCCGACAGTCAACAACATGTGACTTCATGATTAAGGCAAAGTGATTAAGAACCACACACATCTTTCCCACACAACATGCACTACAAAGTTTCAACTAGTTAAGTGCAACAAATAAGCTCATCAAAGTTAAACAAGGTACACAAGACATGACATGTGTAAAAAGAATGACCAACCTTGTTTTAAAAAATCAAGAAAAATAGTGTTCAACACAGACTTTGCTTTCTCCCTTTTTTTTTTTTTTTTTTTTTTTTTTTTTTATTAAAAGAGAAAACAAATAAATCCTAGAATGAAATGCATGTATGTAATGCAATGCAAGTCCTAGAACAAAAGAAAAACACAACAACAAAAAAAATGGTCACAACAGAATAGAGCAATGAAGCACAAGGATCATGTCAGAAAGACTTAGTTAGTTCGAGTCTTTTGCATCCAAAACTTTTTAGATGCACCCCGAGCATTGGAGTTCTTATTCACTTTAGAGTGATTCTCAACTCCAGAATTGGAATAAAGGTTTAACGCCTTTACCAATTCACCAATTAGTGCCATAGGATCTTGTGCTTGAGGCACAGGCACTTTTGGTCTTTTTGCTCTCTTATCAGCTTGAAGCTTGTAACAGTTAGGACGGATATGTCCAGACTTACCACAATAATGACAAACCCAAGCAGGTTTACCATGCATCTTGTCCTTCGGTTTGGTAGGCTCCTTAGGTTTGGATTCTCTTAAGTCTACCCTAATCTTCTTGGGTGGTGAAACTTCTACAGGTTTAACAACCTCACTCACAGGGGGTTTTACAGTTTCACTCATGACCATACTCACAAGAGGTTCAGAAGAAGAAGAAGAAGGAACGAAGACAGTGGAATGGGGTCCAGAATCAAAGATGCTTTCTACATATCCTAACCCAGCTTTATCAGAAGGATACTTTTGAACATTTAACATGTGATCAAGTTTAGAACTAGCAGATCTAGCAACAGATAAATCATGTTCCAAAGTTCTAACTTTATCAAGCAACATCATGTTTTCAGATTTAACATTATTCAAAAGATCATTAGCATCAAATAACTTCACAAGCAAATTTTTCTTTTCAAGCTCAAGAGCATCAATTTTCTTTAGGCCTAAATCAACTTTCATAGCATCCTTTGCAGCAATTTTGCAAAGTTTGTTATAGGCCTCTTGAAGATCTGCGTCTTCAGAGAGTTCCCCATCAGTAGGGTTCTCCTCAGCAGATATGCTTTCATCTACTGTACCAGTAGCAGTGAAAGCAATGAAGTTTCCATCCTCGTCACAACCGGACTCATCATCAGAAACCTCATTATCACTAAGGGTTACAGCCATAGCTTTACCCTTATTTCTCAAGAAAGTAGGACATTCAGATTTGACATGACCATACCCTTGACAACCATAACACTGAGGACCCAAAGAGTTATTAGAAGATTGACCTACTTGTTCTCTAGGTTTTTCAAAGTTGTTAACCTTAGTGGGATCATTCTTCCTAAAGTTTCTAGATTCAGCAGCGTTGGTATTCCTTGCCTTTCTATTAGTGTTTCTGAGAAAATTTCTAAAGTTCTTGGCAAGGTAAGCTATCTCCGTGGGAGAGAGCTCATCATCAAATCCACCACCTTCAACATCATCAACAGACTTCAGTGCCATTGATTTGGATTTGACAGTCTTAGGTAAGTCAGACTCATAGGACTGAAGAGATCCTACAAGCTCATCCACAGGGATGGAGTCAACATCCTTACTTTCAGTAATGGCTGTTACTTTGGGTCTAAAGTCTTCAGTCAAAGATCTAAGAATCTTCCTAACAACCTTAGGTTGATCATAGACTTCACCCAAATTATAAGCAGAATTAACAATATCATTTAGTTTTGCATAAAACTCATCAAAGGTTTCATCATCAGACATTCTAATGTTTTCAAACCTAGAAGTTAATTGCTGCAGTTTATTAATTTTAACAGCCTTAGTGCCTTCATGCACAGTTTGGAGGATTTTCCAAGCAGTATGAGCAACCTCAACATTAGAGATCCTCTTAAATTCCTCCATTGAAACAGCATTGAAGATGGCGTTCATAGCTTTGCTATTGAAGCCTGCTGCTTCTTTCTGAGAAGTTTGCCACTCACTCACAGGAGTAGTGGGCTTCTCCCATCCGTATTCGACGGAATTCCACACCCTCTCATCTATGGATTTCAGGAAAGCTTTCATCCTTACTTTCCAGTAAGCATAATTGTTCCCATCAAAGTGAGGAGGAACAAACAGAGAGTGTCCATGCTCCATGACAACTGGGGTCAAGGATCAGCTCTGAGATAAAGATCTCAAACAAGAAGAGCTACCCGCTCTGATACCACTTGAACGGTTTAGACCCCTTAAACTTTAACCAGATTGCGTAGCCTAGATTAATTAGCCAAGTTGTTACTTAGTCAAATTATGTAATTCTAGGTTAAAACAATCACAAGATCATATCAAGCATATAAAACATATAAAGCAGCGGAAATAATAAATAACACAAAATATGATCACCCAGGAAACCACACCGGAAAAACCTGGGGAGGATTTTACCCACCGATCCTCAAGGCAAAACGGAATCCACTAAGAAAGAATTGAAGTTCTTACAAAAGGACTTACAAGCTCCCCGCTTGACTTCCTAATGCTACACACCAGTAGTAACTTCCTGACACGACCACGCGCAGGCTCCGAATCCACGGACTACTTCTTTCTTTGAACTCCTTCTTCAAGTACAAGCTCCTCACTTGTTTTTCTCTTTAAGCTTTAATGGCTGCAACCTAGTTAATCATCAAGATGTTGATGTGATCTCAATCTTGAAAACCCTAAGCTTTGTGTAAAGGAAAGCTCCTCTAGATCTCACAAGAGATTTACACAAAACCGCAATGTATGAGCAACAATACAACTTGTGCAACTCTGAAAAACGTGGCTAGGGTTTGCCTTATATACCTAGGGCAAAAACATAAAAACCTAGACGTTTAAAGAGTTAGGGCTGAGTTGGAATTCTGCAGAAAAACGCATCTGGGCCGACTTTCGATCGATCGAGTCTAACCTTCGATCGATCGAGCCAGGCCGAGAAGCCCCAATGCTTCTGCAGTCACTCGATTCCAACTTTACAATATTCAATCAACTTTGAGCAAACTTAAACAAGACTAAATACATTGTTTTGATCATGGTTTGCCAACATTACATATTAGAGTTCTAAATACATAAAATCCTAAGACCTTAGAACCTAACATGTTCAACTTCAACTTGTCTCACATTTGATTTCTGTTTGTCATGATCTTGACAAAGAGTGCATAACATTCAAAAAAAATGTAAATTTTAAAAAAATAACGTTTACTGATTAAATTAGTTTGGGAAATTGCATTCTAGGGGCCTTAATTTTATTATTATTATTTTTTTTTGAAAAGGTAGGAAGAACTTAATTATATTCTATTAGGTAATGAAGGGGGGCTTATTTAATTTGGGGGTCTACATTGTCTTAGTGGCCTATAGTGTTAAGCCACTCCTGGGTAAGACAACATAGGTAACATAAGCGGAATATAGAATTTTTGTTTAGGAGCCAAGACTAAACTATCATATTGAATCAAAATTTAACTAAAACTCAAAGTATATACATATTCGTCATCATCCATTATTATTATTTTTTTAAAATCTTAAATTTAATTCCAAAGTCATTATTAGTGGGTTCCAAAACAAATACCACTAGCTAGCAAGGGTTCGAAACATAATATGATCAAATTCCCTTAGGTAAACAAATCACAAGCATCACTACCACATCCATTTTAAGCGGTTCAAAATTTCTAAGATATACAACAAACACGTTTAGAAAATCCACTAGCTTCACATTTGAATTGCATATTATAATAATTCTATAATTCTCTTTTATCCTATATAAATTAAGTTGTACATGACTTCTTATTTGATGCTTACTAAAGTTTTTGATGGGAAATCTAAGTTTAGATCAATGATTATCTTTGAGCGGGTTAACAAGTTTTGGCTTTTGGATAAAGTTTTGTTGCCCCAGTTAACAATTGCAGCAAAAAAAAATAATAATAATAATAAATACATGACAAAGGTGACTGATGGAACATAAAACGGAACACAAAGAGTAATACAAATTTGTCTTACTCTTTGTGTTCCACTTTATGTTCCATTAGTCATAATTTGTCATGTATTTAAATTTTTTTTTTTTTCCATTTCAAGCTTAATTTGACTATTCTATAAATAAATTTAAACAAATACATAACAAGTTGTGATTGGTGAAATATAAAATGAAATACAAAAAGTAGTACAAAGGATTTATATATATAGAGTTTTCTAACTTTAATAATTAATTAAAAAAAAAAGTCGCAATAGTAACTTTTCCCAGCGAACACACACTGTATTGTTGAGTGGAACACAAAAGAATAGTTCGTTATGTCTTTATTTTTTCTTCCGCATGGCTGCGTGTAAATAAAGCTTGGAATTTCCAGTTACCTGTTATATCTTAGAACTCTTTTTCAATTTTGAGTGAGGAGACAAAAAAAAAAAAAAAGCTTTATAAAAATGCTTACTTTATTATTACAGTATTTTTTTTTTTTACACGCTGTATTTAGTATTAGAACAACTATTTTAAAATGTGCAAGAAAATGCTACCAATCATTTTAACTTGTAACAAACAAATCATTATTCTAAATAGGAGTCAACCATTTTTCCACATAGTCTAAAAATCTCAATATTGAAATATATTCCGAGGATAATGTTTTCCTGACTTTAAAATCTTAAATATTAAACGAATAGGATTCTCTATCTGTTATTACCAATAATCTATGAACTATACGGAGTGGGTTGACATGGAAGAATGTTTACTGATCTCCTCAAGATAAATGTTCATTTTAAGTTGAAAAGCTTATTATTATTTGTTCTAGCTAGGTATGATACTATTTTAATTCATAGTGTTTGTTTTATATGATCGTTTTTTACCATCATGTAAAACCACATTTTATATGATCGTTTTTTACCGTCATGTAAAACCACCAATTGATTTTAGTTATAAGTGGAGTTTGAATTTTAAATATTTTATTTAACTATAAGAGAATTTAACTTTGAGCTAAATAAAACTCGGGGAAAGCACATCAATATTATAACATTTTAATATTTATCCACGGAAATCATTATTTAATAATGATAATACATTCTTTAGAGCAGGATTTCCCATATCAAAGACCTCAATAAGCATTATCATCACCCTCCTCCAGAGCAGGCTTATTCAGATCAAAGTTGAGAAAAGTCTCTGGAGCAGACAGATTCAAATCAAATTTATCAGAAGCAAGGGCTTTCCCTTGTGCCTCAGGAGCTGCTAGCACACTCAAATCGAATTTAGGAGAAGCATGGTGTTTCCAAGTAGAAGACTTACGAGGATTCAGACCCCGCCATGTACGCTCGGGATGCATTCTCATGTGACCAGAGACAGCTTGTTTCGAGTTGAACAATTTTTGACAAACCATGCACTTGTAGTAGTATTTTGGAGGGTCTTTCGAGTCGCCAACAGCATCATGAGCATGGCCAACATGAACACCTTGAGCCTTCACATTATTGCTTCCTCGAGCAACCGCATGAGCCCCAGTCTTTTGAGCCCTAAAGGGAGTGACTGAAGATATGAGGCTCATGGTGTTCTCAGTTCCATGCACAGTTGCATTATCACCAGCATTCTTAGGCCTAATGTGAGGAAATGAAAGATGATTATTGTTCATAGTATAATAAAGAAAGGTTTTCAGTTTGTGTGAGATTGAGATTGGAAACTGCAAGAGAGAGATTTTATTATAGGGTTTATATAGGCTTGGAGAAGTACATGTTTCTTAAAGTACATTTGTTTTTTAAAATCTGTCGTGGAATATTTTGTATCAAGGAAGTCAATTCCGTACCGTACCGGCCGGAATATTTCGTACCGGCATGCATACTGGTATATAAACCCCCCTGTTTTATATCGGAAAAAATACCGGGCGTATCGGCCATGTACCGGGCGTACCGGCCAATTTCGGGCAATACCGGCCGGTACCCGGGCGTACCGGCCCGTACCAGGAAAAAGTTTTGTTTTGTTTTTTTTTTTTTATAAATTTTGTAATTTTTGAATTTTTGTTAGGGCAGAATGGTAACTTATTTACATTAACTTATTAGTATTATTTGTTTTCTTAGTATGTAATAGTAACTTTTAAGCTTTCTATATTTTATATTGTGTTTTTTTTTTCTTCTTTTAATTGATACTAAAGTTTAAAACCATGAATAATTAGTTCTGAATTGAGGAAATGTTTTATGGTAAACTTTTATATTTATTATAATGTACACACACACACATACATACATATATATATATATATATATATAAAATAACGGTAAACCCGAAACAGTACACCGATATTGACCGGTATCCGAAATATATCATACCGCTGGCCAAACCGGTACAGCCTCCGGTACGGTATTGACTCCCTTGTTTTGTATGCTTGGACTTTGTACCGGTCCAAAGTGAAAGCATACAAAATATTCATTGAAACTATGAGGTTTGAGAATAGAAATAGTTCAATCTTTAAAAAATATATATTATTAATTTGTAGATTTATATTATAAACACATAAAATGTGTACAATAAAATTCCATAAATTATTAATTTATATTGTACCAGTAATGTAAATTTACATTATAAATACACAAAATACGTACAAGAAAATTCCATTAAGTTTGAGATTTTTGTTAAATTTGGGATTCAATCTTTATTTGTATATCAAAGACTAATTGATGTCTTAGTCAGATAATAAAAAGTTATTGTCAGGAGTGAACGCCATAAATTAAAACTTTCTAAAATTTTTTTTTTTTTTTTTTGAGATTATATGGCTATGTCCTCCTGCAGGCCCCACCAGATGCACAAAATAATATGTTTTTATAGTAAATTTTGCACAATTTTTTTTTTTTTTTTTTTATATAAATAGATCGCGCCAAAATTAATAGTTTGGGCCTCTAAAGTTGTACATGTACCTTAAGTTTAAAAAATAAATAAATAAATAAAGGGTTCCAATGGATGCAAGTTGCAACGCCCTTCTACAAAAAAAAACCTTTTTCACAACACAAGTAGATCTATTTTTTGCGAAATTGGGGTTCACACTTCCAACATCATGATTTCATGAAGAATAGCAATATTCCTGGGACAAATGTACTTAATCCTCAAAAGATTCATGCTTGCATCATAAAAATTAAAAAAAAAAAAAAAGGGTTTTGGTGTGATAGTATTTTAAATTTATGCATCTGTTTTATAATAATTGTTCTTTATCATCATCAAATTAAGACATCAATTGATTTTTTATATAAGCGAGAATTGAATCTTAAATATCTTATTCGATGATAAAAGATTTTACAAATTGAGCAAACTGGACGTATAATATTTACATATAAATTTAAAAATACACTTACATATAAATTTAAAAAATACATATATAATTAAGATACATTCAAGATAGATGTAGTTATACACGAAACTTAATCAACTTGATTCATGGATGAATATGAGATGCATGGGTTTATGCATGAAAAGTCTATGTTAGTAGGAAATCCATTATTTTATCAAGAATTTGTCATTTATGCAAGTGAAATTATTCTTAAAATAATGCATGAACATGTTATGAATCCATGAGATGAAGAATGAGGAATGTTTATGCAATAACAATTACCTTTCTTACTAATAGTAAATAATAATTAAAAAAAAAAAGTGTAATGTTGATAGGTATGGAGTAGAAGAAATGACCTCGTCTTGAGGATTTGGGGATGCTAAATAAACCAAGGAGAATGGAGAATATATAAACTTAATTAGGAGAGTTTCATTAAATATAAAATTTCAAATCGTAATGAAGTTAGATTACTAATGAACCAATGAATTATAAGAGAATGAGTTTACCGAAAAGAAAGAAGAAGAAATAAATTACAAAAGAATTTGTGACACTACAACGTTAAAAGAGAGAGAGAGAGAGAGAAGAAGAAGAAGAAAGAAGTGGTGTATTAGGAAAAATAAATTGCAACACTTTAACATTAAGGGAAAAAAAGTGGTACATTAGGAAAAAATTTGTGAAATTATGAACTCCACTGAAAATTAATAGTAGCACTTCAATATATGTAATAGTTATTGATTTTGCAATAGAAAAAATTAAAGGAAGCAAAAGAAAAGTTAATAATAACAATTAAGCTTTTGTATTTATCAAAAAAATTGTTAAACAATAGGGAAAAAATTCATAAAAATAATTAAGTTGTTTTGCAATTTGGTGCAACCATATAGCAATTAAAAATTATGTTTAATATTCACTTAATGCAACCATGACTTCTAAGACTCAATTTTTATTATATGAGCCTTATAATATGATTTTTGAATACTTATAAGACTAGTATAAATTAATAATTTAAACATTTATATTTATTACGCTGTTGAAATTAACATTAATCATATTGATTATCATATCAATATCAACTAATTTATAAATATTTTATTTATTTAGAAAAATTAAAAACCTTTTATAATAAAATTGATAATACTTTTAACATTCTTCATTATTAAATGCATACCACGAAGGTTGGTGCATTGCAAATTAAAATTGAGGAATTGTCAAAGTAACAACCGAATTCTCTTTTTACCTTATCTTCGTGTCATGAGCCTCTTTGGGCTTTAGAGAAGTGGCTTAATTTAGTTCCCTTTATTTATTTATTTCTTTTATATTTATAGAAGTGAATGCCTTAATTTACTTAGCACTTAAGCAGGAAACTCAAAAAATACTGGCTTTTCTAGTTGGCTATGGTCCACGTTCATTGCTAATAAATAATATATATATTATTGTGTATAGTACCTTATATGATGTTCCTTCGGTTCCTTTCTTAAAATTCAATCATGCTATTTTTATTTATTTTTTATTTTTTTTATGGGATGAAAGTGTATTTTTAGTTAAGTAGCCACATGACTGAATTTTAATAAATGAATCTAAAGAATAACACCAAAGTATTGTACCTAAGTTTTGTCCATTTTAAATAGAGTTTGGCTTAGTTTTTTAACTGGAATCTCATTTTTTTTTAATGAGAAACTGTCACATTACTAACTAACTAAATAAAATGTGGAAATTAGAACTTACTACTAGCTATTATGTATTTAAAACAAAAAGACACATCCAGTTAAAAAAATACCAGAGATAAGGCAAGCCCTTTTAAATAATAGTGTTTAATTTCTGTACATTCCAATTAGGTCAACTGATAAAGTCTCTATAAAAAAAATATATATATATATATATAGCATTTTCTAAATTTTCCTAAAAAAAAAAAAAAAAAAACAATAAGAGCGCAGCATTGGAAAAAAATTACGGTTCATAAAAAGTAAACGAATCTATTTACACGCAGTCATTTACGCACTAACCATAACCAATTCAGTAAAATATTTAGTGGGTTAGTCAAATCCTGATCAAGTAGGCCTTCAATATGAAGCTAATAAAATATGTAGATGCTTCAGCAAAGCGAAGATGTCTTCAATATGAAGGCTTTGAAGTTTGAAACCTTTAAGCTTCCCTAATTTGCTGATATTTCTCTTTTGTTGGAACTTGATGCTATTGGAATGTATTCTATTAGTGGTAAAGGGAGAAGGGATTCTAAGGTTTTCTACTATAGCAAATAGAAATATGAGTTTATCCTATTCTATTTAACTTTTTATATTACATTTTCAAAGATATTATAATGTAATAAATCAAGTTAGTTAGTGGAATATCATATTCATATATTCACAATATCTTAGTCAATATCTCAGTGAATCCCATTATTAAATGATCTTTAAGATGGAACCAAAATTACTCCTGTTGAAGAGTCAAAACTCCAGTCAAGCTCGTCGAATTTGACCAAAGACAGTCAAAATTGGTCAAACTTGATAAAAATTAGGGTTTGATTGTAAAATCATGAAAATTTTCATTCAATTAGAATAACTTTTTTTTTTCTCCTCTCGCTAGGAGTTTCCCTTATCACCTCGATCGTGTAAGGGTTTCTTCCACTGCTAGTCCGTTTCGGAGTAGGACTGTGCTTTTATTTTTCTCCTGAAGTAAAATTTAACTAGTAATTTTATGGGTTGAATAGAAAGCTTTTTAAAAGTTTAATAAAATATTTAATATTGGTAAAAATTAATGGATGTCTTGAAGGTATTGGTTTAGGGAGCTACTATATTTATAATATTTTCATAACAAATCATAAGTGGTAAACTATTATTGGTTCTAATTTGAATCCACCACTGAAATTACTTTTAAGTCAACCAATAACTATCAATAATAACCTACCATTTAAAATTTGTTGTGAAAATATTATGGATATAGCATTTCTCAAATATTATAATATAAATAAACAAGATTTGAAAATACCAAAATTTTATAAGGGTACTTGTCCATTTAAAAACTCTTATAATATACATATTATATCCGAAGACACTTTGTTGTAGTTCCATGTGATTATGAGATCGATGTTAGTCATATGAGAAATTTAGCATATGGCATAAAATATTCTCAAAAAAAAAAAATTTTAAAGAAAAAGAGGCACATTATGGAGCTTCTGTTTTTTTATACACTTTGTTATGTTCACATAAATACCAATCATATTATATGCATGCCTTTTACAATAATTAATTGATTACTATGCTCCACTGCCCTATTATACTTTCTAGTCAAAGTCTAGCATGAAAATTTTTTTTGGCACTTCAATTATCACAAATAATCTGTTATATTTACTAGCTTATAACCCCATGTATATGCATGAATAAACTTAAAGATATATAATAAGATGTATAATATAATTCCTGTATATATAATTTAAATACTATTGATAGTCATTTTTATATTTTGTTAACTTTTCAAAAAAATTTGTTAGGATATTATTAGGTATAAAATGTAAATTGTAAATGTTTTTTTTTTTTTTTTTAAATTATTGTGAAGCACCTTTTTTTTTTTTTTTTTACGATTCATTTATTCTAAACTCTTTAGTTTTTGCACTTAATAACTCACTTGGATGAATATTTATAATGTGATCCCACATTTGATTCTAAAATTAAGAAATAAAACTCTTTAACAATAAATAATTTAGGACACATGACGCAAAATTAGAATTCTAATTTGGAATTCTAATTTGAGTTTCTTTCAGCTTCACCTATTATTATATATATATATAGATTGTTGTAATAATTTTTTTCAATTGTTATAACAATGAGTGGGAGAATTCAAATCCTAATTTTTCTTCCGAAGAAAGGGGAGCAATAACACTAAATGTTTAAATTACAAGACTTTTAGCGTTGTTGTAATTATTGCATTCATACAAATAAAAAATTAATAATATCCATGTAAGATACAAAGTTCTATCAAATTCATGTTTACATCTATGTTGATAATACAAACCCAAATTCACTGTCAATTAGCATATGAATTATAACCACATTCAATTAAATTTTATTAACACAAATTAATCCCATTACTTTGTTTTCAGAGAAAATCCCATTAAAATTAAAACAAACTATTAATACTACTAATTCATATATACGTAATGGTATTTTACTACTCAAATATAGGCAAACTTTTTAGTCACTAGCGTGAGTCTCTCTCTATATGTAGGAGGACTTGCTAAATACATCAAACTAACTATTATCTAGCTCAAAATCACTCTTTTTTTTTTTTTTTTTTTTTTGAGCTTACAAGGAATACAAAACTACTTCTTTAACGGAAAAAATATCAAATAACATTTTTGGAAAGAATGAACTTTCTTTCTATAATGAAAAATCCAAATAAGTAACCAAATAAAAACATACTTGTGTTGTGTGTGTTTGTTTCTCTAAATTAAAAAAATAAATAAATAAATAAATAAAGTAAAAACATACATGTGCGTGAAAGCTCCACTGCATTTCTTTGGTGGCAGACAAGGAATACAAACTTACTTTTTTGACGTTGTGCGTTGCATTGGTAGAAGGAATGCACTCAAGAATAGAAATGCACTTAAGAATTGGGGTAGGAGGATTGGGCGTAGCATCATGACCAGCATCACTAGCAAATAATACAAGGTAGATGCTGCCGGTTTTAATTCTTTCATACTTTTTTTGGCTGGGTCTAGTTATTATTGTAAGTGTATTCTAATCCAACTGTATTTTCCAACAATTTACAATCTTTGTCGTTTTAGGAAGATTTTCTTAGATGCAACTGTTAAAAAATTGCTTGATTCTGGAACACCAGTTTGTAATTAAAGCAATTGGATTTTGACTATTCAAGCAGTAGATATAGAAATAAAAATGCTATAACAATTTTTTAACGAAAATTTTAAGACTATGATCTTCATTATTGCGACCGAAGCCATTTTTTTGGGAAAATTTTTTTTCATAATTAAGGAAGAATTATGTCAAAGAAGGTGGGAATATTTTTGGAAAAATTCAAAATACATGGAATGGCAAAGAAAATTGAACTAGCAAAGGAATCTATAGAATTATTATTAGGCTTACAGCTTACCAGGGCCCACATTTGTCCAGGTAATTACTTTTTACTTAAAGATCTGTTTGGGATCAACTTATTTTATTAAAAGTAAAAACTTTTTGCTAAAAGTATTTTAGATAAAAGTAAAAGTTAGCTGAAATAGTATAGTAGGACCCATGAATAGTGGTAAAAATAAATTGAATAATAAAATAAGTTGGCAAAAATAATTTATGCCAAATGCATACTAAATGTGAAGTTTTTAGTGTGACCAAACAACTTTTTTTAATAGATCTCTTCCAAATATATAATATGAGAACAAACTATTTTTCCTCAAAGTTTTTTTTTTTTTTTTCTTCTATCAAGAACATTTAATTTCATGGACAAAATGTTTTATATTGACAAAAACAATTATGGCCACGTACATATAATCAGGGCCGGCTCAAGGCCCAGGCAAGTTAGGCCTAGGCCTAAGGCCCCACCAAAAAACAAAATTTTTTTTGAGAAAAAAGGCCCCACTTTTCATAATTAAAGGCCCAAATTTTTATAAAATTATATATATTTTCTAAAGATTGTACATTTTTTTTTGTGATGTTAAGAATACTACAAATTTTACTATTGGATTACAAATTGCCATGTTATTAATCACAAAAAAAATGATATAAACATTCATTAGTTAAATTGGTGAAGTTCATCAATGAGAGACCATGTCACATTATATTTTGAACATTTTATAGTGCTTTTAATTAGCGCATTTTTCTTTTTCGTTTCTATTAAGACTCTCAAAGTACGAGACCACTAGAACTTTAATTCAATTGAAACCCTAAAATATTTCAAAAAGATGCTGCAAATGTGTTAAATCATTAATTATGGATTAATCTCCCCTAATAGTTTGAGACTGATTTTTGTAAACTAATATCCTACAAAACCACACATCAAATAATATATATATATATATATATATATATATATATATATATATCTCTCTCTCTCTCTCTCTCTCTCTCTCTCTCTCTCTCTCTCTCTCTCTCTTAAAATCAAAATCTAAAATTAAAAATTAGATCACAACTTTATTTAACTATGCATCGTCTTATATTCAAATAAAGTATCTTTTTCAATTACAATATATTTTTATTTCTTTTAATTAATATTTATAGTTCAACTATGATACTCAATTCTCTATATGAAATTAACATTAGTCTAGTTGGTATTATTTATTTATTTTATGTATCAAATTAACCTTAATTTGATTAGTATTAAATAATTTTGTTTAATTAATATTTACATATTAAATGCCTCGCATAAATTTTTCGCCTTAGGCCCCAAATTATGTTGGGCCGCCCCTGCATATAATTGCATGCATATTCATTTTCGAAGGTTTCTTGTGTCCAAGGTTGGCTATAATCACTCAAGTGATGCTGGGAGACAATTTTTTTTTACAAATTTTTAATTTGTAATTATAGTAATATTAATTTCACATAGTGATCAATAACTAACATCATATCTATCACATGCATCAGTCACAAAACGCCATCAGCATTTAAGGGAAAATAAAATGAAAGTTTAATTTGTATCCCTACCCTTAATGCATACAATCATTCACGTACGTATATGCAAATGCATTGTTCTAGTATGGCCTCATACATATGCATATGCACGGCGGGGTATGTACTTTCGCCATGGTGGTATGCTACCCGACCCGACCCTAACCATTTTTTAAAACTTCTTTTTTTGGTAAAAAAAATAATAAAATTAAGGCAATATAGGTTTAATTGTTTGTTATGAGCTTTAAGGAAACAATTGAGACATTTACATAACTGTATATAAAAGATGAATGTTTAAGTAATCTTTAATGAGTAAAAATTTTTAGATATCAAATAGCAAAGTATATGCCAATATAATCTTGTTACAGTACAGTTAAAAACATAATTTTAAAATAGTAGACATGTGTGAGAAATATTCACAAGTGTGAAGGTCCCTAACTTTTTTTTTTACCGCTTTTAGTCTCTATCCTAGAAAACGCCTCTCGTTTTAGTCCCTGCCGTTACATCAGAGACTGAAAATGCTCACGTGGCAAACGGATGGCACTGTTGGTTGACGTAGCCATTAAAATAATAATAATAAAATATTATTTGACATTAAAAAATATAAAAAATTAATTTATTAATTTTAACTAAATTAAAAATTAAAAACAAAAATAAAAACAAAAAATTACATGAATTGAGATCTAAGTGTGCCTTGAACAAAAACACAAACTGTCACGACCCAGACCTGTACTTCAAGATTTAGATCATGACCGGCATGTTAATATCAAGTTTACCTCAATACTAACACAAACCAACCTGATCTAAAAGTGCTTATCAAGAATTTGTTTCTTGAATTCCTACTTATATTCTTACATAAAACCATAATATACAAAAATGATGAAAACCTGAAATTTCATTTCCTTTGAACTTGGAAAGGTTACCACTTGGCTAAAAACGTCAGGTATTCATGTAAGTATAACATAGCTAAACGTTAATCAAACTCTTATTACAAACCTAACCCCAAAGACATACAACCGGGGTTAAAAACAACTAAGATACCAAATTACATCTGTGCTCAAGAATCAAGTACATCTTGATCCCCTCTATATAACAAAAGAGCTAACTACTGTACAACAAAAACTAACTATACATTCTGACAAATGAGAAAACACCGAATCCTTGCCACCTCTAATATTCTCGCTGCTTCCAGGAAGAACCTGTGCACTGAAATATAAAAGGGTGAGCTGCGAAGCCCAGTAAGGTTTTTAAGCTCCATGGGCCCTTGATAAGAATGCATGTAAATTACATACTTTATGGATATGCCAACTTTGATAAAATAGTCTTCATATTATTCTTATTGTTCTCAAAATAATTTACGAGCTTTTAGATGAACGTACTTCATTTTCCTTTCAAATAATAATAAAAGGATAAACATAGTTCAGTAACCTTATCTTTGAACAGATTGTAATTACTTTATCATAACTTCTCATTAAACTTATAACACATTCAATATACCTTTCTTATCATCATACTTTTCTTATAATTCCAAATAGCTCAATAGCTCATTTATCATATATATTAGTTAATCCAACTGTAAGTCCGTCACAACTTTGGGAGGCTTCCAGCATAGAGTGCTAGGCATCCAGCATTCCCCACAATGCTAGGTCATTCCGGAATCATATCATAATACATCTTTTCAACCATGGGGGTAGGTTGACATCCTCCACAAGTTGGCTATTACCAACAAGGGTGGGTACAACAGAGCCAGTCCCACTTATAATGGCCAATAAGAATTTCCATGGAAATGCCAGTACTATAACTCCTATTGACTGAGTTCAGATCATAACAATGGAATAACTGAAAACTATATTTTTCTGATAACTTTGCTTTTACATAAACGTATCACAATAGTAGCATATCCGCTTCATTCTAAAATATCTTGTTCGTGATATAAATAATAGAATCAATATGCTAAAATTATTATGTATATAAGATTGAATAACTCACGAACACATATTTTGCTTAACTCATGCTTATACATAATATCTCTAAATAAAAGCTTTAATGCATAATACTTTTCTAAATAATATTTATACTTATCAAAGACACATATCTCAAATCCCTTACCTGAAAGCCGAAGATGCGAGAGATTGTACAAGAGGAGCTCAAGTGTCCGTGTTCTCGTTCTCGTCACCTACATGAAAACCAAAACTTATTATTGACAACCTCTTCCTAAATATTTAAACTTATCCTCAATCATAAATTAACTCTCAAACTTAAGAAAATCTTAATTCCCATCACAATAAGTTCCCCAAAGCATATGCTATAATCATTAAACACATTATGCACCCAAACCAAAAAGAACCCAAGGCATAAAATTTATATATGCTCCAAACATAACAAAGGATGAGCATATAAAATTATAACTCAAAACATTCACCCTAGCTTCAAAATTAAATCCACAAAGTCAAAGTTTTCCTACCCTGTTTACTGGTCATTACAGCAGCAAAAGCCGTATTTGTAAAATACGAATGGGCTGTTCAAACACATCCACAAGTCATGAAATTTTACATAGTTACTCCCCTGTATGTCCAGTATATACCATAAAAATTTCGGAGTCAAAACATAAACCCATGATTTATTAAAAATCATACAATACAACATGTTCAAATCTGTCCTGGCAGAAACTCATGCAACTTAGAAATTACACCATTATTTTTATACTCATCCAAATACTGTGAGACCACTTCCATAACAACCCTACATGTCTTAGGGTTCATAAAAACTACTTCTAGCATCCTAATTCACAAAAAAATGATTTAATACAGAATTTTCTTTTTGTCAACATCAAATCTGTCACAGGGACAGCTTCAGTGCATGTTCTTTCTAAAATCATCAACAAATAGCAATTGGCCTTAATTTCATTTGGGTATTTTTATACCTATACAATACATATTAAAAACCCTAATAAGCATCCAATAGCTCATAACACCATCACTCTTTAAACTTACAAAAACAGAATCACAAGTTCAGTCTCACAAAACAGAACGGAGGATAAAGAATGAAAATAAACAAACAATCATACTATTCCAAGTACACAAAATCAGATGAGCTTTAACTTACTTACCCACACACTTTGAAGATGAAACCTTAGTGTTTAGGCTCTTAATTTCTCCTTAGAGAGAGTTGTCTATGATTTTTGGTGAGAGGGTGAAAGAAAGTTACAGCCGTGTGAGAGGGGAAGAAGAAAGAAACCAGAATAAAGAAGAAGGAGAAGAGAAAGAGTGCTGAACTTTCTGGTTCCAGCAAAAGAAAAGGTAAAGAGAGACTTTTGGAGTAGCCAAGAAGATAAGGAGTGGACTTTTCTGATTTATGTGTGTGTACCCGGGGAAAAATTGAGGGGGATAACTTCTTGGATGTTCTAATGCTTGAGAAAGTCAAGGAAAGGGGCTCTTGGTGGATTGCATGGCCGGCCAAGCCTTGGCCTTTTGGTTTGTCAACTTGCATGTTGCTTTAGTATTAGTTGTTTTGAATTCTCATTGATTGCATGTGGATTGAATTTCCACTATCACATGCCATGCATCATATATCTAATTAAAATACCAACCATGCATCATACTAAGTATATGTTTATAATACAACTAGCTATTTCAATTATTTATAATATGTACAAAATCAAAGCTTCATGCACTTAAAAGTAATTAAAATAATAACATGCATATAAACCATAAAATTAAATATGCAATTAAGTTGGGGTGTTACACAAACCCAGATCTAAGAACACAAAATTAAAATAAAAAAATCACAAACCCAAAAAATAACCCCAACACCACACGCACCCTAGCAACCACCAACAACAACAACAAAAAAACTCACCCAAACACCAATCCGGCCACCAAAACACCAACCCACAGCCACCCAAACACCAAACCACCATTGATCCGGCCACCCAAACACAGATCCGGCCAACCCAAACACCAACCCAGCCACCTAAACACCAATCCACAGCCACCCAAACACCAAACCACCATTTCCGGCCACCCAAACACAGATCCGGCCAACCCAAATACTTCCAACCCAAACATGGCCAACATAATGACAGATTTGGACATCCCATAACAGATCCGACCCTCTGGGTTTGTCACTTGTCGAACCCAAGAGCTAAGAGGATGAGAGAGTGGGAGGAACTCTTGAGATTCAGAATCTGGCTACCCAACCAAGACCCACGGCCATGCCACCACCGCGCCACAGAACTCTTGAGATTTAGAGTCCTTGTTCATGTTTATTCTGATGTGGATCTTATATTTAATTTTGTGTTCTTATTTTTTGAGTTATTTGTGATTTTTGGTTTTCAATTTTGAGATTTTAAGTCTGAGTTGGTGTTCTTGTTCAAGATACTTTTAGATTTTAATTCATATAAATTTTTTATTTTTATTTTTGTTTTGATTTTTTTTTTATTTAGTTAAAATTAATAAATTAATTTTTTAAATTTTTTAATGCCAAATAAAATTTTTTATTAATATTTTAATGGCCACGTCAGCCAACAGTGCACTCCATTTGCCACGTGTGCATTTTGTCTCTGATGTAACAGCAGGAACTATAACGAGAGGCGTTTTCCAGGATAGGGATTAAAAGTAGTGGAAAAAAAAGTTAGGGACCAAAGTGGGAATCGCATGAAAATGTAAGGACGAAAATGTGGTTTTCGTTTAAAATAAATTATGAATGCTTGGACCTATTTTTTTAACAATTTATATCCAAAATAAACGGTTTTTCAAAATAAATTATAATATTGCCTAGAAGGGTTGGGTTCAAGTTACACTTGGTGTAACTCTAAGCAATGTTACACAACTCAATAATTTTTAATTGAATGCGAATAATGACAAATCCATCGTCAGATTACATTAACTTCGTATATTCTTCATGCTTGCAAAATTTAGAGGTGATCAAAGATTAATAGCTATGTCATCAATCAATTGTTAAAATTCAAATTTTTGTAGTTTAAAATAATGCATAAAAGATGAGTTTATAGATCAAATGGTAAATAGCATCCGATTGATATGAAAATTGGCATACATGTTAAGAACATATAGAACATGTAATTTAACGGTTGGATTTTCAAAATATTAATTTAATAACAAGTTATTGAGTGGTGTAACATTGCTTAGAGTTACACCAGGTGTAACTTGAACCCAACCCTTCCTAGAATATGTGTTACTTAACAATGATATGATATTCATAAAAGAGACCATGTATAAATAAGTAAACAATCAAACTTTAATGTATATCTCAAATTGAAATAGAGTGCCAACCACAATTGACAATAAATTATAAAATTAATTTTCAAGATTGTAAATTTCTTATATGTTTTTATTCTTTGTCAAAAGAATTATCCAATAAGTCATTTGTAATTTTGTTTTATATTTTGGGATATTGATATTGTATAGAAATAAAACTTGTGTATTTGTTTTACTTATCTTCGTGTTATTTTGTTTTAAATAGCAATGTTAGGATTTGTATAATTTTAAAATTATTGAATAAGTATTAATAAGTGTAGTTCATTCTTGATATAAGTGGTGAATTCAAAGTAATGCATTTTATATCAAGTAATTTGTTGCATGACTTTCCAAATGGCAAATACATGTTGTTTTCTTTGTATAATATATATATATATATATATATATATATATATATATATATATATATTCATGTGAAAATACGGGTTAACCCAACCCAACTCGCAACCCGATTGATCCGACCCACCCGTTTTGCCATGTCTAGTGTGAGGGGAAGAGGTGGTTGTCGTTGTACGACGATAAAATTAGCATTAAAGGACAATGTTAAAAACATCGATAATTAGGTTCAGACATGAATATGTAATAAGAAACGAATAAACTAATAATGGGAGGATACGATTAGGTCATGTAAAGTTATGGACATTGAATCCAAAAGTTTTGGTAGGTCAGTTTAAAAAATAGTGTTTAATATGATGTAAAAACTATAGTTTAAAAAATATTATAAAAATACATGTTTAAAACACCCATAATGCAAAAGAGAGAGAAGATTGTTTAATGTGTTGTCAATTTAGTGGGTTCCATGTCTTTTAAAATATTTACAACAATGTCATTCAACATTATTACTCAAAAACTAAAAATTGCTCACGAGGTGTTCTCAAAATATAGTGTTTAAACATTCTAAATTAAGCACTGTAATTCAAATAATCTCAATAGAAAAGACTCTTACCAATTACATTTCTTAGAGAGAGCCTACGTATAGTTTTCAATATTTAAACACTGAAAACTGTTATTTAAACTTACGTACCAAACAGCCTAGTACTATCTTTGCTAAGGGAGTATCAAGTTCAAGCACACTAAATTCCTCTTCGTTTCCCACTATCATGGTATCATACCTTGAACAACCATATGGACTCCTCCGCTCAGCAAGAGTACTGCCATAGGCCTAAGAATGCTGATGATCACGATGCAAATGTGCAAGAAACTAAGAACACCATATGCATCATGAAGCCCATCAATGTTGAAATTGGAGGAGACTTGTCTTCAGTGATTACTCCCTTAGTGGCTCAACAGACTGGGAGTAGTCGTCATGCAATTGCTCTATGAAGCAATAATATTTTGAGGGCTCAAGGTGTTCATGGTGGCCATGCTTCTAAATTCACCTCAAAGTACTATTGCAGGTTTTGTGGAAAACAGTTTGCCTCCAGCTCCAAGAAAGCTCGTGGTGGCCATATGAGAATGCATCCTGAGCGACATCGGTGGAGGGGACTGATTCCTCCTCCAACGGGTGAGTTCTGCAAATTCATCCCAAACCAGAGGACTCGAGTTTAATCTGATCGAGCCACAGGAGAAAGCCAACGCTTCTGCTATATTTGAGTTGAACTTGCTTGCTCCTGGGGCACAAGAGAAAGCTTTTGCTTCTCCTAAATTTGATTTGAATGTGCTTGCTCCGGAGGAGCATGATGATGACAATGCTTACTAAGGTTTTTTAATGCTAATGGTAGTATTTCCCAAGAAAACCCTAACCTTGTTTCAAGTCAGTCTTGCACGTTCTATCAAAGAAATAAGTTAGTGTTTGGCAGTAAACTTGGTTGTAGTCAAATGCTATAACCCTTTTCAATATCTTTTAATTGATGTGACTTTGAATAAATTTATTATTAGATTACTTTTTTTTTCTTCTTATATTTTTTATGTTTCCAAATTTAAAAAAAATTAAAAATCAATTACTATTTCATTAATAAAATGTTTAAATTTCAAGTTTTTATAATATAAAATTATACATAAAATAAGTTTATGAATTGAATGGTAAATAACATCCGATTGACACGAAATTTGACATATGTGTAAAGAATATAAATAACTTGCAATTCAATATTTAGATTTCCAACATACGTTGTCATGTTAATTTTTTTAGTGAGAGTTTCATCGCCTTAAAGTACAACTAAATTTATAGCCAAACTTTATTTATAGAATAAATAATAATAAAAATAATAACAAAAACAATAATAACGACGTTTTTTAATTAATTTCTAATCAATAAATGTATTAATAGTTTTCTCTATAATTTGTTGTTGTTGTTGAAGAGTACAAATCTTTTTTACTATATTTAGTGTACTACATTAATTAGTAAAAGTCATAGATGTATCATGGAGAAGAGCTTATTCAATAAAACAAAGACTCTTCAATCCAAGCACAATAATTAACAATGCTTACAGCATGTTTAGCTAACAAATTAGCAGGAATATTTCCATTGCAACAGATATGGGAGAATTTCACACTCCTAAAATCATGAGCAGCCATTGCAATACCATAAACCAGAGAAGCCACTGAAGATGGTGCTGGGGCAGAATCACACAAAGCTTGTATCATAATAAGAGAGTCACCTTCCAAAACAAAATCCTGAATCCCAATCTCCCCAACAAAAGCAATTCCAACTTCAAATGCCTTAGCCTCAGTCTCAATCGCTCCTAAGGAAGATTAAGCTTCTTACAAAGTCCAAAATAAAATGACCTTCATTGTCTCTGATTACAACGCCTACTCCAGCTGCTTTTTGGGCAAAAAAAACAGCACCATCTACATTTACCTAATAGTTTAAACCCGTAGGAGGCACCCAGTTTTTCTTTGCTGCACTAGACTTCTTCACAGGTAGAGTACAAGCTGACCAATATTCATCTAAGTATTGGATACACCACTGAAAAATCTGGTTCGCAGATTTCCTCATCCCTCCATGTTGTGTTTCATTTCTGTTTGTCCATAAAGCCCATACAATGGTAACAGCCAAGGCCACATCTTCATTTGACCATTTAGCCACCATTACAATATACCACAGAAAGTCCATAAAACTTCGAAAATTCATTGATGAAAGTAGATGAGAAAACTGAGTAAAGCTCCAAGTTTCCCGAGCTTTAGAACATTCCATTGGACAAATGAAACAGAGACTCAGCATACAGCCCACGCTCCTCACATAAATCATCAACAATCACATGCCGCTGGACTAAGTTTTTGTTGGCAAAATATCTTTGGCTGCTCTCCAAACAAAATGTCTAACCTTATTAGGAACTGGAAACTTTCACAGTATTATTTTTTTTGGTATCAGGGTTTCTTTTGGATACATTGGTGGGTGGTGGTCTTACTGCTACTGAGAAAACAAGCGTGCTCAAGCTTTAGATAATGTGCAAATGTGATTGTTTTGATCTTATTCACATGGGTTTCTTTTGTGATTTGATGTCAGCCATGTTAGTGAGAATGTTTGTGTAAGGTGATCATAAATGCTTTATTTTTTTGTCTTTTTTAGCCTAAGGGATGGTAAAATTGATTGGGATTGTGTGTGATGGCAGACAGGTCACTAATTTCAGTCTTGACAAAGTTTTCCACTAAATTAAATTGGGATTATGTAGCTATTCATAAAATTATCTATGTATTAAAATATATAATTCATTAAATCCTTAGTAAATCACAAAACAAATAAATAGGTTGATTAAAAATACACGTGGGAATATAGTTTTTAAGTTGCAAGTAGTTGAATGAATTTTCATGGGAGGAAAAATTATCCTTTGAATCTGTACTTCACCACCTCCTTAAAGCAAAATCTGTATAGATTCTAGGGTGAACCAGATTAAAAAAAATGCGAGTGCAAGGCTTGTTAATACGGTAAGCATGATTGGATGATTATTCCCGTGGTCAAGACTAAAGAAATCATTTCTGTTTAAGGGAGCATTTGATTTTGGTTCGCTTGATATTATATCAAGGTACATTTCCATAAATAAATAAATAAATAAAAAAAGAAAAAAAAAAGAAAAAAGAAAAGAATGTGTAATGTTACATTCTTGTAATTTTTTTTTTTTTTTTGAGGGAAAACATAACGCATTTTATTATGAAAACCCAGCAAAATTAGCTAAGACAATAGGAAAAATAGGTGGCAGAACATCCTCTATCCACACAACAAAATCAGAAATACATAAAACATACTGAGCTAATTTATGAGTAACCTTATTGCCTTCTCTCTTTACATGAGAGTAATGCAATTGACTAAAAAACCTAGCCTGTAGCCTAATATCCTCAATCAACAAACCATTCAAAGATAAGAGAGTAGTGTCATTGCAAAGGGCATTTACCAAGACCAGTGAATCAGACTCCAAAACAACATGATTAAACCCCAGGTGCATGGTGAATTGAAGAGCTGTAGCTGCCATTGCTTCGATCTCCAATGCCTGTGGTAATTGTTTGGAAAGTGAGCCTAAAACCGTACCATGACTGTCCCTTATTACCACACCAATACCCGATTTTTCCTTGTCGGTAAACATGGCTCCATCGCAATTATTTTAACCACTCCCTGCGCTGGTTGCTGCCACTGAGAACGTGTCATTGGAGGAGTTGTACGCATGGTTGGTGTGGGAGACTGAACTGCCTTGAACTCAACAAGGTACTCTTTTGCAAGTGAGGCAATTGAGTGGGAGTTGTTACTGGGTTTGTTTAAGCGGATCTGGTTCCTTTGAGTCCACACTGACCGTGCCGTGACTGAGAATAACTCCAGGTGATGCTGTGTTAAGATGAGCCAAGATAGAAGCTCCTTGAAATCACTGAAGTTGCTTGTTTGTCGATGACTCCAAAGCAAAACATCTTCCCACACCACATCCAGTTTGATGCAGGACCATAGAGCGTGGATTGCCGATTGAGGTACAAGCTTGCACTGGTCACAAACTGCATTATCGATTAGGGTTCGACGCTGCAAGTTGTCTTTTGTTGGCAGAGAGCACCAATCCTCCACCATGTCCTTGTCTCGGCACCTCCCATTTATGATCAAAATTGATGTTTCTTCTTACCGTGTCTAGCCTTGCTTCATCTGCCAGTGTCTCGGCTATAAACACGACAAAGAGATCTTTTATCCTAATTATATCTCCAAACTCCTTCCCTGTACACAGGTTCTTAAGCTTGCAACAGTTCCATACTAAGCAATTCATTGTGATTGGCAGGGCTGAATATTAGCCTCCACCAATTCAATAGTTTCTTCCTCCTTACTCCGGGAAACCTATTGACATTTATTGGGTAACTTGAAGTGATCCTCAGATATAATTAACAATCTTTTCCCATAACTAGAAGTAGCTTGAGCCTTAGAAGCATGCATTGGTTTATTCAGTCGATCAACCCTAGTCCATCGTGGCTAAGATAGATGCAAAAGACTCCTAGTGTTCCTATGTGTGTCATGTGCTTGTTGATTGTCAACGGAAGGAAACAAATTGGACCTTGATTCCTGATTTAATTCCATTGGGAGACTTGATTCCCTATTCAAATGCATTGAAGGGTTGATTTGGCGGTTTGGGATAACTGCATGACTATCAGTAAGTGGTGTTATATTTGGACTTAAATTCAGAAATAAAGGAGCCGCTTGATTGCCTTGCTAGATAGGAGATTTAATGGGATCAATCCCATTTAAGGCCACATCTATCTCCTTCAATTGTGAATCAATGCATCGTGTTGATAAGGGAGCAGCGCAATTAATGGGTGTTAGGGCTTCACCGTGGAGCATTTTTTCTGTTGGCAAATCACCAAGAGTAACGGCTTGCTTTAATTTCTGAATTACCCCCTCAGCCGAATCAGCTTCTCCTTGGTTCTGTGCACCGACTTTCTGGCTTCTTGATGGTAGATTCAAACCTAATTCTGCTGTTTGTTCATCGTTCTTCCCTTTCTCAGTTTCAGATCTAGCTTTAGATGCCGAGGCCATCGATGGATTCTGCTTTGACTTGTAAAACCCGGTATTGAGATGACAGTTTTTCGTGAGGAAAAAAATGGAGTTGCCCTGAGGATTGGACCAAATTGTCGCTGCTTTTAAGAAAGAGTGCCTTCACTATTCAACCATAATTCACAATCCTTATCATCATGATCGAAACAACCACACCAGTAACATATGTTCGGCAAACGCTCATATTTAAAATTGATCCAAACTTTTTTATCTTTGCCCAACGATACCAGGCGACCACAACATAGAGGAACACTAATGTCCATTGAAACTCTAATACGAGTAAAACTTCCTCCCTCCATTTCACTTGGATTTTCGGTAGGTATGACTCTTCCGAGAACATTTCAAATCTTCTTGGCTAACTTCACATTCATAAATTTGATAGGGAGGCCGTGGACTTGCACCCAAAAATTGGACCTATCAAATTTGAGCTCCTTAATGTCTGAGTTTTTGTCGTACCTCTCCATAACCACCAGGTGTTTGTCAAAGCTCCACGGTTCACTTAGGAGCATTCTTTCAGCCTCTATATTATTATCAAACACGAACAACATTTTATGATTGCCCATATTACGCACCTTGAATCCATTTCTAGAGCACCAAAGGGGAGTAAAGGTTTTGGCTATGGCATCAATGTTGAGCACTCTTTTGGTCATGAATTAGCTGCAATGATGAACTCGTGAGAGCTTAAGTCCTCTTCAAGGTAGCTTCTTGGTCCCTCCTTGTCTGATAGAGTAAGGCGATTCCAGTTGGTTGTCAAGTCGTCCATGGTGAAAACAGACCAATGTTGACGAAAAATAAAAAACTCAACGGTTTCCCTATATCCCACGACAGAAAACCCCACAAACCTAGAAATGACGTTGTTATTTCAAGGATTACTAACACACCTTTGTCAAGAAGGGACTCCAATTCTACTGTGTAAGAAAAGCTAGAGAGAGAGCTTTCTTAGAAACAAAGAAACCAACTTCTTTCTTTTGACCAGTATTGTAATCTTAGATTCTTGTAATCACATTACCTTAATGTCATTGGTTCATTAAATTACAATCTAATCATAATCCAAGAAATACATATAATTGATTTATAAACATTATTAGAAATAATTAAAATTATTATAACAACAAATTGATTGAAAATAGCCTCAACGCCAAAAAAATGCCAAAATTACCTTTGAACCATAAAATACCCTAGAACGACCCAAAATGACCAAATTACCCATGAAACCTAAAAATATATACTCAAAATCTAGAAAATGACAAAAATACCCATGTAACTTCTAAAATTACTAAAAATACCTTAAATCCTATGAAAATAACCAAAATACCCCCGGACACCTCAAAATGACCAAAATAGTCTTGAAATATCTAAAATAACCAAAATATCCCTGAAATCATTAGAATGACCAAAATACCCCAAAATCACTAAAATAACCAAAATATCTCAAAACATCAAAACGACAAAAAAAAAAAAAAAAAAAAAAAAAAAAAAAAACCTTGAAACCTTTGAAATGACCAAAATAACCTCAAAGCATGTGAAATGACAAAAAAAACCCTGAAACCTTTAAAATGACCAAAATACCCTTAAAACCACTAATATGAGCACCAAAAAAAAAAAAAACCCTAAACCTTGAAAATGACCAAAATACCCCAAAACATCTAAAATGATTAAAATACCCCATAGAATATATTAGAATGAGCAAAAATACTTTAAACCTCTAATATGACCTAAATACCCCAAAATCTCTATAATGGCCAAATACCCCCGAAACCTCAAAATGACCAAAAATACCCACAAAACCTTTAAAGTGAACAAAATATCTAGAAACTTCTAAAATGACCAAAAATACATTGAAACCTCTAAAATGAACAAAATATTCTTAAACCTCTAAAATAACCAAAATTCCCTTGAAATCTCTAAAATGATCAAGATATCTCAAAATACCCTTTAACCTCTAAAATGGCCAAAATACCCTTTAACCTCTAAAATGGCCAAGTGCCCCTGAACCCTCTAAAATGACCAAAATACCATTGAAAACCTCTAAACGACATAAAATAACCCCAAAATTTTGGTTATTTCGAAGGTTTTGGGGATGTTAGGCCGGTTTAAAATTTTTGAGATAGTTTGACCATTCAAATGGTTTTAGGGTATTTTAGTCATTTTAGCAATTTTAGGGTATTTAGTGTGCGTTTTTTTGCACGTTTGAAGCCCAAAAGTTGGCTTTTCAAAAAAGCCAACCCAAAACGTGCGTTTGGTAAGTATAAAACGCAACTTTTTGGAAAAGTTGCGTTTTATTTTTTTGAAGAAACGCGCATTTGCGTTTTGGGTTTGTTTCGGTGCATAAATGAAAAGTGCGTATTGGGCGTTTGATAATATATCCGTTGGGAGAGTTCAATTACGAAATTGCCCTTGAATAATGGGCAAGGTGTCTTCAGACTCACACACAGTGGCCCTCATTCCTCTCATCTCTCTACTCTGCGCAGCTCCCTTACACCTCTCATCTCCTCTCAGCTCTGCCCTCTCCATGTCTCCTTGCGCGTAAGTCTCTCTTTTCTTTTGTCACTCGTTGAAAATCTTCTTCCTCTTCTTCTTCTTTCTTCGTCTTCTTCAGCGGGCCTTCCTCTGTAATTTTTTTTTTTTAATTTTATTTGTCTAATCTAATCTGAGAAATACGTTTTGAAGGTAGAGTTTTGATCAACAAAACACCAAGCAACACTGATCTGCTACCAAAAACCACCAGGTACCAACACTAATCTGGAATTTTTTTTTTTTTTTTACCTACCAAAAAAAATTTTCAGATCTTGCATGCTTTGTTCTTGCTAAAGATCTATTTGTTCTCTTGTTGGGTATTGAAAAAAATTTGTGGGTACATGCTTCGTAATTTTTATTTTTTTTTAATTTTGTGGATGCTCTGTCTAAAAGTCCTCTCCCCTACAAACTCTCATCTCAACTCAACACCCCCTCCCTTTTCTTTATCTTTCATTTCTCTCTCTTAAAACTCTCTCTCTCACTGTGCGTGTTCGTGTTTGTGTTTATGTGTGTCACTGTGTTCGTGCGTGTGTGCATCTTTGGATCTTGATTTTTGAATATGGGTTTGTTTTTGTTTTTGGTTTTACAGATTTTTTTTAAAATTTATTATTATTATAATTATTATTAATTTTTTTTTTTGTGGTTCTTGATGCCATCATTGATTCAATAATATGGAGTATCTGGATTTTCATTGATTTTGGAGATGGGTTTGTTTTTGTTTTAGGTTTTACGGATTTTTTTTTTCTTTCTTTTGTGGTTCATGATGCCATCTTTGATTCATATTTGTTAGCTTAATTACTCATAATGAATGTTTGCTGAATGATCATTGCTGAATGATCATAACGATTATGTTGGTTTTTTCATGATTTTGGAGATGGGTTTGTTGTTGTTTTGGGTTTTACAGATCTTTTTCTTACTTTTGTGGTTTGGGTATCTGATTTGGGTACTTACGCGATATCTGATTTTGGTTGTCGTGGTTTGTTGAGTATATGTGACATTCTGGAATATTGGGCTTGTTTGGTTGCTGCATGGTGAGGTGCTATAGGGTGTGCGTGCTCTGCTGATGTGGGGTGTGTCTGCTGCTGATGGGGCATGCATGTGCAACTGCACACGCATACCCCATCAGCAGCAAACACACCCCACATCAGCAGCCCACGCACACCCTATCAGCACCCCACACAAGTTTTTGTATTTTAATGTTGATTATTAGTTATTTAATTATCTGGGTTTTTGAGGTTGTGGTTGAAAGTCTTTTGCTTGATATGAATTTTCAAGTTTTAGTTATGTTAAGGGGTTATATTTATTTTTATGTTTTCTAGTACTGAGTGGTAGCTTGAGTTTTTTGGGTTGGTTTTTGTGGTTTTTGTTGATTATTAGTTATGTGATTTTCTGGGTTTTGAACGCTTTGGTGTAAGAATTTATTGCTTAGTTTAATGAAATGGATTGTTATGGTTTGGCATAACTTTAGTAGTCTAGAATTATGGTGCTCTTGTGAGTTGTGACATGATGAGATTCCTCTCTAGCCCTTTCTATTTTAATGCTCAGACTAGGCAGCAATTTTATTTTATTTTATTTTTTTTGTGGATTTATTAGATCATGCAATTTTATTTATTTCTTATGGGTGGTTAAAAAATAGGACAACTACTAATCCCCAAGGTAAAATAGGACCACTTCCAACCCCGAGGTAAAAAAGGCTAGAGCAGATTGGGATATTAATCCAACATGGACAACTACTTTTTATAACCTTTGTGTGGAACAAATTCAAGCCAGGAATAGATCAAAAGGTGCTAGCTTTAATACCGAAGGTTGGTTCAATTTGGTGACCAAATTTTGTGATATAATTGGTCAAAACTATGATAAGGACCAATTAAAAAGTATGTGGGATGTATTAGAAGGTGATTGGAGAGTGTGGGAACAATTGAGGAATCTTGACACAAGTTTAGGATGGGATCCAGTGAAGGGAACGATTGCTGCTCCTGATGATTGGTGGAAGTGGAAGTTGAATTTGAGTTGAGTATTTTATTAATATGTAGTTAGCTGGAGATAGTGTTTTTTTTTTTTTAATATATATATATATATATATTATTGTTATATGAGTGAAATGACAATTACATTTTGTAGGAATTACCCAAAGCTAAAAAATTTCGAGAGAGAGGTCCACAGAATCTAGAACAACTTGAAATAATGTTTAGAGATGTTGCAGCAATTAGGGTAGTTGCATGGACCCCTTCTTCAAATACACTCCCTCCAACAATACCAGAAGAGGGTGTTGGTGATTCAGATGGTAGCTCCAAATTTAAGGATAACCAATGTGACATGAGTTTTGATATTGATAGTTTGCAGCAAGGATGTACTAGTCAATCACATAGTTCAGGACAAAAGTGAACTAGTGAATCAATACCCTCACAGAAGAAAAAGAAGAAGATAGGAGGAGCTGCAATGTTGGATAATCGTATTAGTCAATCAATAACTGTGTCAGAATAGGCATGAAGGTACTTCTCGAGAGTCACCAAGTTCAATTGATAATGTCATGGCGATTGTGAGAACACTTCCTGGAATGGATAATAAGTTTGCAGTTCAAGCTTCCATTATCTTACTAAAAAGGTCACGTAGGGAGATGTTCCTAACTTTCAAGGAGCCAGAGGCACAGCTGGAGTGGCTACATGAAATTATTTTTTTGAACCAAAAGAAGTGACCAACCTTATTTGGTACTCTGTATTAGCTTAGGACTAATATTAACTTTATGTTGTATTAGCTTATGACTAATATTAGCTTTATGTTGTATTAGTTATGTTGTATTAATTTTAAACTAAGTTATGTGATATTTAGTATTAGCTTTGGACTAATATATGTGTAATGTAAACACATTTGAAGCAACTGTTACAGTGTTATGTACTTGATGTTCTGAATTGTTTGATGTAAAGTTTGTTGATTATTATGTTGATTATATCAAGTATTAGCAATGGTTGATTATTTGTTACTTTGTTGTATAGCCTAAACCAATATGGATGATTATAATGGTACTCATGAGAGTAACAATTTTATGGAACCATTAATGGATGGGGATTATAGAAATTACTATGATTATCATGATGGTGGTAATTATAACAATGCTGACAATAATAATGATGGTGATAACAATGATGATGATGATGGTGAGAGTAGTGACAGTGATGATGACAGTGACAATGATTCTGATGATGATGATAGTAATGACAATTCTGATGAGGAGTTTTACCAGCTTGTGGCAGTTACCTGTGAAGCAGTTGTGACATATTTCAATAAATACATTAAGAAGACTCCTTGTTATGATTATGAACGAACAAGGTGGGTTTGGGTGAGACACTGCATGGAAGGTAATGAGAAATTGTGTTACAACATGTTTAGAATGAAAAAGGAAGTGTTTAGTAATTTGTGTCAAGTTTTACAACGTGACTATGGACTTCAACATTCAAGGAATATAAGGTTAGAAGAGTCAGTGGCAATCTGTTTATTGATACTTGGTTATGGAACATGTAACCGAATGGTTCAAGAAATATTTCAGCATTCGGGTGAAACCATAAGTAGACATTTTGAGAATATGATTACTCTGTTGGGTGCTCGCTTTGCAGCTGCATATGTAAAGCCTTCTGATCCAACTTTTAGTGAAGTTCCAACCAAAATACAAGACCACCCAATTTATTGGCCACATTTCAAAGTATGTGTACTATTGTATATTTGAATAAGTGTTATTATCTATAAGATAATACAATGCATGTGGAACTGAAAACTATTAATGTTTTTATTAGGATTGTATCAGTGCGATTGATGGCACACATGTGACAGCGATTGTACCTACTGAGAAGTCCATTCCATACTTTGGAAGAAAGGAATATCCAACCAAAAATGTGATGGCTACATGTGACTTCGATATGTTATTTACATTTGTTTTGTCTGGATGGGAAGGTGCAGCACACGACACTCACATTTTCTTGATACTATTCGTAAAGAAAGTAACAACTTTTCGCACCCACCACCAAGTTTGTAATTGGTTAATCAATTGTTCATTATAATGACATATTGTGTGAGTGTATTAATACAATTGAATTTTTTTTTCTAAGGAAATATTATGTAGTTGATTCTGGATACCCAATGGTGAAAGGCTATTTGGCACCATACAAGGGGATATCAACCCATCTTCAAGACTTTCGAAGGAGAGGTGGAAGCCCTAGAACTAGACATGAAAAATTTAATCATGCTCACTCATCTCTTCGATGTGTGATTGAGCGCACTTTTGGTGTGTGAAAGAATAAATGGAGAATTATCAGAAACATGCCATCTTTTCCATTCCATATCCAAATACTTATTGTATCTGCTACTATGGTTCTTCATAATTTTGTTAGACTAAATGATAGGGATGATAAGGGCTTCATAAACGCCAATCGAGATTCAATTTTTACAAGAGAACATAACAGTGAAGCAGGTAGCAGTTATGAGCAGAACTCTGGGTCTTTAACAGACCCTGTGATGGTGGTTCTTCGTGATTCCATTGCTAATTCTATTTGGAGGGATAATAATTAGTAGTTGTCTTTTTTTTTTTTTTTTTTATAATATCATGTAATACAATTTAAACTTGGGTTATTGGTATGTATTTTATCTTCTTTTTTACATTTTTTATGTTGTACAATTTAAACTTGGGTTATTGATATGTATGTTATGTCTTTTTACGTTTTTATGTTGTACAATTTAAACTTGGATTTTTGCTTCATGATGATGAAAATTATTTAGATTTAATTAATATTAATAAGAAGTTGTACGCACCCAAAAAGTGGCCAGTGGGCTGGACGACTGTTGGGCTTACAATCTATTTCTATTATGGGTTTGAAGTTCTCCTACTATGGGTAGTTCAAAATCCTGAGGCTGTTCGTGCACTCTTTCACTCTTTTCCCTCTTTCCTCTGTTTTTTCTCCCAATCTTCCAACCCCCTTTCCCTCTGTTGTTCTTGTATTTATAGCTTCTCCATGGTGGGGTGGTCATCATCACGTTGTGGTAAGTGCGGTGAGAGGTCCAATGTGATCAAAGGTAAGTGGGTGGTTTGGTGATGGTGGCCTTGGAACTTGGTTCTTCCCTGAATGAATGACACGGCAGCCTTGATCCTCGGGGAATTGCCGAGAAAGTAAAATCCATAACCTCCGCTCATTCCAAATTTCATGATGTACGGGACAAGAGCTCGGCACGGCCCTCGTTGGGATACCTGGACTAACGATACGTATGGTTATGGGCCGGGCCTTTTGGATTAATTGGGCCAGGGCCCAAATGTTGTTCACAGACATGGGCCCAAAAAGCAGGCGTGGGGTTGGGTGCCGTACAGAAGTCATTAATGGTAATAACAAATAATTATGACACTAAAAAAGAAAAATTCCCCAAACATTATTAAAATAATACCAATAATATATATTTATTATTTTTTTAATAAGTATGAAATAAACTCACATAAAAAAAAAAGTATGAAATAAACTCTCTTATATATACATTGTCATTTTTGGTAATTTATTCCTCAAACTACCACTTTTATAAGCTGAACCAAACACTCAGCATTTTCAAAAAAGCACTTTTTAACAAGTTTTACCAAACATTCAACTTTTTGAAACCTCATTTTTCATTATGCACTTTTACAAAAAGCTGAACTAAACTTACCCTTAGTCATTTTAGAAGTTTGAGATTTTTTTTGCTCATTCTAGAGGATTTTAGGGCATTTTGGTTATTTTTGCGATTTTTGGGGCATTTTAATCATTTTACTAGTTTTTGGGTGTTTTTGGTCATTTTACAAGTTGAAGGGTTATTTTAGTCATTCAGGATCTGCTAATCAGATCTCAGACCTCCAGCTCCGACCATCTCAGATCTCACTCCGAATCTGTCTTACTCGCAATCTGTCATCTCTGACTCACTCTCTCACGCTCCGAGACTCTCATGTCTGATTCACTGGCATCACCGTGAGCTATCACCGCTGTGGATGACTGGGTTTACCATTTCGCGCCGCCGTGAGACACTTTCTTGGTAATCTAATCTTCTCTCTTTTTTCCTTTTGATGAATGGGATATGTGATTTAATTGATGAAGTTGTAGATTTGTGGACCTAGTCTCAGTGGAAGATGCCCTTTTATCTGTTATTGTTGGTTTTTGTTGTTTCACTTTATGCTTCATCATGTTACCAAAGATGTTGGTTTGGTGCTTGTTTGGTCTGTGTGTCTTCAGCCCATTCACTGTCGGTCGATATCACAGCCTTATGATTGATGAACTTGAGTTTACAGCGTGGGCAGAGGATGGGCTGGTAATGGCTGCTCGTCACAAGATATATAAGCATTTACAAGTATGATATTGTTTGTCCTTTTCCCTTATTATCTGTCTCCCTATGCATTTTGTGACTAAATAAGGTAGAGGTTTTAGGGGATTAGAATTAGCTTGAGAACTCTTATTTAGATAACGCAGAATATGTATATAACCTTGGATATATATTGTGCTTCATTGTTATATGTATGTTTTTGCTTCTGGGGGAGATATGTCCACTGTTATTTATGAAATTACTAGTTACTGACTTTTTGTATGGTTTAAAATTAAAGATCATTGTCTGATGTTGATTATTTTGTGACTATGAATTGTTGCTTATGCCTGATTTTTTTTCCATGCCTTTAATGTGTTGCTCGTGGTTCAGGAAAAGACAAATTACTTTCTTTGTGATAGTCTCTAGTAACAGGTGGTAAGTCTTTGTGATAGTCTCAGGATTGGCTGTGTCACTTGAGTTTATAATGGGATTTAAAAATATCAAAAAAAAAAATTGTAATGGGGATTTAGTCATAGAATCCCCAAAGGAAGATCCTATTAGGATTTTGATTGGCAAATCTCTTGTGATCCCCAAGAGAATGTTTGAGAGATTGAAACCACATAGTCTATTTCCAGTGAGGTTCATTGTTGCAAATATTCAAGGAGGTTCCTTGGAGTGTCAAGGTTCTGATTTAAGCAAAAGAGAAGTTCATGGAGCAAATCATTGTAGAAAGATTTAAGAGATTCTAAAGGGTCTAGGCTACAAAGATTTTGTAAGTTCTGACTAATTGTAATTGTTCCTTGATAGTAAATTTTCTAAATCATTGTTTGTGTGCTTGGACTGGCTTTTCCATTGAAGACAACTTTTTTCTTCAAAGGAATTGATGAGAGTGAAAGTTCCATTGGGTTAGGCAAATGGACCTTACACGGTTACTACGCCAACTTGTGGACTTAGAATATGAGGTGTCATTATATTAATTACTTTTTGATGCTGGCAATTGTGGGATTTTTTTTTTTTTTTTGGGGATAAGGAAATGGTGGGAAATTTGTTTGAAGTACCATGACCCCTACAGTATCAGAGGTATTGAAATGAATTTCTAGCTTTCTTCTGTATATATAGTAATAAACACATAAAGGTACTCTATCTTTTAGCTCCATAATTCAAAGTTGTATTGTAACATGCTTGCTTCCTTTTCCTCTTGGTTTATTCTTGGTATGTGAAGAATACTGCTAATAATGGAAAGGATTATAACATTTTTCTAGACTAGGCCAAAGCATTTTGTCTTCAAATACTGGAACCACAATAGGACAGGAAAAGTAGTCATGTGATTGAGTTATTTGGTAGAAAGTAAGGTGCCATTAGTTGGGCTCATTGTGTCCCAAACCTTTTGCTATTGAATTGAACTTTGTGAAATTGTGGTTTTAGTTTATGCTATTGAATTGAACTTTGAGCTAATAATTTTGAGAGTTTGAGATATTGTGTAGTTGATTTTTTTTATATATATAATTTTAATTTTGAGAATCAAGTCAGTGTTGTTATTTGTGGTATCTCCTCCAACCATTATTGACTGTCTCCAAAATATGTCCTATGGGTAGTAATCATCGTCCTCCCTATTCTGAGTGTCAATAATTCTGCAAGAATTAGTCGAGTTTTGAGTTAATAAATCTGTGTTGAAATGATGAAAAAAATAGTGCCGTAGTTTGTTCGAATTTTAGTGTATTTTTTTTGGTGATCTTGTGATGTAGTTTTTGAATCGATGTGATTTATTGGTATTCCTCATGAATGTGCCTTGAACTCTTGAAGGGAAGGAGAGGGGAACTACATTCCAACCTATCTTAGATTGGAATTTTAGTTGATTTTTTAAGATAAAGCATTTTAATTTTTTATATTTCAACAAGTTTATTTTTGGGGGTTCTCCTATATACTTCCATGTTCTTGGATTGTGATTGTCCCTGTTGCACTATAAATCAATTTGTTACATTAGAAAAAATAATCCTGTCAAATTTTTTTGTGTCACTTGTAATTGTTTGAAGCTAAACATCGTGATCATGGTGTTTTTTTATTCAATAAAACTTTTTACCTGTAAAAAGAGGAAAAAAAAAAAAAAAAGTTCTGTTAAGTAATATGTTTTCATCAATCACAAAATGAATGTAATTTCTTGTTAATTGCTCATTGTCATTATAGAATTCAATGAAGATGCAAGTCAATTTTTGATATCTATGGACAATAGGGCTGATACTGTAACAGCACCTTTTTCTTTGTTGGTAGATTTGACTATCATATATTATACAAACAGGGGGATTCAGGCCTTCCTGGTGAGGGATTGAAGCCTCTGGGAACCCAACCCTCAACATACTCCCTGCAGCACCAAGCTTTGCCATAGCTTTGATTTGAGCTTTCTGTCGCCATCAAGCCCCCAAATTATGGGTATGTGTCCTTATCCTTGTTCTAACTAGTGCATGGAATTCGCTAGTGAGAACATAATTAAAGTTTTTTCTTGGTGAATCTTTAGAGAGACAGGATTTTGTTTCTTTACAAAGTATGTTCCTTTATTTTAATTTCTGTTTGTTAGCCCACCAAGTAGGTTAAATTTAGTTTCAAACCATTGATATTGAACCATACTTTTATATTGTTTTTTTATAGCGAAAGTTTAATACATAGAACAAGCTTCTTCTTCTTCTTCGGGTTAGTACAGGCTACTACTACAAAGGTTCGGACTCTATATACTACTTTCATGTTTATATGACACAGATATATGCTGCTGGCTGCTGCAAATGATTTCCTCAACAGTTTTCGAGAAGCATGCATAATCAAAATTGGAGGCCAGCTAAGCAAAGATACTTAAGACTATTTGTCTGCTATTTATCTTGGCATTAACAGAATGACTCATTGATAATTGAAATTTCTCTATGCAGTGTTTGTCACGAAAGATACAATGTCCAAATGCTCCAAATGGTTTGGGCTCAAACTGACAATCCAAATCCCTCACTAAAGGATTGGTATGGTTTGGTTTAATTATTTTCCAGGCCTATATAGAGAAACCCCAAAAACCCAACCATTACAGACTCCCCACCCACCACATCTATGATTGTTATTAACCATTGCCTCGTATCAGGTGTAGTATGCTAAAAAGTACATTAGAGACCGTCAATTAAAAGGATCGAAAATGATTGATCCAATGGATCAGCGACTGGGAAACACCAAAAACATCTATATATATATATATATATTTTGTAATTGTTTTAAAGAAGAAAGAAAAAAAAAAAAAAAAAAAACTACAGTAGAATTAAAAATAATACTAATATGCTAAAAATATTTTGAAAAAAGAAAGGGGTGTTTGGGAGAGTAGTTTGAGTTATGTTGTTTGGATGTTTTTGAAATATGTGGGTGAAAAAGTGTAATATTGTTTAAAATGTGTAGTTTTGTGTTTGAAATGACTTACCAGACAGGCACAAAAAAAACCCAGAAAATTAAAAATATGGATATGACAAGTCAAAAACATAAAAGCTTATAAAAATCCTAACAATTTTCACAGATTATACAAAGATGTAAGCAACTAAAAGAACATTCAAAAAATTTGACACGCATAAAAAAAAAAAAATAATAAAAATAAAAACCCACAAATTCAAGTACAGAGCCAATCGGATTTAACCTAAGAAACATATTCTAATAGGATCCATTCAGATAAACACACACACAGAAAGTACAGAATAAAAATAAAATCGAAATTGAGTTGAATAAAATGTAGCTACTTGTTCGAGGCCATAATCGAAACGGAAATAAGAAATTTGATAGACACGGCTTATTTATATTGCCAACCTTCAATACAATTCGCGCCCCTTTTATCATAGACACTCTTGCTCAGCAAAATTGAATTTTTTAAAATGAAAAACAAAAGCAATCTTCTTTATCACATTCAATCTCTCAAAAACTATGCAATATAAAACAAAAACAAAAGAGAACGGGACTTTACTCGTATTTGATAGAAACCTTGGATTTTGAGGAGGAGATGCAAAAGTGTGTTTGTGGTCAGAATACGAGGGTTTGGAGTTGACTTTTATAGGCCCGGGAACTACAGCACGAACCCTAATTTTCCTGGGTGTGAAATGACATAAACGTCCCCGTTTATGTTATAGGAGGTGAAGTTAAGTTGGGCCTTAGCCCGTAGATATGAGAGGTGGGGCCAGTTTGGGAAGCGGGAATCCTAGTGGAGCCAAATCCATTGGTAACAAACTGGGCATAGGATCTGATGGGCCTAGAATTTTAGTTGTGTTGGAACTTTGAATGCCAATATAGTGGTGCAGATCTTAAAGGTCTTCTAGTGATAAGGCCTGCCCTCATTTATGATCTTAGCACTGAAATTTTGGAACTGCTCTCATTTGTAATAGGTACTTTAAAGCGCTTGCTTCCGAATCTGCTGTGTTAGCTGGTTTTTTTGTACTGTTTCTTTGCTGCTGAATGAATTTCAGTCACTTCTCAAAAAAAAAAAAAAAAAAAGTACTTTAAAGCGCTTGCTTGTTTGGTTTGCTATATAAATCATAATTAACATACAGGCGTAATCAAAATGGGACCTTCCAATAAATTATAGTACTAGTAGATTATTATTTCTATTCGGACACGTGCATGACGTACTTAAAAAACAACGCAAACAACATCAAGGCCAAGTGGTCAATTATCTAAAGTAGAATCAGATGAGAAAGTAATAGATTATTTATTTATTCGGATAAAAACAACCCAAAGTACATCAAACCAACTGAAAGAAAGAAAAACGACCCGAAGTACATCAAATCCAACTAAAAGTAAGAAAGAAAAACTTTTTTTTTTTAATAATTTATTAAAATGACAAATTATGATAAGCACTTTCAAATAGACACTTCTATTTGTACAATGATCACAAGTATCATCCCAACAATTATTATATATAAAAAAAAAAAAAAGCTTTAAAATTTTTTTTGTAGATTATACTTAATTATTAAAACCTAAATACACACCTTGCATATCCTATCAGTTTAAATTTGATCATCCTCAGGGTCAGGAAGCTCATTCAGATCAGGAATATTTCGGACATTCTGGTGGGGCTCCTTGTTCATCATCATATCAGCCTCATCAGGAAGCTCATTCAAGTCAGGAATATTACGGCGAGTCACTTGGGGCTCCATTACATTAGTCCTTGGCCTTCTTACAGAACGGGGTCTCTGCGGGTGGTTGGAATGAATTCTCATGTGGCCACATAAAGCTCTGCTCCTGGAAAACTGTTTTCCACAAACCACAGAAGAGTGTGGAAGCGGCGGGGGATATTGGATCCCCAGAACATTAAGAGCATTGCCTTCATGAACGACTTGAGGCATGCTTCCTCCAGCAAGACCATCGTTACGTCCACCATTGTTTGGTCTATGGATATGGGAGTGTTGTTGCTGAGAGAAGAAATCGTTATGGTTGTTCAACTCCATGGCTGAGAAATGAAAGAGAGGAACTTCTTTTTTTTTTTGAAGAAGGAAGAAAGGAAACTAGGAGTGTTTGTGTGTGACAGACAGCCAGAGAATGATTGATTGTGTATTTATAGGGGCAGCCGACATTCAACAATGCATGGTTACTTTTGGGAGAAAATGATGGTTCACGAATGAAGCGTTGAAAACTGGAAATTGATCACGCGAGTTACGCACACGGATCATTGAAGAGCGTGTAGCAAGATGGAGATGGTTGCACGGAGGGCCCTTACGAGTTACGACACGACAAGATGGATCATTGTGATCACGTGCAATTCTTTAAGTATTGCATCAACTGCAATTGTATTCAACTCCAATTGTATTCAATTGTATTGGCCCATTTTGGCGGCAGTTTTTAAGTATTATGGTTTGAAGAGATATGGAAATTATGGATTTAAAAGTGTTGTAACTATATATTTAAAATCATATTTTAAGTATTATTCTTTAAGATCTTCTTTACTTTCTTTGTGTGTTAAAAATATTCACTATTCTTACTTTGTGTGTGTGTTAAAAATATTTAGTATTTTTTAAAAAAAATATTCAGAATGTAAAATATGTGTTTAGTACTATAATTCTAATAACATCTTATCAAAAATGAAAAAAAATATATATAATTGTGTGCTTGGTATGTGTGTTTTTTTTATAAAAAAAAGTGATTACATATAGTCTAATAAGTGGACCTACAATTTTTCAAATATTTATAAAAGTATCATTGAATATTGTTATTTGAAAACTAAAAATTGGTAAAAGAAGTTTTCTAAATTCAATGTTTAAATATCCTAAAATGAAAAACGTAATTCAAATACTCCTAAAACCTACCAAACCTTTTTTTTTTTTTTTTTTTTGTGCCCACAGTTTTCAATATTTAAACACTGAAAACTGTTATTTAAGTTATGTTACCAAATAGGTCCTGAGTGTTTAAAAGCAATCGTTCAATAAAAAAAAAAAGAAAAAAAAGTACACATTATTACACACATCTTATTATACACAATTTTATCCAAACCCATAAAATACACTAGCCTCATTAAACACACTACGTATGTGTGATGTGGCTCTTTTTTTCATTTTGAGTTTAAAGTGATTTTTCAATTTGAATTTATCTATTGTTAGTGAGGTTAAATAGGAAGGAATTTTTAAGAAATTTAAATTTAAAATTTAAAATAAAGTAAACTGTTGAATTTAGTGTGTGCTAATTTTTTTTAAAAAAATAATAAATATACATAAAATATATTTAAATAAATAAAAAGCGTCCCAATTTTTAAGAAATTGACCATTGTTTAAAAAGGTCATCATACATGCAAGACAAGTCAAGATATGGCATGTATAATTTTATCGCAATACGCGGGTTTGTGGCTCTGTGCTTTCACCGACATAGAATGTAATTATGTGTAATTGTGATTGGGTCCACCATATGAGGACTGACAAGAAAGACAAAAACACGGTAGTGATTTTTCACCAAACCGCAACCACTATTTCTGTTTTTGAAAGAAAGACAAAAACTATTTCTGGTCAAACACGGCAATGAAAAGTTTACAAGAAAAGCCCATTATTAAAGGAAAATAATAATAACTTAACATATGTAAGTGAAGTAAAAAAAAGATTTAGGAAAAAGATAATATTCGTTTACGTACTGACTAAAATTACAATACCGAGTGAAATTTATAACGAGATAGAACAAATGGATATTTCATATCGATTAATTAATTAGAATGAAAAGTTCCGAACTAAAGGGAACGGAATTCAAAACTATGCTTTTGAATGCAAGAAATGGGATTTATCTCCAGGGTTTATACTAGTGCAGCATCTTAAGTGGAGTGATTAGCGGGGCCTTAGAGATAGTGAATAATACTAATATTTCCTGCTGAACGACTTTAACATTGTCCTCTTATTTTTATTTTTATTTATTTTTGTTTTTCCTCGGCACATTCTGAAAACAGATATTCTTAGTCATGAACATGACTTTAAAAATCAACTTTTGTTTTTGTTTTTGTTTTTGTGCTTCACGTGTAAAACAACCCTAATATAGTCACAAATTGGAGTCGAGGGTCGATTGACTAATTCCCGAACATCAAGAAGTGAGAGATTTGAATTTTTTTTTCCATTTATGAAGTAAGAAGTTCTAAGAACCCTTTGATCTTCCTTTTCTTGAGACAAAAGTTTGGTAAGTACTGTCATGAAAATCTTCCTCTCGGTATCACTTCATTTGTCCAAAGCAGAAATTTTTTTAGGTTGACCATGTATCGTTGTGCGCGGTACAAATGTCTTTCTTTTTTTTGGTGCATGACAGTGACACAAAGTCATTAAGAAACAAACATGCGAGAAATTTATGGGATCCCTTATTCACTTCTTTTGGTTTGGGGGATGTTAATTAAGAAAGGGACTAACAATGACATTCGTACCAGACTTGCATTGCAGTGGGGTCAGCCTAGTCTGTCCCTTTATAAGAAGACTTTACGTACTACATTATTAAAAGATCAACCCTTTATAAGATAATGGAGAGAGACGAACTATTAGGACTCTTCTTTTGTTTAATATTTTTATGGATCCCACGTGCACGGAAACTTGGCATTTTGTGACATGATAGTGGCTACAAGAAGAAACAAAGTTGGGAGTATATTGTTTGTTGGATTCCTTTTTGACTTTTTGGGTTGGGGGTTTGTCAAAGTACCAAATGGATTAATCATAATATTCATGCGCGCCAGACTTGCCCTGTATACATTGGCATGTATAATTCTATTACATTTCATGGTTGTGCTTGCACACCAAAGATTGTTATTATGTTTACTGCTGCGTCCTCCCTTTGAGGATTTGATTTATATATAGAACATCCACTACGCATTAATTCAGTAACAATATATATCTTATATGTGAATACCATAATAGTCAATGTTTCATTTACAGCATTTGATGTAAAGATATATGTGCTTGATCATAAAAAAGGACACAAAGCTTATATGCCTGACATTTATTTTTATATTGAAATTAACGATGACAGAAACTGCCTCCAATCAATTAACTTATAACCACACACACAAAATAAAATCATTGACCTATGATGTGACCTTGTTGGTGTAAGTGAAATCATCATCATGTTTCGTGGACTCTCCACTTGTTGTTTTCTTGAGAAGAAGGATTCTTCGCTTGTGATTACGAAAGGATATTGTCATTGTCTGCAGACACAATTTTCTTTAGACACATACTTCCAAACATTTATGTCAAATCCTTCCTCTACAATATTTTCACAACATGATGATGTTGTTGTTCGGCTACCCTTTTCTATGATGTTGACTATATTGTAATACTCTGTTTTTGTTTCAATGAACTTCTCTGAATAATCAATAAAAAGAAAAAAGAAAGGTGCCCAATCACAAGAAAGTTTCACAAAGAGTTTCATTTTTATTCTTTTCTTTTGAAGTTCAATATTAGAGTCGTCATGCCGTACTCGAAATAAAACAAAAGGCGGTACTATAGAAATTTCACTCTTTTTTATTTTTATTTCATTTCTCTTTTGAATGATAGAACTTTTTTAGATAGAGGGTATTATAGAACTATTATATATATATATATATATACCAGCTTCATATGGGAAAATTTATCTCTTAATTTATCAAACCGTTTCTGGCAAACGGAACATTTGTGCTGTATTGGATGCACATGCATGATGCAGATCATTAGCTCTGACATTGCCCCATCTAGCAACAGTGTTACCCCTAGTCTGCTGAGCCTCAGCCCTCACGGCGTTTTTAGTCTCTGGTAAAGTTGAACCATTGTGGTGGGCATTGTTAGGCCCACGGTTGTGTTGTGTCTGATTGGCTGGGAAATTATTGGAGTTTTCCATGGTGTTCTTGTTTGATGGTTTGGAAATGGAAGAGAGAAAGTTAAGTCTATGGAGGAATGGGAGGCTGTCTGGGTATATTTATAGCCGAGGGAGAAGCCCAAGTATCAACTATTAATATATGGGTATCAACTATTAACAAGTGACGGACAAGATCAACTTACATCAAAATAAACATTCTTAACGATCAAACCAACACAAACCTGTACGGTACGCATCATAATTCACAATATGGTAATTTTACGCCTCAAGGGCATAATCGTAATTTCAAAAGGAGGACCTACCTGCGGACATGACATGATTTCAAAAGAAAGGTTGTGTATCAACTTTATGTTTTTTTTTTTTGGAAAGGAGTAACCATAACATTCGTGCCAGACTTACGCTGCAGTGGGGTCAGCCTAGTCTGGCCCACCATTTATAAGATAATAACGGAGAGAGAGAAATTATTGAGGAACCTTTTTTTTGAGAAATTTTATTGAGGAACCTTCTTTAACTTTTTTGTCTTTTTTCTATGAAAAGGGTTATCGAAATTATAGTTGTCATTTCAGTATTATTTTTACTCACTTTATTAATTTATATTAATTTTTATTCAATAAATTCTACAATAAATTATTCTTAACAGCATCTTACAGTACCATTAACATTTTCCTTAATTAATATTATTATGCATGTGCACGGAAACTTGGCATTTTGTGACATAATAGTGGCTACATGAAGAAACAAACTTGGCTGGATATTGTTTGTTGGATTCCTTTTTGACTTTTTGGGTTAGGGGGTTATTGTCCAAGTACCAAATGGATTAATCATAACATTCATGATAGTGGCTACATGAAGAAACAAACTTGGGAAGATATTGTTATTATGTAACTTTTGACTTATAAATTTGTTTAATATCAATTAATTAAATATTTATTTGATGTTTTCTTTTTCAAAAAACTTGATTTTATGTTGACCACTTATTTATATATATATATATATATATATATATATATATATATATATATAAAGCAACAAAGAAAGTTAAAATTTAGAACCAAATAAAAAAGGGTAAGCCAAAGGGGATTGTGGATCACACTGCCCTATTGTTATTTTTCCGCCTCCATAATCATGTAAACTATAATAGGACTCTTTTTTACAAAGTTTAAAATAAGGATCCTTATAAGTTGACATTATATTTATATTGTAAATACATAAAAATTAGTAAATATTGTACATATTCAGAAAAAGTTTACAATATTATTATTATTTTACCCTTAAATATGTGGATGGGCATTAAATTAATAAAGCTTTTATAGTCGTTCTGTTCTCATTATTTTGGGGTGAAGCTATTTTCCCCTAAAATTTTTATAATATTTTTATTCTAAATTGCCATTCTTTTTTATCTATTATTTTGGACATATGTTAGTAAAAGCATTCTTAACGATATGGAGAAAAGTAAATTTGAATTAAAGGAGTAGATTCTCACAATAAATAAACAAATTAAAATAAAATCTAGGGTAAAGGGTTGGCATTTCACAATATACTTTATGCAAATTCCCTTGGTGCGGTGCAAATTATTTTTATCTCACTTAACAAAGTTGATCATCATGTAACCCAAAAAAAAAAAAAAAAACTTCTCATCAAAAGTCTCTTCTCTCTCACTCACTTTTTTTTTTCAAAAAAAAAAAAAACTCTTATAATAACTACCATTAAACCACATATACATACGTTAATGTATGAAATGAAAAATGCTTGGAATTAAAAAAAAAAAAAAAAAAAAAAAGAAGCAAAAACACTGTTTTGGTCCCTATATTTTAAGGTTATGGTCAATTTGATCCATACATTTTGAAAACAGTCAATTTGATCCTTACTGTTAACTCATTAACAGAAAATGCCTACGTGGCAAACGGTGTGCATTGTTGGCACACTTTGAGCTTACATGGAAACTAAAATAATAATAAATTTTTTTCATTAACTTCAAACAATTCCACATCAATAAATAATTTATTAATTTAAAATTGATAAATTAATTACTAACGTGGAACTGTTTGAAGTTAATAAAAAAATTTTAATATTATTTTAGTTGCCACATAAGCTCCAAGTATGCCAACAATTCACACTGTTTATTGCATAGGCGTTTTCTATTAGTGAGTTAATGGAAGAGACCAAATTGACTGTTAGTTCAAAATAACAATGATCAAATTAACTGTTACCAAAATGTAATGACCAAATTGATTGTGGCTTCAAAATATAAGGACCAAAGCGGTATTTTTGTAAATAAAAAAAAAATTAATACTTGTTTTTATGATAGACACTGCGGACGTATCTCAATTACGCAAGAGTTATTATGAATTATGATAGACACTATGTAAGAGTCATGTAGTCAAACTCTTTAGTTTTTAATCCCCACATACCACATAGGTCCAAGACAAAGAGTGAAGACCCGTTTTTCCAATTTTCATCCCTACACGTACCGATGATGTTTCATCCCCGCTTTTTCTGGCCATTTTTTTTAATGATCTCCTTTATGATGATTTGATGATCCTATCATATATAGGAGTCGCTTTGTAATTGTAGGGAATCTTTTTCTCAAGTCTCAACAGAGAGAGAGAGAGAGAAAGCAAGTGGTAACTTGGTACTTTTGACAGCTTTATATATATATATATATATATATATATATATATATATATATATATATATATATATATATATATATCTCAATTACGCAAGAGTTATTATGAATTTTGATAGACACTATGTAAGTGTCATACTGTCATGTAGTCAAACTCTTTAGTTTTCAATCCCCACATAGGTTCAACACAAATCGTATCAAAAAAAAAAAAAAAAAGGTCCAACACAAAGAGTGAAGACCCGTTTTTCCAATTTTCATCCCCACACGTACCGATGATGTTTCATCCCCGCTTTTTCTGGCCATTTTCTTAATGATCTCCTTTATGATGATTTGATGATCCTATCATATATAGGATTATCAAATATTAACAAGTTAACAAGTACGGTGTGATACTGGTAGGGATGACAATTTTTATTCATATCTACAAACTCACCCATTACTCATCTAATTTGGATAAGCCATAACCTAACCCGTTTGAATATTTGGGTTAAATGGGTAAAAACCCATTAGGTTATTTAATTATATGAGTCTTAATAGATAAACTTACTAATACCTACTAAAACCCATCCAAAATTTAAATAAAGAACATAAAATCTCAATTTCTAGAAAATGATCGAAATACCCACAAAACTTAAAAAATAACCAAAATACCTCATGACACTTAAAAATGATCAAAATACCCTTAAAACCTTAAAATTATCAAAATACTCTCGAAACTTAAAAGATGACCAAAATACTCATGAAATTTAAAAATTAGCAAAATACCCCCCTTAACCTAAAAAATGACCGAAATACCCCTAAAACCTATAAATGACCAAAATACCCCCAAAACCTTAAAATTACCAAAATACCTCCAAAACCTAAAAAATGACTGAAACACTCCGGAAACCTAATAAATGACCAAAATATCCACGATACCTAAAATTGCCAAAATACCCACTAAACCTAAAAGATGACTAGAATATCTTCAAAACTTCTAAAATGACCAAAATACCCTTGAAATCTAATAATTACCAAAATACCTCCAAAACCTAAAAAATGACCGAAACACCCCCGAAACCTGAAAAATGACCAAACCCCCAAAACCTAGAAAATGACCAAAATACTCCATAAACCTAGAAGATGACTAGAATACCTCCGAAACCTATAAAATGACCAAAATACCCCTAAAACCTAAAAATTACCATATTTGGTCATTTTTTATGTTTTAGGGGTATTTTGATCTTCTTTTAGGTTTGTGGGCATTTTGATCTTTTTAGGTTTCGGGGGTATTTCAATCATTTTTTTGGTCTCGAGGGTATTTTGGTCATTTTTAAGGTTTATGGGGTATTTTGGTAATTTTTAGGTTTCGGGGGTATTTCGGTCATTTTAAAGGTTTTGGGGGTATTTTTATCATTTTAAAGGTTTTGAGGGTATTTTGGTCATTTTATAAGTTCAGAGAGTATTTCAGTCATTTTTTAGGTTTAGAGGGGTATTTTGGTAATTTTATAGGTTTTGGGAGTATTTTAGTCATTTTTTAGGTTACGAGGTAATTTGGTAACTTTTTAGGTTTTGGGGGCATTTTAGTCATTTTTTAGATTTCGGGGGTATTTTGGTAATTTTTAGGTTTTTGGGGTATTTCAGTCATTTTTTAGGTTTATGGGGTATTTCAGTAATTTTTTAGGTTTATAGGGGTATTTTGGTTATTTTTTGTTTTCGAAGGTATTTCAGTTTTTTTTTAGGTTTAAGGGGTATTTTGGTAATTTTTAGGTTTTGGTGGTATTTCGATCTCTTTTTTTTAGATTTTAGGGGTCTTTTGGTCATTTTAATGGTTTTGAGAGTATTCTGGTCATTTTATAAGTTTTAGGGGTATTTTAGTCATTTTTTAGGTTTTAGGGTATTTCAGTCATTTTTTTAGGTTTCTGGGGTATTTTGGTCATCTTTTAGATTTGGGGGGTATTTTGGTGATTTTTATGTTTCGAGGGGTATTTCGGTCTTTTTTTAGGTTTAGGGGGCTATTTTGGTAATTTTTTAGGTTTTGGGGGTATTTTTGTAATCTTTTAGATTTCGGGGGTATTTTGGTAATTTTTAGGTTTTGGAGGTATTTCAATCATTTTTTGGGTTTCGGGGGTATTTCAGTCATTTTCTTAGATTTTAGGGGTATTTTGGTTATTTTAAAGGTTTTGAGAGTATTCTGGTCATTGTATAAGTTTCAAGGGCATTTCAGTCATTTTTTAGGTTTCAGGGTATTTCGGTCATTTTTTAGGTTTATTTTAGGTTACAGGGTAATTTGGTAATTTTTTTTAGGTTTCAAGGGTATTTTGGTCATCTTTTAGATTTTGGAGATATTTTGGTAATTTTTATGTTTCAGAGGTATTTCGGTCATTTTTTAGGTTTAGGAGGTATTTTGGTAATTTTATAGGTTTCGGGGGTATTTTGATCATTTTTTAGGTTACGAGGTAATTTGGACATTTTAGAGGTTTTGGGGGTTATTTTGCTAATTTTAGAAATTTTGGAGGTATTTTGGTCATTTTAGTAGTTTTTGAGCATATTTGGTGATTTTGGGAATATTGGGGGTATTTTAGTCATTTTAGAGGTTTCATGGGTATTTTACTTATTTTTAGATTTTGGCGATATTTTGCTCATTTTTGAGATTTTGGGGATAATTTTGGATGTCCAAGGGTATATTGGTAATTTTGGAAGTGTAAGGCTATTTGGGTCATTTTAGTTATTTAAGGTTATTTTAGTAATTTTGGAGGTCAAGAGGGTATTTAAGTCGTTTTAGAGGTATTTGGGTCATATTTGGTTAAATGGGTGGGTTACTTATTAAATGAGTTGTGTTGGTAATGGATAATTAATTTATATATAAACCGATTATAAATGGATAAATAGGTAATTACATATCTAACTCATTTATGACCCAACTCGCTCATTGGCCACCCCTAGATATTGGTTAAGGTTCGATTATATAATGTGAGTTTAACTTGTAATGCCCATTCACACAACCCATATAGTAAAAGAAAACAGCAGAAGTGAGATATTTTATTGTCCTTTTTTTTTGTCTGGATAACATTTTTATTGTCAAGTTGTTTGGTTCTTCAATCACAGTTCACATGGTAAAGTTCAAAAAATGTCAAAAGTCACAAAGTTAATCATTTGTACTTGCAACAAGGAATTGAATGGTCTAAAGAACAATAATAATAGGATAACACTTTTGATTTTCCTCGGAATAGAAGAAGAACGATAAAGGAGAGCCAATGAATCAAATGCCATTCCTTTTTGTCCTTTGTCTTCCTTTGACCACGGATAAATTTACAAATTTCATAGTTACAAATTTCATAGTGGGTTAGACTGTACATGTCTAGGTATGTTATAAAATAACATGATCTTTAAGAACAAATGGTTAGGTCACACTTTTTTCTAACTTTTTATTGACTTATCACACCTTAAAAATTTTAGGATGGTCACAAATATTTTTTAAAAATAATAAAATCATAAATCCTTTAAAATTTATATATAATAATTAATTATTTTGCCAGGTCAGAGTGGTCCTGTGATTACCCTGAACTACATGTGGAGTCGTCAATGACCACCAACCAACACCACTAAAAATCCAAATTATAACCATCAAAACTCAACTCTATGTAGACACCATATTTTGTACTCTTTATGATTCAGACTCCCTCTCTTCAATAATGGTAAAATTCTAAAGCCCATTGTTGATACAAATTCTATGAAAAATATAAAAAGTCACCAAAAAATTGTTTGGACAAGCTCAAAGCCATCAACATATTGAAGCAATGGCTTAGCAGCGTACTCATCAGATTTCTTGAACTTCTCCACGGCCTTTGCAGCCTCCGTCCTAGCCAACTCAATTTTTCAATTTGTTCGTCCTTCTGAAAATATTGAGTAGTTGAGTCTAACCTATGGTCATAGTTGCTTGAATTTGGATTTATTTTCATTATTATGATAAAATGGGTATGGGTTTTACGTAAATACTGATCTCCTAGTAGTTTTTTCTTTTAGGAATACCCTAGTCTCATTGTCATCCCTCACTCTTTTTTCCTGAATCTACACACACACACATATATATGGGTTGGGTTTAAGTTACATCTAATGTAACTCTAAGTAATGTTACATCACCCAATAACTTGTTATAAAATTCATATTTTGAAAATCCCACTGTTGAATTATATGTTATATATGTTCTTAATAATCATGCCAATTTTCATATTAAGTAGATGTTATTTACCATTTAATCTATAAACTCATCTTTTATGTATTATTTTAAACAACAAAAACTTGAATTTAAAAAATTAATTGATGACATAATTATTAATCTTTGATCACCTCGAAATTTTGCAAGTATGGAGAATATACGAAAATAATGTAATCTAACGGTAAATTTGTCAAAATTTGCATCCAATTAAAAAATATTGAGTGGTGTAATATTGTTTAAAGTTACACCAAGTGTAATTTGAACCTAACCCTATATATATATATATATATATATATATATATTAACGTCATTTCTGGTCAATGGCCCACTACCTTTAGAGATCGTACGAAATATACGATAAGCATCCTTAGGGAGAACTAATACCAACATTAAAAATTTTCCTCTAAAAAAAATACAAACATTTAATAAGTAATACATCATATTTTTGGAATGCATGTGGAATTCTTTTTAACTTAAAATCTCGATAATAAAAAGAAGGATTTAAATCATAACTATCCTTCTAAAGAACTAGATAACATGACTGAACTTTATTAAGACTCTTAACTCTTTACCACACATAGCATACTGAAAACAAGCCAAATCGAATATTGTGACCCAAAGCTCAAATTTCACTTATCCTCATTCTTTGGGATCTCATTCAGATTAAAACTCACCACAGTTGAAGTAGGATATCTCCCTACCCATGAATGGTTTCGATGCTTAGTAAGGTGGCCATCTAAAGCTTTTCCCGATTCGAAGGGTGTTTGGCAAACGGAACATTCATACTGAACTAGTGGGAAATTAAGATCAGGGACACGTAATTGAGACCTGACATTGTCCCCTCTAGCATCAGTGTTATCCCTACTCTGCTGAGCCCCAGCCCTCATGGTGTTTTCAGTCTCTGGTAAAGTTGAACCACTGCGGCGGGCATTGTTAGGCCCATGGTTGTGTTGTTGTTTTGTCCGATTGGCTTGGTTTTCCATGGAGTTCCTGTTTGATGGTTTGGAAATGGAAGAGAGAAGTTAAGTGTGTCGAGGAATGGGAGGCTGTCTGGGTATATTTATAGGAAGCTCAAGGAAATATTTTACTGAAAAGTTTCAGTGTATCCATTTCTATGTCCACTTTTTATGAGTTCAGAACACATGGACCCACAATCAAAGAAAAAAAACAAAGAAGAAAAGTACTGGACTACCGACAAGATCAACTTACATCAAAATAAACGTTCTTAATGATCAAACCACACAAACCTGTACGGTACACATCATACTTCACAATATGGTAATTTTACGCCTCAAGGAATAATCGTACATGATTTGATAAGATAATAATGGAGAGAGACAACTTTATAAGATAATGGACTAAGATAATATGACTGGAGTGGGGGTCAGCGTAGTCTGGCCCGCTCTTTATAAGATAATAATGGAGAGATACAAATTATTAAGGAATCTTTTGTTGTGGCTTCCTGGTAAAAGACAAGGCCTTTTAGTTTTTCATGAATCCTACGTACATGCATGGACGCTTTCTTTTTTGTGACATAATAGTCGCTGCATGAAGAAACAAAGTTGGCAGGATATTGTTTGTTGCAGGCGGTATATTACTTCGATCAATTTTTAGTAATGCTAATATCATAATTTTTGTGACAATTTGTTTATGTGGCAAAATGTTGGTAGTGAAGTAAAAAGTATAAATCCACAACTTCATCGCTTATAACTTGTCAAGTGAACAAATTGTGTAAAAAGTTATGGTTCAAGCATTATCCATCAACCTTATGTGGGGGATCTGGATCCCCTCTATTTAAGAGAAAGGAAAGTGTCAGTTGATGGCTCATTTAAAAGTTAGGAACTCTATAACTACTATAACTAACTGTGGTTAAACAAACTAAACGTTAAAACATTAACATTGACGTTGACGTTAGGAAAAAAACTAAAAATTTAGAGTCTCTTTGGATCTAGGTGAGTGCCTTCACCAGAAGGAAGCATATACCCTGTTACTAACGTTAACGTTAACAGGACATTAATGTTAACTGTGATTTGAACTCAAGTTCTCAATTAAGGGACAGACAATCTTGCACTCGATCAGATAGAAAGCAAGCAGCGATAGAACTAGAGATCTCATTACCATGAAGAAGATAACATAAAAGTACATTGATTTGACGAGAGAGACAACCTTAACAAGAGAAGAAACCAGAGACGCAAAAGTTAAAGCGAAAACAAAAAACAAAACAAGACAACAAGACTATGCGCTCGATCAGATAGAAAGCGGTGATAGAGCTAGAGATCCCATTACCATAAAGAAACCCTGGTACTTGTCAGGACTCAATATATCTATATCTACTCCACTGGAGCTGCAGGCACATTCAAATCTGGTAGAGGGGGCAGGATACCACGCTAGGTGCGATTGGGATGCGCTCTCATGTGGCCACCAAGAGCTTTGTTGTTGCGGAAACTTTTGCCACAAACCACGCAAACGACCTCAGGTTCTGGGGCGTTAATAGCAGGAGGGTCACCATGAACATGTACACCAGCTGGAGCTTCATTAATAACATGGTTGTTCATTGTTCTTACAAAAGCAAGAAATGAAAGAAATGCGACTGTGAAGACTGAAGAGTAGTCAGCTATTTATATTCCACGGGAAGTGACAAAATCGTCATTTCAAACGGGCCACGTGTACGGTGAGAACTGAGTATTCTCTTCTCCTCTCGAATAGAGGTGTGCCATAGTGGTGGCACCCACCTCCCATGTGAGAAGAAGTGGATTGTGTTACTGCAATTATATAAGGGCAAAATAGTCAACCAACATTACAAGAAAGTTATTTTGCAACAGGGGTCCGGCTCCCCTTCCCTTTAAATCCCTCTATTTTTCTCTAGTTTTTATTTTGATGAATGACACTTGGTACACAAATGATTTAACGGTTAAAAATAAAAGGAACTCATCCTCATCTTCTTTGTCTCTAATCTATCCTCCTCTTTTTTCTGCAACATCACCGATAGTATGAGAGGAACCCAATAGTTTAAAAAAGGCAAGTCCTCTTCTCGCAACATCATCGCTAGAGGATGAGAAAAATCTATCCCATCACAAAGTCTGTACCAGCACATACCCAAAAAAAATCACGAATAGATTGAATCAATTGTGCAATTTAAGGTCACCAATGCCATAAACTAGAATTTTCAAATCTCATTGCACACAATGAGAGAGAGAGAGAGAGAAGATGAAGAAAAGTTGGTAACTATAAGATGGTAACAGCATAATGAAACCCAATTAATGCCAAGAGCCAACCCCGTTGACCTCCACCTGCCGGCCACTACTTTGCAAATCCCAAAAGCCCACTACTTTCAATTTAAATATATATAAAATTCTATACAAAGGGCCTCTGTGTTCTAATGCTTACAATGAGAAGAAGGAAGAAAACAAAGAAATAGATCTTGGAGAGATTGATTTCAATTTAGCACTTAGCAGGAAATAATAAAGCCTTTTCAAAGCAGAATTCTTTTTCGGGGCTTTCAAAAGAGGAAAACATAAATGAACACTTAAAGCATCCCAATCAGCTCGTGCATAAATTTTTCCATTTTACACGTCTAAGACCTACTTTTTTTATTTTACACTCTTATTTTTACAAAATACTCACATCAGTTTGTCTATTATACACGTTTATTCAAATAAAATATTCATTTCTTTGCCACACAAACACCGACCCACACCCACAATCCACACCGGTATCACCACTACAAAAAAATGTATTTTTAGTGACGAAAAAATTCATCACTAAAAGTCCAGTTTTTCGTCACTAAGAACCTTTAGTGACGAAATTGGACTTTTAGTGACGAAATTCGTTTCATCGTTGTAGCCCCGTCGCTAAAAGTCCAATTTGGTAAAAAAAAAAAAAAAAAACTTTTAGCGATGAAAACGTTTCGTCGCTAAATGTTTTCCTCGCTAAAAACAGTATTTAGTGACGAAAATATTTCGTCACTAAAACCATTTCAGTTTATTAAATCATATTTAGTGACGAAAAATTTCGTCACTAAAACTATTTTCAGGTATATATAGTGACGAAAATATTTGTCATTAAAATTATTTCTAAGAAAATCCATGCACATATAGTGACAAAAATTTTCGTCACTAAAACCATTTCTTACAAAATTCCACTGCATTTAGTGACGAAATATTTCGTCACTAAAACAATTTTTTGTTGCCATATTTGCGACGAAAAAATTCGTCACTAAAACTTATTTTCTATTTTTATTATTTTCATGACGTTGATATTAACATGTAACCTGTCATTACATTATTAAAACCTCACATTTGATGAACACATTTATTTCAACAACACATTTATAAAAAATCGATCCATACATTCCACAAGTTAAAATTCAAACAAGTATCAAATTCAAACTCCTTCCGTACAATAATTGTTTGCAACACATGCAATAACTTAAGATGTTTTATAACAATACAAAAAATGTAGCATAATATAATTAGAACCCCCTAAAGTCAAAAGATGTCCTCATATGTCTTCAAATAATGCCAAAAGTAAATCTCCTAAAGCCACCAATAAGAAATCTGCACAAATATAAAAACACTATTACATTAAAATCGTAAAGTAAAAACATTAATTATGTTATAAAAAACATTTCTAACAATTAGTTTCAAATGATACATAAAAAATGAAGTGTTTTAACTTAAAGATAAAGTACTAACCAATAAGTGATTTAACTTGAAGATGAACCACCCCCATAGTTAAAACCGTCATCATAACCCTTGCTCCTCAAAAAATTAAGAATATTCTTTTAGATCTCATCTTGCTTAGCTCGCGCCTCTTGCTCCTTAGCTCGCTCCTCTTCGTCCCTAACTCTTGTCTCTTTGAGCTCAATTATCTCATTTTCTAACCAATGAATATATTCTACCGAGGAACTAGATGAGGCAGTGGTTACTAGAAAAGAGGAAGGTCTCATGCCAAGTCCCTTTACAATACCGGATTTTTTCTTAAAAACCAAGTTTGAGATTTCCTCTTGTGTAAGGGGAATTGCATTAGGATCTTGACAATAATCCTCTTGTACTTTGAGAATAGTTTCCTACCATTTGAAAAAAAAAAAAAAAAAAAAAAAAAAAAAAAAAAAAAAAAAAAAACAACAACAACAACAACAACAACAACAATCACAACATTAATACTACATATGTAATAACTTTACAAACATGATAAGGATGGAATAATAGGGATGGAATGATACACATACATATGTCGCTTCATCGTCATGGTGTATCCACTTATTTGTGTTTGGATTAAAATGAACATCTTTGTAGACTTTTGCTAATTCAGGAACTTGACCGCCATTATTATTTGTCTAATTAATTAACATTCGAGTGTTAGTTATTTATAGTTAATTAATCACAACATGTAATATACTAAGGTTTAAGAAAATGAAAAAATACGCACCTCCTCATCAACCCTAACAGCAAGTGCCTTTGTCCCGCATCTATGTTTACCTAAAGTTTTGCTTCTATTTTCAGAATTAATTCTTGATTTTTCCTAATAAAGAACATTCAAGATATTTATTAGATCATGAATAAAACAGTATACATTTACTTTATCTAAGTATAATCTAATCATTGGACAATATAATATAGTAAATATTGGATAATAATAATATACGCATAAATAATTTACCAGCCAGTCCTTATTGGTCCATCTCCCTTCAATGAGTCCAGTCCATTGCTCAAGTGTGACATTCTTTGCCGGATGGTTTGTTGCATAGTCTTCACCACGAGATTGTACAAGCTTTTTATAAGTCTGATACAACTTGTTAGAGCCGCTACTCAATAATCTTCCACATTTTGTATTTACTGTTTTCATTACTAAGTTGGAATTTCCTTCAAGCTCAAACTGATCCTGTAAAATGAAGTATATATGTATTATAAAAATATTATTATATGAATTAATATACTTAGTGACAACAAAGACGAGTTAGACGTTATTAATATAAATTTACCGCGATATTTTGAAGCACCACATCTCTAGTAACAGCATCAACACTTTTCCAATTTTTTACGTTGTAACTGGACAAATTACTTTGCACTTGTATGCCAATTTGATTGACAAGCTTGTACGCATTCTTCCCAACAGGAGCATTATACTCTGCAGCTATACGTACTGGTAGTTTACCACTTTTTTCAACAAGTGCTCGTACTACTATACCACATGTTGTTCCACGGGTATTTCTACTAGCAGATCCTATTTAAAAATTATCAATGTTATAAAATTATACATTCTATGTACATTAAGTATAATCTCAATAGTAAAGACAAGGTGCAGTTGCAATTAAGTATGTTCTATGTAATTACCAGTCGTGCTAGTTAATGCGTCGGTAGCCTCCGCACTCGAAGAACTTTGGGTGGGAGGATTTGCTTCAAGAGATGTTTCCGTAGATTGAACCGTAGATTGGACCACCGGGATATATGACTCACCTCGCGAGTGTGTAAGTCGTCCTAGTGCCATCTGTAACTAAAAACATACATATAATGGAACAACAAAGTCATTACAAATAATAGAACAACAAAGTTATTATCTATTGTACCCTATGGAACATCTATTGTACCTTATGGATTAAAGAGTTAGATAACTTAACATCATTCTCATCGTCACCAATAGGTGGTACATAATCATCATCTACCACAACACTAGCTCTACTTCTTTTCCCTTTTGCACAATTGGACTGAGCAGAATCCTTTAGAGAAGTTGAGATGTGCTCCAATCTCAAAGCATCAATTATCTCTTGGTTTTGCCTCATTCTATCCAATCTTGCTATCTCATACCTCGGTATATTATGAGTGTATTTGGCATTTTTGAGCATTTTTTGAAACTATGTATTGACATGAAAGATAAGTACAATTGATACTAACTTAACATTATAGTCCACACTATTATCCATATCAAGCAATTGACAAGTACAAAATTTGAACACAATTGCTACTAACTTAACACAACAAATGACCACATTAATATCCATATCAAGTTCAAGATAAGCACAAAACATCTCAATAATAATTACTACTAACTTTACATATTATAGTCTACACAATTATCCATATCAAGCAATTCACAAGTGCTAAATTTAAACACAATTGCTACTAACTCAACATAACAAATGACCACATTAATATCCATATCAAGTTTAAGATAAGCACAAAACATCTCAATAACAATTGCTACGTAGACAAGCATAAAACTTTAAGACAAGTATAAAACTTTAAGACAGTTGTTATGAACTCTACATATCATAATCTATATTAAGATCAACATCAGGTATGTCATGCTCTTCAATTTGATTAGCGTCTCTTGAAGTTCCACTTTCAAGAATAACCTCAGTTTCAACATCACCCATACTATACTCAATAATATTGTCTTCAACATTAATAGAGACAATATCAACAATTGCTTCTTGTTGGAATGCGTCACTATCTTCTGTATTATCATTGGATTCTCCGCCCCCGACTTCTGGGACATCAAACACTCCCCTATGTTGGATGCATTGCACAATTTTCCAAGGGTCACGCAATTTCATATCTTGAAGGTAGAAAACTTATTTCACTTGACTAGGAAGTATAAAAGGGTCATTTTGATACCATCGACTTGTAACATCAATGCTCGTGCAGTGTGCATCGGTTCTTATCGTTCTCCTTCGACCATTGGTACCAGTATTATACCATTTACACTGGAATAAAACAACTTTATGGCGAAACATATATTCTAATTCCCAAATTTTGCACACATGACCATAGAAGTCGTGCATTTCTCCCTCATGGTCTCCTTCGGTACATACACCACTGTTTTGAGTTACACGACGATTATCTATGTCCCTTGTATGGAACTTTACACCATTGACCATACAAACGGTGTACTCCTTCACATACGGCTTAGGATCATTTGCTAATGACCATAACTGTTTAGTAGCTTCTGATGACTCGTTAATTTTCAATTTATTCATCTATAATGACATATAACAAGTGATATCCTATTAGTAATAAGCAATGACGAATAAATTTAAATATTTAAATTTATTAGTGTGTGATTAAATTTCAAATGTCTTACACGTTCTCTGAACCACTTGGGAAACTCTTGTGTTTGGATTTGAGTTATGGCTTCTCCAGCAGGATTATGCAATGTGTTTTTGTGTTCACTGTTAAAAATAAAGTGATTTATTTTCAGCTAAGCATTGTAAATAATATTCAAAACTTGATTAAAGAATATATGCATATGAAATCACATACCTTTAAATAAGGCTCTAGCTCAGGACTATTATACAGCAAGTACCAATGAGCAGTATCAAGCAATGCACGAGACAAGTCGCCATCATTCTGCCTACCACCTGTAGGTCGGGCAGTCTGTGAAAAAACTATCAATCCTTCGCTACATTCACCAAAATCTTCATTTCTTTCTCTTCGATTATGCACAGTTTCGATCTCATCAATATACAAAGACCAGTTGTTAATACATTCTTTAAGAATGTAAGCCTCTGCAATCGAACCTTCTGGTCGAGCTCGGTTGGAAACATATCTTTTCAATTTTTCAAGGTACCTACGAGGAAAAAATACACACAGAATGTGATTTTATACCACGTGGGGAAAATGCAATTGATGAATGCATCAAAAGATCTAGTTACCTTTCAATTAGATACATCCATCGATATTGTACCGGGCCTCCTAGAATTGCTTCTCGAGGCAAGTGAACAGCAAGATGGACTATAACATTAAAGAATGCTGGAGGAAAAAACCTCTCAAGCTTGCATAGTATAAGAACTATACGTTCTTCTAGTTTCTCCAATTCACTCCGCTTTAAGGTCCTTGAGCACAAGTCTTGGAAGAAGTTGCCCAATTCAAATAATACAATACTAATGTCTTTATCTGCAAACCCTCGCAACCCAATTGGAAGAATTCGTTGTAGTAATACATGACAGTCGTGGCTTTTCAAACCAGATAATCTACCATTTTTTGCATTCACTATCTTGATATGTTGGCTGCATAGCCATCCGGATACTTGACTGATTTCAAAAAGTCATAAAAACCATCTTCATCGGGGCTTAATGAAAAGAAAGCTCGAGGCTTGTCGTATGATCCATCAGGACGTTGTTTCAAATGCAACATGTGCCTGAAGTTCATATTTTGCAAGTCTATCCGAGCTTTGTCAGTGTCCTTGTTTTTCCCCTCAATGCCTAACAAAGTACTATAAGTACTCTTACTAATGTTCTTCTCCACATGCATGACATCAATGTTGTGCTTAAGTTCTTATTTTTCTAATATGGAAGCTTATACAAAATACTTGCCTTTGACCAATTTGGCTCCCCAATAAGTTGTTTTTTCTTGTTACTTGGATGCTTTCCTAAAATTATATTTGGCATTCTATCTAGCTGCTCTTGTATCTTTCCCACTTGTAACTCTAAAGATCTCTTCCGTTTCTTTGGTAAACCATTATGCAACCGACTATGTCTCCAACGATGTTCCATAGGTAAATAAGCTCAATGGTTAATGAATCCAATTTTACTTTCCAAGACTTCTGAATATGGTTGATCATTACAAGTGTAACAAGAATGATAACCCTTTGTCCTCTACCCGGACACGTTACCAAATCCAGGATAGTCATGTATTGTCCACAACAAAGTTGCACGCATCTGAAAATGCTCTTTACTATAAGCATCATAAGTTTCTACACCTTCTTCCCACAACTCCTTTAACTCATCAACCAATGGTTTCAAGTAAATATCAATCTCATTCCCCGGTTGATGGAGACTGGAAATAAGTAAGGACAACATAAAATATGGCTCTTTCATAACCAACTAAGGCGGTAGATTATAGGGGATAAGTATGACAGGCCACATACTATAGTTGTTCATATTCCCAAAAGGATTAAATCCATCTGTAGCCAACCCCAACCTTACATTGCAAGGTTCGAGGGCAAAATCAGGATGTTGCAAATCAAACTCCTTCCACTCCTCACTATCAGTCGGATGCCTCATTATCCCATCATCCACACGTTTGTCTATATACCATCTCATGTCCTTAGCTCTTTGGCCTAACATGTACAATCTCCTCAATCTCAGTGTCAACGGGAAGTAACACAATACCTTGTAAGGAATCTTCTTACCTTGGGTACGTGTATCTTTGTACCTAAGCGCCTCACACACCGGACATTTATCAAGGTTTTCATTTTCCTTCCAAAATAGTGCATAATCATTTTTGCATGCATCTATATGTTCGTATGACATGCCCAAGTCACGTAATATTTTCTTTGCTTCATAAGTTGACCTTGGAACCAAGTTACCTTTCGGTAAAACCTTTGTCAGCAATTCTAACATCATATCAAGTCCCTTATTACTCAAGTTGGTCATTACCTTTACATTCAACATCTCAATAACAAACTTCAAGATACTATAATCAGTGCAACCCGGATACAACTCACGCTTTGCATCTTCCTCAAGTTTGTCAAAATGACGCATCTCCTCATCTTCGGTTGCATTTCTTGGTTCCCCTCTAATTCGGTCATCTACCAAGGCATCGATACCATCCATATGATCACCATCCGACATTTCATTATCATGAATGTTCTCGTTCAATACACGAGCTTCTCCATGATTATACCAATTAATGTAAGATTGCATAATTCCACGATGAAGCAAATGGATACGCACAGTTTGAGGAGATTGTCGATAACAATTCACACAGTGAATACACGGACACGGAATATTACCACTCAAGTCCATAACCGCTCTTGCGGAATTAATAAATGCATTGACCCCTTCAATATATGGATGACTTAATCTACCATCGGGTGTCTTACCCATTGTCATCCAACTTTTATCCATGTTTGACTACAATTACAAGATGAATGCTACTTTAGTAAAATAAGGACAACTCATGCATAATGTATTCTAACATCTAAATCTATAAGCTACTTAGATAAAGTTCTATCCTATTCATGAATGCACAAGTTTATATTAATACTTAAATAAATATACATTGCACACACAAATATACACTCCCAATATGAATTTAAACCACCTTATAACACCATGCAAGCCACCCGCTTGCTCCAACACAATAACCCACCACAAAACAAATTTCCAACATCACAAGTATAATGCTTACAAGTATTAAAATTGAATAAAGGAACACAATTGCTACCAATCAACAAGTTTCATTCATATTTGCAAGAAATTAAAAACACTCCTGATATAAATTTAAGCCACCTTATAACACCATGCAAGCCACCCGCTTACTCCAACACAACAACCCACCACAAAACAAATTTTCAACATCACAACTATAATTCTTACAAGTATTGAAATTGAATAAATGAACACAATTGCTACTAATTAACAAGTTTCATTCACATTTGCAAGAAATTAAAAATACTCTCAATATGAATTTAAGCCACCTTATAACACCATGCAAGCCACTCGCTTGCTCCAACACAACAACCCACCACAAAATAAATTTCCAACATCACAACTATAATTCTTACAAGTATTGAAATTGAATAAATGAACACAATTGCTACTAATCAACAAGTTTTATTCACATTTACAAGAAATTAAAAACACTCCCAATATGAATTTAAGACACCTTATAACACCATGCAAGCCACCCGCTTGCTCCAACAAAACAACCCACCACAAAACAAATTTCCAACATCACAAGTATATATAGAGTTTTATAAGTTTTTAACTAGAATATACTTACTTTGCTCAAGCTAAGTTTACAACTTTTAGAAAAAATCCAAAGTTAACTTGTGTTCTTCACCTTGTTCCTCACAATTTCTTCAGCCACAAAAGAGAGAGCTGGAAATAAAAGAAAGATAGCTTTTAGTGAACAGTTAAGTAGACCCAATGATAAGCACAAAAAGATGAGTGAAGCTTTACCTGCATGCAACACATAGATAAGTGAAGCTTTACCTCTTGATGGAGACAATGTAAGAATTTCAATAAAAAGATGACTCTCAATCTAGAATACCATAGATTTACATAATAAATAATAAGTAGATAATTGACATAAAGTCATTAGAATTAGGTAAATCACAACCAGCATTGAAAAAAAGAAGAAAACACAATGTTATAGTAACTAAAGGTGTTAAACTACCCTATCAAGAAGTTCTACAAACATAAACACACAAGGAAATCAATCTAAACTTTTCCTTTTAGAGCATGTAATCATGTTTAACTATTAGATATCCCCCTAAACAAAATTTGCTAAAGACATGACAACTACTCCACTATTCTTTACACCACATCTCCATCCTAATAAGTACGCTCATACATCAATGAAAACAACCCTAAAAACAAAAAGTTCCATAGAATCCATCATTTCTATAACTTTACAAATGAATCACGGCTTTCCACCCAAAAAAAAAAAAAAAAAATCCATCTTTGGAACAAAACAAACCCATCTGCCCTGCAACTCAAACATCCACAATAATAAGCTTCAAATGTATATTTCATCAAATGGTTAACCACAAATACCCAAAAGAACAATCACTTTCACTTCTCACTAAAAAATAAATCAAACAAAACAAAAGATAAAAATTTGTACACCATTCCACAACCACTTGAGACCACAATCACCATTCCACAACCACAATCACCATTCTTGTTCACAAACAACAACAGCACAGCCCTCATCCAAAATAATATGTACAAAATGAGAACGGTCTCTATTCAAACTTAGACAAATTATCCTACCACAGAGAACAAAATTAAAAAAAAACAAAACAAAAATGAAAAAAAAAATTAACATCAAGCAGAAAAATTAACATCAAACATTTAGAAACAAAAATTAACAAAAATTTGTTTGGATAAAACTGTGTTCAAGTTTTGGATAAAACAGTTTCACAACAAGAGCATATTGAAGAAATTCAAAACAACCTGAAGTGAAATCCAAGTCTTTATAGCTCCAAAATAATTTCCAAGGTGAATAGATCCAGTTGGTCTCTTCCTGTAAAACAAAAGGGTTCAAAATTGAATTTCATAAAAAAATAAAATAAAATAAAATAAAAAACCTAAATTCCAAAAAGATTTGCAGCCAAAGAATCAGTCATAACCAATAAGTATAAAACTAAGAAATTAATTTAGCATTGGACTCAAAAGGAGAAAGAACAAAAAAAAAAAAAAAGACTTGATTCGATGAAGGGAAGGCGAAGGGTCACCGAAGCGTCGCTAGGTGGGAGTTGGAGCGTTGCTGGGTGCGTCGCCAAAGCTTCGCCGGTGCGTCGCTGAAGCGACACTGGGAAGCAATGCTGGGATCGTCACCGCCGGTGCGTCGCTGAAGCGACGCTGGGATCGTCGCTGCCGATGCATCGCTGAAGCGACGCTGGGATCGTCGCCGCCGGAGCGTCGCCGGAGCGTCGCTGGAGCGTCGCTGAAGCGACACTAAAATCGTCGCCGGTGTGCGTTGCTAAAGCAATGCTGGGATCGTCACTGAATCGGCGACGACGGTGTTTGAGTTTTTGTGAGGAATTTAAGTTTTTTTGTGGGTACGTGTTTTCCTCGGATGAGCTGTGAGGGAAAGGTAGAAAAACCAAAAAAGAGAAAAGTGAAAAAAAAAAAAAAAAAAAAAGGGTTAACCATAATAAGTACAAAGCCTTTAGTGACAAATTCTGATTTGTCACTATTGGATACCTTTAGTGACGAACTCGAATTCGTCGCTGATAGTATACTTTTTAACTATAATTTATTTTTAGCGACGACTTCTATTCGTCACTATATGTTATATTCAGTGACGAAATCCTTTTCGTCACTAATAGTGTTATCAATAACACCTTTAGCGATGAAAGTTTTCGTCACAAAAAATTAAACTTTTAGCGACGAACCGTTTTGTCGCTATAGCTAAATTTACTTTGGCGCTACAATTTTTCGCTTGGCGCCTGAGTTCTACAAAGCTTTTAGTGACAAACTCGGATTCGTCACTATTGGATACCTTTAGCGACGAATTGAGTTTGTTGCTGAAAATGTACTCATATGTTTTGCACTTATATGTTTTTAGCGACGAAATCACATTTCGTCACTAAAAGTATGCTTTAGTGACGAAATATGATTTCGTCGCTAAAAACATATAAGGGTAAATCTATTATTATTTTTAGTTATGAAATTCATATTTCGTCACTAAAGCATACTTTTAGTCACATTTCGTCGCTAAAAACATATAAGTGCGAAACCTTTATTTTTTTAGTGACGACTATTTTTCGTCACTAATATTTATAGTGACGAAAGTATTTTCATCACTAAAACTATCCATAGCAATACCTACAGTGACGAAATATTTCGTCACTAAAAATTTCAACTTTTAGCAACGAAATATTTCGTCACTATAGATTAATTAAGTTGGCGCCAAAGCTTCCCTCCTTGGAGCTTATTTTTCAGATCACAATAGCGATGAAATTTATTTTTCGTCGCTAAATGTAATAATTTTTTTTCATTATTAGTGACAAAATTCATATTTCGTCACTAAAACTATATTTTTAGTGACGAAATATATTTCCTCACTAATTTTCGTCACTAAAAATACATTTTGTTGTAGTGCACACTAGAATCCACACAGCCCACCGGCAGAAAACTAGGAAAACAAACCCAGCAAAATGGATCAAAACCCACTTATCAAGATCAACGCCTCGCCTTGAGCAACAAGATCGACGCCTCCGGTGGCGATGGCGAGAGCGAGAAACAAGATCGACACCTCCAAAGGCAAGCGGTGGCAATGGTGATGGCGAGAGACATTCAACCCCATTCCACCCGAAACCCACTGATCAAGCCCATTCAACCCGAAAACAACGAGAAACAAAGGAATAAAAAGCGATCGGCGGCAATGTCAATCTGTAGCGGTGGCGATCGGCGGAGGCTAGAGGAAGAAAGATTGATGAAAGGAAGAAAGATGGATGAGATGAGAGAAAGGGAGAGTTGTGCGCCTAAGAGAGAGAGGGAGCTGAGAGTCAGGAACACAGAGGAGAGAGAAAAAATTGTTCAAAAATTAAATACACATGCTATAGTGCCCGTGCAAATATGCACAGGTACTGTAGCAACTTGCAAATATACACAAGTTTACACCCATTGATGTGGGTGTTTTTTTTGCTCAGATTGTGTAAAATTAGTGACTTTTTCCATTTTGCACATTGATGCACATTTATACAAAGATTGATAGGAATGCTCTTACACTAGCTCGTTGAAAAGAAGATCATTAGAATTTGTGACGATGGTGTGCTTTGAGGGGCTTGTCTCATACTATAGGTGATGTTGCAGAAAAAAAAAAAAAAGAAAAAAAAAAAAAAAGAAGGAAAGTGGTACAAAAGATGGGATTGACTTGCTTTTATTTTTTAGCCGTTGGATCATTTGCTTGCCAAGTGTCATTCATCAAAATAAAAACTGGAGAAAAATGGAGGGTTTAAAGTAGCCGGACCCAAAATATAAAAACCTCTAATAATTTAGATTCCTATCTTGTTCAACCCAGTTCATAAAAGTAATCTTTAATTTCATTTTTCCTAAAAAAAAGAATTGATATCATCATTTCAAACTCTTTCTCTTTCACTTTATTATTGTCATCTCAGTATTTTTAGTTCTCCTTTCATCTCTCATCAGTCATTTTTTGCTTCTTTTTTTTTGTCAAAAGAAATTATAAAACTTCGTATATTCGTGTTTTTTTTTTTTTTTTTTTTTTTTTTTTTGTGATAATGATATATTCTAGTTCTTTTTTTATTAGATTTTATATAATTTATGTTTCTTAATGACTACCCTATAAAAAATTTATAGAGCTGCCACGGTTCATTATCATTTATTAATTGGTAGATGCATTTGGTTCTCTCTTTCTCTACACACACACACACACACACACACACACAGAACAGAGGATATGTATATGGACATACCAAATATAGGAGTAACTTGATGTTATTGATACATCACACGATATATTTTATGGAAAAATTTAATAGATAACCTAAAGGCATTGGTTCAAAAAATAATTTTAAAAACCTTTTATGGGAAATAAAAAAAGCAACTAATTTTTTGAGACAATTTTTAATGTTCCCTATGAAAGTGGTACTAAAACTTTTCTAAAATTATAAAGTCGCAATTTTCGATTATGTTTTTGTTGGCATTAATTCCGTGTCAAATTTGTTTATGCTTTATTCAATCATTTACCTGTGTGTTTGTGGTTAAATGTAATAGGTTAGTGTTCAGTTTCATGAAGAACTGTGCAAGGCAGGGGATTTCGCAACTGCTGCAACATGCAAAAGGACATGTGAGAAGCACATGATGGAAGTTCAAACGTTTGTTATATCAGGGGTTCTTTGCGACTAGCTCACAACTTGGCCAACTCGCTACCGACTTGTGAAAACTTACTAACAGGCAACAACTGTATTCTTGTGTGATATCTCTCTTTCTTTACCCACACTATAAAAACCCAAATTGCCCATAAAATTGTAAGAAGAGTTTCAAAGAGAAAACCCTAGAAATCCATTGGAGAGTTAGAGATCAATCATCTACACATTCCTTTTAGTTTTCTTCACTCTCTTCCCTCTCAATTTCCATATCCTATGAGAGGAACTTATCCCAAACACAATCCACACTCATTCTGAGTGTAGAAAGCTGATTTGGATCAATTAGGAAGCATTAGGTTCATGCCAATTTTTGGTAGGAGTTGATAGGCCAAAAATGTATTAACCCCTTTGGTAAAATTAATCAATTATTTAACAAAGTGAATTAATTAGATTCAATTACATGCAATAAATGTGGTAGTACAAAAAAATCATCAACTAAGTTAAACGCAGCGAAAAATAAATTTGACACAGGTAATTTTTTTACGAATAGGAAAAACCACTGAGGCAAAATTTCACCGAGTGAATTTAATGTCACCACTCTCGAAAATCCACTATTATCAAAACAAGCGGTTACAAGTAAAGAAATCCCAGTACTTTATACCAACCTACAGTTAAACCCTTACCCCAATACCCAATTAGACTTGTAATGTAATGGCAATCTCTCATTTCAATGCATAGCTCCAAGTACGTGACTAACCAATGATGCACGGATCCCAGTACGTGACTAACACACCAACTTGAGGAAAATGTTGGCTTCAAAGTTCTTCAGTTCATCAACATGAACATCAAGAAGCTCCTTGGTCACAAAACCCTTGGCGCAAAGACGCAGTAGTTTCTATAAAAAAAATTATGAACTAGGGCAAAATTTGTCTCCAATTACAATATGTGTGAATTCTATTTTCAACACTTTGCCACACTTCACATCACTTGTGACGATCCTTAAAATAGTCCTTATATATGTCTAGGGTTGGGAGAAAAGAAACTTTACACAAATACACTTAGATATGCGTGTAATTAGATCTGAAAAATTTGATTTTGTAATTCTCGACAGATATAGCTTCTGTCAAGCTATTGTCGAGCTTCAACATTAAATCTTGATAGATACCTTCTGTCAAGACATTTATCGAGCTTTAATGAACAACACTCCTTCACTTGTTTCTTGAACAGACTTATATGGTTTTAACACTTGACTTGAACAACATGTTTCTTGAAGTCTTAAACCATCCTAGATTTACCCAATTACAAGTAAAGTGTGTTTTGTCAGAGGATTAGCCAATCACATCAATAATGTCCTTAACAGGAGTAATTGGTGATAATTGCAGGATTTGGGAAGCTAGCAAAGACAAGACTCGAAGAAGTAGGTTGGTAGCTAGAGCTTTGAGGGTTCAAGTACAATGGATAGATTAAGCTTTGAGGATCTCTTTGTACTCATTTACTCCAACTGATTTGCTAGTGAATCATTTCAACTTGTAGGACTGCAGAGAAGTTTTTTTGCCAGGTTCTCCAGTTTTCCTTTTCAATAACACATCGTGTGTTATCTTGTGTTTGCTCTCTTCTTTACTAATTATGTTTATCCATGCACTCGTTAGTAGTCCTGGTTGATTAAGTTGTTTATCTCTCTTATTCCGCATTGTTTAGAGTAGATTAAAACTAAAAATCAAGCCTTAATTTAAAATTTGGGGGTCTTAATTAGCCCTAGTAATTAGACATTGAGCTTTCAAAAATGATTCATTAACAAATGTATTAAAGGTACCCATTAACTATACCCATTTTTTATTAGTTTAATATATTCAAAATTGTATGGTTAGATTACACATTTTCATTGTCCCTAACACATGCTGAATTTCGTGTTAATTATATGTTATTTACTATTTGTTCAAATATTTTACAAATAAAATAGTTATTGAATCATACAGAGAATATAAAGAGGCAATATAATGACATATATTAGCTAGTGGAAAAGCAAAGAAAAAGGCAAAGCCCAAATGAATATAGTGGGAAAAATATCTTAACAAAAGCTTAAAAGCAAACTAATAAAATGCAAATGTAACAATAAAGAATGAAAAAAAAAGAAAGATAGGTGAAGGTCCTAAGCAGTTAGAGCATTTGTATCAGGTTGTGTAAAATGGCATAAAGATCAATTTTTGTCCAACCAATCTAAAAACCCACCCACATTAGTTTATGCATTTATTATGCAAAATGTATTTACACAAGCACTATTATGCATTTCAATTTTTCATTATTTTTTTGCATATCTAGAGAATAAAGGAAGAGAGTGGATGGTGATTGTGGTATGTGACAAGTGGGAAGCAATTAAAAAATATCAAGAAAAATAATTATTTTCAATGAAATAGAGTGTAAAATAGATAATCCAATATGAATGTTTTTGAAAAGTGGTTAGGCAAAATGCAAAAAGTAAATTCTTATTCTAAAATAAATCAAAATTTTTGCAATGATATGGTTTCTCTTGGGCTTTATAAAATGATCCAATTAAAAAGGCATGTAGTTCACAATGGCACTTACTAGATTAGTTTAGTGGTTTCTCGAAGGCAAGAGATAAAGCAAAAGGCTAACTTCTTTTACACACACTTACACAAAACCTTACGCATATACATGTTTTGAACGACTTAAAATCACAATTTTAACTTGAAAAATCATGTTTTTTGTGCAGAAGGGTGTGTATATTAGGTTGTGTATAAATATGTATAATATATAGCACCCCATTATTTGGTTGACTTTTACTTAGAGGTGACTTTACTTAAAAGGTGAAAATGATAAGATATGATTAATAAAGTTACGTGAGAACCTATGCAGACTTTGTGTGTATTTGACAATTAATTAAAAACTAGTGAAAGCTCGATAGTCTAATTACTAGAGCTAATTAAGACCCTCAATTTTAAATTAAGGATTGATTAGTTTCAAGCAACACTTAAACAATGTGGAATATATGAGATAAGCGAACTAATCAATTTAAGCATTCAAAAATTGCATGGATGAACATATATGTGCAAGAAAATAATGTAAGGGGAAGTAGGGAAAAGAACATCAAACCCAAGATAATACACAACGTGTTATCGAAGAGAAAAATCAAAGAACCCAATGGAAAAACCTCTATGCGGCCCGACAAGCCAAAATAATCCACTAGCAAATAAGTTAAAGAACAAAGATATCAAAAAAACCTCCAAGCCTAATCTACCAAAGTACTTGAGCTCTCCAAGCTCCAACTATCAACAGACTTCTTGGAGTCTTATTTTCATTAGCTTTCCGGATCTCGCAACTCAAACCAGTTGCACCGCCAAGCCTTACTAGCTTAATTTGGCTAAGCTCCAATGCCTCTCATGCTCCAAGATACTCTCAATACTTAGATTGTGTGTGGATTGTATTTGGGTATAAACTCCTCTCAAGGTATGACAATGGGAGAGGGGAGGAAAAGAAACTATAATGATTTCTCTCTTGAGGATGAGTAGCTCTCTCTAAAAGTTGGGTATTATGAAACCCTCAATCTTTCTAGGGTTTTATATCTGATAGCCTTTTTACAATTTTATGAGTAATGATGGTATATATAATATGAGTAAATGATAGAAATAGTCACACAAAAATTGTAGCTATCAGAGTTTTTCACGAGTCACTCGCGATTTAACTAAGTCACGAGTGACTTGGGAAATACAAGGACATAACAGACTACTGAGCTTCTAGCATGTGTTCCTCATGTGACTTTTGCGGTTGTTGCAGTCCTGTGCTAGTCGCAAATTTCACTGTCTTGAGCAATTCTTCGTCACTTTAAGACTAAACCCATGTATAATAAATCCCACAAAATACAAGAAAATAAATTCATGAAATTACAACAAATTTTTCATGGAATAATGCCAACATGAATATTATGGAAAATCATAACTTAACAATTAGTAAATTATTTACTGTTTATACGTCCTACACTATTTTTTGTTTGAGTTTTATTTTAAATAATTTAAGTTTCATTTTTTTAGAAATAAATTAGTTTTTCATTTTTTTATCTCACATTATATAAATAAGTTACCAAAAATAAGTAATTTTAAAATAAACAAGTTTTATTTTATTTTTTGTTTTTAAATTTAAAAAACGAATGTTTTTGACAAGTATATGTGAAGTACCTAAAAAAAAGGTAAAGTATAAAGTTGATTAAAAATAGAAAGTGAAGTATAAAGTGTTGATTGAAAAATGACAAAAATGGTCCAAAGTTACAATAATTAGAGAAGGGTGAAAATTATACAGGACCAAAATTTAGACTTTGGGTAAGATTTTTTTGTTTTGTTTTGTTTTTTTCTACATGATTGAGTTTGGGTTTGATATGGTGAATAATAAAGAAGACCAAATTTTAGACCTCAGATAAGATTTTATTTTCTTTCTTTCTCCCCTGCACGATTGAATTTGGGTTTCACCTAAAATTGATTAGGGTCAAGATTGGATTTAATTATTAAATGTTAAGACTACCTCAATAAAAAAGAGTCACTACTTTTAGATACGTATGATAGGTAGTTTAGTTTAGATCAAAACAACTTATAAGGTTTTTTTTTCCTCTTAAGCATTAAAGATAATGTTAATCGTTTAATTAATATAATATAATTCCTTACCTTTTCCTCAAAAAAAAAATAATAAAATATAAATGGATAACAGGTCAAATATTGTTCCAAGGACCAAATAAGCCGTTAGGATATATGTGTTTTTACTTGTTAAGAATATATGTCACTTATTTATGTAAATTGGCTAATCCTTTGACAAAACGCACTCTACTTGTAATTGGGTAGTTCTAGGTATTTTTAATAGTTCAAGAAATAAGGTTTCAAGATCAAGTATTGAAGTCGTCAAGTCTGTCCAAGAAAAACAAGCTGAAATGCAAATTCATTAAATCTCGACACCTGCTCGATAGCTCCTTGACACCTGCTATCTGTCGAGAATTATAAAGTCAGATTTTCTGATCTGATTTCTTGGGATCCGTGTATATGCTTTTGGGCCTTCTTTTCTTCTAACCCTAAACATATAAAAGGATTGTTTTAAGAGCCGTCAAATTGTACACAAGTTGCAAAAGCATTGAGCAATCTTTGTTCAAGCAAATTGTGATTAAAGACGAAGTTTTTGACCTAGTTCATCTTCTTTGAAGAAGTTGCTGTGTATTTGCACCAAAGGGTTTTGTGACCAAGCATCTTCTTGATCTTCATCGTGTAGAATGAACTGAAGAACTTTACAGCCAACCTCTTCTTCTAAGTTGGTGTTTGAAGTCGCGTACTAAGATCCGAGCATTGGTTAGTCACGTACTTGAGAGCCATGCATCAAAGATGGGAATTGTCACTACAGATCAAGTCCAATTGGGTATTGGGGTAAGGGTTCAACTGTAGGTTGGTAAGGTACTTGGGATTCCTTTACTTGTAATCGCTTGATTTGATAATAGTGGAGTTTCAGGAGTGGTGACCTGAAAATCACCCGGTGGGGTTTTTGCCGTTAGGGTTTTTTCCATTCGTAAACAAATCACCGTGTTATTTAATTTCCGCTACTTAATTAGTTTATTGGTGATTTGTTTGTGCTTCCATGCGTTTGCATGATAAATTGATTAATTAATAACTTGGCTAATTAATTAATTGGTTTAATCACAAGGAGTCATTTAGTTTATGGTCTATCAGTATCATAGGTGACCGAACGGCCACCTCCTAATTACTAGACCAACTTGCTATAATAATTCCATAAACACCTAGCGAAGATATGGCAAACAAATAAAGTCCCCCCATATTCGGATCTAACAATACCATACCATAATCAAAAGGTACAACGGCCTAAGCGACCAGACTTAACATAAATGTAGCCACTGGAGCCTTTCTAAAAAGGGAGAAATTAGTACTACTTGGCGAAATAGGTTCTTTTAGAATCAATTTCAAACCATCTGCTAGAGGTTGTAACAATTCGAATGATCCCACTACATCAGGGCCCTTTCGACGTTGCACAAAAGCCATTACTTTACATTCAGCTAGCACTAAAAAGGCTACTCCTAGTAGAAGTGGTAGAATTATTCCAAGTATTTCAGCTGGAACAGCTATGTACGTTTTAGATTTTCTTTTCACTCATGATCTGACCTAGTCGACCCAATCATGATATTGATGGATGGGACCTTTTCTTGAAAAACTCTCGGATCCCGAGAAGAGTTGAAGATGGTGCAACATCAAATCCTCTTACATTACTTCAAATGGAATCTTAGCCCACCTCACTTGCTTTCTTTACTGCATAAGGGCATAAACGAAGTCAAGGGTTTTCCTTCTAACTAGCTGTCTGAGAGTAAGCAAGCTACCTTCATTCCACAGATTTATGGTTGAGTCAATAACATGCTCTGAGTCGGGAATCTTTGCTCTTCTCTTTTGCATTTCCGCTGCTTGCGTTTCTCTTCGTGTTTGTCCATATCGTAAAGTTGGTCGACGCCAGCTGTAATGGTTGAAAATAGGGGGCCAACCAAGACCCCCTAAAAAAGCTTTGTTCAATAAAGCAAACGATTTGTTTCGACAACTTCGGACCAAATTAACTCCTTTGAATTAGCCGATCTTACAAAATAGATTGGGTGGGCTAGTTGGGAAGGGGTTATTAGCGGAGAAAAGAATCGCTGAGAGATAGATTCTACTATTTGGTCAGGACGAATGAGTGGCTGTGTAGCATGCTCCGGAGGAGATTGACCCTTCCACGAGTCAGTCCAGTTAGAAAGGGGAGGGCCTGCTATCTAGACTGCATTTCGGGAGTTTGAACACCATCCCATTTCAACCAAAAATACAACCCTGTCAAAGGCATCTAACCTTCCTTCCTTATGAGTGGAAATCCAATCCCATTTTGTCTTTTTTGCATAAAAACCAGCCTGCCGGTAATCTAATATATTATATATATATATTTTTTTTTTGGAAACCCGTTCTTCCGAAAATTTTGAAAAGCACATAGTTTCTCCTCCAAAAATGACCTCTCCATTCAGGGAACTCATTAGAAATTAACCTAAACTAGTAGGTCCTTGAGTGGATCCCACGTTAGCCCCAAGACATTGGTCTCTAACTAGAAAAGTAAATGCTTGAGCTTGAGTGAGAAGGGCCTCTTCCCCTCGCTGGTATTTTGCCTGTATGGTGTTTACCGAGCGGGACCTCGATCTGAAAGGTATGCCACTATCGGCTACTATCTATACATTTCTACCTCCCTTGAAAGCTCCTGGTGCTGCGACTGTCACCGGTAAGTTACGTCAGATCAACATCAGGATTCAAATCTACTGCAAAAGCAACTAAGTCAACATCTATTTGCTCTGGATCTACTGGCCCGAACGCTTGAATCTATTCCACCGCAAACAACCGAATATACTATTACAGGATCTTGCGCAGCTTTAGAAAGGAGAGAATTTCAAAAAGTCACTCTCTCCAACCTTTTCTATCTATCTTTAGAAGTAGGGCGAGTGTCTAAAGACCAGGGCATCTCTCTGAATCAGGTTATTCATTGGATTGTTAAATTCTAAGATTCATCCAAGATTCTAGTTCTCGTTAAATTCTAAGGAGGAGCCCATTCCATAAGGAAGATGAGAGGAAGGCAGGCTTGAAGGCATACATAGTTGGCTGGTTATTTGTCTTTCCCATCCCTGCTGCTACTGCAAGTGCCTGGAATTCATAGATTCTCTGGTAGAGGGGAGTCGAGGTGGAATTCTTTGGTGGGCTGGCTTAAAAGAAGTCCCAATTGTAGTAGGAGTAGCTACTTGTTTTATGGCTTTCATTTTAGCTTCAGATCTTGAATCTCTATAAATGGGTATGACTGGTTAAGGTGGCCAGCTTTTGTGTGGCAACCGCAAGTTAAGGTACTCTGGATTTATTATAGCGCCACCATTTCACAATATACATTGTCTGGGAAAGCTAATCTTGGGATTGCTGTTTTATCCTACTGACGCTCTTCTTATGAAAGTGGAGGCTTTATTCTAACTGGTCTATTAAAGTCTCCTTGCTACGGCCTTTTTTAATATCTCCCTAGCTCGGAGGGTTACTCAAATCTTTCGTTTTTGTACTCTACTCGTTCCTTGAATGTCCAATTAATTAATAGAAATTGGAGAACAGTTAGGGATCTGTTTTGCATGACTCTGGAACGTTATAGTTAAGGGGCGGATTCCAGAGTCCCTTGATGTGGTAGTCACTCCATAAGTATAAATACTTGTGGAGGGTTAGGGGTAAGAGTCGGGGTTCAAGTCTCTAGAGGGAGTGTCACACACATATACACTTAGTAAAGTAGAAATTCTATCTCGAAAAAAAAAAAAAATAGAAGAAGAAGATATGGCATGTATAATTTTATTGCAATATGCGCGTTTGTGGCTTTGCTCTTTCACCGACATAGAATGTAATTATGTGTAATTGTGATTGGGTCCACCATATGAGGACTGACAAGAAAGACAAAAACACGGTAGTGATATTTTCTCCAAACCGCAAATTTCTGTTTTTGAAAGAAAGACAAACTATTTCTGGTCAAACACGGCAATGAAAAGTTAACAAGAAAAGCACATTATTAAAGGAAAATAATATTAACTTAATACCTCTAAGTGAAGTAAAAAAAAAAAAAAAATAGGAAAAAGATAATATTCGTTTACCGACCGACCAAAATCACAATACTGAGTGAAATTTATAACGAGATAGAACAAATGGATATTTCATATCGATTAATTAATTAGAATGAAAAATTCCGAACTAAACGGAACAGAATTTAAAACTATGCTTTTGAATACAAGAAATGGGATTTATCTCCAGGGTTTATACTAGTGCAGCATCTTAAGTGGAGTGATTAGCGGGGCCTTAGAGATAGTGAATTATACTAATATTTTCTGCTGAACGACTTTAACATTGTCCTCTTATTTTTATTTTTATTTATTTTTGTTTTTCCTCGGCACATTCTGATAACAGATATTCTTAGTCATGAACATGACTTTAAAAATCAACTTTTGTTTTTTATTTTTTGTTTCTGTTGTTGTTTTTGTTTTTGTTTTTGTGCTTCACGTGTAAAACAACCCTAATCAATAGTCACAAATTGGAGTCGAGGGTCGATTGACTAATTCCCGAACATCAAGAAGTGAGAGATTTGAAATTTTTTTTCCATTTATGAAGTAAGAAGTTCTAAGAACCCCTTTGATCTTCCTTTTCTTGAGACAAAAGTTTGGTAAGTACTGTCATGAAAATCTTCCTCTCGGTATCACTTCATTTGTCCAAAGCAGAAACTTTTTTAGGTTGACCATGTATCGTTGTGCGCGGTACAAATGTCTTTCTTTTTTTTGGTGCATGACAGTATGACACAAAGTCATTAAGAAACAAACATGCGAGAAATTTATGGGATCCCTTTTTCACTTCATTTGGTTTGGGGGATGTTAATTAAGAAAGGGACTAACAATGACATTCGTACCAGACTTGCATTGCAGTGGGGTCAGCCTAGTCTGGCCCCTTATAAGAAGACTTCACGTACTACATTATTAAAAGATCAACCCTTTATAAGATAATGGAGAGAGACGAACTATTAGGACTGTTCTTTTGTTTAATATTTTTATGGATCCCACGTGCACGGAAACTTGGCATTTTGTGACATGATAGTGGCTACAAGAAGAAACAAAGTTGGAAGTATATTGTTTGTTGGATTCCTTTTTGACTTTTTGGGTTGGGGGTTTGTCAAAGTACCAAATGGATTAATCATAACATTCATGCGCGCCAGACTTGCCCTGTATACATTGGCATGTATAATTCTATTACATTTTATGGTTGTGCTTGCACACCAAAGATTGTTATTATGTTTACTGCTGCGTCCACCCTTTGAGGATTTGATTTATATATAGAACATCCACTACGCATTAATTCAGTAACTATATATCCTATATGTGAATACCATAATCGTCAATGTTTCATTTACAGCATTTGATGTAAAGATAAATGTGCTTGATCATCAACAAGGACACAAAGCTTATATGCCTGACATTTATTTTCATATTGAAATTAAGGATGACAGAAACTGCCTCCAATCAATTAACTTATAACCACACACTAAATAAAATCATTGATCTATGATGTGACCATGTTGGTGTAATTGAAGTCATCATCATGTTTGGTGGACTCTCCACTTGTTTTTTTCTTGAGAAAAAGGATTCTCCGCTTGTGATTACGAAAGGATATTGTCATTTTCTGCGGACACAATTTTCTTTAGACACATACTTCCAAACATTTATGTCAAATCCTATCTCTACAATATTTTCACAACATAATGATGTTGTTAGGCTACCCTTTGCTATGATGTTGACTATGTTGTAATACTATGTTTTTGTTTCAATGAACTTCTCTGAATAATCAATAAAAAGAAAAAATAAAGGTGCCCAATCGCAAGAAAGTTTCACAAAGAGTTTCATTTTTATTCTTTTCTTTTGAAGTTCAATATTAGAGGAGTCATGCCGTACTCGAAATAAAACAAAAGGCAGTACTATAGAAATTTCACTCTTTTTTATTTTTATTTCATTTCTCTTTTGAATGATAGAACTTTTTTAGATAGAGGGTATTATAGAACTATTATATATATATATATATATATATATATATATATATATATATATATATACTAGCTTCATTATGCACAAAGCGTGTGCGATAAGGTTCTTTTTTTGAGAGGATTTAGGGTCATAATTTTTCTTTTATCTCAATTTGAGGTTTAAATATTTTTTATTAATATTACATATTTGTGAACAACTAATACATCTAGAAGTACTAACTCCAAAAAATGAACACTGAAATGGCATCAAAATCATAAGTTCCTATGAGTCATAACATTAAGATAATCATAAACATTAAATAAGAAACTACTACATCATCTTTTTTGAATGCACATGGCATTCTTTTTAACTTAAAAATTCGATAAGAAAAAAAGAACGATTTAAACGATAACTCTCCTTATAAAGGAGTAGATAACATGACTGAATAGTAAGACTCTTAACTATACATAACATACTGATTTGAAAGAAAAAAAAAAAAAAAAACACACACACACACATAACATACTTATACAAGCCAAATCACAATATTGTGACCCAAAAGCGGCAGTTTCAACCATCAACTCAAATTTCACGGTCCCCATCCTCAAGGTCCTCATTTAAATCAAAATGCACCACATTTGACGGAGGCATCAGCCCCCTCCACGGATGGTAGCGATGCTTTCTCATGTGGGACTATACCTTTTAACTTATCAAACCGTTTAACGAAACAATTGTATGGTACTAGATGTAGATTCAGATCATTAGCTCTGACATTGCCCCATCTAGCAACAGTGTTATTCCTATAATCCGTTTGGATACAATTTATTTTGCTGAAACTGAAAACTGAAAACACTGTAGCAAAATAATTTTTAAATGTGTGAATAATACCGTGAGACCTATTTTTAATGAAAAAGTTGCTAAAAAGTGAAATAAAGTCAATAAGTGCGGCTGCTAAAAAAAAAAGGACAAAACGCGCAAATGTGAATGAGGAAACGTGGATCCAAACCCACACCTAGTCTACTAAGCCCCAACGCTCATGGTGTTTTCAACATTGGCAACTCCACATTAGAGCCAGGGTGGTCACAGGACCACCCTAACCTTAAAAAAAAAATAAATAAATAATTATTATATATAAAATTTAAAAATTGTATGATTTTTTTCCCTTAAAAAAATGTGTGACCCCTAAATTTTTCTCTTTCACTCTCTAAAATTTTTCACAGTACAAACAAGCGAGACAAATTGTCAATTTTTCTCTCTCTTCCGTCTCACGCACTAAATTAAATGTCTGGCTGCATGTGTACGTGAAAATTTAAAACTTGAAAACGAAAATTATAAAATAAAAGTTGCATGTAAAAATATGACCGTACGCAAAGGTATCATTTTTCGATAAAAAGTTGACGTTCATAAAAAAAAAATTAAAAAGAAAAAAGGAACGTATCACGTGTACTAGCCAGGTACGGTGTTCCAACTGGGACCCCGCATGTGAAAGATATGTTTTCTTTGCAATTCAACCCACACGTCGTACGTTCATGCTTTCAAAGTCCATCATATGTCAAGCGAAACAGAATCTACCTCTTTCTTTGGGTCCAACATTCGAATTTCTATCCCAAAATAATGTAACATATCTGCATAGACCAGAAAGCACCTCCACTACATCAGAGAACATTAATAGGTGATGCTTTCAACCTTGTTACTGTTAAAAAAAGAAGATTGTTCCCAGAATTACTTGTTTTCTAAAAATTGTTTACGTCAACATACAGAATATGCCCTATTTCTTGATGTTAATAAGTTTTCAAATTCCAACCTCATGCATTTCGATCTATTTGTTTTGAATTTTTGATCTATTAGGAAGTAACAAGCAGAATTTCCAGATGTTAAATATAAATATTAAAATATTTGAAACTAGGATAGTCGTAACCCAAGACGAAACTAAAAATCTTTCCTTAAGCTTGGGAGGCCAACCTCTAGTAACAAAATAAAATTGTACAAAACTCAAATCAAACATGCTCATATTTATTTATAAGTTATTACCTTGTTATTTTTAAATTGTGGTAGAACCACTTAATAATTTCCATGTATTATTTTCACAAAAATTATAAATTTGAGTGGGTTTTTATTTTATTTTACTTTATTATATATATATATATATATATATATATTGAATTTTCTATTTGTAAGCTTGTAAATTTTATGACATACTAAATTTTTTTTTTTGGTTGAAAATTTCACAAAAGATAAAAAGTCTAATTTGTGGGGCTGGAGGGCCATGGCCCCCTTAGCCGACACCTCTAATCCCTCCATTGCTTGGGCTGCCCTTGCCAAGGTACGAGCACAACGTCACTAAGCATTGTGTATATGTGTATAAAACTCTATCCTTTAGATTAGAATTCCAATTTTTGCTCCCCATATCTCATAAGTACTTATACTTATGGAGTGACCATCATGTCAAGGGTAATCGATGATAATAGCAGTATTGATATTTTATAAATCATGGGATATGGACATAAATTTAAGGGTTTTTTTTTTTTTTTTTTTTTCAGTTTGACAATTTTACCTCTTACATTTTTGTATTTATTTTATTTTGTTTTTTTTAATCTTTTATTAAAAGAGATGAACTTTTTATTTTTTGAAGAAGAAAGAAAGGAAACTTGGAAGTGTATGCGTGACTGTGAGAGTGTATGAGTGGTTGCGAGATTGAGGATAGGAGAGCATTTTATAATTAGCTAAAACTTGTTACTAAATTGTATACATTATTGGTACTCCAAGCAATGCCCACCCCTCATGAAAGAGAGGGAGCATTGCTCCTAGAGTACACTCTTCCCCCTTTTATAACAGGACTGCCAATGCCTCATATGGCTTGAACTCCCAAGAGACAGTTGTTCCTCTTAATGCTATGTAACTACATGAGATTACTAAAAAACAAACACATATTTTGGGACATACAACTGCACTTAGGGTAATTGTTAATAAACTATTTTATGAAAATTTTAATACGAATTTTATGGAAAATATGAAAAGCTATCAAAAAATTGTTTGGACAAGCTCAAAGCCATCAACATATTGAAGCAATGGCTTATCAGTGTACTCATCAGATTTCTTGAACTTCTCCAGAGCTTCTGCAGCCGCTGTCCTAGCCAACTCAAAATTTTAATTTGTTCGTCCTGCTGAAAAAATTGAGTAGTTGATTCTAACCTATGCTCATAGTTGCCTGAATTTGGATTTATTTTCGTTATTATGATAAAATGGGTATGGGTTTTACGTACATACAAACCTCCTAGTAATTTTTTCTTTTAGGAATACCCTAGCCTCATTGTCACCCCTCACTCTTTGTTTCCTGAATCTTCATATATATATATATATATATATATATATCTTAAGGTCTTTTCTGGTCAATGGCCCACAACCTTTAGAGATAGAATACGAAATATACGATAAGCATCCTTGGGAGGACCAATACAAACATTTAAAATTTTCCTCTAAAAAACAATACAAACATTTAATAAGAAACTAATACATCATCTTTTTGGAATGCACGTGGAATTCTTTTTAACTTAAAAACTCGATAATAAAAAGAAGGATTTAAATCATAACAATCCTTATAAAGGACTACATAACATGACTGAACTTTATTAAGACACTTAAGTCTTTACCACACATAGCATACTGAAAACAAGCCAAACCGAATACTGTGACCCAAAAGCATGCAGCAGCATATAACATTAGCTCAAATTTCACTAATCCTCATTCCTTGGGATCTCATTCAGATTAATACTCACCACAGTTGAAGTAGGATATCTCCCTGCCCATGGACGGTTTCGATGCTTCTTAAGGTGGCCATCTAAAGCTTTTCCCGATTTGAAAGATGTTTGGCAAACGGCACATTCAAACAGTATTGGTGGGAAATTAAGATCAGGGACACTAAATTGAGACCTGCCATTGTCCCTTCTAGCATCAATGTTACCCCTACTCTGCTGAGCCCCAGCCCTCATGGTGTTTTCAGTCTCTGGTAAAGTTGAACCACTGCGGCGGGCATTGTGAGGCCCATGGTTGTGTTGTGTCTGATTGGCTGGGTTTTCCATGGAATTCCTGTTTGATGGTTTGGAAATGGAAGAGAGAAAGTTAAGTGTGTCGAGGAATGGGAGGCTGTCTGGGTATATTTATAGCCTGGGGGGAAGCCCCAAGTAACAACTATTAATGTATAGCCAAATGGATTTTCTTCCGTTGGAGCCACATACTTTTCTGCATTTCTTTTTGGAGAAGTCAATACTCAATTTGAAGATAAATTTTAGACTCGATAAAGTGTACGGTTCTATGTCCACTTAATGAATTCAGAACACATCGGGCCACAATCAATGAAAAAAAACAAAGAAGAAAAGTACTCGACCACCTAACATTCTATCACAATGATTAGATTGAAACACTACAGGTAGCGTAGTCGATCACCCTTATGTCTTGAGTTTGGTTAATGTATGATCTTATAACACATATATATTAATAATTTATTTTTTAAAATATTTTAATGAAAATTTAAAAAATTGTCTAAAAAATTAGTAATTTTTTTTATAAAAATAAATCCTAAAAAGTTTATTAATATATGCTTTAAAAAAGCACGTCGATAATTTTTTTTTTTTTTTTTAATTTAAAGGACTAACCATAACATTCTACCATACTAACACTAGTACCGCAGTGGGGTCAGCCTAGTGTGGCCCGCCCTTTATAAGATAATCGAGAAGGACAAATTATTAAGGAATCTTCTTTTGTTTATCTTCCTTGTATGTAGGACCAGACTTACAAAGAGTCAAATTAAGACAAAGATTCAAGACCTGCCTTTTCAATTTTCATCCTCACACGGGCACATGTACCGATGATGTATAGTGCAGGTTTCTGGGATTTTTTTTTTTTTTTTAAAGAAAAATGTTACACACTTATTTGTAAATAAATTATTTTAAGAAAATTTTAATATAAAAAAATTAATATTTTGATAGTTTTTTTTTTTTTAAATAAAAATAGAGTCAAAACTTTTCTAAAATTATTTATTAATAATTGTATTAAAGGCACTTATTAACACCATTTTTTTAATAATCCCCTTTATGATATGATTTGATGATCTATCATATATAGGAGTCGCTTTGTAATTGTAGAGAATCTTTTTCTCAATAAAGAGAGCGAGAAAAGTTCTCAATTTTTTTCTTTTGATTGAATAAGGTGATCTAGGGCATAAGTGTAAGTACCCCTAATTTGTTTGCAATTTTTCCTTTCCTTCTCTCTCTTTGACTTCCCTTTGTTTCTCCTTTTTTCAATTTTTTTTTTTTTGTTTGTTTATATCGGCTCATTAATAAACAAAGACACAGAATTTGTGGCCTTCGAATAAAATCATAAATTCACTTTTGTGTATTTATATCTCTCATTCGTATAGATCTATATCTATATAATGCTATAAAATTTTAAAATGTCAAACTTTCTTTAAATTGGGAAAAGAAAAGAAACCATAGCACATGCAGGATAAAATACAAATTTTGTCATGAAGATTTTTTGTTTTTTTTTTTTTTTTTTTTTGTTACAAGTTGATTTATTGGATGAAACCAAAGCAATCATACAAAAAAGTATGTAATCATTAGAGAATGGAGTAGGAAGTACACGTACTTTGTTACGGCCGGGTGTATATTATCGGTGATCTACCAACTGTGAAAGGAGGAAACATACGTGGTCCTACTAACATGGGGTATTTTTGTTTAGGCGGTGTCCTGTGCCTTTGTTATTATCTATAGTTTTTGTTAATGCATTTCATTGTTCCAAAAGTTTTTGAAAAGTTAAAAAGAAAGGGAAAAAAAGAAGTTTCTGATGTGATTTGAGTTCTTTTTTAGTGAAGTGATGTCTGATTGTCTTCTACCCCTTTTTTTAGTTTTTGTTTTGTGTGTGATCTTTTAATAATGATGCCCTTAGCCGTTAGACCTAGCTAGGCTCACCCTACTCCAATAATGAAAGGGATTCAACCCACATTCGCATATTGCGATTGGATTATTTATGATAAGGATGCAATGCCCATTAATTAAAGGGAAAATGGTGGGCAATCTTCCTTCCATGGAGAGATTCTAAGGACTGACAAGATCCACTGTTAAAATAGGACAAAGAACTCATCATGCAAACCTTGTCATGGATGGCCCATTTCGTAAGAAAAATGCTAGTTTTTGAGTGTTGGTTGTTGAAAAAAATTTATAAATCTATAAGTTCATCATTACATTCACAACGTGTCAATTATCAGTCCCCACCATGTGAAAAATGCGTCCCATAAACCTCTCGCACGTTCGTTTCTCCCTGTAAAAACATGCATGCCTCGCAGACATCATCAAATTGATTGATTGCCGCCAAGTGATTCAATCAATCAAGTACCGTACGTAGGTAGGCCCTCCATTCCGTTAAAAAAAATAAAGTCATTGTCTCAAGAAAAGAAATATCGAAGACTTCGTAGTCAGGAATAAATGTAAAAAAATATACGAATCTCTCACTTTTTGTCTTTTTGAAGGCATGTACGTACATGACCGAGAATATCTGTTATCAAGTATTATAGAATTTGTTTTAGTAATATTGTTAAGTGTTCTGAAAATATAAATAAATAAATAAATATTGTAAAAATATATATTATATTAAATAACACGAGGAAATAGGCCCATAATGTGCGGGAAATAGAAACAATAGCATGACAATGTAAAAGCCGTTCAGCAGGAAATATTACGCACTGTCTCCAAGACCCCCCTAATAACTCTACTTAAGACCCTGAAGTGGTTCTGTCTCATATGTGAGAGAGCCACGTCAGGGCCAAGGCTGCCGCAACTAGTTCTTTTGTCAAAGGATTGTTTTCTTTTTTATATATGGGGCCACAAGTTTTGATGATGTGCCACGGCTGCCGCAAGTACTTCTTTTGTCAATGGATTTTTTCTTTTGCATATATGGGGCCACGAGTAGGTTTTGATGACGTAGCAGCATATACGTCCATGGAGAAAGGCAAAAGTCTCGGGTCAGAAAATTTTTCACAATTTTATGTTAACGTAACATTAGTAAAGAAAAAATTGTATGTTTATATAAAAGTAATAGTTAAACACTCATAATCTATTAAGTTAGAATTGTGATAAAAAAATTGTAAAATAATTTATGGTGCTAGAACTACTCTTATTAAAAAAAGAGCCGAATATGTGATAGAACTACTTATGAAAAGGGAGGGCCCAATAAGTTCTTTTATCAATGATTTTTTCTTTTATATATTTGGGGGCTACAATTAGGTCTTTTATGATATATCATATATGTATATATTGTATTTAGTAACCTAAAATTGTGCCATGCACAGGCACCTTCTTCTCTTCTTTTTCTTCTTCTTTTTGTGTTTTTTTTTTTTTTAGGAAGACTTTTTGTCTTTTTTTAATGATAAATTTTTTATTAAATTTAATTTATTTTTAACTGTAATTAATATCTACAAACAAAAGTTTTTTTTTAATGGAATTTACAAACAGCTTAATTAACTAACAATTTAAGATGATTATATAATAGAGATTTATTTGCTAACGGACTCGAGATTGCCCTCATCACATTCGCATTGTCACCCTCAATCACTAACTTTGAAAAACCAGTTTTAATAGAAAATTCTATAGCCTTTTTGCATGCCAAAACTTCAGCTTCTTCACTATTGTTAGGACATATGTGGAACATGTTATGAATATATGTCACTTAGAATTGGCTAATCATTTGACAAAACGCACTTTGTTTATAATTTGGTAGATCTCGAATGTGTTTAATACTTCAAAGAACAAGATTCAAGTTCAAGTACTGAAACCATGCAAATCTGTCCAAGAATTAAGTAAAGAAGTGAACGGACAAGATCAACTTACATCAAAATAAACACTCTTAATGATCAAACCAACACAAACCTGTACGGTACACATCATACTAGACCATATGATAATTTTCCGCATCAAGGGAATAATCATAATTTCAAATGAAGGGCCCTAGCTACTTACGTACATGATTTGATAAGATAATAATAGAGAGAGACAACTTTATAGGATATGGCATTGACACCGGAGTCGGTTTAGCCTAGTCTGGCCCACCCTTTATAAGATAACAATGGAGAGAGGCAAATTTTTAAGGAATCTTCTTTTGTCTGTCTTCTTTGTATTCGTAAATTAAGAGTTTTATTTATCGCTTATCAGTATTATTTTCAATCACCTTATTAATTTATATTAATTTTTTATTAAATAAACTTCACAATAAATCATCCTTACCAGACTATATTATACGATGCCTTAACATTTCCCTTAATATTTTTATGAATTCCAGTCCACGGAAACTTGGCATTTTGTGACATAATAGCGGTTACATCAATAAAAAAACTTGGGTGGATATTGTTTGTTGGATTCGTTTTTGACTTTTTGGGTTTGGGGGTTACTGTCAAAGTACCAAATGGATTAATCATAACATTCATGATAGTGGCTACATGAATAAACAAACTTGGGAAGATATTGTTATTATGTTACTTTTGACTTATAAATTTATTTAATATCAATTAATTAAATATTTGTTTGATGTTTTTTTTTTCAAAAAACTTGATTTTATATTGACCCCTTATGTGTGTGTGTGTATATATATATATATATATATAAAGCAACAAAGAAAGTTAAAATTCAGAACCAAATTAAAAAGGGTAAGCCAACTTTTTCAAAAAAGAATAAAAGGTAAGCCAAAGGGGATTGTGGATATCACACTGTACAATTGTCATTTTTCACGCCTCCATAATCATGTAAACTATAATGTGACTCTCTTTTATATGGTTTAAAATAAGGATCTTTATAAGTTTACATTATATTTGTATTGTAAATATATGAAAATTGATAACTGTTGTACATATTCAGAAAAAGTTTGCAATATTATTTTTTTTTACCCCTAAATATGTGGATGGGTATTAAATTAATAAAGCTTTTATAGTTTTTTTGTTCTCATTATTTTGGGGTGAAGCTATTTTCTCCTAGAATTTTTATAATACTTTTATTCTAAACTTCCATTCTCTTTTACCTACTATTTTGGGCATATGTTAGGAAAACGCATGCTTAACTATATAGAGAAAAGTAAATTTGAATTAAAGGACTAGATTCTCACAATAAATAAATAAAATAAAACAAAATCTGGGGTAAAGGGTTGGCATTCCACAATATATTTTATGCAAATTCTTTTTATCTCACTTAACCAAGTTGTTCATCATTTACCACCCCCCAACCCCCCAAAAAAAAAAAAAAAAAAATCTTCCCATCAAAAGTCTCCTCTCTCACTCACTTTTTTTTTTTCAAAAAAAAAAAAAAAACTCTTATAATAACTACCATTAAACCACATATACCATACGTTAATGTAAGAAATGAAAAATGTCTGGAATAAAAAAAAAGAAAAAGAAAAGATTAATACTTGTTTTTATGATAGACACTGCATATCTCAATTACGCAAGAGTTATTAAGAAATATGGTAGACACTACGTAAGTGTCATGTAGTCAAACTCTTTAGTTTTTACTTTTTAATGCAGGGCCTAGACAAACACTTTGTTTGGTTTGAGAGGTAGAGGAGGGAAGGGAGGAGAAATTAAATCATTTTTGCAGTTTGGATAGAATGAAAAAAAAAGGAAATAAACTAAATTTGTTAAAAAATCTATCATTTGGACCCACATTTCTCCCTTTCCTTAGATTAATTTTCTCTTCTCTTCCTTCAAACCAAACATAGAGAAAGAGTTTCAATTTTCATCCCCACATGGGCACATGTACCAATGATGTACGTGCATGTTTCCGGCCATTTTTTTAATGATCTCCCTTATGATATGATTTAACGATCTATCATATATGGAGTCGCTTTGTAATTCGTAATTGTAGGGAATCTTTTTCTCAACAAAGAGAGAGAGAGAGAAAGAGAGAAGTTCTCAATTTTTTCTTTTGATTGAACAAAGTATTAAAAGCAAGTAGCAACTTGCTACAGTTAATTGGAACTAGTACCTAGTACTAGTTCACTGTAGCAAGTTGCCAAATTTTTTTAACTATAACGCACCAATGAAGCATAACATTTTGTAGTTTGTGATGCTAAAAATAACATTTTATTAATATGCCTTCACCAATACTGATGCTCTAAGAAAGTTTGTGGGATTTTTGGCCACTCCTATATTTTATACCAGATGTTAAAAAGTCAAATATTGGTTAACAAGGATTCTCTCTCACTCAATAAAATTTTTCATAGTACAAACAAGCAAGCGATTTGTAATGATGCCTCCCACAAAAAAAAAAAAAAAAAAAAAAAAAAAAAAAAAAAAAAAACAACAACCTCAGAAACACCATTCTTACTCAGAAACTCAAATCACTCATTCTTCTTATAAAAAAAACACTTAAAACGCCATGGAACGAGCACAGAATGCTGGTAATGATGCCTCCGAACAAGAAACTCAGAACACCATGAGGTCAGTCTTTGAAATCGGAGAAGGGTCCAGTGTGAGGGCTAAAGGTTTTGAGGATGCCATGTATATTGATATGTGACAACTTTTTAAGAATCCGGCACACTACTGAATATGACAATTCCCGAAACTGTCTATGATTGGGTCTGCTTTGCCAAAAGTGGTGGATGACTCACCCAACAGGTTTAATAATTAATTACTAGCCTCTGAGCACATAATCATTTTTTTTTTTTATTTATAAAAGTTAATAATTTGCATTTGTTATAATTTGAGATTAATGTGGATCTTACTTATAGTACTCGTTAACGCAACCCATATATTACAATAAAAGAGAGGGAGTAAGATATTTTATTGTCCTTTTTTTTTTTTTGTCTGGATAACATTTTTATTGTCAAATTGTTTGGTTCTTCGGTAACAGTTCACCTCGTATAAAGTTCAAAAATTGACAAAAGTCACAAAGTTAATCATTTGTATTTGACAAAGAATTGAATGGACTAAAGAACAATAATAATAGGATAACACTTTTGATTTTCCTCGGAATAGAAGAAGAACGATAAAGGAGAGCCAATGAATCAAATGCCATTCCTTTTCGTCCTTTGTTTTCCTTTGACCATGGATAAATTTACAAATTTCTTAGTGGGTTAGACTGTACATGTCTAGGCATGTTATAAAATAATATGATCTTTAAGAACAAATGGTTAGGTCACACATTTTTCTAACATTTTATTGAATTTAAAATTTGTCCCCCAAAAAAAAGGAAAAAAAAAAAAAAGTATTCTCCTACATGCATGGAAAGCGACAGATAGAAAGAAAAAATGCATGGAAGAAAAGAGAAAAGAGATTAAAATATGCCTGGAAATGTTCCAGTCAACATTCATCTAGATTTCTTTTGTTGCAAATTGCCAACCTTCTCCCAATCATAGTAAGATGACGTGTCACAGATTTGCATGGAATATGAAGGTTTGGTATGAAAATGTGAACATTATATAAAACATTGTACATTTAGAGTGTAAACCAATAATTTTTCTTCTTAGTTATTACTATTCATTAAAAATATTATTAGGGTGTTTGATAAAATTTAGTTGAATATAATTTATCCCAATCATTTTAAATGTTTCAAAAGAATATATCTACATCTTGCCATTAATAGTAAGTAAGACGTGGAAATCGTGGTACAAGATGAATGTTGTTTTTTGACAAAAGTGATATCAATATATCATGCTTAAATCCCATTAAAACAAAATTATGCTTGAAAAAAACAAAGCAAAAGCAATAGTGGTTTAGTTTGGCAAAAGCTCAAAGTGGACTACTGCGTCACATGTTCAACAAATTTTAGGCAGTAGGTTATTATTAGTTCTAATTTGAATTCACAATTGATATTACTTTTTTACCAACCAATAACAACCCACCACATAAAAAAGAGTTATAAACTTAGCATTTCTCAAACTTAATTAAAAGGTTCCTTGAATCCCTCAATTTTAGTCAAACTTGTAACTTTTTTAGGTTTTTCCTTTTTCTTCTAGCGTTAGTTTTCTTGTAACGTAGGGACTGATTTATGAAAAAAAAATCACATCAAAGTCGGCAAAGCATTATAAGCTTCTTCTTTTCAGGAGTCAGGTGAACAAGTGCCCCATCATCGCTTGAGCCATCCTTTCCCATTAATGAAGACAAACAAAAACAAAAATCAAAAGTGATAATGCACAAAAATCGTTAGTGAACTGATCATTCGAATGCACGTCAATCAAGAACTTGAAGAACAAAAGGGTGAAGAACCTACAGAAAGGCTCTCTGAAGGTTAAGTCAACAATGGAAGAATCTCTAATAACTCAAGGACACAAGAGATAAGAGAATTTCTGCGTTCCTTAGGAATGTGGAGGTTTGGTGTTTATATAGTGGTGGAGGGTTGATCAAGATCCCATGAACGTAGGATTTTTCCTTGTACGGAGAATATGGAGTTAATGATCTAAGACCTCAGGGCCTTACTTCCCCAATTATAACCCCTTTGGGATATAAAATATATATTTTCTCACCATCCCCATAGTGTGTGAGACAAATGCATGCATTTCAATTAGGGTTGTATTCTATGGTTACGATTCTACCATATATGTCTTTTTCATTCCGTCGAAAATCTATTTAATGGTATAGATGCTTATGACCACCCCTCTATGCCCTATAGTAATGATTCCTCTAGCATTACGACCTTTGCTACAATGATGCTGTCCATAGATCAAATTATTTCATGGATTGGATTTCACTTGACTATCTACGGCTCCATTGCGTGTGCTCGGGGTAGAAGTTTTGTATAAATGTATTGTCATGCTATTAAGTATTTTGATTTAAGTTCTTTTGTTTCTAAGAGGTGGAATAGAGTAACCCGGTTGAAGCGTTATGATCATACGTCTGTAATGCATTATATGTCCCATAATAATTTCTCCATTTGTAGTGGGATTCTTTTTGACTTTTTGCGTTGTGGTTGTAAAGTAAACGTTTAACATACATGCCTGCTATAGACTGCATTTGTTGCATTTGCAATTAAACATATTTTTCTATCTGTTATGTTTTTTTTCTCAGTTAAAATATTTGGGATTTTACGCCCACTAGACAACCCCATATTATTAACAAAATCTGAGAACACATCCTCTTTAATTCTTGTACTATTTTCATACAGTGGGGAGAAAGGAAGGGTGGGGGTGTTGGAGAGGTAGCCATATATGGTACTATGTAACTAGTCAGATTAAACAATCTTTTTTATTTTGCACTCAAAAAAAAAAAAAAAAAAACTCTTATGGTATTGATTTTTGGGCACTCGTTAAGAATCCAGTTAAAGAAAGTTTTTATGAAAAAAAAAAAAGAAAAAGCAATTAATGTTTTGACAGTTTTTTCATTTCCCATAAAAGTGATGCCAAAACTTTTCTAAAATAGATTCTTAACCCTTGATTTTTTTATGAAACTGCCATTGTATTTAAGAACAACCTGAATGAATAACCTCAATAATTGCCATAGTACTGTGACAATATAATGGTGTAGATCTTAAGGTCTTCTAGTGATAAGGCCTGCCCTCATTTATGATCTTTGCACCGAAATTTTGGAACTGCTCTCATTTGTAATGAGTAAATTAAAGCGCTTGCTTGTTTGGTTTGGTCTACAAAATCATAATTAACATACAAAATGGAACCTTCCAAAAAAATTATAGAATAAGTATTATCTAATTCATTTTTAGTTAGAAAGTCAAATCAGATAAGACAGTCAAATAGATTATTATTACTATTCGGACACGTACGTGCACGACGTACTTAAAAAACAACCCAAACAACATCAAGGCCAAGTGGTTAATTATCTAAGTAAAACCAGATGAGAAAGTAATAGATTCTTTCACATTACATTAACAAGGTTTATTATCTTTTCAAAAATAAAATATATAACTGCCAAAAGTGTCATGTAACTTAATTTAAATTCAGTTGTAATACAAGAGTCAAGAGCCATGCCATCCTATATGCTGGTTAACTAATTCTAAATTACAAAAACTTGAATTTAAACAATTTATTAATGATATAACTATTAATGTTTAATCATTTTTAAGTTTTGTAAGAATGGAGAATATATAAAAATAATGTAATCCAAAAATGGATTTATCAAAATTTACATCTAATTAAAAAATATTAAGTAGTACGTTACACTAAGTGTAACTTGAACCCAACCCTATATATATATATATATATATATATATATATATAAAAGAAGTTAGGCTTGAAAGTAGAACAGTACCCTAATTCCATAACTGTATCATGCATCAACTTTTAACCAATATTTGACTTTTTAGCGTACTATATTGGGTGCTTTATTCTCTTTATTTAGAAAAAGATACAATCATCAAATCATATCATAAATGGATCACAAAAAAGTCCAGAAGACGAAATTGATAGGGTCCCACTTTAATCTGATTTTTTTTAGTGACATTATGACTGAAAGTGCAAAATGCATGATTGCATGAGATTCATAAGATTACATCATGTCACCTTTTGCAATTATAAAATCAATGGACACATGGTCAAAGATGCCATTTGATCTTAAGACTAGACAATTATATCTATGTTGAATTGTTGATGACTAAAAAGATATGGCACCTCTTTCTCTCACTGGGATCAATTTTCAATTTTATTTGGGCTAATGTTTATGACTGTAATTATATACACATATTATTTCTACGTGATCTTGAGTATATAATTGATTATATTGCCTTAAATGTAACCTAACTATTCTTTTTGCAGTATAGCCTAGAGGTAATGGAAATAATGCCAAATGGTATTAATGCCAAACAGGTAATAAAACCGTGTGGTTTGGGGGAACTATAGTACTACTTGAATACTAACAAGGAGATTAAGTATTTCAGTAAGAAATTATATATAATACCTCCGATTGTGTGGACTTTATTACTATTCATTAATAATATTATTAGGGTGTTTGATAAAATTTAGTTGAATATAAGTTATCCCAATCGTTTAAAATATTTCAAAAGATTATATTTACATATTGCTGTGTATTTTGAAAGTTTAGAGTTCAAAGTATAATTTAAAATATAGTTTAGAGTGATAAAGTGTAATTATCTATTTTTTCCCCACACAACTTCAAAGTACTACAAAAAAAGAAATAATGAAATACTACACTAAAAAAAAAAAAAAATTTGAAAAAGGATTTTTTTTTCCCACCACCATGAGAATTTGCATAAAGTAGATTTTAAACGTTTGGGATTGTATGATTTGTGTCCAGCGCAATAATGCACCGGATACTAGCCATGTTTGATTATGAAATGCCAACCCTCAATCAAGCGTCTTTGTAAGCGTATTCCAATTCTGAAGGAAAAGAAAAAAACAGGGGGGATAAAGGAGAGTCTAGGTTTGAGATTATTAATAACTTATAGATTTTAGGCACGTGAAAGTCACTTATAAACTATAATTATTCTTGGATAACGTATGTACATGCATTAATCATTTATTTTATGAAACTTTTTATAAAAAATTAAACAAATTGTCAAATTAATCACTTTTTTCATTTTCTTATAAAAATTTTTTATAAATAGTTTACTAATGTATACTCTAAGAGCATACGTTAGTAAAACTGTAAAACCCAATATTTAATAATAACAACAATGTAATGATGATTATATGTCATACTCCTTTGGCTATAATTAAAAGAATAAGGACTAATAATTTATTCCCAAAAAAATTAATTATCAAGAGTTAGCCCATGTGGATGCTAAAAAACATAATTAAAAATTTATCGTCCATGTTTTATAATGAGAGTGTATAATCTTATCTCTACCAAAGCAAATTGACACGGTAATTAAAAAAATATAAGTTTATTTTTAGTTGAAACATCAAAACTAAAAAAATAAATAAACAATTCATTAGTGTCGAAAATGTAAAATGTAATAGATAAAAAAGAATGGAAAATTAAATTAAAATGATAATAAAAATTCTAAGGGAAGATAGCTTCACCCCCAAAATAATGAGAACAAAAAGACTATAAAAAACGTTATTAATATAATGCCCATCCACATATTTAGGGGTAAAATGATAATAATGTTGTACGTGTACAATATTTGTCAATTTTTATGTGTTTATAATGTAAATTTACATTGTAAGTACAATGCAAACATATAAATATCCTTATTTTTTACCACTAAAAAAGAGTCCCTTTATTATTTACACGGTTATATAAAATGACAATGGTACAGTTGTGATCCACAATCCCCTTTGGCTAATTAATATTAAATAAATTTATAAGTCAAAAGTTTTTTTTTCTTTTTTTAAAAAAAAAAAAAAAAAGTTAAAAAACGATAACATCTCTATCATTAGACTTTGAATTATGCTTAATTTTTCTTCATAATTAAAAGGCACCTAATAGGCGAACAAAAATTAGTTGACGAAGGATTGAAAGTTTAGGAGCCTTACAAAGTTCACTTTTTGAGAACGTCATTTTCATGATTGGTAAAAGTTTATTATAATTACAACTTATAATTGTAAATTTATATTAGAGAAAGAAATTAAATGAAATAACAATATTATCGATATTACTCAAAAATAAAAATCTTATTGATAGAAAGATAAATGTTTGTAAAACATGAATAATAATTTCGCATATAAAAGAGGTATCAATTTAAATTTTCGCCATAAGCCTAAAAAGGCGTAGAGATAGCCCTGTGGCTGTGGACAAGTGCTAAGTAACAAAAGCATATACAACTATACAAGTAGAAAGTAATGCAAATGAGGCGATGTCTCTATAGTAAAATTATAATATATTGGTTTCATGAAATTATAATAATTTATTAGAGGAATGTTGGTGGGTGTCATTCATTTATTAATTTGAAAAAAAAAAAAAAATCTAAGGTGTCATAAGGTAAAGTCAACTTATAAATTGACAAATCTAAGATTTCAATCAATACTTAACCCATGTTGGGCAAGCCCAAATTTATGCTATATATTAATAGTTGTGTTTACAATTAGACAATTAACAAAAGTGTAGACAAGGGGAAGGCATTGGCATAATGCACACGAGGGTTGAGTGACATGTCTCTATTTTAAAATGGGAGAAGCTTTCAAAATGCCATGAATAGTACAGTGGCAGAGTTAGGAATTTGTAGTTGGGAAGGAAGAGTAATAAATAAAACAATTAAATTTTTTGTTAATATATATTACATCCATACTATGTACAATTATCTAAAATATATAGTAGTATCATAAACACAATTCAATACACAACACATGTTTTTTTTTTTTTTTTAATACATATATACAATACATTTAAGTGGATTAATTTATAATTCAATATAGTTTTCAATTTGCATATCAACTTAGGTTTTCAAGTTAAATTACAACACATTAATTATAATGATTAAGATAAAAGAATATTATTAATAGGTTAATAGATGACTAAAAATTAGACAACAATTGTAGAAATGCATAAAAATAAATTGAATCAAAAAAATTAATAATATATTTTGTCAAATTAATAATAATTTATTATATTTATATGTTATATGTTATATAATATATTTATTGATTAAAGAAAAAAGAATAGAAGAACACAAGTCACACACCACAGTGGTTTTAGGACCATAAATTATTTCATAACTTTCTACCACAACTTTAATATGATAGACTATAAGTAGTTACCTATTACTTGCATATAAATCCACTACTTTTTTTCACTACTCACACTCTACTACATCTAGTGGCAAAAATGTTGTGAAATAAGTTGTGGGTACTAGTAATATATTTTTTTACACACCACAAGAGTAAACTAAAGTGATATATCATGATTTGCTCTTTATGTGTATGTTTTTTAACCATACATGTGGTCCTTTCTTAGTAGCTTTATTGTATTGGAATTGGAGCAAGAAGTAGCGTAGAAGACTTGGAGTCTTGGAACCTGTATCAATTACTTGAAGTAAAGAAGGGAAGGAAAAGGCAAATGGGATAGAGAGAGGCAAACGAGAAAACAGAGAGATTGTGGACTGCAAATCTACAGGTGGCAGTGGCATAATTTTTTGAAGATGAAGAAAAAAAAGTGTGAAACACAGCCTTCTTCAACTATCAATACCAAAGTAAGCCAAAGATTTTTTTTTTTTTTTTTTTTTTCTTTTAAACGAGATAGGGGCATTTTTTTTTTTTTTTTAACTTTTTTCTTTCTTGAGAAAATTTTTAATCCAAAAGAGTTTCTCTTAAAAACAAACAGAGGATGGAGGGGCCAAAACGGTACCTTCTTTGAAAAATATTCTAAAATTTTGGGATATTTTATTTATGAGTATATATATTTCAATTAAAAAAAAAAATTGGGAGGGCCATGGCCCCCCTCGGCCCCAATGTGGCTTTGCCATTGGAATAGTAAGTAAGATGTAGAAACCCTGGTACAAGATGCATGTTGTTTTTTGACAAAAGTGATATCAATATATCATGCTTAAATCCCATTAAAAAGAATCATGCTTAAAAAAAATAAAAATAAAAAAGCAATAGTGATTTAGTTTGGCTAAAACTTAAAGAGAATTGCTATGTCACAACATGTTCACAACAATTTCACAACAAATTTTAGTTCACAGATTATTACTAGCTCTAATTTGTATTCACAATTGATATTACTTTTTTGTCAACCAGTAATATCCCGCCATATAAAAAAATTCATAGCATAATATTTCTCAAACTTAATTAAAAGTTTCCCTAAATCCCTCAATTTTAGTCAATTACATGCAACTTTTTTGAGTTTTTCCTTTTTCTTCTATCTAGTGTTAGATTTCTTGTAAAGTAGGGACTGATTTTTAAATAATAAAAAAAATTCACATCAACGTGGGCAAAGCATTATAAGCTTCTTCTTCTTTTTTTAGGAGTCAAGTGAACAAATGCCCCATCATCGCTTGAGCCATCCTTTCCCATTAAGGAAGAAAAACAAACAACAAAAATCAAAAGTAAAGAAAAGAAAAGAAACGAAACAAAAATATGATGGTGTGCTGACTATTGCAGCATGGTTTATACTATTGCAGCATCTTAAGTGGAGTGATTAGGGAGGGTTTCCTGGAGTAACAGGAGTGTCGGAAGTTATAACGCAAGATCAAGGGAGTGCCAGTAGAGACCATTTGGGCGATAGTGTCAAAATTGTATGAAATTTGGCAAGTTGAAGGGAAATGACATTCTAATCCAGAAAACAGTGTTTTTGTTATTTATAGTAATATTTGTTTTTCCTTAATAACTTTTAGTATAAAAGTCAGAATAAGGCTCCGTTTGTTTTAGGTGACCCTTAAAGTTAGTAGTTTATGATTTTGCATTTAACTCAATTTTTCCATTTTTGGTAAATTTCAATATTTTTCAGCTAGTCACGTAATTAGTGCAAATTAGGGTTTCAGATGTTTCCTAATTGTCCTAGGATTTTACTTTCTTATTATTTATATGTTTTGTAGCCGTTAAAGGCAAATTAGACTATTATAAGTAAATTTGCAAAATTTTCTTAAACTTTTCTTTGATGGATTCCAATTTACCTCATTGTAGATTCAAGAAACCCCTCATAGACTTGAGGTTTACTTCCTAGAATTTAACAGTATAATTTTTATTCATCAAAGAGAGTATTGTGTTTGCTTTCTTCAGGCTTCCATGACATCACTTAGAGATATTGAGTAATACTAATATCTCCTACTAAATGACTTTAACATTGACCTCTTATTTTTATTTTTTGTTTTTCCTCATCACGTCATAATACCTGATAACAGATATGTACATGACTTTAAAAATCAACTTCTTCTTCTTCTTCCTCTTTTTTTTTTATTTTTTTTTATTTTTTATTTTTATTTTGGTGTGTGTGCGCTTCACGTGTAAAACAACCCTAATTAACAGTCACAAATTGGAGTCAAGGTTCGATTGACTAATTCCCATGCATGCATCAAGAAGTGAGAGATTTGAAATTTATTTTTTCCATTTATGAAGTAAGAAGTTCTAAGAACCCCTTTGAAAATTTTTTCCATTCAAAAATAGACAAAAGTTTGGAAAGTATTGTCGTTATGAAACTTTTTATGATGACAGCATTTCTCATATGTGACAACTACTTCTGGGCCAAGGCTGCGGCAAGTAGTTCTTTTGTCAAAGGATTTTTTTTTTTTTTTTTTCCTTTTATATATGTGGGGCCACGAGTTTTGATGATGTGCCAAGGCTGCCGCAAGTTTTTTCTTTTGTCAATGGATCAATGGATTTTCTTCTTTTATCTATAAAGGGCCACAAGTAGGTCTTGATGATGTAGCATACACGTCAATGGAGAAAGGGAAAAGTCTAGGATTGATGAAGAAAAAATAGTGAGTTTATGTGAAAGCGATAGATAATCACTCACAATTTACCACGTCAAAATTGTGGCAACAAATTGTAAAATAATTTATAGAATTAGAACTACTCCCGCAGAAAAAGATCCCAAAATATGACAAAACTACTTCTAAGCATGGAGGGCCCAATAAGTTCTTTTACCAATGATTTTTTCTTTTATATATATGGAGCCACAATTAGGTCTTTTATGATATATCATATATATATATATATATATATATATATACACATATATATACATATATAGTATTTAGTAGCCTAAAATCGTGCCATGCACATGCACCTTCTTCTCCTCTTTCCTCTTATTTTTGTGTTTTTATAATGATAATTTTTTTATTAAATTCAATTCATTTTTTCACTGTAATTAATATCTACAAACAACTGTTTTCTATAATTAATATCTACAAACAACTATTTTCTAAAAGTAGACGTGTTCTGTTTCTTAACATCTATAAAGTTGATAAGTAATACTAGGATCACAACTTTTGTCACAACTTGCTCATGTAGCAAGTTTTTCTGTGCTTGGAATTCATAAAAATATTGAACCGCTTGTCCTACAAGGAAGACAAACAAAAGAAGATTCCTTAATAATTTGTCTCTCTCCATTTGACTTTTTTTTAATACATTTTTTGTTTTTGTTTTTTTTTTTTGCAGCTTTATGTGATTTTTGTAAGTGTGTGACCAACTTTGTAGAGAGAAAAAAAAAATTTTTGAATGGAAGATCTAGATAGAGAGAAAAAAAAAATTTAAAATAACTAAAAGAACTAGTTTTATGTCCTTTTCTTTTAGTTATTTAATTTTTTTATTAAATGGGACCCATTTTAATACAACCTTAACAAGCACTTATGCATAACATTTGCCTATCATATAAAGGGTATGATCTTTTAATAATAATGTAGTGAAGTCTCGTACGAATGTTTGTTTGTTAATGACTTTGTGTCATACTATCATTCACCAAAATTGTACCGCACACAGCGGCACAAGGTCGACCTAAAAAAGTTTCGGCTTTGGACAAATGAAGCACTGCATGGTCTTATAATTTTTGATGCATAATTGCGTGGCATTCAAAAGAATCTTATTGATATCATGGACAAGAGAAACTAGAAAGGCACGTGAGTCAAAGTGGAGGCCTACATGTCACCATCTGAAACAATAAAATCTATGAAAAGTTGGACACACTAAGCCATACATACTGCCCCCTCCTCTATATAAATACCCCAAGACCCTCCCAAACTTAGTACATATAAATTTATCTCTTTCATTTCCAAACTCTCATACAAGAACACCATGGAAAACCCTAATAATTTCCCAGCCAATCAGCCGCAAAACAGCGTAAGGACTCAGGCTCAACAGACTAGGGGCAACACAGATGCTAGAGGGGGCAATGTCAGGTCTCAATTTCATGTCCCTGATCTTAATTTCCCACAGGTACTGCATGAATGTGCCACTTGCCAAAGACCTTTCCCTTCGGGAAAGGCTTTAGATGGCCACCTTAGTAAGCATCGCAACCGTTCATGGGTAGGGAGATATCCTCCTCCAAATGTGGAGAGTTTTAATCTGAATGAGACCCCAAAGAATGAGGACAAGTGAAATTTGAACGATGGTGTATGCTGCCGCTTTTGGTTCACAGTATTCGATTTGGCTTGTTTTCGGTATGCTATGTGTAGTAAAGACTTAAGAGTCTAAATAAAATTCAGGCATGTTATCTACTCCTTTATAAGGATAGTTATGATTTAAATCCTTCTTTTACTATCTAGTTTTTAAGTTAAAAATAATTCCATGTGCACAAAAAGACGATGTATATTTGTTTCTTATTAGATGTTTGTAATTTTTTTTTGAGGAAAATTTAATGTTTGTATTAGTTCTCCCCAAGGATGCTTATAGTATATTTTGTGTTGTATCTCTAAAGTTTGTGTGTCTTTCTTTTTATATTTTCCATAAAATTGGTATAAAAATTTTCCTAAAATAATTTATTAACAGTTACCCTAAGTTCAGTTGTCAATATGACCCATAAAAGTTTTGGTTCATCCCATTTTATGAAATATTAAAAAATAAATTAAAATAAATACAAAAAGTTAAGGGGTAAAATTGTCAAACTGAAAAAAAAAATCCTTATACTTATGTCCATATCTCATGATTTATCAAATATCAATACTACTATAATCATTGTACACCCTTGGCATAATAGTCACTTCATAAGTATAAATGACTGTGAGGTATAACACGTAAGGAGTAGAGTTCAAATCTCTAGAATAGAATTTTACGCGCATATATATACACGTAGCGCTTAGTGACGCTGTGCTCGTAATATGGCAAGGGCAGTCCAAGCAATGGAGGGATTAGAGGTGTGGGTTAGGAACAGGGATAGATCTACCTTTAGGCTAAGGGGGCCATGGCCCTCCGGCCCTACAAATTAGTCTTTTTATCTTTTGTGAAATTTTCAACAACAACAACAAAAAAAAAAAATTGTAGTTTGTAAAAGTTTTGGTTCATCCCATTTTATGAAAGATTAAAAAATAAATTAAAATAAATACAAAAAGTGAAGCGGTAAAATTGTCAAACTGAAAAAAAAAAATCCTTATATTTAAGGATTTTTTTTTCAGTTTGACAATTTTATTAAAAAAAAAACATAAAGTTGATCGATTGTGAGTCCATGTGTTCGGAATTCATGAAATGGACATAGAACTGTACGTACACTTTATTAAGTCTAAAATTTTTTCTTCAAATTGAGTGTTGACTTCTCCAAAAAAGAAATGCAGGAAATATAGCCAGACAGCCCAGGCTATAAATATACCTAGACAATGTAACAAAATGCAAATGTCCATGTTAAGGGAGTAAATTTTATACCGTACCGGCTGGTATGCCCTGAATTTATTATATCAGCAGGTGAATTAGTACAGAAACACTCTTGAATCATACCGCTTAAAATTTCGGTTCTTACCGAACTATACCAGACATACTGCCTAATATTGGACATTTTGGCTGAAAAATGGAAATTAGGCGTTTCTAAAAACTAGAAGAAAATGAAAGAAGTTTGCGGTAGAATGCATATGTCACCGTCATCATTGGTTGTTTTCCGAGGTCGTCAGCCATTTTCCCTAGCTTTCCTCCTTCAATTTTGTACCTCCGCTTCTCCTTCTTCTTCTTTTTCTTCTTCTGCTTCTTCTTGTTCTTCAACAGTTTTGACCAAGACTACACCTCTCTTCTTGTTTCTTTTGTATTAGTTGTGCGTGTGGCTCTTGTTTTGTGTGAGTTCTGACACCCACGTAAACTCATTAAAGTCTAAAAAAAACTTAAAGTTTCAAATACACTTAGACTTTTTAGGCTGGCTACCACTCACATAATCACATTTGATAAACAATTTTATGTGTTTTTTTAATAATTAATATTATGTTCTTATCTTTTTATTATTATTAATTTAATACCATCTAGTATGTCAGGTTATTAGCTTTATTATTATTTTATTAATGGGTTGATACTTGAGCAAGAAATAATCATATTAAAAATAAGCATTTAATTTAGAGAAATATGCTGTTATAAATTTAAGCATTCTTATACAGATTATATATAAATATATATATATATATATATATATATATATATATAATTATAAATAAATAAACAAGTATATATATATATATATAAAATAGTGATAATCTCAAAACGGTACACCGGTACCGAAATATTTCGTTCCCCTAATCAAACTGAAATGACCTCCGGTACAAAACTAACTCTCTCATTCCATGCACGTGGGATTAATAAAAATATTAAAAGGCCTAATCCTACAAGAAAGACAAACAAAAGAAGATTCCTTAACAGAAATTTGTATCTCTCCATTATCTTATAATAAAGGGCCGATCTTTTGATAATGTAGTGAACTCTCGCACATTCTTGTTTCTTAATTACTTTGTGTCACACTGTCAATCTGTCATGCCCCAAATTTGTATCGCACACAATGACACGTTGTCAACCTAAAAAAGTTTCTGCTTTTGACAAATGAAGTACTACTAGAAGGAAGATTTTCATAACGACAATACTTTCCAAACTCTTTTCTATTTTTAATTGGAAAAAATTTTCAAAGGGGTTCTTAGAACTTCTTACTTCATAAATGGAAAAAAAATTTCAAATCTCTCACTTCTTGATGCTCGGGAATTAGTCAATCGACCCTTGACTCCAATTTGTGACCGTTAATTAGGGTTGTTTTACACGTGAAGCACAAAAAAAAAAAAAAAAAAAAAAAAAAAAAAAAAAAAAAAAAAAAAAAAAAAAGACAAAAACAAAAACAAAAAAAGTTGATTTTTAAAGTCATGTACATGACTAAGAATATCTATTATCAAGTATTTTGACGTGCTGAGGAAAAACAAAAAACAAAAATTAAAATAAGAGGTCAATGTTAAAGTCATTTAGCAGGAGATATTAGTATTACTCACTATCTCTAAGTGATGTTGCAGAAGTCTGAAAAAAGCACATACGATACTCTCTTTGATAAACAGAAACTAAACTGTTAAATTCTAAGTAGTAAACCTCGAGTCCATAAGGGGTTCCCTCTATCCACAATGAGGTAAACTGAAATCCACCAGAGAAAAGTTTAAGAAAACCCTGCAATTTTATTAATAATAGTCTGATTTGCCTTTAATAACTACAAAACATATAAATATTGAGAAAGTAAAAGCCTAGGATGATTAGGAAACGTCTAAAACCCTAATTCACAATAAATAGGCAATTAGGTTACAAAATACCAAAATTTACCAAATATGTCAAAATTAAGTTAAATGCAAAATCATAAGTTATTAACCTTAAGGGTCATCCCAAAACAAACATGATCTTATTCTAACTTTTAAACTAAAAGTTATTAAGGAAAAATAAATATTACTATAAATAGAAAAAATAGTGTTTTCGGGACCTTAATGAAGGAATTTGCCTAAATTTAGGCAACGCTCGAAGTCTCAATTTTAGATCAAAAATCTGTTCCTTTCAACTTGTCAAATTTCATACAATTTCGACACTATCATCCCCATGGTCTCTAATGACACCCTTTTGATCTTGCATTATGACTTCTAGCGTCCCTGTTGCTTCACAAAATCATGTGCTATTTGCTCTACGTCACTAAACCTTTCCTAATCGCTCCACTTAAGATACTGCATGAATACAAGCCATAGAAATAAATCCCATTTATTTTATTCGAAGACATAGCTTTTAAATTTTGTTCCATTTAGTTTGGAATTTCCCATTAATTCCATTTAATTAACTGATATAAATTATCCATTTTCTCAATCTCGTTAAAAATTATATTCAGTATTGTGATTTTAGTCAGTATTTATACATATAACTTTTTTCTAAATATTATTCTTATCTCCACCCACATGTAACAAGTTATTATTTTTCTTTAACAGTGTGCTTTTCATGTAAACTTTTCACTGCCGTGTTTGATTAGAAATTGTTTTTGTCTTTCTTTAAAAAATAACGAAATAGTGGCAGTGGTTTGGAGAAAATATGAATCTGTCTTGTCACTAGTCACTTGTCAGTCCTCATATGCTGGACCCAATACACGTTAGTCAATTCCACACTTACATTCTTCGGTGGTGAAAGTACAAAGCCACAAAAACGCATATTACGATAAAATTAGTGTGCGTTTGGACGTAGGGCTCTTTTTGCGAGTCCTGTAAACTGTACGGAATTAAAAAAATTTTAAAATTAATTCCCACACGATACTATCCATATATTATGTAACTAGTCAAACTAAACAATGTTTTTTACTTTGCACCCCAAAAAAGAAAAAAAAAAAAAAATCTTATGGTATTGAATTTTTGATGAAACTGCCATTGTATTTAAGAACAACCTGAATGGATAACCTCAGTAATTGTCATAGTACTGTGACAATATAATGGTGTAGATCTTGAGGTCTTCTAGTGATAAGGCCTGCCCTCATTTATGATCTTTGCACTGAAATTTTGGAACTGCTCTCATTTGTAATAAGTACAGTAAAGCTTGCTTGTTTGGTTTGGTCTACAAAATCATAATTAACATACAAAACGGAACCTTCCAAAAAAATTTATAGAATAAGTATTATCTAATTCATTATTGGTTAAAAAGTCAAATCAGATAAGAAAGTACAAGTAGACTATTATTACTCTTCGGACACGTACGTGCATGACGTGCTTAAAAATCAACCCAAACAACATCAAGGCCGAGTGGTCAATTACCTAAGTAAAACCAGATGAGAAAGTAATATATTATTTATTTATTCGGATAAAAACAACCCAAGGTACATCAATCCAACTGAAAGAAAGAAAAACGACCCAAAGTACATCAAACCCAACTAAAAGAAAAACAACTCAAACTATAATGTCGATAATATACAAAACCTTTCAAAAACCTTTTTTTTTTTTTTTTAAATAATTAGTTAAAATGACAAATTATGATCAGTGATTGCTTTCAAATAGACACAACTATTCGTTCAATCACCACAACGTATCATCCCAACAATTATATATATATATATATATATATATATATATATATATATATAAAAGTTTTAAAATTTTTTGTACAGTATAGACCTATTAAAACCTAAATACACACCTTGCATATTCTACTAAAACCTAAATACGCAACTGGCATTGCATATCCTATCAGTTTAAATTTGATCATCTTCAGGGTCAGGAAGCTCATTCAGATCAGGAATATTACGGACATTCTGGTAGGGCTCCATGATCATCATATCAGCCTCATCAGGAAGCTCATTCAAATCAGGAATATTATTGCAATTCACATGGGGCTCCATTACATTAGTCCTTGGCCTCCTGGTAGAACCGGGTTGCTGCGAGCGATTGCAATGAATTCTCATGTGGCCATTTAAAGCTTTGATCTTGGAAAACTTTTTTCCACAAACCCTACACGAGAATGAATTCTCATTGCCTTCATGAACGGCTTGAGGCCTGCTTCCTCCAGCAACAATATCGTTACGTCCACCATTGTTTGGCCAATGGATATGGAAGTGTTGTTGCTGAGAGAAGAATTCGCTATGCTTGTTCAACTCCATATATGGCTGAGAAATGAAAGAGAGAACTTCTTTATTTTTTGAAGAAGGAAGAAAGTAAACTAGGAGTGTTTGTGTGACAGACAGTGAGAGACTGAGTGTGTATTTATAGGCAATCATACATAGGACTGCTGATCAATCACTGGTTTTCATGAAAGAGATAGACGCTTTTAGTTGTAATCCCATTCCACTTTCACTATTTTTCCCTCAAAAAAATAAAATGTAAGGCATGACAATGGGGGCCTATCATTTTTCTTTTCATACAAAGACCAAATGTGCTTGTACATTCCAGCATTTTCATTCAGTGGCGGCTCCAAATTTTTTTTCAAAGTGGTTATTAAGAAACTTAAATTAAACACAATTTAATAAAAATAAAACTTGAATATATTAACATTAAAAAAACTCTCAAATACATAAAATTTTAAAATTTTCTTTTTCTTCTAAGTTTTTCATATTTGAAATTGTTGTATGATAACTTCATTATTAATACTATCAGATACATCTTTTACAATACACACAGTCAAGTAATCATTAAATTACTGATCTCTCGTTTAATTACCAAAATCTTGTTAAATAAGTAACAATATAAACAAAATGCATCATCATTTTTTATGATATGTTCCAACCAATATTTTGTATTCTTTAAATTAATCAGGATTAGTTTACTAAAAAAAAATCAAGATTAAATCAATGCAATGCTCCATTAATTTCTTTTTAGGGAAATCATAGTTAAGAGGTTGACAAAAACATCGTTGTAAATATGCTCTATTTATTTTCTCCTTCTCATTAGGACAAAAAGATGAGACATTTTTTCATAGCCTAGGATCTAAAAATAAATTTGCTTAGAAAATAAATTTGGCAATAAAAGTGATTTCTTTATAAGAATTTTGTCAATAGTACTAACAAAAGAATAAAGGGTAAACTATAAATTCATTCAAAATATTCGACTTAGGTGTTAACCCATTAAATTAATCATGTTCAATAGAGTATCGAAACATTATTTTAGTGCATATGCGTATGTACAAGATGTGTCACTTAAATTCAATAAATTTTGCTAAAAACTAAAACAAGCACTAACCAACTAGCTATTAGAAAATATGCATTATATATAATAATAATAATAATAATAATAATAGCAATTTAAAAATATGTCTTTTGAAAAAACAAATTAAAATATCACGGTTAAACATTTGATATGATCTTTTAAGCTAATTTATTTGTTTGGACAATATTTGAGAAATGTTATTTTCACAAAATTTTCACAACAAATCCTAGTTGTCAATTGTTATTGGTTCTAATTTACATATCACTGAAATTGTCTTTTGTTCACTAGTAACAATCTAATACTTAAGATTTGTTGTAAAAATATTGTGGATATAACATTTTTTTTTTCAATTTTTTGGTTCAATCTTTAACAAACCAAAATTTGGGAGAGGTCAAATTTTATTTTTGATGGGCTCAAATTATTATTTAGGATGTTCAAGTTATTTTTTGGGTGGTCAAGTTTTTTTTTTTTTTTTTAAATAGTCAACAACTCATATTAATTTAAAATTCTTTTTTTTAAGGCATAAAAAAAAATTTTCCCAAGTTCAGAGTGGTCCCATAACCACCTGGATCATACATGGCGCCACCCCTGGACCTCATTGGAGATTACGTACAACGCTTTCCAAAACCTACATGTGATCTCTATAGCTTTTATGTCAAACCACTAACAAAATAACTGCATTTTTTAAATATATTAAATTAAAAACAAACATATGATCAATGGAGTGTACTTTTTTTGATAAAAAAGTTGTCTTCTAGATTCAGAGGCGGCTCTACTTGGAGTTGTAGTCCTAAAGAACCCCTGAACAGTATGACACAAAGTCATTAAGAAACAAACATTCGTACAAGACTTCACTGCATTATTAAAAGATCGGGCCCTTTATATGATAATGGAGAGACTAATTATTGAGGAATCTTCTTTGATTTGTTTTTCTTCCTTGTAGGGCAGGCCCTTTGATATTTTTATGAATCCCACGTGCATGGACACTTGCATTTTGTGACATAAAAGTGGCTACATGAAGAAACATTTATTTTTACATTGAAATGAAGGAAAACAGAAACGGCCTCCAAGGCTCCAATCAATTAACTTATAAGTTATAACCCCCCACACACAAAATGAAATAAAATAAAATAAAATCATTGATTTAAGATGTGACTATGTTGGTGCAATTGAAGTCATCATCACGCATCGTGGACTCTTCTCTTGTTTTGTTTTGTTTTTTTCGTTTTTGAAAAGAAGGATTTTCCGCTTGCGATTATGAAAGGATATTGTCCTTGTCCGCAGACACAATTTTTTTTAGACACATACTTCCAAACATTTATGTCAAATACTGCATTTACAATATTTTTACAACAAATACTATTAGTGACACTATAATTCAAGTATATTATTTTCAGTGTTACTGACTAAGGGAGTCAATTTCATATTGAAAGCTGTTTCGGTTTGACCAAGGGAACAAAATATTACGATACTGGTTGATATCAATATACTGTTTCAAGTTTACTGCTATATATATTTTATACATAAATATATATTTGTATTATTTATGTAAGTATGAATTTATGAAATTTTATGTTTATCAACATATTCACATATTTCATAAGCCTACGTATTAGCTTAAGTGCTTTAACCAATAGATTAGATTGAATAAAATGTTTTTTAATAATTCTTTTTCATTTTTTTTATTATACCGGCCAAAACGCCAATATTAGTCGGTGCAGGTCGATACAAGCTAGTATAGCCAAAATAAGCCTATATAACCCGGTATTTTTTCCGGTACATTTTGGAAAAATATTGGTACCGGTTTAATGACTAGTATGACCTATACTTATATGGTATTGACTTCCTTACCAGTGACACTATGACCCAAGTATGTCCTTTTCAGCCTAATAACTCCACACTATCTAGGGCTAAGTAAGGACTCAGCCAAACCGACCCAACCCAAATTATTTTTGGCAAGTTCGTTGTATATCGGGTCAGGCTTTGTGTCCCACTTTCAGGTTCAAGTAAGTTTTTGGTATCTAAACCTGACCTGAGACCCGATCTAAGGTTCTACAAGTTTGAGCCATATTAATTCTGCCCCTTCCCCCCGCCCGCGATAACTATGCTCAGTTTTCTTGCCTAATTGTTACATGCCAGACATACAAATTTTTATGTAATACAAATTTAGGAAAAAATTACATTTGAACCAAATAAATTAGATTCATCACTTTCTTGGAGTGCTTTACATGTAAACATTTCTCTATTTACAGACAAAATTAGAGACTTGTACCACGATTGACTTGTTCTTAAACTTCAAACGGCTAAAAGATTCCTCCCATTGAGAAAGATTTTAAAACCTATCATGATAATAGTCTCCACGATTGACTTTTTTTTTTTTTTACAAAATAGAAATTCTACTTTAGCCTAATTTAAGTGTATATGTGTATGAAGTTTCCTCTTTATGACTTGAAGCTCGGCCCTTGTCCTCCCACACCCCACAAGTACTTAATACTTGTTAAGTGACTATCGCACCAAGAGAAACAGTGGTGAGTAATTGTTGTTAGGGTACGTAGATTATGTAGGAAAAAATCTTCAAATTAATTTATGTAATTTGTTATTTTTGGTAATTTATGTAATTTTCATTATTTTAGATTTAGGGCATTTATTTCCATGTTTTTAAGTACTTTTAATGCTTTTTAGATTAAACTTGGTTCCTGTTATGGTTAGATATTGATTAGGAGATATTTTAGAATATATATATATATATATATATATATATATATTTTTTGTCAAGTTTTACAGAGCCCTTAAATAGGCCTCCAAGTCTGTAAACGTTTTTTTTTTTTACTATTATTGATATTAATAAAAATTTAGACTTTTGTTTATTGTTTCTCTGGTGGATTCCAGAACCCTTTTTCCTTGTAGATTCAAGTTATTTTTAGAAGTAAATGTATTTTGTTTCTTATTTTCTAGAAGTAGACATATATTGCTTCTTGATGTTTTCACATCCCACATCAATAGATGTCCCTTGCTATGATGTTGACTATGTTGTAATATTATGTTTTTGTTTCAATGAACTTCCCTGAATAATCAATAAAAAGAAAAAAGAGAGGTGCCCAATCACAAGAAAGTTTTGTTTTTACTCTTTTCTTTTGAAGTTCAATATTAGAGGAGTCATGCCGTACTCGACATAAAACAAAAGGAGGTACTATAGAAATTTCACTTTTTATTTTTATTTTTATTTCATTTCTTTTATGAATAATAGAACTTTTTTAGATAGAAAGTATTATATATTTTATATATGGACAGTACTTAAGAACAGCACCTAAGTACAGTAAATGACAAAAGTTGCCTAAATTGCATCTTATGAAGAGTAACTAAATTACGAGTTCTATAATGAACTAACCTCATACTAGAGAAAGCCAGAAATGGAATTTGCGTACTAAAAAAAAAAAAAACTAATAAGTTCATAGAAAACGAGTAAATGACAAATTACACATTCAAAAAAAAAAAAAAAAAAAAACTCATAGAAAATGACTATCCTTTATTGATGGAGAAAATGACATAAAAGTACATTGATTTGACGGGACAGAAAACCTTAATAAGAGAAGCAACCAGAGACGCAAAAGTTAAAGCAAAAACATAACAAGACAATAAACCTTGCACTCGATCAGATAGAAAGCAAGCAGTGATAGAACTAGAGATCCCATTATTATGAAGAAACCCAAGTACTTGTCAGGTCTCAGTATATCTATATTCACTCCACTGGTGCTGCAGGAATGTTCAAATCTGGTAGAGGGGGCAGGATACCACGCCAGCTACGAGGATGCACTCTCATATGGCCACCTAGAGCTTTTTTGTTGCGGAAATGTTTCTTACAAACCGCGCAGACCTCAGGCTTTGGAGCATTAAGAGCAGGAGCCGGCCCTTCATTAATATCCTGGTTGTTCATTGTTCTTACAAGAGCTAGAAATGAAAGAAATGGGACTGTGAAGAGTGAGATAATCCTCGTTTGAGCCGTGAAGGCTAAGATCACCCTATTCATCTATTTATAGTAAAACATGCAATACTGATGCCACTTTTACTTGACAGTGAGAGAGAGAGAGAAGTACCAGTAATCCAAGGAGGCTGGCACACACATTGGACCAACTTTCCTTTTCACCAATCACACTTAATTAGGTCGCAATTATAATAAAGAAGTTGTGCAATAACTAGACATCATCAAAGCAACGTAATCACACAAAAATGCAAAAATGCCACGTTTCGTAGTGAACATTGTCGCAATTGATGTTACTGTCTACGATTGGGTCTACTATCCAACAGTGGTGGATGACTCATTCACCCGACAAGTTTAGTGATTATTGTTTAGAATAATATTTCTTGATGTGTAACTTGAATAAGGTGCATTATCGTAGAGTTGTTCAGATTACATTAACAAGGTTAATTATCTTTTCAAAAATAAAATATATAACTGTCAGGAGTGATGTAACTTAATTTAAATTCAGTTGTAATATAGAGTCATGCCATCCTATATGTTCATTAACTAGTTCTAAATTACAAAAACTTAAATTTAAACAATTGATTAATAATTTAGCTATTGATCTTTAATCATTTTTAAGTTTTGTAAATATGAAAAATATAAAAAAATAATGTAATTTAGTGGTGGATTTATCAAAATTTACATCTAATTAAAAAATATTAGGTATTATATGAATGGTACCGTGAAACCTATTTTTAATAAAAAAAGTTGATAAAAAAGTGAAGTTTGTGGGATCATAAATAGTGCACAAGTGCACTGTTTACAAAAGACCGGGTCAACAGTTGCGGCTAAAAAAAAAAAAAAAAGCGTTAAAACGCAGACGCAGCACGTTTAAGTATCAGTTTGGATACCGGGTTAAGTTGCGGTGCGTTTCCACAACTGCGTTCTCAGTTTTTTTTTTTTTTTTTTTGGCCGGAGTTATTGACTTTTGGGAGACAAAATTTACTGTGTATGAACAGTGTGGCACTGTTTACGCACTGTTCATGCACTGTTCACATATTAAAAAATATTAAAAATGGGTCCCACGATACTATTCACATATTTAAAAATTATTTTGCTACAGTGTTTTTAGCAACAATCAGTTTTCAGCAACTTTTAGCAACAATAAACTGTATCCAAACGGACCCTAAGTGCTATCCAAACCAATACATATGTAGGACCAGACTTACAAAGAGTCAAATTAAGACAAAGATTCAAGACCGGTCTTTTCAATTTTCATCCTCAAACGGGCACATGTACCGATGATGTATAGTGCAGATTTCTGGGATTTTTTTTTTTAAAAAGAAAAATGTTATACACTTACGCATTTGTAAATAAATTATTTTAAGAAAATTTTAATATAAAAAAATTAATATTTTGACATTTTTTTTAATTTTCATAAAAATAGAGTCAAAATTTTTTAAAAATGATTTATTAATAATTGCATTAAAGGCACTTGTTAACACCATTTTTTTTAATAATCCCCTTTATGATATGATTTGATGATCTATCATATATAGGAGTCGCCTTGTAATTGTAGAGAATCTTTTTCTCAATAAAGAGAGCGAGAAAAGTTCTCAATTTTTTCTTTTGATCGAATAAGGTAATCTAGGACATATTTGGTATTATTGTTTAAACAACAATTTTCGTTGTTTAAACAATAGTACACATATTTTTACGGTACTTTTCACTTATACATATTTTCATAACACTTAAACAATATTACCAAAAATCTCTTACCAAATGGGCCCCTAATCAGTATAAAATTGGATTTTTGGCCACCCCTATAGTTTACACCAAACGCTAATGGATCACAATAAAGCAAAGACAATGACAGAGCTATATTGATTGGCAGCGACAAAGCTCTGTTGATGGGTTGTGACAGTACTTGCCACCACACCAATTCACTCGCCAAGATCCTGATCTGCTCAACACCGTGCCTAAGAATAATGGGGTATAGGAGATAAACAAAATTTAGAAACTTAATTTGGGGGCTTTTGAAGCCATGAAACAATTTCATTGAATTAAACTAAAGTAAAATTAGAACAAACAATCATCAATTTAAATTTAATAGCCAAAATAAACCCCACTACATATGATAATCTTTTTGCTAATGTCTAACCAAAATATAATATAAGTTTAGATAATAGTAAAAAAAATAAAAAAAAGCTATAAGGCTGTAAGTGTAAGTACCACTAATTTGTTTGCAATTTTTCCTTTCCTTCTCTTTCTTTGACTTCCCTTTGTTTCTCCTCTTTTCAATTTTTTTTTTTTGTTTGTTTGTTTGTTTGTTTATATCGGCTCATTAATAAACAAAGACACAGAATTTGTGGCCTTCGAATAAAATCATAAATTCACTATTGTGTATTTATATCTCTCATTCGTATAGATCTATATCTATATGATGCTATAAAATTTTAAAATGTCAAAATTTGTTTAAATTGGGAAAAGAAAAGAAACCATAGCACATACAGGATAAAATACAAAATTTGTCTTGGAGATTTTTTGTTTTTTGTTTTTTTTTTTTTTTTTTTTTTTGTACAGGTTGATTTATTGGATGAAACCAAAGTGATCATGCAAAAAAGTTTGTAATCATTATAGAATGGAGTAGGAAGTTCACGTACTTTGTTACGGCCGGGTGTATATTTTTGGTGATCCTACCAACTGTGAAACGAGGAAACATACATGGTCGGTGGTCCTACTAACATGGTGTATTTTTGTTTAGGCGGTGTCCTGTGCCTTTGTTATTATCTATAGTTTTTGTTAATGCATTTCATTGTACCAAAAGTTTTTGAAAAGTAAAAAAGAAAGGGAAAAAAAAGAAGTTTCTGATGTGATTTGAGTTCTTTTTTAGTGAAGTGATGCCTGATTGTCTTCTACCCCTTTTTTGGTTTTTGTTTTGTGTGTGATCTTTTTATAATGATGCCCTTAGACGTTAGACCTAGCTAGGCTCACCCTACTCCAAATCTCCAATAATGAAAGGGATTCAACCCACATTCGCATATTGCGATTGGAGTATTTATGATAAGGATGCAATGCCCATTAATTAACATTGTGTTTGGTTTGAATGAATTTAGGAATGATGAAAAACATAAGAAGAAAAATAGAGTAGAAAATTGAGTTTTCTATTATTTGGAAATAGAAAAAAAATAGAAAGGGTGAAAAATTCGAGATAAACTTTTCTCTCTCAGGCTCACAAACTTTTTCCTTCCAAATTAGGAGGAAAAGCCATGAGAGAACATGAGAGAAAAGTGTCTCATAGTACTTTTATCATAATACCCTCCCACCTACCCTCATTCAAGACCTTCTCACCGACCCACCTAATGACTTTTGCCCACAAATCTTTATCACTTTTTCTCATGTCAACACACTGTCCATGGTTCTCCTCTTTTTTCTTTCTTTTCTTTTTTTCAACGTCATCTATTTTTTTTTTAGCAAAATCATTTGCCTAATAAAATTTAGATGTATACTATTGTAATTTGTATATTATAATAATAAAAATAATAATATAAATTTATATATATGATGTGGTAAATTTTATATTATTTAATGAGTACAAATAAATATATTTCTTACATATTATGTAATAAAGGTATAATAGTCAATTTATATAAATTATATTTTCCATCCTTCCCTTCTTCTCTCCAACCAATCAAAAGACTTTTCTACCCTCTTACTTTTTCACCCTTCCAACCAAACACATAAGAGGAAAAACTAAATATTTTTCATCTTCTTACTTTTTAATTCTCCCATAATTTTTCATCTCCTACTTTTTCACTCTTTCATTCAAACGGACCCTAAAGAAAAATGGTGGGCAATTTTCGTTTCATGCAGAGATTCTAAGGACTGACAAGATCCACTGTTAAAATAGGACAAAGAACCTCATCATGCAATCCTTGTCATGGATGGCCCATTTTGTAAGAAAAATGCTAGTTTTTGAGTGTTGGTTGTTGAAAAAAATTTATAAATCTATAAGTTCATCATTACATTCACAACGTGTCAATTATCAGTACCCAACATGTGAAAAATGCGTCCCATAAACCTCTCGCATGTTTTGTTTCTCCATGTCATAACATGCCTCGCAGACATTATCAATCAATCAAGTACCGTACGTAGGTAAGCCCTCCATTCAGTTAAAAAAATTAAAGTCATTGTCTCAAGAATAGAAATATCGAACACTTCGAAGTCAGGAATAAATGTAAAAAATATACGAATCTCTCACTTTTTGTCTTTTTGAAGGCATGCACGTACATGACCGAGAATATCTGTTATCAAGTATTATAGCTCTGATAACGTTGTTTTAATAATGCTATTTAAGTGTTGTGAAAATATAAATAAATTGAAAAATATTGTAAAAATATATATTATATTATTTAAATAATAAAAAGGGTTATTTAAACAACAGAAAATAAGCCCATAATGTGCGGGAAATGGAAACAATAACATGACAATGTAAAAGCCGTTCAGCAGGAAATATTACTCAATGTAAAAGACTTTATATATATGGGGCCAGAAATTTTGATGATGTGCCACGGCTGCCGCAAGTACTTCCTTTGTCAATGGATTTTTTTTTTTTTTTTTGTATATATGGGGCCACAAGTAGGTTTTGATGACGTAATAGCATATACGTCAATGGAGAAAGGCAAAAGTCTAGGGTTAGAAAATTTTTCACAATTTTATGTTGACGTGACAGGGAATGGTTGGTAAAAAAAAAATCGTATGTTCATATAAAAGTAATATTAAGCACTCACAATCTATCAAGTTAGAGTTGTGATAAAAAAATTGTAAAATAATTTATGGTGCTAGAACTACTCTTATTAAAAAAAGAGCCGGATATGTGATAGAACTACTTATGAGAAGGGAGGGCCCAATAAGTTCTTTTATCAATGATTTTATATATATATATATATATTTGGGGGCTACAATTAGGTCTTTTATGATTTATCATATATGTATATATTGTATTTAGTCACCTAAAATTGTGCCTTGCACAGGCACCTTCTTCTCTTCTTTTTCTTCTTCTTTTTGTGTTTTTTCAATGATAATTTTTTTATTAAATTTAATTTATTTTTTAACTGTAATTAATATCTACAAACAACATTTTTTTTTAATGGAATTTACAAACAGCTTAATTAACTAACAATTTAAGATGATTATATATCCTAAAAGTGTTGTTTATATTTTCCTGTAAATTTCATAGCTAGCATAACAATATAAATTGCACCTATAAAATTCCTAGAATCATTTTTCTTAAATTATTCGGTCATATTTTTGGCACTTTAGCATTTTGGACAAAAAGGAACAAAACTTGCACCAAAATTTCTAACTTTGAGATGTTTGATGAAAATCATATTATGAAATGCTCACAAAATCTAATATATTACAATACTCCTAAAAGGAATTGGCCGCAAAAAAAAAAAAAAAAAAATAAAAGACTAGATGAAATAAAAGATTGCTTGTAAAGCCACAAATAGTAAACAAAATATTGTGATATGTAATATTGTAAAGAATAGTTAAAAGATAATGGTATGTAACTTTCATTATCATTATGAGCATGCAAATGGAGTCACCTTTGTTTTGTAATTACTCGTACGGATTGCATTGGACTATTCCGCTTGAGAAATTGTCATCGTGAAGGAATTGTCAAAGTTCTATCAACAAAGAAAAAATTAATATGGAATTCTCAAAACATTTTTTTTTTCCACAGCCAAGAGATTTGCATAACTTTTTTTTTTTTTTTTTTTTTTTTTTTTTTTTTTTTTTTTTTTTTTTTTTTTTTTTATAAAAGAGAATTTGCATAAAGTAGATTGTCAAATGCCAACCATTATGATAATGAAAGGAATATCATTATCTTTTAACTATTTTTTATTACAATACATATACTATTATTTAAGGAGTTTTTCCTGTTTGGAATCTTCATTTTTTTTGGTTCAAAATACTCCTACACCCCTATGTTTAAGTAGAGATAAAACTAAAGAACAATCCGGTAAAAATATAACTAACTCTCACTAAAACATTGCTTAAAAAATAGGGTTACTCTCCTGTTATTTATTTATTTTATTTTTTTTTTTGAAAATGAAGAAATCATTCATTCAATAAGATGTAAAAAAATCTTAGTACAATGCAGCCACAGCAGGCGGTGGTGAGTCCTCTGTCTTCATATATATGTCCCAACAGAGATTTATTTGCTAACAGACTCGAGATTGCCCTCATCACATTCGCATTGTCACCCTCAATCACTAACTTTGAAAAACCAGCTTTAATAGAAAATTCTATAGCCTTTTTGCATGCTAAAACTTCAGCTTCTTCACTATTGTTAGGACATATGTGGAATATGTTATGAATATATGTCATTTAGAATTGGCTAATCCTTTGATAAAACGCATTTTGCTTGTAATTGAGTAGATATATGATGTATTTAATACTTCAAAGAATAAGATTCAAGTTCAAATATTGAAGCCATGCAAATCTGTTCAAGAATCAAGTGAAGAAGTGAACGGACAAGATCAACTTACATCAAAATAAACACTCTTAATGATCAAACCAACACAAACCTGTACAGTACACATCATACTAGACCATATGATAATTTTCCGCCTCAAGGGAATAATCGTAATTTCAAATGAAGGGCCCCAGCTACTTACGTACATGATTTGATAAGATAATAATAGAGAGAGACAACTTTATAAGATATGGGACTGACACCGGAGTCGGTTCAGCCTAGTCTGGCCCACTCTTTATAAGATAACAATGGAGAGAGGCAAATTTTTAAGGAATCTTTTTTGTATACGTAAATTAAGAGTTTTATTTATCACTTATCAGTATTATTTTCAATCACCTTATTAATTTATATTAATTCTTTATTAAATAAACTTCACAATAAATCATCCTTATTAATTACCAAACTATTATACAATGCCTTAACATTTCCCTTAATATTTTTATGAATTCCAGTCCACGAAAGCTTGGCATTTTGTGACATAATAGCCGTTACATGAATAAACAAACTTGGGTGGATATTGTTTGTTGGATTCCTTTATGACTTTTTGGGTTAGGGGGTTGCTGTCAAAGTACCAAATGGATTAATCACAACATTCATGATAGTGGCTACATGAATATACAAACTTGGGAAGATATTGTTATTATGTTACTTTTGACTTATAAATTTATTTAATATCAATTAATTAAATATTTTTTTTTTTTTCAAAAAACTTGATTTTATGTTGACCCCTTATATGTGTGTGTGTGTATATATATATATATATAAAAAGCAACAAAGAAAGTTAAAATTCAGAACCAAATTAAAAAGGTTAAGCCAACTTTTTCAAAAAAGAATAAAAGGTAAGCCAAAGGGGATTGTGGATATCACACTGTACAATTGTCATTTTTCACGCCTCCATAATCATGTAAACTATAATGGGACTCTCTTTTATATGGTTTAAAATAAGGATCTTTATAAGTTTGCATTATATTTATATTGTAAATATATGAAAATTGATAAATGTTGTACATATTCAGAAAAAGTTTACAATATATATTTTTTTACCCCTAAATATGTGGGTGGGTATTAAATTAATAAAGCTTTTATAGTCTTTTTGTTCTCATTATTTTGGGATGAAGCTATTTTCTCTAGAATTTTTATAATACTTTTATTCTAAACTTCCATTCTCTTTTGCCTACTATTTTGGGCATATGTTAGGAAAACGCATTCTTAACTATATAGAGAAAAGTAAATTTGAATTAGAGGACTAGATTCTCACAATAAATAAATAAAATAAAACAAAATCTGGGGTAAAGGGTTGGCATTTCACAATATATTTTATGCAAATTCTTTTTATCTCACTTAACGAAGTTGTTCTTCATTTAACACACCCCCCCCCCCCCCCCCCCCCCAAAAAAAAAAAAATCTTCCGGTCAAAAGTCTCTTCTCTCTCACTCACTTTTTTTTTTCAAAAAAAAAAAAAACTCTTATAATAACTACCATTAAACCACATATATACGTTAATGTATGAAATGAAAAATGTCTGGAATAAAAAATAAATTAAACAAAAAGATTAATACTTGTTTTTATGATAGACACTGCATATCTCAATTACGCAAGAATTATGATAGACACTACGTAAGTGTCATGTAGTCAAACTCTTTAGTTTTTAATGCAGGGCCAAGACAAACACTTTGTTTGGTTTGAGCGGAAGAGGAGGGAAGGGAGGAGAAATTAAATCATTTTTGCTGTTTGGATAGCATGATAAAAAAGGAAATAAACTAAATTTGTTAAAAAAATCTATCATTTGGACCCACATTTTTCCCTTTCCTTAGATTCATTTTCTCTTCTCTTCCTTTAAACCAAACATAGAGAAAGAGTTTCAATTTTCATCCCCACATGGGCACATGTACCGATGATGTACGTGCATGTTTCCGGCCATTTTTTTAATGATCTCCTTTATGATATGATTTAACGATCTATCATACATGGAGTCGCTTTGTAATTGGTAATTGTAGGGAATCTTTTTCTCAACAAAGAGAGAGAGAGAGAAAGAGAGAAGTTCTCAATTTTTTTTCTTTTGATTGAACAAAGTATTAAAAGCAAGTAACAACTTGCTACAATTAATTGGTAATAGTACCTAGTACCAGTTCACTGTAACAAGTTGCCAAAATTTTTTAACTATAACACACCAATGAAGTACACATTTTGTAGTTTGTGATGCTAAAAATAGCATTTTATCAATATGCCTCTACCAATACTGATGCTCTAAGAAAGTTTGTGGGATTTTTGGCCACTCCGATATTTTACACCAGATGCTAAAAGTTCAAATATTGGTTAACAAGGATTCTCTCTCACTCACTAAAATTTTTCATAGTACAAACAAGCAAGCGATTTGTAATGATGCCTCCCAAAAAACAAAAAAAAAAAAAAAAAAAAAAACACTTAGAAGCACCATTCTTACTCAGAAACTCATATCACTCATTCTTCTTATAAAAAAAAAAAAAAACACTTAAAACACCATGGAACGAGCACAGAATGCTGGTAATGATGCCTCCGAACAAGAAACTCAGAACACCATGAGGTCAGTCGTCTTTGAAATCGAAGAAGGTCCAGCGTGAGGGCTAAAGGTTTTGAGGATGCCTTGTATATTGATATGTGACAACTTTTTAAGAATCCGGCACGCTACTGAATATGACAATTCCCGAAACTGTCTATGATGGGGTTTACTTTGCCAAAAGTGGTGGATGACTCACCCAACAGGTTTAATAATTACTAGCCTCTGAGTACATGCTCGTCTATTTTTTATTTTATTTTATTTTTTGTAAAATTTAATAATTTACCTTTGTTATAATTTGGAATTAATGTGAGTCTCACTTGTAGTGCTCGTTAATACAACCCATATATTACAATAAAAGAGAGGGAGTAAGATATTTAATTGTCCCTTTTTTTTTTCTTTTTTTTTTTTTGTCTGGATAACATTTTTATTGTCAAATTGTTTGGTTCTTCGGTAACAGTTCACCTGGTATAAAGTTCAAAAAATGACAAAAGTCACAAAGTTAATCATTTGTACTTGACAAAGAATTGAATGGACTAAAGAACAATAATAATAGGATAACACTTTTGATTTTCCTCGGAATAGAAGAAGAACGATAAAGGAGAGCCAATGAATCAAATGCCATTCCTTTTCGTCCTTTGTCTTCCTTTGACCATGGATAAATTTACAAATTTCTTAGTGGTTTAGACTGTACATGTCTAGGCATGTTATAAAATAATATGATCTTTAAGAACAAATGGTTAGGTCACACATTTTTCTAACATTTTATTGAATTTAAAATTTGTCCCCCAAAAAAAAGGAAAAAAAAAATTATTCTCCCACATGCATGGAAAGCGACAGATAGAAAGAAAAAATGCATGGAAGAAAAGAGAAAAGAGATTATATAAAATGCGTGGTTAACATGTGGCTGGTGTTTCTCCAAAAAAAAAAAAAAAAATGTGGCTGGTACATATAAAATATGCCTGGAAATGTTCCAGTCAACATTCATCTAGATTTCTTTAGTTGCAAATTGCCAACCTTCTCCCAATCATGGTAAGATGACGTGTCACAGATTTGCATGGAATATGAAGGTTTGGTATGAAAATGTGAACATTATATAAAACATTGTACATTTAGAGTGTAAACCAATAATTTTTCTTCTTAGTTATTACTATTCATTAAAAATATTATTAGGGTGTTTGATAAAATTTAGTTGAATATAAGTTATCCCAATCATTTTAAATGTTTCAAAAGAATATATCTACATCTTGCCATTAATAGTAAGTAAGACGTGGAAACCCTGGTATAAGATGAATGTTGTTTTTTTGACAAAAGTGATATCAATATATCATGCTTAAATCCCATTAAAACAAAATTATGCTTGGAAAAAAAAAAGCAAAAGCAATAGTGGTTTAGTTTGGCTAAAGCTTAAAGTGGACTACTGCGTCACAACATGTTCAACAAATTTTAGGCCGTAGGTTATTAATAGTTCTAATTTGAATTCACAATTGACATTACTTTTTACCAACCAATAACAACCCACCACATAAAAAAAAGTTATAAACATAGCATTTCTCAAACTTAATTAAAAGGTTCCTTGAATCTCTCAATTTTAGTAAAACTTGTAACTTTTTTAGGTTTTTCCTTTTTCTTCTAGCGTTAGTTTTCTTGAAACGTAGGGACTGATTTATGAAAAAAAAAATTCACATCAAAGTGGGCAAAGCATTATAAGCTTCTTCTTTTCAGGAGTCAGGTGAACAAGTGCCCCATCATCGCTTGAGCCATCCTTTCCCATTAATGAAGACAAACAAAAACAAAAATCAAAAGTGATGATGCACAAAAATCATTAGTGAACTGATCGTTCGAATGCGCGTCAATCAAGTACTTGAAGAACAAAAGGGTGAAGAACCTACAGAAAGACCCTCCGAAGGTTAAGTTAACAATGGAAGAATCTCTAATAACTCAAGGACACAAGAGATAAGAGAATTTCTGCATTCCTTAGGTATGTGGAAGTTTGGTGTTTATATAGTGGCGGAGGGCTGACCAAGATCCCATGGACGCACGATTTTCCTTGTATGGAGAATATGGAGTTAATGATGTAAGATCTCAGGGCCTTACTTCCCCAATTATAACCCCCCTGGGATGTAAAATATATCTTTTCTCACCATCCCCATAGTGTATGAGACAAATGTATGCATTTTGATTAGGGTCATATTCTATGGTTATGATTCTACCATATATGTCTTTTTCATTCCGTCGAAAATCTATTTAACGGTGTAGACGTTTATGACCTCCCCTCTATGCCCTACAATAATGATTCCTCTAGCATTACAACCTTTACTACAATGATGCTGACCATAGATCAAATTATTTCGTGGATTGGATTTCACTTGACTGTCTACGGCTCCATTGCATGTGCTCGGGGTAGAAGTTTTGTATAAATGTATTGTTATTCTATTAAGCATTTTGATTTAAGTTCTTTTCTTTCTAAGAGGTGGAATAGAATAACCCGGTTGAAGCGTTATTATCATACGTCTGTAATGCATTGTATGTCCCATAATAATTTCTCCATAGCTTGTAGTGGGATTCTTTTTGACTTTTTTCGTTGTGGTTGTAAAGTAAACGTTTAACATACATGCCTGCTATAGACTGCATTTGTCGCATTTGCAATTAAACATGTTTTTCTATCTGTTATGTTTTTTTTCTCAGTTAAAATATTTGGGATTTTACACCCACTAGACAACCCCATATTATTAACAAAATCTGAGAACACATCCTCTTTAATTCTTGTACTGTTTTCATACAGTGGGGAGAAAGGAAGGGTGGGGGTGTTGGAGAGGTAGCCATATATGGGTACTATGTAACTAGTCAGATTAAACAATCTTTTATATTTTGCACCCCAAAAAAAAAAAAAAAAACTCTTATGGTATTGAATTTTTGATGAAACTGCCATTGTATTTAAGAACAACCTGAATGAATAACCTCAATAATTTCCATAGTACTGTGACAATATAATGGTGTAGATCTTAAGGTCTTCTAGTGATAAGGCCTGCCCTCATTAATGATCTTTGCACTGAAATTTTGGAACTGCTCTCATTTGTAATGAGTAAATTAAAGCGCTTGCTTGTTTGGTTTGGTCTACAAAATCATAATCAACATACAAAATGGAACCTTCCAAAAAAATTATAGAATAAGTATTATCTAATTTATTAGTTAGAAAGTCAAATCAGATAAGACAGTCAAGTAGATTATTATTACTATTCGGACACGTACGTGCATGACGTACTTAAAAAACAACCCAAACATCATCAAGGCCAAGTGGTCAATTATCTAAGTAAAACCAGATGAGAAAGTAATAGATTCTTTATTTATTCGGATAAAAACAACCCAAAGTACATCAAACCAACTGAAAGAAAGAAAAACGACCAGAAGTACATCAAACCCAACTAAAAAAAAAACAACTCAAACTATAATGTCGATAATATACAAAACCTTTCAAAAACCTTTTTTTTATTTTTTATAATAATTAGTTAAAATGACAAATTATGATCAGCAATTGCTTTCAAATAGACACAACTATTTGTTCAATCACCATAACGTATCATCCCAACAATTATTATATATATAAAAAAAAAGTTTTAAAATATTTTGTACAGTAGACTTATTAAAACCTAAATACACACCTTGCATATCCTATTAAAACCTAAATACACACCTTGCATATCCTATTAAAACCTAAATACACACCTTGCATTGCATATCCTATCAGCTTAAATTTGATCATCTTCAGGGTCAGGAAGCTCATTCAGATCAGGAATATTACGGACGTTCTGGCAGGGCTCCATGATCATCATATCAGCCTCATCAGGAAGCTCATTCAAATCAGGAATATTATTGCAATTCACATGGGGCTCCATTACATTAGTCCTTGGCCTCCTTGTAGAACCGGGTTGCTGCGAGCGGTTGCAATGAATTCTCATGTGGCCATTTAAAGCTTTGATCTTGGAAAACTTTTTTCCACAAACCCTACACGAGAATGAATTCTCATTGCCTTCATGAACGGCTTGAGGCCTGCTTCCTTCAGCAACAACATCGTTACGTCCACCATTGTTTGGCCAATGGATATGGGAGTGTTGTTGCTGAGAGAAGAATTCGCTATGCTTGTTCAACTCCATGGCTGAGAAATGAAAGAGAGAACTTCTTTATTTTTTGAAGAAGGAAGAAAGTAAACTAGGAGTGTTTGTGTGACAGACAGTGAGAGAGGAGTGTGTATTTATAGGCAATCATACATAGGACTGCTGATCAATCACTGGTTTTCATGTCTTTCATGAAAGAGACAGACGCTTTTAGTTGTAATCCCATTCCACGTTCACTATTTTTCTTTTCATACAAAGACCAAATGTGCCTGTTCACCAATCACACTTAATAATGTCACAATTATAATAAAGAAGTTGTGTAATAACATGACATCATCAAAGCAACGTAATCACACAAAAATGCCACGACCCGTAGTGAACATTGTCGCAATTGATGTTACTGTCTACGATTGGGTCTACTTTCCAACAGTGGTTGGTTGAATAAGGTGCATTATCGTAGAGTTGTTCAGAGTACATTAACAAGGCTTATTATCTTTTCAAAAATAAAATATACAACTGCCAAAAGAGTCATGTAACTTAATTTAAATTCAGTTGTAATACAAGAGTCAAGAGTCATGCCATCCTATATGCTGGCTAACTAATTTTAAATTACAAAAACTTGAATTTAAACAATTGATTAATGATATAACTATTAATCTTTAATCTTTTTTAAGTTTTGTAAGAATTGAGAATATATAAAAATAATGTAATTTAGAAATGGATTTATCAAAATTTACATCTAATTAAAAAAATATTAGATAATATATTACACTAAGTGTAACTTAAACTCAACTCTCTCTCTATATATATATATATATAAAGTTAGGCCTGAAAGTAGAACAGTGCCCTAATTCCATAACCGCATCATGCATCAACTTTTAACCAATATTTGACTTTTTAGCGTACTATATTGGGTGCTTAATTCTCTTTATTTAGAAAAAGATACATTCATCAAATCATATCATAAAGGGATCATAAAAAAGTCCAGAAAACGAAATTGATAGGGTCCCACTTTAATGTGATATTTTTTAGTGACATTATGACTGAAAGTGCAAAATGCATGATTGCATGAGATTCATAAGATTACATCATGTCACCATTTGCAATTATAAAATCAATGGACACATGGTCAAAGATGCCATTTGATCTTAAGACTAGACAATTATATCTATGTTGAATTGTTGATGACTAAAAAGATATAGCACCTCTTTCTCTCACTGGGATCAATTTTCAATTTTATTTGGGCTAATCTTTATGACTGTAATTATATATTGTGGGTACCTTAGGTATGTATGGCAACGTCTTAGGCATGCTTGGCAACGTTCTTGGACGGAGTCCTAGGAGTCCCACATCGAAAAAGTCTTCCCCCACTTTCTGTCTTATAAGCTCTAAAGCGAAAGAGCAGTGTACCACTAGTCCTCTACTTCTTCGCTTCAAAGTTTATAAGCCAGAAAGTGGGGGAAGACTCTTTCAATGTGGGACTTTTAGGACTCCGTCCGAGGACGTTGCCATGCATGCCTAAGGTACCCAAATATACATATATTATTTCTACGTGATCTTGAGTATATAATTGATTATATTGCCTTAAATGTAACCTAACTATTCCTTTTTGCAGTATAGCCTAGATTTGGCTCTAATGCTTTAACCGTTTGTGGCAAATGGTATTAATGCCAAACAGATAATAATTCCGTGTGGGTTTGGGGGCACTATAGTACAACTTGAATGCTAACAAGGAGATTAAGTATTTCAGTGAGAAATTATATAGGACAAAATTTAGTTACAAAATTGGTTTTACTCAATATCTTTTTATTGAAGGTGAATTTTGACAAATCCATCATTGGATTACATCTTCTTCTTATATCCTCCATACTTGGAAAATTTCTAGAAAATTAAAGATCAATAGCTATATCATCAATAAATTATTTAAATTACAAATTTTTGTAGTTTAAAATTATACATAAAATGTAAACTTATAAATCATATAGTAAATTATATCCAATTAAAACAAAATTTGATATGTGTATTAAGAGCATAAAGAATATACAATTCAATGGTTAGATTTTCAAAATATATAGTAATGTTTATTTTATTAAGTAAGGTTGTACCCTTAAGCTACAACTAATTTTGTAGCTAAATTTTGTTCAATTATATATAATACCCTTAATTGTGTAGACTTTATTGAATTAAATCGTATGAGTGTATAAATTGGCTGAATTTTTGTTATTGTTGTTGTCAATGATATTATATGTGTGCGAAAGAATTGTCTAACATTATAAGCATATAACTTTAAAAAAAAAAATTCTCTGTAATTAGTTTTTATTTTTGGATTTTATAAATATCAACATTCATATCTATATTTATCACTCACAATACATTTGAATAGTATTCATGATTTTTTTTTTTTTTTTTTTTAACATAGCACGTTATGAATATCAACAATAGATTTCTTCACAAGATTGCTATTAGCAAGTAATATTAAATCTACACCATGAAAAGTAATAATTTTCCTTATGAATTATTACTATTCATTAAAAAATATTATTAGGGTGTTTGATAAAATTTAGTTGAATATAAGTTATCCAAATCATTTGAGATATTTCAAAAGAATATGTCTACATATTGCTGTGTATTTTGAAAGTTTAGAGTTCAAAGTTTAATTTAGAGTATAGTTTAAAGTGATAAAGTGTAATTATCCATTTTTTCACCACACAACTTCAAAGTACTACTAACAAAAAAATAATGAAATACTACTACACTAAATAAAAAGGAAAATGAAAAACGATTTTTTTTTTCCCACCACCATGAGAATTTGCACAAAGTAGATTTTAAAGGTTTGGGATTGTGATTTGTGTCCAGCGCAATAATGCACCGGACACTAGCCATGTTTGATTATGAAATGCCAACCATTAACCAAGCATCTTTGTAACCATATTCCAATTCTTAAGGAAAAGAAAAAAACAGAGGAGATAAAGGAGAGTCCAGGTTTGACATTATTTATAACTTATAGCTTTTAGGCACGTGCAAGTTACTTATAAACTATAAATTATTCTTGGATAATGTATGTGCATGCATTAATCATTTATTTTATGAAATTTTTAATATAAAATTAAAAAAATGGTCAAATTAATCACTTTTTTCATTTTTTTTATACTAAGTTTCATAAATGATTTACTAATGTATGCTTAATTAAGAGCATATGTTAGTAAAACTGTAAAACCCAATATTTAATATAACAACAATAAGATGATGGTTGTATGCCATACTCCTTTGGCTAAAATTAAAAGAATAAGGACTAATAATTTATTCCCAATAAAAATAATTCTCCAGAGTTAGTTCATGTGGATGCTAAAAACATAGTCCGTGTTTTAAAGAGGTTTAAAGTTTGTGCTATATATTCAAGAGTTAGGACATTTTGGATATACATTACTGTAAGTTTCTTTAAAAACCTTCTCCTCTCTCCCCATGTGTGTGTGTTAAAAATATTTAGTACTCTCAAAAAAAAAAAAAAAAAGCAAATTGACCAATCACAGTAATTAAAAAAATATAAGTTAATTTTTAGTTGAAACATCAAAACTAAAAAAATAAATAAACAATTCATTAGCGTTGAAAATGTAAAATGTAATAGATCAAAAAGAATGGAAAATTAAATTAAAATGATATTAAAACAAATGTTATTGTTATTTAGCAGCAATGTTTAAAGGTCCATTTGGTTGGGAAGATGGAAAAGTGAGAGGATAGAAAATAGAGAGAGAATGGAAAAGTGAGAGGATAGAAAAGATTTTAATTTCCTTCATTTGTGTTTGGTTGGAAGATTGGAAAAGTGGAAAGATGAAAAACTTTTTTGTTAAGTTGAAAATAAAGTTTGTATAAATTTATCATCATGTCCCTATTAAATAAAACAAAAAGTAACACATTATACTTTAAAAAAATTGTGTATAGATGAACACTTTAGTAAAAAGTAATATAAAAAAAGCATAAGAAATTAACCCAAAATTGTTTTCTAAAAAAAAAAAAAAAACAAAAACAAAAACCTACCAAAATTAATGAGAAAATAAACGTATGAGCACTAAAAAAAAAAAAAAGAAAGCTACACAGTTAGAAAAAAATTTAAAAAAAAAAAAAAAAAAAAAACCCAACGTTAGTATTGGAGGGAACAAAAAAAAAAAAACGCATTGTAGACTTGAAGGTGAATTTTAAGGGTATTTTTGGAAGCTCATTTCATGAGCTTTTCTCTCTCAGAGTTTTTTTTTTTTTTTTTTTTTTTTTTTTTTAGAGAAAACTTTTTGGTGGGCCTAAAAAGAAAACGTCTAGGCACCATCATTTATTTTCCTTCCTCCCCACCCTATCAAACACACTCCAAAAGGTTTTCCTTCTCATTTTCTCTTTAAAATTTTTCATCCACCCTATATCACTTCCAAACAAACATACCCTAAATGTCATTTAGAATAGAGTTTCTTATTTAGGAAGGAAAAAATAATAGAGTTTCTTTGTCAAATCAGTTGTATAGGGACTTAATTGCATGGTGTGACTGGACCAATTAGCATAGATAGAATAACTTTTTTTTAATGAGAAACTTGTAACTTTATTAAGAAGAAGATAAATTCATTATACCATGAGTAATGACTGACCCAATCAATAATGAATTTTTCTCTATCCACGTTACATAACTATTAATATTATCTATTTCTTTGGTGTGTTGTGCCAATAGGTGAGCAGGTTTATTACCTTGTCTTTTCACATGGGAGACTTGAGCTAATCTAAAATCTTGAAATTTGTGGGCTACACCAACTAGAATATTTAAAACAACCATCGGTGGATTACATAAATCCAGTAGAGTGTCAACCACTATCTTTGAATAACTTTCAACTATCACATCCCTTATATTAACTTGTTTTAATCTTTGTATGCAGGACTTAATAACTGATTTACGTACCATGTGTGTACACCTTGAAGTGAATTGAACTTGTATCATTTAATCAATTCAAGTGTAATGTCAATAAATAGCAAAGCAAATGGGCGTGCAGTGCAGCTTCACCCTATCAAACGACCTCACTAACGTCTCTCTCTCTCTCTCTCTCTCTCTCTCTCTCTCTCTCTCTTAATGAATGAGAATTTTATTTACCGAACTAAAATAACAAGCAACTGAGCTGTGAACTACATATCAAGACAAGTCTTTCGTCAAGACTCAAGTTCTTGGTAAATTTTTTTCTTTCAAAGTAAATACATCAAAGGTACGATTCTAGTTTTCAATATGTCAATATGAATATGACACATATGACATTTCCCATGGCAAAGGCCAACCAAACAGTGTCCCCCACCCAATAACCAAAAAACAAATATGAGATTACCAAATTTTAATTATGGTAATGATTTAGATCCCAAGATGTAATTACGAATAATTCCAATTTTAAGCTATTATCTATCAATTTATAACACAGTTTTGTACATGATTAGCCGATTAACAATATAACAATATCAAGCATGGATAATCCGGTGTTCTTAGACTTATGCGGAAACAAAATATTGTCATATGTCAACAATCCAACATGACAACAAACAAATGGATTACGAGAAAACAAATGTGCTAGTTACTCGTTAACATGAATCTTGCATTATAATTAATATTGTAATGAAGAATAGTTAAAAGATAATGATATTCCTTTCATTATCATAGAGGTCGGCATTTGACAATCAACTTTATACAAATTCTCTTTATCAAAAAAAAAAAAAAAAAAACTTTATGCAATTCTCTTGGCTGTGAAAAAAAAAATGCTTTGACAATTCCAAATTAATGTTTTCTTTGTTGATAGAACTTTGACAATTTCTCAAGCGGAATAGTCCAATGCAATCCGTACGAGTAATTACAAAACAAAGGTAAGCCCATTTGCATGCTCATAATGATAATGAAAGTTACATGCCATTATCTTTTAACTATTCTTTACAATATTACATATCACAATATTTTGTTTAGGACTTGTGGCTATACAAACAATCTTTTATTTCATCTAGTCTTTTATTTTGTTTTGTTTTGTTTTTTTTTTTTTTTTTGCGGCAGATTTTTTTTAGGAATATTGTAACATATTAGATTTTGTGTGAATTTTATAATAAGATTTTCATCAAATATCTACAAAAGTAGAAATTTTGGTACAAGTTTTGTTCCTTTTTGTACAAAATGCTAAAATGCCAAAACATGACCAAATAATTTAAGAAAAATGCTTCTAGGAATTTTATAGGGTGCAATTTACATTTTTATGCTAGCTAGCTATGAAATTTACAATAAAATAAAAACTATGCTTTTAATTAGGATATATAATCATCATAAATTTTAGTTAATTAAGCTATTTGTAAATTCCATTAAAAAAAAGTTGTCTGTAGATATTAATTACAGTGGAAAAATATATTGAATTTAATAAAAAAAATTATCATTAAAAAAACACAAAAAGAAGAAGAAAAAGAAGAGAAGGAGGTGCCTGTGCATGGCACGATTTTAGTCTCCTAAATACTATATACATATATGATATATCATAAAAGACCTAATTGTGGCCCCATATATATAAAAGAAAAAATCATTGGTAAAAGACCTTATTGAGCCCTCCGTGCAACAGAAGTAGTTTTGTCATGTTTTCGGATCTTTTTCTATGGAGAGTAGTTCTAGGACCACAAATTATTCTATAACATTTTTGTTACAATTCTGACATGGTAGACTATGAGTGGTTATCTATTACTTTCGCATGAACCCATTATTTTTTCTTCATCAATCAAACTCTGTCACACCAACTTAAAATTGTAAAAATTTTTCTAATCCTAGACTTTTCCCTTTCTCCATTGACGTGTATGCTACATCATCAAGACTTACTTGTGGCCCTATATATATATAAAAGAAAAAATCCATTCATCCATTGACAAAAGAAAAAACTTGCGGCAGCCTTGGCACATCATCAAAACTTGTGGCCCCATATATATAAAAGAAAAAAAAAAATCCTTTGACAAAAGAACTACTTGCCGCAGCCTTGGCCCAGAACCAGTCGTCACATATGAGAAATGCTTGCGTCATAAAATATTTAATAACTTTTGCCATAATTCATCACATGGAGATTTGTGAGTGGTGAAGATGTGGACTTGATGGATTCAGTAATTTTTCTCCATCATTGAGAAGTCTAAGTTGGCTTTAGGGTTAAATTTGTTAGTTTTAAAAAATTTTGGATCTGATTGATATTAGTCCATGAAGGGACTTACACCTTGAAGGGACTTGGGCTAGAGTATAGTCCAACATCAAAGAGTCATACCCCCTCCTATTGGCCACTAGGCCCAAGGACTAGCTAACCCACGGAACAAGGCCGAGGATGCAGTAGAGCTGAAGAGAAACCAAAGAATGCATGAAGAGCAAAAGGAAAATGTGTCCGACAAACCAGAAAAGTTAGCACTCATTTTTGCAACCCTCACCTCTGCATTAAATGAATTGTACCTACCAGTTAGGCCACATTTATTTTAAAATATCGTCATAATAGTAACTTCCACCCACACACCCACTCACCCCCTCAAAAGAAAGAAAGAAAGAAAAAACTCTAATAGGATGAGTATATCCTTTTTTTCATCCATCACACAAATGAATGGTGGGGAAACCCCAGCTTCTATAAATAAATAGAGCCTTTATCCCATGAGTAAGGGATATTAAAAAATCAGGGAAAATAGTGAAGTGCAAAATTGAAAGCCCGAACTTGTAAATGCTTTCATCAGCCCAGCCAAAGGGAATATATGAACATTTGTGTATTTCTTCCATCAATTTTATTTGCCCATTGATTAAAGTTTTTCCTTTAGTGCTTTCCTTTGCGCAATTTTCGTCCTTATAAGAAAAGAGAGAGAGTGAGATATGTTATTGTACTTTTATTTTATTTTATTTTATTTTTTGTCTGGATAACATTTTATCGTCAAGTTGTTTGGTTCTTCAGTCACAGTTCAGATGGAAAAGTTTAAAAAATGTCAAAAGTCACAAAGTTAATCATTTGTACTTGCAACAAAGAATTGAATGCACTAAAGAACAATAATAATAGGATAACACTTTTGCTTTTGGTCCACACCTGCCGGCTGCCATTTCTTTTCGTCCTTTGTCTTCCTGTGAACATGGATAAATTTACAAATTTCTTTGTGGGTAGACTGTGTCAGGAATATTACACAAAATAATGAAGGAAGAACAATATCAATAAAAAAAATAAACAAAAAATAGATAGTTTGGAGGTGCAATATTGTTTTTCTTAGATAATATTTGGCCCCTCACATAATTATTGCTAAAGAGTTATCATAAACTTGTTCCCAGAATACAACCAAATTGTTGGGTTCCATAGATAGCAATTCTAGAGATTGACCACAAGTTTTCTTGTATTTCTTTATAACTTACTATTTTTTAAGTGAATGTAAGCCTCTATTTATACCCACAGAGTTATATTTCATTAAAAGGCATATATGGAGAGTTAAAATATTTCATAAAACCGTTTACAATACTTGAAACATTTTCAATCGTTCAGAATAGTTACTAGAAAAATATGAAAAAAATTCAATTTTACGAGTCTCGATTGATCGAAAATTCCTTTCGAACAATATTCGAGTAGCAATATAACCATCCAAAGACCCCAAGATTATTTTCCTCACCATTTCGATAAATCGAGCAAAAGCTTTGATCAATTGAAAATCCTTAATTTGGAATTTCAATTAGAAAATTCTAGAATTTGAATTTTCACTTTATGAAACAATATTCTCCAAACTCAAACATCATTATTACAACCTATCCATATATATAACTCTATATACAACAGACTTGACATGTCTAGGCATGTTACAAAATGATATGATCTTTAAGAACCAATGGTTAGGTCACACATTTTTTTTTTAAACTTTTTATTGACTTTAAAATTTGTCCCCCAAAAAAAGGGAATATATATATATATATATATATATTCTCCTACATGCATGGAAAGCAACAAGTAGAAAGAGAAAATGCAGGGAAGAAAAGAGAAAAGAGATTATATAAGGATTGTGTTAACGTGCACCGCAGCTTTTTGACTCTTTTTTTTTTTTTTTTTTTTTTTGCAGTTTTTTTTTTTGTAGCTTTATATCATTTTTTTTTCAGCTTTATAAGTTGGGGGGCCAGCTTTATAGAAAGAAAAATATTAAAATAAACTTTAAGATCAGTTTTATGTATTTTCCTTTTATTTATCCAATTTTTTTAAGTAAGTAGGATCCATGTTAGTCCAACCTTAATAAGTATCGCACAGTGCTTATTAACATATGTCATTATTATAAAATGTGTGCTTAACATGTCGACTGCTACAAATAAAATATGCATGGAAATGTTCCAGTCAACATTCATCTAGATTTCTTTACTTGCAAATTGAGAACTTTCTACCAATCATAGGAAGATGATGTGTCACAGATTTGCATAGAATATTGAAGGTTTGGTATGAAAATGTGAACATTAGGTTTGGTTTGATTTTGCATTTTGACTTCTAGCGCCCCTGTTGCTTCAAGAAATCATGTGCTATTTGTTCTACATCACTAAACCTTTCCTAATCGCTTCACTTAAGATACTGCAAGAGTTCAAGCCATAGAAATAAATCCCATTTATTGTATTCGAATACATAGTTTTAAATTCTGTTCCATTTAGTTTGGAATTTTCCATTCCACTTAATTAACTGATATAAATTACCCATTTTCTCAATCTCGTTGACAATTATATTCAGTATTGTGATTTTAGTCAGTATTTATGCAAATAACTTTTTTCTAAATATTATTTTTATCTCCACTCACATGTAACAAGTTATTATTTTTCTTTAACAGTGTGCTTTTCATGTAAACTTTTCACTGCCGTGTTTGACTAGAAATTGTTTTTGTCTTTCTTTAAAAAATAACGAAATAGTGGCAGTGGTTTGGAGAAAATATGAATCTGTTTTGTCACTAGTCACTTGTCAGTCCTCGTATGCTGGACCCAATACACGTTAGTCAATTACATTGGGGGTTGTATATGCCAAATGCTAGGAGCATTTGGCATTTAAACCCCAAAATCCACCAGCAACCGGGAAGGGAAATCTCATATGCAAAAAAAAAAATGAGATTTAGCTACAGTACCATCTCAAATGTAAGATGGTACTGTAGCTGAATCTTATAAAAAAAAATAATATTTTAATGTTTTTTGCCGGGAATATCTTTCACGCTCTTCATTATTTTTCATTACTTTCTCTTTCTTCGGTCTCTCTTTCTCCGTTCTCTCTGTCTCTCTGCTGTGTGATATTCAGACCCATTACTCTGCCCCTCTCTCTCCGATCAGTTATGGGTGCTTCTCTTTCTCCGTTCTCTCTGTCTCCGTGATCCGATCCCCTTTACCGATTCAGTCCTCTCATAAATCGGTTTGGATTCACCGATTCACTCATCAAAATCACCGATTCACTCGTCCCATCGGTCTCTCAAATCAAATCGGTTTGGATTCACCGATTTGTTTGCAAAATCTCTTCACGAAGCTCCATCGGTCTCTCAAATCAAATCAGAATCAAAATCAAAGCAATTTACTAGGTGGGTTTTGCGTTTGTGTTTGTGTTTGTGTTTCTGCAATAAACTTGTGTTTGTGTTTGGGTTTTGATCTAAGAATGGCTGTTGATGTTTGCAAAGGTGGAGACCCATTTCAGGGACATTGTGGCAGGCAGGTTATGTGTGTGTGTGTGTGTGTTGGAAAGAACTTGAAAAGAAAAAAAATTTGGCAGGTGTGTGTGTGTGTGTTAGAAAAAAAATTTGGCAGGGACATTGTGGCAGGTAGGTTCTTTGTCTGTGTGTGTGTGTGTGTGTGTGTGTGTGTGTGTGTGTGTTAGAAAAAAAAAATTGGCAGGGACATTCCAACGTGTGTGTGTGTGTGTGTGTGTGTGTGTTGGCAGGTGTGTGTGTGTGTGTGTGTGTTAGAAAAAATATTTGGTAGGGACATTGTGGCAGGCTGTGTGTGTGTGTGTGTTTTAGAAAAAAAATTTGGCAGGGACATTGTGGCAGGTAGGTTCTTTGTGTGTGTGTGTGTGTGTGTGTGTGTGTGTGTGTGTGTGTGTTAGAAAAAAAAATTGGCAGGGACATTCCAACGTGTGTGTGTGTGTGTGACCGTTTGAAAAAGCAGTTAATTTGAAACAACAAAAAAATGGTGGTTGGAAAAGTAATAATAAAGAAAGTTTAAAAAAATAATATTTTAATAAAAGGATGAGATATAGAATTTTGGGATGTTGGGTGTATTGTAAAATGGGATGGTATAATAGATAAAGTAGCTTTTTGAGATTGTAAAATAGGATGAGATTTAGCATCCGGATGTAGATGCTCTTACATTCTTTGGTGGTGAAAGTACAAAGCCACAAACACGCGTATTACGACAAAATTAGCGTGCGTTTGGACGTTTGGGCGTTTTTTTGCGAATCCTGTGAATTGTACGGAATTAAAACAAAAAAAATTTAAAAATAGATTCCATCTGATACCATTTATATTAGGATCATGTTAACAAGTATTTTTAGGATACTCATTAATAATTTATTTTAAAAAAATTTTAATATCACTTTGGAAATGAAAAAAATTGTCAAAATATTAATTATTTTTTTTTTCATTTTTTATAAAATTTTTTTAAATGAATTATTAATCAGTGCTCTAAGAGCACTCGTTAACATTTTCCTTCATGTTATGTAACTAGTCAAACTAAACAATCTTTTTTACTTTGCACCCCAAAAAAAGAAAGAAAAAAATCTTATGGTATTGAATTTTTGATGAAACTGCCATTGTATTTAAGAACAACCTGAATGGATAACCTCAATAACTGCCATAGTTATGTGACAATATAATGGTGTAGATCTTGAGGTCTTCTAGTGATAAGGCCTGCCCTCATTTATGATCTTTGCACTGAAATTTTGCAACTGCTCTCATTTGTAATAAGTACAGTAAAGCGCTTGCTTGTTTGGTTTGGTCTTCAAAATCATAATTAACATACAAAATGGAACCTTCCAAAAAAAATTATAGAATAAGTATTATCTAATTCATTATTGGTTAAAAAGTCAAATCAGATAAGAAAGTACAAGTAGATTATTATTACTATTCGGACACGTACGTGCATGACGTACTTAAAAATCAACCCAAACAACATCAAGGCCAAGTGGTCAATTATCTAAGTAAAACCAGATGAGAAAGTAATAGATTATTTATTTATTCGGATAAAAACAACCCAAAGTACATCAATCCAACTGAAAGAAAGAAAAACGACCCGAAGTACATCAAACCCAACTAAAAGAAAAACAACTCAAACTATAATGTCGATAATATACAAAACCTTTCAAAAACCTTTTTTTTTTTAAATAATAATTAGTTAAAATGACAAATTATGATCAGTGATTGCTTTCAAATAGACACAACTATTTGTTCAATCTCCACAATGTATCATCCCAACAATTATTATATATATATAAAAAAAAAAAAAGTTTTAAAATTTTTTGTACAGTATAGACTTATTAAAACCTAAATACACACCGTGCATATCCTACTAAAACCTAAATACACACCTTGCATTGCATATCCTATCAGTTTAAATTTGATCATCTTCAGGGTCAGGAAGCTCATTCAGTTCAGGAATATTACGGACATTCTGGTAGGGCTCCATGATCATCATATCAGCCTCATCAGGAAGCTCATTCAAATCAGGAATATTATTGCAATTCACATGGGGCTCCATTACATTAGTCCTTGGCCTCCTTATAGAACCAGGTTGCTGCGAGCGGTTGCAATGAATTCTCATGTGGCCATTTAAAGCTTTAATCTTGGAAAACTTTTTTCCACAAACCCTACACGAAAATGAATTCTCATTGCCTTCATGAACGGCTTGAGGCCTGCTTTCTCCAGCAACAGCGTCGTTACGTCCACCGTTGTTTGGCCAATGGATATGGGAGTGTTGTTGCTGAGAGAAGAATTCGTTATGCTTGTTCAACTGCAGAATCAACTATGAGTGTTTGTGTGACAGACAGTGAGACACTGAGCGTGTGTATTTATAGTCAATCATACATAAGACTCTGCTTTTTTAACGTTTTCCTACGTCACATAGTACCGTACCTTGCTACTCATCACGTAAATGATTAATCACTGGTTTTCAAGTCTTTCATGAAAGAGACAAACGCTTTTAGTTGTAATCCCATTCCACGTTCACTATTTTTTCCTCAAAAAAATTAAATGTAAGGAAGGCATGACAATGGGGGCCTATCATTTTTCTTTTCATACAAAGACCAAATATGCCTATACATTCCCGCATCTTCATTTAGCGGCGGCTTCAAAAAAAATTTTCAAAATTTTTTTTTAAAGTGGTCATTAAAAAACTTAAATTAAACAAAATTTAATAAAAATAAAACTTGAATATATTAATGTGGGGCCCTATCGCGCTCATTACGCTGGCCCACTACATGCGGCCCAAGGCCCGCGCCGAGGACGGTGCTGAGACCGAGGACAATGGGAAAGAACCCAGAACGTCCCAATGCCCGCGCCGAGGATGACACATCCTCGGCACACCAACTTCACTAAAGGGAAAATATCTCATATCCTTCGAAAATGTCCCACCAACATTCTGGCCATTTTAATGGTGATGTGACCATCAAGCCCAGTTGCCTCGATTACTAATATTCTGACTACTTTAATGGTGAAGTGACCAGCAAACCCAGATACCTCGATCACTTCAACTAATAGAAAGCCTGCAAAAGCAGATGATGGGACAAACCCTTATACACAAAGTTCAGATAACCGACAAATGGACGGCTAAGATTAACTAAAACAATACTATATAACCAAGAGGATTCCCAGCAAGATGGGGGGGGGTGAGAAAGGAAAAGAAAAGGGGGATCCTTGGCCGGAGCCGAGGACAAATATCCATCGCAAACACTTAGCCAAATTCCGAAGATTCCTAGGAAGTTCATGTCATCCATTATTTTGTTATAGACTTTACACCAGCCGTTGTTTACTTCGGTGAGGCCAAACCCTTAGACCCATCTCTCTACAAATTTTATTGTCAAGGGTCCATTACATTTTGAGTCCCTACAATTGGCGCCGTCTGTGGGGAGGATTTGTGCGCCGGCAAGTGCGGTGGTCGGTGTAAAGAAATTAAGAGCAGCACTTTCCGAAATAATATACAAAAAACAATACAATCTACTACAACAACAATGATTCAGAGGTCAACAATCACAAGAACAAGAATATACGAAAAAGAAAGAAAAAGAAAGACAACAAGTGAAACAAATCTACTTCTTTTATTCATATATGAAGTAAAACTACATCTCTTACAAGTAATGCCCAGGGGGCTTGTTCTAAAGCTAACTACAAAGGCAGACACATGACGAAGCTGACGGAGGAACAAAGGGTGGAGAGCAACAGTGGCAGAAGAACAGAAGATAGAAAAGGAGAATAGAGGAAGAGATGAAGAAAAGAAGAGATGAAGAAAAAATATTAAAAAAGAAGTGAAGGAGGAGAGGAGGAGAAAAAAGGGGAAAGCTCGTTGAAGAGCAAGAGAGAGGATAGAGAAGAAGGATGAGAAGATAGGAAAGCTACGTTAGGGGCGGAAGAGGCAGAGGCACCATACGGTTTCGCTCTTGGGTTCCGCCTGGTTCCCCTCCCACCCCCATTGTAGCTGACTTGGGGGGTCAAAAACCCAAACCCAAGGGAGGGAGGTTACGTTCTGTCCGGACCCTCCTCCAGGTGGTAAGGAGGGCTGTGTCCCCGGTTAGGTTGGAAAGAAGGAGAATCTTCGGATCTCCTCTACCTCCACACCAGCGTGGCGGCCAGAGTTGGAGTGCCATCCTCGGCTCCTGGTGGGGGCTGTGCATTCGCTGGAGCGCCCTTTCCCAGGGCCAGTTCATGCGAGGGGGCTCGAATGGTTGCGCCCTGAAGAATTTTTGGCGATGTGTTTTTGGGGAGTTTCAGAATGAGTGTTTGTCAAATGTGAAGGGGAGGTTCGCCCTAGGAACGCCTTTTATAGCGGGAGAAACATTGATGAGGGCCGAATCCACCATGAATCCCAGGGAGAGATTTCCGGAGGCAATAATGCCGCCCCAATTTCCAAGGGGCTTGCCAACCGTTAGATCCTCGTCAATCCATGGTCAGTATTAATGAGGGGACGCCTCATTAAACAGGAAGGCACCGAAGCGTCAGAACGCCTCACCCGGACAGCCCAAAAGACGCCTCGTTATCTGAAGAATCCCACCAAACGAAGAGGCAAAACACGGCAAGGTCTTATCCTCTACCAACTTCAGCATTTATTGTTATTATTATTCTGCTTGAAAATTGTAATTATTTAATACTTAGTGTAAAACGCGGCAAGAATTAAAACGGCTACGGATACCTAGGAAAAATTGATGATAAAAATGGAAAACTAGGTACTGGACAGAACCAAGGCACTGCATGGTCCTCGGACCCAGGCCTCATGGGGAAACCAGATACTTCAGATGATAAAAATGGAAAACTAGGTACTGGACAGAACCAAGGCACTGCATGGTCCTCGGACCCAGGCCTCATGGGGAAACCAGATACTTCAGATGATAAAAATGGAAAACTAGGTACTGGACAGAACCAAGGCACTGCATGGTCCTCGGACCCAGGCCTCATGGGGAAACCAGATACTTCAGATGATTAAAATGGAAAACTAGGTACTGGACAGAACCAAGGCACTGCATGGTCCTCGGACCCAGGCCTCATGGGGAAACCAGATACTTCAGATGATAAAAATGGGAAAACTAGGTACTGGACAGAACCAAGGCACTGCATGGTCCTCGGACCCAGGCCTCATGGGGAAACCAGATACTTCAGATGATAAAAATGGGAAAACTAGGTACTGGACAGAACCAAGGCACTGCATGGTCCTCGGACCCAGGCCTCATGGGGAAACCAGATACTTCAGATGATAAAAATGGGAAAACTAGGTACTGGACAGAACCAAGGCACTGCATGGTCCTCGGACCCAGGCCTCATGGGGAAACCAGATACTTCAGATAATTAAAATGGAAAACTAGATACTGGACAGAACCAAGGCACTGCATGGTCCTCGGACCCAGGCCTCATGGGGAAACCAGATACTTCAGATGATAAAAATGGAAAACTAGGTACTGGACAGAACCAAGGCACTGCATGGTCCTCGGACCCAGGCCTCATGGGGAAACCAGATACTTCAGATGATTAAAATGGAAAACTAGGTACTGGACAGAACCAAGGCACTGCATGGTCCTCGGACCCAGGCCTCATGGGGAAACCAGATACTTCAGATGATAAAAATGGAAAACTAGGTACTGGACAGAACCAAGGCACTGCATGGTCCTCGGACCCAGGCCTCATGGGGAAACCAGATACTTCAGATGATTAAAATGGAAAACTAGGTCCTGGACAGAACCAAGGCATTGTATGGTCCTCGGACCAAGGCCTCATGGGGAAACCAGATACTTCAGATAGCTAAATGAGATCAAGAAACTCGATACTTCTAGCAAGAAAAACACGTCATCATGAAAGCTAAACTATAAGCAAAACCAAGGCATCGCATGGTCCTCGGATCCAAGCCCCAGAGAGAACCGAGCGTAAAATGAGAAAACCGAGCACAAAGTAAAGCTCAAACGCATTGCATGGTCAAAGACCTCAGGTCAGCGGGAAGGAAATCTCCCCGTAAAAAATAAACACTGAGGAAAAGCGAGGTCTTGTACGAATTTCAGACCTAAACCTCTATGGAAATCGGTCGTTATGAAGCCGCGCAAACGTTAATCAAAGCCAGGGCTCTCGCACGGGTCAGGAGCTAAAAACTGAGGCAAAGCCAATCCCCATTTTAGGTGCCGAATAAACAAATCCTGTCAGAGACAAAAAATCGTGAGGAACTGAGTACTATAGTGCAAACAACCCAAGCCCAACCATCCTCGGGTGACACTCTGCGCGAAAAGAAAACTGTGGAAAACGGCTACAAAAGTGATAGCACTGACGACAAAGTAGAGCCAACAGGTTGAGGAAAAAACGCCGAGGAGGTCAAAATCCTCCTCCCCGCCCAAGGGGACGTGCAGCAGGATTTTGAGGGGCTATTGTGGGGCCCTATCGCGCTCATTACGCTGGCCCACTACATGCGGCCCAAGGCCCGCGCCGAGGACGGTGCTGAGACCGAGGACAATGGGAAAGAACCCAGAACGTCCCAAGGCCCGCGCCGAGGATGACACATCCTCGGCACACCGACTTCACTAAAGGGAAAATATCTCATATCCTTCGAATATATCTCACCAATATTCTGACTACTTTAATGGTGAAGTGACCAGCAAACCCAGATACCTCGATCACTTCAACTAATAGAAAGCCTGCAAAAGCAGATGATGGGACAAACCCTTATACACAAAGTTCAGATAACCGACAAATGGACGGCTAAGATTAACTAAAACAATACTATATAACCAAGAGGATTCCCAGCAAGATGGGGGGGGGGGGGTGAGAAAGGAAAAGAAAAGGGGGATCCTTGGCCGGAGTCGAGGACAAATATCCATCGCAAACACTTAGCCAAATTCCGAAGATTCCTAAGAAGTTCATGTCATCCATTATTTTGTTATAGACTTTACACCAGCCGTTGTTTACTTCGGTGAGGCCAAACCCTTAGACCCATCTCTCTACAAATTTTATTGTCAAGGGTCCATTACATTTTGAGTCCCTACAATTAACATTAAAAAAAAATCTCAAATACATAAAATTTTAAAATTTTCTTTTTCTTTTATGAGTTTTTCATATTTGAAATTGTTGTATGATAACTTCATTATTAATACTATCGGTTACATCTTTTACAATACACACAACCAAGTAATCATTAAATTACTAATCTCTCATTTAATTACCAAAATCTTGTTAAATAAGTAATAATATAAACAAAATGCATCATCATTTTTTATGATATGTTCCAACCAATATTTTGTGTTCTTTAAATTAATCAGGATTAGTTTACTAAAAAAAATCAAGATTAAATCAATGCAATGCTCCATTAATTTCTTTTTTAGGGAAATCATAGTTAAGAGGTTGAAAAAAATATCATTGTAAATATGCTCTATTTATTTTCTCCTTCTCATTAGGACGAAAAGATGAGACATATTTTCATAGCGTAGGATCTAAAAGAAGACTATTCAAGTGAATACGAATTTGCTTAGAAAATAAATTTGGCAATAAAAGTGATTTCTTTATAAGAATTTTGTCAATAGTGCTAACAAAAGAATAAAGGGTAAACTATAAATTCATTCAAAATATTCAACTTAGGCGTTAAACCATTACATTAATTATGTTCAATAAAGTATTGAAACATTATTTTAGTGCATATGTGTATGTACAAGACGTGTCACTTAAATTCAATAAATTCAGCTAAAAACTAAAGTAAGCACTAACCAACTAGCTATTAGAAAATATGCATTATATATATATATATATATATATATATATATATATATATATATATATATAATAGCAATTTAAAAATACGTCTTTTGAAAAAACTAATTTAAAATATCACGGTTAAACATTTGATTTAATCTTTTAAGCTAATTTATTTGTTTGGACAATATTTGAGAAATGTTATTTCCACAAAATTTTCACAACAAATCCTAGTTGTCAATTGTTATTGGTTCTAATTTACATATCACTGAAATTGTTTTTTGTTCACCGGTAACAATCTACTACTTAAAATTTGTTGTAAAAATATTGTGAATATAGCATTTTTTTTTCAATTTTTTGGTTCAATCTTTAACAGACCAAAATTTGGGAGAGGTCAAATTTTATTTTTGATGGGCTCAAATTATTAGTTAGGATGTTCAAGTTATTTTTCGGGTGGTCAAGTTTTTTTTTTTTTTTTATTATTTTTTTTTTTTTATAGAATAGTCAACAACTCATATTAATTTAAAATTCTTTTTTTTAAGGTATAAAAAAAAATTCCCAAGTTCGGAGTGGTCCCATAACCACCCTGGATCATACATGGCGTCGCCCCTGGACCTCATTGCAGATTACGTACAACCCTTTCCAAAACCTACATGTGATCTCTATAACTTTTATGTCAAACTACTAACAAAAGAACTGTACTTTTTTTAATATATTAACTTAAAAACAAACATATGATCAATGGAGTGTACTTTTTTTTGATAAAAAAGTTGTCTTCTAGATTCAGAGGCGGCTCTACTTGGAGTTGGAGTCCTAATGAGCCCCTGAACAGTATGACACAAAGTCATTAAGAAACAAACATTCGTACAAGACTTCACTGCATTATTAAAAGATCGGGCCCTTTATATGATAATGGAGAGAGTAATTATTGAGGAATCTTCTTTGATTTGTTTTTCTTCCTTGTAGGGCAGGCCGTTTGATATTTTTATGAATCCCACGTGCATGGGCACTTGCATTTTGTGACATAAAAGTGGCTACATGAAGAAACATTTATTTTTACATTGAAATGAAGGAAGACAGAAACGGCCTCCAAGGCTTCAATCAATTAACTTATAAGTTATAACCCCACACACACAAAATGAAATAAAATAAAATAAAATCATTGATTTAAGATGTGACTATGTTGGTGCAATTGAAGTCATCATCACGCATCGTGGACTCTTCTCTTGTTTTGTTTTGTTTTTTTTTTTTGAAAAGAAGGATTTTCCGCTTGTGATTATGAAAGGATATTGTCCTTGTCTGCAGACACAATTTTCTTTAGACACATACTTCCAAACATTTATGTCAAATACTATATTTACAATATTTTCACAACAAATACTACTAGTGACACTATAATTCAAGTATATTATTTTCAGCATTACTGACTAAGGGAGACAATTTCATATTGGAAGCTATTTCGGTTTGACCAAGGGAATGAAATATTTAGATACCGGTTGATATTAATGTACCGTTTCAAGTTTACTGCTACATATATTTTATACATAAATATATATTTGCATTATTTATGTAAGTATGAACTTATGAAATTTTATGTTTATCAACATATTCACATATTTTATAAGCCTACATATTAGCTTAAGTACTTTCACCAATAGATTAGATTGAATAAAATGTTTTTTAATATTTTTTTTCATTTTTTTTATTGTACCGGCCAAAACGCCAATATCAGTCGGTGCAGGTCGATACAAGCTAGTATAGCCAAAATAAGCCTATATAACCCGGTATTTTTTCCAGTACATTTTGGAAAAATATTGGTACCGGTTTAATGACTAGTATGACCTATACTTATATGGTATTGACTTCCTTACCAGTGACACTATGACCCAAGTATGTCCTTTTCAGCCTAATAACTCCACACTATCTAGGGCTAAGTAAGGACTCAGCCAAACCGACCCAACCCAAATTATTTTTGGCAAGTTCGTTGTATATCGGGTCAGGCTTTGTGTCCCACTTTCAGGTTCAAGTAAGTTTTTGGTATCTAAACCTGACCTGAGACCCGATCTAAGGTTCTACGAGTTTGAGCCATATTAATTCTGCCCCTTCCCCCCGCCCGCGATAACTATGCTCAGTTTTCTTGCCTAACTATTACATGCCAGACATACAAATTTTTATGTAATATAAATTTAGAAAAAAATTACATTTGAACCGAATAAATTAGATTCATCACTTTCTTGGAGTGCTTCACGTGTAAACATTTCTCTATTTACAGACAAAATTAGAGACTCGTACCACGATTGACTTGTTCTTAAACTTCAAACGGCTAGGAGATTCCTCCCATTGAGAAAGATTTTAAAACCTATCATGATAATAGTCTCCACGATTGACCTTCTTTTTTTTCTTTTTTCTTTTTATAAGATAGAAATTATACTCTAACCTAATCTAAGTGTATATGTATATGAAATTCCCTCTTTAAGATTTGAAGCTCAGCACTTATCCCCCCACACCCCACAAGTACTTAATACTTGTTAAGTAACTATTACACCAAGGCTGCACAGTGGTGAGTAGTTGTTGTTAGGGTACGTAGATTATGTAGGAAAAAATCTTCAAATTAATTTATGTAATTTGTTATTTTTGGTAGTTTATGTAATTTTCGTTATTTTAGGTTTAGGGTATTTATTTCCATGTTTTTAAGTACTTTTAATGCTTTTTAGGTCAAACTTGGCTTCTATTATGGTTAGATATTAATTCGGAGATATTTTAGAATATTTTTTTTTGTTTGTCAAGTTTTATAAAACCCTTAAATAGGTCTCCAAGTCTGTAAACATTTTTTTTTTTTAGTATTATTGATATTAATAAAAATTTAGACTTTGTTTACTGTTTCTCTAGTGGATTTCAAAACCATTTTTCCTTGTGAATTCAAATTATTTTTAGAAGTAAATGTATTTTGTTTCTTATTTTCTAGAAGTAAACATATATTGCTTCTTATGTTTTTGCATCCCGCATTAGTAGATGTCCCTTGCTATGATGTTGACTATGTTGTAATATTATGTTTTTGTTTCAATGAAGTTCCCTGAATAATCAATAAAAAGAAAAAAGAAAGGTGCCCAATCACAAGAAAGTTTTGTTTTTATTCTTTTCTTTTGAAGTTCAATATAAGAGGAGTCATGCCGTACTCAACATAAAACAAAAGGAGGTACTATAGAAATTTCACTTTTTATTTTTATTTTTATTTCATTTCTTTTATGAATAATAGAACTTTTTTAGATAGAGAGTATTATAGAACTATTTTATATATGGACAGTACTTAGGAACAACACCTAAGTACAACAAATGACAAAATAGCCTAAATTGCATCTTATGATGAGTAACTAAATTACGAGTTCTACAGTAAAATAACCTCATACCAGAGAGAGCCAGAGATGGAATTTGCGTACTAAAAAAAAAACTAATAAGTTCATAGAAAACGAGTAAATGACAAATTACACATTCAAAAAAAAAAAAAAAACCCATAGAAAATGACTATCCTTTATTGATGGAGAAAATAACATAAAAGTACATTGATTTGACGAGACAGAAAACCTTAATAAGAGAAGCAACCAGAGACGCAAAAGTTAAAGCAAAAACATAACAAGACAATAAACCTTGCACTCGATCAGATAGAAAGCAAGCAGTGATAGAACTAGAGATCCCATTATTATTAAGAAACCCAAGTACTTGTCAGGTCTCAATATATCTATTTTCACTCCACTGGTGCCGCAGGAACGTTCAAATCTGGTAGAGGGGGCAGGATACCACGCCAGCTACGAGGATGCACTCTCATATGGCCACCTAGAGCCTTTTTGTTGCGGAAATGTTTCTTACAAACCACGCAGACCTCAGGCTTTGGAGCATTAAGAGCAGGAGCCGGCCCTTCATTAATACCCTGGTTGTTCATTGTTCTTACAACAGCTAGAAATGAAAGAAATGGGACTGTGAAGAGTGAGATAATCCTCGTTTGAGCCGTGAAGGCTAAGATCACCCTATTCATCTATTTATAGTAAAACATGCAATACTGATGCCACTTTTACTTGACAGTGAGAGAGAGAGAGAGAGAGAGAGAAGTAGCAGTAATCCAAGGAGGCTGGCACACACATTGGACCAACTGTCTTTTTCACCAATCACACTTAATTAGGTCGCAATTATAATAAAGAAGTTGTGCAATAACTAGACATCATCAATGCAACGTAATCACACAAAAATGTCACGTTCCGTAGTGAACATTGTCGCAATTGATGTTACTGTCTACGATTGGGTCTACTATCCAACAGTGGTGGATGACTCACTTACCCGACTAGTGATTATTGTTTAGAATAATATTTCTTGATGTGTAACTTGAATAAGGTGCATTATCGTAGAGTTGTTCAGATTACATTAACAAGGTTAATTATCTTTTCAAAAATAAAATATATAACTGTCAGGAGTGATGTAACTAAATTTAAATTCAGTTGTAATACCGAGTCATGCCATCCTATATGTTCATTAACTAGTTCTAAATTACAAAAACTTAAATTTAAACAATTAATTAATGATTTAGCTATTGATCTTTAATTATTTTTAAGTTTTGTAAGTGTGAAAAATATACAAAAATAATGTAATTTAGTGGTGGATTTATCAAAATTTACATCTAATTACAAAATATTAGGTATTATATTATTCTAGGTGTAACTTGAACCTAACCCTATATATATATATATATATAGGTTTAGATTCAAATTACATTTGATGTAATTCTAAATAATGTTACACCACCCAATAACTTATTATAGAATTCATATTTTGAAAACCCTACTATTGAATTACATGTTTTATATGTTTTTAACATTCTTGCCGATTTTCATGTCAATTGGATGCTATTTACCATTAGATCCCTAAACTCATATTTATGCATTATTTTAAACTACAAAAACTTGAATTTAAAAAATTGATTGATGACATGACTATTAATCTTTGATCACCATGAAATTTTGCAAGTATAAAAAATATACGAAGATAATTTAATCTAACGGTAAATTTGTCAACATTCGCATCCAATTAAAAAATATTGAGTAGTGTAACATTGCTTAGAGTTACACCACTCAATATTTTTTAATTGGATGCGAACAAATCTACCGTTAGATTACATTATCTTCGTATATTTTTCATACTTGCAAAATTTTCATGGTGATTAAAGATTAATGGCCATGTCATCAATCAATTTTTTAAATTCAAGTTTTTGTAGTTTAAAATAATGCATAAAAGATGAGTTTATAGATCAAATGGTAAATAACATCCAATTAACATGAAAATTGGCATAATTGTTAAGAACATATAGAACATGTAATTTAATGGTGAGATTTTTAAAATATGAATTCTATAACAAGTTATTGGGTGGTATAACATTATTTAGAGTTACACCAGGTATAACTTGAATCCAACCTATATATATAAAGAAGTTGGACTTGGAAGCAGAACAGTACCCTAATTCCATAACCGCATCATGGGTCAATCTTTAACCAATATTTGACTTTTTAGCATACTATATTGGGTGCTTAAATCTCTTTATTTAGAAAAAGATACAATCATCAAATCATATCATAAAGGGATCATAAAAAAGTCCAGAAAGCGAAATTGACAGGGTGCTAATTTAATGTGATCTTTTAGTGACATTATGACTGAAAGTGCAAAATGCATGATTGCATGAGATTCATAAGATTATATCATGTCACCATTTGCAACAATTGAATCAATGGACACATGGTCAAAGATGCCATTTGATCTTAAGACTATATAGACAATTATATCTATGTTGAATTGTTGATGACTAAAAAGATATAGCACCTCTTTCTCTCACTGGGATCAATTTTCAATTTTATTTGGGCTAATGTTTACGACTGTAAATATATACATATATTTTTACGACTGTAATTATATACATATATTATTTCTACGTAGATCTTGAGTATATAATTGATTATATTGCCTTAAATGTAACCTAACTATTCTTTTTGCAGTATAGCCTAGATTTGGCTCTAATGCTTTAACCGTTTGTGGCAAATGGTATTAATGTAAAACAGGTAATAATACCGTGTGGATTTGGGGGCACTATAGTACAACTTGAATGCTAACAAGGAGATTAAGTATTTCAGTGAGAAATTATATAGGACAAAGTTTAGTTACGAAATTGGTTTTACTCAATATATTTTTATTGAAGGTGAATTTTAACAAATCTACCATTGGATTACATCTTCTTCTTATATCCTACATATTTGAAAATTTTCTAGAAAATTAAATATCAATAGTTATATCATCAATAAATTATTTAAATTGCAAGTTTTTGTAGTTTAAAATTATGCATAAAATGTAAACTTATAAATCATATAGTAAATTATATCCAATTAAAACAAAATTTGATATGTGTATTAAGAGCATAAAGAATATGCAATTCAACGGTTAGATTTTCAAAATATATAGTAATGTTTATTTTATTGAGTAAGATTGTAGCCTTAAGTTCAACTAATTTTGTAACTAAACTTTGTTCAATTATATATAATACCCCCAATTGTAAGGACTCTATTGAATTAAATCGTATGAGTGTATAACTTGGCTGACTTTTGTTGTTGTTGTTAATGATATTATATGTAAAATGTTATTAGGGTGTTTGATAAAATTTAGTTGAATGTAAGTAATCCAAATCATTTAAGATATTTCAAAAGAATATATTTACATACTACTATGTATTTTGAAAGTTTGAAGTTCAAAGTATAATTTGGAGTATATTTTAGAGTGATAAAGTGTAATTATCCATTTTTTCACCTCACAATTTCAAAGTACTACTAACAAAGAAATAATGAAATACTACACTAAATAAAAAGGAAAATGAAAAAGGATTTTTTTTTTCCCACCAACATGAGAATTTGCATAAAGTAGATTTCGAAGGTTTGGGATTGTGTGATTTGTGTCCAGCGCAATAATGCACTGGACACTAGCCATGTTTGATTATGAAATGCCAACCCTTAACCAAGCATCTTTGTAAGCATATTCCAATTCTCAAGGAAAAGAAAAAAAACAGAGGAGATAAAGGAGAGTCTAGGTTTGACATTATTAATAACTTATAGTTTTTAGGCACGTGCAAGTCACTTATAAACTATTAATTATTCTTGGATAATGTATGTGCATGCATTAATCATTTATTTTGTGAATTTTTTAATAGAAAATTAAAAAATTTTCAAATTAATAAAGTTGGTATAAATTAACCATCATGTCCCTATTAAATAAAACAAAAAGTAACACATTATACTCTTTAAAAAATTTGTGTATAGATGGATACGTTAGTAAAAAATATATAAAATAAAAAAGCATAAGAAATTAACCCAAAACTGTTTTCTAAACAAAAACAAAAACCAATCAAAATTAATGAGAAAATAAACATATGAGCACTAAAAAAAAAGAAACAAAAGCTACACGTTCAGAAAATAAAAATAAAAAAAAAGAAAAGAAGCCAACATGTCCAGGCAAAAGCAAGCAAAGAAAATAAATAAATAAAAAATAAAAAATAAAACCCCAACACGTTAGTACTAGAGAAAGAAAAAATAAAAGGAAAAAAGAAAAAAAGAAGCCAGCAAGAAAAAATCAAAGGAAAAAAAAAAAACATAAAAACAAAGCCAACACGTTGGTACCAGATAAAGAAAAAAAAGAGGAAGCCAACACACGTTAGTAATATAGAAAGAAAAAATCAAAAGAAAAAAAAAAAAAAAAGCCAACACATTGTAGACTTGAAGGTGAATTTTAAGGATATTTTTGGAAGCTTGTTTCATAAGCTTCTCTCTCTCAATTTTCTTTCCATTTTTAGAGAAAACTTTTTGATAAATCCAAAAGAAAACATCTGGGGCCCACTATTTATTTTTCTTCCTCCCCACTCAACCAAACACATTCCAAAAGATTTTTCTTCCCATTTTTTCTCCAAAGTTTTCCATCCACCCTATATCACCTTCAAACAAACGTACCCTAAATGTCATTTAGAATAGACTTTCTTATTCAGGAAGGAAAAAAGAATAGAGTTTCTTTGTTTTAATTTTAAGCAAATCATTTGTATAGGGACTTAATTGCATGGTGTGACCGGAACAATCAGCATAGATAGAGTAACTTTTTTCTTTTTAATGAGAAACTTGTAACTTTATTAAGAAAAAGATAAATTCATTACATCATGAGTAATAACTGACCCAATCAACAATGAATTTTCCTCTATCCACGTTACATAACTATTAATATTATCTATTTCTTTAACGTGTTGTGCCAATAGGTGAGCAGGTTTATTACCTTGTCTCTTCACATGAGAGACTTGACCTGATCTAAAATCCTGAAATTTGTGGGCTACACCATCCAGAATATTTAAAACAACCATTGGTGGATTACATAAATCCAGTAGAGTGTCAACCACGATCTTTGAATTCAACTATCACATCCCTTATAGTGAATTGTTTTAATCTTGTTTTAGGGTTTAATCTTGTGTGTAGGACTTAATAAGTGATTTAGGTACTATGTGTGTACGCCTTGAAGTGAATTGAACTTGTATCATTAATTCAATTCAAGTGTAATGTCAATAAATAGCAAAGCAAATGGGTGTGCAGTGCAGCTTCACCCTATCAAACAACCTCACTAACGTCTTTTTTTTTTATCTTTTTTTTTTATTTATTTATTATAATGAATGAGAATTTTATTTACCGAACAAAACTAACAAGCAACTGAGCTGTGAACTACATATCAAGACAAGTCTTTCGTAAAGATTCAAGTTCTTGGTAAATTTTGTCTTTCAAAGTAAATACATCAAAGGTACGATTCTAGTTTTCAATATGTCAATATGAATATGACACATATGACATTTCCCATGGCAAAGATAATTCCAATTTTAAGCTATTATCTATCAATTTATAACCCAATTTTGTACATGATTAGCGGATTAACAATATAACAATATCAAGCATGGATAATCCGGTGTTCTTAGACTTATGTGGAAACAAAATATTGTCATATGTCAACAATCCAAGCATGACAACAAACAAATGGATTACGAGAAAACAAATGTGCTAGTTACTCGTTAATTAATATTGTAATGAAGAATAGTTAAAAGATAATGATATTCCTTTCATTATCAAAGTGGTTGGCATTTGACAATCAACTTTATACAAATTCTCTTGGCTGTGAAAAAAAAATGCTTTGATAATTCCATATTAATGTTTTCTTTGTTGATAGAACTTTGACAATTCGTTCACGATGACAATTTCTCAAGCGGAATGGTCCAAAGCAATCCGTACGAGTAATTACAAAACATCAAAGGTATGATTCTAGTTTTCAATATGTCAATATGAATATGACACATATGACATTTCCCATGGAAAAGGCCAACCAAACAGTATCCCCCACCCAATAATTAACCAAAAAACAAATATAAGATTACCAAATTTTAATTATGGTAATGATTTAGATCCCAAGATGTAATTACGAATAATTCCAATTTTAAGCTATTATCTATCAATTTATAACCCAATTTTGTACATGATTAGCGGATTAACAATATAACAATATCAAGCATGGATAATCCGGTGTTCTTAGACTTATGTGGAAACAAAATATTGTCATATGTCAACAATCCAAGCATGACAACAAACAAATGGATTATGAGAAAACAAATGTGCTAGTTACTCGTTAACATGAATATTGCATTATAATTAATATTGTAATGAAGAATAGTTAAAAGATAATGATATTCCTTTCATTATCATAGTGGTTGGCATTTGACAATCAACTTTATACAAATTCTCTTTTATCCAAAAAAAAAAATTACGCAAATTCTCTTGGCTGTGAAAAAAAAAATGCTATGACAATTATGTTTTCTTTGTTGATAGAACTTTGACAATTCCTTCACGATGACAATTTCTCAAGCGGAATAGTCCAAAGCAATCCGTACTAGTAATTACAAAACAATGGTAAGCCCATTTGCATGCTCATAATGATAATGAAAGTTACATACCATTATCTTTTAACTATTCTTTACAATATTACATATCACAATATTTTGTTTAAGATTTGTGGCTATACAAACAATCTTTTATTTCATCTAGTCTTTTATTTTTTTTATTTTTAAATTTTTTGTGGCAGATTCTTTTTAGGAGTATTGTAATATATTAGATTTTGTGAGAATTTTATAATAAGATTTTCATCAAATATCTCAAAAGTAGAAATTTTGGTACAAGTTTTGTTCCTTTTTGTCCAAAATGTTAAAATGCCAAAATATGACCAAATAATTTAAGAAAATTGCTTCTAGGAATTTTATATGGTGCAATTTATATTTTTATGCTAGCTAGCTATGAAATTTACAAGAAAATAAAAACTATGCTTTTAATTAGGATATATAATCATCATAAATTTTAGTTAATTAAACTGTTTGTAAATTCCATTAAAAAAAACAGTTGCTTGTAGATATTAATTACAGTGAAAAAATATATTGAATTTAATAAAAAAATTATCATTAAAAAAATACAAAAAGAAGAAGAAAAAGAAGAGAAGAAGGTGCCTGTGCATGGCACGATTTTAGTCTCCTAAATACTATATACATATATGATATACATAAAAGACCTAATTGTGGCCCCACATATATAAAAGAAAAAATCATTGGTAAAAGACCTTATTGGGCCCTCCATGTACAGAAGTAGTTCTGTCACATTTTCAAATCCTTTTATATGGAGAGTAGTTTTAGTACCACAAATTATTCTATAATATTTTTGTTATAATTCTGACATAATAGACTATGAGTGATTATCTATTACTTTCGCATGACTCCTTATGTTTTCTTCATCAATCAAACGTTGTCACGCCAATGTAAAGTTGTGAAAAATTTTCTAATCCTAGACTTTTCCCTTTCTCCATTGACGTGTATGCTACATCATCAAGACCTACTTGTGGCCCTATATGTATAAAAGAAAAAATACATTCATCCATAGACAAAAGAAAAAACTTGCGGCAGCCTTGGCACATCATCAAAACTTGTGGCCCCATATATATAAAAGAAAAAAAAAAATCCTTTGACAAAAGAACTACTTGCCACAGCCTTGGCCCAGAAGTAGTTGTAACATATGAGAAATCCTTGCGTCATAAAATATTTCATAACTTTTGGCATAATTCATCACATGGAGATTTGTGAGTAGTGAAGATTTGGACTTGATGGATTCAGTAATTTTTCTTCATCATTGAGAAGACTAAGTTGGCTTTAGGGTCTAAATTTGTCAGTTTTAAAAAATTTTGAAGCTGATTGATATTAGTCCATGAAGGGACTTACACCTTGAAGGGACTTGGGCTAGAGTATAGTGCAACATCAAAGAGTCATACCCCCTCGTATTGGGCACCGGGCCCAAGGACTAGCTAACCCTTGGGACAAGGCCGAGGATGCAACAGAGCCAAAGAGAAACCAAAGAATGCATGAAGAGCAAAAGGGAAATGCGTCCGATGAACTAGAAAATTTAGCACTCATTTTTGCAACCCTCACCTCTGCATTAAATGAATTGTACCTACCAGTTAGGCCACATTTATTTTAAAATGAACCGTCATAATAGTACCTTCCACCCATGCACCCATTTATTTAAAAAAAAAAAACTCTAATAGGATGAGTATATCCTTTTTTTCATCCATCACACAAATGAATGGTGGGGAAGAACCCCCATCTTCTATAAATAAATAGAGCCTTTATCCCATGAGTAAGGGATATTAAAAAATAAGGGAAAATGGTGAAGTGTAAAATTGAAAGTCCGAACTTGTAAATGCTTTCATCAGCCCAGCCAAAGAGAGAATATATGAACATTTGTGTATTTCTTCCATCAATTTTATTTGCCCATTGATTAAAGTTTTTCCTTTCGTGCTTTCCTTTGCGCAATTTTCGTCCTTATAAGAAAAGAGAGAGAGTGAGATATTTTATTATCCTTTTTTTTTTTTGTCTGGATAACATTTTATCGTCAAGTTGTTTGGTTCTTCAGTTTCACATGGTAAAGTTTAAAAAATGTCAAAAGTCACAAAGTTAATCATTTGTACTTGCAACAAAGAATTGAATGCACTAAAGAACAATAATAATAGGATAACACTTTTTCTTTTGGTCCACAGCGGCTGGCTGCCATTTCTTTTCGTCCTTTGTCTTCCTGTGAACATGGATAAATTTACAAATTTCTTTGTGGGTTAGACTGTGTCCGGAATATTATACAAAATAATGATAGAAGAACAATGTCAATAAAAAGAATAAACAGAAAATAGATAGTTTGGAACTTTGGAGGCGCAATATTATTTTTCTTAGACAATATTTGCCCTCACACAACTGTTGCTAAAGGGTTATCGCAAACTTGTCCCCTATAATGTAACCAAGTTGTTGGATTCCATAGATAGCAATTCTAGAGATTGACCACAAGATTTCTTGTGTTTCTTTATAACTTACTATTTTTCAAGTAAATATAAGCCTCTATTTATATTCATAGAATTATATTTCATCAAAAGGCATACATGCAACGTTAAAATATTTCATAAAACCATTTACAATACTTGAAACATTTTCAAATATTCAGAATTGTTACTAGAAAAATCTGCAAAAAATTCAGTTTTACGAGTCTCGATCGATCAAGAATTCCTTTTGAACTATTGAACAACAATTGAACTATCCAAAGACCCCAAGATTATTTTCCTCATCATTTCGATAGATTGAGCAAAAGACTTGATCAATCGAAAATCCTTAATTTGGAATTTCAATTAGAAAATTCTAGACATTCTGCAAAACAATATTCTCCAAACTCAAAAATCATTATTATATCCATATATATATATATATATATATATATACTTCTATATACAACAAACTGGACATGTCTAGGCATGTTATAAAATGATATGATCTTTAAGAACAAACGGTTAGGTCACACATTTTTTTAACTTTTTATTGACTTAAAAATTTTTCCCCCAAAAAAAGGGAATATATATATATATATTCTCCTACATGCATGGAAAGTGACAAGTATAGAGAGAAAATGCATGACAGAAAAGAGAAGAGATTATATAAGGATTGTGTTAATGTGCACCGCTACTTTTTGACTCTTTTTATTTTTGCAGTTTTTTTTTATTTAGCTTTATATCATTTTTTTTTTCAACTTTATAAGCTGTGGGGCCAGCTTCATAAGAAGAAAAAATAAATAAAATAAACTTTAAGATCAATTTTATGTATTTTCCTTCTATTTATCCAATTTTTTTAGTAAATAGGATCCACATTAGTCTAACAAGTACGTCCTTATTAACATATGCCATAGGAAGATGACGTGTCACAGATTTGCATGGAATATTGAAGGTTTGGTATGAAAATGTGAACATTATATAAAACATTGTACATTTAGACTGTAAAACAACAATTTTCACTATTAGTTATTACTATACATTAGAAAAAATTATTTGGGTGTTTGATAAAATTTAGTTGAATATAAGTTATCCCAATCATTTAAAATATTTCAAAAGAATATATCTACATCTTGCCATGAATAGTAAGTAAGATGTGGAAACATTGTACAAGATGAATGTTTTTTTTTTTTTTTTTGACAAAAGTGATGTCAAAATATCATGCTTAAATCCTATTAAAAGAAATTATGCTTAAAAAAAGAAAGAAAAAAAGAAAGGAAACAAAAGCAATAGTGATTTAGTTTGGCTAAAACTTAAAGAGGATTGTTATGTCACAATATGTTTATAATACTTTTATAACAAATTTTAGGTTGTAAATTATTACTAATTCTAATTTGAATTCACAATTGATATTAAATTTTTATCAACTAATAACAACCTACCACATTAGGATCAGCCCATCATAATTTGGGGCCTAAAACAAAAAAAAAAATTATTCTGAGCCCTTAATATGTAAATATTAATTAAACAAAATTATTTAATACTAATCAAATCAAGGTTAGTTTGATACATTAAATACATAATTTTATGAATAATACCAACTAAATTAATGTTAATTTTATATAGAGAATTGAATATCATAGTTGAACTATAAATATTAATAAAAATATATTTCGATTAAAAAAGATACTTTATTTTGAATATATGACGATGCATAGTTAAGTAAATTTGTAATTTAATTTTTATTTTTATATCTTGTTTTTAAGAGAGAGAGAGATAGATATTATTTGGTGTGTGATTTTGTAGGATATTAATTTACAAAACTTAAAGTCTCAAACTATTAGGAGAGATTAATCTATAATTGATGATTTAACACATTTGTAACATCTTTTTGACATATTTAGGGTTTCAACTAGGTTAAAGTTCTATTGGTCACATATTTTGAGAGTTTTAATAGAAATGCAAAAGAAAAATTTGCTAATTAAAAGCACAATAAAATGTTCAAAATATAAAGTGATATTAACTCTCATTGATAAACTTCATCAATTTAATTAATAAATGTTTATATCACTTTTTTTGAGATTAATAACATGGTCATTTGTAAGCCAATAATAAAATTTGTAATATCTTTAACATCCCTAATATAAAAAAAAAAAAGTACAACTTTTTAAAAGTATATATAATTTTATAAAAATTTAGACCTTTAACTATGGAAAGTGGGGCTTCTTTCCCGGGAAAATTTCGTTTTTTAGTGGGATCTTAGTCCTAGGACTAACTTTCCCAGGCCTTGGGTTGGCCCAGTGCCACACAGAAAAAATTATAAACATGGCATTTTTCAAACTTAATTAAAAGGTTCCTAAATTCCTAAATTTTAGTCAATGATAATGGTATATATCCAAAATGACCCTAACTCTTGGATATTTAGTAGTCAGTACAAGTTTTAAATCTTTTTAACTCATACTCATTTTCTAATGTTAGAGTTATTTTGAATATACATCACTGTCCATTTCTATAAAACCTTCTCCTCTCTCTTTATGTGTGTTAAAAAAGTGCGGAACCATTTTAGTGCATGTCAGTATGACACAAAGTCAATAAGAAACAAACATTTGCACGAGACTTCACTGCATTATTAAAAGATCAGACCTTTTATAAGATAATGGAAGGAATCTTCTTTCTTTGTCTTCCTTGTAGGACCAGGCGGTTTAATATGTTTATGAATCCCAAGTGTTTGGACACTTTCATTTTGTGACATGATGGTGGCTACATGAAGAAACATTTGTTTTTATATTGAAATTAAGGATTACAGAAACTGCCTCCAATCTATTAACTTATAACCCCACGGACACAAAATTAAATAAAATAAAATCATTGATCTAAGATGTGACTGTGTTGGTGTAATTGACGTCATCATCATGTTTTGTGGACTCCACTTTTTCATTTTTCCTTGAGAAGAAGGATTTTCCACTTGTGATTACGAAAGGATATTGATATTGTCATTGTCCGCAACATCGCTCTCTTTTTTTCCTTTTCTTTTTTATTTTTCTTATGAATAAAACAACTTTTTTAGATAAAAAGGATATTATAGAACTATTATATATATATATATATATATATATTAGTCTAATCACATACATTTTGTAAGTGCGATGAAACTTTTTTTTAGAAAAAATTTAGTATCATAATTTTTCTTTTATCTTAATTTGAGGTTTATAAATTTTGTCCATTAATATTACAGAGTTGCAAACTATTTATATAGTTAGAAATGTCATAAGATTAGCTCCAAAAAATAAACACTGAAATGGCATCAATATATATATCAGTCTAATCACACACATTTTGTACGTGCGATGAAACTTTTTTTTGGGAAAAGTTTAGTGTCATAATTTTTCTTTTATCTTAATTTGAGGTTTACAAATTTTGTCCATTAATATTACATAATTGCGAACTATTAATACAGTTAGAAGTGTCATTAGATTAGCTCCAAAAAATAAACACTAAAATAGCATCAAAATCATAAGTTCCTTTGAGATATAACATTAAGATAATCATAAACATTATATAAAAAACTAATGCATCATCTTTTCGTAATGCACATGGCAGTCTTTTAACTTAAAAATTCAATAATAAAAAGGAACGATTTAAAAAATAATTCTCATTATAAAAGAGTAGATAACATAACTAGATTGTAAGACTTTCACGGTCCTCATCCTCAGGGTGCTCGTGTTTATAATAACACACCACATTTGAAGGCATCGTCAGCCCCCTGTATGGACGGCAGTTATGCTTTCCCAAGTGGGAACATATGACTCTTAAGTTATCAAACCGTTTCTGGCAAATGGAACATTTGTACAGTACTGGACGCACATTCAGATCATTAGCTCTGTCATTGCCCCATCTAGCAGGGGTGTTACCCCTTGTCTGCTTAGCCACAGCCCTCACGGTGTTTTCAGTCTCTGGTAAAGTTGAACCATTGTGGCGGACATTGTTAGGCCGACGGTGGTGTTGTGTCCGATTGGCTGCATTTTCCATGGAGTTCCTGTTTGATGGTTTGGAAATGGAAGAGAAAAAGTTAAGTGTATCGACGAATGGGAGGCTTTCTGTTTCTGGATATATATATATAGCCAAGACTGTCTGGGTATATTTTCTGCATTTTTTTTTTTGGAGTAATCAACACTCAATTTGAAGAATAACTTTTAGACTTGACAAAGCGTACACTTATTTTGTCCACTTTATGAATTCAGAACACATGGACTCACAATCAATGAGAAAAACAAAGAAAAGAAAAGTAATCGACCACCTAACCATTGAACGGACAAGATCAACTTACATAAAAAAGAACATTCTTGAAGATCAAGAGAATAATCGTAATTTCAAAAGGAGGGCCCTACCTACATACATGATTTGATAGAATCGGTCGATCAACTTTATGTTTTTGGAAAGGGACTAATTTTAACAATCGTACAAGACTTTACACGGCTGTGGGGTCAGCCTAGTCCTTTACAAGATAATGTTGATACAAATTATTAAGGACTCTTCTTTTGTTTTTTTGGTAAACTTTTTTTGTTTGTCTTTCTTGTACGTAGGACCAGGCCTTTTAATATTTTTATGGATCCCACATGCACGAAAACTTGCATTTTTGTGACATGATAGTGACCCGGCTACATGAAAAACAAAGTTGATAGGATATTGTTTGTTGGATTCCTTTTTGGGTTGGGGGATTATTGTCAAAGTACCAAATAGATTAATCATAACATTCACAATCTAACTTTATTTTAGTAAAACGCATTCTTAATGATACAGAGAAAAGTAAATTTGAATTAAAGGAGTTGATTATCACCATAAATAATATAAATTTCGGGATAAAGGGTTGAGATTTCACAATCTACTTTATGCAAATTTTCTTTATTTCACTTAAAAAAGTTGTTTATCATTTGTGTCCCATCAAAAGTCTCTTCATGCAAGACTTGCAGTGTAAATATTTGCGTGTATAATTAATTCTAAAGATATGATAAAGAATATTCTTAAGATAATAGTTAATAATTTATTTAATAAAAAGTTTTTCTAAGAAAAAAAAATAATTAATATTTTGACAATTTTTTCTATTTACCACAAAAGTGATGTTAAAACTTTCTTAAAATAGATTGTTTACCAATACTCTAAGAGTACCTATTAGCATGACCCTTAATTCTATTACATTTCATGTTTGTGTTTGCACACCAAAAATTGTTATTATGTTTACTGGTGCGTCCACCCTATGGGGATTTGATTTATAGGACATCTACTACACAATAATTCAGTGATTATCTTGTATGTGAAACCCATAATAATCAATATTTCATTTACAGCATTTGATGTAAAGTGAGTAAAGACATATGTGCTTGATCATCAACAAGGACTGCTTATATGCCTGACATTTATTTTTGTATTGAATTTAAGGATGACAGAAAATTGGGGAAGTGACTAGTGACTTGTGAGTAGTGACAATATAAACTAAAGAAATAGAAAAAGTAAGATTATACAGAACAGATAGAAGAGAGATTAAAGGATGTCTTGCAGGCTTTAATACATAAAAGTGGGCATTGTCAATACAGAAACAAAAAAGTTGCAAATGGTGTTCAAACTTGGAAGTTTGTGACAGACATTTTAGAGTGCATAAATAACTCTGTTTTTGAAAGGCACTCTGTATTTTTGTCCCCTTCACTTCTCTTATCTTTTTCGCCCATTATCCACGTTGGCATAAATAACTCCATAAAAATCAATGGCCATTTCTTCTTCAACTTTCTCACTCGGTCACTCTCAATCCAAATACAAAAATTCTCACTTTTCCACTTTTCCTCTTCTCATAAAAAATCCAACAAATTTTCTTTTCTAAAATTTCTTATTTTTAAATTAATGAATTTGAAATTTCCTTCATATATTGCAATCCTCAACATTCTATTTTTTAAGATAATCACAACCACCATATAAATAGAAAAAAGCTTATCACGCACAGAGGATCTAGAGATATTGAGTCGAAGAATAGGATTGTAAGAGCATTGTAAAAGTTCTCTTTGAAATTGTATTCATAAAGTGGTTGTTTCCTCCTTGGAATGGCCGAGGAAAGTTTATATGAAAGAAACACTTTTTTTCTTTTATACACTATCACTTTGCCTTATATTTTTATTTGAGTTTTTTACTTTAATACCTGAGAGTTAGTTTGTAAGCCCATCTCTACAAATTAGTTGTTTTGGTTTAAACCCAATCCCCAGGTTACAGGGATTTTACCCCCATACAGTCATTCTTATTTAGGTCACAACATGGTCACAGGATTGCTATGTCACAATGTGTTCACAATACTTTCATAATAAATTTTAGGTCGCAAATTATTATTAATTCTAATTTGATTTCACAATTGATATTACTTTTTTGCCAACTAAAAACAACTTGCCACATTAGGGGTGGCCCAACATAATTTGGGGCCTAAGGCGAAAAATTTATTCTTGGCCTTTAATACGTAAATATTAATTAAACAAAATTATTTCACACAAATCAAATCAAGGTTAATTTGATATATTAAATACATAATTTGATGACCTATACCAACTAAACTAATATTAATTTCATATAGAGAATTGAATATTATAGTTGAACTATAAATATTAATAAAAATATATTTCAATTAAAAAAGATACTATATTTTGAATATATGAGGATGCATGGTTAATTAAAGTTGTAATCTAATTTTCATTTTTTTTTTAAGAGAGTGAGAGAGAAATAGATATTATTTAGTGCGTGATTTTGTAGGATATCATTTTACAAAAATAAAAGTCTTAATGATTTAACACATTTGCAACATCTTTTTGAAACATTTTAGGGTTTCAATTAGGTTAAGGTTCTATTGGTCTCGTACTTTGAGAGTTTTAATAGAAATGAAAAAGAAAAATGCACTAATTTTTTTTTATACAAGATAGAATTTTTACTCTAGCCTAAACTAAGTATATATGTGTGTGAAACTTTCTCCTGGATACTTGAACACCCACCCTTGCCCTTTACACCCCATAAGCACTTATACTTATAGAGTAACCATCGCACCAAAGGTATGTGATGGTGAAAAATGCACTAATTAAAAGTACTATAAAAAGTTCAAAATATAATGTAACATTGACTCTTATTAATGAACTTCATCAATTTAAGTAATCAATGTTTATATTACTTTTTTACGATTAATAACATGGTCATTTGTAAACTAATAATAAAATTTGTAGTATCTTTAACATCCCTAATAAAAAAAATGTACAACCTTTAAAAAGTATATATAATTTATAAAATTTACGAACCATGGAAAATGGGACATTTTTCACTAAGGAAAATTTTGTTTTTTTAGTGGGGCCTTAGGCCTAGGACTAACTTACCTAGGCCTTGGGTTGGCCCTATGCCACATAGAAAAAGTTATAAACATAGCATTTCTCAAACTTAATTAAAAAATTCTTGAATCCCTCAATTGTAGTCAATGACGTTGGTGCATATCCAGAAAATTCCTAACTCTTGGATACATAATTGACAGTACAGGTTTTAAACTTCTTTATCTCATACTCATTTTTTAAAATTAAAGTCCTTTTAGATATATACTAATGTCAATTTCTTTAAGATCTTTTCATCTTTTTTCTGTGGATGTTAAAAAAATACAGAACAATTTTGGTGCATGTCAGTATGACACAAAGTCATTAAGAAACAAACATTCGTACAGGACTTCACTACATTATTAAAAGATCAGACCCTTTATAAGATAATGGAGAGATAAGGAACCTTCTTTTCCTTGTCTTCCTTGTAGGACCAGGCCGTTTAATATTTTTATGAATCCCAAGTATATGGACACTTACATTTTGTGACATGATGGTGACTACATGAAGAAACATTTATTTTTATATTGAAATTAAGGATGACAGAAACTGCCTCCAATCAATTGACTTATAACCCCACACACACAAAATAAAATCATTGATCTAAGATTTGACCGTGTCGGTGTAATTGAAGTCATCATCATGTTTTCTGGACTCTCCACTTGTTTTTTTTTTTTCCCTTTTGAAGAAGGATTCTCCACTTGTGATTACGAAAGGATATTGATATTGTCATTTTCTGCATCATTGCCCTCTTTTTTCTTTTTCTTTTTTCTTTTTCCTATGAATAAAACAACGTTTTTGTATAAAGAGTATTATAGAACTATTTTGTACATATCAGTTTCATCACACACATTTTGTAAGTGCGATGAAACCTTTTTTTTTTTTTTTGGAAAAGTTTAGTGTCATAAATTTTTTTAATCTTAATTTGAGATTTACAAATTTGTCAATTAATATTACATAGTTACGAACTATTGATACAGTTAGAAGTATCATGAGGTTAGCTTTAAAAAATAAACACTGAAATGGCATCAAAATCATAAGGGTCCGTTTTGTAGATGTGTTTAAAAACTGAAAATTTTTGTTTAAAAATTTTTGTAAAAATACGTGTTTGTGAAAAATTACGTGAAAATGTGTGAAATGTTGTTTAAAAACTGAAAATTATTGTTTGGAAACACTCACCAAACGCCCCCTAAGTTTCTTTGACTTATAACATTAAGATAATCATAAACATTAAATAAGAAACTAAAAACTAATGCATCATCTTTTCGGATTGCACATGACATTCTTTTAACTTAAAAATTTGATAATAAAAAAGAACTGAGTTAAAAAATAATTCTCATTATAAAGGAGTACATAACATGACTGGATTGTAAGACTCTAACCATACATAACATACCGATTTGAAAAAAAAAAAAAAAAAAAAAAAAAAAAAAAAAACACCACAATTGAAGGAGGCAGTTTCGACCATCAACTCAAATTTCACGGTCCTCATCCTCAGGGTGCTCGTTTTTATAAAAACACTCCACATTTGAAGGCGTCGTCAGCCCCCTGTATGGACGGCGATTATGCTTTATCAAGTGGGAACATATAACTCTTAAGTTATCAAACCGTTTCTGACAAATGGAACATTTGTACAGTACTGGACGCACATTCAGATCATTAACTCTGTCATTGCCCCATCTAGCAAGAGTGTTATCCTTTGTCTGCTTAGCCACAGCCCTCACGGTGTTTTCAGTCTCTGGTAAAGTTGAATCATTGCGGCGGCCATTGTTAGGCCGACGGTGGTGTTGTGTCCGATTGGCTGGGTTTTCCATGGAGTTCTTGTTTGATGGGTTGGAAATGGAAGAGAGAAAGTTAAGTGTATCGAGGAATGGGAGGCTTTCTGGGTATATTTATAGCCTAGACTGTCTGGGTACATTTTCTGCATTTCTTTTTTTGGAGAAGTCAACACTCAATTTGAAGAATAACTTTTAGACTTGATAAAGCGTACAGTTATATGTCCACTTTATGAATTCAGAACACATGGACCCACAATCAATGAGAAAAACAAAGAAAAGAAAAGTAGTCGGCCACCTAACAAGTGAACGGACAATTCTATCAAAAAAAAAAAAAAAAAAGACAAGTGAACGGACAAGATCAATTTACATAAAAAAAGAACATTCTTAATGATCAAGAGAATTATCGTAATTTCAAAAGGAGGGCCCTACCTACATACATGATTTGATAGAATCAGTCGATCAACTTTATTTTTTTTGGGATAGGGACTAATTTTAACATTCGTACGAGACTTTACACTGCAGTGGGGTCAGCCTAACCTTTTATTATATAATATATGTGGAGTGATTGGTTTGTGTTTTTAAATAATTATTTTTAATTTTTAAATAATATTATAATAATTTTATACATTTTTTATTTACATGTATTTTTTTAAATAATTTCAAATAAAAGTTTTAGTTTTTAAATACTTTTACCAAACCAACTTTATAATATTTGGGACAAATTATTAAGGAATCTTCTTTTGTTTGTCTTTCTTGGACGTAGGACCAGGCCTTTTAATATTTTCATGAATCCCACATGCACGAAAACTTGCATTTTTGTGACATGATAGTGGCCCGGCTACATGAAGAAACAAAGTTGATAGGATACTGTTTGTTGGATTCCTTTTTGGGTTGGGGGATTATTGTCAAAGTACCAAATGGATTAATAATAACATTCGCAATCTACTTTATTTTAGTAAAACGCATTCTTAATGATACAGAGGAAAGTATATTTGAATTAAAGGAGTAGATTCTCACAATAAATAAAATAAAATCCGGGATAAAGGGTTGGCATTTCACAATCTACTTTATGCAAATTCTATTTATCTCACTTAAGAAAGTTGTTCATTATTTGTGTCCTATCAAAAGTCTCTTCATGCCAAACTTATCATGTAAACATTTGTATGTATAATTAATTATACGAAAATGCTAGTTAACAAATGTCCTTAGAATAATGGTTAATAATCAAATTATTTAAAATATTTCAAAAATATATATCTACATCTTGCCATGAATAGTAAATAAGATGTGGAAACCCTGTACATTGTGTACAAGATGAATGTTGTTTTTGTGACAAAAGTGGTATAAAAAAATATCATGCTTAAATCCCATTAAAAGAAATCATGCTTAAAAAAAAAAAAAAAAAAAAAAAAAAAAAAAAAAAAAAAACTAATGCAATAGTGATTTAGTTTGGCTAAAACTTAAAGAGAATAACTATGTCACAATATATTCACAATACTTTCCTAACAAATTTTAGGTGGCAAATTATTATCAATTCTAATTTGAATTCACAATTGATATTACTTTTTTGCCAACCAATAACAACCTGCCACATTAGGGGCAGCTCAACATAATTTGGGGCCTAAGGCAAAAAATTTATTCTAAACCTCTAATATGTAAATATTAATTAAACAAAATTATTTAATACTAATCAAATCAAGGTTAATTTGATACATTAAATACATAATTTAATAAATAATACCAACTAAACTAATGTTAATTTCATATAGAGAATTGAATATCATAGTTGAACTATAAATATTAATATAAATAAATAAAAATATATTTCGATTAAAAAAGAATATATGACGATGCATAGTTAGGTAAAGTTGTAATCTGATTTTTATTTGTATATCTTGTTTTTAAGAGAGAGAGATAGATATTATTTGGTGCATGACTTTAGAGGATATCAGTTTACAAAAATTAAAGTCTCAAATTATTATGAGAGATTAATTTATAATTGATGATTTAACGCATTTGCAACATCTTTTTGAAACATTTTAAGGTTCCAATGTTAGAGTTTTTTTAGATATATACTACTGTCAATTTCTTTAAAATCTTCTCTGCGCTTTCCGAGTGTGTTAAAAAAGTATGAAACAATTTTTGTGCATGTCAGTATGACGCAAAGTCATTAACAAACAAACATTCGTACGAGACTTCACTACATTATTAAAAGATCAGACCCTTTATAAGATAATGAAGAGATAAGGAATCTTCTTTTCTTTGTCTTCCTTGTAGGACCAGGCCGTTTAATATGTTAATGAATCCCAAGTGTCCATGATGGTGACTACATGAAGAAACATTTATTTTTATATTGAAATTAAGTATGACAGAAACTGCCTCCAATCAATTAACTTATAACCCCACACACAAAATAAAATAAAATAAAATCATTGATCTAAGATTTGACCGTGTTTGTATAATTGAAGTCATCATCATGTTTTGGACTCTCCACTTGTTTTTTTTTTTTCCTTGAGAAGAAGGATTCTCCACTTGTGATTACAAAAGGATATTGATATTGTCATTTTCTGCATCATCGCTCTCTTTTTTTTTTTTCTTTTTCTTTTTTCTTTTTCCTATGAATAAAACAACTTTTTTGGATAAAGGGTATTATAGAACTATTTTATAGGTCCGTTTGGATAGATCTTATTGTTGCTGAAAACTGATGATTGTTGTTGAAAACACTGTAACAAAATAATTTTTAAATGTGTAAATAGTACCGCGAGACTCATTTTTAATATTTTTTTGAATAAAGTAGCTGTGGGTCCCATGAACAGTATCAAAACAGTGCGTGAATAGTATTTTTTGTCTCGTGAACAGTGCGTGAACAGTGCACGCACTGTTTATAAACAGTGTTTTTCTTGTCTCTGAAAGCATAAACAAAGTGCAGGAAAGAAAGAAAGAAAGAAAAAAAAAAAGAGAGAAATGCAGTGCGTAACGCAACGCAACAAAACGGCCAATCCAAACCCTCACTATATATCAATATCATCACACACGTTTTGTAAATGCGATGAAACTTTTTTTTTTTTGGAAAAAGTTTAGTGTCATAATTTTTCTTTTATCTTAATTTGAGATTTACAAATTTGTCAATTAATATTACACAGTTACGAACTATTGATATAGTTAGAAGTGTCATGAGGTTAGCTTTAAAAAAATTAAAAAAAAACCACTGAAATGGCATCAAAATCATAAGTTTTTTGAGTTATAACATTAAGATAATCATAAACATTAAATAAAAAACTAAAAACTAATGCATCATCTTTTCGGAATGCACATGGCATTCTTTTAACTTAAAAATTTGATAATAAAAAAGAACGATTTAAAAAAAAAATTCTCATTATAAAGGAGTAGATAACATGACTGGATTGTAAGACTCTTAACCATACATAACATACCGATTTGAAGAAAAAAAAAAAAAAAAAAACACATTTGAAGGAGGCATTTTCGACCATCAACTCAAATTTCACGGTCCTCCTCCTCAGGGTGCTCGTTTTTATAAAAACACACCACATTTGAAGGCGTCGTCAGCCCCCTGTACGGTCGGCAGTTATGCTTTATCAAGTGGGAACATATAACTCTTAAGTTATCAAACCGTTTCTGGCAAATGGAACATTTGTACAGTACTGGACGCACATTCAGATCATTAGCTCTGTCGTCATTGCCCCATCTAGCAAGAGTGTTACCTCTACTCTGCTTAGCCACAGACCTCACGGTGTTTTCAGACTCTGGTAAAGTTGAACCATTGCGGCAGCCGTTGTTAGGCCCACGGTGGTGTTGTGTCCGATTGGCTGGGTTTTCCATGGAGTTCCTGTTTGATGGTTTGGAAGTGGAAGAAAGAAAGTTAAGTGTAGATATATGGAGAAATGGGAGGCTGTCTGGGTATATTTATAGCCTAGGGGAAGCCCAAGAATCAACTATCAATGTATGGCCGAACGGATTTTCTTCCGGTTGGACCCACATACTTTTCTGCTTTTCTTTTTGGAGAAGTCAGACTCAACACTCAGTTTGAAGAATAAATTTTTTAGACTCAATAAAGTGTACAGATCTCTGTCCGCTGTATGAATTCAGAACTATTGGACCCACAATCGATGAAAATTTCAAGGAAAGTACTTGATTTGATATTATGGTATGTCAAAGTTGGTAAAGAATTCTATGTGATATAAAATTGTGATATTAGGGTGTAATTGGTAAAAAAAAAAAAATAGATTGATGTGTAAAAGATAGTTAATCACTCATAATTTGTTATATTAAAATTGTGGTAAAAAAATTGTAAAATAATTTGTGATCTTAGAACTAATTTAAAGTACGAGTTTGGTTTATGTATATCCATAGGGTATATATTAACTATTTTGAGAAATTTTTTATAAAAAATTGAAAAAATTGTCAAAATAGTTAATTATTTTTTTATTTTTTCATAAAATTTTTTTTCAAATGATTTAAAGGCACACGTTAGAATTCTATGTCCACTGTATGGATTCATAACACATGGACCCACAAAAAAAAAAAAAGAAAAAAAAAAAAGCGTACTGGACCACATAACAAAGTGAGCGGACGCATCATAGGATAGTCGATCAACTTTATGTTTTTTTGCAAAGTGACTAACCATAACATTCGTACCAGACGTATACTAGTACTGCAGTGGGCCTAAATGTGCCTGGTTAATATATGCACTGGGGACAAATATTAATTATTTATTTTTTAAAAAAATTATAAAAAATTAAAAAAAAACTAACAAAAAAAATATATATGTAACTTTTTCATTAGTAAAACCTTATAAGAAAACGGAGAAAGGACAAATTATTAAGGAATCTTCTTTTGTTTGTACGTAGGACCAGACTAACAAAGAGTCAAATTAAGACAGAGACTGAAGCCCCGCTTTTTCAATTTTCATCCCCACATGGGCACGTGTACCGATGATGTATGTGCATTTTTCTGGCCATTTTTTTAATGATACCTTTATGATATAATATGATGATCCTATCATATATAGGAGTCTCTTTGTAATTGTAGGGAATCTCTTTCTCAATAAAGAGAGCAATCAAAGTTCTCAATCTTTATCTTTTGATTGAACAAAATAATCTGTTAAGTAACCATTTTCAATATTTAAACAATAATAATATTTTTAATATGTATTTTTATAACATATAAATACATATTTTTTCAATATTAAAAATTGAATATGTTCATGTATAATATAAATATAATGTTATTTGTGTGTGTGTACTGTAATATGTGCGTTATTTTTTTTTCTTTGTTATAATATTATTTGTGTGAATATGTTCATGTATAATATAAATATAATATAACTTTATATAATTTAATAATTAGAAAATATAGAGGGTTTGTCACACTTGTGTATATTATTATCATGTTATATTAACTTTTTATTATAAAGTTAGTGATTGTTCAAGAATATAAATATAATATAACTTTATATAATTTAATAATTAGAAAATATAGAGGGTTTGTCACACTTGTGTATATTATTATCATGTTATATTAACTTTTTATTATAAAGTTAGTGATTGTTCAAGAATTTGATTAGTTATATAGATACCTAGTGTTTTTTTTATGTATAGATAAGTGTGACTGTGTTGATCAATAAGTAATATAGTACAAGTGAATTGAGTTTTATCATTTAGATTAAAATATTTTTATAAAAACAAGGAGAAATAGATAATAGAAATTGCATAAAAATAATATATATATATATATAAAAACTTAACAAAATAAAATGGTTACACTTAGTTACACTAACATTAAATAATAATAGTGGATAATAAATTATCATATAACGATTTTAAAATATAAAAACTCACAGAAGAAGTGTTTGAGTTATGTTATATAAGATATGAAAATGAACAACAATTGAACCATTGCGGTGGGCATTGTTAGGCCCACGGTTGTATTGTGTTGTGTCCCATTGGCTGGGTTTTCCATGGAGTTCCTGTTTGATGGTTTGGAAATGGAAGAGAGAAAGTTAAGTGTATGGACGAATGGGAGTCTGTCTGGGTTATTTATGGCGGAATGGATTTTCCTCCGTTTGGACCCACATACTTTTCTACTTTTCTTTTTGGAGAAGTCAGTCAACACTCAATTTGAAGAACGTCTACAGTTCATGTCCACTTTTTATGAATTCAGAACACATGGACGCACAATCAATGAAAAAAACAAAGAAGAAAAGTACTGGACCACGTAACAAGTGAATGGACAAGATCAACGCTTCAAGGGAATAAACATTCTTATCAACTTTATGTTTTTTTGGAAAGGGGCTAACAGTGGAGTGGGGTCAGCCTAGTCTGGCCGGCCCTTTATAAGATAACAATGATTAATGGAGAGAGATAAGTAATTAAGGAATCGTCTTTTGTTTGTCTTCCTTTGAATACGTGGGACAAGGAGTTTCACTTGTCAGTGCACGGACACTTGGTATTTTGTGACATAATAGTGGCTACATGAAGAAACAAACTTGGGTGGATATTGTTTGTTGGATTCCTTTTTGACTTTTTGGGTTGGGGGGTTATTGTCAAAGTACAAATGGATTAATCATAACGTTCATGATAGTGGCTACATGAAGAAACAAACTTGGGAAGATATTGTTATTATGTTACTCTTGACTTATAAATTTATTTAAAATCAATTAATTAAATATTTGTTTGATGTTTTCTTTTTCAAAAAACTTGATTTTATGTTGACCACTTTTATAAAAGCAACAAAGAAAGTTAAAATTCAGAACCAAATAAAAAAGGATAAGCCAACTTTTTCAAAAAAGAAAAAAAAAAAAGATAAGCCAAAGGGGACTGTGGATCGCACTGTACTATTGTCATTTTTCATGCCTCCATAATCATGTAAACTATAACGAGACTCTCTTTACAATGTTTAAAATAAGGATCTCTATATGTTTACATTATATTTACAATTTAAATTTACATTGTAAATACATAAAAATTGGTAAATGTTGTACATTTTAAAAAAAAGTTTACAATATTATTATTATTTTACCCTTAGATATGTGGATGCGCATTAAATTAATAAAGCTTTTATAGTCTTTTTGTTCTCATTATTTTGGGGTGAAGTTATTTTCCCCTAGAATTTTTATTCTAAATTGCCATTCTTTTTTACCTATTATTTTGGGCATATGTTAGTTGACGGGGCCATTTTTGTACGTAGCCATGTGTTTTCCGCTGGAAGGGTGTCTTTGCTAAGCCCGGATTTTTTTTGGAGAGTTCAATTCGGAACTCGACATTAGACCGCATTGACCAATGGCTTCTAGTGCATTTTTAAGCCTACAAAATAGATAAAGCCTAAAGTTTTAGAATCATGATAATGGTTAAATAAATAAATAATATGTTTAATTGAATAGCATTGATTAAATGATGAATTGAACTTCATTATTATGTATATTAAGTGATATCCAATAGAATGATTAATTAAGTGTCATATGTCCAATAATGGGATGAGTCCAATAGTTCATATCCAATTGTGGTATAGTTCATGATGGTGTCAACAAAAACGCCAACTGCTAAACTCGTCCATATAGCTCGTCCTGAGGAAAATAAGCCCATTTGTTATAAGCTCGTCCGTTCACCTATACAGACGGACGAGCTTATCCCTAGACGAGTCCGTCCAAGGATTCACTCGTCCAAGATAAAAGGGAAGGACGATTGTTCTGAAAGAGCCCTTCCCATACCACTTCTCTATTCCTTTTTGGAAACCGTTCCTCCTATGAAAACGGTTTCCATCAACAGGATTCAAATGAAATAACCTCCAAGGCAGTTATGGAGGTTATCACACCATTCTGTGAGCAACACAACGCTTGGAGAAATAACCGCCTCAGAAATTACTATATAAAGGCTCTTCCGTAGTAACATGAGAGGTAACTGGAGAAATTTTGAATAGAGAGTTTTTCCTTATATTAAGAAAAACAAACTCACTGACTTCATCATCGGAGGACTTTTGGCCGGTCCCCACCGGTCTCCTCTGATTTCTTGTTTACTACTTGCAGGATTTCGTTTATAGATCATCAGCGCCCGGAAATTTTAGCCCACTGATTCCTTGACATCATCAGTTCATATTCAATATAATAAGGTATGTCTAGGAATAATCAATGTCTAAATAATGTATGTCAAGTAGTTTATGTCCAACTGTGGTTCATATCTAAATAATATATGTCTAGCGGTGGTTTCTGTCCAAATAATATATGTTCAGCAGTGGTTCAAATCTAAATGATATATGTCCAGCGGTGGTTTATATCTAAATAATATGTATCCGATAGTGAGATGGATTCAATTTATTAATACATATGTTTATTACTAAATCATTAGTAAATTCATATTTATTAAATAGTGAGATAATGCTAATCCTAAAAATAAAACGTACTTTTACTTGACAGTAAGAATGTGAGAGAGAGAAAAGTAGCAGCAGTCCAAGGAGGCTAGCACACACATTGGACCAACTTTCTTTTTCACCAATCACAAAAAAATGCCACGTTCCGTAGTGAACATTGTCGCTATTGATGTTACTGTCTACGATTGGGTCTACTTTCCAAAAGTGGTGGATGACTCACTCACCCGACAAGTTTAGTGATTATTGTTTAGAATAATATTTCTTGATGCGTAACTTGAATAGGGTGCATTATCGTAGAGTTGTTCAGATTACATTAACAAGGTTTATTATCTTTTCAAAAATAAAATATATAACTACCAAGATTCATGTAACTTAATTTAAATTCAGTTGTAATACAAGAGTCAAGAGTCATGCCATCCTATATGCTCGTTTACTAGTTCTAAATTACAAAAAATTTGAATTTACATTTAATTAAAAAATTAAGTAATATATTACACTAAATATAACATAAACCTAACCCTATAAATATAAAAGAAATTACAACTTGAAAGTAGAACAGCACCCTAATTCCGTAACCGCATCATGCGTTAATACTATATTGGGTGATTAAATTTCTTTATTTAGAAAAAGATACAACCATCAAATCATATCATAAAGGGGTCATAAAAAAGGCCAGAAAGTGAAAATTGACAGGGTCCTACTTTGACGTGATCTTCTAGTGATATTATGACTGAAAATGCAAAATGTTGAAATTAAGGATGACAGAAACTGCCTTCAATCAATTAACTTTTAACCCCACACACACAAAATAAAATAAAATCATTGATCTAAGATGTGACCGTGTTGGTGTAATTGAAGTCATCATCATGTTTTGTGGATTCTCCACTTTTTTTTTTTTTTTTTTTTTTTCTTGAGAAGATGGATTCTTCACTTGTGATTACGAAAGGAAATTGATACTGTCATTGTCTACGTCATCGCTTTTTTTCTTCTTCTTTTTTCTTTTTTTTCCAATGAATAAAACAACTTTTTTAGATAAAAGGTATTATAGAACTATTTTACACACACACATATATATATATATATATATCAATCAATTTCATTACACGCGTTTTGTAAATGCGATGAAACTTTGTTTTTGGGAAAAGTTTAGTGTCATAATTTTTCTTTTATCTTAATTTGAGGCTTACAAATTTTTCCATTAATATTACATAGTTGTGAACTATTGAGATAATTAGAAATGCCATGAGGTTAGTTCCAAAAATAAACAATGAAATGGCATCAAAATTATAAATTCCTTCAAGTTATAACATTAAGATAATTATAAACATTAAATAAGAAATTAATGCATCATCTTTTCAGAATGCACGTAGCATTTTTTTAACTTAAAAATTCGATAATAAAAAAGAATGATTTATAAAATAATTCTCATTATAAAGAGTAGATAACATAACTGGATTGTAATACTCTTAACTATACATAACACACTAATTTGTAAAAAAAAAAAAAAAACCCACATTTGAAGGAGGCAGTTAAGTGTATCGAGGAGTGGGAGGCTGCTGGGTATATTTTCTGCATTTCTATTTTTGGAGAAGTCAACACTAAATTTAAAGAATAAATTTTAAACCCGATAGTGTACAGTTATATGTCCACTTTATAAATTCAGAAGACATGGACTCAATCAATGAGAAAAACAGAGAAAAGAAAAGTAATTGACCGCCTAACAAATGAATGGATAACATCAACTCACACATCATACTTCACAATAAATACTTATATACACACACGGTACTTGACTAATCGAAATTTCAAAAGGAGGGCCCTACCTGCGTAGATGATTTGATAGAATCAGTCGACCAACTTTATGTTTTGTTGGAAAGGGACTCATTTTAACTTTCGTACGAGACTTTACACTGCAGTGGGGTCAGTCTAATCCTTTATAATATAGTGTTTGAGACAAATTATTAAGGAATCTTCTTTTGTTTGTCTTTCTTGTACGTAGGACCAGGCCTTTAATATTTTTCATGAATCCCACATGCACGAAAACTTGCATTTTTGTGACATGATAGTGGCCCGGCTACATGAAAAAACAAAGTGGACAGGATATTGTTTGTTGGATTCCATTTTGGATTGGGGGATTATTCTCACAATAAATAAAATAAAATCCGGAGTAATGGGTTGGCATTTCACAATCTACTTTATGTAAATTCTCTTTATCTCACTTAACAAAGTTGTTCATCATTTATGTCCCCATCAAAAGTCTCTTCATGGCAGACTTGCCGTGTAAACATTTAAATGTATAATTAATTTTAAGAAAATACTAAAGAATTTTCTTAGAGTAATGGTTAATAATTTATTTAAAAAAAAATTTATGAGAAAAAAAAAGTAATTAATATTTTGACAGTTTTTTCATTTCTTATGAAAGTAGTGTCAAAATTTTCCTAAAATGAATTATTAACTAGTCTCCTAAGGACATCCGTTAACATAACCCTTAATTCTATTACATTTCATGTTTGTGTTTGCACACCAAAGATTGTTATTATGTTTACTGGTGCATCCACCCTATGGGGATTTGATTTATAGAACATCTACTACACATTAATTCAGTGACTATCTTATATGTGAATCCCATAATAATCAATGTTTCATTTACAGCATTTGATGTAAAGACGTATGTGCTTGACAATCAACAAGGATACAATGCTTACATGCCTAACATTTATTTTCATATTGAAATTAAGGATGACAGAAAATTGGGGTAGTGAGTAGTGACAATATAAACTAAAGAACTAGAAAAAGTAAGATTATACAAAACGGATAGAAGAGAGATAAAGGGTGTCTCTTGCAGGCTCTAATACATAAAAGTGGGGCATTGTCAATACAGAAACAAAAAAGTCGCAAATGGTGTTCAAACTTGGAAGTTTGTGACAGACATTTTAGAGTGCATATGTGTTTTTTAGGGGGGGGGGGGGGGGGAAGAAAAAAAAGAAAAAAGCCACTCTGTGTTTCTGTCCACTTCACTTCTCTTATCTTTTTCGCCCACTACTCTCCAATCCACGGTGGCATTCGGCGAAAATAAGCCCATAAAAATCAGTGGCCATTTCTTCTTCTTCCTCTTCTTCAACTTTCCATGTAAGCATATTCCAATTCTCAATAAAAAAAGAAAAAAAAGAAAAGAAAAGAAAGAACAGAGAAAATAAAAAGAGAGTCTAGGTTTGACATTATTAACAACTTATAGCTTTTAGGCACTTGCAAGTCACTTATAAACTATAAACCACTCTCAAATAATATATGTGAATGCATTAATCATTTATTTTATGAAATTTTTTATAAAAAATTAAAAACAATTGTTAAATTAATCACTTTTTAATTTTCTTATAAAGAGTTTCATAAATAGTTTACTAATGTATGCTCTAAGGGCATACATTAGTAAAACTGTAAAACCCTATATTTAGGGTTCATTTGGATAGATCTTATTTTGCTAAAACTGAAAACTAAAAAAACTGTAGCGAAATAATTTTTAAATGTGTGAATAGTATTGTGGGACCCATTTTTAATGTTAAAAGTTGCTGAAAAGTGAAATTTGTGAGTCCGTAAACAGTGCACGGGTGCACTGTTTATGGACAAAAAGTCAACAAGTGCACTACTCCCTCAAACGCGTGGAAAAAAAAAAGAAAAAAGAAAAAGAAAAAAAAAAGAAGACAAAACACAAAACGCAAACGTGGGTTGGAAAACGTGGATCCAAACCCACCCTTAATATAACAACAATATGATGATGATTGATGATTGTATGTCATACTCCTTTGGCTATAATTCAGATTTACTTTTTCTATATTATTAAGAATAAGGACTTTATATAAATAAAAATAAAAGTAAAAAAGAATAAGGACTAATAATTTATTCCCAATAAAATTAATTCTCAAGAGTTAGTCCATGTGGGTGCTAAAAAACATAATTAAAAGTTTATAGTCCGTGTTTTATAATGAGAGTGTATAATCTTATCTCTACCAAAGCAAATTGACCGGTCACGGTAATTAAAAAAATATATAAGTTGAGTTTTAGTTGAAACATCAAAACTAAAAAAATAAATAAACAAATCATTATCATTGAAAATGTAATAGATAAAAAAGAATGGAAAATTAAATTAAAATGATAATAAAAATTCTAGAGGTAAAATAGCTTCACCCCCAAAATAAAGAGAACAAAAAGACTATAAAAAGCTTTATTAATATATTGCCCATCCACATATTTAGGGGTAAAATAATAATAATGTTGTTTATGTACAATATTTGTAAATTTTTATGTGTTTATAATGTAAATTTACATTGTAAGTACAATGCAAACATATAAATGTCCTTATTTTTAACCACTAAAAGAGAGTCCCTTTACTGTTTACACGGTTATAAAAAAAACGACAATAGTACAGTTGAGATCCATAATCCCCTTTGGCTAACCTTTTTTATTTTTTGAAAAGTTGGCTTACCCTTTTTTATTTAGTTATGAATTTTAAATTTTTTTGTTGCTTATATATATATATATATATATATATATATATATATATAAGTTTTGACAAATAAAATCAAGTTTTTTGAAAAAGAAGACATCAAAAAAAATTTTAATTAATTAATATTAAATTAATTTATAAGTCAAAAGTAAGATAGCATCTATTTTTTTTTTTTTAAGTAAAAAAACGATAACATCTCTATCATTAGACTATGAATTATGTTTAATTTTTCTTAAAAATTAAAAGGCATCTAATAGGCTAACAAAAATTAGTTCACGAAAGATTGAAAGTTTAGGAACTTTACAAAGATCACTTTTTGAGAATGTAATTTTCATGATTGGTAAAAGTTTATTATAATTACAACTAACTTATAGTTTTAAATATATATTAGAAAAAGAAATTAAGTGAATTAATAATATTATCAATATTTCTCAAAAATAAAAATATTATTGATAGAAAGATAAATGTTTGTAAAACTTGAATAATAATTTCGCATAAAAAAAAGAGAATAATAGATTTTTTTTTTGGCTTAATACTAAGCGCCAGAACTAAAAGTGCATGCAGAATAATAGATTTTTGTTTAAACTGAAAAACATTATGGTTTAGAAAGTCGAATAAATATTATTTAATTAATAATTAAATGTAGAGGATTTATCAATTTAAATTTTCGCCATAGGCCTAAAAGGATGTAGAGATAGCCCTGTGGCTGTGGACAAGTGCTAAGTAACAAAAGCATATACAAGTTTTTTTTTTTTTTTTTTTTTTTTGAGGAAAAAGCATATACAAGTAGAAAGTAATGCAAATGAGGTGTGATGTGTCTATAGTAAGATTATAATTTATTAGTTTCATCAAATTATAATAATTTATTAGAGGAATGTTGGTGGGTGTCATTCATTTATTAATTTGAAATAAAAATCTAGTATGTCAGGAAGGTTGGTGGGTGTCATTCATTTATTAGTTTGAAAAAAAAAAAAAAAAATCTAAGGTTTCATATGGTAAAGTCAACTTATAAATTGACAAATCTAAGATTTCAATCAATACTTAACCCATGTCGGGCAAGCCCAAATTTACGCTATATATTATTAGTTGTGTTTACAATTAGACAGGTAACAAAAGTTTAGACAAGGGGAAGGCATCGGCATAATGCACACGAGGGTTGAGGGATATGTCTCCAGGGGCGGAGCTCGAGGCGAGTGAGGGGGGCACTGCCCCCTTGACTCCTCCTAAAATTTTGTAGTATATGTAGTCTAAAGTAATTATTTACTGGCATGGAGAAAAAAAAAAAATCTGAAAAAAAGGACTTCTACTTGGTAGGAAGTGGCTTTGACACAAGGAAAAAGAAAGGGAAAAAAGTTCTCAAACACCAAACCATATAAGCTTTTCACCAATTTCACTATTCTTATAAGTAGCTTTTGTCTTGTCCTACTGATTTCACTATTTTTTACTTTATATCATTATTTACACCATTTTCACTATTTATGATACTTTTCACAGCATTTTATCCTTAAATGATACTAGAGATTCTACAAATTTTACTACTTATGTCTTACAAATTGGCATATTACTAATCGCAAAAAATAATTTCAAACATTTATTCATTATATTTTTTAAGTAACACTAATCATATTTTTACTCCATCAGTTTGTAAATTTTTTAGTATCTATGAATTGGTTATTTTTATTTATTTATTTTAATAATATGAAATATATTCATACTTTCTTACAATTGTTTATTTATTTTGTTATTATTGTCGATTAATAGTTTTTAGATTAATTTCACATTTAATATTGTCTTTTAATTTTGCCCCCTCTAAACTAAAATCCTAACTCTACCACTGCATGTCTCTATTTTAAAATGGGAAAAGCTTTCAAAATGCCATGAATGTGGAAACCTTGGCACAAGATGAATGTTGCTTTTGACAAAAGTTATATCAATATATCATGCTTAAATCCCTTTAAAAAAAAAAAAAAATCATGCTTAAAAAAAACAAAACAAAAGCAATTGTAATTTAGTTTGGCTAAAACTTAAAGAGAACTGCTAAATTATAACATTTTTACAATAAATTTTAGGTCGTAGATTGTTACTAGTTCTAATTTAAATTCACAATTGATATTAATTTTTTGACAACCAATAACAACCTGCAATATAAAAAATGTTATAGACATAATATTTTTCAAACTTAATTAAAAGGTTCACAGAAACTCTCAATATTAGTCAACGGCATGCAACTTTTTAGAGTTTTTCCTTTTTCTTCTAGGTTTATATTTTTCTTGTAAGGATTGCAAATGTGTGCCCTAAAGGCACATAATAATTAATCATTTTTGGAAATATTTTCTTGGGAATTGAAAAAGTATTGACAACTTTTTCAATTCTCGAGAAAATGTTTTCAAAAATTAATGTTTTAATGTGTGCCCAAAGGGCAGACATAAGGACTGATTTTTTTTTTTTTTTTTTTTTTTTAAAAGATTCACATCAAAGTGGGCAAAGCCATATAAGCTTTCTTTTTTTTAGGAGTCAGATGAACAAATGCCCCATCATCGCTTGAGCCATCCTTTCCCATTAACGAAGACAAACAAAAACACAAAAAACAAACAGCAAAAATCAAAAGAAAAGAAAAGAGAAGAAACGAAACGAAAATATGATGGTGTGCTGACAGGTTTACGCTTATTGATGGGGCTTCGAGATTCTATTGTTGTATTAATGGACCAGAACAGATTATTGTATGACTTGAATGTTGATAAATTTTAAGCTTTGTTAACTAAAAGTGGTACTTTTTTTCTATTATAGGCCCTGATTGCGAGACATACAAGATTCCTTCATTTGTCAAAGTCAGAAATCGGGTTTCATTTTCATTCCTGACACATCCCCAAACCTAAAAATCACCCTCACTATTCGGGGCCTTAAGAGTTTGTATATGTGTTGGTTCAGTGGGAGACGTGAGTCAAGCCATCAACATCAAATAATAAATTTTTACAAAGTACAAACTCACAACATGTGATATTAATCTATTCATCCTTCCAAGTACAAAAAAGTAGTCCCTTCATCATCTATAAATGGCATCATTCTCGAAGTCAGTCACACACACACTCACTCCGAGACTCCTAGCTTTCCTTTCTTTGTTTCTCTCTTCATTTGCCCACTATCCTAATTCCTATGGACAGCCTCTCTCCACAGAACACTTGTAAGCATTGTGGAAAAACATTTTCCTCGATGAGAGCTAGATGTGGTCACATGAAAAAAGCATCCCAAACGTCCACGGCTACTTCAGATGGAAGCCCAAGAGAATGCCCGTCCCGCTGCCATATTTGATCTGAATGAGACTCCTGATTTGATGGAGGACCAAGAGAATGGCGGTCTTCCTGATTTGAACGTGGTGCCTGCTGTTATGGCAGAGGCCCAAGGGAATGGCCGTGTTCCTGATCTGAACATGCTTCCTGAGCCTGAAGATGATCGAGTTTAAATGAATGGTGTGAATTTAAGTTTTAACAAGTCTAGTTCTACATGTAATAAATGTTTGCAGTGATGCATTGTTTGTGTCATTGGTGAACAATAGTTGTGTTGATTCTGAGTACGTAATATGTAATATGTCCGAATAAAGGTTTCTATTTATTAGTACTCTCTTCTAGTCTGATTTTACTTTCTTTTTTGTTGGGCTTGATGTAGTAGTTTATGATCATTTTTAAGTATGGCCACAAGTTTTGACATTTGTAAAATGAATTCTAGGCCCATCAGATCCTAAGCCCAGATTGTTACCAATGGATTCAGGTCCACCAGGATTCCCTCTTCCCAAACTGGCCCACCTCCCATCCATTCGGCCCATAAAACATAAACGGGGACATTTCTGTCATTTCAAAAAAAGCAACTTCAACGTGAGTTTGGATCCTTTCAGCTGCGTTTACGTCAAAATCGTGTTTAAAATAATATATACTAGTTGAAGGCCCATGCGTTGCACAGTTTTATATTAAAAGTTGTAAAATATATATAATTATTATAATCAAATAAGTAAATATTATAACAAAAGGAATAAATTGCATTGATATAACAACCATCAAATATAAAATGATAGCATCTTAATACAAAATTATCTTCTAACATACCAATTGTGCTACAATATCATTTGTAGTTACATGTATCAAACTATTCACATATGAATTTTATATCTAATGAATCTACAATATAAGTGATTTGCAGTATTGTTAACAACAATATTAATTATTAAAATATTTAGACAAAATAACATAAAATTGGTCACTTTTTAAAGCTAGAACTATTCGAGAAATAAAACCTTTGTTCTAATTATAAAAAAAAAAAAAAATTGCAACGTTCTACATCTAGATTACAAACCTTTCTTAGGATGCTTGAAATCTTTTTTGACAAACCTGAAAAAAAAAATCAAGAAGAAAATTAAACAAAATTAAAAACACAAAGTACCATATAGATTGCAAAATTGTATGTAAATTTGATAGTCTATGATTGGAATTTACTACGACAACTTACATATATGTTGGACAACAAAATAATTAAATTGGATCAAACCATTAACATATGAATTAGATCAAATATAAGGAAATTATCCCCTAAGGAAATTAGCTTAAACAAAAGGCAACAAATACATAAAACATATTTAATTGATTATAATAAAAAAAATTAGAGTAAAAAATACATAACTACATGATTGTAGGTAGAAAAATAGAAGCCTAAATAAAAAAAAATTGTACAATAAGTTGGAGAATGAAAAACTACACCAACGAACGGTGTATATATATATACATACTCTATCCAGAAAAGGAGTCAAAGTAAAAATCAAATACTCTAAATTCCTTGAAGTTACCTAATCAAGAAGTTTAGATTAATTACATATTGGTTTTTTTTTTTAAATACTTTAACCCAAAAAAATAGTTAACGTTATTAGCTAGATTGTTATTAATTTTTTTTAAAAAATTTTGTTTGTTTACGTTAAAGTTAATACCAAAAAAAAAAAAAAAACAACTTATGGGATGCAGTATGTTTTTTTTTAGAGATACGCTTATTTTATGATAACAATGAATTAGAGTCTTAATCAATCTAATATTAGTTTGCAGTTTTTTATTTCATTTTTTTAGAGATACACTTACTTTATGATAACAATGAATTAGAGATAAGAATGAATTAGAGTCCTAATTAATCTAGTATTAATTTACCTACAATCTTACATGAAGTAGGCGTGAAGCAGTTTTTTATTTCTTTATTTTTTTAAAGAGATAAACTACTTAATGATAAAAATTAATTAGAGCCCTTGATAGTATATTTTTCTTTTTTTAGTTCTTCAAAAAAGGGTTCCAAAAAGAAATTAATACCTTTTAGCAAGCATTTGAGTATTTGACAGCATTGGCAAGCTTCGACTTGTCATTTTGACTTCCAGTACTGGGATTGGAAAGTCTTTCATCATCATCTGAAACCTGCCCAAAACACAAATAACATTTACAATAAAAATACCCAAAACAATTTTTCAAAACCCAAATTGTTACCTGTTGGGTTCTGATTTACCCCATTTGATTGGTTGTGGGCATGATGTAAAATTTTGTAGGCCTTAACCTTGAGTTCCTTTAAGGCTATAGGGATTGTACCAAACCCTTTCTAGGCATATTGATTCTTGGCTTTGCTTGCAAGAACCTAAAAAAAATTGAACCAAAGCTTAAGTATGAAAAAATTTAATTGCTAAAAACAAATAAAGATGAAATTTTTTTGAATTAGAGGGTGAAAAAATTAAATCAAAGGTCAAATTTTGGAAACTTGTACCCCTTTCTTAATTTTTCAGAAACCAAGCAATATGAAGATAGAAAAATAAAATACAAACTTAATTATATTAACAATTAAACACGCATACACACATCTACAGAGAGACATAACATTAAAAAAAAAAAAAAAAAAAAAAAAAAAAAAAAAAAAAAAAGAAGCTAACCTTTTTAAGAGCAAGTCTCTGCAAACAGCACCACCTTTCAAATAGTATTTTTTGATAGTATGGGTGTGATTTAATTTGAGTTTTATTTTGTGTTGTTGTGTTCAAAGGTTTTTGTTATGTTTTAGGATTACATTTTTATGCTTTGGTTTTGTTCTTGTGTTTGAATTTTGTGAGTCTATGTTCTTGCGTTAGTTGTGTGTATTTTTTTTAGTTGCATTAGTTGTGAATGAATTAGAGTCCTAATTAGTTTAATATTAATTTGTAGTTTTTTATTTCAATTTTTTTTAGAGATACACTAACTTTATAATAACAATGAATTAGAGATAAGAATGAATTAGAGTTCTTTGGTACTATGCTATTCCTTTTTAGTTTTTTAAAAATCTAAAAATTTAATAAAATTTCTGCAATTTGTGAAGCCATGTGATGTAACCACGGCGTCTAAGCCTAACTTTTATTATATATAATATGATATTTTTACCTTTGTGTTTTTGTGTTTCCCAGTTTCTGATCCATTGAGTCAATTTTTTTCGATCCTTTATAATTACTGGTCAATTTGGTCTTGGCCTGTTTGTTTGGGTTTGGAAAACCTATGATTATTGTCTCAAATGTGCTTTTTAGGATATGCTACCCCTAATTGATAGGTTGTAACTAAATAAGTCCCCTGAAAATGTCTGTGAATATAGTCTCAAAATGATGGCAAATTAACTCAGGGCATTGGATTTCTAGTACTGTTATGAACATATATGTTGGGCACATTTGCTGCTAACAAAGCTGTTAATTTTTGAATCCAACCCTTCAAGCCGAATAAACCACTGTGGGGGATTTGGATTGTCAGTTTGAGCCCAAACCATTAGGAGCTTTTGGACCACATCTTTACTCTTTAGTGGATTATTTTGGGTTTAAGATTTTTTTTTTTTTTTTTTTTTTTTGGTAACAAAAAATGGGGGGATTTATGGTTATATTATACTCCCGGGCAGGGCGCCAGGCCACTCGGTTTACGAATCAAAGCTTGTGTGGGATTTTAACCCCACTAAGGATGCCCACCAACGGACTCTTGCGGCCAGCAGGACTCGAACCTAGGTGTGATGCACAAAGCGCCCGACCCTTACCCACTCAGCCAAGCCTCCATTGGCAGGTTTAAGATTATTCATTTGAGCATCAATATTCCTTACTGTTACCTTTAGTATTAATTTTTGAAACATTTGTGCCAAAAGGCCCAAAACATTAAAATACATGCACAAAGCTAATATAATAATAATAATAATAATAATAATAATAATAATAATAATAATAATAATAATAATAATAATAAAACACTTAGCTCTCGTTTGAAAAGAGAGAATAAAATGATAATAATAATTCTAGAATATTATTTTCTTCCCTTGAAATTTCAAATTTCATCTCTCTCAAAATTCGGAAGAGGAATTTCTTTCATTTCTTTCCCTCTATGTCACTCTCAATCAAGGTTACTTATTGTTGATGCCCCCTTTTTTTGACAAAATGGCCCAATGGCAGAAGAAGCCCAACAATATGAAAAAGGTGGAGAAAGAAAGTAGTAAAGTAAAGACCGTTGAGTCCGAATGGCAGGAATAATAGTCCACAAGCCCACAAAATAATAAGTGGCCTCAAAGAAAGCAAATGGGCCAAGGAAGCCACAAAGAATGAAGTAGTAAGCCTATGAGAATCGTAAGAAATGGAAAGAAAGCAGAAATGGGCCCGAGGAGCCCAAAGAAAGAAGTTAGTAAACGGGGTTGGTTTGCAGGCCAATAAACCCAAAGACAAAAGATGTGGTAATTAAACCAGGGAAGCCCAAAAGTTTTAGCAAAAACCCATAGATATGAAAGAGGTAAGAAAGAATGAAATGGGCCTAGGATGCCCAAAGAATGAAATTGGTCAAGGAAGCTCGGGGTATTGAATAGATTGGCCTAGTAGGAATGTTGGGCAGTAAAGACTAAAAGGAGGAATAATATGAGAAATTGGCATTGCAGACGCTTCAGCTTGCAAGCCCAAAAGTAATAAAAAGACAAAAAAGGGTAAATGATATCATATCAGGAATAATGTAGTGGTGTGGCAAGAGCACTAGCCAGCCCATAGACAAAAGATAATACGGGACATGGGCCGAATTAAAGAAGAGAAAAACTACACCCCAGCAATGCCCAACCCAAAGAAGAGATGGGATGCAGAGAATGAAGACCCAAAAACTCATTCACATCGCAAGAGTTAAACAAACACCAAAACATGCAGTAGAATCAAAAAAACCTAGAGGCAATGGTAAACGCGTGAGAGCCTAAATAGCAATGGACTCATATGGAAGTGAAGCATGCACATAAGGCTCAGGCACCACTTACCTATACCTAGCCAATACAGGGGAGGTGGGCCATGGGTCAGAGGTAAGTGGGGGTGTGGTCTGGTGGTGGAGAGAAGGGAGAGCCTATTTTGGGGTTTCCACTCAAGCTTTTTTTTAGGGGAAATGTTCTGCTCGGATGATGTCTCATCCAAAAGAAGTAAACATGAGCTGGAATCACTAAATGTGCTGTAGAGGTTGGTGAGGGAAAAGTTTAACCCTTATATAGATGGGAGTGTTAAGGGGAAGTGAAAAACAAAACAAAACTACTTTTGTCTAGGAATGAGGCATGGCACAGCCAACACAGTGTAGTGGTGGTGGTTGAGCAGCCGACAGACTAGTGGGCAGTCTTGGAAGGACACCCACAACAGGCCAAAAGCAATTAAGGGGTAAAAATGGAAAATCTTGTTACGGTAGGCAATATAAAAGGCCATAGACTTCCACAGTAAATGAATGAAAAAAAAAGTGAGGAGGAAAAGGAAGAAAACAGAGAAAACGAGAAAGATAAAGAAAGAACATAGAAAACCAAGAATAATGAAGAAAAATATGAGTGATAAGAGTAAAAGCATGCATCAATAGGCTACCCACTTCTCTCCCTCTCAGTAGCCCACTCTCTAATAAGTCACGAATCTGAGATTAAGCCATCTAAGTCCATTTTCCAAAGTAAGTAACTTCTACAGCAAAACTCCTCTCTAAGGTTACCCACATTGGAGATTGGTTCCATTTTTAGATTTGAATTTGCTAAAGAGTCAAGCTAATTCCTTTAGCAGACTAATCTTCTTTCCTTTGCCATGGTTGATTAATAACTAACATGACATCTTGCCATTAATCTATTTATGCCGTAATCACGTTGTGATATTTTCTTTCATGGAACTGTTCATGTATTATTGTTGTTAGCAGAAAATGTTTTAGTTAAAGTGTTTTAGATATTTTGATGTATTGTGTTTTCTTGCTATAACACTTGTAACAGTTTTTCCTGGCATGAGCACGTGAATACGCTTGAGAGTCTTGCTAGGATGCGTCAACACAAGAAGGGTCAAACTTGCGCACAAGCTGGCCTAAGGTGTGTCTCAGTTAGGCCAGTCCTAACTCTCTTACCCTAGAATCACAAGGTTGTGGTACAATAGGAGCAATCCAACCTAAGAGGCAAAAAAGCCCACCACATTAAAATTGGCAACTTCACTGGGGAGTTGGGAAAAAGACAGGGAAAGTAGATAAAGCCCTCGCAAGTTATGCCCCAAAGATCAAAGATGACACAAAACATAAGTACCGTGCCTTCACAGGCAGAGTCAAGGCCAGCCATGCCCCACCAGCACTAGCCTAATCAGGCAAAATGTGTTAACGGAAAAGGGGCTAAGCTGCACTAGCAGCAGAGAATCCTTGCTGACAATACCAACTTTTTTATTGAGGTTCTGCAATCTGTGCAGCATTCCCAACAACAGATGATGGAAGAGATTCGCCAGATAATGGCGGACAAGACGAAAGAGAAAGGTAGCCAGCATGACCTAGAGCATGTGACAAATAAGGAAGAAACCCCTGTAGGGGGTGGCCCACAATACACAGAACAACGTTTCATTACTATGGACAAAGTTGCAGTGCTTTTAGAGCAAGAAAGGGCTAAGGTGCCCAAGGAGAGAACCTATGCACAAAGGCCTCCTTATTTGCTGAGGATACTCAATAAGCCATATCCTGAGAGATATGAATCATGAACTTTCGCACAATACGGTGGCAGAAGAGGAAGTGCCATTCAGCACGTGAGTAAGTTTATTGACACCCTTAGTCCCTATGCAGTAGACGAAAATTTGTGTCTTTGGGAGTTTTCCAAATCCCTATGTGATCAGGCATACACCTAATACACCTGCTTGAAGCCAAGGTCAATCTCGAAGTGGGATGACATGGTAGATGTATTTTGCACCAAGTATTTTCATAGAGAAGAAATAGTAACGCTCGCAACTTTGTAAGGAACTAAGTAAAGGAGCGACGAAGACCTGATGGAGTATACCAAGAGATTCAGGGACATAGCCCTCGATTACTATGATCACTGTGAAGAGAAGATGTTGGTGGAAATATGTATGGGTAACATGATCATGGAGTATAGAACTATCCTAGAGAACTTGGAAATCTCCTAGTTCGCATAGCTATTACAAAAGGCCAAAAAGACTGCCCAAATAGTAAGGCCAAGCTTTGATAGATCCAAAGAGCAAAGATCCACACTACAGGCTATAATAGTATCTATTGGCGAAAAGAAGAGGAAATCATATGGGAGGGAGTACGAGACCCCCTCACCACTATTGTGTACACCAAAGGAGCTAGATGTGCTCCTAGATAAATGGATTGCAGATGGGGTCTTCAAGCCCAATCAAGTTTCTAGAGAACCTACTGAAGAAGAATGGAGGGATCCACGTTTCTATCGTTTGCACAACTATGTGCAACACCCTACTGCAAAATGATGGGCACTCCGCAGACTAGTGCACCGCAGAAGTAGAGAGGGAACTTTCGAGTTGTCCCAGCCAAAAGGTCAAAGAAATCCACTCCCAAACCACAAGGGAAAGGGGGTTATTACCACCTTGCAAAGTTGGCCCTGCCTGCCTCAGCTATTACCACCTTGCAAAGAAGTTCTAGGTTCAAGAACCTGTTTTATCAGATGAAACTCACAGCCAATGAACGAAGAATTGCCACAGAGGCTTTGGTAAGCATTGCCTCAAAGGTAGGAGTAGAATGCTTGGCAGTAGAAACTAGAGCTAACAGAGCCTTCCTACAGGACACCAATGAGATTACTTTCAGTTATAAAGACATAGAAGGAGGATATTCAGACCACAGGAGACCTCTCTACTTAGCGACCTCCATAAACCAAATCCCCATTAAGAGAGGCTTAGTTGATATAGGCACTTCAGTGAATCTCATCCTGCTTAACATGCTACAAGTAGCAGGAATTTCAGAAGGCAAGATCTAGGGATGCCTAATAGAAGTAACGGGATTCGGAGGAAGAGGTGAATACACCGCAGGCCACATTTAGTTGTGGCTGAAAGAAGGGCTGATAGCCTCTTTGGCCCGTTTCCATATAGTGAAAACAAAAGTCTCATATCATATATTATTGAGAAGACCGTGGTTACACAAACACTAACTGGTCCCGTTTACCTGCCATCAGTGCATGAAGGGAAGATTGAATGGCAGGATGATATGGATAGTGGCAAACCCTTTACTGTTAGAGCAAGCAAAAGCCCATTTAGTAGAAACCAAGTTCTATGATGAATGGGCACCGTCTGGTGAAAGTTCAGTGTCCAAACCACAAGGCATCTTCGTCCCTAGGTGGGAAGACGTCCAGGATGACCCAGAGCTCGACTTGAGGGAGCTGCTAATATAGAGGAAGAAGAGGAAAGAAGCGCTCACTTCGGAGTTTAGTGGTACGCCATGATGCGTCAGGGTTCGAACACTTGATGGCAAGATAGTCTACAAGTTATGAAGGTATACGGGGCCCACCTGTAGTGCGCGAGGGGTCCCGAACAAGGGTCACAACATAAAATTTTAGTGTGCTGTATGGCCCAAGAAAATTCGGAAGAAGAAAGCGACACGGAAAATAAAAATGAGGTTACAACAGAAAAAGACACACAAGTGATGGCAGAGGAGAAGTTAGAAGAAGTTGACTTGGGTATAGACCCACAAAAGCCAATACCCATTTCAATAAGTTCAAAATTTTCAAAGGATGAAAAGGCAGAATTAATCCTACTGTTGAAAGAGTTTAGAGATGTTTTTGCATTGGACTACAGCGAGATGCCTGGGCTAGACCCAAGACTGGTGGTACACACGCTCAACGTAGATCCTAAGGCTAAGCTAGCGGCTCAACCTGCCAGAGTGTTTCATACAGAAATAGAAGAGCAGATAGTAAAGGAAGTGCAAAAGTTGCTGATATAGATTAGTTTCATCAAATTATAATAATTTATTAGAGGAATGTTAGTGGTGGAATAATTCTTCATCACACACCTAAGGGTGTGATGAGTAGGTTGAAAAATCCCCTCTCCCTCCCCAGGTTTTTAGATTCTTTTCCATTTCTAAGCATATTCTGCTTACGTTGCAAGCAGTAATTGGGTTTGATTGGTTGTCTTCTTGACCAAATTTTTTAAAATGCGTGGCCCTCGCCTGCTTTTAACTGATTCTGATTTCGCTCAATATCCGCCGTCGATTTAGGGTTAACAGATCTTTATGGCTGTGATTTTTTTTTCTTAATAAACATAGAAAAAGTTACATGTAGTTGACTAAAGTTGAGGAATCCAATCAACCTTTTAATTAAGTTTGAAAAATGCTATGCTTATAACTTTTTGGAGTTTTTCTTTTTTTCCTTCTAGATTTAGATTTCTTGTAAAGTAGGGACTGATTTTTTTATATATATTTGTTGAGTGTCATTTGATATAATTATAGAGTTTAAATCCTACTGAAATTATAATTTCTAATCAACGTTAATATATAAAAAAAAAAGAAAAAAAGAAAAAAAAAGAGAGAGAAATAAAAGTGATTGATAGATATAAGGAAATATGACAAGTTTTTTTTTTTTTTTTTTTTTTTTTAAGTGTCATCAAAGTAAAAGTTATCAAATTAATGAAAATATATTCTGTTTTTTAGGATAGATTTATATTAATGGAGTTATTATATAGTTTATTAGGATTATCTAAAAATTTCCTGGTTGTGTGATATTTTAGGTCTCCTTTAAGTATAGTGGTTATATGGCACCAAACAACTAAATTAAATTTTTTTTTTTAAGTTAATAAATTTTCTGCAATTTGGTGCTATAAAATCGAAAGAATTAAATCATATTAAAAAATATAAATAAATAATACTGATGTGGAAAATTATGGAGAGATCAACCAAAAGTAAAAAATTTCAGTTATATATATATATATATATATATATATATATATATATATATATATTATGAGAGGATTTTCGTCTCGACCCCCAATCAGGTATTGTTCGCTTTGAGATAGGCAAGAATCGACCTACGTCCCACCCGCACGAATTTGTTCAATCCTACATTAGAGAGAGACAACTCTCACCCTTGCCTTATAAATTTTTGGCCGAAAGAAATGTGTACCATAGAGAAATGTGTACCATAGTGTGTGTGCGCATATGCAACTCCGACCAGAAAATAAATAAAGTGTTCGACTGTATGTATTTTTCTTAATCCTATGGAAAAACAAACCACATTTTTCTATGCCCTCCGAAGGAAAATTAGTAAACTAAGAATAGTGGGCCTCTCAATCATCACCAACACTGAAAATACGGCTACGCATATTGGATTATTTGTTTACTTTTCTGGTTGACGTGACGAGTTCAATAGGGTTTGTTGTTTTTATGCTAGATTGTCAATAAAGGCATAGGCCCTATTTGAAAAGTCTTTATAGGCACCAAAATACATGTATGATATAGATATGAAATATGAAAGACTATTTCTTGAACTCAGAATAGGCTGGTGAAATTTGTTTTTCTTATTACATTCAAATGAGTTTCTCTTGGATAATTTTTTTTTTCTTTCTAAATAAATATTTTATCTGCAACGTCTTTGAATTAAGTGGCACATCTACTCCCTATAAATATTTTATCTGCAACGTCTTTGAAATTTGTCCTCTATTTTATTTAGTACTAGTGATGAATTATTGTATGTCAAAAAGGAAAAACGAAATCTGGTGGACATATTGTTTGGTCCAGGAAACGCTTTCCCTGATATTTGAATCAAACTTCAATAAAGATATTTCTAAACTACACACATAGTGTCACTCACAACTTTAGGAACTACACCAAATTAATGCCTTTCCTGATACACCAAATTAATGCCTTTCCTGATAGGACAAAGTTTGAGAGCGACACTCCCTCTAAACTTTGAGAGTCCTCTCAAAATTAGTTTGTAACCGACACTCTCTGAAGTAGTAAAGTTTGAGAGTCCTATCAAAATTCCACACAGTCATTGACACAAATGGCTTGTCGGGTCCATCTTGGTAGGACATATTTCCACACCCCCCCACAAAAAAAGTAAGTGCTATATAAACCCCCCACCATAACCCTGAGTCCTGACCCAGACAATCCCCACAACTTAGAAAAACAAAAACCCACATTTTACCAGAAAGAACTAAATTTCATCAGAATCCTTCACTCCTTTCATTCATTCACTCCCTATAGATCATGAGATTCATGACAAAAAAGGCTCGGGGTGATTCTCGAGCACGAAGCAACTCCAGGGCTCGGAAAGAAAAGTTGACGATGTGGCAAAATCCTGCAGAATACTACTGTAGGGTTTGTCGAAGAAAGTTCGACAAGTTGAAGGCTTTATGTGGACATATGAGAGCGCATGGCGACCGACCATGGCGGGGACTGCTTCCTGATCGTCGTCCTCGTCCTCGTCCTCCAACCTATGAGGCTTCTACTTCTACAGGGACTAGAAGGGAACTAGGGATTAATTTTCAGAGTGAGCCACAAGTGAAAGGCTTTCTTTCTTCTCCCAACTTATTGGATATGCTTCCTACTACTGATCATCATCCTCGTCCTCGTCCTCCAACCTATGAGGCTTCTACTTCTACTGGGACGAGAGGGGAACTAGGGATTAATTTTCAGAGGGAGCCACAAGTGAAAGTCTCTCTTGCTTCTCCCAACTTATTGGATATGCTTACTCCAGAGCCACAAGTGAAAGGCTTTCTTGCTTCTCCGAAATTTGACTTGAATATGCTTCCTGCTACTGAGCCACAAGAGGAACTGCCTGTCTCTCTGAAATTAGAAATGCAAGCTGCTCCAGAACCAAAAGAGAAAGTCCTTACTTCTCCCAAAATTGATTTGAATGTTTCTCTGTCTCCTACTCCAGACCCACCAGAGGCCGACCATGATTCTCATGAGAAGTTTAACTTCGATTTAAATGAATCTCCCGAAGAGGGCGAAGCCAATGATTACTGAGGTTTTTTTACGGGATCTGCATTTGTTGCTTTTTCTGTTTTTGTTTTGGTTTGTTTGTTTTATTTTTTATTTTGTAAAACTTCAACAAAGTATGTGCTATTCCTTAAATTATCTTTTTAATTTAGATTATTAAACAAAGTAAGCCTTTTTCAGAACTTGTCAAGTCCTTACTTTTCCCAAAATTGATTTGAATGTTTCTCTGTCTCCTACTGCAGATCCACCAGAGGCAGACCTTGATTCTCATGAGAAGTTTAACTTCGATTTAAATGAAGCTACCGAAGAGGACTAAGCCAATGATCGCGGAGGTTTTTATTACGGGATCTGCATTTGTTGCTTTTTCTTTTTCTGTTTTTGTTTTGGTTTGTTTGTTTTGTTTTTTATTTTGTAAAACTTAAACCCAGTACGGGCTGTTTGTCAAATTCCCTTTTTAATATTCAGTGATGTGGTTTTTTATTTGGGCTGTTCATTAAATGCCCTTTTTAATGTACAGTGATGTGGTTTTTTATCTTATTTTATTGAATAATTTAGAAAAAATATGTTTTGGTTAATTTTATGTTTTTTTTTTATGATTCTCCACGTGACCAATCATCTCTACTAATTCATAAAAAAAAAAATTTCATCTCTACTAATGGTCACGTGATGTGACCATTAGTAGAGATGATTGGTCACGTCACGAGTAATACATTATTAATTCGTAACTTTGTTCCAAGTCAAAGAAATAATTAATGTTGATGGCATGAATGTTGCATTTCTTTTTCTTTTTTTAAACTTTCCAAGATCAATTTTCATTTAAGATAATTGTTCATTGCTTTAAAGTGAAAACTCGCCCCTTCAGAACTGCTAGTACATTTACACTTTGTTTGGTTGCAATTGAGGGAAGAAAAAAGAAATAAAATAAAATAAGAGGGAAAAAAAGGAAAAGAAAACATTTTCTCTTATGTATGTTTGGAAATAAGCAAAAAAGAATAAAAGAAAAGAGAAGAATTATTTTGCTTTCCGTTTGATTGTAAAGGTAAGAAAATGAAAAAAAAAATATGTGTTTTTTTTTTTTAACTTTTATGCCCACCTAGAGAGATTAACATACAATCTTGGACAAAAATGTAAATTTTATGTAAAAAAAAGGTTGTAGTGTCATTATTCCATCCAAAATATGAGGATTCGAAAAAAGTGGGCCCAGCGGAACTTTTATTCCTTCTTCTCCTTTCTCCTAATAAAGCAACCAAACCTGTATTAACATCTTTTTGTAAGGAAAGTTTTTAGTTTCTTATTTAGGGCTTATTTGGCAACCTTTCTCAAACACAAAATTATATATTTTAAATAATATTATACATATTTTTACACACTTTTTTACCTACACGTATATTAAAAACACTCAAATAATATTATTTAAACTAACCCACTAAACAGGCCCTAAATGTTTTTGGTTCTCCATTATGATTCAAATCACTGTTTTCCTCATCCAATTATAAAAAAGTAAAAATAACAAATGTCATTTGTGTTCCAAATTCCAAAAAGAAGATGTGTTAATTTCTTTTTTAATGTTTGTGATTATCTTATTAATAAATAAAATAACTTTATAATACCATCTATATATCAAAAAGAAAAAAAAATATCATTAAATAAAAAATAAATAAAAAGGGAAAGTTCTATAATATTATATTTTGTTTTATTTTGCGTATGGCATGACTCCTTTTGTCTATCTTAATGGATTTCTAAGATCTTGCCTTGAGGAGGATTATGAAACCTTATGTTGTATCTTCATTAAGACTTTAAAAAAATTTACGTTTTCAGCTACCATGCGGATGTAGTTATTAAAATAAATTTGAAAGGATCAATACTCAACACTGCCTTTGTGAAATTCAGTGTCAAAGTAGGTTTTCTTCCGGCGCCCACAATCAGTAAAAAGGATCGGACGACCAAGTATAGGCGTTTTGTTCTAAGATTGTCTCAAAAAAGGTCCTTTTGATTTGGGCCCCCAAAAAAAATAATAAAGTACAGTGCTTTTGATTTAGATCTCCTCTTAAGTTTTGGAAAACGCTGTACGTAACCTCCAATGCAGATACCAAAATTATTTGGGTGTCATATTGATTGACAACAGACTTTTTCTCTATTGATTATAAAAAAAACCAGACCTTTTGTCTGTGCGGGGCCATACCAGTTTGATTTAGTATCGGCTTTCTATCCCTGCTTAATTAAGCCATATATGCACTAATCTTTTTGTGGGGGCACAGTACTGTAACACAACCAACGACCCAACTAGTGTACTGGGAGGTTGTGAGTCTTGTGACCTCTGATGGCAAAACAAAAATGGTTGAAAATCCCTCGCGGTTGACAAATCTCTTGAATGGCAAACTCAATTAGAAGTTGGTTGTAATATTAATTTTGGGTAACTGGGCGTAGTACTCTTTTATATGTTTGCGATGGTCATCTCCTTAAAACTTTGGAGAGAGAATCTCGAAGAGTTTCACAACCTCCTACAACTGTTATCCTATGCTTTATATTATTTTTTAATTAACATTGTGTTTGGTTGGGGTGAAAAATGAGGAATACTTAACCAAAAAAAAAAGAAAAATGAAAAATGAGGAATAGAAAAGGGGTAAGAGAAAATAAGGGCTTTTCTTTGTTTGATTGAATAGAATGAAGGTGAATAGCACCTTTTAGGCCCTTAGATTTTCAGGTGATTTTTATTTTAGTTCATACATTTTATTTTTACCTGTTTTAGACCCTATTCTGAAAAACACTTCCCGTTTTGGTTTCTACCGTTACATCAGAAATGAAAAAAGCTGACGTGACAAACGACAGAAATAAATAATATTAAATTAATGTCCACGTGGCCTAAATTAATAATAAAAAATGTTTTTTGGCATTAAAAAATGCCACGTCAGCATTTAAATTAAAAAAATTAATTTATTAATTTTAACTAAATTTAAAAAATTATAAACTGAATTAAAAACTAAAAATTATATGAATTGAGATCTAAGTGTGTCTTAAACAAGAACGACAAGAGCACAAACCCAGATCCAAGAACACAAATCCAAAAATTATTGTAAAAAAAAAAAAAAAAAAGTTAACAAAATGTAAACTTCACATCTCAGACCCAACTTCTCTTTCTCACCGAAGCTATTCCTTCCCATTTCTCTACCTCTTAGTTCTCAAACCCAAAACTCAAGTCTTCTTCTGAAACCCCATGGCCGGAGCCACTCAAACTCTTCTCTCCAATCATCACCAATAACTCTCTAAATCTATTTCACTCTAAATCTCACACTCTTGGAACCAACGCCTGATCGGACCTCAATGGTCCTCACCGCTCAATGCTAGCCACCACCATCTTGGTGATAGCCTCACCTTCTCTTCTCCATCATCAATCTCAACCTCCCTCTCTTAGCCTAAACCCGAAAACCCAAGACCCATCTGTCAAAATGAATCTCTCTCAAACCTCCAACTTCGATCTGGTTCCTAGGAGGTCCTAAGCGGTGTGTGAACAACGGATCGACGGTGTGGAGGCTAAGTAAATCACGAATTGACTGTGAACTAAGTGAAAATGCAAACATCACAGAGATTGAAGATAGAAAAATGGAAGATAGGTTTAAGGTTTACCCAGTGGATGTCCTCTTTATTCTTATTTTTGCTCTTATCCTCCATGTTTGATGGTTGCTAGCTGTTGTTGTTGATTTGATGGCTCCCCTGTGACCTTGATTCACGGTCTTTCTACCTTGATTTGTTGGCTCCACTTGTTCTTTCACAGCTTAGACCTAACTAGATTTTTTTTTTTTTTTTTTTTTTTTTTATAATTTATGGGTTTGTGTTCTTATTGTTCTTGTTCAAGACATATCTCAATTCATATGATTTTTAGTTTTTAATTCTGTTTTTAATTTTTTTAATTTAGTTAAAATTAATAAATTAATTTTTTTAATTTAGATGTTGACGTGGCATTTTTTAATGCCAAAAAACATTTTTTATTATTAATTTAGGCCACGTGGATATTAATTTAGTATTATTTATTTCTGTCATTTGCTACTTTAGCTATTTCTGTTTTTGATGTAACGGCAGGGATCAAAACGAAAAGTGTTTTTCAAGATAGGAACTAAAAGTGGTAAAAATAAAATGTAAAGAGTAAAATGAGAATCGCCTAAAAATGTAGGGACTAAAAGGTGCTTTTCACCTAGAATGAAAATAGAGAAAAACGAAAAATGGGAGTTTGATTTTCCAGCCAGCTCTATAAAATATAGGGTAAACTACATATTTAGTCCATATTCTTACGTTAAATGTCAATCTAGTCCGTAACCTTTCAAATGTGTTAGTTTTGTCTCTAGTCTTTTGGCATTATGTCAAAATAGTTCCTCTTTATAAGTGATGAATGAAAAATGTTAACATAACTAACAACCAATATAAAATATAAATTTTATACCACATAAACTGCCACATGAAAAATGTTAACATAATTAACCGCCAAAATAGAACTACAATTGAGGATGCAGACCTAAAAATTTTTACAACCTACGAACAATGAATGCTTATATTTAGAACTTACTGTTCATGAGTTTGTAAACTAAAAATTATATTTTATTTCAATGCTCTCTCTTTCTCTCACAGCTTTTCCATCTGACTCTATTTCTCTTTCACGGACTATTTCTTCTCCCTTCTCTCTTCTCCATCAATCTCACAGTACAATCTCTCCTCTCTCTTCTCTCTTCTCCCTCAATGCCTCTCTGAATCTCTCTTCTCTCTGCAATTTGTGGTTGTGGTTGTCGTTCGGGTCAGGCGGGTGGTGTTGGATCGGTCATTTGGGTCAAATCATGGGCATCTTCGGAGATCGGCAAAGCAGCAGCAACTTCAGCGATGATGAAGCGTTTGGTGGTGTTTTTATTAGGATCCGATGCTACAAAGACGATGGGTCAGGCGTTGCTCTTCGGCCCGTGCTTGGTGTTCCTACTGCAACGATGATCGGAGTTTGAGGTCTAAGGGTGGTGTTCATACTGCAACGATGATCGGAGTTTGAGGTTTGAGGGTGGTGTTCTTCAGATTTTCAGTGGTGGTGGCTGGTTGGTTGGTTCTGTGGTATGGGTGTAGTTGTTCTAGTTTGGGTATGGGTATGTGATTATTTTGATTTGTTCCAAAATTTGGGTATGGGTATGGGTATGTGTATGTGTTTGTTCTGATTTGGGTGTGGTGATGCGGTTGTTCTGATTTGTTCTGATAGGTTTGTTGTTGTTCTGTTTGGTTGATTGGGGAGTTTGGATGGTGGATGGTGGATGTGTTTGTTGTTTTGTTTGGTTGATCAAGGGGTTTGGGGTGGCAGTGGGTGGCTTTTGTTTGAGTATTGGGTCTGTATCAGTGGTGGGTGGTGCATTGGGTTGCTGGCAGTGGGTGGCTGAGGGAGATAGAGGAAGAGAGACCGATTAGAGAGAGTCAATTTTTATATTATTTTTATTGTGTAATTAATAGTATTATCGTAATGGATTAGATATAAAAATAAAAACTGAATTGTATAGTTTGTTGTAAAGTGATTTAGTATAATAAACAAAGTAATTTTCTAGTAGGTAAAATAGAGATCAGGTTACAAACTCAGCCGCTAGTGCTCTTACAGTTACTTGAGTTACTTAGGCCCTGCTTGAATGTAAATTGCCCACACGTTTATGGAAAGTGCTATGTTTATAATATTTTTATAATATTTTCACAATAAATTATAGGTGGTTAGTTGTTATTAGTTCAAATTTGAACATAACGCTAAGATTAACTCGTAATAACTTGTCATTTAAAATTTGTTATAAAAAAGTGGTGGACATATTATTTTTCTATATTCACACTCTTCTTCTAAATAGACTAAGTCAGACTTGTCTTTCAATCCTCCTGCAAAGGCGAAGAGCTTTCAAATTTGATTGCTTGAGATCCATATCCGAGGCTTGAAGAGTTTAAATATCACAAGGAAAATAAAGTTCCCAAATAAAGCTTTTATTCTCCAGTCAAGAAACATAACACCTTTCCAGACAAGGTCGTAATGCCAGATCTTCATCAAAACCAAATAATAGCACCAATGATAGATCTGTCCAGACCATCAAAATAAAAGCTGAAATAATATTTTCTATAAAAACCTTCATTTTCTTGCAAGTTAAACAACCCAAAGACCCTTGCTGAGCTACACGTACACAGCAACCTAAAGGCTTGCCAATCCAAGCTTTTCGCACCGTTTGACCACTCCCTTACGACTCCACCTGACTCGATCTCCTCAACCATTGCGTCCCCCGAACATTGTTTCCTCTTCTTCCCATCTGGTAACTTGGTAACTCCCCTTTATGATCCGACCTCATCCATGTCATTCCTTGGATTCTTGCAAGATCCACTGTCAAAGTCTAGGAACATGAGGATACCAATGGTGTGGATGGTGGAGGGTGTAGGTGATTTCACGGATGGAGAGAGAGAGAGAGAACTAGAGAAGATAGACGATGCTTATAAAATTTGGGTTTTGTTAATATTGATTGAAGTGGATTTTTAATTGAGATGGCAAGTTTTAATTAGTCCACTTGGAATATATGTGACCGTCTGTGTGGTATGAAAATAATATTTTATTTTGATCGTTAGTTATATTAGTATTTTTCATTCATCACTTAATAATATGGACCATTTTGACACGTTTGAAATGTTGGGACCAAATTGATATTTAACGTAAAGGTTAGGTATCAATATCCAATTTACCCTAAAATATATTACTGGCTCTATTGTACAGAGAAAAGAGAGGATAATAATGGATGTGAAGTAAAAAAGTCATTACTACCCCTACTATCCCATTACTTCAAACCATAATTTGGGAATAACAAACCAAATTCCTAGTTTACCCTAAATTAATTTAATTTCTCTCATTCTACTTTTTAATACCGCCTACTAAACACTCATGCTACAAAACTAAAAAAAATTCTATACTCTCACTAGTTTTCTATCATTCCAAACAGTTTCCATTCTCTCACTAATCAAGAAATCTAAAATTCAATTCTTCAACAATTCTATTACCCAAAGCTTCAACAATTTAAATTTAATATTCATTTTAACTATATATCATAATTTTATGTTTTAATATATTAAAATTTACGCACAACATATCTTGTTTACGCCAAGCATTTTAATATATGTCTGAATGAGAAATGCTACATCCACTAAGGAGTGAAAATCATCCCTTGAAAAACTCACAATTACCATTAAGCTAAATTGCAAATTGTATCATTTAAGTTTGATTGAAATTCATTTCAATCCTCAAGCATTACTTTCATTCAATTGAGTCCTCTAAGTTTTAATTTTTTTTTTTCCAATTATGTTTGAAAAGTTGTTGTTAAGTATGGAATTAACTAATGAAAAAAGTTTTTTTGAAAAAAAATTTAAAATAAAAAATCTATAAAATATTTTTATTAATTTTATAGATTTTTTTTCATGTGAGAAAAATATTTTTTTTGAATGGAAAATTTTTAACGAAATTGGACGAAATGCTTGAATTGAATAAATTTGAAACTTAGAGGATTCAATTGAACGAAAGTAAAGTTAGAGGACTTAAATGAATTTCAATCAACCTTAAATTGTGCAATTTGCATTTTAGTCTTATCATTAATATTCCCAAATTCAACTCCATTTTAGCATTAATAGGCCCCAATTAACTCTATTTTAGCATTAATTGGCCCCGATTAACTCCATTTAAGATTTAATAGGCCCTAAATCATGGGAAATTATTAGGTAGTCCTGGACTACAAGGTCAGCAAGCTGACCTTGTAGTCCTAGCCAATAGAAAGAAGACACATCATGAAAAATGAATGACATCAGCTTAGCTGCCACATCATTCAAATGCACCCATAGATTTTAACATCGTTTAGTCCTGTCCGTTAACTCATTTGCAAATTTAAAAATTTCATTTCGGAATTGGGCGGGTCGGTGAGAGATTTCAGAAGGTAAAGCTTTCAAAATTCATTATTTTGAAAATTCTTCTCTCTCTTTTTTTTTTCCACCCTCTCTCTCTCTCTAATGGTCCATCTCCATTTTCATCATAATCACTATTTGCTACTACTTTCTTCCACCACAACGTTGGTAACACTTCTTCTCTATTTCTACTTCATCTGTTCCTACCTAGGCCTATGGATATCTCATGGCTAAATGATAATTCTTTTAGTTTTTTTACTTGGTAAATTCGAACTCTTTTAGTTTTTTTTTTTTCCTTCTTAGCTCAATATTATCTGGATCAAGTTCCTGTTGCCTTACTTTTCTTTTATATTAAATGGGTCAAGCCTTAATGGTGTTCCTTAAGTGGCACTTTGCTGGAATCTTAGGTTCTGTAATACATGAACATGGGTTTCAGATTAGATTTATAGTTTAACCTTATTGATGGTTAAATATGAGTAATAGTTTTGTTTTTGTTTCCTATAAAGAAAAAACAAACAAAAAAAGGTTTTAGTTTTTGTTGGATTTGATTTGATTAGATAACTTTTGAGAGTGGTTGGGATCAAATGTGCTTGATTTAGGCAAAGCGTCAATGTCCCAATTTTCATTATTATTATTTTTTGGTGGCATTGAAAGTGTTTGTTGAAATGCCTCATAGAGTTCTGGTTTGTCTGAACATGTTATAGCTTTGTATCCATGTCGATGTGGTTCTATTGTTTTTATTTTTGTGAAATCCGGTGTTGAAGCTGTCTCTAAGTGTAACAAATTTGCTATGCAACAACTGCATTATTTTGTATCTTTTCTTTTTCAGTTAGTCAATCCATGACCTTAAAGTTTGATAGTGGAGTTAAAGTGTCATATAAGTATGCCATGGGCTTCAACTGCTAAACTTGTATTAAGTCTTTGATAGTTTTGATTACTTTGTTTCATGTATGATAGAAACCTAGGTGGACTTATTCTAAATTCATGTGCAAGTTTTTGGTAATTTCATTGTTACTTTTGCCTACTATGGATGGACATCCATCTCTTAGGGGATTTTGTAAGTCATGTCCAAGTATAGTTCATTGTCACTCATAAGCTTATTTATGAACATCATAATTGACATTTTATAAAATTAGTAGTATTATGCTTATTTTTAGGTCTATATGCAAACAATTAAGGGAAAATTTTGATTACAAGTATGAGAGATACTGATTGGCTTTCATTGGTTGCTCTATGTGGCTTTCTACTTTGGTGCTTATCTTAATCGCAATTAGAGGTTCACAATTCCAGAATCAATAACAACAAGAAGCACATGCACCATTAATGCATAAACATCTTGATGCAGGAGCACAACCAAAATAATTCTAAGGATTTATTTTTAATTTTGTTCTTTTAGTTTCCTCTTTATTTTCCTGCATCACACATCTTGTTTAATTCCATTTGTGAAGATATGACATGATGTCACACTATATTTTTAGCAACTGAAGAGGATAAAATTTGGAAGTAATGGGCCTGACGGGCCATCTTCTTGACGGTCCATCCCCTGTGGGTCGAGGTTAAATGGGCTGAATGTTCGTAGCACCTTAGATGTATTCTAATAATGAAGTGGAGTTCTAGAAGATGCCTCACTAATAGGTATTTCTATAAGGAAACACCTTGACAATTGCGTTTAGTGTCCTACAAGGAAAAGATTCCGCGATCTCCACTCATAAAGATTCCTATAAGAAAAAGACTTCTACTCCAAGAAGGAGAGGTTAACTTTCGACTACTATAAAAGCCTCGATACCCACACAAATCAAGGTACGCATAATTTACCCTCTCTAGCACTCTAGAGTTGTGAGAATATTTCTGACTTAACCTTCGGAGGGTGTTCGGCCGGCACTACACCGATGCTCTTCGCAAGGTTTTCTCTTCCCTTTGTTGTGTAGGTTCACATTCGTGCACGTAGGTACCGTGTGGCTCACTGGTGAAATTCTTGACTTCATCAGTTGGCGCCGTCTATGGGAAACGCTTTTCTTAGTTACAGTTGAAATTCACAACCGTACTATTGTTTCTCGGACTATAGGGTTGCATGGTACTCACTCGCTCGATGGCAACTACCAACGACGTTCAAGGAAAGGAACCACCCACGACTGCCCTCGAGAGACAAGTTCGAACTCTTGCTGCGGCCGTGGAACGCCTCACAAAGCAAAACAATGACTTGGAAGAACAGCTGCGCCAGAAGAATGCAGCACCGAACGACTTACAAGAAGACCAAGAAGGGACCAGCGCTGCAAGAAAAAACCAGGAGAGAGTTGAAGCCAGCCACGCCCCAACCAGGACGGAGAGACAAAACGTAAGCATGCCGTCCCTCACGGATGTGACTCCTCCACACATCGTCGCAGAGATGCAAGCAATGAGAGAACAGATGGAGGTTATGATGAACGCGCTCAAAGGGCGAGTTTCCAGTGACCTTGACGATCTAGTCAACCGCACTGATTCACCCTTCACTGCGGCCGTGAATTCCTTCCCCCTGCCGCACAAGTTTCGGATGCCGAATATCGACAGTTATGACGGAGTGAAAGACCCTCTCGATCATCTAGAGACGTTCAAAACATTGATGCACCTTCAAGGGGTCGCGGACGAAATAATGTGCAGGGCTTTCCCCACCACGCTGAAAGGAGCTGCTAGGATCTGGTTCAGTCGGTTGACACCAAACTCCATCAGCACATTCAAGGAATTAAGCGCCCAGTTCACGTCTCACTTCATCGAGGGACATAGGAACAAGAAGTCGACGGCGTGCCTGATGAGCATCAGGCAGCGGGAGGACGAGACGCTGAGATCCTACATAACCCGCTTCAATAAGGAGGCACTCTCGATCGATGAAGCCGACGATAAGATACTGGTGGTAGCCTTCACAAATGGGTTGCGAAAGGGTAAATTTTTGTTCTCTATATACAAGAATGACCCGAAAACCATGACGGAGGTCCTCTACAGGGCAACAAAATACATGAATGCGGAAGACGCATTACTAGCAAGGGAGGATAAACCGAGGAAGAGAGAACGACAGGAAGACACCCGGCAGGACCAAGAGCGGAAAAGACTCAAAACTGGGGATCGAAGGGACGACCGGCGATCCAAGCCCCAAGGAAGAAAATTTACGAGCTTCACCCCGTTGAATACCCCAGTAGACCAAGTCCTAATGCAGATTAAGGACGAAAAAGCTCTAACCTTTCCGGAAAAGCTCAAGAGCGATCCGAGTAAGCGGTCCAGAGACAGGTACTGCCGTTTCCACCGCGACCATGGTCATGATACGTCTGATTGCTACGATTTGAAACAGCAGATTGAAGCCCTTATCAAACAAGGGAAATTGCAAAAGTTTATAAGAAAGGAGAAGACGGATCCCCCACTTCAAGAACAGCAAGCCCGAAGGGAGAATGAGCGTCCAAGACCCCCAGTCGGAGACATAAGGATGATAGTAGGTAAGACTGCGACAGCAGGTTCATCCAAGAAGGCCCGAAAAACTTACCTCCGAATGGTTCAGAACGTCCAGCTGACGGGCTCGGTTCAAAAGATTGCCCGTAGGGATAGCCCAATTATTGGGTTCTCGGAAGAAGATGCACGACGACTTCATCATCCACATGACGACGCCCTGGTCGTCACCCTACGAGTCGAGGAATATAACATGCACTGAGTGTTGGTCGACAACGGCAGCTCAGCGGATATCCTTTACTATCCTGCATTCCAGCAAATGATGATTAATAAGGAACGACTGATACCAACAAACGCCCCGCTAGTGGGGTTTGGAGGAACGAGAGTATTCCCGTTGGGAGCAATCACGCTTTCGGTTACGGTTGGAGGCTACCCTCAGCAGATCACTCGAGACGTGACATTCCTCGTAGTTGACTGCTCGTTTGCATACAATGCTATCCTTGGACGACCAACCCTTAACGCATGGAAGGCAGCAACCTCGACATATCACCTGATGATTAAGTTCCCCACGGAATACGGGGTTGGGGAGTTACGAGGGAATCAGGTGGCTGCCCGGGAATGCTACTTAGCCATGTTGGAGCTGGAGGATCAACAGCAGGCAATGAGCATAGAAAAACAACGACTCACTGCTGAACCCATCGAGGAACTGGAAGAAATAACTCTGGACGAATCAAGGCTTGAACGAACGACTAGGATAGGGACCTCGGCCAGTCAGCCCATACAGCAGGCCCTCAGAGCATTCCTCAGGATAAACCAGGACGTTTTCGCTTGGAGCCACGAAGATATGCCCGGGATCAGTCGCTCAGTCATGGTCCACAAGCTGAATGTGAATCCTATGTTTTCGCCCGTAAGACAGAAAAAGCGAGTCTTCGCTCAAGAACGGGACAAGGCAATAGCAGATGAAGTAAAAAAGCTGCTCGAAGCAGACTTCATCCGAGAGGTATATTACCTCGACTGGTTAGCAAACGTTGTGATGGTCAAAAAGGCAAACGGAAAATGGCGAATGTGCGTCAACTTCACGGACCTCAACAGAGCATGCCCAAAAGACAGCTATCCCTTACCTCGGATAGACACTTTGGTGGACTCAACGGCAAAACATCGACTCTTAAGCTTTATGGACGCCTTCTCGGGCTATAATCAGATCAAGATGGACGAAGATGATCAAGAGAAGACCTCCTTTGTCACAAGCCAAGGGCTTTTTTGCTACAACGTAATGCCGTTTGGGCTCAAGAATGCAGGAGCAACATTCCAAAGACTAATGAACAAAATGTTCGTGCACCAAATTGGGAGGAACGTACAGGTGTACGTCGACGACATGCTTGTAAAAAGCCATCTGGAGCAGGACCATCTTAGAGACCTGCAGGAGACGTTCGACAACCTCAGGTCGTACAACATGAAGTTAAATCCGAATAAGTGCGTTTTCGGAGTGACGGCGGGGAAGTTCTTGGGATTCATGGTATCCCATAGAGGAATTGAGGTTAACCCAGAGAAGGTACGGGCCATCATGGAGCTAAGACCACCGGAAACGGTGAAAAAGATGCAGAGCTTGAACGGAAAAATCGCGGCCTTAAACAGATTCGTCTCTAAAGCGACGGACAAATGTCTACCGTTCTTCTGCACCTTAAGAAAGACTTTCGAATGGACGGATGAGTGTCAAAAGGCATTCGAGGACCTGAAGAAGTACCTCGCCTCTCCCCCACTCCTCAGTCTGGCCGAACCGGGGGAAGAACTCTACCTATACCTAGCAGTCTCACAAGCAGTCGTCAGCGCGGCCTTGATAAGAGAAGAACAAGGTACTCAATTGGCTGTCTATTTCATAAGTAGGGGATTTCGGGGGGCAGAAGAGAGATACCCTAAGATGGAGAAATTGGCCTTCGCACTGGTAACCGCGGCCAGAAAGCTCAAGCCATACTTTCAAGCACATACCATCATTGTCTTGACGGATCAACCTCTAAAGAGAGCCATGAGCAGCCCTGAAGCAGCCAGACGAATGGCTTTATGGGCAATAGAACTAAGCGAGTTTGATATACAGTATCGCCCACGAACTGCCATAAAGGGCCAAGCTGTGGCAGACTTCATCGCGGAGTACACCCCGTTAGAAGGCGAAGGGGGAGACGCCCCCAGGGTATGGAGCATCTACACTGACGGATCCTTGAACAAGCAGGTGGGAGGAGCTGGAGTTGTAATACAAACCCCAGACGGGGATAATATTGAATGCATGATTCGATTGGATTACACCACAACAAACAACGAGGCCGAGTATGAAGCATTAGTTGCAGGATTGGATCTCGCCATAACAACAAGGGCTGAAAACATGGTTGTATATTGCGACTCCCAGGTGATAACAAATCAAATTAACGGCCTCTATGAGTGCAAAAATGAAAGAATGAAGAAATACCTTGGGAGGGTCAAGAGTCGGATCCATGGACTCCAAGTACGGTTCGTCCAAATCCCGAGGGAGGAGAATGAACGCGTCGACCGCCTGGCAAAAGCAGCTTCAGCAGAATCCATGATAATCCCCGATCAAGTGTTGTTGTTCATCCAAACATCCTCGACTATCGACGACGGAGTGGAAGTGCACGAGGTGGGTTCGGAGAAAGATTGGACCGCGCTACTTTTAGCGTACCTGAGGAATGGTACGCTTCCCGACGAAAAAGAGGCAGCCAGAAAGCTAAGAGTCCAAGCATCGCGATTTGTGCTAATCAAAGATATCTTATACAAAAGGGGATTCTCATGTCCACATCTGAGGTGCTTGAATCACGACGAGGCCAGCTACATAATGAGAGAAGTCCACGAAGGTATCTGTGGAAACCATTCAGGTTCTCGGTCATTAGCGCACAAATTAATCCGAGCGGGGTACTACTGGCCAACAATGCAAAAGGACGCACAAGGCTATGTCAAGACATGCGACAAATGCCAGAGGTTCAGTAATTTAATCAAGCAGCCAACCGAGGAGCTGACCACCATGACGGCCCCTTGGCCCTTCACTCTATGGGGACTAGACATCATGGGCCCTTTCCCGACCGCACTAAGGCAACTAAAATTTTTGGTGGTCGGCATTAACTACTTCACCAAGTGGGTGGAGGCAGAAGCCCTGGCCACCATCACGGAGAAGAACGTTCGAAGTTTCGTATGGAGAAATATTATCTGCCGGTACGGGATTCCAAGAGTGCTTGTCTCCGACAATGGAAAGCAGTTCGACAACAGCGCATTTAGGAACTTCTGTTCGGAGTTGGGTATCAAGAACCATTATTCTTCGCCCGCACACCTGCAGACCAATGGACAGGTTGAGGTCACAAACCGAACCCTACTCAAGATAATCAAGGCTCGGCTCGAGGGGGCAAAGGGCACCTGGCCGGACGAACTACCAAGCGTTTTATGGGCTTATCGCACAACTGTAAGAGTACCTACAGGAGAAACACCGTTTAGGCTAGCATATGGGACTAATGCGGTCATACCGGCAGAGATAGGGCTTACAAGCTATCACGTGGAGAATTACAGCGAGGATAACAACGAAAAAGCCATGCGACTCCAGCTAGATTTGGTGGACGAAGTTCGTACTACGGCAGAACAGAGGTTAGCGCGGTACCAGAACCTAATGGCAAAATACTACAACTCCAACGTCAGACGGAGAGACTTTCAGATCGGTGATCTTATGCTGAGAAAAGTAATGGGAGCTGCTAGAGACCCCTCTCAAGGTAAGCTCGGCCCCAACTGGGAAGGACCATACAGGATCTCATCATGGCAAAGAAAAGGAACCTACCACCTTGAAACTCTGGATGGGCAGAAGCTGCTACACCCGTGGAACACAGAGCACCTACGGAGATACTACCAGTAGAGGCGATGACGTGAAGAACAACACCTATCTTTTTATTCTCAGAATTACTGGTTACTTTTAAGTTTTCCGCTACAATAAGCCCAACGGGCACGATTTTTATTTTTGCTACAATATGTTTTTAAGCCCAAGGGGGCAAGAACTTTCCTACAAATGCATGATTTTTATTCAGATCCAACTATGCCTACATGCACTCTTAAGAATCTTAAGTCCGCAATATACACGGACAAAACCCTAAAAGGGTTAAAATTTTATCAAGTCCATAAAGTAGACGGACAAGCCCACAAAGTGGACGGATATCCCCAGGAGGGATAGAATCTTAAGTCCGCAATATACACAGACAAAACCCTAAAAGGGTTAAAATTTTTTCAAGTCCATAAAGTGGACGGACAAGCCCACAAAGTGGACAGATATCCCCAGGAGGGATAGAATCTTAAGTCCGCAATATACACGGACAAAACCCTAAAAGGGTTAAAATTTTATCAAGTCCATAAAGTGGACGGACAAGCCCACAAAGTGGACGGATATCCCCAGGAGGGTAGAATCTTAAGTCCGCAATATACACGGACAAAACCCTAAAAGGGTTAAAATTTTATCAAGTCCATAAAGTAGACGGACAAAACTCACATAGTGGACGGATCTCCCCAGGAGGGATAGAATCTTAAATCCGCAAATTAGACGGATAACCCCAAAAGGGGATAAAATTTTATCAAGTCCATAAAGTAGACAGACAAAACCCACATAGTGGACGGATCTCCCCAGGAGGGATAGAATCTTGAACCCGCAAATTAGACGGATAACCCCAAAAGGGGATAAAATTCTATCAAGTCCATAAAGTGGACGGGTATCCTCAGAATCTTAAATCCGCGAACTAGACGGATAACCACAAGAGTCAAAAGTTTGTCTACACGTAGACGGGTACCCTAAGAGGATGAAAATCTAAATCCTATTATGGACAAATAAAACCTAGTCTGCATGACGGGCAGATCATCCCAAGTGAATGAAAGTCCTCGAAGGGAGAACGGATAAAAACTTAGTCCAACATGATGGACGGGTACTACAAAATTCACTAAATATACAGATAAATACTAAGTCTACATAGTGAACGGACCCTACAAGAGCATGTCCTAAATGGACGGAGTAAATCCACAATATGGAAGGGTAAAATATTATATCCAAAATGCAGACGGACTACCCAAGATGTTTAAAAAGTAAAACGTCCTCAAAAAGGACGGATTTGAGAAGACATCATCAAATAAAACGATGTTTTACTCAGTACGACGGACATAAGTATCAAATTCATTAATCAAACCAAATAAAGTTAACAGACAAAGCAATAGATTACTGACGGACAAAATACCCCATGAAAAGAGGACAAATATATAAATTGTTCCCCTAATACTTTTACATATCAAAAAATTAAAATAAAAAGGCAAAATAAAAGTTAAACTACGACGGGCGTCTCCTTCTCCTCTTCACGGCTGGATTTACTGTCTTTAGGACCACTCTCAACGGCTGGTTGATCAACACGGACACTCTTACCGTCCTTGGGATCACTTTGAAGGATTTGTTGATCTCCTGGAGCACTGACGGGCGGGTTCTCTTCAAATAATTCGTCCGTATTCTCAGAATTAGCAGGACGAGTTGAAGTAGGTTCTTAGGTATTAACATTGACGGATGAAACGTCAAGATTCGGATATAAGGCCCTCACTTGACGGATTGCCTCGTCAAAGCCATCATTAAAAGAATCTCCGAGCTCGGACAGTAGGGCGTCAGAATCACGGTATTCTTGGACAGCAACAACCTTTGCCTGACGAATCTCTTTTTCTTTGTCTTCGAGGACCTTCCTTAGCTCCTCAGCCAGCTTGTAGCACTCGTCGCGGTCCGTCTCAAGCATCTGGAACTTCTTCTCCTGGACGACCTTCCAAGCCCTCAGCTCCGCAAGCTCCTTCTCCGTCAGCTTGGCCTTCTCACGAACACGGCCTAGGGTCGTCTCATGATTGAGGCACCGTCCCATAAGGCCCTTCACCATGACCATAGTCTGAAATGTTGAAAAGTTCAAAAAATCAGAAGCGGTAGTAAGACGGAGAAAAAATAAACTGATATAAGTAGGACGGGGCTTACCTGAGCGATGCTGAATAAACTTGTCTCACCCATGGCCTCCGTCGAGTGATTACCAAGGTCTTCGTAATCCTCGGAGGTAAGAAGGGAAGATAGCTTTTCCAAAGCATAGCTAGGGTCGTCCCGGAGAAGGGGAGGTGGTTTCTTAAGATCAAAAGACGGACCCTTCATTAGCCCTTTACCAGCCCTGTGCTTGGTTGGAGTCACCGTCTTGGCACCTTCAGCCATAAGCCCCACAACGGGCTCCAAGGGGACCTTAGGTTTCTTAGGTGGACGGTCCCCCTTTGACGGCTGCTTTCTTTTTGCTGATACCGTTGCCTCCTTTGGTTCCGTATCTTTAGCCGTCCTATTCTTCGCGGCGTTAGACCGTATAAGTGCCTTTCTCTTGGCAATATCCATTTCTGCAAACATGAACGGATAAAATTAGCTTCCCAAAACTAAACTTATTGTTCAAAAAGGAATAAGTGACGGACATACGCTGACGAATCCTTTTTTCGTATTTAACTGCTTGTGGTGAAGGTACAGGCCCGTCACAGTACCAACAAATTGTATCAAGATTTACTAATTTCGCCCAAGTCCTTTCCTCCGGCTTGGTCTTGTTGAAAATTTTTTCAAGAAAACTGAACTCCTCGACAGTAACTTGAGGGCGCCGTCGGACTGCATATAAATAGGACGGTTAGAAAAGTTCGAAGTACGTTGAACGGTTAAAATGAAGGATCCTCACACTAGGACGGACACATACCATTATCAGATAGTATGCCCCATGTTGTATCGACAGGCATGTGGTCTGTCTCCCCTGGATGGCACATCCATCCGTCACCCTCTAAGAAAAAGTAACGACTCTTCTAGTCTCGGTTGGAGTCTGGGGTTTCGTATATAACCTTTAGCAGCGAGCTCCTATGTACAAAACTGTAAATACCCCTAGATTTATCGATTTCATCTGGACGGTAGCAATGCAAAAACTCTCTCATCGTCAACCTCCTAGCTTCGTCCGACATGGCCCCGTACAGAATCTCCACCGCGATGAAGACTCTCCAGGCATTTGGGGATATTTGATTGACGGACAAACCCAGATACTTTAATAGTTCACGATGAAGTGAGCTCAGTGGGAATCTGAGTCCAGCCTTCAACATTTGCTCATATATTCCTACGCCGTCCACCCCTTCATAATAACATTTCTCTGATTTGTAAGGTAGACGGATTGGAATATGATGAGGAATCTGATAGTTGTCCCTGAGGGTCTTGAAGTGGTTCTCTTTAATGGTTGATGTAAAATCATTAACCGTCCACTTCGGGAGCATAATGAACTCCCTTGGTCCATTGGCTCCTACAACGTGTTCTAATTGTTGCTCCTCGTTACCGTCAGAGTCTACTTCAACCAACTCCATACCCTCATTTGTTGAGGATGGAGAAGATGTGGACGGACTCCTATCATCACTAGTACTGCCTAGGTCTCTGTGACCTGATGGGTATACATCCTCATAACCCGCCCTATCGCGGACAAACGACTGATTACTCGGCGCGCTAGACATTGCCTAAAACTTAAAACTGACTGCTCTATAAATGGTGACGGATGTATGAAGTGAAGTATAAAAAATCTGACGGAAGAACTGAATGACAAAAAGTACTTACCCGTCAGAATAATGTGAACGGAGAAAATTTGACGGTGACGGATGCGAATGACTAGGCAGCGAAGTCTGTCAAGGATGACGGATTGAGCTCTGATCGAAGTATTTCTAAGCAAAGATGGGAAATGAGGGGTGAAGGCTCGATATTTATAAAGAGATTACACGGGAGACGAGGCGACGCCTCGATCCAAAACAACGTCCAATGACATAAGGACGCGTGTCGTTGTGTCAGGTTGAAATTACACTTATGGAAATCGTTTACATACGGAACATTTGACCATCATGATTTTTACCCGTCGTGATTTTTACCTGCTATACCTGTTTCCCGTCATGCCCAAGCCGTCTGTTGTCACCCCGCGAGCCCTATAAATTCTGACGGACTCACGGTGTGAGGGGGCAACTGAAGAGGATAAAATTTGGAAGTAATGGGCCTGACGGGCCATCTTCCTAACGGCCCATCCCTTGTGGGTTGAGGTTAAATGGGCTGAATGTTCGTAGCACCTTAGATGTATTCTAATAATGAAGTGGAGTTCTAGAAGATGCCTCACTAATAGGTATTTCTATAAGGAAACACCTTGACAATTGCGTTTAGTGTCCTACATGGAAAAGATTCCGCGATCTTCGCTCATAAAGATTCCTATAAGAAAAAGACTTCTACTCCAAGAAGGAGAGGTTAACTTTCGACTACTATAAAAGCCTCGATACCCACACAAATCAAGGTACGCATAATTTACCCTCTCTAGCACTCTAGAGTTGTGAAAATATTTCTGACTTAACCTTCGGAGGGTATTCGGCCGGCACCACATCGGTGCTCTTCGCAAGGTTTTCTCTTCCCTTTGTTGTGTAGGTTCACATTCATGCACGTAGGTACCGTGTGGCTCACTGGTGAAATTCTTGACTTCATCAGCGACTATGCACAGTTCTTTTTAATTGATGATTGTGAATTTTTACTTGCATATAGGATTAGCATTGAAGCCCAAATTAGAACAATTGAAGTTGCCCTACGAATGACGATGGGAGAAAAAGTAAAGTTGCATGAGTTGAGGAGATTTATTTTTTATAGGATATTTAGGTTTATTTATCAAATACAATGATGAGGTCAATTTCTTTATATCATCATAATAGAGGGAAAAGATTGTATCATGTATGAGTTTTTTTGTTTTTGTTTTTTGAGCTCTTTTTTATCATGGCAGAGGGAAAGGAGATATTGATTGTAAACTACTATAATAGAAAGGAAGTGCAAAAATGTTGGTGAACCTCTTTAACGTTACTTTTGCATGTTATGTTTCTATTTTAACCTACATCTTTGAATCAAGTTCTTCATTGTATGGAAAAATTATTTTGTACATCCAATGTTTTACAAATTCTTGCATAAATTTTTAGGTTTCATGTGTAGAACTCACATGTGAAGTGTTTGGTTGATCAAAAAATGAACAAAATTTGTAAAAAATAGATCTCAATAATTTTATTTTTTGTAGTTAATCTATAGTAGGTTGTATTAGCAATGATGGGAGTCATGGGACCAAACTTGCACTCCAATGGCATTGTTGAGTGATTGTGATTGCAGTTTATTTGGGTATTGATTAACTAGACTTTTTAAAAATCTAAAACTAGCCCATATGAAATTGATAGCCACTGCTTGTGATAACTTTACTGGTTTTTGCTTGGTTAAGGAATTCATAAATCATGAATTTGCTTTGAGCAATCTAACATGATATCAAATACATTCTATTTGAGATGAATAATTCATACATCCTGTAACCATCAACTTGACATAGAGGACTAATTGATACAACATCAACTTGATAATATCCAAGAACAAATAATAAACCAATAACTCAAAGTGCAGTAGTGCAGTAGCTGCATGTCTGCAGATTCTGCATCCATGTTGAAGCAACCAACATCAAGTTTAACCATAAAAATTATCCATAGGCCGCTATCTAAATCATAAAACAAAGAGAAGTTGAACTTCACAACGTTATATAACCAGGGTGGCATTATGGCATCTTGCAAATTAGTCCATTGTGCTCCTCATAGCATTAGAGAGTATAAATAAAGTCTCTAAGAGGATCTATAGCATAAAACGCAATCATAATCAAATAGACAAAAGAAAAGTGAAATATTGTAATTTTTTTACATAATATAGGAAAAAAAATTTCACAAACTTATTTTAGTTTGAGAAATAAACTATTCAATACACTGGATTTAACACCTAAAAAAAAAGGCAGAACCACATAAACATGGATACAAAGCCATAACAAGTTCAGACAAACCAAAACTCTATGAGGCATTTCAACAAACACTTTCGATGCCTCCAAAAAATAATAATAATAATAATTGGGACGTTGACGGTTTGCCTAAATCAAGCACGTTTGATCCCAACCACCCTCAAAAGTTATTTGATCAAATCAAATCCAACAAAAACTAAAACTTTTTTTTTTTTTATAGGAAACAAAAACAAAACTATTACTCATATTTAACAATCAATAAAGTTAAACTATAAATCAAATTTGAAACCCAAGTCCATGTATTACAGAACCTAAGATTCCAACAAAGTGCCACTAAAGGAACACCATTAAGGCTTGACCCACTTAGTATAAAAAGAAAAGTAAGGCAATAGGAACTTGACCCAGGTAATATTGAGCTAAGAAGGAAAAAAAAAAAAAAAACTAAAAGAGTTCAAATTTACCAAGTAAAAAAATTAAAAGAGTTATCATCTAGCCATGAGATATCCGTTGGCCTGGGCAGTAACAGATGAAGTAGAAATAGAGAAAAAGTGTTGCCAACGTTGTGGTGGAAGGAAACAGTAGCTAATAGTGATGATGATGAACATGGAGATGGACCATCAGAGAGAGGAAAAAAAAAAGAGAGAATTTTCAAAATAATGAATTTTGAAAGCTTTTACCTTCTGAAATCTCTCACCGACCCACCCAATTCCCAAATGAAAATTTGAAATTTGCTGACGAGTTAATGGACAGAACTAACGACATTAAAATCTGTGGGTGTGTTAGAATGACCTGGCAGCTAAGCTGATGTCATTCATCTTTCATGATGTGTCTTCCCTCTATTGGCTGGGACTACAAGGTCAGCATGCTGACGTTGTAGTCCTGGACTACCTAATAATTTCCCCTAAATCATGACTTATTTATCCCAATTAAAAATATAATTGCACCAATTACTCATAGATAATTAATGTTTGAGCATCTAATTAATCAAGTGTGGACAATCTTATTATTAATCTTAGTCAAATCCAATTGGATCATGACACATTACTGATTTCAAATTAAATCCTCATTGGACCAATCAAAATCAATTATTCATAATCAAATGTGATTAGACTCAATTACGTGGATGTGTTAAAATTTGATTCTAGGATATCTTTTAATTCGATGACATGTCATTTTGATCATATTAAGGATTTTAAGATTAGTTTTATGTGATGTAATTGGAAGTCTATCAGGCAAAGTTATGGTATTATCTAGTGAATTTACCTTTTTGCCCTCCATATAAGGTTAAATGTAGGTTACAAAATGAAGTGTCCACAAGATTGATAATAAAATATAATTTCTAGGCTCCAATAGACTTTTAAGAAATTGGGGTCAAACTTTTGCCCTTGAGAGGGTGTCAAAAAAAATGCCAACCATAAACAATCTCTAGAAGAATGATGAAATGAGTTTGTATAATCTAGAAACAGCCCATTCCAAAAAAAACATTTGGTAAGAGTATTTGCATTAAATGATGCAAAATTAAAAATTAAAAAAAAGAAAAGACTCAATTTTACATATGTAAGGCTCAAAATTACCCATATAAGTCAAGCTAAATATTTGTAAATTTGCAAAGTTACTACTATAATCGTGTAAATTTGCAAAGTTACTACCATAATCGTGTAAATTTACACTAATACTATTCATTTTGCATTTAGTTTTTTATTCTTTATTTACGTACCTCAAGAATAAAAGAAGAGAATGAATGGTTTTTTTTGTGTGTGAAGAAAGACAAACAATATTTAAAAAATCAAGAAAATATTATATTTTAATGAAATAGAGTTTAGACTGGATAATCTTATGTAGATATTTTTGAAAAGTGGTTATGTAAAATAGAAAAAAGTAAATTCTTCTGCTAAAATAAATAGAAATTTTTGCATAAACTAATGTGAATGCTCTAATGTATTTTAATGTTTTCCCTTTTCTATTTTTAAAAAAACTTGTTTTTAACAAACAAAAAAAAAAAAAAAACAATCCATTTTCATGACTTTCCAATATAAAAAATACTAATAAGAGATCTAGGGTTCGAATCTCACCTATATTGAATATACAACCTCTTTATTTGAGGTAGAATGAAAATAACAATGGAAAACAAGTGGAAAAGACAAGCGAATATAAATTTGTGGTTTGGTGTCACGAATGAATTGTTTCTCTTAGACAATATGGTTTCTGTAAACTTATCCCAAAATACAACCAAACTTGTTAGGTTTTACAAATAAAATTTTTGAAGAAGACCCAAAAGATTTCAAGTTTTTCTTAAAATTTTGAAATTATAATGAAACTAGTCGCTAACCCGTGCAATGCACAGAATAATTGAATAAAAGTTTTAAATTTCACTTTGCTTAAAGTTATGATCACTTGAAAATAAAAGTTACAATCAAAAAGGGGAAAAAAAAAATACTAATAACAATGATAAGTCCAACACCAATAATAATTTGGTATTTCTTTGCTATCAATAATTGTTTGTTATACCTAAATTTTATGCGAAAGATGACATTAATGAATAATTATTCCCAATACCTAGAAATCATACACAATAGGAATAATATTTTTTAAACAGATTAAAGAAATTGTTAACAGACCTGGAGTAGCAGTAATTAAGTTTGCAAGTCTTTATCTAAATGATGAAAGTAGGACCTGCAACGAAAATAGGACATGCAAAATTAGTTTTATAAGTTATTAAAATGTAAAGGGAATAAGGTAGATAATCTAATTTGATGACAGCAAAATGTTTGTAGAGTACTTAGGTTGTTTCTTGGGTTCTCTTTTTAAGATTCTGCTATGTGAAATTTTTTTTTTCATAGGATAAAGTTTTAAGATTCTGCTATGTGAAATTTTTTTTTTCATAGGATAAAGTGTATTTTTTAATTAAGTGTCCACATAACAGAATCTTAAAAGAGAAACTTAAGAAATAACACCTAAGGTACAATATTTAAATTTTATTCATATATACAATCCATCAATGAGTACTTGAAGAGAAAGTGACATGGTGGGAAATTACTTGATAAAAAGGAATTTTAGGGGTGATTGGTACATGCACTTAAAAATTGAAAATAATTGTTTGAAAACATGTGTGGAAATACATGTGAGTGAAAAAATGTGTAAAAAAATGTGTAATATTGTTTAAAAACTGAAAATTATTATTTGAAAACATTTACCAAACACCCCCCCTTAAATTTGTAAATTGCCCAAGCCTAATCTGGTTTTCCCTTTATTTTTTTTCCCTTCCACCATTTTTTAATTCTCTCATCTTTATCTCTTTTTTTTTTTTTTTTTTTTTCCTCTTATCTTGAATTGTTCTCATCCACAAATTTAAACTTTTTTTTTTTACTTTCCAATGCCTCGACTTATACCATCTCAATTCCCAACATCTCATCTACATGTTTAGAGATTCTCTCTTTTTTCCTATCTTTTTTTTCTCTCTCGCAAGTTTCTTCCTTCCTCACAAATCTCCCTCCTTCTCAGCCTCAGTTACAAACAACAAAAATGCAAGATTTTTTTTGTCAAAATTTTTTTGCAGAAACATTGAGTCGTCATCGTACTCTTTTTTTTTTTTTCCAAAAGATTTTGTACAAGTATTCATCTCATCGTTTGACAGATCTCATGGTGGTTGAAGCTTCAACAATGGTAATAAGGTGCTGTGAGCCTGTAAAATACTACCTTAAAAAAAAAAAAAAAAATCTATCCTTTGTTTTTTTTTTCAAGAATAGTTTTTTTATTTTCACCTTTTCTTTTCCCAACATCAAATCTTTTGTTATCCTTCTCTTATAGTACTATTTTTTTTTTTTTTTTTGGGCAATGCTCTAAGTATCAACATAGTTGTATTTCAAGGGCATTTCACTTTTTTGAGTTTTTGTTAAAAATACTGCACTACGTTAATTGATACATCCTTTTGTCATCCCTGTGGACGACTAAATTTCTTGGTTCGAAATGAGTCAAACAAGTAAAATAGTTGCACGAATGCGAATTTGTATTGATGATTATGTGGTACAATTCTCTGTGATTACAAAAGAGTGATCCTCTGATTCGATCTCCTTAAAAGATTTATTGATTGGAATTGTGGTAATGTGATTTTGATTTGAACACAAGATATCCTTCAATTTGGCTGAAGAATGGATCGAAGATCTTTGAAATGGAATTACAATGAATCTCTGGCTATGAGCTTGTTAGAAATCCTTTGTTCTTTACGTTCTTCGTGTTCTTCGTGTTCTTTGTCTTCGAAGGTTTGTGGTGGAAGTTCTTTGGTGCTTTAGAGGCTTGGATCGTAGAACTTCGTTGATTTATGATTTGTTGAGGTTTCTGGAGGCTTTTGAGCTTGATTCCAGTGAACTTTGAGATCTAGGCAGGTAGTTTGGATGATTTTGCTTCGAATGTTCTTCGTATTTGAAAGTTTTGTGGTGGAAGTTCTTCGGTGCTTTAGAGGCTTGAATCCGTAGAGTTTCGCTGATTTGTGGTTTGTTGATGTTTTCGAACACTTTTGGCTTGATTCCCGTAAACTTTAAGATCTAGGCAGATAGTTTGGACGATTCTGCTTTGAATGTTCTTTGATTTTGGGGTTGAAGTTCTTGAAGTTCTTGGAGGCTTCGAGGCTTGATTCCTGCAGAACTTCTCTACTTCTGTGCTTCAAATAGCTTGGTGTCTCCCTAAATGTCTTAGGATGGCTTCTATTTATAGGAATTTGGAGGTGGATAAATGACACGTGGCAGAGTCTGATTGGTGACACATGTCACAACCTGATTGGTCCACTTATGTCATCGCTTACACGTGCTGGACTGATTATGTTATCGCTTACACATGCGAGGCTGCCTATGTCATCGCTTACACGCGCTAATGCGTGATTGGTTTTTGCATGACACTTGGCAAATTTCTGTTGGTTTCTGAGTAGTGATAGCAAAACCTAGCAGCAATACGTGGAGCTTTGTAATTGGTTGTATTTTGTGGACTTGGTAGTATGATGTGTCAGCTTGTGATAGGTCGGAAATTTTCCCTCTCTACAAATGCCCCCTCGAAACTCGTTTCACACACACAGTTTCGGAGAATGGTGTGGGAATGAGTTTCGAAAATAGATTTTTATACTTGACTCTTTAAGTGAAGTAGTTGGAGGTGGTGGAGCTTTCAAAAGGATGAGATAATTTCCGAAGAGTAGACTCACCCATATGAAAGGATTTGATGAGACCGAAAAGGGATCTGCTAGTATTTGAATGTACTCGCATGACCGAGCCTTCTTAGCAAAAGTTAAGTTGGAGTAATTTCAAAAAGAGTGTTCCATGGTACTTGAAGTGGGTTGGTGAGGCTGAAAGTTGTTTGCAAGAAGTTGGATGTACTTGCAAGACTGACTCATTTCGGTAGAGGTTAAGCTGAGGTAATTTCAAAAGAGTATTTTGGATCGTTGGCGGCGATCACAGGGTGTAGAAGATGGGGAGGATGCGAGGATGGTGGCTGGATACAGCATGCAGAGTCATGGGGCTAGGCTCGTGTTTTTAAGAACTTCTGGTGAAGTTATCTCAGAAGAGTATACTTCGGATTACGGCGAGGATATGTGGGAGAGCGATTGAATGCGCATGCATTAGTGCATCATTCAAGTTAAGTTGAGGTAATTTCAGAAGCTTAGGGATTCTAGGGATGTTGATGGTTTGTGAGAAGAAGACGATGGAGATGAAGTGGAGATGGTGACTGTGTGAAGAAGATGGGGATGAAGCAAAGTGAATGGGTGAAACACACGACACCATGGTGCTGGCCCTGTATGTTGGGGACTCTCTAGTGCAGGTGTTTCTGGGAAGTACACCTTTGAATATGGGACTGACTGTATATTGCATGGGGTCTGACAGCAAGTCGTAAAATGTGCTTGCGTGATAGGACCATGCTGACAGACGTTAAGTTGAAGTAATTTCAGAAGAGCACCTTCTGAAATACTTCAAGCTGAATTTAAGTTGGAGTAATTCCAGAAAGTGTGTTTTGAGGTACCAGCAACGATGACCTTTGGATCCCACTGTGGTTGGGACATGGAATAAGGCTCTGGTGACCATTTACCAGCTCCAAAGGTTGAATTCTGATGAGTTGGCGCCTTGGAGGTTGTTTCAAGTGTTGGATGAAAGACAATTTGTAGGATACCCCAACACTTTTTACCATCTTCATTTACTGCTTCTTGTTGGAAAAGCACAAAAAAATGAAAGATGGAGCTAACTTGTGATTTTGGTCTTAAAAACCAGCCAAGTTGCTGTTTGTTCCGAACCGCTGCCTCTACTGAAAGACCAAGCAATTGGAAAGAGACTACGGGAGGCTTGAGGTTAGGAACAGATGCTTCTACTGGACTTGGATTCCTTGGCCAACCAAGTCTGAGGAAGCATGGAACCTCAATGCAGACCATGTTATGAGTAATTTTATGAACAAATATGGTCGTTAAGGAGAGAAACAAAATTTGTTTGGATCTCAAAACTACAATGATGTTGTGAAGAGGGTTTCTATCGAACCGTGAGAGGGTTGATTTCAAACGGATTATGAAGCAATATTGGTTGCTAAGTGTTGAGAATGATGAGGCCATAGTGAGAAATGGCTGTGAGAAGGAGAACTTGAAAATTTGAAAGAAACAAATCTTCATTTCATGACTTAGTGTATTTTTCTCTATGGGTTTTCAATGGACCCGACCCTTCTATTTATAGCGAAGAGATGAAGAACGGTAGATAGGTAGTTGAGAATGGCGGATGAGAATTTTTTGTGAGAATGGTAGATTCTCGACTGTTATGCATTGAACGGTAGGTGGGGGAATGGTAGGCACCGAACGAGAATGGTAGGTTGGAGACTGGTAGTTACCGAACGGGAATGGTAGGTTGAACTAGTGACCTAGTGTAATTTCAAGTTCAAGACATACTTGTGAGAGTTCATTTGTACTTTGGAAGGGAAGCCTTGTCGAAGTCTGTAGAATAACCCTGAGGGAATCTAGACCAAGTGGACGAATCTTAAATTTTGATTTTGGGAGCTTAATTTTTGGACATTGCTAGTACTTCGAAGAAGCGGGTCACATAGGTAATTTTCAAGTCCAAAACAAATAAGCGAATTTCAAAATCAGAATCTATGTGAAAATTTGATTAAGACAAGCTTTGCTCAGACATCTTGACTCTTGGTCAAAGCTCACATTAAAGCCAATAGCTGTAGAATCACACTATTTGAGCAATTTCGGATTCTCAAATGAAGAAATAGACCCCAAAATTGAAATCTACGCGAAAAATTAGGCAAGACAGGTCCTTAAAAATTTTGACTTTTGGTCAGGATTTGTGCAAAAGTCAACTTTCTGAAAATTGGATAATTTGCACAATTTTCGAGTCTCGGACAAAGAAATGGATTCCAAAATCGGAATGTACGCGAAAAATTGAGTGGGACAGGCTTTTTTGGAAAATTTTGACCTTTTGGTCAAAGTCAAAGGTCAAACTCGATCAAAGCATTTTTTTTTTTCTTTTTTACAGGCGATTCAGATCCCCGTCAGATTTCTGAGTCAATCCGGGTCAAACCGGGTCTGCTGGACAAACGGGTCAGACTGGGGTAGTGGAGGATTACGTCATCCATGACGTCATACCTCTGGGCGCATGTGTCAGCGCTAGCGCGTGAATGCACGTGAGAAAGGTGCCAACGCGTGCGAGCGCGTGAACGGTGAGGGAGGCGCATTGAAGCACGTGCATCTGGGGGAGTGTAAGCCGGAGTTTACGGAGGCGTGTGGTGGCGCATGGAAGCTTTTTTGGTCTCGAATTTTTTGGGTTTTGTCGATCTAAGGCCGTAGAAGACCCCTGTAAGGTCAGTTTTGTGAAATTATGAACAGGTTTGCACAGATTTGAAGGACTAAGCCGCGGTTCATTTGAGAGATTGTAGCGGCGCGTGGAGGCACGTGAGGGCTCTGTTGTTGATGAGCTTTCTGGGTTTTGCACATCGAGGGCCGCTGGATCGAGTGGTAATACCATTTCCTTGAAATGAAGTCTGAATTCGTACGAATATATAGGAGTAGGCTGCGATTCTCTAAAGCTTTTGGCAACGAATGGCAGCGCGTGGCCGGGCATCTGAACCTGGATTTTTCAGTTTTGGTAAATCGAAGGTCGTAGAAGATTTATGTGGGTTGAATTTTGTGAACTCCTGTCAGAAGTTTTAGAAATCTGGACAGCAGATATTGTTGATTTTGCTGGCATTTTGGTCTTCTTTGGCGTTGGCTATTCTGACAACGTTGACAACCCAGGCTGGGAGTAGTTCCAGGCTATCCACAGAGTGTCTCTGCTGTTCTCAATAGTTGGTGACACAGTGAAACAAGCTACTCCTCTTTGCCGGCCTATACCTTCATCCAAAGTCAGTGCCATGGTTATTCTTAGAAGACATGTTATCCTCTGTAGACCGGTTCTTTCTGAAGTCTAGTGTGACAATTTCTTTCTGCCAACGTGATCTTTTCATGAGCATTTACTTTTTTCACTTTTTTTCAAGGTTCGGTGCAGTATCCTTTGAAAATATGGCGCCGTAACTATTTATGCATATCTTTTCTTTTGTCCACAAGCTTTTCAAGGATCCCTATATAAAGCTGTCCGGAGCATGCACGAGTTTGTACGAGCATTATCTTCAGTGGAGTGGGTAGTGTACTATTCTTCAGTGCAGAGAACTCTGCGTTTTTTTACATTTTTTTTTTAATATATATATATTGTTTTGTCTGATCTTTCTTCTTCTTTTTTTTCTTTTTTTTTTTAAATTTCAGCTATCACGATGCCCTTTTTTAGGGATTCGGAGATTGGTCAAGAACCAGCCTTATTCATTTATAAAGAGAAAGATGACAAGGATGCAAAGCCTACAACTTTGATTGTTTGTCCACCCATAATTGGAAGATTTTCAGAAAGATGGGGCCATAACTCTTATCCTCTCAATTTGCCGAAATGGTCACAGGTCGTTCCTCCTGATGGTAGCTCTAACTTGGAGGCAATTATCCTTCTTGTTTCACATCACAAAAATGTTGCTAAATCAAAGCCGTACAACACTTTGGGAAGAGAGATAATTGCAAAGCGCGCCAACTGGGATTCTTCCTTTAGCGCAAAAGGAGGGTTTTCCTATTTCTTTCTTTATTGGGATTGGCTAGAAGATGTGCTTGGTTGTTGTAAACACCTCCTTGATGCAACCCACCTTTACAGTGCTGTCTTTGCCTCCTTGTTCACATACGATTATGATGAGAATCTCATGAAAGCGTTTTGTGAGTGTTGGAGCTTGTCGACGAATACTCTCCATACCTTATCTGGAGAAATTTCCATCACACCATGGGATCTTTCCATTCTTGGTGGACTTCCTTGCACGGGTGCGTTTTATGATGAAGTGGTACCCAACGCGCAAGAGCTGGATGGAACCAACGACCAAGGATGACCCTATCTGCCGTACAGCTGTCGCTTCCTTTTCATGACATATCATCATCTTCAAAACCGGTTGAAACGACAAGGGAAAGTGAGTGTTTGCGACTGGATTACTTTCTGGTATAGAGGAAATGGCAGGTACTGGGCTCCTAGAAGACCAGCAAGACGGACGACCATTCCTAAGTGTAGTCAGAATCCCTTTGGCGTGATAAACGAGCACGGACCATGGTCTGATAAAGAACACGGGGTCTTTGCGGATCTTCAAATTGAGGATGACTTAAAGGAGGAGACTTACTTATCATCACTTCTTTCTTGTTGGCTGTGCATATTTGTCTTTCCTATCAAGGATCCAAATAGCGTCCGTCCAGGCACTTTCAAGATTGCTAGTTCCATGGCTAATGGTCGTTCATTTGGCCTTGCTACCCCAGTATTGGCTAGCATTTATCGCGGACTTAACACCATTTCTTCTTCTCCTACTCCGAGAAGGTCTGGAGCTAGCTTTGCCATTCATTATGTTTATGCCTGGGTAGGTCATTTTTTCAGAAGCAATCGCATCACCAATGACAAACTATCTGATCCTTTGATGACAAAATATTCTGGTGTAGGCTACGCCTCTCCGTTCAGTGAATTCTCCGCATGAAAACATATATGGACCACCGCCGACTTCCTTTGGCACAAGACTGCTTTCAAGAAAAGCTATGACCAGACATTCATTGACAATGATCATTTACCCATTCAGAAGTTTGACTACTTTATGAGCCTTCGTTCGGGGTACTTGTCACTTCGATGTGAAGACCAACACACTATAGAAGCATATAGTCCTCACAGATTTAGCCGGCGCTTTGGATTTCATCAAGATATTCCAAGTGATTTGAAGGAAGAAATTCGTACAAGCTCTTTAAAAGATCTATACCAATTCTACCATTCTTTCACTCGCTGCAACACAGACTCAAAGGTACTCATTCCGGCTTTTGCCACAGACTTCGGAAGCCGGGTCAGACATAGCTACAAGCGATGGTGGGAAGGAGTTTGCGGAAATGATTTTACCAAAGGAACAAATTTTTTGGCTGACATTGCCTTCTTCCATGTTAAATCACTAACACCCAACAAATCTCAAAATGGAAAGATGGAGCTACAAGACCCATACATTCCACAGCCCTTGTCAGAGTTTGCACATCATCCTCTCGAAGATGGTCGTCATTCAAAAGACTCATCTCGACATACCGGAGTTGCTCGAAGTCAAGGCACCAAAGGTTTGCTTGCCGTACTAGCTAGGGATGCCATTAAAATTTCTAAAGAGAAGGAGTGTAACGACTTAGACTACAATTGGAAACATTTGAAGGGTCCAATAAAGGGTGTTGATGCAAAGACTTCTATTGATCATGCGCATCTTCTTGCAAATAGTGAGTCTTCCATCTCGAAGCCATCTACGAAGAGTTCGGATCTTAAAAGGCGCAAGTTTGCTGATGTTGGTACGTCATCCAAACTTCTGACCGAGACAGGAAGGACATTTCAACTGACAAATCCTCCGGAAGTCTCTATGTTTCAGGCCATGACGCATGTTTCTTCTATGCGTAGGAAAGGGGCTTCTATGTTAGGAGATGTTCTTTTAAACAAGCTTTCGAATCTTTCTGTGGACAACATCCTCCCACAAGTTGAAATAAATGAAATCTATAGTGGGATTGAAAGTCTTGGAGTGGATCCTCGACACTTGCGCGAACATGTTGACAAACATTGTGAGGGGGTTGCAGACTTTTTGAGGATGAAAGAATCTTTGAACAAACGACCCAGTCCTGTCAACTTAATTCGACATGAGGCTGAAATTGAACTACTCCTTTCTGAAGCATCGCACAAGAAAGAATCTTTGAAGACCGAGCTTGATACCATCAGGTTAAAGATGGCTGACCTACGAACCGAGCTTGTCCAATTAGAGCAATCAGTGTCTCAAATTGAATCTCATCAAGTTGAACAAGACGATGTTGTGCAAGTCTTAGAAGAACAACTTGAAGAAGTCAAATCCACTCCCGTACTTGAAGACGAGGATATAGAGGCTTTAAAGAAGATACGAGCCCTTCTAGAAGATAATTGTTCTAGCTTGAAAGACTTGAAATGGATGTTGTAATTTTAATTCCCTTCATATGTGTTATCAAGCTTTCCCCTGTACTATTTTCCTTTTGTCAATCAATAAAGAAGACTTTATTATTTGCTCCTTCATTTTTTTATTTATTTTTAATTTGATGATAATAATTTTTTTTTAGTGTGAGACTAAACTTAGCAAAAGATACGAAGTTGCCTACGTACCCTCGAGAGGGATCAAGTCATCACGTAGTTCAAAAGATTTTTTTTTTTTTGTTATTTCTTTTTTTTTTTTAGTGCATGACTAAACTTAGCAAAAGATACTAAGTTGCCTACGTACTCTCGAGAGGGATCAAGTCATTACGTAGTTCAAAAGATTTTTTTTTTTATAATTTTTTTTTGCTGTTTTTTTTTTTTTTTTTTTTTTGCAAAAATGAGGGCTCGGTGTAATAGTGGGTATCACCACTAATCGAACCCGAGACCCCTCAAGGGTGACATGGGCATCCAACCACTACGCCACACTAGCAATTGGTGACATAGAGTGTGATTAATTTCTCCTTATTGGTACGCTGTCAAAGGTACTGGGAAGACATCATATACTCTTGTAGCACTACAGTGGGCAGTTTAAACTCTTACCAAGGAGCAATACTCGATGTTCAAGCATAGAAGTGTTTAAGGAACTTCCTATTGATGGGGCCGATCCTTGCATCATCTTTGTTGATTAACTTGTAAGCTTGGTTGGTGTTTGCTCCCTGCTTGAGAGTTGAAAGTACATCACAAGCAACAGTCACATGGTTTGACCTGACAACTTCATTGAAGTCTAGATCAATCTTGTTTTCTTTGGCAAGCTTCATGATTTGTTCTTTGAAGACGAAGCATTTTTGGATTGGGTGGCCAATGATGTGATGATATTTGCAGTAGTTAGGGTCATCAACTTTCCCTATGTCTTCTGGTCGCCTACATTCTGGCAATTCAATCAGTTTCAATTGCAGTAGTTGTTCTAAGATGTTTGGCACATCTTCATCGGGGAACGGATATACTTTTTGCTCACGTTCCTTAAAGGTCAGACGACGCATCTCGCTCTTTTGCCATCCTTCAAGTCTTCTTTCATTTGCATTTGCTCCTCTTCTTGGAACCTTGACTTCGGCAGTGTTAACAACCATTGGGTCTTTGAGATTGCTCTTTGCATTCTTGTCATTCTTCCTTACTTCCTTTTTGCTTTCCTCAAGTATGGGAGGGTTTGTACTTCCATGGCTAGCAATGCTTAACTCCATGTCATGCGCACGAGTTGCTAACTTTTCAAATGTTCGAGGCTTTATCCCTTAAAGGATGTAAAGAAGTCCCCAATGCATGCCTTGGATGCACATCTCTACAGCAGAAATTTCAGAAAGTCTATCCCTGCAATCTAGACTCAAAGAATGCCATCGATTGATATAATCAACGACGGGCTCATCCTTCTATTGTTTGGTATTGGTAAGCTCCATCATGCTTACCGTGCGCTGTGTGCTGTAGAATCGGTTGAGGAACTCCCTTTCAAGTTGTTCCCAACTATCAATTGACTCGGGTTCTAAGTCTGTATACCAATCAAAGGCATTCCCTTTCAATGAACGAACAAACTGCTTTACAAAAAGGCCTCCTTGAGTCCCTGCATTCTCACAAGTTTCTACAAAGTGAGCAATGTGTTGCTTAGGGTTTCCTTTGCCATCAAATTGCAAGAACTTGGGGGGCTGATACCCATTTGGCATCCTCATGTTATCGATGCGCTTTGTATAGGGTTTCGAATATATGAGAGAACTTGTAGAAGAACCTCCATATTGTGCTCAGATGTTATTTGTTATCATGTCTTGTAATTGTTGAACTGACAACGAAGCAACCGAAGTAGATTGTTCTCGTCAGGGAGTGTTTTCAATTTCTCTCCCTTCGTCATCCGTCGTAGATGTGAATTTATGACCATGGCTTGATTCACCAAGGTCTTGTACTTCAAGTTTGTTCATTAAAGTTGCAATTTGGAGGTCCTTATCTTTAAGTGCTTTTGTGAGAATGACAACCCTTTGCTCCATTTCAGCCATCTTTTCTTCCATGGTAGAGGTGTTAGTCATCATGACTGACACAACTTCCCAAGATGATGGAGAAGAGAATGGATTGGAGTAAGCACGTGAAATCTCATCTTTTTGGTTCCCTTTAATGGGAGAGAAATCGTGCAACCAACTTCTTGTGAAGGAAGAAGGGGATTTGCCCCCATACTTGAGGTGTTCCAAGGTGGAGATGTCCTTGTTGATGACCTTGTTTCTTGTGAGAGGGTCTAAGGAGATGATTGTCTGGACCTTGGCTTCCTTGGTTGATTGAAATTGAAGTTGATTATGAGCTTTAGGTTGGCTACAATTGATTGCACCAATGTAGTTGTTGGTGGTAACTGTACCAAGTTTAGTTGAAGTAGCTATTGTTGAAGCTTGAATGTTCTTGCTAGAGGCCATTGAAGTTGGTAGCAAGATGATGAAGATTTCGTTATTTGAAGGAGAGCGAGATGAGAGGTAGAGAGGTCCCACCGAGCGTGCCAAAATTTGTGGACGACTAAATTTCTCAGTTCGAAATGAGTTAAACAAGTAAAATAGTTGCACAAATGCGAATTTGTATTGATGATAATATACCCAAATTCAACCTAGCTCTTTCCATAATAATAATAAATTAAAAAAAAAAAGCCTCAGACGTTTCAGTTTTCAGGTTTTCATTTTCCTTCATTTTCTCGGCCTCCAAACACCTCTCTCTATCTCTCTCTCTTTCTCTCTCTTGCTCTCATCTAGAACTCATGGAATCCATTGGTGCTTGAGCTCATTAGGGAAGTTACTACAGCCGGCATTGCCGTTGGCGGTGGTGGAAACGATGGCTAGTTGTTTAGGAAGGACTGTATGGATCTGGTGCGGAGGATTTCGCTGCTCATGCATTTGCTTGAGGAGATCAGAGGGTTTCGTGTTCTACTAGTGGATGATGTGACATCAGCAGCGACGGTGAATTTTGATGATGTGGATATGGAGTCATCGTGGTTGTCTGATCTGGTTAGGGCTCTCGAAGCTGCTAAGCGGCTTTTGTCTCTCGTCGGGAACTTCCGCTCTAAGAGCTCTTCCGTGAGTTTCATGTTATTCTTTGTGTGTGCATGTGTTTGTATGTAGTTTCTGTTTGGTTGCTCGGAAAGTGAGAGAGAAAGAAAAAGAAAGTTTCAAGTTTTGAAAATATACTTGACGCATTAAAAGCAGTAGAGTTGAGTTTGAGACTGGAGCTTTTTTTTTTTTTTAATCTCGCATTCTGGATTTTTGTTATGTTTTGATCGTTTCATACATTTTCTCGGCAAACAAACGTAGCGTTTGTGTGAATTGTCATGGAATTTGCTTGCAATTTTGATAATTGGGTAATTGAGTGAGTTGGAGTTTACCCATAATAGTTGGGTTTGATTGGATTTGGGTTAGAAACAATTAGTTAAATTGATTTTAATGGGTAAATGGGTTTTATATGCCCACCCCAAACCTATCTAAACTCACTCATTTGACACCCCTAGGCCACACAAAGCTTTTTTCGATGGGAACCGACGTCGGCAAACAAAGCATTTGTGCTGCAGTGGAGGGTCTTGCACCCCTATGAAATTAAAATAAGGGACATCATGATCACAAGCATTGTTAGTCCCACGGTTGTTTTGTGGGTGAGATGTAGGGAATTCCTTAGGGTTGTTCACAGAGTTAGAGCATCTCCAGCAATCCATGTATAACCAAAATATTAGCTATAATAAAGAATAGGATTCAAAAAAACTACTCCAGTAGATTCTCTATACCCAAATTTTTTTTTGGATTATGAAAAGTAGCCCATCAAGTCTTATGGGCTACTGTACATTAGCTATTAAATTTGTTGGATTAAAATATTACCAATAGTTTTATTATATTAATTCTTTCTCTCTCTTCCTCCGATTTTTTTTTTCTCTCCTTCTTTCTGTTGATTCTTTTTTTTTTTTTCCTCTCAATCTCTCATTCTCTCCATTGCCATTGCTTCTTTTTTTCTCATAAACCAAATGAAATCAGAAAAAAAAAGAAAAAAAAAGTAAAAAAAAAAGAAGAAAGAGAAAAGAGAGAGACCTGTTCATGAGCAAAAGAATTAAACCAAACACAAAACAAAATCCAATTCTTAAAATAAAGTTGAATCAGAACAAGAAAATATGAAAAAAAGAAAAAAGAAAAAGAAAAAAAAAAGAAAGAACAAGCCGATCTGACCCAAGCCGATCGATGGGGAGGGCGACGAGCGCGGTGGAGATGCTGAGCAACGGCTGGAGCGACAATGGAGATGCTGAGCAATGGCTGGAGCGACAATGGAGATGCATGCGGTGGAGGCCCAAGCCGATCTCTCTCTCTCTCTCTCTCTCTCTCTCTCTCTCTCATGTGAAGAGCTGGAATTTTCTTGATTAGGTGAAAGAGAAAATAAAAAGAAGGGGGGCTGTGTGTCTTGTGTGGTGGAAAAAAACAAGAAAAAGAAAAAAAAAAAAAAGAAATAAAACGTGGATGAAAATGAAAGGAAAGGAAGAAAAATAATATAAAAAATAAAAAAATCCTAATTGAAAAATACTACCACAGTATTTTCATAATAAATGTTGTGAATATAACACTTCTCATTGAAAAATATAGTTATTAAAAAAAGAATAAATGATGATTAAAAAAAAATAATGAATGAAAAAATAATATTTAAATAAGATAGAAAATGGAATAGAGAATCTGTTGGAAGTGTATTTAAAAAAGTGAGTAGGTAAAAACTAAATGTTACTGTTCAGTTTCCAAACAGTACAAAAATTTGCTAAACTTGTTAAAAATGCTCTTAGTATATGTAGGGACCCGTTTCGGACGATCCCCGTACAATAAATTTGTAGAAAGTGGATAGAAGGACTAGGCACTAGCAAGAAAGACAACAGTCGACGTGGGTTTACAAGAAGAATAACAAGAATTTGACTAAGTGTTCTTGAAGAAAGTTCATCCTCAGCCCAGTCCGAGGAGCTCTTTCCTTAGAACCAATGAATACAAGGGTTGTCCTTGAACACCCTAAAAAAAAACTCATTCACTTCCCAACCGAAGGGCCAACCCCCCCTACTTTAGGGATTCTATCTATTATATAGTCTTGTTTAGTTGATCTCTACCGTCCACTTGTCGGCCTTTTGAACTTGTGTCTGAGGGCTCGTCCCATCAGCCGCCTTTGCAGGCTTTCTGTTAGTTGAAGTAACCAAAGCATCACTGTTTGCTGGTCAATTCACCATTAATGTGGCCAGAGTGTTGGTGGCGTGCATTTAATGGGTGAGTGACAGCTCCCTTCCTTCAATGTCGATTTGCCAAGGACGTGGGCATCCTCGGCAAGGTCCTCGGATGACTTGGGCCTCTCCCACTTATCCTCGGAATCTGTACTCTTCTCGGCACAAACCTTGGGCCCGATATGAAGTGGGCCAGAGTTGCTAAATATTTAGGCCCCACAATAGCCCCTCAAAATTCTACTGCCCAGCCTCTCGGGCGGGGAGGAGGATTTTGATGTTCTCGGGCCTATGTCCTGGCCTGTCGAGCCTTGTCTTTCTGTCATTGTCACAATCCTTTCAACTGTCCAGGGGACGTTCCTGGCGTTTCGGTATTTGGAGCGTGCCTTCATTAAATTTTGGCGGCTCTGTGTCTTCCACGTTCAACGGTGTGATGATGAATGGGCGGTGGGGATGCTCCTGGCTCACTGGGCGGGAAAGTCCGTGCGGTTATTTTTAATTGGGGGTATATATAACCAGTTGAACTAGTTCGTCCTTTCACTTTTGCATTCAAGAGATCTTGCGCACCTACTCCGAATTCGGTCGCATCACCAACTGTACTTGCAACTCTCCTTAGCACAAAAAGCCTGCCCGAGGAGCTTTCCCTCATTTCCGTAAATCTTCTTCTCTTTCTAGTTCGTACTGTTCGCTTGAGTTCCTTATTAGTTCTCTAGGATGGGTAGGCCTAAGGAGTTAGTTGAGTCTGAGGAGTCAATGGACAAATTCGTCGCTGATTATAGGATCCTCGATACAGTGGGTTTGAGGTACTGCGGAGAGGGGGAATGGAGTTCGAGGAGGAAAGATGGTGAGGTGGCGATTCCTATAATTGCCTTTTTGGAGGGCGGAATGAGGACCCCCTTGGGGCCGGTGATGAGGGACTATCTTAGGCATTTCGGCCTATCTCCCACTCAATGTGCCACTAATGTATTTAGGATCTTAGGCTGTGTGGATGCCTGAATGAGAAGTCTTATTACATGAGGACGAGGGACGATAGGGTCCGGCTCATCTAGTGCCTCCCTGAGTCCAGCAAGGGTCTGAACAAAGACTTCCTCATTGTATCTGTGGAATGGCACGAGGGCCTTCCGTGCCCAACAGTGGAGGGTACACCAGGTGGGGCATCCAGACTAGGGGAGCGTTTAGTTCTTTGTGCTTTGGTGTCCTGCTTCGCTTGGTTTTTGACAGGAACTTGCTTTCTTCTATGCAGATCCGCGCGCTTTTGAGCGTCACTTTGACCAGGTTAATAAGGAAGACTTGGAGAAGGTGCTGAGGTCGGAGATCTTTGTGAATAGAGACGACAACCAAGTTAGAGCCGCCCACGTGGTCTTAGGATACGACCCGATCCAAAAATCATTCTCGGCTCCGAGGCACTTAATCCGAACTGGAGATCCTCAGCTGTGTAGCATCACTGTAGTCAAGCACGGATTTCTGATCCCCAAAGGGTCTCCCATTCTCGAGGGCGTACCGTTGGTAGGTACTTCTTCATCGGCTCAAGTTGCCGAGGCTGAAGGGGAAGAGGAGGTTGCTGACTCAGGTCCGTTCGGGGGCGAGTTTGGCGTGTTCGACCAGCCCCATTCGCCCGAGGACCCTACCGGCGATTTGGGTGACCTTAGTTTAACTGAAGCGGACTTTCTGTTCGAAGAAGCCACTCCTCGGTCGAAGATGAGTTTCAAGAAGCGACCTCAAAAGAGTTTGCTGGCACTGATCGAGAGGCAGCCGGGGAGGGACGCGCCGGGGAAGTCTCCTCCCGAGCTTCCTCCTCTCCCACCCCAACAAAGTTTGACGTCTGGGTCCAAGCGCACCAGTCCTCCACTAAAGAAGGACAAAGGCAAGAGACCTAGGGGGGCGAAGAGTCTGACCCTCCCCGAGGTGGTGGCGATGCTTGGCCGCCATCAAAACAGCTGAAGATAGGATGCCGAGGCCAAGAGAAGCAGGCCTCTATCCAAGCCGGGGCCCAGGCTTGGCTTCATGCCCCCATGCTCTATTGGGAGCCTCTGACGGATGATGCCTCCCTCAGGAACCCTCAAGGGGGCGAAGGTGCGCTCGTGGCTGACGCATTGGAGAGGTCCTTGCTACTCCCTGCGGACATGGCCCAGCTGGAGGCTTTGAGGAGTAAGGAGGTCTTCCTCGGCCTTAAGCAATACTTGGGCATGGTAAGTTTTCTGATTGCTTGTGATTTTCTTGACTTTTCATTTTTTTTTTTTTGGTCCTTATCTGTTGCACAATGGTTTCAATTGGCAGGCTATTTAGGTACCTTCATGCTGAAGGACATAGCCAATAGCCAGAGCCAGGTCGCTGGCTCGGAGCATACCAAGCTATTGGACACCGTGCTGACCTTCAATGCTTCCAAGGCCGATCTTAAAAAGACGATGGACTAGTTGGAGGAGATGAAGGCGGCTCGAGACACCGCAGAGTCGGCCCTTATTGCCGCTGAAAAACTGGCTCTAGATCAAACGGACAGCCTGCTCAAGGCAGAGGATCAGCTGAGGATAGCCAGAGAGAAGATTGTGACCCTGGAAGAGAGGGTGCTTGAGGAAGATAAGGCTAGAGGCACTGCGGAGTCTGCCAGGGACGAGGCTTTGAAAGCAAATGAGGAGGCTGAGTCTGCCAAGGCTGAGGCTGAGGCCTCCAAAGACAAGGCTGCATAGGATGCCTATGAGGCAAGGGCGACTGAAATAGAAGACAGCCTTAGAGCCCAAGTGCCTGGGGTGTGCAGAATTTACTGCTCCCAGGTTTGGAATGAGGCCCTTACACAGGCTGGGGTCGAAGCCTCGTCCAACCTGTAGAGGGCGGAGAACGTATATTATCCTCTTGCCATTCGTGAGACTGCCTCTCCAAGTTCTGAGGCTGAGGTGGCTGCCAATGGCGTTGGGGTTGTTTCTGAGGAAGGCATCCTAGCTGCCCTTACTTCGGGTGAGCCCACCAAGGAAGCTGATCTTCTTGGAAACGTTGAGGCAAGCAAAGGTCCCACTGCTGACGCGCCTGGAGAGACTGTGGACCCCTTAGCTGATGTCCGAGCACCTCTTGTAGAGGAGGTACCCCACCCAGCTAACCCTTCCCAGGCTGCAGTCCCAAGCGAGGGCTATAAGGATTCTGAGACCTCCTCTGCCCAACCCCCTAAGGGGGGAGTTGAAATGGAGCCGAAGGAATGATCCCTCATTGCGTCTTTGCCTTGTTTTCCATTCTTTTTTTTTTTTTTTATTGTAATAGCACATTTGTCTTGTATAACTTAAAGACTCAGTAAAGTGCATATTTAGTTTCCTTTTATTCGTTTTGTTTGTATTATATTATACATACATGTATACATTACTTGCACGATATTGGCTTCAATTGTGCCTCAACCGACTACACTGATTATCGTCCCCTGCAGTGCTCACTACTAGTACCAAAGTGGTCAGCCTCGCCGTAGGTCTGGGCCCGCAGTCAACACAAGACCTTGGTTCTGTCCAGTGCTTAGATCCTCTTGAAGTGACTAGTTTCCCCATAGGTTTGAGTCCTTGGATCATGCAAGACCTTGGTTCTGTCTAGTACTTGGGTTCTCTTGAAGCAACTAGTTTCCCCATGGGTTTGATGTCGAGGAATATACAAGACCCAGGCTCTGCTTAACACTTGGTATTTCGTGGGGGGATGGTTTCTCCATTGGCTTGGATCTTCTGAAGTGACTAGTTTCCCCATAGGCTTGGGTCCGAGGACCATGCAAGACCTTAGTTCTATCCAGCACTCAGTTCTTCTTGAGTAGTTAGTCTCCCTAGAGGCCTGAGTCCGAGAACCATGCAAGGCCTAAGTTCTGTCTAACACTTAGTTCTTCTTTTAGTAACTGGTTTCCCCATAGGCTTGAGTCCGAGGTCCATGCAAGGCCTTGGTTTTGTCCAACACTTGTCTTCTAAAGTAACTAGTTTCCCCATAGGCTTGAGTCCGAGAACCATGCAAGGCCTTAGTTTTGTCTAGTACCTAGTTTTTCTTTAGTAGTTAGTTTCCCTAAAGGCTTGAGTCCGAGGACCATGCAAGGCCTAGGTTCTGTCTAACACTTGTCTTCTGAAGTAACTAGTTTCCCCATAGGCTTGAGTACGAGGACCATGCAAGGCCTTGGTTCTGTCTAGTACCTAGTTTTTCTTTAGTAGTTAGTTTCCCCAAAGGCTTGAGTCCGAGGACCATGCAAGGCCTAGGTTCTGTCTAACACTTGTCTTTTGAAGTAACTAGTTTCCCCATAAGCTTGAGTCCGAGGACCATGCAAGGCCTTGGTTCTGTCTAGTACCTAGTTTTTCTTTAGTAGTTAGTTTCCCTAGAGGCTTGAGTCCAAGGACCATGCAAGGCCTAGGTTCTGACTAGCACTTGTCTTCTGAAGTAACTAGTTTCCCCATAGGCTTGAGTCCGAGGACCATGCAAGGCCTAGGTTCTGTCTAACACTTGTCTTATGAAGTAACTGGTTTCCTCATAGGCTTGAGTCCGAGGACCATGCAAGGCCTTGGTTCTGTCTAGTACCTAGTTTTTCTTTAATAATTAGTTTCTCCAGAGGCTTGAGTCTGAGGACCATGCAAGGCCTAAGTTCTGTCTAACACTTGTCTTCTGAAGTAACTGGTTTCCCATAGGCTTGAGTCCGAGGACCATGCAAGGCCTTGATTCTGTCTAGTACTTAGTTTTTCTTTAGTAGTCAGTTTCCCCAGAGGCTTGAGTCCGAGGACCATGTAAGGCCTAGGTTCTATCTAACACTTTTCTTCTGAAGTAACTACTTTCCCCATAGGCTTGAATCCGAGGATCATGCAAGGCCTTGGTTCTGTCTAGTACCTAGTTTTTCTTTAGTAGTTAGAGTTAGGGGGCTCATTCTCAGTGTTGGGGAGTCTGCCTTTGGAGTGGCAGCGGCCTCGAGCCGGCTCCGCCGAGGGAGGACTCTTCTTCGGTCTAGCCCCTTCATCCAGCGTGCCACTTCTGATAACGAGGCGTCTTTTGGGCTATTCGAGTAACGCGCTTGACGCTTCGATGCGCGAGGCGCCTCCTCATTAATATCCTTGCGGATTTACGAGGATCCAACGGTTGATAAGTCTCTTGGAAATTGGGCGGAGTTAATACCTTTGGTAATTTGTCCTTAGGATTCTGTGCAGGTTGGTTTTCACCAATTTTTGCCTTCTATATAAGGCATTTCTGGGGCGATCATTTCTTCAAACTTCACAAACACTTGAGTTCAGATCTCACAAACAACTGTTCTCTGGACGTTTCAAGGGCTTTGCCAAGATAGTAGCTTATGCCTCACGAGATGAAGTGGCCCTGAGAAAGGGCGGTGATAAGGAGGCCGAGCCCCTTTTAGGAGCCGAGGATGCCACCCCGACCCTGGACATCATGCTGGGGGTGGGGTAGGCAAAGGCCGAAAACCCTTCTTCTTTTCAACCTAGCCAGAGATGGGACTCCCCTTACAGTTCGGAAGGAGATCCGAAAGGAACGTAACGTTTCTCCTTCGGGTTTGGATCTATCAGCCCTCCAAGCCAGTAGTGATTTGCCGGCTTCCAGTTGTTGTGGGATTGGGAGGGAAACCAAGTGGAACCTTGAGGTGGAACCGTCAGGCGCCGCGGCCTCTTCTTCCTTCTCCTTCCTTGCGCCGCAAGTGTTGGTTGGGGAGCTGTGGACGGCCTTAACATAGGTCTGTCTCCACCTCTCCCTCCAACGCTTGGCTTGGCTTTAAAACAAGCCTGCCTAGGCCTCTCACTCTTTCCTTTTCTTTTAGCTTTAGCACAAGCCTGTTTAGGCGTTTTTCTTTATAGTTAACTTTAGAACAAGCCTGCATGGGCATTTGCTGTAAAATGTAACTTCTCTTCACATATTAATAAAGAAGTAGACCCATTTCATTTCTTTTACTTCTTGCATCTTTTCATTTCTTGTGATGGTTGCCTTTTGAATGAATATGTTGCAATTGGCTGTATTGTTTTTTTTTTTTTTTTAAAGAAGTGTTGTTCTTGATCTTTCCACACCAACTATCGCACTTGCTAGTGCACAAGTCTTTCCCACAGAAGGGGCCAATTGTGGGGACCCGTTTCGGGCAACCCTCGTACAATAAATTTGTTGAGAGTGGATAGAAGGACTAGGCACTAGCAAGAAAGACAACTATCGACGTAGGTTTATAAGAAGAATAACAAGAATTTGATTAAGTGTTCTTGAGAAAAGTTCGTCCTCGGCCTAGTTCGAGAAGCTCTTTCCTTAGAACCAATGAATACAAGAGTTGTCCTTGAACACCCTAAAAAAAACCCCTTTACTTCCCAACCGAAGGGCCAACTCCCCCTACTTTGGGGATTCTATCTATTATATAGTCTTGCTCAGTTGATCTCTGCCGTCCACTTGTCAGCCATCTGAACTTGTATCTGAGGGCTCGTCCCATCAACCGCTTTTGCAGGCTTTCTGTTAGTTGAAGTAACCAAGACATCATTGTTTGCTGATCAATTCATCATTAATGCGGCCAAAGTGTTGGTGGCGTGCATTTAATGGGTGAGTGACAGCTCCCTTCCTTCAATGTCGATTTGCCGAGGACGTGGGCATCCTCGGCGAGGTCCCCTGATAACTTGGGCCTCTCCCACTTATCCTCGATTCTGTATTCTTCTCTGCGCGAAACTTGGACCCGATATGAAGTGGGCTGGGATTGCTAAATATTTGAACTCCACAGTATATATATATATATATATATATATATATATATATATATGTGATTGCTTGTAAATGTAAGAAAGGATTTCAAATTTCAGCAAAAAAAAAAAAGAAAGGATTTCAAAGTGTACTAGGACTGGGTCGGTGATCTTGTATTTATAGACTTAAAGTACCCGTGGCCGAAGTCCCCTGACCAGTCAAAATGATCATGAGTGAAAAAAAAGAAAAAAAAATTTTCTATTTGGTGAAACGTGTCAGTTTTCAAAGAAGAGAAACGCATTAATTTTCCGCCTTAGATTTTTTGCTTTTAGGTGGACAAAGAAGAGAAACGCATTAAACACGTTAAAATGTCATATCTGTGTCAGAATCATTTTATATTCGTATTGTATTGGTCGAGTTATATCCTATCCGTGCGTCGTAATTATATCTTTGTCATGTCTGCCGTTTTTAAGTAAAAAGGAGGCTAAGTTCATAATATTTTTATAATAAATTATAAATAATTAGTTGTTATTAATTTAAATTTAAATTTAATATTAAAATTATGTTTTTGTTTTAATAATAATAATTAGTAATAATTTATTATTTAAGATTTATTATAAAAATTAGTCTCATTACACGTGTAATGAGACTTTCTTTTTTGTTAGTGGTCATATTTTGTAGAAAAAAATTGTCTTTTTTTATTTTATATATAATTTTTATTTTGAAAATCTAATTTATAATTGAATAAATCAATTTGAAAAGAGGAATGATATGTCACAACATTTTTATAACAAATCTTAAGTGACAGGTTGTTACTGGTTGTTATTGTTGGGGCAAAAAAGTAATCTTAATGTTAGTTTCAAATTTGAACCAATAACAACTAATCACCTATGATTTGTTGTAAAAATGTTGTAAAATTATTGTAGACGTAGCATCTCTCATTTGAAAATTAATAGGAGAGCAGTCCTATTTTTTAAGAATGTTTTAGTAAGAGTTAAAGTTTCATTTTTATCGGATTATCTTTTAGTTTTGTCTCTACTTAAACATAGGAGTGTAGGGGCATTTTTGAACTAAAAAAATGATGAATCCAAAGAGAAAGTTCTTAGTCCTATTTTTTAGGTAATATTTTAGGGAGAGTTAGAGTTGCATTTTTACTAAATTATCCTTTAATTTTGTCTCTTCTTAAAAATAAAGATGTAAGACCATTTTTGAACTAAAAAATGAAGAATTTAATGTAAAAATATTGTGGACATATCTAATATAAATGTGTTTGTGTTTGTGTTTGTGTCCATGCGATTTGAAATTATGACTGGGCTTTACAAAATTGCACCCTGCCAAAGAACGCCACGTGAGAAATGAAACCTGTAGCGTCTTATCATTTCTTTGGGTCCCAGGAGGGCACTCAAGGACACGCAATTGCACCCATGAAACGCGGAAGAAGTGGTCCACAGACCTGGTTGGGCACGGGTTATACTTAGGTAGTCCCGGAGCAGTGCTCCGGGCTCTCACAAAGTGGGTGGGCCCCACATGTGGGTCCCACCATGGGGCCCACCTACTTTGTGAGAGCCCGGAGCACTGCTCCGGGACTATTCAAGTTTTTCCCGTTGGGCACACTCTAGATGGATGATTTTATTGGGACCCTCATCTAATCTTTTTTTCTTTTTTTTTTTCAATAAATTTATAAAATAATGGGTAGGGAACTTGAATGTATCTAATTCTTTGGTATATTTATTGGTGCTTAAGTTGCCATTAGTGTCATTATTGGAAATTTGGAACCAAAGCAACAGTGCTTCCTTCCATGCTCTAAGTTCAGAATTACATGGGGTAATCGCACAATCAAGTGTTGTAACAATTACAAATTGTTAAAATCAATTCCCCGTAAAAGTGGTACAGCTTTTGGCTCTAAAAACTATACAGAAATCGCAATTTTTCATAATTTTGTCTAACAACGAAATTGGTACATAAATTTACCTTCTTTAAAGAGTTGACAAATATAAAAATAACTATTAATAATATTTGAATTATATATGTAGGGGTAAGAGCCCAAACTTGTATACTGGGCCTTAGGCCCTGTTCGTGGATATATCCGAGGAGCAATGAATAATTAAAAGAGGCCCCGGAATAAAGGATCACGCAACGAAAGGAGGGAGGAATATAATCTGAGGAGGTTGGCCTTCTCGGATAGGATGAATGTCGCTCAAGCAAATGCTCGGATGATTTAGGTAACCGATTAGGAAGTTAGAATGATAAGGATGAACTTCAGGCACGTACACAAGGGATGATAATATGGAAATATCTCAAAGAAAAGTTGCTACCACCGCATTAAATGCACTGCAGCAACTCTTCTGACCGCATTTATGGGGAGGAGACCCCTGAACAATATAATCTTCAACTACTGCCACTTACAAATAACAAAAGAAGATACTTGATGGGATATGTACTCAAGTGAGGATTTAGATGGGATGGGCAACAAATGTAAGATCAGGATGGCTTGAAAGGACCTATATAAATGTAAAAGATCTCCCATAAAAAGGGGCAGAAAAAATAGGAAGAATGGGGAAAGAGAGAATTACTATAGCACTAAGGGTTGTATAAAAGTTCATAATTACTATATTAAATCCTATCCAGTCTCCTCGGATAGCCATTTCGTTAAGCTTTATGTGCTGCTCACTTTTGTTTATCATCGAATTCTTACCTAGCCGTTAACATGAATCATTAAAACCTAGCTCTTAGGCCTACTCTCTACAAATTCATTGTTTTGGATTCATCAAACCACCGTCCAAATAAGTTTTTGGGCCTGGGTTAATAATCTGTGACCTTACAATATATATAAAAATTATATTACGCATCTTATTGTATATTTTTAAATGTATCCATGCATTTACATGGAGTTACAAACTAGTTACATATTAAAAAATAAACAAAACCATACTCAATCAATATAAAACCAATTTGAAAATCCTAGTCAACTATGAGTTTATTGAGGTGTTATTATTTGGTTAACTTTGTGATTCGTGTCTCTATACATTAAGTATTATGGCTTTATTAGGCTTACTAAATTGCCTTTGTCATATAAACAACAACAACAAATAAAGTTTTATTTCCTAAATTTTGAGGGTTGACTATGGATCCTTAATATATTAATTATGGTTGACCATATGTATTATTTGGATCCATTCTATTTTATCTAAAGTCATTTTCTCTGTAACTTTGTTTAATTGACATGTCATTTTTTATTAGTTCTACTAATGTGATTTTTGAATTAATTAATATAATGAAATCTAGTGTAGATTTAAAAAAGAAAAATTTTAATTATTGTAGCATATTCACTATGAAACTAATTTTTAATGGTGTGGATGTTGTCCTCTATTTTATTTAGTACTAGTGATGAATTATTGTATGTCAAAAAGGAAAAACAAAATCTGGCAGGACATATTGTTTGGTCCATGTGTAAAAATGCCTTCCTTTTTTTTTTTTTTTATGAGAAACTAAAAATGCCTTCCTGAAGTTTGAGTTATCCTCAAATTTATTTAGTACTAGTGATGAATTAGAAAAACAAAATCTGGTGGGACATATTGTTTGGTCCATGTGTGGAAAAATGCCTTCCTGAAATTTGAATAAAGACATTTCTACACTACACACATAGTGTAGAAATAACTTTTCCAAAGTTTGAGAGTGACACTCCTTCACAAGCTTTTTGGTAACCACACTATTACTCTCAAACTTTAGGAAATACGCCTAATGAGTAATGAATGTCGTTCCGCTGATGGGACAAAGTTTGGGATTGACAGTCTCAACTTTAGAGAATGTAAAGGGGGTGGGGATGTAGTTGAGTAATTAATGCCTTTCCGCTGAGAGGACAAAGTTTGGGATTGACACTCTCAATATAATGAAATCTAGTGTAGATTCCCCATCAAAAAAAAAAAAAAAATCTAGAGTAGATTCAATAAGAAAATTTTTAATTATTGTAGCATATTCAATATGAAATTAATTATTAATAGTGTGGATGTCGTCCTCTATTTTATTTAGTACTAGTGATGAATTATTGTATGTCAAAAAGGGAAAACGAAATCTGGTAGCACATATTGTTTGGTCCAGGAAATTAACGATTTCCGTGAAATTTGAATCAAACTTCAATAAAGATATTTCTAAACTACACACATAGTGTCACTCACAACTTTAGGAAATACACCAAATTAATGCCTTTCCTGATGGGACAAAGTATGGGAGCGACACTCCCTCTAAAGTTTGAGAGTCCTCTCAAAATTAGTTTGAGACCGACACTATCTAAAGCAGTAAAGTTTGAGAGTCCTATCAAAATTCCACACATGGTCATTGACACAAATGGCTTGTTGGGTCCATCTTTGTAGGACATACTTGTTTCGCACAACTTGGAAAAACAAACAAACCCACCAACCCCCACCCCGCCGCCGGCCCCCCCCCCCCCCCCCCCCCCGGCAGTAAGTGCTATATAAACCCCCCCATCATAACCCTGAGTCCTGTCCCAGACAATCCACACAACTTAGAAAAACAAAAACCCACATTTTACCAGAAAGAACTAAATTTCATCCGAATCCTTGACTTTCATTCATTCAGTGCCTATAGATCATAAGACTCGTGACAAAAAAAGCTGGGGGTGATTCTCGAGCACGAAGCAACAACTCCAGGGCTCGGAAAGAAAAGTCGACGATGTGGCAAAATCCTGCAGAATACTACTGTAGGGTTTGTGGAAGACAGTTCGACAAGTTGAAGGCTTTATGTGGACATATGAGAGCGCATCGTGACCGACCATGGCGGGGACTTCTTCCTGATCGTCGTCCTCGTCCTCGCCGTCCAACCTATGAGGCATCTACTTCTACTGGGACGAGAGGGGAACTAGGGATTAATTTTCAGAGCAAGCCACAAGTGAAAGTCTCTCTTGCTTCTCCCAGCTTATCGGATATGCTTACTCCAGAGCCACAAGTGAAACGCTTTCTGGCTTCTCCAAAATTTGACTTGAATATGCCCCCTGCTACTGAGCCACAAGAGGAAGTGCCTGTCTCTCTGAAATTAGAAATGCAAGCTGCTCCAGAACCAAAAGAGAAAGTCCTTACTTCCCCCAAAATTGATTTGAATGTTTCTCTGTCTCCTACTGCAGATCAACCAGAGGCAGACCTTGAGTCTCATGAGAAGTTTACCTTCGATTTAAATGAAGCTCCCGAAGAGGACGAAGCCAATGATTACAGAGGTTTTTATTACGGGATCTGCATTTGTTGCTTTTTCTGTTTTTGTTTTGGTTTGTTTGTTTTATTTTTTATTTTGTAAAACTTCAACAAATATGTACTGTTCTTTAAATTATCTTTTTAAATTATTAAACAAAGTAAGCCTTTTTCAGAACTTGTCAAGTCCTTACTTTTCCCAAAATTGATTTCAATGTTTGTCTGTCTCCTACTGCAGATCCACCAGAGGCAGACCTGGATTTAAATGAAGCTGCCGAAGAGGACGGAGCCAATGACTACTGAGGTTTTTATTACGGGATCTGCAAGCTGCAGAAGAGTACGGAGCCAATGACTACTGAGAGCTGCAGAAGAGGACGGAGCCAATGACTACTGAGGTTTTTATTACGGGATCTGCATTTGTTACTTTTTCTTTTTCTGTTTTTGTTTTGGTTTGTTTGTTTTGTTTTTTATTTTGTAAAACTTAAACCCAGTGTGTGGTTTTTTATTTGGGCTGCTCATTAAATTTCGTTTTTAATGTTCAGTGATGTGGTTTTTTATCTTATCTTATTGAATAATTTAGAAAAAATATGTTTTGGTTAATTTTATGTTTTTTTTTTAATGATTCTCCACGTTCTCTACTAATTCTCATATAAAAAAAAAAAAAAAAAAAAATCATCTCTACTAATGGTCACGTGATGTGACCAATAGTAGAGATGATTGGTCACGTCACGAGTAATACATTATTAATTCGTAACTTTGTTACAAGTCAAAGAAATAATTAATGTTGATGACATGAATGTTGCATTTCTTTTTCTTTTTTTAAACTTTCCAAGATCAATTTTCATTTAAGATAATTGTTCATTGCTTTAAAGTGAAAACTCCCCCTTTCAGAACTGCTAGTACATTTACACCTTGTCTGGTTGAAATTGAGGGAAGAAAAAAGAAATAAAATAAAATAAGAGGGAAAAAAAGGAAAAGAAAACATTTCTCTTATGTATGTTTGGAAATAAGCAAAAAAGAATAAAAGAAAAGAGAAGAATTATTTTGCTTTCCGTTTGATTGTAAAGGTAAGAAAATGGAAAAAAAAAGATGTGTATTAATTCAAACTGTTTTCTGCATGTGGTTCGTATGACTATAGTTGGCGTCTGTGTAAATTATTTTCTGTTCACTATTTAAAAAAATGTTCGCTATTTTCTCATAAAACATCTAGTAAAATCGTGTTTTCTAAATTTAAAAGCCAAATCTGAATGCTTTTTCATGTTTAAATTTCACAATAATCGAATTGGTTTTTTTGCATAAATAAAATTTGCTCTTTGTATATCATGTTTATTGTATATTCAAATCTGCTTACTGCATTCATAAAATCTATTTTTTGCATTAATTAAAACTGTTCACTATTTTCTGATAAATTTTTTTACTGTTTTCTGCATAAACTATTTTTAGCATTTTGCATAAAAGTATTTTCTCTTCAGCATTATTTGAAAAATTGTTCACTGTTTTTTCTGTATAAATTATTCATTGTTCATTAGGTGTTTTATGATCTGGATGCTCTAATAGCAATGACTACCCAGGAAAAAGCACAGCAATAATATGGAAGCATAAACAATGATAAAATAGATAATAAAGAAGTAAATAGCAAAATAGATATTTTCAAAATAAGGTTAAAATAGAGTGTGGAATATGAAAATAGAAACTAGTAAAATCTTACTTAAACTAGTAAAATCTTACTTGAATAAAAACTTCAGTCTTTGATAAACTTGAAAACAAACTGCTGTCTTTGATACAAGCTTGCAAATAAAACTGTCTAAAGAGAAAGGTTACAAGATTACAAGAGGGGAGAGAGTACAAAAGTCTTTCTGAGGGAGATGGAAGGCTATTACAAAAGGCTTTCTAAAACTTGGAACTTAAAAGCTTAGAATCTTAGAAACTTGTTTTTTGTCATCATAGTCCGTCTCTTTTATAGGTGAAATGAACCATGGTAAAGTAACTTGAGTAGGTAAATTGAACTCAAGTTAATCTGTTGGTGGTATGGAAATTAGTACTGATGAGTAATAGTCTGTCTGCGTCTGTCTGGGAATCTTTCAAATCTTGGGAATCTAACAGATCTCTTTTTACGCATGCTAGTAAACAGATGTAACTTTTGAACATCTGTCTGTATCTGTCTGGACTATCTAGCAAAATTGAGCCATTTGCATAGTGAAATATTGGTTAGTGAAGGATTTAATTCTTAACAATCTGTTTGGCATTTGCATAGTCTGATTGGCATCAATTTCAACTTTTACCTTTTAGTTTTTGTGTACAGCTTTTTAAAACCTCATTTTTTCCTGCATTATTTTTCACCTTTTCAAATATTTTCAAAGTACAAATACAATTTAGCACACTTTTAGCAGAAAGTTTAGCAAACAGCTAAATAAGCTGTAAACGGAAACTAAGCTTAAAAATAGTAGAACCTTAGAAATTGCTATTATATTACCATTTTGTTTCAGTAGTAACACCCCATGTTCCACATCGGGAATAATTTCAGGTCATTTCGATGTGTTTCGGGGTCATTCTAATGTGTTTCGGCCATTTTGGATTCAGAGATGGAGATAGAAGTTTGATTGAGGGGATTAAAATATAAACAAAAAATATGTATCATCTATTTAGTATTAAGAAACTATCAACAAATAAAAAAAATACAAAATAATTATTTCTTAATATATTAAAATACAATTTATCTATTAAAAGAAAAAACGACCTTCTTTTAAATGACAAAAATCATCAATATTAAATTTGTACTAACTCATTTGTACTAACTCATGATGTGTAGAGAGCAAATTTTATTAATGTAGAAACAGATTTTATCAATGCAGATCGATTATTGTGAAATTCAAAAATGAAAAAGCATTTAAATTTGGCGTTTAAATTTAGAAAACATGATTTCACTAGGTGTTTTATGAGAAACAGCGAACAATTTTTTAAACAGTGAACAGAAAATAATTTACGCAGAAAAGAGAGTGAACAATTTTTTAAATAATACTGAACAGAAAATAATTTTACGTAGAATACTAGAAATATTTTATGCAGAAAATAGTGAACAGTATATCATATCCTACTTGAGCCAAAATCCATCTTACAAACAGTTTTGAGTGTTAAGGATCCTAACATCAACATGCAGTACTTTTAACAGGCACAACTACTTTCAAACACCAAAAAAACACAGAAACAAGTTCAAAATCACACACACAAATGGACACTCAAAACATGCTTTGAGGTAAAAGTCATAATAGAAAATTGATTATTGAGCTACATTTTATTTTATTTTTCAGGCACGATTGCAACCATTAAACCAACATAGATTCTATTACAAACTTTTTTTTTTCCAAACATATAGATTCTATTCTCTCAGCCCCTAGACAGAGGGAAAGTATATAACAAATCTGATATTGAAAGACTTTAAAAAAACAAAATATTTGGTCAAGAACCTGCTTCGAAGTTGTATGTGAAAACTAAAAACCCAACCTACTACCTTTATTTGATCAGATGGATGTAGTTTCTGTTTTTTTTTTTTTTTGGTTGGTTGGTTGGTAATTTATGTTGCTTGTGACAACTTATTTAAGTACAGCAACAATGCCGCTCAATTTTTTATTTTGGCAGTTCATTGGTCTAGATTTCCCACCATGTATTTTGTGGCATAGATTTTTGGATAAACCCAAAAATGTTTAACTTTTTAGATAAACTAAATAAGGAGTAATAGTAAAAATAATAACAAAATGTAATAAAGGGAAATTTTCAATACATTACGATTCATTGTATTCAAATCATCTCTAATTTCTACTCATTTTGTCACACTTGTTCTATACTTCTACATGGTAGACTATAGGTGAAGTAGAAAAAATAGTGAGTTTATTAGAAAGTGATAAACAACCAATCACAATCCATCATTGTTGGATAATTTTGACAAAGTGTGTATCAAAATAGATTTTATCAATACAAAAAAAAAGTTCGATTATTGTGAAATTCGAACATGAAAAAACATACAGATTTGGCTTTTTAATTTAGAAAACACAATTTCACTAGGTGTTTTATGAGAAAACAGCGAACCATTTTTTAAATAGTGAACAGAAAATAATTTACGCAGAAAAGAGAGTGAACAATTTTTTAAATAATGCTGAACAGAAAATAATTTTATGTAGAATGCTAGAAATAGTTTATGAGAAAACAGTGAACAATTTTTTAAATTGTGAACAGAAAATAATTTATGCAGAAAAGAGAGTGAACAATTTTTTAAATAATGCTGAACAAAAAATAATTTTATGCATAATGCTAGAAACAGTCTATGCAAAAAACAGTGAACAATTTTTATGAGAAAGCGGTGAACATGGTGTGCAGGGAGCAAATTTTATTAATGTAAAAACAGATTTTATCAATGCAAAAAAATAGATGATCTGTGCATCTAATGTAATTAATTTTCCATTAAGTTTACTCAATTTGGTATGTTCTTCAATTTTCATTTGAATTTTCACGATTTTACACACTCAACGAATTCAAATTTTTCAACAAATTCGTACTATTTGTACATCTAATGTAAACAATTTTTCCTTGAGTTTTCACAGTTTTGTACATTCAACGAATTCAAATTTTTAAACAAATTCATATGATCTATACATCTAACGTACATACTTTTCCATTGAATTTTCATTATTTTGTACTTTCAATAAAATCAAATTTCTCAACAAGTCTAGACTATCTGTACATCTTATGTACACCTTCATGATTTGGTACGTTCATTGATTTTCCATTGATTTTTCTCGAATTTCTACATTCAACTAATTCAAACTTTTTTACAAATTCGAATTTTTTGAGGCATTTACCATTAGGTGATTTATACGAATCATTCATTTTCTTTCATGGAGTTTGTCCATTATACATATGGTTACATATTTAAAAAAACACAAAAACCATTTAAGTGCAATAACTGCGCCATTGCTAGAAATAGTTTATGCAGAAAATAGTGAATAATTTTTATGAGAAAACAGTGAATAGTTTTAATTAATGCAAAAAAAAAAAAAAATTATGAATGCAGTAAGTAGATTTGAATATACAGTAAATATGATGTGCAAAGAGCAAATTTTATTAATGTAGAAACAGATTTTATCAATGCAAAAAAAATATTCGATTATTGTGAAATTCAAACATGAAAAAGCATTCAGATTTGGCGTTTAAATTTAGAAAACACGATTTCACTAGGTGTTTTATGAGAAAATAATGAACAATTTTTTAAACAGTAAACAAAAAATAATTTATGCAGAAAAGAGAGTGAACAATTTCTTAAATAATGCTAAACAGAAAATAATTTTATGCAAAATCGTAGAAATAGTTTATACAGAAAACAGTGAACAATTTTTATAAGAAAACAATGAACAATTTTAATTAATGTAGAAATTAAATTCATATTTTGAAATTAAAATCTCTATATTTTACAATGATTCTGTTTAAATAAATAAAAACATTAAAAAGTCACTTATTTTTACCTTTATGTTTATTTTTTCATTATCCCCAAACAAAAAAAACAAAACAAAACAAAACAAAAAAAAAAAATTTACACAGTACTCGAGTTTGGGAAACTCGAGTACAGTGTAAATTTTTTTTTTCTGCATGTTATTTATAAAACGTACTCGAGTGCTATGTTGCATGGAACTCGAGTTTCTCAAGCTCGAGTTCCACATAATTTTTTTTAATCACAAAAATTCCATGTCAGCAATGCCACGGTGGCAGAATTGAGGGGAACTCGAGTTTCTGAAACTCGATTTCTAGAAAAAGTGGTACTTTACTATTTATTTCCGAAACAATGATTTTTTGCTAAAAATTTCAAAAAAAAGTGGTATTTGGCCATTTTGGCCCTAAAAGAAAGTTCCTTTACTGTTTACACGGTTATAAAAAATGACAAAAGTACAATTGTGATCCACAATCCTCTTTGGCGAACCTTTTTTATTGTTTGAAAAGTTGGCTTACCCTTTTTTATTTAGTTATAAAATTTTACTTTTTTTGTTGCTTATATATATATATATATTTAGGATACGAAATAGTGGACACTTGGCATGGACACTTGCATTTTGTTACATAATGGTGGCTACATGAAAAAAAAATATATATATATATATATATTTTTTTTTTGGTACTTCAAGGAGCCCGTTAAGAAACAACATTGTCTCAATAAAGTCAACTTTTTTGTCAGAGTTTTGACTAATTTTATAAGGTGTAAAGTTAATAAAATCAATTTTTTTGAATTTCACTTCTCATTTCAACAATATTTTCAGTCATTTTATCAATTTATATTAATTTTTTTATTAGGTGGACTTTACAATAAATAATCTTTATTTGGTGCAACCCACAATAAATAATCCTTAACATTTCCCATTATATTAAAATTAAGTATGACAGAAACTGTCTTCAATCAATTAACTTATAACCCCACGCACACAAAATAAAATAAAATCATTGATCTAAGATGTGAACGTGTTGGTGTAATTGAAGTCATCATCATGTTTTGTGGATTCTCCGCTTGTTTTTTTTTGTTTTTTTGTTTTTTTTTTCCTTGAGAAGAAAGATTCTCCACTTGTAATTACGAAAGGATATTTATATTGTCATTGTCTGCATCATCGCTCTTTTTTTTTTTTTTTTAATGAATAAAATAACTTTTTTTAGATAAAGGGTATTATAGAACTATTTTACATATCTATATTAGTTTCATTACATGGGTTATATAAGTTCGATGAAACTTTTTTTATTTGGGAAAAATTTAGTGTCATAATTTTTCTTTTATCTTAATTTGAGGCTTACAAATTTGTCCATTAATATTACACAGTTGCAAATTATTGATATAGTTAGAAGTGTCATGAGGTTAGCTCCAAAAAATAAACACTAAAATGACATCAAAATCATAAGTTCATTTGAGTTATAACGTTAAGATAAGGCATAAATGCACTTTTAGTCCCTACATTTTGCACTTTTTTCATTTTGGTCCCTACATTTTATTTTTACCACTTTTAGTCCCTAAACCAATTAACACCTGATATTTAGGTCCTTTTCATCACCCAACTAATAGCAAAAGCTGACGTGGCTAACAGTGGAATAAAAAAAATATTATAATCACACACATTAATTAATTAAATTAAAAACAAATATTAAACTAAATCAAAAAATTTTAAAAAAAATTGGGAAGAACATGACTGTTCATGTTCTTCTTCTTCTTTAGAACATGAACTTCATGTTCTTCACCAAACCAAGACAAACCCAACCGGCCAACATTCATAATCAATCTCAACACAGAAAATTCTAACACATTCAACATTGAAACCTCTAGTAAATCAAACCCATAAATCAAAGAAATAAACCCATAAACCCATAACCAAATACCCTTTGACGTTCATCCATACAAGGTTCATAAATCCAAGACCCACAACTTGTAAATACAAAACCAAACTCACCATCCTTGACCCAAATCAACCATCAACAACACCACCCCGCCGATCAAACCCATTTCCCAAAGCAGCAAACACCTCCACCATCACCGGAAAAACCCAGCCCCATGGAAACCCATAAAAAACTTATCAAACCCACACCATTATTGTCGATCAAACCCAACCCTGGAAACCCAGAAAAACCTTATCAAACCCACACCACCATTGTCGATTAAACCCAGACTTGGAAACCTAGAAAAACCCAATCAAACCTACACCACCATCGCTGATCAAGCCGGAAATACCTAGCCCCATGGAAACCCAGAGCAACCCGATCAAACCCACATAACCATCGTCGATCAAGCTAGAAAAACCCAGCCCCACGAAAACCCATAAAAACCCGATCAAACCCACTCCACCATTACCGATCAAACCCACACCACCATCATCGATCAAACAACAAAGAGGGAGAGAGAGTCGAGTTTAGAGAGAGAGAGAGAGAGAGAGAGAGAGAGAGAGAGAGAGAAGTTAGAGATTAAGATTTAAGAGACAGTGAGGGATTGACAGTTGGATTAAAGGAAGAAGAAAAAGAAAGATACAAACACAAACATGCACCATGAGAAAGAGAAAGAGAAAGAGAGGATCTGGAATTGAAATGGAAGAAGAAAAGGAAAGATTATAAATTTATACAAAGTAGATTTTTTTAAATGGTGGAGAGAGGACTCAAGGGCATTGATGCATTATTTTAAATCTTCGATATTTTAAATTTCTGGGCAATCAAACATGTTTAGGGAAGAACATAAAGAATATGAATAGTCATGTTCTTCCTAAAAACTAATGATTTTTTTTTTTTTAATGTTTGCTTTTAATTTAATTAATTAATGTGTGATTATATTATTTTTTTTATTCCACCATCAGCCATGTCAGCTTTTACCGTTAGTTGGGTGACGAAAAAGACCTAAATATCAGACATTAATTGGTTTAGGGACTAAAAGTGGTAAAAATAAAATATAGGGACCAAAATGAAAAAAGTGCAAAATGTAGGAACCAAAAATGTATTTACACCTTAAGATAATTATAAACATTAAAAAAGAAACTAATGCATCATTTTTAAGGAATGCACATGGCATTCTTTTAACTTAAAAATTCGATAATAGCCAAATGTATTGTATCTGAATTGGTACTTCCACATGCACAAAGTGATTGGAGGTCTAGGAGAAAAAGGGTTCGAGTTGTAGGGTTAATAGCATGTTGTAATTATTTTTTTTTTTAAAAAAATCAATAATAAAAAAGAACGATTTAAAAAATAATTCTTATTATAAAGGAGTAGATAACATGACTGGATTGTAAGACTCTTAACCATACATAACACACTGATTTGATTTTTTTTTTTTTTTAATTTTAAAAAAATCCCAAATTTGAAGGAGGCAGTTAAGTGTATCGAGGAGTGGGAGGCTGTCTGGGTATAGTTTCTACATTTCTCTTTTTGGAGAAGTCAACATTCAATTTGAAGAATAAATTTTAGATTCTATAAAGTGTACAGTTATACTTATATGTCCACTTTATGAATACCGAACATATGGACCCACGGTCAATGAGAAAAACAAAGAAAAGAAGAGTAATCGACGAAGTACCAAGTGAACGGACAGGATCAACTTACATAAAAAAAAAAGAAAAAAAAAAAAAAAGAACATTCTTAATGATCCAGGGAATAATCGTAATTTCAAAAGCTGGGCCCTACTACGTACATGATTTGATAGAATCAGTCGACCAACTTTCTGTGTTTTTGGAAAGGAACTAATTTTAACATTCGTACGAGACTTTTTTTTTTTGGGTGAAAGACGTTTCATTAATCAAAACTATAAGGAAATATAATGTTCAAGACATATTTTATCAAAATACATATCTGTCATTTTCATACGCATGTTCATAGACAGACTATCAAATAAAGAAGATTCAAAAATCTGATTGAACCTTATCCTATTCGTACGAGACTTTACCCTGTAGTGGGTCAGCCAAATCTTTTATAATATTATAATGTTAAGACTAATTATTTTGTTTGTCTTTGGTGGGTAGTGGCAGTGTACGACCAGGCCTTGTAATATATTTCTGAATCCCAATTCCCACATGCACGAAAACAGGAATTTTGGTGGCATGACAGTGGCCCGGCTACATGAAGAAACAAAGTTGATAGGATATTGTTTGTCGGATTCCATTTTGGGTTGGGGGATTATTGTCAAAGTACCAAATAAATTAAACATTAACATTCACAATCTACTTTATTTTAGTAAAACGCATTCTTAATGGTATATATATATATATATATATATTAGTTATGAAAATTTATTTAGTTATGAATTTTTACTTTTATATATACATATATATATATATATATATATATATATAAGTTGACAAATAAAATCAAGTTTTTTGAAAAAGAAAACATCAAAAAAAATTTTTAATTAATTAATGTTAAATAAATTTATAAGTCAAAAGTAAGATAGCATCTTTTTTTTAAAGTAAAAATACGATAACATCTCTATCATTAGACTATGAATTATGCTTAATTTTTCTTAATAATTAAAAGGCATCTAATAGGCTAACAAAAATCAGTTGACCAAAGATTGAAAGTTTAGGAACTTTACAAAGATCACTTTTTGAGAATGTAATTTTCATGATTGGTAAAAGTTTATTATAATTACAACTAACTTATAGTTGTAAATATATATTAGAAAAAGAAATTAACTGAATTAACAATATTATCAATATTTCTCAAAAATAAAAATATTATTGATAGAAAGATATATGTTTGTAAAACTTGAATAATAATTTTGCATACAAAAAATGAGAATAATAGATTTTTTTTGGCTTAATACTATATGTCAGAACCAAAAGTGCATGCAGAATAATAGATTTTTGCTCAAACTGAAAATCATTATGGTTTAGAAAGTTGAATAAATATAATTTAATTAATAATTAATTGTAAAAGAGTTATCAATTTAAATTTTCGCCATAGGCCTAAAAGACGTAGAGATAGCCCTGTGGCTGTGGACAAGTGCTAAGTAACAAAAGCATATACTAGTAGTAAGTAATGCAAATGAAGCGATGTCTCTATATTAAAATTAAAATTTTTTTTTTGAGAATACAAAATTATAATTTATTAGTTTCATCAAATTATAATAATTTATTAGAGGAATGCTGGTGGATGACATTGATCTATTAATTTGAAATAAAAATCTAAGATGTCAGGAAGGTTGGTGGGTGTCATTCATTTATTAATTTGAAAAAAAAAAAATCTAAGGTTTCATAAGGTAAAGTCAACTTATAAATTGACAAATCTAAGATTTCAATCAATACTTAATCCATGTCAGGCAAGCCCAAAATTACGCTATATATTATTAGTTGTGTTTACAATTAGACAATTAACAAAAGTGTAGACAAGGGGAAGGCATTGGCATAATGCACACGAGGGTTGATGGACATGTCTCTATTTCAAAAAGGGAAAAGCTTTCAACATGCCATCAATAGTAAGATGTGGAAACCCTGGTACAAGAAGAATGTTGCTTTTGACAAAAGTGATATCAATATATCATGCTTAAATCCCTTTTTTTTTCTTTTTTTTTTTTTTTTTTTTTAAATTATGCTTAAAGAGAACAAAACAAAAGCAATAGTAATTTGGTTTGGCTAAAACTTAAAGAGAACTGCTAAGTCATAACACTTTCACAATAAATTTTAGGTCACAGATTGTTATTAGTTCTAATTTAAATTCATAATTGATATTACTTTTTTGATAACCAATAACATTCCACAACATAGAAAAAATTATAAATATAGTATTTCTCAAATTTAATTAAAAGGTTGATTGAATCCCTCCATTTTAATCAACCAAATGCAACTTTTTAGAGTTTTTTCTTTTTCTTTTAGCTTTAGATTTCTTGTAGAGTAGGGACCGATTTTTTTTTTTTTTTAAATGATTCACATCAAAGTGGGCAAAGCCATATAAGCTTCCTTCTTTTTTTTTTTCTTTTTTTTTTTTTTCTTTTAAGGAGTCAGATCTCAGATTAACAAATGGCCCGTCATCGCTTGCGCCATCCTTTCCCATTAACGAAGACAAACAAAAACCCAAGAAACAAAAAAACAAACAACAAAAGTCAAAAGAAAAGAAAAGAAAATATGATGGTGTGCGGAAAGTGTTAACTTTTTTCTATTATAGGTCGTACATACGAGATTCCTTCATTTGTCAAAGTTAGAAATCAGGTTTCATTTATAACTCTAGTCAATAAGTACAAACGTTAAGTTCTTTTTTAATTGTATTCTAGTTAAATAATATATATTATAAGTTCTGTTTGAAGCATTAATATTATTATTTTAATGTGTGTTGTGATAAGTGTTATTATTTATTTTAAGAAAAAGTTTCATTTTTAATCCTGTCATATCCCAAACCGAAAAAGCATGTGTTGGTTCTGTCGTCTGTGGGAGACGTGAGCCAAGCCACCGTCATCAAATGATAAATTTCTACGATGGACAAACTCAGATATTAGTCTATTCATTATTCATCCCTCCATGTACACAAAAGTAGTCCCTTCATCATTTTTTGAGAATAGTCCCTTCATCATCTATAAATGGCATCCATCATTCTCGAAGTCAGTCACACACTCACTCCGAGACTCCTAGCTTTCCTTTCTCTGTTTCTCTCTTCATTTCCCCACTGTCCTATGGACAACCTCTCTCCACAGAACACTTGTAAGCTTTGTGGAAAAACATTTTCCTCGATGAGGGCTAGATGTGGTCACATGAGAATCCATCCCAAACGTCCACGGCTCCAAGAGAATGCTCCAAGGGCTGTTGTGGTGGTAGCCCAAGAGAATGCCAGTCCTGCTGCCCTATTTGATCTGAATGAGACTCCTGATTTGATGGAGGACCAAGAGAATGGCGGTCTTCCTGATTTGAACGTGGTGCCTGCTGTTATGGCAGAGGCCCAAGGGAATGGCCGTGTTCCTGATTTGAACATGCTTCCTGAGCCTGAAGATGATCAAGTTTAAATGAATGGTGTGAATTTAAGTTTTAACAAGACTAGTTCTACATGTAATAAATGTTTGCAGTGATGCGTTGTTTGTGTGATTGGTGAATAATTGTGTTGATTCCGAGTAGGTACTATGTTTGACGCTCATGTATCTCTGTCTGTTTCTGACTATGTCAGTGATGCGTTGTTTGTCATTGGTGAACAATAGTAGTGTTGATTCTGAGTATGTTTTCTTGAAATAAAACTTGGCCCTGTGGCCAAGTTTAGGGTTTAGGGTAAAAAAAACTTGGCCGTGTGGCCAGGATTCTCAACAAAAGAAAAAAAAAAAAAAAAAGATTCCATGTACTATGTAATATGCAAGTGTCGAAATAAATGTTTGTATTAATTAGTACATTCTTCCTGTCTGATTTTACTTTCTTTTTTTGTTGGGCTTGATGTTGTAGTTTATGATCTTTTTTAAGTATGGCCACAGATTTTGACATTTGTTGTACAAAGCTGAATTCTAGGCCCATCAAATCCCAAGCCCAGTTTGTTACCAATGGATTCAGGCCTACCAGGATTCCCTCTTCCCAAACTGGCCCACCTCCCATCCATTCGGCCCATAATAGATAAACGGGGACATTTCTGTCATTTCACACCCAGACAAATTAGGGTTAGGGTTGTGGTTCCCGGGCCTATAAAAGCAACTCTAAACCATTTTTTTCAGACCACGGCACACTTATGCGTTTCCTCCTCAAAATCCCTGGTTCTCAATCGCCTAGGTTTCTATCAAATACGAGCATACCGGTCGGCGCGGTGGTCGGTGTCCACCTGTCTATCACACAGACAGAGAAAAAGAGAGATCTAAAACCAAAATCAAACCCAGAAAACTCATTCAAACCACAAATCAAAACTTAGATAAAAAATTCAAAACCCACTACAAACCCAAATATTAAAACCCAAACAAGCTGAACATTCTTGGGACTAACCATCAATTAACTCTCCTGCAAAGTCTTATCAACCACCAGGCGATGGAGGCAGAGACAATACCTTGAAGATCTGACCTGGGTGGCACGGCGGCAGCAAAAGCAGAGGTGGCTTGAAGATAAGAAGCTGAAACGGTGGTGGGTGGGGATGGAAATCTTAGATCTGACTTGAAGGGGGTAGAAATCTCAAGTTTTTTTGTGTATATAAGCAAATCGGTTCGGTTCTGTGTTCATCGGAATCCAAAAACCTTCGCTGACAACCGTACCGGCCGACTTCGGTCCTTGAAGATCGCTGCCGACCACCGTGCCTAACACCTGCGGTGGAGGCTTGAGGCGTGCGGATCGGTTCGGCTCTGGCAGGTTTCGTCGGTTGCGGGCGGTGCCTGTACAGCCCTACCTCTCAATCGCCTAGGTTCTTATCAAATACGAGCATACCGGTACTTTTAATTTTCGGGGTTATTTTTTCCTTTGAATTTTTTTTTAGTAAATTAGTATTATTTTAAATTTACGGTAGGTTTTTTTTTTTTTTTATTATAAATTTTTTTGTCTATGAAATACTATATTTTTACCTTTGTGTTTTTTGTGTTTCCCAGTTTCTGATCCATTGAGTCAATCCTTTTCGATCCTTTATAATTACCGGTCAATCTAGTTTTGGCCCGTTTGTTTGGGTTTGGAAAACCTAAGATTATAGTCTCAAATATGCTTTTTAGGATATCCTACCCCTAATTGATAGGTTGTAATTAAATAAGTGCCCTGAAAATGTCCGTGATTATAGTCTCAACACGATGGCAAATTGACTCAGGTCATTGGATTTCTAGCATTGTTATGGACATGTACTACATTGGGCACATTTGCTTATACAAATTTGGCAATTTAGAATGCAGCTTTTCAAATCAAATAAATTCATTACCACATTTATTCTCGGACCCCTCTAACTGAAACAAGTAACTGACCATGAAACTAAGAAAATAGTGACTTCTGAGTGTAGCTTATCCATTCAAAAACCACTTTTGTGTAAGCTTAATTTGTGCACATTTGATTCATCAAGGTCGAGCCCAAATTGCTTGGTTCTAATTGTAAATGAAGCTGCAATCAAATTACCAGCAGAAGCAGAATCATACCCAATTACTTGATACCATTTACACTGTTACTTTCATATTTGAATACATCGAAATTAACCTTATTAACAATAGTGACGGATACCCCAATTTCCCTAGCATCTGATCAGAAATAATCACCAAAACACACATTGCCCATCATCATTCCAATGATGAATCAATCAATCATACATATGGTGGCCGGTGGGTGGGGTTCTATAAGGGTTGGATTGGTTGGGTTTTTTAGCTTTTCGGGGTTACTCTATGTAGGCCTGGGGAATAATTAAACCAAACCATACTAATCCTTTTGTGGGGGATTTGGATTGTCAGTTTGAGGCCCAGCCGTTAGGAGCATTTGGACCTCATCTTTACTCTCTAGTGACAATTCGGATTATTTTGGATAAATGATTTTTCATTTGGGCGTTAATATTCAATATTGTTACCTTTAATATTTCTTTTTGGAACATTTGTGCCAAAAGGCCCAAAACGTTAAAAAACAGTCACAAATTAAGCTAATATTATTTTTAATAAATAAATAAACACTCCTCTCTTGTTTGGGAGGAGGGAATTAAATGGAATGGAATGAACAATGAAATAAGATTTAGGTGTGTAAAAAGGAGTAAAGTTATTAGGGGTTTTGAGTGAAGTTTATGATGTAATTTGAACTCTATTACTCATCCAATTTGTATGTGTTTGTTTTTGCTTGGACTCATCTACTATGAGAGAGATGGTATGATGTGTGAAATCCACCTGTTGTGAAAGAGATAATGCATACACTCAAAACAAGATATAATTTTTCATCAACAAGGGTGAGCTTACTTTGGAAAATAATATTAGAAAACTCAATGGAGCAACCCCAAGAGCAAAACAACCTCCAAATGGAATTATGCCTGTTTAGATGGAATTTAAAACTAGGATTTATAACCCTCAAATCGACGTGTTTATTCAATCAAAAAATAAAAAAAATTTGACGTGTTTATTTTCCATGCATAAATTGTAAAATTCTAAATTGTACAGTTCTGAAGGCAAACTAGGAGTTAAATTAAGAAATTCTATCCCCCCAATCCCGATTTCTTTCAAAATCCTGGTCTCACCATACCCTCCCTCAAATATGGATAGTGACCTCTTTTTTTTTTTTTTTTTTTTTTTTAAATTTTTCAAATGTATTATGACCTTGAAAATTCTATCAAAGGGGGTAGTTTATTGTCTGCATGTCTTTTCTTTTGGTAAATATTGTCCACCTGTCAAGATCATGGACTTTATTAATTTTTGGTGGTTAGTGACTTAGTGGCTACAAATCACTTTTCTTGGTTGGCATTCTTGGGTGGCTTTCACTTTTCTTGGTGGCTAGATTCCTTCCTCGGTCCAAACACACGGTCAAGGTCGCCTTACCCTCCCTTAATTAAGGATGATGACTTTTTTCACAATGAACCATGATTTTGAAATATCTGTCAAGAGTAAAAAGGGATATTGTTAAATTAATCTGAATTTGACAAGGACTGGACAAGTAAAGTAGTTGTATTTCATTATCACTTTTTGCCTTCTACAAGGATGGAACTAGGATTCAAAGTTAGGGGTGGCCAAAATATAAACATAAAAAAGTTCATGAAAATCAAAACTAACATCTATTCAAGCTTTGTTGAATTTCATCACATTTATTAACATTATAATCTCATATTTTCACAATTTGTTTTGATACTGATTTAATTGGTGGTAATTTTTTAGAATTTTGTTTGAAAATTTTCATGAATTGGGACATCAACACTAAAGGCAATGTTGCATTATCAACTTCAAATTAGTTGTAATTTTTTCTCTTTAAAAAAAAAAAATTAGAGATAATTTTAACATCATCAACCGTCCAAATAAAAGTTTCATTATTTCCATATTATATAACTCTATAGTTTCAAAATTTAGTCTAAAAAATAAACTAAAGAAACATACCTCACAAGCTACAACAACATTAATATTAATAAATTATTTTCTAAAAATAGTTAATAATTCATAAAATAAACTAACAAACAACCGTTATCAATTAATAACATTTATTACTATCCACAGCACACATTTGATTCATATTTCTCACATACTTCACTTTTTGATTGTTAGTTTCCAATTTTTCTATTCTTTTTATTTTTTTATCTCATTTTTCCTTATTTAACTATCTCTTTTTTCAAATTCAAGAGTCAAAACTCAATTATCCTTATAAAGGATGACTTCTTAAAAAGTATACAGTAAACTCACACACACAAAACACGTTGCACTATCAGTCTATCACAGTGGCAAAATAGAGACAGAGAGGATAGACATCAGAGAGAGAAATAAACTCATATCAGAGTAGAGAAAGACATTAAAGAGAGAGAAATCAACTCAGATCTGAGAAGAGAGGACATACCTCAGTTGATTCAACTCATGTTAGTGTGGACACAGTAGGCCGGAAGAGACCATGCCACTAGCTGCGAGCCACAGTATGACTGCCGACTGCAGTTTTCTTTTTGGTTTTCATGGGTTATATGTAAATATTTGAGGGAGGGAGGCCAAAAACATATTTTTTGAGGGAATTTTTAATTTTCCAGTTAGATAGGGGTCCGTCTCTGCCTTCATGGGTTAACCAACAAAAAGCATCAACGAACTTGGAAAGGTTTTAAACGCACCCAAAAAACTAAAATGCAAGATGCAATGGCTTATTTATTTATTTTTATAGACATGATAAAAATTCAATTTGTTATTCACATTATGATGATTACTCTTTATTATCAGACTAAAACACTCAGTTGAGTTACCTGTAACTTACAACAAGTGTTTTATATTTTTTAATTAAAATCATTTGTACTAAGTTAATACTTGGCCAAGAAGGTCATGCATGTTGGTATCTCTAGCATTGGCAAACAACATGATTTGCATAGGATTGTTACTATAAAGTCCAATAATAAATAATAATGAGACAATGTTTTCCTACAAACCAGTTTGAAGAAATTTCCTTCAACCCATCACTTAATAATTCATAAAACCATTAGTTAGTATTATTATTTAAACAGTTACATGACTCATTTAAATATGTCATTTGGCTAAAAGTACATGAGGATAGTTTTATTAATTGTCATGAAGTGGGTTTGAAGATTTTTCATTGAAACCAGTTTGGATATATACATCTTTCCATTAAATAATTTGGATTGAAAATTTTCAAAGGAAAAAGTTTGGCTCTAAAGTACAAGCATGTTTAGAGCTATCTTTTATCAACACGCTATGTGATGATCGAATAAACCAATTTTAGACACATGACTTTGTTAATAAGTTATGTAACTTGTTTAAATAGTATAAATAGCTACATAATGAGTTGAAAAGGTTTACTCCAAAAAATTGTTTGGAGGCTAACTTTGTTCATTTCAAAATCAAATCTTGTTTGACGCGGTGCTTGGCCCAGTGTGTGAAAGAGGAGACTTTCATTTCATCATTGAGGCCCAAGGATAGAGCATACTTCCGAGTTGGATGTGAATGCTTCTTTCGTTTGCCAATTGCATTGGTTTAAAAAGCAGCATTAGGTTTTCTATACATGACAATAGAATGGCCATTTTTGAGTAGGCCTGCATATTATGATTTGAAGTAATTGGACCAAAACAGGCTCTTTTTAAGGGCTCTTTCCAATTCAATTGAAGCCATTTGAGATCTGCACCACTCTATGGCCACATTTCTTGTGCTAGTGACATTTGAACAAAGCTGAATTTTAGGCCCACCCAATCGTAAGCCCATTTCGTTACCAATGGAGTCAAGCCCAATTATCAACCATACACGGCGACCTCCTCAAAATAAATGGGGGCATTTATGTCATTGCACACCCAGACAAATTAGGGTTAGGGTTTTAGTCCCGGGGCCTATAAATGCTACTCTAAATCATCGTATTCTCACCCCAACCCACTTTGCATCTCCTCCTCAAAATCGAAGGTTTCCAATCTCCTTGGTTGCTAGCAAATACGAGTGAAATCTCGTTCGTCTTTCTTTTGTTTTTGTTTTTGGTTTACGTTTCAAAATTTTTGTGAGATTGAATGTGAAAAAATATTGTTTTAAAAGAAAAAGAAAAAAAAAAAAGAAGCCAATTTGCAGAGCAAGAGCGTCTATGATAAAAATGGCGCAAATTGCATTGAAGGTTGGCAATATAAATAAGCGATTCTCCGTGCCTATTCTTATTTCAGTTTTGATTAAGGCCTCGAACAAGTCGCTACATTTTAATTTTATTCCACACAATTTCGATTTTTTTTTTTTTCTATACTTTTTTGTGTGTGTTTGTATTTATCTGGATCGATCATATTAGAATATGCTTCTTAGGTTAGATCCGATTTGCTCTGTGCTTGAATTTATGGGTTTTTTTTTTTTTCTAAAGCGTGTTAAAATTTTTGAATGTTTTTAGTTGCTTCTTACATCTTTGTATAATCTGTGAAAATTGTTTGGCTTTTATGAACTTTTATGTTTTTGACTTAGCATACCAGTATTTTTAATTTTCTGGGTTATTTTCTTCTTTCAAAATAAATTTAGCATTCCTATCAAAAATTTTTTTTTTTGAGCATATTAGTATTATTTTTTATTTTTTATTTCTTAAAAATTATGTTTCTTTTCTTTTATGTTTTTGGTGTTTCTCTGTTTCTGAACCATTGGGTCCTTTTCGTAAGATCTTAAACTAAAGATAGATGCCTCAAATTGCCAAAGAGCTTAAACCATTTAAGATAGATTCCTAAGAGCGCTTTCTAATCGAGACATTTAAGATTCAAATTCTTGTTTGGTAGAGACTGTCAAATTAACTAAAAAATGATTGCAAGTTAACTGAGGGCAGAGGATTTTGATTATTATGAACATTTACATTGGGCACATTTGCTGCTACAAAATTGGCAGTGTTTAGAATGCAGTTCTTCATACCAAATAAACTCATTACCGCATTTATGCTCTGACCTCTGACTGAAACAAGTAGCTGACCAGGAGCGCAACAAAATAGTGACTTATGGGTGTAGCAGATTATCCATTCAAAATTTGTGCGCCTTTGATCAAGCCCAAATTGCTTTGTTGCCAATGAAGCTGCAATCACATATTAGCATCAGAATCAAGCACAGCTACTTGATACCATTTAGACTGTTAATTTTATATTTGAATACATCAAAATATTAACCTTATCAACAATAGTGAGGTCGGGTACCCCCCATTTGCCTAGCATCTGATCAAACAGAAATAATTTCTTTGGCTGTGCTTCAATATATTCCAAAGCACACTTCTAGCCAACTTTGCTTCATTTTGTGCCATGCTTGTATACTTAAACCTCATATCTAAACGGGATATATTCTCCTAGCAAAACATACTGAATGACAGCCCAGAAATCATCACCAAAACACACGAGTCACCCGACCCATCATCATTCCAATGATGAGGCAAAGGGTTGGATTGGTTGGGTTCTAGGGGGTTTCTCTGTATTGGCCTGCAGAATAATTAAACCAAACCATACCAATCCTTTAGTGGGGGATTTGGATTGTCAGTTTGAGCCCAAACCATTACTAGTATTTGGACCTTGTATCTTTAGTCACATATCGGATCATTTTGAATCATTTGAGCATCTATACTGTTACCTTTAATAATACTAGTTTTGAGGCATTGCACGCGACAAACATTATCAAAAAAGGTTCATAATAAACGATACTACGATTATATCTAGACTGACTTTAATTAGAAGCTAATAGAAGATAATTAAAAGCAATACAAGGTAACAGAGTTAATTGAGGACATTGAGAGAGGAAAATGAATTTATGACCGAAGTATTGGTGTCCTCTAAGGATTGAATTGTAGGGTTAGAGCATGAGACAAATGTAATCTATCATGTAGAGGACATGTTTCCATAAATCAAGTGAAAAGAACACATAATCATTCTTTTGAGTTGGATTTTCACATCAGTCTTCTTCCTCTATCTTCTTGAGATAGATTAGAAAAATATCTGAGGATACTAATGCTACAAAATATTTGACCAAAACTTATATAAATAAAATCGCCCACCAAAAACTAACCAAAATGAATTTCAAATAATAGACAAATAGGCTGGAAAAAAGTAAATACAAAGATATTTAGAGAGAGGTCATAAAACCCTTAGCAATAATCATTGATGTAAAGATTTCAGGATTTATTTCACCTAAAAATATATATTACTAAAACAATTTTTTCTTTTTCTTTTTTTTAAAGTTGAAATAAAAGAATCTGAAGGTGTAGGAAACTTGAAAATTAAAGGTTTTGATTAAATTCTCAATTAACATCACATTAACCATGTCAATCAGGTAAGGCTATGATTCATGATAAATGAAACAAAAATAAACATTTTGTAAATCAGCATATCCAAGACCCATAAATTTTGAAATCTCAAATTCATAACAAAATCTTCAATACAAACCCTCAACACTCATAAATCCCAAATCAACCACGTGAATAAGCTCCACGTAAATTTCCAAGTGATCAATCTATACATAAGCTCCAAAAAACCAAAATTCATAATCAATTTCCATATTATTTGTAAATCCCATACCAATTAATTAAGATTTAAGCCCAAAAAAAGTTACAAATTTACGAATTTTCTTTCTTTTTCTTTGTCTCTATCCCTCACGGTGTCTTGTGTTTATGTCTATCAACAAAGTTGCTGGCTGAACAAAATGTCAACAAAGAAATAAGAAGAAGCAGTGGTGTGGTGGTTGCAAATTAAAGTGTAAAAGACAAAAAAAAAAAAAAAAAAAACAACCAGCAACACTTAAGAGTTCACTATTTTTTAAGGGTAAAAAAGTAATTACGTTTCATATAAATAGAAGCATGTCGTTTAAAGTCGTTTTGTCAAAATACACACAGCTAAACTTTTTAATATTTTTTTATAAAGATATAGATGAATAAACATTTTGAAACATTTGTGCCAAAAGGCCCAAAACGTTAAAATATAGGCACAAGGAAAAGACACTTTTAGAATCCTTCACAATTTTTTAAAGGATTGCATAGTACGGAGAAATTCAAAGTGAATCCATTTCCATTCTCAAGGTAAAAGCAAGAAATCAAATTTTAAATACCAAGATTGGACAAATCTCAGATGCTACAAGTCGTGGTGGGAGGGACTTCAATGCTACAAGTCGTTGTGGGATTGTCAAATTTTAAATACCAAGATTAGAAAATGTAGGAAAGTAAAATGTACATTCAGAAATTAATTTCAAAAAATTAATTACAAGTTGTAGTGGGATGTCACATATTGTTATTGGTGGGATAAAAACTTAATTTTAGAAGTAGGTTTAAATTAGAACCAATAATAACAATTAACCACTTATGATTTGTTGTGAAAATGTTGTAAATGTAACACTTTTCAAAATGAAGTGTTCAAGAAGCGCTCCTAAAAAAAAAGTGTTCAAAAAGCTAATAAATCAATCTAACAGACTAAATCATTCTCTAAATAAGAAATAAAAAATAAAAATAAAAAATTCTAATAGACTAAATGATAACATTAAAAAAAAAAAAAAAAGTCAATCAAAGAAAAAAAACTTAAAGCGATCCTGTCAAAATTAAAATGTAATAAAAGAAATAAATTTCACTTCAAAAGAAGGCACCACCACATATATCTTTAACCATCTCTTGTAAGTTGTAACTTTTCTTCAGGAACCAACACTTCTTTCATTCTCTTTCATCACCTTCTAACCTTTAATTCTATAATTAATGCCCAAATTTTACATTTCAAAGTTTGTATTTTTTGCAAGTATTTCAAATTTAATAATATTTCAAATTCATTTATGTGGTCTAAATTGTATTTTATGCTTTTATATTTTTTTGATTATCGAAAAATATATGGATTGGTTTGGTTTCTTTGGTTTGTGAAAAATCCCAAATTCAAAACCAAATCCATAAATTTTAAACATTTTTAAAAACCAAACCAACCCAAAGAAACACTCTTGCGTGGGCTAGATTGGTCGAGTTGGTGGGCTAATGGTTTTGTGGTGGGAATGACTTCAATGCTACAAGTCGTGGCTCATGTTTTTGGCAACAATGCTACTAAAATTCGTTCCTCTTTATGAGTGAGACCCTATAGACTTTAGTGTCTACCGACAAATAATGGAACCAATAAAAAGCAGCTAATTAAACTTATAAATTCCGACAACGATTTCTACCATCCCCAAAATTTGCACCAACTTTTAAGGACAGTGTAGAGAGTCAAGCTAATAATAATTGGGTGGCTATTAAATCTAGAATTTCTACCTTCCCCAAAGTATACACCATCTTAAACACGCTACACAAAGAAAAGTCAAATTATAATAAATAAATTGATACTATCTCCGTCTCACTTTTTTTGTCCTCTATTCCATTTTGAGATGTTCTAAAATATTGTCCTGTTTCTAAAAATAAAAGTCATTAATTTACTAATGTTCCTATTATACCCCTATTAATTTACTAGTTCAATTTTTTGATAAATTTTTTTAAGGGTAGTTTTGGAAACTTATACATTTTTAAAAGGTAGACAAGACAATAAATGATGTTCCCTTAAAAAGTTTGACTTTTCAAACATGACAAAAAAAGTGAAACGGAGGGAGTATAAATTATAAAAAATGTTAACGAATATTCTAAGAGTATTTATTTAAAAATTATTTGTAAAAGCATTTTATAAAAAAATGATAAAAAAATTAATTTTTTTAACAGTTTTTTTATATTTTTTTATAAAAGTGGTATAAAAAACTTTTCTAAAGATGCCTGTTAACATGACCTATAAACTATAATACTGAATTGAATCTAATTAGTTTTACCTTCTCCAAAATATGCACCAAATTGAAGAGAGAGAGAGAGAGAGAGAATGGTGGAGTCAAGGCTATAATGAATAAATGGATGTTGAGTATCAAATATTTGGATTTTGGCCTACTAAACAAGTAGCCTATATAGACTTTGCCATCAAACTAGCACCAAAACTTGGGGTCACCTTTGATCATACTATAACTAAGTACACCTACTAGACTCTTGATTGGCTGGATTGGTCCATAGTTGTCTTGTCTTAATGAATTTTGGAATTGCAAACTGGCCTAGCATTTGAATATTAGGGTAACACAACTCATTATTTCATTAGTGAAAAACTAAAAAATTACTGTTTATTAAATGTCATACTTTAAGGTCGCTAATTAAATTCAATAATATCAATGCAATGTAAAAGACATTGTCTTTTTGTAAGACAAATTATCACTCGTTAATCAATACAATCACATTATTGAATTTAATTAAGGAGGTTTATATGCTTATATCATTTCAAATAATGTGTACTTACATTAACACGCATCTAATCAAGTGGGCGTTTTAAAACATCCAGCTCAGCTGTTCCCAAGCGTAGTCATAATTTTGTAACCAAACAACCCGATATTGACATCTTTGGTCCCAAGCCTAGTCACACTTAAGAAACTGCAAATCTGTACTGAATTTTCTGTCATTTTCTTTACCGCAAGAAGTTGAAAACTGACCTAACATTTCGTTACTGGGGAAACACTAATTGCCATTTATTTTATTCCAACCCAGCATTTCATCGGTTGACAATTTTGGTTTATTTGGTTGTTTCTTGTCTTGTAAGTCATTATCAAACCCTCTAAAGCATGGTTTGGTCTGACTTTTTTTTTTTTTTTTTTTTTTAACGAAAGATTATAATAATTAAAATGAAGAACCATTCGTGTTTGATTCTATACATTATTTATGTTGCAGATACTGGTTTTGAGTCCATCATAATGTTTAAAGCAGACTTGCATGATCTGGGCAAAATAAGATGTCATTTCACCAGAGGATCATTTATTGCGGTACAAATTTTCGCAAAATGAATTACATTTCATTTTTTGCATTTTTTTTTTCCTTCTAATTCATATTAAATTAAATCCTATTCGTTTCTGAATCATGTCTATAATAACATATAATTTTATTCGTTTTAAATGCCACAGTACTATGGCAATTACTGAGGTTATCCATTCAGGTTGTTCTTGAATACAATGGCAGTTTCAATAAATATTCAATACCATAATTCAAATTCTCAATCCCATAAAGATTTTTGTTTTTTGTTTTTTCGGGGAGTGCAAAATTAGAAAGATTGTTTAACCTGACTTGTTACATAGTACCATATATTTTTAATAGCCCTACGGCCTTCGCTGATTTCATATAGATTTTTTTTTTTTTTTGAGAAACAATTTTTCATATAGATTGTTCTTCACAGAAAGGCTAATGAATTAAACTGAGCATATATCATACGAATGTCAGTCATAATGAGGCAAAAAAATAGGACATCAACTTAAAGCAGTACTTGAGATTGCCATCATCATCAAAATTGCCATGAAGATTGTTTTCTTACACTCAGAACAAACTAAAAACTATGGAGGAACAGAGACTCATACAAGACATAACACTAAAAAGAACACAACATTAAAACCACAGCTGCCCCTCTCTGCATATATCTAATGACACCACACAAGAAACAACTGTATCTACAGCCAGAGTCCACTCCCCCAACAAATTCTCTCCACACTAGGAGGGAAGAATATAATAGGGAAACAAAATGAAACTTGGAAACTTCTACCTCTATTTATGATTTACTGAGAAGGAATTTGCTGGAGAGTAAACTTTTTTTTTTATAAATTCCATAATGCATTTAGAGCTTCACTTCTCTATCAAAAAGCCAACTGAATGGAACAGTTGGTGCCTCCTTGGCCCTTCCTTGAGCTCTTTCCTCTAGCCTTCTGATTCTTGGAGGTAACCTACAAACATAATCCTGTGCTTTCCGCCCCTCAGCCGAAAGTCCAGTCATTTTCTCCACATTCCATCTGCCCACCAAAAACTCCAATATATCGGCATAGTCCCTGGCAGTGTAGACACCCAGCCGTTGTGCAACAGCAGAGAAGTGCTCAAAAAGGTTATCATCACGGCCATCATACATCAAGTGGGCTGGCATGGAGATTTTCTTCCTCATCATGTCCGCAAATGCCATGACAGTTCCATCAGGATCAATCTCAAATAGCTTTTCCACTATCTTAGTGTAGGCGGTTTCATGGCGCTTCTCGTCTGCGGCAATTGTGCCGCATATTTGTGCCAATTTTGAGTCGCCATGTTCCTTGGCATGCCTGGCTGTGTTCCCATGGGAGATAAAGGTTGCCCTTTCTTGGAATGAAGTATAGATGAAACCAAGGTAGGGACTATTTTCAGTTCGGGGATCCTATCAAAAAAGATTTAGAGAAAATTAAAGTTAAGGATCAAAGGAATTGTCATGGACTTAAGAAAAGAGTTAAAGAGAAAAGAAATCTATTAAGACAACTAGATCGATTACTAATTTTTTTGGTGACATCCAATCACAAAAGCAAACGTTTTGGAGATAATAATTTGACCTGTACAAAGGATTTGTATTTTGGTTCAAAAACATGATGTTAACAGGCAAATAATGGAACCAATGCATGAAAAAAAAAATGCAATTAATAATAGTCACAACCCTCCGGCAGTTGGATTACCAAACCAGTAACAGACATGAAGTGATTGATCGTATTTAGCTTTCCAAATGTGCATGTTTGTTTGTGTATGAAGCCTTAATCAAATAGTACACAAGTACATGTGAAAATGATTTCAGCAAGTCTACATGTGGATTATGTGTGGGGTGCATGCATGCACATGCAAAGAAGATTTAAGAAAAGACTCGTTAATTATGTGGCAAGGATCTCACCATTCCTGACCCAATCAAATACTGAATTGTCTTCTCAATTTGTCGCATGTCTACTCGTCCAGTCAGGTAGAGATACTTATTGAGTAGGTCCCCATGCCGGTTTTCCTCAGCAGTCCATGCCCTAGTCCAAACTCCCCAAGAAGTAGGGCTGGCACCTGTTTCATCCCGAACTCCATCTAAGGTATTAAGCATAGTTTGATAAGTGGGAAGAGCTTCTTCTGTAATCATATCTCCAACTAAAGCAACAAAGTAATCATCTGGAATTTCCTTTGCCCTCTCCCTTAGTTCCTTAACTTGATCATGAAATCCATCAGAGGCAGGATCTGGTAGAAAATCCTGTGGTTGCCAACACTTCTCAACTGGCTTCAGGTGAACCAAAATGTTCTGTTCAGCCCAATTCTCCATAGATTTAAAGATTTCAATCTTTTGTGGTGGCATGGAGTGGGTGACTTGAACATGCACCTCCCGAGGAGGTGTAAAAGGCTTCTTGGGATTCTCAACCTCCCTGCAATAAATGAAGAATGTGGCGTTAGATTGTCCTAGCACCTACTTAGAAGAAAAAAAAAATTCAGGTTCTGCCCATCATATGGCAACAGTTCACAATGCCCAAAAAAAGCACATGTGCAACTAATTATATGCAACTTATTTAAAGGAGAAGATCATTAAGGAGATCAAATCTATGGCTACCTCTCCAACATCCCCAACCCTCCTTTCTCCCCACTCTATGAAAACAGTACAAGAACTAAGGAGGATGTGTCCTCAGATTTCGTTAATCATATGAGGTTAAGTTTTCTAATGGGTGTAAAAGCCCATAGATTCAGAGACTAAAACACACTACAAGATCTTAAAGAATAATGAATGAAAATTCACAATATCATATTAAACCACCAACCAATTGGAAAGCGATCACATAGGAAACATTTTAAGCCACAAGTAATAGGACTATGTCATAAAATAGATAAACATTATTAACACCCACAAAGAATAACCAATCGGTGAAATGAAAAATAATGAATTTTTAAGTCCAAGAACCATTTAAAAGTGACAACATTGTCTCAACACATACAAACATGATGAAAACATCATCCTTCATTATAAATAATGTGACCTACAAGCTACAGCTGCAACCTATAATGGAAGTCAAGAGGGCTGTGAGTGCAGGGACAAAGAACCAGTGCACAAAGTATAGGATTACCAATTCAAATAAGCAAATCCAAAGAAAATTTAGAAAATATAAATAAGATTAAACCAAAAGGCATGTAAGTTGCAGGGTTCATATTGAAAATCCCAAAGAGAAATTTTGGGCAGGGCAGACCATGGGCTAAAGCAATACAAGCCCACCACAGTAAAAGGTATGTGAGAAAAGCAGACCATGCAAAATAAATACATCCAGTCATTTTGGGTAGCCACAGAAAAGGTTAACTTAGTAGAGCTACCAGGGAAAAAGAAAAAAAAGAGCCATTAAAACCAGACAGTGGACAAATACAGACGTGCATCACGAAAGCTTCCACACGACAAAACCAGTAACACTGCCAAAAACATGAGAAAACAACAGGTGGACAATCATGCATCCATCAAATAAAACCAATACATGTTGAAAAAAAAATCCCAAATTCTCAGAATATACTCTTCCAAAACTAAAACCACTAATCAGGGGAAGACTTCAATTTTAGGTATATAATTTGTTTTTTTGTAAGATGTAAGTTTCTAACACAGTCCACCAAAAAGAAATTAGATATAAAAAACCGTCACATTCATTAACACAGATTAACTAAAAATTCAATAAATCAACCAAAACCATTACTGCCAACATAATCAAACGAAAACAAGGAATAAAACTCAAACCAAAAAATATCAATACGTTAACCACGCAATTAATTAAAAAAAAATTAGTCAGACATTCCACCAGTAGATAAAATTAACTAAATAATAAATATCCTAACCACCTCCATCCACCTAAGTGAAAAAGATAACAATATAACAAAGTAGCATCAAATCACAAATACTATCATTAAAACCATCAGATTGCACTAAATGAAAATAGAGACCATGATGTAATTAGCTCAAGTTTTGAAAACTATTTAAAATATTTTGAAGAAAAACTAAAAAAAAAAAGTTTGATAACGTGTATCACAAATTTGTGGGGCTTCAAGAAAGTACAACAATATAGTGATTAACAAAAAAGAAGCATTTTTTGCATCAATATTCATTTCTCCTAACAAGCAGTCACCAAGAAGAACAAACAAGATACTCCACCATTAGAATGTTATCAATGTTGCAAGCTAACCCTTTTTTAGCCCAAAAAATAATTATCAAGTACATTAGAAGAAAAGGCAAATACAACAGAAACCACCAAGAAATTACTACATACAAGAACCATTCCTTCCACAAATAAAGAAATATTGCAAATTGCATACATTTCATAATTGAATCATCAAATTGAATTAGACCCATCAAGAAGATCTAAAACCCTGCATTTGAAGCTACAAAACCTATATCAATCTCAATTAGCTCACTAAAAATATGAAGTTATAAATTTTTTTTTTTTTTTGGTCTTAAAGCATCTCAATTAATTCAATCTAGAATGAATAAAGAAAGAGAAAGACCAATACAAAGAAACAACATTCATAAAATTAAAACAAATGCGACATTAATCAAATATGTACCTCCACCTCGGTAATAACGAAAACTTGCTGTTAGAAGATGAAAGCAATATTATTGAATTTGAATTAGCTAAATAACAACATAACAAAGTAGCATAGGAATATCAGACAAAGATACAGAAACCCTTTGAAGATAAAAAAGAAAACCCATTTGACACAATTCAAAGATCAATCATTTGCACACTCAAAACCCAAAAATAAGATGTAAAAACAAAAACCCAGATCCAAAAACAGCCCCAAAACAAGAAACAACACAAGGATTCACTGATTATTCAAGAAAAAAAAAATGAATGGCTCTGGAAAAAGAGACTCACTTAGAGGCAGAGCTGAGGGTGGAAGCCATGACGAACTTGGGAGATCTGAGAGTGGACTTTTGCTGGAGAGCAAAAGATGGCACCTTTGGAGGTTGAGAGGTGAAAAGACTGAGTTTGAGAGCCATTGTTTTTTTGGGGTTCTCTCTCAGCACTCTGTTTTTCCTCTTCAGCCTTTTATTTCAGCTTTCAGTTGTTTTTCCTCCACAGAAAGAGAGAGAATCGTTTGTTGTGTGAGGAATTTATATGCGAGAAACGAAAAGGAAGAGCCATTTATAGCTGGCCATAGCTATACCTGTCATTATCTTAGTAAAATACTAAAATGCCACTGCTTTTTTTTATTAAAATTAGAATAACTCTTTTTTTTTTTTTTTAATATGTAAAAAACATAAGAAAGCGGTGGTATTTCAGTTTTGGAGTTTGGTAGGAATATTCCACCGTCTATTTGTGAAATACATCAAAAATCTTAAGTATGGAAAAAATAATGAATTAATTTAACACTCATTTTGATATTAATATTTTTTTTAAATGAATTATTTTGAAAAAAATATTGTTTAGAAAATTATCTCAATCTGTTTTGTTTGATAATAAATTAATAACTTTAAAATAAGTTGAAAAATTATTATTTCATTTTCCTTATTTAGCTTGTTGCGTTTTCAATAAAAAAAATATTTAGTAAAAAACTTCATCTCACAATAAATAAAAGAATTTAAGAGATAATTTTATTTTAATTCAATTTTTTTATACTACTAAATACAAAAAAAAAAAAAAAAACCTAAAAACTATCTATTTTTTTTATACAAGATAGAAATTCTACTATAACATAATCTAAGTATATATGTATGTGATATTCTCTCATGGAGACTTGAATTTTAATTCTTGCCTTCCACACCTCACAAACACTTATATTTATAAAGTGATTATCGCACTAAAAATGTGCTTCACCAATAATATAGCAAATTGAGCCTAGAATATTTAGAATTTATTACTCGTACCAATAAATTTTTCATTGAAAGAAACGAAGTAACCATACGAGGTTCATTTTCTCAATTTATGGCTTTTTCTAAATTTCGGTGGGTTTTGGCACACTAGTATTAGCATCTGCTACTGCTAGTGTCGCATTATTCTCAATTTATGGCTTCTCTATATTTCGGTGGGTTTTGGCACAGTATTAGTAATAGTATCTACCTGCCTGTCGCTTCCTATGTATTAAATCGTGGACAATGGACTCTTTTTTTTTTTTTTTTGGCTAGAATGGACAATGGACTCATCGTCCTAGACTCATACACCTAGTACATTTTTTTTTGTGAAGGGGACACCTAGTACATTTTTGATGTACCAAACTTCCAATATTCAATGGGGACCGCGGAGACTTTTACATATATAAAATATACCCAGAGCAATATGAGTTAGGTCGAATACATCAATGCATTAGACCAAAGCCTAACCCTATATAAATATGCTAACATTGAACTTAGATCCAATTATTTGCCGAAAAAAAAAAAAAAAAAACTCAAACCTGACTCGTTGAAAGGCCAAGTAAGGTTAGACGAGATGATCTGATTTTAAACAAAAAGTTAAAAAAAAAAAATTGCTTCTTTTTATTTTAGTGGACAAAGATTTCTTTCAAACTGATTTAGAAGAATCTTCTTAAACTTATCAACCTTATAGATTGATCAACGTGCATTGTTTAAACAGGTCACGTGATTCATTAATAAATAAGTCATGTGACTAAAATATTCGTGAATTGTTTTATCAATTGTCATGTAGTGGGTTGGGGGAATATTACTTCAAAACTGGTTTGGAGTTAATAAAGTTTTTATCTATTTTTTTATTTGAAGGTAAAATGCAAAGTTGGATGTTTTCTTTGGGTGGAAAAAAATTACATTCAATTTTCTAAGCACTTGCTACTTTATAGCAGCACAATCTCTCCAGCATTCCTATAACTCTAGTTGCTTCTAAATCAAATTTTATATTAGAGGTACAATTCTTACTCAATATTGATATTAATTCACTTTTATTTTAATATTTTGTTATTTGCTCTATTATTTGTATTAGTAGAAAGACGAAGACATAATAATAATAATAATAATAATAATAATAATAACCATTCCAAATTATTGGTTTGATCCTATATTTTATTTTGGGATGTTTCAAAATTTTGTTCCATTTCTAAAATTAATGGTTAATAATTTACCAAGTTTTCTATTATGCCTCTACCAAAGACAAGTACTTTAAATGATAAATTTTTTTGAGAACTTTGTTTAAGGGTAATTTTGGAAACTTTTATTTATTTTTAATTAAGAGACGAGGTAATAAATGATATTCCCTTTAAAATGTGAGGTTTTTATTTTTTATTTTTATCATGACCAATAATTTGGGACGAAGAGTATAAATAATAAGTACTCTGCAATAATTAGGATAGAGAGCTAATTTTAATATGGATATCTTAAAATCTTAGTTAGATTTTATCACATCATTGGTATTTAAACTAATCCATTTAATTTATCCATAATATGATATAAAATATAATCCAAGGTGAATACACTTTATTAACTTTAGAGGGTATTAGTTGGCAATAACATGAAATCTATGTCTTCAATAAATATATATATATATATATATATATATCTCTTAAAATCTTAGTTAGATTTTATCACATCATTGGTATTTAAACTAATCCATTTAATTTTATCCATAATATGATATAAAATATAATCCAAGGTGAATATACTTTATTAACTTTAGAGGGTATTAGTTGGCAATAACATGAAATCAATGTCTTCAATATATATATATATATATATATATATATATATATATATATATATTTTGTAGGGATATTGGGCTCATGAGTTCATTATTTGTTTGTGTTTCAGGCCTATGGCCCAATCCAAGGACGAGGGGTTGTCCGAGGAAGAGAAATCTTTATCAGAAAAGACTATGTTAGTGAATGGAGGTTAGTTTTGGTCACAATGGCTTAAGAGGGTGAGCCGAGGATAAATGCATCCTCGGCTGACCCATACTGAAGTCCGAAGAGGTAGTCTGTCGACTAAGGTAACATTCTAGAAAGTTCTGTTGGTGCAGATAAGCATTGTAGAGACATCAGACAGGGAGGAGTCCTAAAATATCTAAAGATAAAGTTGTTGCCTCCGCATTAAATGTATTGCAGCTAACTCTCTGATCACATTAATATAGAAGTGATACCTGAACAGTGGATTTCAGCCTTATAGCTACTATATAAAGATTTATAGGAGGTGCTGATGGGACAAGTATCAACACCAACTATCTGGCACGCACATGGAGCAAAGAGAGGAAAGGAGAAGAGAGTATAAAAGAAGAGGGGAGCAATGAAAGATGGGGATCGGAAAATGAGGAGAGAAACATTGTAGCAATCAGGAACCAAAGTTGTAATAAAACTCAAGACTAATATATAAGAACCAATCTCCTCGGACATTGCTGAGGACGACTTTCTTTAGTTTAAACTTGTTTATTCTCACTCATTTGTCATCAAAACCTACCTAAGTTTATTGTTGGATTAGCTAAATCCCAATTTTCCAACACATTCTCTATAAATTCATTGTTTTGGGCTTTTTGGGCCTACGTCCACCCACACCTTGGGCTGGGATTTCAAATTTGGTCCTTACACACACACACACACACACACACACATATATAATTAAAATATGACTTTTTGGTGCCCATTTTCCACAATTTTCAAAAAAAATTTCATTTTTGGTTTAGTTCAAATTGATTTTCCCCAAAGCATAAATCAAGGGGTAAAATGGTTGAATTAAAAAAATCTCTTCAAATATATCTCACTTCCTACCCCAATTTTATTCAGAGTTAAAATTATCCAAACGTTTAAAATACGTTCCCATCTAGATGGTTACTTATTTTGAACCAAAATATTATTATACAATAGAATTTACAAAAGGGGGGGGGGGGGGAAGAAGAAGAAAAAAAGAGAAGAACTCCTTAAGCATGTGCATTAAGCGTAGTATATAGAAGTTAAAAATGTAAAATTAACCTTCTAAGTTTTACCTTTTGTCATTTTCAAGTATAGTCAATTCAGTCATCCGTTAGTCTTCTATTAAATGTTGCGGTCTATTTACCAAAATGAAGCCATTTTGGAATTTTTTTTTAATTTCTTAATTTCAAAAAACTGAAAAACATTAATTAAAAAAAGAAAAAAGAAACTAAAGGGTTTAGGGGAACGACATCATTCCTAGCTCACTGAATATCAAAAATCATCCCCACCCCACCAATACCCTAGCAGCCCATGACTTGAGAAATTTGAGGGGCTATAGAAGAAAGGAAAGAGGGAGAAAGATAGAGAGTGAGAAATTGACAGGTGGAAAGAGAAAGACTGAGAGATCGGGAGAGGGAGAGACCAAGAGAGAGAGAGATCGAGAAAGGGGGAAGAGAGACCGAGAGGGAGAAGAGAGATTTTGCAACAGCTCCACTCCGCTCAATTGGGCTATGGTCTACTCGGCAGCTCTGGCCAATACAAATTTGGGTAAGTTTTGAAAACCCAGTATTTTTGGTTTTCAGTTTGAGTTGTGTTATTTTGGCAAATAAAAAAAAAAAAAACATGTCAATAAGATGATGTGTTACCTAATCGCCAAAACTAACCAGGGGTGGAGTTTTACTAACAGAACCAAACTTCAGGATGTAAATTTAATTTTCTCAAATTGTAAAATCTAATAATGCTAAATTTTAAGGGTGTACTTTGCAATTTACCATATTTTTTTAATTTAATTTGGGTAAAGGGGTAAAGAAGACTTAATTAAAATATACATATAAATATATTATACTATATTAGTTATAAGAGATGTGTACGCTGGAGCCTGGAGCAGGCTTGCAAGTCTTTGAACTTTAGTAATTTACTAGTTATAGGCTCGTGCGTTGCACGGTTTATGAAAAAGCTTATAAAATAAATGTATAAATAATTATATATTTTAATAGATTCAATAAAGATAAAAGAAAAAATTATCAAGTGTAAATTATTATCTCACTAAAATAAGGGATAAGATTTCTTCCTAAAACTAAATTAAATTGATAATTCAAAATTGAATTTAAAAAAAAAATATTTTAAAAAAAGTGTACTAAACAATTGATAAATCTAAAATTAATATAATCTTGATAATATTATAAATTAAAATTAAAGTTGATAATTCAAGAATACACGTGAAGAACATATTGATAATTTGATGTAACATAAAAATCAAATAAGAAAATTGTTAAAATTAATCTATTAATTCTAACCATATTTAATCATTAATTCTAAGACCCTAACCCTAAGCATATAAATTACATCAAAGCTAAGAAAATTAGTTTAAATAAAAGGCAACCAATACACAAAACCTAATCTATTTAATAAAACAAAATACAAAAACAAAGAAGGAGCCTTTAGAAACTCGACAATGTTTTCGAATGTTTTGAATTCATTAATTAAAATCACATAAAGACAGAAAACCAATAATAGCACTAAAGAAAATAAAAAAAAATGAAAATAATAATAATAAAAGAAGAAAGAATGCATACCTGCACTGTTATGGGATTTAGGCATTCACATATTGAAATATTTCACTCCAAAAAGGATATATAGAGTTATATATATTGGTAAAGTTCCATTTGAAATATAATTCATTTAAATCTTATTGAAATTAAAGATATCTAATCAATGTGTTTGTTTTTATTCCATAAAAATTGGAATTAAAAAAAGGTCATATGAATAAAATGAAAAAAAAAAAAAAAAAGAGTTGATTCAACATAACGTAACATATAAAAAATTGAAAATTAAAAAAAAAAAAAAAGAAAGAGAAAGAGAACATGGTTGATAGCTATAAGGAATTTTGATATATATATATATATATATATATATATATATATATATATATTTAAATGTCATCAACGTAAAAATTATCAAATTATTTGAGATATCTACTGTTTCTTGGGATAGATTTATATTAATCACTTCTTGAAGAATTTGGATTGTGCTTATCCCTTAACAATCAAGTTTTGTAGCTTGATATTCTGATAAAATAATATTAATTTAATAATATTAAATTTTTGAAAATTTAGATGATAAATATTATATAAATTAAATTTTTGTATGTTAAATATTATCCCATAATTTAAGAAATATATCCTAACAAATAAAAAAATAATGTTAATTAGATGATAAATATTATCTAAATTAAATTTTTGTATGTTAAATATTATCCCTTAATTTAAGAAATATATCCTAACAAATAAAAAAAATAATGTTAATCTAATTTTAATTAATGATAAGAATGAATTAGAGTCCTGGTAGTATATTATTACTTTTTAGTTCTTTAAAAATCTAAAAATTTAATAAAATTTCTACAATTTGGTAAAACCACATGGTGCAACCACGGCTTCTAAGCCCAACTTTTATTATATCCTAACAAATAAAAAAAATAATGTTAATTAGATGATAAATATTATCTAAATTAAATTTTTATTGAAATAAGCATCACTCGAAAAAGGATATATAGGGTTATATATATTGGTAGAGTTCCATTTGAAATATAATTCATTTAAATCTTATTGAAATTAAAGATATCTAATCAATGTGTTTGTTTTTATCCCATAAAAATTGGAATTAAAAAAAGGTCATATGAATAGAATGAAAAAAAAAAAAGAAAAAAGAGTTGATTCAACATAACGTAACATATAAAAAATTAAAAATTAAAAAAAAAAAAAAAGAGAGAAAGAGAACATAGTTGATAGTTATAAAGAATTTTGATATATATATATATATATATATATATATATATATATATATATATTAAATGTCATCAACGTAGAATTTATCAAATTATTTGATATATATACTGTTTCTTGGAATAGATTTATATTAATCACCTCTTGAAGAATTTGGATTGTGCTTATCCCTTAACAATCAAGTTTTGTAGCTTGATATTATGCTAAAATAATATTAATTTAATAATATTAAATTTTTGAAAATTTAGATGATAAATATTATATAAATTAAATTTTTGTATGTTAAATATTATCCCCTAATTTAAGAAATATATCCTAACAAATAAAAAAATAATGTTAATTAGATGATAAATATTATCTAAATTAAATTTTTGTATGTTAAATATTATCCCTTAATTTAAGAAATATATCCTAACATATAAAAAAATAATGTTAATATAATTTTATTTAATGATAAGAATGAATTAGAGTCTTGGTAGTATATTATTACTTTTTAGTTCTTTAAAAATCTAAAAAATTAATAAAATTTCTACAATTTGGCGAAGTCACATGACGTAACCACGACGTCTAAGCCCAACTTTTATTATATATAATATGATTTATTTATTAATATAGTATAATAAATTTTAAGGGCGTACTTTGTAATTTATTCTATTTTTTAAATTTAATTTGGGTAAAGGGGTAAAGAAGACTTAATTAAAATATACATATAAATATATTATACTATATTATTGGTTAAAAGAGATGTGTGCGCTGGAGCCTGGAGCCTGGAGCAGGCTTGCAAGTCTTTGAACTTTAGTAATTTATTTATTTATTTATATACAACTTTTTAAATCTCAGTTTTTTAAGGTATTATTTTATTTTCAACTTTCAACAAATAAATTTTTCAATAAAAAACTAACTTGAAGGCACATCATTCATTTTGGTTTTTACAATGGGACCCATCAACGGTGAGAATGGAGAGCATATACCCGATGAAGAGTATATTTTCCCCCCTTTTCTTTACTCTCGTTTTTTATGAGGTCACTATATCAAATCAATCCTCACCTACCTTATATAGAGTCTAAATCTTCTATCACACTTTTCCTGCTCCACTCTATACTCCACCAATAAAAACTTATCGCATGTTTACCTGATTAATTAAATACTACCATTATTGACTTATTAATACTACAATTATTAATTAATGGTAGTATTTAATTTATCATGACAAGTTTTTATTGGTGGAGTATAAAGTGGAGCAGGAAAAGTGAGACAGAAGATTTGAACTCCCTTATATATATTATATGTATACCATTTTAAAAATCATTTTTCTGGTTTAAAACTGAAAAAACTGTTATTGTATTGGAACATTAATTTGGCAAGTTCTATCCCAAAAACTTGTTTATGAGATAAATAATCAAAACTAGAAACTTTATTAAGCTTTGAATAAAAAACTTTATTAAGCTTAGAAACGGCAAACATCATTTTTTTTATATTATTTTTTTTTATACAAGATAGAATTCTACTCTAACCTAATCTAAGTGTATATGTATGTGAAGCTTCCTCCTAGAGACTTGAACCCCAGCTCTTGCCCCCCACACCCCACAAGTACTTATACTTATGGAGTGACCATCGCACCAAAGGTGTGCGGTGGTTGAAAACATCATTTACTTGATCCTGAGAATAAGTTACTTGGAAGACTAATGAACAATGTACATATTTGTACAGTAAGCACTTTTATAAAAAGTTTTTTTTTTTTAATTTTTTAATTTTTTATATAATATATAAATTTTACTCTAGTTTAATCTATGTGTATAAAGCATCTTCCTAAAGGCTTGAACACCGGCCGTACCCATCACCCTACAAGAACTTTATACTCAGGGACAGAGCCAGGGTTTGAATCTTAGGGGGGCAAGCTTAATACAAACTCAAGTTCATTAACACCAATATCTCATATTTGCAGATACAATTTCGAATTACGCACCATATATATATATATATATATATACACACACACATATATATATATATACACACATATATAATTAGAATTTCAAAATAGTTATTCAAACAAATGAAATAATAATATAACAACGTAAATGTCTTACAAGTGTTTGTTTTTCCATAAATATACACCAACTTGTAGTAATATCTTTTTTTAATAATATATGTCAAAACCCAAAGACAAATTTCTTTAGCAACTTTTACCTGTAACATGACAAAAACTCTTAAAGCATTCAAACCGGGCCTTGCAAATGCCATATGTTGGCATAATTAGCATCAAAGCCTCAAAAAACTCCTATTACCCGGACTTCTAAACCCAAAAAAATTTACAATTGTGCTATAGTACCATCCTATTTTTATGATGGTACTGTAGCAATGTTCTAAATATTTATATTAAATTTTATTCCAAAAGTATCCTGCCTCTTTCTCTCTCTTCAGTGTCTCATCCTCTCTCTATCTCCCGAATGTTCCAACTTCCAAGCCTGTCTCTGCTTCAAATCGTTTAACAACACTTCATCCTTTTTGTTTTCTCACTCTCAAATTCCAAACATTTCTCACAAACATTTCTCATGGTGGGGTTTTTTTTTTTTTTTTTTTTTTTTTTTTTTTTTTTTTTTTTTTTTTTTTTTTTTTGCGTGGGTCTGGCGGTGTAATCAGGTGGTGCTAATCGGCGGCTTGGTTTTCTATTGGGCATGGTGGCGTGGCGAGGTGGAGATCGGTGTGGTGGCGTGGTTGTCAGCGAGTCGGCGTGGTGGGTTTCTTTTTTTTTTTTCTTTTTTTTTTTCTCTTAGTGGTTCTTGTGGTGGCTGTTTTTGTGAGTGTGGTTGTTGGTGGTGATTTTTGGCGGTTTTTTGTGTTTTTTTTTCCTCTTGGCGGTTCTTGTGGTGGTTGTTGTTGGCGGAGGTGGCTTTGGTAGTGGTGGTTGCTGGCAAGTGACGTGGTGGTGGCTATTGTGGTTGTGCTGGTGGTTACTGGCCAGTGGCGAGATGGGTTTGCTAGATGATAGTGGTGGTTAGTTTTTTTCTTGGTGGTAGTTGGTTTTTTTTTTAAAATATTTTTTTATGTTGGTGGTAATCTTTTAGACAGTGAAATGGAGAGGAAGAGTGGGTTGATGGCGGCAGTGGATAGTTTTATTTTTCTTGGTGGTGGCTGGGTTTTTTTAATTATTTTTTATAAAAAGAAAGAGAGAGAAAAAGTTGGTGAAATGAATATTTTAATGAATAGATGAGATAAATAAGAAATGGGATGTTGGGTGATTATAAAATGGTATGGTATAATCGATAAAGTAACTTTTGAGATGGTAAAATATAATAGTTTGAAGAAACCGGGTGTGAATGCTCTTACTATCTATTGTCCTTGTAAATTGAAGAGAAATGACGTGAAATAATATTATCTGACATTAATATTAGTAATGATTATAATCCAATGGCTCATTGTGTATGAATCCAACGGTCTCTAATCAAACCATCTCTTTATAGTGACTTTCATCTCACACTGCCTTCCCTCTCCGTCATTCTCAACCATAACTAATTCTCTCTTTCTCTGGCCTTTCTATTTTTCTGTTTTTCTCAACCAAACCTAGTTCTATCTCTCTCTCAAACTTAGATTCAAACTTTCTCTTTAAAGTCCAGATTTCATTTATGAGTTTGAATATTTGCTGCTAACAATTAGATATGAGATTGCAAGAGATTCAAAGAGAAGAACTGAAGAAATGAGGAAACAAAAAATCAATTTTTTAAATCTAGATTTTTTTTTTTTTTTTTTTTTATAGAAATTTGTGTTATCTGGATTTGTGATTTGTTCATTTTTTTTTTTCCTGAAGGTTTCTGTGGGAAATTGAGCAATTCTAAATGTTTTCTTTTTTGGTTCCATGGGTCAGTTTGTAATTTTTTTAAGGAGGGGGGCAAGTGTATATATTTTGGAGGTAAAATTGTAAAACTTTTGTGCATTTATATAATAGTCAAATTTTTAAAAATTTGGGGGGGGGGGGGGGCATAGCCCCCCAATCTGTGTGTTTATGTGGGGTATAAATTATGCCGACCGTGTCCATTGTTGCAATGTTTCATACTTGTGTACAAAGTTTTTTTTTTTTTTTTTGTTGGTAGTTTCAAATCTATGTGTGTATGTGGGGCATAAATTATGGAGGGCATGGGATTGGAATGTGTTAAGTTATGATTTTTCTCATAATATTAGTGTTGGCTTATTCCATGACAAAAAGTGTTGTAATTGCATAAATTTATTTCTTTGTATTTTTGTGGGATTTTATTGTATTGGGTTTAGTATTAAGTTGGTGAAGACTCAAGCTTAATTGAAGATCAAGTGGATTTCGCGAGAAACTAACCCGTGAAATAGCCACATGAGAAGCACATGACTGGAAGCTGAAGAGTCGTGCCAGGCTGTCAGTTTCGCCAGTGTCTCGCGGGTAAGGCCTTCCCGCGAGGTAGTCACGAAACAGTTTGCCTGGAGGATTTTTAAGTGTGACTTTCTTACCCTTCACCCATACTATATATACCCTCATTATCCACAAATGTAAATGAGACGATTCAGAGAGAAAAACCCTAGATAGGTTTTCTACAACACACACACCCATCTTTTAGAGAGAGAGCTACTTATCTATAGTGAGAAATCATTCTAGCCTCTTCTCTTTCCCTCTCCTACTATCATATCTTGAGAGGAGATTTGTACCCAAACATAACCCACACATATTCAGAGTGTAGAAAGTGTTTTGGAGCTTGAGAAGTTTTGTGAATTTGCCAAAAGAAGTCGGTGAGACTTAGCAGATGCAATCGGGCGTATTGCGGGATCTGGAAAACTAGACAAGACACGGTTCCGAGAAGTCTTGTTGGAGTAGGAGCTTGGAAAGCTTAAGTACATTGGGTAGATTAGACTTGAAGGGTTTTTTTGCTATTTGTGTATCCCAACTTCTTGTCTAGTGGATTGATTTACCACTTGGAGGGTAGCTGAGAGGTTTTTCGTCGAGTTCTTCGGTTTCCTCTTCGATAACACATCACCGTATTATCTTGTGTTTGCGTCTCTCTTCCCTTACGCTTGTGCTTTACTTTTATTGTTTGTTATTCATGTTTATGTACTAGAGTAATATCGGTTGATTGTACTTCATTTACTCTTATTTTTGCACTTAGATAAGTTAGAGTAAAAGCAACAAAGCCGTAATTTTTAATTGGGGGTCTAAACAAGCTCTTGTGTTTTAACACATTTTTGAACCTTTAATTGGTATTAGAGCGGGTATACTTATTGTGGTTTAAATACCTAAGTGTGATCCTTGACCCTTTGTGTATTTTGCCATTGATAGTGTTTTGTATGCTTCTATGGTTGTTGATGATTGTTGCATGCCATGTGTTTGTGAAAATGCCTCTATAGGTGTTCATCCTCATGATTGTGATACCATGTTACATGAATCTATGAGTGTTGTTGTTTATATTCAAAATGTCAAACTCTTAAAGAAAAAGGCTAAGAAGTTTCATGAGAATTTCAGCAAGTTCATTTGTGAAAATGATGATTTGATTGCTAAGCTCAATGAATTCAATAAATTGGTTGAAAAGTATAAGAAATTTGCTGAACATTCTCTTGAAAAGTTGAAAGAGTTTGAATGTTTGAATATGGACTTGGATGCTAAACTTGTTTTGTCTAACAAATTAGTTGATGAGCTAAAATGTGAAAATGAATCTCTTAAGATGCATGCCAAGTGTTTGATTGCTGAACCTATTGCTAAAAATGATGAAAATATTTCTTGCAATCATGCTATGGTACCCGATTGTATGCCTATTGTGTGTTCTACCTCAAAGGACAAATCGGTGTACATATCTCCACACAAAAGAAATCATAAGGTAGAGAGAAAGGCTCTTAAGCCAAAGCTTTCGTTTAGGTTTCAATCTAAGGTTTTGGATCGATCTAAGTTTGTTCCAACTTCCCACCATTGCGGTGTGATTAGTCACATAAGACTTCAATGTCCCAAGTTGAAGAGAGAACAAAATCATGTTGTTAGATCCCTTACCAAAAAGCCTAATAGACCTAAACACAATGTTTGTCACCATTGTAGTGCTTTTGGTCATCTAGGACCTCGTTACTCTAAGTTTCAAGCTCTTAAGAGAATCAAAAGAAAAGAGAAACTTGAGCTTTATGGAAGTTGTGCTTTGCAAGCTAAACCGGTTTTTGGGGAAAATGGTAAGTTGTTGAAGAAAGTTTTTGATGTTCTTACCTCCTTATCTATGTGCATCTTTGGTTCTCGTTCTTCCAACCCTCGTCTCACTTCTCATGAAACACTCATTCCAAACAATCATTCCGTTTGGATGAGGAAGGGTTCCTATGGTTGAGCTTATGCTCTTTTGGTCTTTGATCTAATTATTTCAATCTTTGTAGGACTCTTCATGCATTAGATGCTTCATTATCATGCATTTGTGTATCATGTATCTCTTTATATTCATTGTTTTGTTTTTGTTTTTTATCTTACTTTTATATTTTTGTTTTGTGTGTGTAAAAATCCAAAACCACATAAAAGGTGAAAAATTCAAAAAGTTTGATTATATATGTTTGAGCACATATCACATGTAAGTTTAGATTAGTACTTTCGTACTAATGGCGTAGTGCATTTACGAGATTAGCTTGTTATGTATGCACATTTATCTTTGTGGGAAAAATCTTGAAATCTATGTGTGACTATTGTAAATCGATTTTCAAGCTTGTCATGAATGATTGGTCAATAGTTTTGTTGATTTTGATACATGCATAGACTTGTGCCTATATATCTTCCCACACTTTTTATGTTTTTGCTTAAAAAGCTCAACAAATATAAATCTCAAAATGAAAAGAGATAATGAGCTATAAAAGCCGTCGCACATACTAGTATTTGACTAGGAAAAATGGAAAGTGACTTTTTATTGAAATGTTTGGTGCTCAAACAACCAAAGGCTTATTCTCAATATTGAAATATTAAAAAGTTTAGGCTCTGATCTCAAAATGAGATGTATTGTTAAAAAATGATCAAATGTTATGATTTGCAAAGAAGCCAAATGAAAAGTTTCAAAGATGTGTAATCATTTTATTGTGGGAGGTCATATATGTTCTTTTCTATAATTGAGATAAATTATTTGACTTAGTACTAGTTGTGTATGACTTGATTGAATTGATCATTGAAGTTTCACTCTAAACTAAGGACTATTCCACATTTGATACACACACACAATACACAAGTCTAATGTTCAATGAATACTTATTTCATTTGTGTGATTGTACATGGTCAAATGTGATGTGTGTGTGCTCAACCATATGTGGATCAAACCAAAAAGATTTTTGCTCTTTTTGTTTGCTTTTGGAAGTGATTTGTATCACCCATGTATTTCAAAATTTTTCAAGTTGTTTTTCAGTGAAAAACATGTTTTCTGGGTGTTTTTGTGAGTTATTTCGCGAGTAAAGCTTAGTCACGAAGTTTGGATAAAGAGTTTTGCGATTGTTTCTCAAGTAAGACTTACCTGCGAAAAATTTCGCAAGTAATTTCACGAGTAAGCTTCTCGTGAAAAAATTTCGCGAGTAAGCTTCCCGCAAAAATTTCCAGATTAGCTTTTTAAAGGGAATTTCGTGGGACATTTGTTTTAAACTTCTCCCATCTTCTCCCAAACTCCTATTTTTATGTTTCTACATTAAAACCCAACTAAACTCAAGTGTTTTTCATTCTATTAACATCTCTAAGGTAATCTTTAACTATTTTCATTAATTTTGATCCTTAGATTATGTTTTTGGAGGTTTTATGTTCATAATTGAGATTTTCTCAAATGGGAGTTGGAAAACTTATTTTTTGTCAATCTTTTTTATTGAGTTTTGTTTTAAATGTTGATATTCCTTGGATGTTGGCCCCTTATGGCAAAAATAACATGTATTTAGGCATGATTTCCATATGTTCATGCATTGTTTAACATACATGTGTAGTGTGTGCACTCTAAGTGTTTAATAAAATACTCAAATGACATTTTCTTGTTGTTTTGGACTCCAATGAATACCAAATTTTGGGGATCATCATAATTATTCATGTTTATCATGTTTTGATCATTATTTGTGTGTTTTATACACTTTGCCCCTTGAGTGCTTGCTCATGCATTGGTCATGCATGCCACATGCACACTAGATGCATCTTGCTGCACACACTCTAACGCTTGACATGTTTTTACATTCTCTCATACTAGTTAAGTCTTTTTAGACCATTTAGCACATATAACATGTTCTTGTGTCTATGTCATGCCTTGGTCTATACTTTGTTCTATCATTCTTAGCATGTCATGTTCTTTATGCATTGTAGCATTTTTATAAAAGCTGTTTTTGTCTTTTGTTTGAGCTTCATTTTCTCATTCATCTTGCACCCCTCATGCATCATATTTTACCCTTGTTCATATCTTCTTTTCTTTCCCTTCTTCTTCTTGATTCATTTGTTTATTCGTGACAAAAAGGGAGAGAGTATACCAGAGAGTATACCGGTGTGTTTCGTCATTTCTATATGACTCATGTCCATATTCTTAGGGGGAGAAACTCTACCTCATGCACATTCTTAGGGGGAGAAAGCCATATGGGAGATGCATATACCAAGGGGGAGAATACATTTTTAATGAGAAAATCTTGTTTTGTTTGTTTTAATTTATGCTTGTTTTCTTGTTGTTTATGGTGCTTTGAGTTATGTTTAGTATCTATGCTTTGTTGCTCTCATCGCGTCGTGTTTAAGTATTAGACATGCATACATCCTTATGCTATTGTGCTTTATTGATGGCATGTTCGGATGATCATTTGTTTTGCTATATGATCATTGTGGTGATTTCCATATGATTGTTTTGTGTTTGATCAAGTTGCTCATATGTTTCACATTATGTTTACTTGGTCATTTTTTTACTTGTTACATTATACTTGTCATTTTATCACTTGATTTACCTTGAGGGTCTAATGCGTATTGTGTAAGTGTTTCAAGTTACAGGTATTTTGTTTCAAGTGCATCATAGCTTCTAGATTTAGGTGTGAGTGAGTTTTGTCATTGTTCCTAAACTCACGTTTAAGTCTAGAGTCTGTTTTAGGGTGTTTTGTCATGGAATAGCCAAAGGGGGAGATTGTTAAGTTATGATTTTTCTCATAACATTAGTGTTGGCTTATTCCAAGACAAAAAGTGTTGTAATTGCATAAATTTGTTTCCTTGTATTTTTGTGGGATTTTATTGTATTAGGTTTAGTATTAAGTTGGTGAAGTCTCAAACTTAATTGAAAATCAAGTGGATTTCATGAGAAGCTCGCGAGAAACTAACCCATGAAGTAGCCATGTGAGAAGCACATGATTGGAAGTTGAAGAGTCATGCCAGGCTGTCAGTTTCGCGAGTGTTTCGCAGGTAATCGCGAAACAGTCTGCTTGGAGGACTTTTAAGTGTGACTTTCTTACCCTTCACCTATACTATATATATCCTCATTACCCACAAATGTAAAGAAGGCCATTCAGAGAGAAAAATCATAGATAGGTTTTCTACAACACACACACACCCGTCTTTTATAGAGAGAGTTACTCATCTATAGTGAGAAATCATTCTAGCCTCTTCTCATTCCCTCTCCCACTGTCATACCTTGAGAGGAGATTTGTACCTAAACACAACTCACACCTATTCAGAGTGTAGAGAGTGTTTTGGAGTTTGGGAAGCTTTGGGGATTTGCCAAAAGAAGCCGATGAGGCTTGGCGGATGCAATCGGGCGTATTGCGGGATCCGGAAAGCTAGACAAGACACGGTTTCGAGAAATCTTGTTGGAGTAAGAGCTTGTAGATTAGACTTGGAGGGTCTCTTGCTATTCGTGTATCCCAACTTATTGTCTAGTGGATCGATTTACTGCTTGGAGGGTGGCGGAGAGGTTTTTCGCTGAGTCCTTCGGTTTCCTCTTCGATAACACATCGCCGTGTTATCTTGTGTTTTTATCTCTCTTCCCTTACTCTTGTGCTTTACTTTCATTGTTTGTTGTTCATGTTTATGCACTAGAGTAGTATCGGTTGATTGCGCTTCATTTACTTTTGTTTCCGCATTTAAATAAATTAAAGTAAAAGCAACTGAGCCGTAATTTTTAATTGGGGGTCTAAACAAATTCTTGTGTTTTAACACATTTTCGAGCTTTCAGAATGGAATGGACAACATTGCAGGTCTTGGTGGTGGGTAGATTTCCCTAGTTGGGGAAATTCTAACTTTTATTTTTATTTTAGAAGAGGAAGCATTGTACCTGAAATATTGAACAATTAATTATTTTCTATACACACATGGCACAATTGCCAAATTAGTAGCTTTCTCTATCCTGTCACTTCCCTATCATTTTTTATACTTTACATCTTTTTACTTTTCTTTCCTTCACAAGAAATATTTATGTATATTTCTTGTGAAGAAAAGGAAAGTAAAAACTATATTTATGTGTTTATTTGCGTATAAACTAAATTTACCCTTTTTTTTTTGCTAAACTAACTAAATTTACGCTTATTTTGAATATATATGGTTTTAAAATAATATGTTTGGCTTACCTTCAATATTTTATTAATAGGACATGTCCTTTTGTTTTAAATAAACAATGACAAGTGGTAATGAGTTTTAATCATCACATTTTATTTAGTTAGTGGGTGATGTGACAGTCTCTCATCAAAACAAAAAGGAGCTTCATTTTAAAAAGTACTAGAGGTAAGCCAAACCCTAAAATAATAACTTAGGCTTGAATATGATGCAATTACTTTGATCTAGTTTAGTTTGAATTGATTTACTTCAATCTAGTTCGCTTCGATATGATGTACTTCAATTCAATTTAGTTTGTGTTTGTTTGTTTAGACTCCTTAGCGCAGATTGTTTAACCTAATATATTAGCCAAGTCATTATTTAGCATAATTATGAGATCTAGGTTAAACAGTGAAAGATCATATCATGCAAACAATGGAAAAGTAAATAACACACAGATATGATCACCTAAGAAAACTAATGAAACGAACCATTTTAAGGTAAAAACCTAGGGAGGATCTGACATAACTATCTTCAAGGTAAACAAATCCACTAATAGAGAATTGAAGTTTTTACAAAAGATTTAACCCTAAATCTATTGCTACCTCCAGTAGTAACTTACTGACACGACCACGTGCAAACTCCGAATCCATAGACTCTTCTCTCTTGAATTTGCAGCACACAAGCTCCCACGCTTATGACTTTGAGATCCTACTCAAAGGTTTCAGCCATTTGTTGATCTTGCAGCAACTACATTTCATTAGCACTTGATTTTAGTCTTGTTCCGGTAGATACTTGTAGAGTTAGAAGATACAGAACCTTTTAAATCTCACATGAGTAACTCACAAGTCTTCCAAGAGTTTTCAAAACATAGTTAGGGTTTTCCTTTTATACTTAGGAATGTTGGACTGAAACTCTAAACGTTTTCGCAGGCGTGGGCCTGATTTAAATTCAACAGAAATTATTTTTCTACAATTTTTGATCTGTTGAGCCTAATTTTCGATCGATCAAGCTTCAATGAAATTTAATTCTTTTTCTTGCAGCTTTAATATTCTTAAGACTTGACTTGAAACACTTTGAGCAATGTCTAAAACTTATTCTAGACATATTTTTGTTCTCGGTTTGCCAACATATACAAATTAGAACTCTAAACATTTAATTTTAAATCTTTAGAATCTAACAGTTTGATTAGGTTAACTTCAAATCAAAGCACTTCAATTCAGTCTGTTTATAAGAAATAAGGTATTGTGGGGCATAATAAGGTACCTGTGCCACATGTCATATCCATGGCCAAGGAGTCCATTATCGTGCCGAGGAGGCACACGTTTGGACAGTAAGGCCAAGTCAGTGGCACATTTCTAGAGGAGGTCCTACTGTTGAAAAAAAGTTTTGGAGAGGGAGTTAGCCTTGACATGACTGAAGGATGGTGGCTGCCCCTACATTTAATGCATCCCATCAAACCTCTTGGCTGCATTTATGTGGAGAAGACCTTTGAACAGTGCTGCCTTGGTCGTCGCAACTCACAAAGGGTTTGAGAAGGTGTCTGATGAGACAAGCACTCAAGTGGTGGATTGGACGATTAACAAATGGAGGGCCAAGATTGCCTGAAGGGAGCTATATAATGTGAGAGACCCTCCAAGGAAGGGGGGGGGGGGAGGGGCAGAAAATCTAAAGAGAAAACACTGTATCATTAAGAACATCAACTGTATTCAACTCTAAGAGAAATATATTAAAGAACTACCCTCCTCGGACAATGCGGAGGAAGAATTTCTGTGTATGACATTTGTCCATTCATTATTTTTCCTTACTCTCTTACCATCTTTAACCCATTGAGAGCGTTGTCCACTTCATTGAACCCTAGCTTTTTAGCCCACTTTTTACAAATTTATTGTATTGGGTTCTTTGGGCCTTAATCCATACAAATGGAGGGCCAAGATTGCCTGAAGGGAGCTATATAATGTGAGAGACCCTCCAAGGAAGGGGGGGGGGGGGCAGAAAATCTATAGAGAAAACACTGTATCATTAAGAACAGCAACTGTATTCAAATCTAAGAGAAATATATTAAAGAACTACCCTCCTCGGACATTGCCGAGGAAGAATTTCTATGTACGACATTTGTCTATTCATTATTTTTCCTTACTCTCTTACAATCTTTAGCCCATTGAGGGCGTTGTCCACTTCATTAAAGCATAGCTTTTTAGCCCACTCTTTACAAATTTATTGTATTGGGTTCTTTGGGCCTTAATCCATTCAGCTTTCAGACTTCAGAACCAAAGCCCGCCTCTACAGGTATAATTCACTTTAAACTAGTTTACTTTAAGTTTAAGCCATGACTTTGAAATAATAGCATTGGAAATAACATAGAATTAGGAATTGCACTTTGTCTCTTGGTAATAGAAGTCACTTAGGATGTCTCATCTTTCATTATTAACTTGTGTATTTTCTCAAAAATTCCTCTTAATTAAGGCATTTCCAAACCCAAACCTTAATCCTCAAAGTTAGATTTCACTTCAAATTGGGTTTTGCACCTCAACTCTCAAGTGACATGCAAACAACAATAAACGACCAAACATAATTAAAAATTAATTTCTATTCAAACATGTTATCTTATTTTATTTAATATGGTACGTGTTTAACTTTATTTGAGCCTCAATAGTCAGTAGGATGCATTGTGGTACTATGTAAAGGTTTATTCTCAAGGTTTTGTTCAATTACTTTACTTTCATACAAAGAGAGAAGGCAACTCAGTTGCTCATAGTTTGGCTAAATATGCTAGTAATATTCTAGACTTTTTAGTATGGATGGCGGATGTTCCACCACAATTTTATTCTTGCTTCAGGCTGATTTAGCCGTTCTTTCTTAATTAAAGTTCAGTTTCCCCCTAAAAAAAAAGTTCTCATTTATGAACAAAAAATGAACAATATCACTAAACTATAAGTTTAAATAAATTTAATAGACTAATTAAATCAACGAAATAAGAGAGAACCCAAAATATTATACTACTAAAATCTACTCACTGCCCTTCAACTTACAAAAACAATCAATGAGATAGAAGTATGGAACCCAAAATAGTATGTCACATTAGTAGTTGGCTCAATAGAATGGAGTTTGTGGGTTCTAGTTAACTTGATTGATAAAGTCTTTTGTTATCGAATAAAAAATATGAGATTCAATTTTTGTCTATACCAAAAACTAATTGGTGTTTTGGTCTGATGATAAAGAGCAATCATCAGAAGTGGACGCTATAAATTAAAACTATTTGAAAAAAAAAAAATATTAGGTGTTCAAAATACTTGCTGATGCTTAAAAATTCCATGCACATACATGTTTATTTTACTTAGCTTTAGGTAGATTTGGGTGATTTCTTCAGAAAATGACGGGTAAGTGAATAAATGGGTCAGGTCAACTTTGAACAAATCAATTTAATAATAAGGTCAGGTTAACTCATTTCATGTTAGGTTAGAAAAATCCCTCCACGTGCATGTTTATTCAATCTATAGGTTAGAGTGGGATAGAAAGTTTAGGTTAGGGATCAACTAAATTTTCTCTTATTAATACACGTTATATCTACCATTGGATTGATTCCTTCGTACTGTTTATAGTTAATTTTTTAGTAGGGAAAAATTCAAAAAAACTCCCACTGATTTTCCTCTGAAACATGGAACTCGATCTCTTCAGATTTTGAGTATTACACTTAATTGTACTATTGTTTTATGTGTACACTGTCAATTGTATAACGCTTAATTGCCTAGGGCTTTTGAGTATAATACGAAACTCCCTAAAAGAAACCTTGCATACTTTTATATATATTTTGGAGTTACAAGCTTACAAGCTTACAACCTTTTTAAATAGCCATTTCACATAGTTCATGTTGGCCCATTTCCTTCGTTCCATTTAATTGTTATAGGCTTTTCACTAAAATTTCACATTTTCAGCAAGATGAAGTGAGCCTGATATGAATCTTGAAATACCTTAATATGAATTTTTTTAGAAACACCTTAATATAATTTTGTTTTTTAGAATACTAAGTATTTAACACACACACATGGGGAGAGGGGGGACCCTTAATATGATTTTGATTATTAGCAATTGTTGAACCATCATAGGCTATAGTATATATAACTTTAAAAAATAAAAATAAAAGAGATTAATGACTAGTTAGTTCAACAAAATGGCCTTTAAAAAAAAAAAAAAAGGAATAAGTGCCAATTTAGAAGCAATAAGTCTAAAGACACAATATATATATATGCATGACATGTTGTGATTTGTGAATAATAAATGTGATATTAGTGGTGGACCTAAGTGAAAGTGATGTTACTAATTACTTCATTAACAAAAAATTATACCAACAGTTATAAAATATCCAAAAAAAAAAAAGAAATTATGAAAAATGTTACGTTGCTAGCATTATTCTTTTAGAAGGGCTTTGGGTCTAATTGTTTCAAGGGCTTGAAACAACGCTATTTTATAAAATGGTTTTTTTGAAAACTCACCATTTCTTAGATACAACATTTTTAAACATCTATAATATTTCCACAAAACAGAAAAAATAAGCAGTTCCAAAATGAATATAGAAATCGGAACCAAAAGGTATAAAATAATAAATTTTTATGGCAGGATATTTTTCTTTACAAGGTTTCCTCTTAATTTGGGAGGATGTGTTTTTGTGGAGCTAGGTGGAAAATCTCTAGCCATCCCCCTTTTCACACACCAAACAAAGGGAAACCGAAAACTTCAACTTCTTTTTTAAAGGTTTTTCTATTTTTCTTTTTCCATCGTTCAAGTTTTCATTCCAATCAAAGGTACTGTTTTTCCCTCTCAAAAAAAAAAGTTTTCATTCCAATCAAACATATCACTAGTGACATAATAAATTTTATTATTTGTTTTTCACAACTAATTGAGATGACAAGTTATATTTGTTGAATCATTAATTTTATATATACCTACTATTAACATCATTTTTATTATATATTAATTAAAAAAATATTAAATTGTAAGGTGTTCATTAAGAATGAGTTATTGTAAGGTTTAATTAATAAAAAAATAGATGAATTGATGACGAGGGAACTAAAAATATTACAAAAATAACAAGTAAAACTCAAAAAAATTATTTCTTATAGTACTGGTAAAAAATTTGATATAAAGCTATTTTTTATGGTGTAGAATACAAAGCCGATAGTCCCTCTAGACACAAGTTCACATCACATCCAACAGTCACTTCATTAAATTTTTTTTTTATTAACGTCACTTCGTTAATTGATTCTTAGTGCGCTTTTTTTTTTTTTTAATTTTTTATTTGAGAAAAATTCTTAGCGAACAATTAAATAGCCAGTTTGGCCCTATCAAAAAAAGAAAAAAAAAAAAAGAAAAGCCAGTTTCGTAAGATATAATAAATAAATGAGGCCGGCTCCTCTCCTGTTTTAGTGTCTCGTGTAATCTAATGGTAAGGTATAAGGCCACAGCACAACATCATTTATTTCTATTTTACCAACATTCTTCAGCAATAAATCCACTATTCACACCCGACTGCACTTGGCAGTGGAGGATAAGGACCCATCAAAAATCATGTCGGAAATATCACTAGATTTGAGAATCCATAAGCATAAACAGAGCCTCGAGGGAAGGAGAGAACCCATAAGCACAAACAAAGAAAAAATTATATTGATTCTAAAAATAAAGAAACAAAAGGGAGAAAATCCATTTCATTTCAATTCAAACCAGACCCATGACAAAAACTCACTGTAGAAATGCCAAGAGAGAGCTTAGTATCAAACTACCAAGTCCGAAATCAACCAAATCCCAACAAAAAAGATGAATAAACCAACTAGTGCAGATCCGAACCAGTTAAACACACAACCACAACTAGCAATTAGCATTTAGCAGTTAGCTCACACATACAAATACACAAGAAGCCTTTGTTGTAACCCAGTAGAGTTGGCTGAGTGGTTGGGCACTCGGTTTTAAAGTGACTGTCTTGGGTTTGATTAAGAGCTCCCTAATTCAAGTCCGGACACTAGCACTTTGAAAAAACTCCTTAGGCGAGCAATTTACCCCACTATAGATTCACCCGTTGCAAATAATGATTAGTCTCTACTTGAAAGTTTTGAGAAATCACTGTAGGAAACCAAAAAAGAAGAAGAAGCCTTTGTTGTTCTTCCACAATTTCTCAGCCCATTCTTTCCCCCTTTCTTGCAGCTCTGTTTGTGATAGTTTCTCAAATTCGGTGTAGTGGGGTTTGGTGTGTGAGTAGTGGGTTACTGCTGAAGAGTGGGGTAAAAGAGAAATAAATGAGAATTTGTGGCCTTGTTTTTACCATTAGATTTTATAGACGCCATGAGTCTTTCATCTGTTTAAAAACAGGAGAAAACATGAGACACTAAACTGGAGAGGAGCCGGACCCTAAATAAATACATATGTCCATCTACTTCGTGATTCAATATCTACAATTTGAGAATTTTGTTAGAACGACGCCTTTAATATCACTAACAATACTCTTGTTTTTGAGCTACTATAATGTTATAATGGTCAATGGGCTTACAGCTGCCAAGAAGTAATAACATGATATTTTGAAGGGTTTTGATTAACTATACTCTTAAAGAAATTGTCAATAATTCATTTTATAAAAATTTTGACATAATTTTTATGAAAAATATTAAAAAAAAAAATTAGATGTTTTTTTTTTTCTTTTACCATAAAAAGATTCTAAATCAATGTCTTAAGGCATCCATTACTTTTTCTGTTTTTCCTATCTTCAATAGTAGGACCTTTCTTCTTCTTTTCTTTGTTTTTAAAGGAAAGACATAATAGTTGGCCTAATAAACATATAATATAACGTTATCACATCACGTCAAATTTCTAGAGTAAAACCTTTTGGGTTATCATCCCCCCTTTCTAAAAAAAAATCACCCCCCCAAAAAAAAAACCCTATTGATTAGGGTTATGAGACTATCTTATGAATCATTACTCTCATATTTAATTGGTGTATCCCAAGAACCAATGGGAATATATTTTGAGAGGGAGCGTTGTATGAATTGGCCTCATAAAATTATATATTGTGATTAGGAACGTGCATAAATCACCAAGTCAGGTTGATCGGTTTATTTTTTTCATCTAAACTACTTGGATTGATAAATCTCTAATCCAATTCAACCCAATCTGTAAAGGTCGAGTAGTCTTGGAGTCTTTTTGTTAAGCTTAGTAAAAAACTCTTCATAGTTTCATTTAACTATTTTTAAGCTTGTTATTCAATAAATAATTGCTATAAATTGGATCGAATATTTCAACTTCATCTAAATTAAGGGTGTGTTTGGTAGAGTGGATTTTAGGGAGAATGGAAAAAAAAGGAGAAAAAATGATGAGGAAAAACTTTTTGGAGGGTGTTTGGTTGAGAGGGGGAGAAGGGAAAATAATGGTGTAGCCCACCTGGGCCCACCAAAAAGTTTTCTCTCCAAAATGGGGAGAAAACTTGGTGGTGGAAAATCTTATGAGCGAAGGACAAAAATGCCCATGTGCAAGTTGCACATGGGCTTCTGTACGTGTTTTTATTTATTTATTTATTTATTATTATTATTATTTTAAATTTAAAAATTCTAGTATTAATATTTGTATGATTTTTGTTCTCACATTTTTTTTTTTGCTTTGCTGGGCTTCAGTACCTTTGTTAAGTGTTTTTTTTGTTCTCATTCCATTTTTCTTAAGGCATAATTCTTTTTTTTTTAATAAATTTGGGTGATTTTTTTTTGGTCATTTTTTTTTTGTTTTAATTGGGCATCATTTTTTAACAAGGGTATATGAGTAGATTTATATAAATTCATTTTTTCCATCCCTCCATTTTTTCACTCCAACCGAACAAAAAAAAGAGAAATTAAAATTTTTTTCTATCCTCCCATCATTTTCTATCTTTCCACTTTTCCACCCCTGACCCTAAGTTCAAAATACCAAATGGACAACAAATCAAAGATCAAGTGGTGCCATGTTGGGGGAGATCATATTTACCCATATTTTCCTAATAGACTATACTCCATTTGACCCAAATGTCCCTGTGTTTTCGCTAGGATCCACTTTTTGTGTGGTTCTACTTCTACTGGTGCCATGGTGGGCAAATAGATAATCTCTCTCTCTCTCTCTCTCTCTCTCTCTCTCTCTCTCATTGTTACTTTTCTTTTTTAGGAAAAAAGTTTTGAAATGATTTCATGGGACTATCTGGCCTTTTGCCCCTTTGGGCAAAAATATTTGGCATTATGCCCCTGTTTCGAAACTATATAGGGGCGTGCCCCTGTTTCGATACTCGGCTATCCTAAATTCGAGTTATTAAAAGTACTCGATTATTCAAAAACCGAGTTCCAGGTAGTCTCTTGCCACGCTGGCCTTCCAGCGTGGCGTTTGGGCAATAAAATAATCCCGCGCTACTGTTTGTAACTCGGCAATGGGGAAACCGAGTTATATGCGGAATATGAACCACTTTTGAATGTAACGTCTCTAAAACAGTTTGTCTTTGTCTTCCTCCCTCGGCAGTTTCTCTCCCTTCCTCAGTCCGATCAGTAGCCACCCTCAGTCCGCCTTCCCAAGTTCAACGAATATTCAAGTTCCCTTATTTTGCCCGTACCCAAACCAAATCGTTCAGTGGACCCTTTCCGAAGTTCAATCCAAACCCACACCCAAACCCACACCTTTTCAGTCTCACCATAGCCGAAGCTCAACCCAATCCATCTTCAGAGCCAAAGGAGCCACAGGAGTAGAAACGTATTAAGGTAATTTCTAAATGCTGAGTTCAAATTTTCGTTTTTTCCCTTTGCATATAATCTGAGTTAAGTGTTGCTTTTGCATGTACTCTGAGTTAAGTTTTTCTCTGTTAAATTTTTCTCTATCTCTATTCATTATTATTGTTGCTGTTTTAGGGTTGTTGGGTTTGGTTTTGAACTGGGTTTGGTTTTGAACTGGGTTTGGATGCACATCTAGGGCAGAAATTCATGTAAATTACAGTTAGCATGACATTGTCAGGGAAAATTGCTTTTTAATTCAACTCCATAATTTCAGCAAATTATGTTGTAAGTTATGTCATGATTTTGAATTAGGGGAAATTGCTTTTTAATAATTCAATGCGGAATGATCTTGAATTGAGAAGCTATTGGTTTTACTGGCTTTTACAAGCTTCCACTCTGTTAAGTTCTTAATATAATAGATATAATCTGTGTATAATGGATATGCACGCATATATCTACACACAGAGCATAAAATGCACATCATGGACATCCACTATCATTGAACTAAATTGAGCTCATAACTATGCAATTATATCTACTGATTTGGGTTCCTAAAAGCTTTGCTGCCACATTTTGTATACAGATGCATAATTGATTGTCTTAAGAGACTATAATTGCCTTAGAAGTTGTTAAAGTACTTATTTTATTTGTTATTAGAATTCCTAGTCTTTCTAAGAAAGGATTTAGAAATAGCCTATATAATGGCTTTATTGTAGTCGATAATATTGATAGATTTCAATAACATTCCAATTTTTTCCAAGCGCGATTGCTATCTCCTACCTAAGTGTGACTGCTTACAAAAGCCTAGGTGTGATTGCCCAATGTTTTATCTTTCTTTATTTGACGTTCTTTTAATTGTTTTAATACCAAACAGCCATGAACACATTCAATATCTCATCAAGAATCTAGTTTAGTGAGCCCGTTCAAGCTTCTATCTTGTGTCAGATTAGTCCGTCATTTGTTGGTTATGTTTGTTGACTAAGTACATAAATTTATTATTATTATCATCTACTACATGTGGGGTTGAAAAGGGAACTTAGTGGCCTTTTAGGGTCACCAATCCTTTCCTAATAGGTTGGGTTAGGTTAGGGGGAGCATTAAGATTTGTGGTGGCTTTGGGAATGGAAATAGTAAATCCTCTGAAAATCCAACTATTTTCAGGAAGGGAGAGAAGCTAATTAAAATGTGACTACGTGAGAGCATCGTAAGGAAGAATGAATGAAGAGAAATTGAAGAGAGGGCAACGAGTATTTGAGGAGAGTTTTTTGGGTGGCTATAAAGTATAAGCTGAAAGGGAATATTGTAATAGTTTCGGGAAAGTGCAAAACTTAAGTATAATACTTTAAGTGTAGTACATTGGGTTATCCAATTAAATTCAAATACCAGTTTTCCATGACCGAAAAAATGCAAACAATGTTATCATTTTTAAGTGAAATTAAATTCAATTCAATTCAATGAGGTTTTTTTTAAGAAAAAGTTAGAATTTTTTGTTTAGACAAAGTAACATGTACATCAACATCTAGGGGTTGCTGAAAACAGAGGAATTACTTCTATCCATGCAATATTATCCTCGTTGACTACCCAGCATAAGAAGCTAATAGCTGGGCTACCTATTAGCAAACTTAACAAAAAGACTATACTAAAACTCCAAGACCTGCACATAGATAAGAGAGTGTGGACTTCATCAACAAGATGCCCATTAGCCTCACAGTCTCTCCACTCTCAAATGTTAATTCCCACACTATAGTACAACATAGGTCCTTGATTAGCTATAGGATATAGTCTCACTCCAGAAAAAGAATGTGGGATATGGCTGACATGTTTTAGAGGAGGACAGGAAAAGTCAAAAGATGAAAAGTAGGGATTTGGGGTGGGGAATTTTTATGGCTGGCGTATTGGAGGAGGGGCCAAGCTTTTCTTATAGTTGGGCCAGCCCTTACATGAGAAGGGGTGAGACCTATTTCTTCCTACTATTATGGAGGTTTTAAAAAATTTTGGGGGGGCCCCGGCCCCTCCAAAGGATAACATGCCTCCGCCCCTGTTTGCAGTTGTAGGGTAGAAGAATATTTGACTTCTTTTCGTAAGGCTTGTGGCTTTTATAGAAAAATGCTAGAGTTAGATGTAGGTCTAACTCTAGGTCTCACAATTGTTTAATTCATTTAATTAAGTTCAATATTAATTTGATTATTATTAGTTGCCTCCAAAGCTGTGCTTGTGAGTTAGATGTCCATTGCACTAGGGTCTCTAATGGCACCTTTGCCTACTTCCATATTTGTCTTCCCTTCCCCTTTTTTGTTGAAAACACACCTCAGTAGCCACTAAGTTACAATGAATCCTTTTCAGTTCTTGCTTTATGACATAAAATTTATTTCAGAGTGTCATGTCAAGTACGGAAAAACTTAAAGCTTAGGGGAAAAACTTAAAGAGTACGGAAACAACTGTACACTTTGTTTAGGGGTAGTTGGATACCTTTAAGCTTCCCTCTATGTTACATGTTTCAAACTCTCTCTCTGCTCACGTTTCAATCTGAATTAATTATACAATTTCAATATGAATTAAATATTTTACCTGAGTGAGTTGCATTTATAGGGCTGGGATTTAGAGGGCTGCAAATTGTAAAAACCATTTAAAAATTGAAGGAATTTACTATTTTGTTTTTAAGAAAATGACGTGGCAGCTGATGTGGCACAACGGGAGAGCAACAGCATTAAGCGCAACGTACGTAACCGGTGCTACCGCATGGGAATGGATATAATTAAATAAAACAATGAAAAAAAAACTATTGCATTTTATTATTTAAGTGATACTATTGGTTTTTGTTATTTATTTATTGATCATGAGTTTATTCATCTTTAAGAGGCGCAGTTAAGTCTAAATTCATATTATTAACTTGAAATTTTGATTAACAAAAATTAGCATTACATAATTTTTTTACAATCCCAGTTGAGCAGATCAGCCAACCTGATATGATATGCCTTATCAGCTGGGGCTTTACTTGTAATTGCTTATAAATAATTGGTGAATTGTACGTTGGGTGTATAGGAAATGTTGTTTGGATTGTCTATCTACTAACTTAGATCAGTATAGTTTGAATGAATTTGTATAATTGAATTGTGGGAGCTATGTGATGTGTGACCTGTGGGGTTTACTTTTATTTCATTAATGTGTGCTTCCACAGGAGTCAGATGTATTGTCATCACAGTCACATAAAATATGCTTTGGAAAAGAAAGATTGTGCTTTATTATTTAGTAGGTATTGTTTGGTAGATTAGATGTATAAATGCAACGATTTTTAGTTACAAATGATGGTTCTAATTTATAATTTAGCAAACTTTATTAGAAAATGCAGATGATTGAAATTTTATGGGATGAAAATGAGAGTTTAGCTGAAATCTTAAAAATGAATGTAGTTTGGTTTTTATATTCAATGAGACGTAAGTACAAATTTTGATAATTAGAAGGATAACAATTCATTACACTTTGAATTTTCTGCAATTGATAATCATCCTTTTGGCAAACCATTAAGGAAATAACAATTGTAAAACTTTTGCAAAGCTTAACAAACAGTTAATAAAAAAACAGAAGATAAAATAAAATAAAATAGAATTAAAGAAGCCTATTCACCAACTTAAACATTTCAAGGTCGATTGAGCATCTTTTACACGTAACTTCATCAATTCTGCATAACCGTAAGCAATTTTGTGGTGATGCAGGGCGGTTCCCGCAGCCAATGCTTCCCATGTTCATCAATTACAATTTCCAAAAGGTTATCAATGCCTCCACAATTTGACTCACAAAGTAGCATGATTCCATATATATAAGCTGCAATAAAATTGCCACATGGAACAACTTTTTCAAGTAAAATTTTTCCTTCAACAACTTCTTCATTCAAAAAGTATTCTCAGCTTCCCCCTATCAGTAGCGCATCGGGATTTTCTGGTTCATAGCACCGAAATATTCAGGTTTTCTCTTTGTCGTGTAGTAGAGTTGGGTGATTGAAAAATGGGGTCAGTTGAATTTGTTGGAAGACTAGTTTGCTTTCTGTTAACTTGTTGAAGCGTTTGCAACTAATTAAGAACAAGGAAAAAAACTTAAATTATTAGATTGAATAATTTATATAGAGGGAAATAAATAAGTAGATACCAATCGAAATAATAGTTTTTTATACCTGAACTTAATGTTTCCCAAGAGTGTTGCCGAATGTTTGCCTACTTTCGAAAAGATTTCAACCAATATGTCACTATGAAGATATTGTAATAAGTATTCATTTTTTGTTTCGTTCTTTTTTTTTTTTTTTTTTTTTCCCGACATAGTGTTATAACATTTCAGTTACATAATAATAATGTGTTTTACGAATTTTGAAATGATTATATACGAATTTGATGGTGAAATGGTTATACACAAGAATGAAGAGGGGAGCTGTATGTTAAGGTGCCTGAATTGGTGGGGTAACTAATAACATGCACCATTAGCTGAGGAGGAGAGAAATGATTTTGGGTTTTGATTATTGTAGAAGGGGAGGTGAACCTGAAAATATGCGAGAGTAGGAAAGGAATAAAAAAAAAAAAGAGGAGCACACCTAACTTTCTCTTAAAGGAGCTATATGAAAGTAAGCGTAATTACAGCTTATCCCAGTTAAATTTAGTATGATTTCCAGAACATTTATTATATTTCATATTTAAATTGGTGTGGTCCCCACATGAATCTACACACATGACATTATGCCCAGTCTTCAATGTTCGTATACTGTTTTTCCAACCTGTATTGACATGACAAGCCCTAATAACTAAAATTGTAATGCTTGGACCATGAAATGAGGTTATAAATGCACCACACTAATGATCTTCTTTCTACCTCACTAACTTCGTAGATTGACTAAGCTATGAGTCGCAATGAGTCAACGTCAAATCGTAAAATGCGAAACAAGTTTGGATCTACTTCAACATGTGGATCATCACAAGTTCCAGCAGATCAACCACTACAAACCTACACAGACCACTATGGAGGGAAATGGGTTGGAAAGAAGAGAGATTTCGTTAATATGCCAATATACACGTACGAGAGTCTTGGAAGCGTCGGGCACATCATGGTCGGCAAACCGACAAAACTAAGTACAGATACCACCGCAATAGAGTTCACCGTATCAGAACCACCATGGTCAGCCCTATACGAGAAGAGGTGTGAGTTGGAGGTGTATTGTCGATGGCACGGGTTACGAGTTCCTAAGGCACGCTCAGCCGAGTTACCTAGAGATGAACCTGCCAACATACTTGCTCGTCTTGAAGAAGAGAACAATCAAATGCAAAGGCGACTAGACCGTTTTCACGCAATCCAAAAAGCAAGGAATCATCTAAAGGGGAAGGCGCAAGAGCGAGCCATGAAGTCTATTAATGAAATTACTGCGTTAGATGATGAAAGAGATATTTCAGACTTCTCAGATTCAAGCAATGATGATTTCCAAAAATTTCTACCTACGAACATCAGACGTTGTTGTTAATGTCTACATATTTTGTGGAAGACAAGATGTTGTTGTTAATGTCTGACAAATGATGAGTATTTCTATGTACGTTCAACTTTTGCAAATTTAAAGATTAACTGTTCATTAGTTTTCGCTAAGTTTATATGAAATCAGTTTCTCATTTTTTCCCTGCTGTTATTTGAAAATTTAATATGAATATTTACGCATAGATTCAATATATATAGACTCATCCAAACCACACAAACAACCCACTCTTTCACCATCGAGGTGTAGACACTCACATTTGTTCAAAATAATACTCCCTTCCACCATGCGTCACATGAAACTAGTAATGTATTACATTGATATGTCAGTAGGTGCAACGTTTTCAATGGATTGGCTAAGTGTATATGAAATCACTTGCTTATTTTTTGGGTTTTGTTCTTTGTTGCTACATATGATTATTGTACTTTGGTTGGACAATGTCCTATGCTTTGTAGTGTAGGAAAAACCGTAGATATGTTGATGTTTCCAATATTCTGTCTGTGTGATTTGAAATGTTACCCACATAACACTCATCACCCAACTTACATTTATTGCACATTACTTGTAGGAAAATTTATTAGATTCAATACATACAGACTCATCCAAACCACACAGACCAACCACACGTATTTTCAAATAATATGAATAATTCATATATATGACACCGTGAGTTGCTGTATCATATACCCCGTATCCGTGTATCTTAGTTATGCTAGTGTACTACATTATACATATACATTACATACAGACTCATCCAAACCAAACTAACAACTCGCTCATTCTCTCTTCGTCTTTATGTACAGTAAAATTTATTCGTAACAAACTTTTCTCCGACTTCATGTTTTTTGGGCAAATCATCTAAGGGATATGCTTGTTTCATCTTCATCTAAGTATATTATTTCTACCTAATGATCTTCCAATTTACAGTTCTTGCTGGGTGGGTATTGAATCTTAGTGGATATCTAAAGACTAAAAAATAACCATAACATATAGAATAGTATTCAACGAAATCCTGCCAACCATTACAATGTTGGCTTGTTGTTATCAGCTTTCTTCAATCCCACTTGCCAAATACGACCATAGGGAGCAGTGAGTGTAGCTACGGTAGATAGCTCAGCACTGTTGAACCCTGACCAAAAGTACCCATCCACACTGACGTGAAAACACAAAGCATCCTTGAAAAGTTTATGCATCAATTTTGGGGGTGAGCTGTCCCCCATTGCTACACTGATGTTTGCAGTGTTGCATATGCTGCTCAACAGCTTCGCACTGTTGAATCCTGTCGAGTCATATCATCCACACGCACGTCAATACACAGATATGCATCCTTTTGCAATGCACCGTTTCAAGGATGCAAAGCATCCCTGAAAAGTTTATGATACATTTAACACAGCTCAGTATTGTCTCGTCAAATCATGTTAGATGAAGCACAGGAATGCTGAATAGTATTCATGTGAACCCTGTCCACTCATATCACCTACACGCACGTCAATACACAGATATGCATCCTTTTGCAATGCACCGTTTCAAGGATGCAGAGCATCCCTGAAGAGTGTATGATACATTTAACACAGCTCAGCATTGTTTCGTCAAATCATGTCAGATGAAGCACAGGAATGCTGAATAGTCTTCGTGTGAACCCTGTCCACTCATATCATCCACACGCACGTCAATACACAGATATGCATCCTTTTGCAATGCACCGTTTCAAGGATGCAGAGCATCCCTGAAGAGTTTATGATACATTTAACACAGCTCAGCATTGTCTCGTCAAATCATGTTAGATGAAGCACAGGAATGCTGAATAGTATTCGTGTGAACCCTGTCCACTCATATCACCTACACGCACGTCAATACACAGATATGCATCCTTTTGCAATGCACCGTTTCAAGGATGCAGAGCATCCCTGAAGAGTGTATGATACATTTAACACAGCTCAGCATTGTTTCGTCAAATCATGTCAGATGAAGCACAGGAATGCTGAATAGTCTTCGTGTGAACCCTGTCCACTCATATCACCTACACGCACGTCAATACACAGATATGCATCATTTTGCAATGCACCATTTCAAGGATGCAGAGCATCCCTGAAAAGTTTATGATACATTTAACACAGCTCAACATTGTCTCGTCAAATCATGTCAGATGAAGCACATGAATGCTGAATAGTCTTCGTGTGAACCCTGTCCACTCGTATCACCTACACACACGTCACCTACACACACGTCAAAGTTTATAATACATTTAACACAGGTCTGCACTGTCTCGTCAAGTTATGTCAGATGAAGCATAGGAATGCTATGCTGAATAGTCTTCACGTGAATAAATACACAACCTTCTTTGTAGTACACATCACCAACCCGCTGCTGTAGCACAAGTTATAGCCATATCAAACAATTGCCTTAGTGAACCACAAGCACTAACAAGTGCCACTGTATATCATCTTTATTCACATGAATACTTAACGTTACATATAGTCACATCCACTTGAATACTTGCCCTTGCAAAACTCCTATATAAAGTCCCATTTACATCTAACCTTGCAAAACATCTACACATACCGATCAGAAGTCACATTTTCCAATGTCAATGCGCAATTGGATGCTACCTCGTTTTCCAGATAACTATAGGAGGGAGAGAGATTCCGACGAGAGGGAATACTATGCTGGACTGCGGCGGGAGTGGGACTTTCGCGTGAACGAGTCCAACGCTCTGCATGATGATCTCGTGCGACTCGGAGCACCTCTTGTCGACCGTATCTTGCTCACATTGCCACGGCGAAACATGCACCAATATGAGCGTGCAGTGACGAAAATAAAAAAAGAGAACAATCTGATGATACTTCGTAGGTCCAGGTATCACATGCTACAACTAGCAGAAGAGTTGGCCGCCGCAACGAACAGGCAACTCACTCCAGTGGAACGTAACAATGTCCTCAACTACGAGGACTATCTGTCAGAGTGAATGCCTATGTGGTATGTGTGTTGTGTTTAGGGTTAAGTTAATAATGTTAGTAGCGTTACTGTTCAATATGCAATGCATGCATATTGGTGACGTCGTGTAAGTTATTTTAAGTTTTCTGTGTTATGTTGTAGGTGCTTATTGAAAAACATCATGTGCGGGAATATTTAACTTCTATGCGTTATGTGGGAATAATCTAAATTATGAATAATGTGCATGCTCCTCACAATCAACAATAAGGTTTACATAGTACAAATGCAACAAGAGTGACACACATACATTTAAAACATAGTTAACCAAAATAGTTCTTCAACAAAGTCTAATTATACCACGACACGATTACTCTTCATCTGATATCTCCACATCTGACTGATAAATGGGATCAGCAAGAAGTGATTGCATGAATTGTGCGTGCTCGTACCACCCTCCTTCTATTGACTCTCGAATCTCGACTTGGGTACGATATCGATTAAGACGTATCTTCATTCGATTATTTTCTTCTCTTATGCGGTTCAATGCTTTACGAAGTTCGTCGATCGTGTCTCTAGGCATTTGCGATGCAAGTCGCCGAGCCACTGGCAACTTAAAACCAACCAACTCATCATAAAACATTTGCTGTTCACGAAATAACCAAGCCCACTCTTCTCTCATGGTATTGTGAACGTAATCACTATTTCGCAGATTTGGATTGATTGGATAGCTGAACTCATCTTCTAATACCCAGCAACGACCCATAGCAGTGAACACATCGTGAGGCCTATAAATTTCTGGGTTGCCAGAACCAGACATTGACGCTGAATACAATAACAGCAAATGATCAAGTTAACAGTGTACATTAACTGGTGGTAAGTAATGTAATGTTGCATAAAATGGTACACGACAAAGACATTTATAAATTTGTGTACTAACACTAACATTTGCCCATATACATTACACGTTGTTATTAATGTCTACACGTTGTGTGCAATACAAAATGTTGTTGTTAATGTCTGACTAATTATGAGTATGTACATTCAACTTTTACAAATCTAAAGATTAACTGTTCATTAGTTTTAGCAAATGTAATGAATTTTATTACTTTGTCAATGAAATTTACACCAGCAAATATTCTATAGATTATTGTACATTTCTTGTAGAACCAAACAACTAAAATAACCCTAATCTACTCACATAACACTCATTCACTAAAATACCAAAGCACAAGTAATACAACCTATTAAATGAAAATTATTCTCTAACAAAAACGTATGTACATTATAGTTGATAAACTTTTATAATATCTACACTTTTACCTACACAATAAAATTCTCTATGTATTTCAAATAAGGAAATGAGTTTCTCACCTGAGATGATAGAGAGATACCACCAACGTTTGACAGAAAATTCGGAAAATGAGGAGAGGCTGATCTGAAAATGATGGAGAGAATTGCATGAAAAGCTGATTTGGGGGAGGGAGAAGTAAATAGCATAAAACTCGATTTTATAAGAGCCGAGTAATAATAATAACTCGAATTCGAAGCCATCGAGTTAAGGTCACGTGAAAATAACTGATTTGAAAACGGGTCAGAATATAGCAGATGAACTCGATTTTACCAGAGCCGAGTAATAGCTATAGCTCGATTTCCCACTCATCGGGTTCATCTTCACACAGTAGGAAGGTATTTGAATTCCGCACATAACTCGGTTTCCCCATTGCCGAGTTACAAACAGTAGCGCGGGATTATTTTATTGCCCAAACGCCACGCTGGAAGGCCAGCGTGGCAAGAGACTACCTGGAACTCGGTTTTTGAATAATCGAGTACTTTTAATAACTCGAATTTAGGATAGCCGAGTATCGAAACAGGGGCACGCCCCTATATAGTTTCAAAACAGGGGCACAACGCCAATTATTTTTCCCCAAAGGGGCAAAAGGCCAGATAGTCCTGATTTCATGTGTATGTATATGTACAAAATTGAGTGTTTGGAATTTTGTTTGGATGTAATGAAAATTAGTTCTTTATTTTTTGGGCAAATTACAACTTACCCACATGTGGTTTGACCGAAATTTAAGTTGCCTATTTGTGATTTGAAATTTCACACTTTACCCACCTGAGGTTAGTTTAGTTAGAGTTCTGTAATTTACATTTGTTAAAAACATGACTAAACATATAATTTTGCTCTACTTTTGTGTTCCTCTCCTCCAAAAACACAAAAAACATTAAAATACAAAATTAAATAAGGTAAAAAAGAATCTAGTGGAACACTTATATCATGGGATTTCAAACCACAGGTAGACAACTTAAATTTCAGCCAAACCATACGTGAGTAAGTTGTAATTTCTTTATTTTTTTGAAAGATTATTATTTGTATGGTAAACAAATATGATTACATTTAATTTTTTATGTTTTTATTAATATAAGATGTAACCAAGGTTCATTTGTCTTCTATGTAATGTGCACCGTGAAAGCTTGGTATTTTTGTTAGAACATAAGGTAAGTTCTCAAACATAAAGAGGGACCCATGCTTTTTCTATCTTTCTTTTTATTTGTTGTTGAATAATACGTTTTATTCAAGAAAGTGACGGACCCAACCCAAGACCCATGCTTAAACGTGTTTATTCCTTTTTCCTACAAGATATATAAGATCTCGTTTCTTAGTTATGTAATTAAGTGAAGAAGGAGATAAGATGAGACCACATTAATTCAATTGGATATATATATATATATATATATATATATATATAGGGAAATGTTAATGAATGCTCTTAGGGCAATGGTTAACAATTCATTTGAAGAAAGTTTTATAAAAAAAGAAAAAAGAAAAAATAATTAATGTTTTGACAGTTTTATTTTATTTTATTTTTATTTCCTATAAAAGTAGTGTCAAAACTTTCCTAAAATAGATTGTTAACCATTATCTTAAGGCCTTAAGGGAACTCATTAGCACAATATATATATATATATATATATATATGAATTTTACTAATGTGTGCCCTTAGGACATACATTAATAAATTGAATGTTCAATATGTGTATAAAACACCCTTGAACGTTTAGACTCTAAATTACAAAATATCAATTCAAGTTTATTATCAAACAATAAATGTACGGAACATGAACATAAGCTAAAACAGAATTGATAAACAATCTAAACCATAAGTAATCACAACCACAGCAGTAATTAAATGGCAAAGATAAAGGGAAGAAAAATGCAAACACAAGGACAACACTCGATGTGTTATCGAAGAGGAAACCGAAACCCTTGGCGTAAAACCTCTTCGCCGCCCTCCAAGCAGTCAATAATCCACTAGAAAATGTAGTTGGGATACATGAACAGTAATAGACCTTCTAAGCCTAATCTACCCAGTGTATCTAAGCCCTCTAAGCTTCTTGCTCTAATGAGGTTACGCCGAACCTTTGTCTTTTCCAGCTTACCAGATTTCGCTATAGCCCATAGCATCAACCAATATGAATTGGTCCCTTCCTAACTACTTCCCAAAGTATCAAAAAGCCTTCTCACAGATATGGGTATGGTGAGAAAATGATTTGGCTAAGAACCTTTTAAGGATGTAACAATGGAGAGGGGGAGAGTAGAGGAATTTGAAGAGTCTCTTAAGTGAAGATTGTGGATGAATCAATCTTATTTTTATCTAGGGTTTCTTTCTCAAAATTCTCTTTGGGAACTTTCTACATTTCGTGGGTATAAGGGTTTATATATAGTGGTGTGTGTTTGGAATGCGAAGAGACAGTTTTTCCAAAACAGAGTTGGCTGGCAGCTTGGCCTCGCGACTTGACTGAGTTGCGAGTTCAAGCCGCGAGGTAACTGCATTGCCAGTTTGGACTTTTTATCCTGTAGTGCAACAGCTGGCATAACGCTTTAGCTTTTCGCATGCTTGACACATGACCATCTTTTGACGGTTTGCCAATCGCGAGCCACCCGCAAGTTCCAGTCACGAGTTCCAGTCACGAGTCCCTGCTTCTTTGCACAATGTTGAACATTTTTTCACACTCTTTCACACACTACCCTTACATGATTCCCACCTAAATACATGGTTACTAAATGCTGAATTAAAACAAATTTGGCACGAAATAAAGCCAACAAAATGGTTGATTAAATTCAACCTTACAATTTCCCCCTTTGGCTATTCCATAACAAAACCCTACAACAAACTCTAGACTTAACGCGTGAATTGAGAACAGTTGAGCAAAACTCACTCACACCTAACTCTAGAATCTATGAAACTTTTGAACCATAAGTACAGGTATCTCCTGAAACACAACAACACAATAAGATCATTGTATGCAGAAAACTTGTAATGCATATGGAGCAAGCACAATGCGATCAAGCAAAAATGGACTTAAGCAATAAAGCATGGCTTGACCAAAAACAAACAATCACTATAAATAGTGATCACAATGCTCATTCACACAAGGAATGAACATCCGGACATGCAAGCTAATAAGCTCATTTGCAAAGTATCATTTGCATGTCCAACACTCAACCAATGCAACAACACAAGGTAATTGCATTAAGGATAAAAATCCAATAAAGGGCACAAGAGTGATGTACTTAAAGTAGTGCATAGCATAACAACAAGTACTAAGGCTACAAAGCATGGGTACAAAAACTTAAAAGCTTACAAAAGCAAACGGTTACAAATGTACCATTACAAACACTATAAACTTAACAGCATAACATAAACAACGAAATAGGCTAATATGAAGCAAAATATTAAACATAAGCCTGCTTGTTGAAATCTCCCTTTTTGATTAAGCTTTTTCTCCCCCTATCATTGTTTTCTCCCCCTATCATTGTACTCAACATCGTTTCCCCCTTTTTGTCATTGAATAGCTAGTCCTTATCTTCTTTTAGCTTTCTTTGAATCTGATCCAATTGAGTTTGGAGAGAGGTGAACTTCATATCCCACCGAATGTTGTGGTGGTGCAGAATAGATGTGAGTCTGGACATCTTAGTGCTTAACTCGTGGACAGATGCCACAATGTTGTCTAGCTTCTCGTCAAAGGAGGATAAGCTAGAGCGCGAACCACTGTGAGAGGCTGAAGTTTCCGTTTTGATTCCCTTTCGACTATGACCAATGCTAGCATTGAACGTACGCATGTTGATTGGACTCGGTTTTGTGCAAGGAGACTCATCTTCTGATGGATGGATTCCTTTGAGCTTCAAAATCCTAGAAATGAGGCAGCAAAACGGAATGCATATCCGTGATTCGGTTCGTTGAACCGTTTGCGCAGAACATGAAAGATATGTGCACAAATGTCAATCTCTACATCAGAGATTAGATCATGAAGAAATAAGGCACGACCGAGGTTCATATACCCGGTGTTGGATAAGGGGTACAGGTTGTGAAACATGATGATTGTAAGCACTCTCAATTTCGGAGGAAGAGAGGAAACACTGACTGAGTTTCCATTTGGTGAGAATTCCAAGTTTTTTCCAAGAACAACCCGAAGTAGGTCCTCATCTGGACACATATCATCATAAACCGGTGAGTTTTTGAACATTGGCTAGTTGATGTGAAGAATCTCTGCCAGATATGCGGGAGAGACGGAGAAACTTCTTCTTCTGACCCAGCACTTGAGTTCTTCGCCTTCAACAATTGCATTGGCATAAAATTCCTTTACCAAATTTTCATATGCGTTATCAAGGTCGGAGAGAAGTTAATTCCAATCCTTGTGAGCAAACCATTTAGGTATGTCGGTGTCAAACAAAGAAGGTTGATCAACAACCTTTTTAACCAATGGTGTAGCATCTCTGAAATAATTTTCATGAGTGTGAAAGGCAGCATAAGATCTAACCTTGTTTGGATCGAAACCTCCTGATGGTGAACGGGTCCTTTTTGTTCGAGGTGAGAGATCATCAACATCAATGACAGGCTCCTTACCTTTGCTGTTGCCCCCTTTCACAGCTGCTCTCTTGAATGGAGACATATCGACTCTGCATCATGTTTTACCAAAAACAAGAGAAACCACAAAAGACACCAAACATTATTAGCATATGGTTAGTTTCAAAACATGGATAATGAGGAAAACCCTAAACATTTGGGATTTTGGTCCCAATCATGACAATAAGTGTGTGGGTGTCACCAATAACACAATGTTTACTCAAGATAGAGTAAATTAGTACATAACCACCAAAAATCACAAATCCATTTCACCAGAAAATCAGATACCCATATTCAATCAAAAGATACACAAATATCAACTAAACACAAAATCCAAGAGATATATGTAGAAGGGTGAGATTAAATGTTTAAGAGACAAAAACCCATACCTTTCCTTGAAGATTGATGAAGTGGTGACAAAGAAAGTTGAGGGTTTTGTGTGTGAACACGGTGGGTGTGAAATAGTGAAGGTCAGATCAGAAGATGAACAACCACGGGGAGCGAGGAAAAAAATGAAATGTTTCGAAATTTGTCTTAAAAAAGACACTTATTGCACAAAACACGCAATTTTCGCAACTAAGTCAAGTTGCGTGCAAGTCGCCAGGGCCAACCGCTAGAGCACTTAAAACCAAAATTTTGAAAAAATTTTCAATTGTTTTTCGCGACTGGAAGGTCTACCCGTGAGGAAGTCGCGAGGTGAGCCGTGAAAATCTTTGTGTACCCCTTGTGACTGGACCTTCCACTCGTGAACAAGTCGCCACAGTGAGTTGCGAGAATCATAAAAATTCAAATTTTGAAAAATATTCTAAGTATTTTTTGCGACTGGGACATTGATTTCGTATCAGTTGTGTATGACTCGATTAAATTGATCACTAAAGCTTCATTCTGGTCTAAGGACTATTCTACATTTGATACTCACACACAACACACAAGACTTTGATTCAATTAATGCCTATCTCATTTGTGTGATTGTATATGTTCAAATGTGATGTGTTTGCTCAAGTATTTGTTGATCAAATCCAAAATTTTTTTTGAGTGTTTTATATGCTTGTGAAAGTGATTTTATACTTTCGTGTGTTTATTTTTGGTCAAAATGCGTTTTTGTGTTTTTCATCAAAATCTGGTTCAAAGGTGTTCTTGCGAGAAGCTCGCTACTCTCTAACCCGTGAAAAACGCGTGTTTTCAGTTTTATATAACAGATGTGACAGTTTTTTTCAAACCACACACATTTCCCTCGCTCAACCTCTTTCAAACCTCTTTCAACCCAAATCACTATTTCATTCAAATCCCAGCAATTCAAGCATCTTTTTTGCATTTTCTTCTTCAAGGTATGTCTTCTAAAGCATTTTCTTCAAGGTTTTGCTTAGATTTTGCAGAATTTTCGTTAGGGTTTCAAAATTTGGGGATTTTTCGAAATTGGGTTGGGGTTCTTTATTTTGTGCAAAAATTTCAAATTCTTTGATTGGGCTGAATCCCATTTGTCATTTGTACATCTGTGTTGGCCCTATGAGGCGTTCTAACATGTATTGAGGGTTGATTTTACCATGTTCATGCATTGTTCATACTTAGAGTTCATTTGTGCATGCTACGTGTTTGACAAAATGTCCGAGAGACATTTTTGTGCTAAATTGGATTCAAGTGAATTCCAATTTATGGGTTTGCATTTGTTTGACCATGTTTAACTTGTTTTGGTCATTGTTCAATGTGTTTCATACACTTGGCCCATGCTGCACACACTAGGCACCCACCTAGGCACCCCTCATGCATCTAGTGCTGCACTATCATGCATCAGCACATGCACACACATGCACAGTTACTTAGTTTCATGCATTGTGTTTATATTTTCTTGTTTTTATGTGTTTAGCACGTTGTTTAGAGTTGGTTTTACTCTGTTTTTAGCTATTATACCTTTGTTTGGAACTAACTTGAATCTAATCAAGTTTTGTGTTCTGGTTCGTGTTTTTGCACATTTTTTTGTCTACTTTGTAAAATTGTGTAGATGTCTCCCACTAAGCATGCAGCTTCCAAGAAATCATCCTCAAAGCGAGCACGTACTGAATCTGATCACTTCAAGTCTACTGAAGCTGATATGAAGTACAATGATTGCTACAAGAGAGCAACCATTATCATGGAAAGGGTGGTTCAATTAGAGGCTTTTGAGCACACATTCATTCCGGACACGTTCAAAGAAAGAACTTGGACCAAGCTGTTAAACCCAATCGGGACTGTGTACTCAGAGATCATTCGAGAATTTTTCTCAAATGCTGCTGTGGAAGATGACAAGATAATTTGCTAGGTGAGGCACAAGGAATTCCTGATCACAAGGGATAGTATTCAAGACTTTTTGGAGATTCGTCCTCCCTCTCAACCAATGTCAGTTCAATATGACGAAAGATTGGGTTCTATTAAGGAAATGATAACAACTCTTGGAGGATCTCCAAAGAAATCATCAATGGATACAATCTGGTTTTCACCATAGATGAGAACATTGAGTCATGTGATGATCCATAACTTGTATCTGGTCACCAACCTCACCACATTATTAACCCCAAGGATGAGGTTTCTCTACGACCTTTTTACTCACAAGAAGATTGATATATGTAGTCACATCTTCCATATTCTGAAAAAGAGCATTACGAAGCTGAATTCAAGAACCATAATGCCTTTTCCCTCACTGATCATGGGATTCATTGCTAAGACGAAGCTGAAATTCCCAAGTGGTTTTACGGTGGTTCAGAGGGACTACCCCATTGGTGCTAATACATTGACTAGAAGCACAGCCCACATCAGAGGTTCCAAGACTGGTGTGCATACCATACCACAACCTCGTGTTGAGCTAGATGAAGGTGGAGATACAGAGGAGGAGATTAATAGATTCACTTCTGCTCCAGAGACTTCAGCACAGCCATCATCGTCTACACCAGCTCGTGGACCAGACAGACTAAATCGTCTCCTAGACAGAATGGACCAGATGTTCCTCATGCTAGACTCCCATGTGCAGCACACAGCGACCCAGTTTGCATACGGTCAGGGCCAGATCACTACATTGTTATCACAGATCCAGGATTTGTCCACGGAGCATGGATCCAATTCAGAGTCTGACGCATTCTAGCCCTTTGGCCATTCTGGTCAAAAAGAGGGAGAAATTTTTGAGGGGGAGCTGAGGAAGAGCTTGCACAGTGTTAGGGGGAGCATAGGTTTAGACTTACAAACATTGGTTATCGGTTCACAAGCATTTTAAATATTTTTGTTTTAGTTTTTATATAACTGCTTTTTGTTTACAGTCTTTACTGCTACTGCTTTTGCTTAAAGCTTTGATACTCTATTTTAATTTCAGTAGTTTTGTGCTTCTCTCTATGCTTTGTAGCATACTTGTTTTTACTTTTAAGATATTGCTAATATGTCTTAAGTACCTCACACTTGTGCCCTTGTAGGATTTTTTCCTAGATGCAAATACTTCGTGTATTGTGCATTGGTTGAGTGTGGGACATGCAATTGATCCTTTGGATTGGTCCTAATTGCATTGCATGTCCAGATGAGCATTTACTTGCTAAATGTTCATTATAGTCATTCCTTAATGACTGTTTTTGTTGATCAAGATCTGCTTACATATGTATAGTGTTTTTTTTTTTCCTCAAACTTGATCGCATTTTACTTGTTCATGTACGTACCTTGTGTTCAACTTGTCATAAGCTTAATGAAAGTTTTGTTTGTGTACGAGTGTTTCAGGTTACAGATATATACGTGCAAGTGCTTCACTACTTCTAGATTAGGTGTAAGTGAGTTTTACCATTGTTCCCAAACTCACGTTTAAGTCTAGAGTGTGTTTTAGGGGTTTTGTCACGGAATAGCCAAATGGAGAGATTGTAAAGTTGTTATTTAGAACTATGTATTTTGTTGGCTTTTATTCCGTGCCAAATTTGATTGTAATTTTATTCAATCGTTTATACCTTGCATTTATTGTGGGATTTGATTGTAAGGGTTGTGTGATAAAGAGAGAGTGTGAAGACTCAAGCATTTGAAGACTGAAGATTTCTCGCTGGTATGTTGCGACTTAGCTTCCCGCGAAGTGACACATGTGCCCTGCACATGCTGGAATGCGAAGAGTCAGGACAGATGGAGACAGCTATGTCTCGCGAGTATCTCGCGGGTAAGGCCTTCCCACGAGACACCCGCGAGGCATTTTGTTCTGCTAGCCTGTCCAGTCTGATACACACTTTTTGTGCCTACACTATTTATACCCACATTACCCACAAATGTTGAGGAGTACTTCAGAGAGAAAACCCTAGCCAAACACATTAAGAATTAGAGATTGTCATACCCACAATTCTCTACACACTTGTTAGTGGTATTTCCTCAACTCCTACCTCTCTATTTCCATACCATTGAGAGGTTGATAGCCCAAACATTTACCACACCCTTTGAGACTGTCAAGTGACGTTTTGGTGCTGCTGGGAAGCAATTGGAAGAAGCCAAGGATGGCAGATGCAACATGAAACTTGTTGCGGGATCCGGAGAGCTAGACAAGACACGGTTCTGAGAAGCCTTGTTGGAGTAGGAGCTTGGAGGGCTTAGGTACATTGGGTAGATTAGGCTTAGAGGGTCTCTTGCTAACCCATGTATCCCAACTGATTGTCTGGTGGATCGATTTCCGCTTGGAGGGCGGCAGAGAGGTTTTTGGCCGAGTTCTTCGGTTTCCTCTTCGATAACACATTGGCGTGTTATCTTGTGTTTGCATCCTTCTTCCCTACTCTTTTACATTTTGTTATACTGCTGTGTTGCTTTGATTATGTATTAGAGTAGCTTGTTTGTTTATCTGCTCGCATTTACACTATTCCGCACTTAGTATTAAGTAGGTGTAAAATCTATCGAACCGTAATTTTTATTTGGGGGTCTAAATAGCTCTTGTGTTTTAAACACATTTTTGAGCTTTCAAATTGGTCCATTCCTAATTGCTTCCTAAAGCACCAAAAAGCCTTCTCACAGATATGGGTACGGTGAGAAAAGGATTTGGCTAAGAACCTCCAAGGATGTAACAATGGAGATGGTGAGAGTAGAGGAATTTGAAGAGTCTCTTAGGTGAAGATTGTGGATGAGAAGAGACAGTTTTTCCAAAATAGAGCTGGCTGGCGGCTTGGCCTCGCGATTTGACTGAGTCGCGAGTTCAAGCCGCGAGGTAACTGCATTGCCAGTCTGGAATTTTTGCCCTGTAGTGCAACAGCTGGCATAACGCTTCAGCTTCCCGCATGCTTGGCATGTGACCATCTTCTGGCGGCTTGCCAGTCGCAAGCTACCCGCGAGTTCCAATCGCGAGTCCCTGCTTTTTTGCACAATATTGAACATTTCTTCACACTCTCTCACACATTACCCTTACTTAATTCCCACTTAAATACAAGGTTACTAAATGTTGAATTATAAGCAAATTTGGCACGGAATAATACCAACAAAATGATTGATTAAATTCAACCTTACATAAACTATTTTAGAAAACCTTTTATAAAAAAAACATAAAAGTTACCAACTTTTTTTTACAGCCTTTTCAATTCTCCATAAAATGTTTTAAAAAATAGATAGTTTAGGGCACACATTAACTGAACCCTCTCTATATATATATATAGAGAGAGAGAGAGTTGGGTATCAAAGCCATTTTAACAAAATGGTGAGATCTATATAGGCTTAGAAGAGTGTACAATTAGCTTAGTAAAGCATTTATGTCCATGGAAATGGTGGTACTTGACGTTTGGCCATGAGTGGTTGATGATTTGATAGACTAAACCTTAGATGCTAATTCTTCTATAGGATCTTGACAGCTTTAGGCGTCTTGGTCTTATTTCAAACTTCAAAGGCAGGATCATGTTAGGCGCTTGGATTCGGGGACTTAGCCGTACTGCCTACCATTATGATAAGGGAGTCATTAGGAATGATCTAGCGGAGGCACGGCGTATTAGCGAAGGGATCATATCGCTTGCAATGTATTAATATGCCTGCAATTCTCACAATATAACTTAGTTGGACCTATAAAAACCTCCCATGTTAAATAAAAAACCAACTCAACTCTATTTTTTTTAATGTTGAAGTTACCTCGTTAGAGATAACAAAATGCCTTTAACACGCCCAAACCTCAACCTGCCTTACTCCTGTCCGATATAGCTTGGGGACGGTAGGTAGGCACCAGTGATCTAACCTCGTCCCATCTCGTTGTCATCCATAATTCTAGTGCGAGACATGTGAAAAGTTAGGAGAACTACCTCACAGTTATTGACCATTTTAGCTCGATCAATTGCTAGCAAGAATTGCTCTCTCTTTTCATACCTATAATTCTTGCCTCTGGGCTCTTGTCCTCGGCTCTGCTATCATAAATGAGGCCAAATTTACCTCTATTCATAGGCAAAGGTTTCTAAGATACTCGATTTTAGCATTTATGGATTTGTTGATCGTCCTCAATCCAAGACAGTTACATGTCACACAAATAATAATTTGTTATCATCACTTGTCTCACTTATACGGTGCCCAGGACACCAGAGTAATCCAAATCCAAAGCCACCTTGATCCAACCCGATCATCCTGAGCGAGTTATCTTATTGGGTAAACGGTGGGGACAGGCAAAAAAGCCAGTCTAAGGTTGTATCATCCGCCTAAGTTATTTGTATTTTAAGGTTAGGTCCATGCCTTGAGCGGAATAAGAGAATTCCCATTAAACAATGTTACTGAAATGTATGAGAGATAACTCTAACTAAAGAGGACAGACTTATAGGGCCCATACTTAATTAGCTAGCGACCCCAGCAAGAAAAAGAAAAGAAAAGAAAAAAAATATCGATTTCACATAGGCAGATTGTTAATTTGGTTTCCCAGACGCATACTGATACACATTCATACAATTAGACAACACTAATTAAAGGTAAGAACATTGGCCAGCCATTTTCCTCTGGTAATGAGATCCAATATGTTAATGAAAGAAACAATGTTTATGAACTTTCTTTTCTTTCTTTTAAGAATGATCGTAAGTCTTACTTTTTATTTGTTAAATTTGGCATTAAAATTGAGCATTATTACATTGGCCAGCGCCATAGCTAGACTTCTCTACCAAAAACCCAGCTGAAAGGAATAATTTGCATTCCCTTGACCCTTTTTTCATTCTCTCCCCCAGCTTAAATTCTTATTCTTTGGGCAAATCCACAACATAATCCTTGAGCTTTTTGCCTTCCCTTGAAAACCCAGCTAGCTTTTCTAGTTCCCATTTATCCATTATATCAATGTAGTCCAAGGGAGGAGTATAGTCCCCAATTCGAATGGCAACAGTGGAAAAGCTTAGAGAAAGATTTTGGTCATAGCCATCACATATATATCAAGTGTGCTGGCATGGTAATTTTCCTTCTCATCATATATGCCAGCAAATGCCATGATTGTTTCATTAGGATATCGAGTTCGAAAAGCTTCTCCACTATTTTGTTACAAGCATTTTCATCATGGCGCTTCTCATCAGAGGCAATTGTCATTGTGCCACATATTTGAGCTAGCTTTACGTCCGGTCCCAATGTTTCATGACAAGCTAGGCCTTGTTACGTACCATGGGAGACAAATGTTGCTCTTTCATGGGATGATGTGTAGATTGAAAGTTCAATATGGGTATGAAACACCTTTGAACGTTTAGACCCCAATTAACAAATTATTAAATCAAGCTTATTATCAAACAATATATGTGCGGAATATGAACATAAGCCAAATACGGAATTGATAACTAATCTAAACCAAATATAAACACATCCACAACAGTAAATATAAGGCAAAGATAAAGAGAAGGAAGATGCAAACACACGGACAACACACGATGTGTTATCGAAGAGGAAACCGAAGCCCTCGGCGTAAAACCTCTCCGCCGCCCTCCAAGCGGTCAATAATCCACTAGAAAATGTAGTTGGGATACATGAACAGCAATAGACCCTCCAAGCCTAATCTACCCGATGTACCTAAGCCCTCCAAGCTTCTTACTCTAACGAGGTTACGCCGAACCTTTTTCTTTTCTAACTTACCGGATTCCGCTATAGCCCATAGCATCAACCAATATAGATTGGTTCCTTCCTAACTACTTCCCAACAGTACCAAATAAACCTTCTCACGGATGTGGGTATGGTGAGAAAATGATTTGGTCAAAAAACTCTCAAGGGTATGACAATGGAGAGGAAGAGAGTAGAGGAATTTGTAGAGTCTCTAAGGTTAAGATTGTGGATGAATCAATCTTGTATTTCTCTAGGGTTTCTCTCACAAAATTCTCTCTGGAATCTCTCACAATATGGTGGGTATAAGGGTCTATATATAGTGTGGTGAGAAAAGAATACGAAGAGACAGTTTTTGCCAAACAGGGTAAATTGGCGGCTTGGTCTCACGGCTTGTCCAAGTCGCGAGTTCAAGTCGCGACGTAACGGCCTGACCAGCCTGGGACTTTTGTCTTGTAGTGTGACAGCTGGCGCGACCTTTCAGCTTCCCTGTGTGCATATCACGTGCTTGCATTTGGTGGCTTGCCAGTCGCGATCCACCTGTGAGTCCTAGCCGCGAAGCTCTACTTCTTTGCACATATTTGAGCTTTTCTTCACATCTTCTCACACACTACCCTTACAATTTTCCCACCTAAATACAGGGTTACTAAGTGCTAAATTACAAGCAAATTGGTCACGGAATAAAGCCAATAAGATGGTTGATTAAATTCAACCTTACAATCTCCCCCTTTGGTTATTTCGTGACAAAACCTTACAACAGACTCTAGACTTAAAGTGTGAGTTGGGAACAGTTGAACAAAACTCACTCACACCTAACTCTAGATTCTGTAAAGCTCTTGAACATATGAATAAGAAACTCCTGAAACACAATAACATAACAATATCATTGTATGCAAAAAACTTGATATGCATATGGAGCAAAAGAAGCATGATCAAGCAGAAATGAACATTAAAGCAATAATTCATGGCAAGATCAAACCAGTAGTCACTTAAGCAAAAGTGATTATTATGTTCATTCACACAAGAAATGAACATTCGGACATGCAAAGTGATAAGCTCAATTGAAGAGTATCATTTGCAAGTCCAACACTCAACCAATGCATACAAACATATATGCATCTAGGAACAATCCTACAAGGGCACAAGAGTGTTGTACTTAAGATAATGCAAGACATTAACAAGGGACATTCTGGCCTTTTGCCCTTCTTGGGCAAAATAATTAGCGTCGTGCCCCTGTTTCGAAACTATATAGGGGCGTGCCCCTGTTTGGATACTCGATCAACGCAAAGCCGAGTTACTTAAATTACTCGATCATAGAAGGGCCGAGTTCAGTGCAGGTTCTTGCCACGTTGCTCGTCCACCGTGGATTTTGGGCAATAAAATATTCCCGCCTCACTGTTTACAACTCGCTGATGAGTAAACCGAGTTATTAATATTACTCGTTTCTAGTATAATCGAGTTGCTCTTTTACGTTCTCAGTCAGGTATACGAAGCTGAACCCGATGATTAGGAAATCGAGTTATGAATTGAACTCGCCTTTGTTGTACTCGAGTTGTCCTGCTACTTACACCTCACCTGCACAAATCACAAAATCATGCAATTCTCCTCATCATTTTCAGATCAGCGTTCTCCTCATTATCGAGATGCCAAGAAAATCCGATATAAATCTACAAAAAAGAAATTGAGGTACAACTTATTTAAATTATTGTAAAACTATTTATATTGGAGAAGGAATCCCACGTGATTTAAAAGAAAAAAGAAATAGGAAAAAATGGATTTTCCTATTTCATTTGAATAAATTCAATCTAAAGGATAGTTTTGAAAATTACATAGTTGCTAAGATTTGTGATACACCTTCAAATGACAAAAATGTATAGAAGGAAAAAAAAATAAACACATTCCAATATGCTATATTAATTATTTTTGTTGCACTATTCCAAAATTAATGACAAAGTCCAAACTTCGTAAGATCCAATCAAGAATCTCCCCATGCCAATTCATTAGTGATTAACACAAATGATGGAACAAAAAGAAAAAGTGATGGAAGCTAAAAAACTGAACAAATATGGACGGACTAAACTTCAAACGTTGAAGATGGAGAAACTGATGATGATAACAAGCGTCACCATACTGCAATAACAAAGCACTGAAGAAACAAACAAAAACAAAAAAAAAGATTTCGTAATGAAGCTTTTTATTACATCACATAATAAATATCAATAATATAGAATGAATTAACATACTTTTATCAATTTTTATTATACAATATTACTCCAAAGTTGTTTTAATTATTGCTCATTACTTGAACAAAATAATTATAATAGATATATGTGTGCAATTTATAATTGTTACTTTTTATAATGAACTCAATAGTAACAAAGTTTTATAATAAATATGCTATAATCTATGTATAATATTTTCTAAAAACAAATTTACAGAAAACATTATAACATTATCCGTGCATCGCACGAGCAACTTACTAGTTATATGTAAGTGTAAGTATTCACGTGAATACGGATAAGTATTCACGTGAATACATATGATATGACTCGACAGTCTATTGTTTAGTGAGGTGTCGAACAGCACATGCAAAATTGCGAACATGACTTGGCTATACAGTGGCACCTGTTGGTGCATGTGGTTTGCTGAGGCAGTTGTTTCATATGGCTATAGCATGTGGTACAGTAGCGGGTTGGTGATGTGTACTGCAAAGGAGGTTGTCTATTTATTCACGTGAAGACTATTCAGAATCCCTATGCTTCATCTGACATGACTTGATGTTATAGTCTGAGCTGTGGTAAATGTATCATAAATTTTTCAGGGATGCTCTGCGTCCTTGAAAACGATGCATCACAAAGGGATGCATATCTGTGTATTGACGTGCGTGTAGGTGATATGACTGGACAGGGTTCATGTGAAGACTATTCAGCATTCTTGTGCTTCATCTGGCATGACTTGACGAAGCAGTGCCGAGCTATGTTAAATGTATCATTAACTTTTCCAGGAGGCTCTGCATCCTTAAAAACAGTGCATTGCAAACGATGTGGGCGATATGACTGGAAACAATTCAACACTGCGACACTGTTGAGTAGCACATGCAGCACTGCAAACATCAGTGTTTATGGGTACTTCTGTGCAGGGTTCAATAGTGCTGAGCTATCCACCGTAGCTACATTCACTGCTCCCTATGGTGGTATTTGGCAAGTGGGATTGAAGAAAGCTAATAACAACATGTGGATTTGTAATGGTTGGTAGGATTTCGTTGAATACCATTCTATCCGATATGGTTATTTTTTAGTGTTCAGATACGAAGGAAATTCAAGCTTCCATGTTCTTATATTTAATAAGACTGCCACTGAGATTCAATATCCACCTAGCAAGAACTGTAAATTGGAAGATCATTAGGTAGAAATAATAGACTTACATGAAGATGATACAAACATATCCCGAAGATGATACAAACATATCCCAAACATGATTTGCCCACAACACATGAATCAAAGAAAATTTTGTTACGAAACAAGTTTCGTGTACATAAAGACGAAGACAGAATGAGTGGTTAGTCTAGTTTGGATGAGTTTGTATGTATGAAGTAGTACAGTAGCAGAACTAAGATACACGGATACGGGTATATGATACAGCAACTCACGGTGTCATATATTTGAATTATTCGTATTAATAATCATATGCCGTATGTATTGAATCTATTAAAATTTCATACAAGTAATGTGCAATAAATCTAAGTTGGGTAATGAGTGTTATGTGGGTAACATTTCAAATTACAAAGACAAAATATTGGAAACATTAGCATATCTAAGGTTTTTCCTACACTACAAAGCAGAGGACATTGTCCAACCAAAGCAAAAGAATCATACGTAGCAACAAAGAATAGTAGGGAAAAAATGACCAAGTGATTTCATATACACTTAGGCAATTCATTGAACACATTGCAACATACTAACATAGCAATTTAAAACATTAGCAGTTTCATGTCATGCATGGTGGAGTATTATTTTGAACAAATGTGAGTGTCTACACCTTGATGGTGATGGTCCCAGTTGGTCTGTGTGGGTTCGATGAGTTTGTATGTATTGAATGTATGCGTAAATATTCATATAAAATTTTCATATGTAGCAACAAAGAACAGCAGGGGAAAAATGAGATCCTGATTTCATATAACCTTAGCCAAAACTAATGAACAGTTATTCTTTAGATTTGCAAAAGTTTAACGTACATAATCATCTGTTGTCAAACATTAACAACAACGTCTAATGTTCATAGGTAGAAATTTTTGGAAATCATCATTGCTTGAATCTGAGAAGTCTGAAATATCTCTGTCATCATCTAATGCAGTAATTTCAGTAATAGACTTCATGGCTCGCTCTTGCGCCTTCCCCTTTAGATGCTTCCTAGCTTTTTGGATTGCGTGAAAACGATCTAGTCGCCTTTGCATTTGATTGTTCTCTTGTTGAAGACGAGCAAGTATATTGGCAGGTTCATCTCTAGGTAACTCGGCTGAGCGTGCCTTAGGAACTCGTAATCCATGCCATCGACAATACACCTCTAACTCACACCTCTTCTCGTATAGGGTTGACCATGGTGGTTCTGATACGGTAAACTCTACTGCGGTGCTATCTGTACTTAGTTTTGTAGGTTTGCCGACCATGATGTGCCCGACGCTTCCAAGACTCTCGTACGTGTATATTGGCATATTAACGAAATCTCTTTTCTTTCCAACCCATTTTCCTCCATAGTGGTCTGTGTATGTCTGTAGTTGTTGATCTGCTGGAACTTGTGAAGATGCACATGCTGAAGTAGATCCAAACTTGTTTCGCATTTTACGATTTGATGTTGAGGCATTGCGACTCATAGCTTACTCAATCTACGAAGTTAGTGGATAGAAAGAAGATAATTATTGTGGTGCATTTATAACCTCATTTCGTGGTCCACGCATTACTATGTCAGTTATTAGGGCTTGGCATGTCAATACAGGCTGGAAAAACACTATATGAACAGGATTTTAACTATTTCCAATGTCTTGTGTTTAGATTAATGTGGGGACCACACAAATTTAAATATGAAATATAATAAATTTTCCTCCATCCGTGTAAATTTAACCGGGATTCTAAATTTTTCTCACGTATTTTTAGGTTCGCCTCCCCTTCTACAACAATCAAAACCCAAAATCCTTCCTCTCCTACACAATTTTTAGTAACATGTTCCCAGTTACCGCACCGATTTAGGCACCTTAACATACAGATCCCGTCTTCATTTTCGTGTATAACCATTTCTTCATCAAATTCTTGTATAATCATTTCGGAATTCGTAAATGCATTAATATTACGTATTGTTATTTAATATGATACTGTGAACCTAGTACAAATCATTTTATTATAAATAGTAACTGAAATGTTATAACACTATTTAAAGTAAAAAAAAAAATATCATACTGACATTTTGGTTGAAATATTTTTGAAAGTAGGCAAAGATTTGGCAACACTCTTGGGGAACATTAAGTTAAGGTATAAAAAACTATTTCCTCAATTTGTATCTACTTATTTATTTCCCTCTATATAAATTATTTAGTCTATTAATTTTTTTTTTTTCGTTTTTCTTAATTAGTTGTAAACGCTTCAACAAGTTAACAAAAAGCAAACTAATTCTCCAACAAATTCAACTTCCCCCATTTGTCAATCACCTAGCTCTACTACACGACAAAGAAAAAACCCTAAATTTTTAGTACTATGAAGCAGGAAATCCCAATGCGCTACTGATAGTAGGAAGTTGGAAATACTTTCTGAATAAAGAAGTTGTTGAAGGAAAAAATATAATTGAAAAACGAGTCCATGTGATAATTTTATTGTAGCTTATATACATGGAATCATGCTACTTTGCCAGTCAAATCGTGGATGCATTGATAACCTTTTGGAAGAATTGGCTTTGAAATTGATAACCTTTTTAAATGATGAACATGGGATGTAGTGGCTTCGAAATTGACGAAATATGCTTCGACACGTAGCTGCATGAATAGCCCTGTATCAAATTCCAAACTTTCAAGCATGCCACAAAATTGTAATGGGACATTGGAACAGATATCAACCTTATCCTTACAGTTATGCAAAATTTGTGGTTACGTGCAAAAGATGCTCAATCGACCTTGAAATGTTTAAGTTGGTGAACAGGCTTCTTTAACTATATTTTATTTTATTTGTTTTCCCTCATTGTAGCATCACTTAAATAATAAGATGCAATCTTCTGATTTTTTATTAATTGTTTGTTAAGCTTTGCAAAAGTGTTACAATTATGATTTCCTTAATGGTTTGCCAAAAGGAACGATTATCAACTGTATAAAATTGAAAGTGTAATGATTTGTTATCCTTGTGATTATCAAAAATTTGTACTTACATCTCATTGAATATAAAAGCCATAGTAAAATCCTTTTTAAGATTTCAGCTAAACTCTCATTTCAACCCATGAAATTTGAATCATTTGCATTTTCTAATAAATTTTGGTAAATGATAAATTAGAACCATCATTTCTAACTAAAAATCTCTGCATTTATACATCTAATCTAGCAAACAATAGTACTAAACAATTAAGCAAACTGTTTCTTGTCCAAAGCATATTTCATGTCACTGTGATGACAATACATTTGACTCATGTGGAAGCACACATCTATATATTAGTAAATGCTGAAACGTAGCGTTTACTGCTGCTGCTGTCACGTTGCGCAACATCAGCTGCGACGTCATTTTCTTTTAAAAAAAATAATGTTTTCTTCAATTTTAAATAATGTTTTCTTTTTATTCACTTCCGCTATGACCCTATAATAAATTTGTATAATTAATTTAGTCCACATCTTATTTATTTAGTTCCACTATGAAGCCCAACCCAAAGCCTTTTAAGTTCAGCTTAAAGGAAAAAGAAATTAAAAATACGAAACGTGCAAGCCAATTTGGAGGAAAGGGAAAAAAAAATTCAAGGAAAAAGAAAATAGGGAATGTAAAGGGAGGAAAAAAAAAACCCGTTCAAGCCTTCAATTGAGAAATCAGGGAATTTTCATTCAGCTTAAAGGAAAAAGAAATTAAAAATATGAACTGTGCAAGCTGGTTTGGAAGAAAGAAAAAAAAAATCCATGGCGTTCAGGGGTTTGCGTGACCAAAAAGAAAGGTGAGTAGAGAGAGAGGTTGAAGATTGTAACATAGAGGGAACTTAAAGGGAGGAAGAAAAAAAACGTTGAAGCTTTCAAGTGAGACAACAGGGAGTTTTCAGTTCAGCTTAACGGAAAAAGAAATTAAAAATATCAAACGTGCAAGCCAGTTTCGAAGAAAGAAAAACAAGAAAAATGAAGGGGAGGCATTCAGGGTTTTGCGTGACCAAATGAAAAGGTGAGCAGAGAGAGAGGTTGAAGATTGTAACGTAGAGGGAAGCTTAAAGGGAGGAACAAAACTATGTTGAAGCCTTCAGGTGAGTCAATTGAGAGTTTGAAAGCTACCCACCTTCATGCTCTACCGTTTCGCAGTAACGGTCGCCACTTATTTCGATTCTCCCTTTATTCCTTTCCACATTATTTATAAATATTGACAAAAGCTCCCTGCTTTAGCAGAGGTATCTCTATATCTCAATTCCTTTTTTTTTTTTTTTTTTGTGCAAAACTTTTATGCTCTGTTTATAATAATATGAGACCTTTTTTTTTCCCCTTTGTTTGTGTTTGTGTTTATAAGATGAGCATCATTGGCATGCCATTGATGTCTTTGTGAGATTGCCTGAATGTCGTTTCAATAGTGCTATAATTTTACAGCAACAAAAACTATTTTATTTTACCTTGGGTTATTTGGAAATTTCTCGGGTCTCACTTCTTTAATGTGTTGTGGCTTATTGGGAGACTGTAAGACTCTGAACTAGTGGAGTATAAAGTGCTGGTGGCACATCTCAAATCACCTTCCAACGTATTTCGACATGTAAGATTCCGTTTCTTGGATTGATCAAATTGTACTTGTCATTAATATGTCCATTGTATACTACATCATTTAGATTGATGTCCACTTCCAACAATTGATATTAGAATCAAAGCAAATTGTTTTTGGTTTTTCAATATTTGTGGTCAGCTTTCTGCGTAATTGTGCATAATTTTACCGCATAATCCTTGGCAGCCAAAAAAACTTGTTTATTTTATAATCATTGTGGAAATATGAATACCCATAAACTTACATTAGCTTTAGAGCGGAGGGAAAAAAAATTCCAGAGTTACAGAATCAGACTCACTTGAATATCTGTAGTAAAATTAAGCAATCGAATTTGGTACCAAAAAAAAAAAGTCACACACACGTCCAAATTGAATATGAGAAAATTTAACCTTTGTGAATGACAGTTTGGGAGAAAATTCTAATCCACAAATATGATGTTGAACATAGTTGACTTTGTGGCCAATTATTTTAAAACTCTATCATAACAATTGGCATCTACTTATTGAGCAAAAAAAAAAACATAACAAATATATAGGAAAAAAATTCCATTTGCATCAATTATATGCTCATATTTGAAGTTCTTTTGGAATTTCACAATTCAATGCAACATTAGGCTTGGAGTTAAGAAAACAATAAGCAAGAAGTGTGGTTCGTAAGTGATTGGAGGGAGAGGAAGCTCAGTTAAAAATACTCATTCAAATCATTTTATAGATTGCAAGGAAACCAAGTAGGCTACTCAACATTGGTTTGTAAGTTTTGAATTACCCTTACCCTTACAGTTTCAGTCTCATTTAATGAGCAACTTCATGATTATGAACACTAAGTTTTCTATGTGGTGGTACTAATTGAACTTTCCCCTAAAAAATGACAATGTTGGTTGGATATCCAAGTTGTTTAGAGAGTTTGGTGGTGGCATTAGAGAATTAATTGATGTGGATTCCTATTATTTCCCATACTTGCTGGGTGTTTATCACGTTTGACTGGATTGTACTGATTGGACCATGTCTGAACAGATATTTACTTTTATGATAATGTATTTGCAAAAACATTAAAGTAATTTTCTACATGTAAAAATATGTCACACACCATTTTCATGCTATGGTAGGTACCTTTTTTTGGAACAAATTACGGTTTATTGTTAAGAGTTAATTGTATAGCCGCTTAAAGTAACTATATGTTGGTTTTATTAACTTGAGTTGGGTTGTAGCTAAATTGTGTGACAATCATGTAGTGCAAAATCAGGCAATATTGTAGCAGCTGTATAAAATTTCCCAATAGGTAGATTTTTATACCTGTAAACTTTCTTTCGAACCATTGTTTCTTGCCACAAACTGTGATACAAAAGCCACATCATCACCTTCCATAGTATCCTATATGCCTTTTGGAATATGATTTTACAGATTCTGTTTTGTAACGCACAATAAATAACTGAAGTGGAAACATATCTATGTTTGGATAATAAGTGACAGGAAACAAGAAACAGGAAACAGAGGTATTAATTATTAAAATAAATCTATATAACTTCGAATTTAACTGTATAGACGTCTATGAGTACGGCAAATATAATCTAATATTAACTATATCAGTTCAATGACTGTAGGTTTTCTTCAAATATGCATATGTTATCAGTTAGGTTACCTTATCCACATTCCAGTTGAAGGAAAAAAAAAAACAAAGAAAATGATCATGCAATATAAAATTAAAACCTTGTTTGTGGACCTTGAAGAGTAAATATAATAATATACAAATACTAGTAACTCACATTAAATTACTTTCATATAATCTACGCGATCGGTACAAAAACAACTCTCTCCCCTACACTACAATCCCTACTTCCCCTGTCTGTTATGCATTGCCAAAGGAGAACATTGAGGGTCAGAGGGTGGAGGAGGTGGAAAAGCACTCCTATACTGTGAAAACTCCGCTCTCAAAGCAGCAACCTCAGCAATAAGCCCATCTAAAAGCTGTCCATGAGCTGCTTGAGTTGTCATAAAGGTCTCCATCATAGCACGAAGAGAGGGAGGAGGAGGAATGGTGGGCTCCGCAGCTGCGCTGTCAACATGTACCTCATCATCACCATCGTCAGCAACAGCAACTGTCGGATCAATAGGACTCTCCTCAGTAGTGGACTGTACTCGTGCTCTTTTTGATGGGCCAACACTCGGTCCAACATTCTTCTTTTGTGCACTCCGCTGTTTGAGAAATGTGGCTCCTATAGGGGCTGTGATGTGGATCAACTCTAGGGAAGGAAAGTCTTGTAACTGAAAATACTCTAGAATCCTATAGACAAAAACTGGAAAGAATAGACCATGCTTCTTACACTTGCTCCTATGCGCCTCAGCCATCGTTTGAATGAAAAGGGATGGAAAACAGATAGAGGCACCAGTCACAAGGGCGTACAAAAAGTAACATCTCTCTATAGGAATAGTATGGACATGGGAGATGGGGAAGATGTTGTGACAAGCTATCCTAAACAAGATATAATGAAGCTCGGTTAACTCACTCGAGTTAATTCTTCGGTTAGATCCCCATGTCACTGATCTTCCGCAAAGAAGAGTCATGACATCAGATATATTAGGCCGCTCTGAGTATGGATAAGTAGGGCTACGAATACGAGGTACATCAAGAGCGTTGGAAACATCGGTCTTAGTTATGATGAAACTTTGACCTCGAATCCAAGTAGTCAGATTACCATCAGTGTAGCGGATACTGAGATTGGAATAGAACTCTCGAACCAGGGCAGCTGGAGGGGGTTCTACAACTTTGCACAGCGATAACCAATTCCTACATTGTAGATTCCTATGGACAGAAAGAGGTAATTCATCTAGATTGATTTGTCGTTCTGGCCAAATATTCCAATGCTGAATTACATTTTCAAACCTTTGCTCGCTTGAAACTGTTTCAAATCTTATTTGATCAAACGTAGTTGCAGGCTTAGATGAGGAGGCAGACACTCTTTTGGCTTTGGTTTTAATGCTTTTAGACTTCTTAGGAGCCATAACTAGGATCTATAGAGATGGAACGAAAGCACAACAGAAACCAATATTCAACATTGCGTTAGAGACACATAAAACAACAAAATACATATGCATGAGTATATAACATACATGATGCATGGATACAATTGGGGCATGACTGAATGCATTGTAATGATCAATTTTTGATTAACCCATATAGTGAACTTATTTGAAAAGCATGCGACACCCAGACTATACATTGTGCAGTGGGTTAATTTCAAGCAACTACCAATCCATCAAATTGGCAATGTTTATCAACTTTTTCCCAATTATACCGTATTCAACAAAACCCCAATCTAATCTATTATCAACAGATTGGCGAATGAACCACCATGCATACCCAGATGTGAAATAACCCAATATAAATGATACAAACTGTGTCACCAACACGCATAAACAACAACTTATAAACCAGTTCAGATCAAACAGTAGTCCTATTCATCAGAATACCCAAATTCTCAATATGAATTCATGAACCCAAATTTCATGGCATATTTCACAAATCATGAGTTCTTTGCAACATTACTTGGTACAAAACGTGTGTACAACATCCATACCAAAAACACATTTCATCTTTCACGTCAAATCACCCACACCCATGAAAATCCCCAAATTCCATATGAACACATGAACCCTACGTCAAAACCCATTAACCATTGTATGAAAGCAGTTATGTTTAGGTAATTAAATGGTACAAATTGTATGAAAGTTTACTCCTACGTCAAAACCCATTACCCATTTCAGACCACAACACCCAAAATCATGTAAATCCCCCCGACTTGCATAGTTCGAACTTTCACAATAACAGGGACAATAATGCAGGATTTTCCTTTAATTTCTATGGAAAGCAAGGGTAAAAGAGTCTTACTACAGGTGAGGATCGATGTTTGGAGCCCGCGAAGTCGCTTTCCAGCCTGACGAATCGAGAGCAATCGAAGCGCTGATTCTACAAACAACTGTGCAGTCGAGTGCAGCAATCCAACACCAGAAATAAGAATGAGGGGCGTAAAATATTTGCACATAACTCGATACTACAGTCAGCGAGTATTATAATACTCGGTTACTACAGTATCGAGTCTTATAATACTCGCTTACTACAGTATCGAGTTATATACAACTTTGACCGATCCAACACCAATCGCTTACCAATCTAAGTGTACAGAGAAGTTTGGGAGGATCTGGTGTTTTTTATAGTACTCGCTGACTTCAAAATCGAGTTATATTCTATAGTACTCGCTACCTAGAAAATCGAGTTATATGAAACTTGGCCGATCCAACACCAATCGCTTACCAATCTATTTCGCAGAGAAGTTTGGCTGGATCTGATGTTTTTTAGATGGGTCAAAGGCCATTCGACTGATCCAACAAATTTGTCACAAATACTCGGTTACCACAGATTCGAGTATTGAATAACTCGCTTCTTCTAAAGCCGAGTAGTATGTTTAATTTCCACTTCAGCACTTTAACACGTCAAGTAAAAAATATCCACTTTTTATTTTATTTTATTTAAGTTTCATGTTATATCATCAATATGCAGAGCATTCCTGAAATGACTATTACTTCTTTGATTTCATAAGAAATTCAATGGAACTCAATGGATGAGTGGTGCCTCTCGATAATTAAAAATTACATTTCCCTAACTAAATGGCAAACTACCATTTTCTTCGATTATTTTCTTTCTTTCATTTTAAACTTCTTTTCAACTTTTACGTTGCATTATATGTATGAATTTTTATGTTTTATAATTTATATGTGTGTGCAGCTCCCCCTCTTAGAGACTTGAATTCTGACTCATATCCTCTACACCCCACAAACACTTATACTTTAAAGTTGTTGAAAGCTATTTGGTAATCAATTGGTAAAAAGGATTTTATACATGAGCAAGAAAACGCTACAACAAATTGTAAAAATATTAGCACTGGTGACATATAGTTTGAACTTTTTTTTGGTAGAAAGGGAAGATATATAAGAATTTATGTGGCTACTGCCAGAACATACAAATACGGTTCTAGGCAAAGTAAACACTTTACTTTGGATGTTGTACTTGTGTTATATGTACCCGTGCTTCGATGTGAATCATATTACTAACATTCTTCAAGTGATTTAAGTGGAGGACATTTTATCTTCTGCTGTATAAGATGGTTTTTTTCCTAACCTCGCCAAAAAATAATAATCCATGTAAAATGAAGAGCGAAGAGGACAGGGATAGCCAAACACAATATATGACTACCAAGAGTATACATCGATGTCGGTAAGTCAAAACCAAGTTTTTAACTTCTTCTTTTTTTTCCTTCTTCTAAAAAAAAGCTAGGTTTTTTTGAAGATTACCGAAAACAGAGTTGGTGGGGGCTTATTTTTAATAATTTGTCATTTGAAACATTTTAGTATGGAGATAGTGGAATAACTTGTTTTGAACCATTTGGAAGGGTTAATCCTAGATGCTGAACCATAAGCTTCTTTGTCATACACTATCATACATATATATATATATATATATATATGGCCGCAAGGATGAAAATTATAAAAACATTTTTATTATTCAGACTCTGTTTAGTTTATGAGATACATATATATTGTGGTCATGACATTGTCAAAAATATAAGTTTGAAATGTAAGTAAGAATAACCTAGTAACAAGCTGTTTGATTAGAATAAAAACAACCTATTTACTTAAACAATAAACTTAACTCAACTCGAATAACCTGTTATCATCTCGCAGACATTATATTCATAATTGAACCATAAATCAAGTGATAAAAATTCATCCTCGTCAACAAAAGAAAATACTTATTTCATTCAACCATAAAGATTCAACTTAATAGTCCAAAAGGTTCCACCCTCCATACTATCAAATTTATTAATATGGCAAAGTTCCATAATTCATACCCCAAAGATTATTACATGGACAAACAGTTCAACTGATCCAAAAACTAAAAACACATTACATATTGGGGCAATACAAAACCAATGTGATTACATGGCAGATCAAAATATCGCTGATTATGCGCCATGATCATCCCGATTTTGACGGTTCCATTGAAGATCCAGCGCCTTCCTTCTGCTCATTGTTATTGATATTCATGCTCATTTTATCTCCAGTGACCTCTTCCACTTGTGATTGTGCTACATCAAATAAATTGGTTCTCTCCTCATTACAATCTTATTTATGAAGCAGTTATAATTTCAAACAAGTCATTTGCATAGTACTAAGAACAAAATTTACTATCAACAACTGCTAGTGTCTACTATCTACCAAGTCTGCCAACAAAATCTATGAACTATTACTTTTTCAATATGCATGAATATATCTTGTGTTAGCATTGGTCAACCATACCATGATGCATCATTCAACTCAATCTATTCCATTTACAATCTCAATAGTATTGTGCATATTCTATATGTTCTATTTTGATAACTCAAATCCTTTGTCAATAGAGCAGCTTTTCTGCCATTTAACGTTTTATTATGGGAAATCTATAACCTTTTTCACATATACGTTCTTGTCTTCTTGAAAAATAATCATAAAACTTATAACTCATTCAATCAACATATAAATCGAAAATACATTACCTATATCAGCCCCTGCAGAAACAGGAATGCGCAATGGCACATCAAATTTCCTTGGACAAGCCCCGTCCAAATGGCGCTTCATATTTTCAGTGACATCTGCTCCGGCAGCAATAAATCCCCAGCCACACTTCTTGCATTTGCATTTCCAAAGAGTTGAACTCCCCCTCCTTTCGTAGAATTTGAGCTCAGTCTTAGCCTTCTTTGCTGGAGGCAGTTCAGCCACTTCCTCAGGTTGGGCATCTAATTCAATGTCAGTAGGAATCGTCTTATCACTTTCCATCTACACCGATTTAAAGAAAAATTACTGATCAGGGATTTTGTCATTCTACGAACAGTTAAAAAATGAGAAATGAATTTAAAAACACAAGAAAACAAACAAACAAACAAATCTACTATTAGTACTACACAACCAACATGACAGTGATTATGGATCTTCAGTTAAACCCAATTAAGATGTCAGAAACAGTTCAAACTTGAATATATAGGAGTTAGAGCAAGACAGATTATTTCATAATCAGCAACAAATAATCAGATAATATATACAAAGACGGGTACAACAGAAATGAGCAAAACATTAAGCATTCTCTGTAGCTACTCAATCAACTAACCATGCGGACAATCTTTACCCCCCAATTGTATACAACAAATAAGACCTTTTATCCCAAAAGTATCTCTCACCTCACCATTAAGTACGTTATACCTCTTAATTCTACTATAAATTAGACTCCATTCCCGAAGTTCTAACTAGTTTGTTATTATATATACTTTAACTAAGATAATGCTACTAAAGAACTAATTATATGAAGTTTCTATATTGGCAATGTATTAATCATCAACCAACAACATGTTTCTCAATACTTTATTTATTCAATTATGATGATATTTATGAATTCTATTTCTAATGTTATATGTGAACTGATATTATGTTCATACGCTACACAATTTAATAAAACTTATATGTGAATCAACAAATTATATTACTAGTATAATCAAAGTTATATTACCTTGCCCATTACCGTACCAATCGAAACTTAAAACTGTAATCGAATTGTGCATGTACAATACAGTAATCATCTGAATAATTAATAAGTCACATGGCAGTGACACAGCATATATGTAACAACATTTCACAAATCATGTTAATTACTTGACAATGACACAACATAATATATAAGACTAACTTTTATTATATTAAATGCAACATATGATATATTATCCCCAACTAATTTAAAATAATTCCTGTTAATTTTGGTATTATTCGAATTATTTGTAATAAATTTTTTGTTGAGGCCAAATTATAAAATTATTTATGAAACTGAGGTATAAATCATTTGTTATTTTAGTAACCGTGTGTAGGTGATATGATAATTTACATATGTCATTTACAAGTGCTAAAAATTACATGTAATAAAACCTCCATCTTCCCATTTCAAAAAATAAAAAAACAACATTTGGTCCTTAAAAAAAAACAAATACGCAATCAACGTCGTAGCAATTAACAACATAACCGAACGGATGTACAACTACGACATTTTACGATGACAAATACAACAAAAACTTGAAACGAAATCATAGAGCAAGACCCAATGAATTTAAAATCAACATAAACTGACTAACACAGTAAACGAATTCTACAATTTATTGGAAATTTCATACCTTGATAGTGGATTCGGAGGTTGAAAGCTGAAGACAAAAGAGGGCAGCCACCGTATTTAGGAGAAGCCAAACTAGAAGGGGCGGCTAGGGATTTCAGGGGAAGAGGGAGTAGAAGTTTCAGAGACATTATTATGTCTCACAATTTATAGTGTACATACATCGTGAGTGGAGTGGATGGAAAGACGGCGGTTGGAGTTTTGAGGAGAAGAAGAAGACTCACAGACAGCGTAGCCGACGAAGACGAAGAGACACAAGAGATTCACTGCATTAGAGAGGCCAGATGTCTGGTAAGTCGTTCCAAATACTCGATTACAGGAGCATCGAGTTATATTTATAATACTCGCTACGTGCAGTGCCGAGTAGTTGATTTGTCGTTCTATGGTGGGTGGCGATATTTAATAATACTCGATTACTAACTAATCGGGTACTATACTCGCCACACGTAAGACCGAGTTTATGGTCGAAGGAATTTTTGACCGATCGAGCACCAATCGCACAGCAATCACGTTGTACAGAGATTTTTGCTAGACTCAAGAATTTTTTGACCGATCGAAGACCAATCGAATATCAATCGATTATACAGAGAAATTTGCTGGAGTCAGGGATTGTTCGATGGGTCGAAATGCAGTTGGACTGATCTAAATTTCTTTAAAGTACTCGAATACGTAGATATCGAGTATTATAATATAAACTCGGTACCTGTATCACCGAGTACTGGCTAAGCATATCTGGAAAAGCCCTGCACAGTACTCGATATTGTAAGCTGCGAGTTACTTAATAGTACTCGATATATGTATCACCGAGTTATGTAGGTAACTCCTACACGCTCTCTATGCATGGTTCTGTTGTTGTCACCTACAGGTCAGTTCTATCAATTGGAAAATCCCAGCTGCGCATTGCAATTAACTTGTTGCTTTGCCCATCAAAATAAGATAAAAAAATTTAACTTTGTTGCTGTTGAGAAGCTGGAAATCATAATAAACATATTACTTTACTGCTTCTAATACTACATGTTACATGTAACTGAATTGTTTGCTTGATAAGGAGCTTCGTGAAATCTACTCTAGTACATAACATTGATGCCATTAACAAAGTGCATGACCCCATAAGTACATAACATAACAAAAGTACAGAACATCAGGTTCCAGGCAAAAAATGACCAATCTAACACAGTCTTCTCATCATGAGTCCGAGTTACTGGTGTCCTTTCCGGGCTTCCTAAGGCGGTCGGGATCATCCTGGCTGCACAACATACATCTGTTATGACCCATCCACCTCCATGTTACATGTACCTGCTGTAAACAGTTCAAATATGTTATGTACATTGGACCTATATAAGTTATTAACAACCAACATAGCCACAACAATGCATAGATTCATGACTTAGGACGAATAATGTGACAAAACTATTGAACAACCTCATTTCAGGACTCTCCAATGAGCATCATATTTAAAATAAAAATTGGACTCGTTTGCCTATCCATGCATGCATGAACACCAACGTTTGTTTCATAACTACTCCAAATACTTACTATGGCAATAGAGAACAATTTACTACTACTCAGTTGTTAATAGTCACGTAACGATTTATATGACACCGGTTGTTATGAAATGGAAGCTTTACCTATGCTACAACTCCACCACTTGTTGACTCCGCATTCCGAGCAGGACATGTTCTACGGTTGTGCCCCTCTTGGCGACACAACCCACACCTTGATTTTGGTCCATTCTCGATCCATAAGGAGCTCGGCAACTCCCTATCATTATCATCCTCATCCATCTCATTGCGGATACGTGTGGGCTTTGGCCGACCTTTCTTCCGGATCAATCGTGGGTTGGGCATCACTATTCTACTTTCTTCTGGATCCGGCCATGCTAATCTGTCTTTCAACGGCTGGAACACCGGTTCGTAGCTGTGGTACCTACTAGTCACGTTATAGCAAGGATCAATAAACTGCTGCGCATCGTGCTTATACTTAGCACAAATTGCTATTACGTGTGAACACGGGATCTTGAGCGCTTCCCATTTTCCGCACGTGCATGTCATACTCCTAAGATCAACCTTATGCGTGTGTTGTCCACCCCCACCATTCAGAGGATTACCCGGTGTGTCAACCTGATATATCCGCGCTTGTGCGGACATCCGTGTCACCATATGGTCCTTTGCCTTCGCTTGATTGTGTTCAAACTTGTCCATGGCATACTTGCACCATTCTTGACCCGTTTCCAACTGTTCTAGAGTGAGATTCCGACGAGCATCAAAATACGAGTTCACTTTGAAAAAGGTGAACCTGACCATTGCCGTTATTGGCAAGCTGCGTGCACCTTTCAGTACTCCATTAAAGCACTCTGATAGGTTGGTTGTCATTGCTCCATATCGACGCCCTTCGTCGTGTGCAAGTGTCCACTTTTGTTTGTTTTCAGATTGAAGGTACCTGTGTGCAGCCGGCTTAACATTGCGAATTAATTCCATTGTGGCTTCAAACTTTCTAACTTGATTGCTACTTGCTGCCTTCCATACCAAGTTCTTCAACTCCTGACTTTTCCATTTTGTGTTCACATTGCTGACTACATGGCGGAGGCAGTACCGGTGATGGACCTTGGGCGGCCGCAACCAAGTCATACTTGTGTCATCAAAGCAGGCTTTTATCCCCGAATGTCGGTCAGAGATGATGCAAAGATTGGCCCGGTCCGTAATAGTGGTCAACCATGCCAAGAACCATCCCCACGTCTCCTTGCTCTCACTCTCAACAACGGCAAATGCGAGCGGATAAGCCTCGTTGTTAGCATCCGTTGCCATTGCTATCAACAACTTCCCCTTGTACTTGCCATAGAGGTGCGTTGCATCGATGCTTATCACCGGCCTGCAATGCTTGAACCCTTCAATACACGGACCAAAAGCCCAAAAGGCACAGTTAAACGTGCAAGTGCCTAGCACGTTACGGTTGTCGCACTTCAACTGTGTCACTGTGGTTGGATCTGCATCTTTTAACGCGGCCAGAAACCGAGGTAACTCTGCATATGACTCATCGAAATCCCCGTAGATGGCCGCAACCGCCTTCTGTTTTGCATCCCAAACCTTATAGTGAGATGCCCAATGCTCATGCTTCGCATGCAAAAGACTACGTAGGGTTGCTATTGTTCTTGAAATGTCTTCCCGCACGTATGACTCAAGTGTGATGGCAATGAACTTCGAATCCATCATCCTTCCATCATGATCCACCTGCAATGACGAGCAAGTGTGGGGACCCTTACATGTTGTGATCTCCCAGAAGTTGTGCCTTTTGCTGTTGATAGCTTGAACTAACCACGGACATGCATCGTGTACACATGTTACAACCAGTCTCTCATGGTCTGACTTCATGTACTTAAATTTCTTATTAAGGCCCACAGAGAACATGGTTAACGCATGCTGAACCGCAGCTTTACTCAAGAATAGCATCCCCTTGCTTGGTTCGTCCCCCGGTTGCCAACTCATGAAACTTGTATCCAACGAAGGTGATGGGTCATGAATGTTATCCCATGTGTTTGACGTGAACCAGTCAGGGTTGGGGTTCGGATTGGGGCAAGCATCCACGTTGTTTTCAACTTCTAGTTCATTTAAAAATTCCGGATGGTCCTCCGGTCCATCATTATCAATGAACTCCTCGTACACATCTTGAGTGTCATCCATTTCAATTGCCTCGTTGAAGTACATTTGGGTGTCTTCATTTTCTTCTGTATACCCTTGACCCTCAGGAGAATGGATAGACCCTAACACTTCAGTGGCTTCATTATTGTCCATAGCAGCCGCATTGTGTGGTCCAACGTTGTGCGGCAAACCCTGCTCGGCTGTAACTGAAGGGTAAGTCTCGGTTACAATAACTGATTCTTGCTCCCCAGCTCTACTGGCATACTGTGAACCCCCGTCGACATTACACCCAACAGTGTCAACAATTACATACAAGTCAGAACCTATGAATTGTGGAGCCCGCTGTATCACTCCCCACATGATGTCCACATCATTGTCGCATTGTAACGGAATTGAATTGTAGAAAACTTGGGTACCCACCAGTTGCTGAGGAGCTCGAAATACAATGGAGATGTCATGGGAATCCTTGTCTAACCCCAGAGCTGACATTATCTTACGTTTCAGTTTCCTCATGTGTATCCCACGTTTCACTTGAATAGGTGTCTGCTTTAGGTTCGGACCTCGGTATGATAGCCCATGGAAATCATTAATATATGCCTCCCCGTCGTAGTAAATGTAGAAGTAATAACGACTCATAACGGACCTGAACCACAAACAGTAATAGTTGTATCATGCTGTGTAATATTGTGAAACTATAGGCTAGCTATATATGCCATATGCGTAGGTGTTCATGCAGGTAAACAAACCTAATTCCCATGATGTGGTAAAAAACCCACCTTGTTTCTCATAAATTTTAGGTGAGCCAAAAAGGATTGATGCTAAAAACATTCTATGGAAAAATTGTATGATGTAGTCCACCAGACACCTAAATTCGAAAATGAAAATGTTCGCACAATTTGTTTGGGTTTCATGTAGGATATTGTTAATCAAATAAGAATTATTAAGCATTGCAAATAAGGAAAATATTTCGTACCATGCAACATGTAGTGCAGTATTATGTTCAGATACCCCCCATTCGTCCAACAACATTCACAAATTTGTGTTATCATAAACGGACTCATGCATTATTATGTTCAGATACCCATGCATTATTATGTTCTGATGGTCCCAGTTCTTCCCACAAAAAATAAGACCAAAATTTGTGTTATTGTAAATAAATGGACTCATGCATTATTATGTTCAGATACCCCCATTGATGACCCACAACAATCACAGATTTGGTGTTCTCTTAAATATTGAACCACAATTCCATGTTCAGATACCCCCTCCCACAACAGTCACAGAATGTGTGTTACCTAAAATTCTAAACCTTATTCACTATTATGTTCAGATGCCCCAATTCAATTCATAAGTACATTCACTGACTATGTGTTGTTATACATTGTTATGAGTTGTTACCTATCAGGTGAAATGTTGACAAAACGAAGAAGACAATGACACAACAAAGAAAGTACTGCACTTTACCAGCTAATGAATTGAAGTTGAAACTGGCAGTAGTAGAAGTTGACACAATGGTAGATGGCACAGACCGGTCCACGTTCAGAAGCTAACCACACGAAGAAGTGAAGTAAATGGCAATGGTCAGTGGTCCCATAAGGTGGGGGAGGAAATGAGAAAATCTAGCACAATACTCGACAATAAGTATATCGAGTTTTTATAACTCGGTTATACAGAGACCGAGTACAATTAAGGCGTCGTACGATTAATTGAATAACTCGCTTACAAGGATATCGAGTATAATTTACTCGCTTATGGGTATATCGAGTATAATTTACTTCACCTAACTGCAGCAGTTGGCCGGTAGTTATTTGTACTCGGCTGTGCGTAAATCGAGTTTTAAGTCCCTTACTCGGTTTAGGCATAGTCGAGTATTGTACGCTTCATTTAAAAAGACAGCTTCCTCTCATTCTAGTTGGTGGGTATGAGGAAATCACTCAGGGACGGAGAAGAGAAGCCTCCTTTGCTTCTAAAGGTAACATGCCAACATAGTTTACAATTTTGATGGTATAATTATTTACCACTGTACAATTATATATTATGCAACTGTTTGTCAGATCTTGAAGTAAGCAACGTGCATATTAGTTGATGTAGTCTACCGGCACCTGTTAGTAGAGCGACATGGTACATGTTTTATCTAATAGCTCAGATTCAAAACTTGGTAAGTTCTAACTCTAGCACAGCTCATGCGGTTTTAACATACAATGCTATTGTGTGTCTTGTTTTAGGGTGGAAAATACTATGTTGTTTTCATTGGTCGTGCTCCTGGCATATACGACAATTGGGCAGAAGCAAGTAGGCAAGTGCATAAATTCGCAAATGCCGAACACAGGTCATACAAAGATCGACAGGAAGCAGAATCTGCATACATGGAGTTCATGCAACGTAATGGTAGGAACGTGCAGTATGGTGCTTCCACATCATGGGCATTTCCTACCATGTCGACGTCAAGCCCAAGGGGAACGTCTCAAAGCGAAGGAACCAGCTATTGCGATGGAGACGTTAGGAACAGATTGTTACGGTATCAGTTAGACGTTGCCATTGAGGAGCGTGACCATGCAAGGAGGATTGCAACCTTGAGTACTAACATGCTGAGTGAAGTGGTATCCCATGTTATGGGGGATGATGAAGTTCATGATTCGACACAACAAGGAAGCGCAAAATGAGGGCAAAACTGTAGCTCATGGTTGTGGTAGTTATGAATCTATTATTATTATCATGTGTGTTTGTGAGTTATAGTGCCTCAAGTTTGCAGTACATATTGGCTGTAGAAGTTGTTGAATACCCTGTTGGTTTCTCTAAGCATAAAGTTTATTTTGGAATATATGTTGACTTGTAATTGCTTGTACTCGTTGTTAACATTGGCTAGATTGTTTTGGTAATTCTGGTTGGCTGTGGATAGCCTATAAGTACGTTGTTTATATCTTTGTGCCTAGAGAAAAGAAAATACACTTCTTCTGGAGAAGTTGCGAAAATAATAGGCAATTTGACAAGACACAACGCTTATGTAATATACCTCCTGCCTATTAGGATTTTGCAGCATGAAATGAAGCCATCTTGGAACAGAAAATAAAGAAATGAACACCACCTACCAACGAAACAAAAAAGGCATGTGCCAAACTCTTTCATTACCTAATATGCTCTCATGTTGCACATAACCTAGTAACATATAGAAATGTACGTTTGCATTGCATTTAATGATATTTGTCATTTTACATTTATCATAGTGCCTTAGTAGAAGCTGTTCAAACATCTGTGTATAGAACCTAATGTATGCACATAATACTCATTCAACCGCTTCAAACATCTGTGTATAGAACCTAATGTATGCACATAATACTCATTCAACCGCTAGCTGTCACGTGTATGTGCAATATATTGTCTTCTAGTGACACTAACTGACTAATGAAACCAACTCACACCTGGAAATGCTGTATATCTCGTCAAGGGAGATTGGTACATAATTCAACTCAAAAATATTCCACTTATTTAAATTGCAAACATTCTAATTTCTGGTATATTAGTAAGTTGTAACAGTAGAATGTGCCAGTAAAAGAGAAACAAAATCCTTGACCATGACAAATCAAAATAAACAACGATCATTTCCACGGAACACAATGAAGCAAATTAGCGAACTCACAACAAAGGGTAATAGAGTACATTACAAGGGGAATGAGATTAAGTTCCCATTCCAAGAATTCCAGAAGTCACTTTCTCAACAGAACTACTACTTCTTTGCCGCTGCAGGGGCCTTAACTGCCTTAGCATTTGTAGCCGGTTTTCCCCCACCCTGTTTTCCTGGCTTCTGGAGCAACTACGACTTCTATCTCACTATCTTCATCATCACCATGAAGGTTCTAGATAAACCTAGCCTTGCTTTCCAACATTTTCAAACTCCATTTCACATGTGTTCAGTAGAAATTTCTGCACAGAATCCAAAAATTGCAATTAATAATTGTTTCCCTAAGATATGGCCGAAATGATTGACTATCAGCTCTACTCTTTTGCTATTAGATTAGCATAAGTGAGCTCACCTTTGTTTTCTCGTAACATTCAAGTCTTAACTGAAAAAAATATTCAAGAACTGCAGGAAGACATCAAATTCTACTGTTACGCCATCACAATTCATATGAAAGTCCTGCAGCCAGCAGTAATGTTCAGGAGAATGAATAATAAAATCATTTTTAATGGGGCTAGTCCGGCAGCCACCATGAATTCTTTCCCCTTAAGAGTTGTTTCTATGTTATTTTTAGTACAGAAGAATGAAATTGGTTACATAGTGATTCTAACAGAAATAATTGGTTATACAGTAAAACGTAACTAACTGAACCTATTGGTTAATGACACTGACTGCTGTACATGGACAAGCAAAAGACAAGCACTATACCTGTGGAGGGCCTTGTAACTTAATTGACACATTTCCATGAATAAAGTAGTTGGGGTCTAGGGGGGAAAAACGATTTCAGATACGGGGTTATTCATCATTTTTAAAGTTAAAATTAAGTGCATAACCATGAGAGTCTTACCTTAATGATCTCAGAGATCACTCCAAGCACAAGATGACGCTGAAAACAATACAAAGAGGAAATTATTCATACTCATAAGCAGAGTATTTAAAATTATGGACTACTTGTTCCTTTTATTAAAAACAAATGTTATAAGTGATTGAAACTCAGTATAATTCATCTAGCAGAAGGAATACATAGAATAAAAGATGCAAAAGCTGCCAAAGAATTTAAAATATTTGATAAACCAATTTAGATAGGATTGGTTTCTGGTTTAAACTGGTGGATTAGGAGGGTAGGTTCTTATTTATAGCTGATAAATGGGGTAGATTTTTCTCAAGGTCTTCAGTTATTCTAGTAAGGATAGTTTCAAAATTACCAAACTAACCTATTGAATAGTATGCCTACAGATATCATGCACACTTTAAATTTGTCATCCAACCAAAACCATTTATCCACATAAATCCAAATGTTCCCATCTCCCAATCATTTAGGGAGGAAACAAATCATAATCTGATGACAAGGAAATGAACCAATGAATAAAAGAAGGATAGAGAGAAATGCCTAAAATATAGACTTGCGTATGTATTTCACATGCAAAGATTAAGTGATTAAAACAGGACTGGAAAATAAGATATCTTGAAAAGCCTTGCAATTAGGACTATATAAAATCCCGAAAACTTTGAAGTGGAATAGCACCAAGAAAGCAGATTTGTAAGAGAACTTTGCAATGTATACTATGGTCAAAATAGCCCTGCATTTGAACAAAAAGGCTCCTCGAATTCCCCTCTTTGGTTAAGTTGTAATGGATGAGCTTTACCCTGTCCCTCGTAGGCCTCTAAGTTCAAAGACTGTGCTGGTTTACAAGACTCACTAGACAAGAAAATCAAATGTAGTATGAGCTTTCAATGTTGGCACCAAATCAATATGAACTATTTTAAGCACTAGGACATACTCTTAATTTAAGGTAACTAAAGGTTTCAAAATTTAAATATTGTAGCATGGCAACTAAGATGACCAGTTGATATAGTAAACGATTAGAACACATTTCATGTATGCATACCCTTCCTTCAATAAAGTCCTGAGTCCCTATATTGACAACGGTACATCCAATGGCCTTAGCAGAGTTGAGGCAGTGTATGATTCTCATTCCTTTCCCATGGATTGAGCACTCTCTTCGTGTTAACAGCACGATCATCAATAGTTCCCGGAACTGCCACATTAATTAACTTACTGCATCAAAGAAAAATAATGCTTTTCTGAATACGAATTTCAAAAAGACTAATCGTAAAAGCTTAATGAAGAACAAGAGAATAAACAAGTTATCACCAGATAAGAACTCCATCTTTTGCAATCTCGAAGAGATCATTAGGTGAAGGATCAATGGGAAGGTATTGCTTTAAAAACTGATCTTCTGCAAGGTAACTATTGATGTGCGCAACATAAGAGGCCTTCTCGGATTGGCTAATTGTGTGAAGCAATGTTGTGGTGGCAGCCTTTAGGAATGCAGATGAGTTCTTAGTATTACTTCCAGTTCTAGCACTAGCATGGGCTTGGAGTTTCAAATATACCTGCCATCAATTTTGAAATTATTTTATGCTTTTGTAAGTCATAAATTCTTCATTTTCACATTTAAAACCATCAAAGTACAGTTCAATCCCAAATACTAATAATCTCACTCTGTCTATTAACAAAGAAGAACTTATTAAACTCCAAAAATGACCACAAAAAAAAAAACATATGGTTGATTCTTATCGGTTTTTATTCTTTTTTAACTTATGCAAAATTGAAAAGTGGAAATATATCTGCCAACAATTTGAAGTTGCAAAGAAAAACGCATTAAAATCCCAAAAAAAAAAAAATCCTATTCTGATTCCTTTGCTTTTTTATTTTTTAATTCCTGAAAATTTTGGAAAAAGTTCCTTAGAAAAAACGAATCAGACAATAGAAAAAGTGGAAGTAAAATCTTGATTTCCTTTAGTTTTTTAAAAAAATTTAACTTAACTCTGTTGGCAACCAAACAGAGCACAAATCAAAAAGCTTAACGAGATTCAAATTATCTTAGGCTTTCTAACAACCAAAACACAGAATTCATCAACTTTAACATAAGATTCTTTTAAACAAACAAAAAAAAGTACTAAAAATTTCAAAAATTATAAAACAAAAATATAAGATCTTCAATATTTGTGTGTCCAAGGTTACTAGTAACTAACTTACCACTGCATGAAAAACGCTAATCACATCTGTACTATATTTAGGAAAAAAGTAAAAAGGCTAGTTTAAAGACTCAAATCCAATCCACACATTCAGGGTATAACACGACACTAACTCTAAGGAAAAGCTCGAAGTCGACATCGTCGTGGTCATGATGATCAGGATAGAAATCATGGATAAACGAAGCTCTCTCTTCTTCAGTGAGATTCTCTCCAACCACTTTCAAACGAGACATCTTCGAAGCTAGCTCTCCCAGTGTCACTCTCCCACTCTCCCTCCTCCTGCTCATAAACTGCATCATCACCCAAAAAAATAACAAACAAACACATGCAAATTCATGAAACTCGTAGTTCAACTGGCACTTCGTGATGTTTTTAACGGAGATGTATAGATTCAAATTATAATAATGAAAAAAGAAAAAAGACCCATTAACGTACGTGAGTTTTTAAGCTGCGGAGTTCAACTTGAGTGAACTGGTTCTGAAGCCATGGATCTGAAACCAGAATGCCTACATAACCAGACATTTCTCTCTGTTTTTTTGGTTTGAATGAGAGTTTGATCCTTCTTTGGTTTGGCTTTTTTTTTGGTTTAAACTTTAAACTTCTCACGGGCTCATAATATGCAGAGAGAATATAGTTCCTCATCATTATAGGGGCTTCACATGCCATTCATGGAGTGTTAGCTATAACTATTGATGCCCTCCTAAAAGTGTCTCTCACTCTCACTTCTCTAACACTTGCCCTCATGGATCCAATAATTCTCCTTGTTCTTGCATTTCTCTTCACTCATCCACTTTCTCGAATAGTCCAACCAACAAATATCCCCTCTCGGATTACTGTAGGGGCCGTTGTTTATTGGGATAACTGTTCCAACAACACTTTCTCAAGACACAGCTACTTCTTGCCAAGGAATTAACCCCTAATCCACATCTACTATATAGTTTCATTCAATCTTCCAAAAATAAAAAAGAAATAAACGTCTTCAAAATTGTTGTTCCCATAAACACGTTAGAAATTAATCCTAGAGAGTAATTTATAGGTTTAGTGGAGTATGTGAGTGACCACAAAAAGGAAAAAAAAAAAGAGGGTCAAATCAATATGAAATAATGGGTCTAAAAAAAGGACATTAACATGGGTAATTGTAATTCTGAATTAAAACTAAATCAATGAGTAATTGTCAATTTTTTTACTTTAACCTGATCCAAATGAGACCTCTTCTTCCAAGTTATTAAGTGTGGGGTTGTATTGATCAGGTGCAGATGTTCAAATACAATGCAAGTTCAAACCAAACTCACCCAAAACCACTGAACAGATCACATTATCAGTGAACAGAACAAGAAATAAGCATGGAGTGTGTAACCTGGGTCTTTCAACTAAGCGGTAACAGCTAATGGTGCAAAGTAAGCTTAATAAGGAGCTCCTCTGCAACCTAGAATGTGCCAGTGTTAATGACAACGTCAAATGTGATTACAGTGAAGTCTAAGCAAGACAATCCCTATATATACAACTTGAATGCAGTTTTTAAAACAGCGTCAAATGTGATTACAATGAAGTCTAAGCAAGACAATCCCTGAATATACAAGTTGAATGGACTAAGTTATAGGCCATCGAAGAAGACTGCTAGTCTAGGTGGAAATCAGTAGGAATTTTCAAGATCTTTGAATGCCTGAAAGTGCATTCTTCCTTACTTCCCACCATATGGATTCCCTCTCCCTCAATTTCCATTCCCTCCATTGCAATTAACCCTCCATTACCCTTTCCTCCTCTACCACCATTTTCATTGCTACCCTTTCCTCCAACTCCCTCTCGTTTTTTTCCCACCTCCTCCACCTGCATTTAATATAAGAGACCCAAGAACTTCGATACCTTATTTTTAAGTCACTGTCTCCTCCTCCACCACCAACATCGAATCTAATGTTAGACACATACAAAAACTTGGATACCATATATCCCTTCATCCCCTCCATCCCCTTCTAACGACCCTCAAAATCAAAATCCACAGCAATTGCTTTATTTTAGTTGTTATACAATTGTTCCAAACATATGATTAGTGCTACTACTCGGTTGCAAAACCTTCTATGTTAATGTTGGAATGCATATAGAAACTACGATAAAATTTGCCTAACTACATTGCAGCTATAGAAAAGGATTTACAAAATACTCCAAAAGTTTCGTATGATTCTACAAAACAAGAAGAAGAAGTAACCACATATATGTACAAATTCTCTATTAAATTTGTGACTCCCTCACCCTAGGAAAAATAAAAACAGGAAGAATTTATGAAGAGAGTGTCAAAGAGACATAAAGATCACGTAATTTATGAGTGCAAGTTTTGTCCCAAAAGTTTGAGTTGATAAATTAGTAAAACCCATCTCATCTCACTAATTAATATTTAAATTGAATAGCATCATTGAGTAGTCTTATTTAATGGCTTCTTATATCGGGTAGGGGGGTGTTGCTTGTATGATATCAACAATAAATTGGGCTACACAACTCAAAGAATAGGGAAAATTATAGTTCCACAATGAGTAGATAAAATTTGTAAAGCAAGACCCTAACCCTTTGTCAAAAAATTAGAAGACACAACATCAATTCTTAACCCACCACAACACCTAGTACAAATCCTGCAACCCCCATCAATTGACCTCATCCTATTATGAATTCGTACTTAAAACCCTTGTGAACACCTACTAAAAACCAGCTTCAACATATCAAAACAAGTTTGAACTGGTTGTCGTTGTTGTTAATGCATAACAAAGTAAGAAAGAAACATAAGGCCAAACCAATTGTGGCTGGAATTTTACCCCCATATGGTCCACATCATGCCGAGCTTCAGCGATCTTTTCGTTTCCTCACAGGTACCTTGGTAGGTCTCGTCTTACCTGAAATTGAAAGCAGAGCACATTACTTGAGTGCACATGTTTTGTACTGTGTATGTGTATGCGTCTTATTATTAATATTTTTAACCGAGTTTAATTATTGTTTTGGAATAAAAGTGCTTTTTACAGAGTAAAATTTCTTACTAAATAACCATATACACAACCGTAGTCATTCACAATTAATTCACAGTTATTGGCAATATTATATGCAACTACGACAATTGGCATATCTGTTTGAACTATTAGCTCGACGTTAATGCAACATTTGGGGGAATGGAAGTCTACATGAAGACAATATCTAATTGCACTATATGTACATGTACATTGGGTCATCTTCCCTTTCACAGTAAATGCATTCACTGGTTGTGCTTCTCATCTTATTGTTTGATTAAATAACTTTGGAAGAAGGTAGCAGGGGAATGCATGGTATTTACCGTGACCGGTCCCGCAACCAGGGGGATGTATGTCAGTGCGGAGTGATCTTCGCAACACATGGACCGGCTCAATATTTTCACTCCGTATTTGTTCAATCTGTGCAGCCGGTTCGTCGGGGTTAGGAAGTGAAGGTTCCTGGGTGGGCTCAGCCTGAACTACAGGTGGGGTCGGTCGACCAGGTGTGGGTACAAATATACAGCCACCCGCATGGGCAGAGCCGCTGAACAATGGGGGAGACAGCGGAGTGGGTAGTGGGGATTGAGGGTGAGACTGAGCATGGGATGCATGTTCTGCACTATCATCATGGCCAAAGGGATGGGATGCCTGGGCAGTGGCGTCAGAGGCGCATCGCGATGACCCGGCGCCATCCATGTACGTGTCCCAATCGGCCTCCAATGCCTCATCATCTGTACAAAGACAATTGTATTTATTAAGATGACAACGGAAGAATGGGATATCGTGTGTGGCTGTGATAAAAATATACTTCGCTACTATAATACATCCGCTAAAAATATACTTTGCTACTATAATACATCCTCTAAATAAATTAAAACTAAAAGTACTAGAATTGGAAATCAATCAATAAGCTAGGGAGGTGTTAGTTGGAAGTTACCCAAGTCATCCTCATCATCAGGACCAGGTCCACGACCTCCACGACCTCCACGGCCTCCACTACGTACACGCCCTCCAGACCCACCACCTCGCCCACCACGGCTTGTGGCCTGTGTGGTCGCCTCACTCGCCATGGCACGCGCATTATCCAAGGCCACTCGGTTCAACTCCCCAACAAGGTCCAACGTCTTCGTCAGCTGGTTGTAAATATCAGAACCTGGTTGGCATTGCAATAGCATTTCCACATTTGACTCAACCTACGGAATAAAGGAGTCGCATTAAAACTTTTCTGGCGCCTTTAAACATTGAGAAACTATAAAGATTTCAGGTCAAATCGTATGATATTTGATTATATATCTTCGCAGGTAATTCAGGTCTAATTTGGGAAAAGATTATGCATGATGAGCTTATTCATATATATATGAACATTGAAATGGCATACCCAGTGGCAACAAATGCATATCTAGTGGCAAGAAATGAAATGTAAAAACCCAATGAATGTCAAAATATTGAGTCAATGGCGCCACAAAACTTAATATTCATAATGCTCTTTGCAACACACGTATAATATCAATCCATAAAAGAAGCATTGAATGGTTGCCTTACCAGGATTTCCCAGTACGCCGACTCTCGCGTAATATACCGTCTAGTCGACCTTCGGTACTCGGCCATGTATGCAGCAAGGTACGTCGTGTCCCCATCCAAAGTGGGTGCGTTGGCAACATGTTCCCCTCTATGGTCCCATCGGTCAATGTAGATAGCATGTTCTTGCACCCAATCCCTCTCTAATTTACCTTGGAGGGAGATTTTGTGGAGTTCAACTGACGTATCCACGAAAGCCGGTGGCGCTTGCTTCATCCCAAACTGACGAAAGACACGTTCGGGATGATGATCCTCTACTATCCAAAAATAGATCAACGGCACTGTGGCCCTCCACACATGTCGGCCAGCAGTGCAATATGGGGGCAGTGAGTCTAGGACATCCCTATACGGCTCCCAAACAACCTGAATAAATGTCCAACAAAAACAAATTAAATACGTACGTATATGTGGCAATCCTCAATTTAAGCAAAAATGTAAAAGACCATTGAAGAATCACTCCACTCAAAAAAATCCTAAGTCATTATTGACCCTGTTATTGGATTTTACATGGTAAGATGCACCCGAATACTACTGGTTGCACTAGCTGAAACTGAGGGAGAAATTTGAAAGGTTCACAGCTAAATATGTGTGGAATAAAAACCACAAACATCAATTCAAAAGAAGGCCAATCAAGGTACTTTATATTGACTGCCCATAGTTGTGAAATGATTGTAACTAATTCCTTGTATATATATGGTCTACTTGACAACCCACCAGGTGAAACAAGAAAACTAGGGAGAATTATATTGTCGTGACATGAAGCGGTAGAATACCTGGTGTGCCCGTATGCTCGAAAATGACGCACGATACGCAGCTAGCACATGTGTGGCATGCTCGGTTGTGCTCTTCGGCCCCTTCCACCTGGTAAACATACAATTGTGTTAAATGGTCATTAGTTAATATCAAACAACCATGCTGCCATAAGAGTAAAATGCTTACCAAAAATGAAGCCAGTAATTAGCTTTTACTTTTTCATTGGAAAGTACTTATTACAAATAAGTAAGGAAATATGCTTTGTTTGTTTTTTCCTCCATACAACAGTCATGTAGCACAAAAATGATTATCAATTTCATGTAGCACAAAGAGGAAGAAGCTGATTCGGTTGTGGGTAGCACAAGGTTTTGTTAAAGAAAGAAAAGGGAATACTATGGAGGAGGTAGCAGAGAAGCACCTCCCAGATCTTATTCTACAAAGCATGATTCAGGTCAAAGAGGAGCACCTCACAGAACCATGTCACAACACCATCTTCGCTCTTTCTTTGTATTTAAGACAGATAAGTGCACCTCATTCTCTTTGGATGCAACACTATCCAAATTCAAATTGGTAAGGGTGCTTAATCTACAAGGAGTTCCTGTTGAAACAATTCCAAGCACATTGGGTAGGTTGTTCAAAATGTAAATGGGTGATCAGAGCATATTGTATATCTATTTGGTTACTTGGTTACTTGGTTATGGTCAGAATGTAAATGGGTGATCAGAGCATAAATAGGTGATTTGGAAGATTTTAATACGACCTTTAAAGCACTCCGATAGGTATGGGTGATTCTTTTTGTATCTACTAATTATGTGCCAATTTTCATACGAGAGAGAGAGGGCGAATAAATAAATAACATTATTTTCTCTTCAACTTCCTGATCTTAGTACTAGTATTAAATTTGTATATAAAAGAGAAGTACTAATATTATATTAAAAATTATAATATGTGTTTCACAAAATGGATAACTATAGAGACATGCACGGTGAATAACAACTGCCATGACAATTGAATCAAACTAGTCAGAGAACATACCGACAGGCGAGGGGACCTGCATCCATCGGCGGTTGTGGTGGCCTCGTAACAGGGCATATCAATGGGAACCTTGAATACGCCCATAGTTGCACCAACATCAGCGCACCTCCAATCTGCTTCGCCTTCGTCTCCGATGCCTTGCATAGGTGCCTGTACAACCAGGCTAATGCTCCACTACCCCAACTGTACCTCTTCGCATTGCTGATTGGGTTTAGTAACAGTAGAGGCCTCACTGACACCCGATCTGCTGACTTGTCCATAAATAGAATGGACCCCAACAACACGAGTATGTGATAACGTGCGTGTTGCTGCACTACCTCGTCAGTAGCATCCACAGCAAGGGGATCTCTAAACTGTTCCTTCAGCCAGCTGACTCTTAACCTCGCCCCAGCAAGGATAGACTTGTTTTCATGGGGATGCGGTACTGGGTCTGGCGGAAGGCGACCAAGGAAATCACGACACAATGCAGGCCAATTCCCCTTGGCACTCCCAGTGACGGGCAACCCATCAACAGGTACCCCTAGCATCACCTCAATGTCTTGTAAGGTGATACCCATCTCTCCATGTGGTAAGTGGAAGGTATGCGTTTCCGGACGCCAACGCTCGACCAATGCTGTGATCAATGCGTGATCAACTTCCATGTTTGGAACCTTCGATAACCCTTCAAAGCCTGCCTCAGCTATGTACTGTTGAATCCGTGGGCTTAGCCCATGGGGTAACTCCCAAGATCGGCGTCTACACCTTAGCACGCCTGGCACTGCCTGCACAAGAAAGAGCATTGTCTTAGGATAGTGCACATGAAATAACTATAAGAGCTATGTTTAATGTTTTTGTAGTATTAGTAGTTCCAATTTATCCGGAAATAAGACTAGATGCTGTTGATGAAAGAGTGTTTTAAAATTCACGCTTCATACCATTTTCTCTTTTGATTAAATAAAGTGCTGCCTAAACCAACACATAAATGATACCATTTCAAACATCTATTTACAAATAATGAAAGAACCCTACAAAAAGAAAATGAAACGATTTCGACACGTCCGAACTTCTATACAAGTACGTACCTGACCGACAGGTGTCTCCCACAGTGCCGTGGACCGATGCCCTGGCTGCTGCGTCAACTGTGTACCAATCGCGGGTCCAGGTTCCACACTTTGCAGTTGCTGCATATCTGACACGCATGCAATCATGTTAATATACCGTTGACCACAAGCAGACATTAACAAAGTTCGCTGCACTTGCAATTATTAACATTCATAATTTCCAATACAGCCAAGACTTGCGAAAAACATAGAACTTGTTTCAAAGGGAATAAAGGGAATATAAGTTAACTTTATTACATATTAAGCTTGAAAGTATCAAACAAATTAACAAAACAACTAAAATGCAACTTTTGGCACAAAACAACATTTGAAAATATAAGGATATTTAAAAAATTACAAAATGGTGGGAACGTAAAGCATTCAACATATTCCATATACTTTGTTCCAAGTTTAGAGAAAAATCTAAATACATAAAAAGCTAACAGGCAAATAGCAATCACAGCTTAGAGTCTTCATTCGATATAATTTGTTCCAAGTTTTTATAATTTTCTCTATTCTAGGCTATACTGTCTGTTTTGTAGTGTAGTAGCGTTACATGAATGCCAGGTTTTGAAATACAATGGAGTTGATAAGGTTTCACAAACATACATATTCCATATAACAAAAGAAATGGAGATTCTACTACTAGCAAAAAAGCATAACAAAACTAGGAGCAAATCCTTCTTAAATATATTATGAAATTCAGTCCAAGTGATAGAGTAGGATTACAATAATTCTATGAAAACACATTACACAAACCCCTAACCTTCCTCCCAAACCCCTAGTATAGGATTTCTGGACAAATTTCAAATACAACCAATTAACATCAAATTCTAACCCATAATTTCAATTAACTATGCAAATGATACAAATTTGATAGTTAGATGTCGAAATTAATTCCCCCCAACAAAGAGAAGAGTATACAATATGTTATATCTCTTAAAATGAAAACAAAGAGCTGCTTAACAGCTTTCGAGACACCTGCAAAGTTAGAATTGGCTACCACAGTGTTCTGATACAAAGAGCTTCTTAATATGCTTCTGCCAAATACCTGAGGTTCAAGTAATTGAGATTTTACATTCTATGGACCTAATATCATGTATGTTTGTGAGAGTTAGTGCCTTATGAGGTGGCTTGTTATTCTCTGGCAGCACATGCAAGAACTTGTTATGCTGTCATGAGATGTGCTACACACTTGTACCTTTATCAACAAAATTTTACTAAATATCATACTAGAGAAAAAAGATACAAAGAGATAATAATAAATTGGACACATTGACACTAACTAATTTTTTTTTAATGGGAGATACACAACACTTAATCTCTTACACCAATTGAACTTCAATTTTCATCACACTTTTTAAGTTTAAATAAAAATCATCTACTACATTGTGTTTAAAATATTTCATGGCTCCAACTCCAAGTAGTGGATCCATACTTTCAAATTATGTCTTATTTTTTCATGACACCAAATCTCTAATGCTTACATCTTTCCACTAATCTTTTTTTTCTTTCCCCTCAATCTCTTTGACTCTTTGACTCTTTCATTGTTTCAAATTCTATGTTTTGTTAATGAACTTTGAGGCTTTTTAGCAATGAAGTGTTAAAAATTAATTAAAAAATTGAATGGGAGATCAATAGATGAACGATTGTGCTTCCAAAGTCCCCTATAATTTTGCCCCCCCTGAATTGAAATCCTGGCTCCGCCACTGGGTAAGACTCTAGTTCCACACTTATGATTACAACTCAATCAGCAAAAGTCTCTATAAACATGTTAAAAAGTCCTATTTCAGCTTTTGAACATACGTTCCCAATCAGCAAATTGCTTACACATGCAACCACATAAGTCTAATACCCATTCACTCACTCAAAGTCTGGCAGACAAGCACAATCAACCCAGAACATCCCAATCAACCCAGCAAATTCCCATATTCTCTTTAACAAAAATCAGAAAAAGAGAAAAGTAAACATCAATTACAATGACAAACACGTTTTGGATACATAATACAAAAATTCCATTCCCAAGTCAGTATAATTCATCAAAACCTGACTGAAATGACAGCACATATCCAGGGCATTTATGAGTTCACTATAGTTCAGTGACTGTGGATGTCCATTATGTGCATTTTATGGTCTGTGTATAATTTGTGAATAATTTGTGGATAATTTCTGGAAGCGTGACATGCACTTTCAAACTATGTAAATTAAAAATCAATGTTCCCTAATAATGAACACCATTGTCATGCCAACTTAACACCCGTACCCGTACCCAAAACCCAGTTCAAAACCAAACCCAGCAAAGCTAAAACAGCAACAATAATAATGAATAGAGATAACTCTAACAGATAAAAACTTAATAAGCCACACCCACACTCAAATCAGAGTACATGCACAAGCTACCCATAACTCAGATACTCAGATTAAATGCAAAGGGAAAAAAATTGAACTCAGCATTTACAAATTACCTTAATAACTTTCTAATCCTTTAACTCTGAAGATGGATTGGGTTCAGCTTCGGCGATGGAGAGAGTGAAAGGTGTGGGTTTGGATGTGGGTTTGGGTTGAGGTTCGGAAAGGGTATACTGAACGGTTTAGTTTGGGTACAGGTAGAACTAATAGAACTTCAAGATGAAGATGCGTTGAACTGAGGGTGGCTACTGATCGGACTGAGGAAGGAGGAAGAAAGACTGTTTGGGCGACGGACTGAGGAAGGAGGAAAGACTGTTTGGGAGACGTTACATTTGAAATGGGTGTATATTTTGCATATAACTCGGTTTACTCATCAGCGAGTTGTAAACAGTGAGGCGGGAATATTTTATTGCCCAAAATCCACGGTGGACGAGCAACGTGGCAAGAACCTGCACTGAACTCGGCCCTTCTATGATCGAGTAATTTAAGTAACTCGGCTTTGCGTTGATCGAGTATCCAAACAGGGGCACGCCCCTATATAGTTTCGAAACAGGGGCACGACGCTAATTATTTTGCCCAAGAAGGGCAAAAGGCCAGAATGTCCCATTAACAAGTACTAAAGCACAATGCATAAAGGCTGTATAAGCAAAGTATTGCAAATACATGGTACAAAACATAAAAGCCTACAAATTAGCATAAGTGCATGGAAACAAACTCTTAAAGCTTACAAAAGCAACATGGGTACAAACAAAAACAAAAACCTTAAAAACCTACAAAGGTAGTGGGTACAAACAGTAAATAGTACTTCCCTTATCATATCACTCCCCCTATCATGAATCATAGGAGCTGTGATGAACTTGGAACATATATACTTGTAACCTGAAACACTTGCACAAAACCCATTAGACCCTCAAGGTAAAGCAAGTAATAAACGGACAAGTATAATGTAACAAATAAATTGCGATAAAGTAAACATGATGTGAAACATGTGAGCAACTTGATCAAACACCAAACACCAAGACAAAGTATTTTTTATTAGCTCAATGTCTTCTCCCCCTTGGTACATGTATCTCCCCTATGGAATATTTCTCCCCCTACAAGTGTGCACGAGAAATAAAATTTCTCCCTCTAAGAATGTGCACAAGGGTCATATAGAAATGACAAAAACTCTCCGGTATACTCTCTAGAGTATACTCTCCCCCTTTTTGTCAGGAATAGACAAAGAGCCAACGAGAAACGAGGGCAAGAGATGAAGGTATGAACAATGATTATGATGCATGAGGGGTGCGAGATGAATGAGAAAATGAAGCTCAAACCTAAGACAAAGCAAAATGCTACAAAGCATAAGGCAAATATGACATGGTAGGATGAAGAAACAATGTATGAACCAATGCATGACAAGGGTAGCAAGGTGTGTGCAAGAGGTGGCAAAGTGCAATGCATGACCAATGCATGAAAAATGCACATGTGGGGCAAGGTGTGTTAAATACACAACCAAAGAACCAAACATGTTCCTAATAAGGAAACATGAGAAACCCCGAAGTTTGGTACTCATCGGAGTCCAAACAAGCGAGAAAATGCCTAAGAGGCATTTTATCAAACACCTAGCATGCACACTATGAACAATAATGTAAAACAATGCATGAACACCATGAAATCCACCCTTAATACATGTTCTTTTTGTCACAAGGGGCCAACATCCAAAGCAAATCATCAAGAGAAACCAATCCCATACAAAACTTTTGACAAAAAATAAGTTTTTCCCAACCCCTATGATGAAAATCCCAACCAAGAGCACAAAACTCTTCAAAACATAATCTAAAGATCCAAATTAATGAAAGGAGTTTAAAATTACCTTAGAGATGTTAATGGAATGAAAAACCATTCAAATTGATTGGATTTTGATGTAAAAATATTGAAATAAGGGTTTAAGAGAGGATGGGAGAGGTTTAAAACAAGTTTCCCATGAAAAAAGCTCTTAAAAAGATTGATTCTGGGCATTTGGAGACTAGGCGAGTCGCCAATGAGTCGCCAGAAAGTCGCCAAACCTTCTGTGTGAACTCGCTACAGTATTTGGCTGGTTGCAAGTCGCCAAATTAAGTGGCCAAAAATTCTGACACTTGTTTTTCAACGCAGAACATGTTTAAACACTGAAAAACAATGTATGCACTAAACATGAACACAAAGAGTGATAAAAATCACTTCCAAAAGCATATAAAATGATCAAAAATCTTTTTGGATTGATCCATATAGAGATGAGCACACACACATCACATTTAAACAAAGTACAATAAAAAAAATGAATAAGGCATTCATTGAACATTAGGCATGTGTGTTGTGTGTGCATATCAAGTGTGGAATAGTCCATAGTCTAGAGTGGAGTTTCAATGATCAATTCAATCAAGTCATACACAACTAGTACTTAGTCAAGTGGTCTATCTCAATTATAGAAATGAACATATATGACCTCCCACAAGAAAATGATTACATATCTTTGAAGCTCTTCATTTGGCTTCTTTACAATTCATATCAATTGATCTTTTTGAATCAATACATCTCATTTTAGAGATCGTTGCCTGAAATTTTTGATATTTCAATTTGGTGACAAACCTTTGGCTTTTGGGGCATCATACATTTTATTTTGGTCGCTTTCCCTTTTTGCTAGTCAAATACTAGTATGTGCGACAGGCTTTTGCAGCTCAATATCTCTTTTCATTTGGAGATTTACATTTGGTGAGCTCTTTAAGCAAAAACAACAAAATAAAGAGTGGGAAGATATATAGGCACAAGTCTACGCATGTATCAAGACCAACATGACTATTGACTAGTCATTCATGATAAGCTTGAAGATCGATTTACAACAATCACACAAAAATGTCAAGATTTTTCCCACAAAGATATAAGTGCATAAAAAACAAGCTAAGCTCGTAAATGCACAAAGCCATAAGTACAAAGGTACAAGGCAAAACTCACATGTGATATGTGCTCAAACATATACGATCAAACTTTTTGAATTTTTCACTTTTTATATGGTTTTGGATTTTTTACTCACACAAAATTAAAACAAAAATGTAAGATCAAAACAAAAACAATGCATATGAATAAATGCAAGATGCGCAAAATGCATGAAGATATAACATGCAATGCATGGGGGGTCCCACAAAGATCGAAAGAATTAGATCAAAGACCAAAAGAGCAAACGCTTAACCATACGAACCCTTCCTTATCCAAATGGAACGATTGTTTGGAATGAGTGTCTCAAAAGAAGTGAGACGAGGGTTGGAAGAATGAGAACCGGAGATGCACATAGTCAAGGAGTTAAGAGCATTAAACACTTTCTTTATCAACATGCTATTTTCACTTAAATCCAGTTTACCCTTTTTAGCACATCTTCTAAGAAGCTCAAGTTTCTCTTTTCTTTTGATTCTTTTAAGAGCAAGAAACTTAGAGCAATGAGGTCTTAGATGACCAAAAGCACCACAATGGTGACAAACAATGTGTTTAGGTCTACTAGGCTTTTTGGGAAGGGATCTAGCAACATTGTTTTGTTCCTTCTTCAACTTATGACATTGAGGTCTTATATGACCAATCACACCACAATGGTGGCAAATTGGAACAAACTTAGATCCATCCAAAGCCTTAGGTTGAGACCTAAACGAAGGCTTTGACTTAACAGCCTTTCTCTCCACTTTTTGATTTCTTTTATGTGGAGGAATGTACACCAATTTGTCCTTTGAGGTAGAACACACAATAGGCACAAAATCGAGTACCACAACATGATTGCAACATATATTATCATCCTTTTTAGTAATAGGTTCAGTAATCAAACACTTGGCATGCATTTTTAGGGATTCATTCTCACATTTTAGCTCATCAACAAGTTTGTTAGACAAAACAAGTTTGTTAGACAAAACAAGTTTAGCATCCAAGTCCATGTTCAAACATTCAAATTCTTTCAGCTTTTCAAGAGAATTTTCAACAAGCTTCTTATATTTTTCAACCAATTTGTTGGATTCATTGAGCTTAGCAATCAAATCATCTTTTTCACAAAATAACTTGTTCAAATTCGTTTGAAACTTCTTAGCAATTTTCTTCAAGGGTTTGATGTTAGGAATATCAATAATATCCAAAGATTCATGTAACACAGCATCACAATCATGAGGATTATCACTCATAGAGGCATTTTCACAAACACGTGGCATGTTACATTTATCACCAACCAAATCATACAAGGAGGCATACATAGCACAATCCATGGAAAATAAACACAAGGGATCAAAGATCACACTTAGGTATTTAAACGACAACAAGTGTACCCGCTCTGATACCAATTGAAAGTTCAATATGGGTATGAAACACCCTTGAATGTTTAGACCCCAATTAACAAATTATCAAATCAAGCTTATTATCAAACAATATATGTGCGGAATATGAACATAAGCCAAACACGGAATTGATAACTAATCTAAGCCAAATACAAACACATCCACAACAGTAAATATAAGGCAAAGATAAAGAGAAGGAAGATGCAAACACATGGACAACACACGATGTGTTATCGAAGAGGAAACCGAAGCCCTCGGCGTAAAACCTTTCCACTGCCCTCCAAGCGGTCAATAATCCACTAGAAAATGTAGTTGGGATACATGAACAGCAATAGACCCTCCAAGCCTAATCTACCCGATGTACCTAAACCCTCCAAGCTTCTTACTCCAACGAGGTTACGCCGAACCTTTTTCTTTTCTAGCTTACCGGATTTCGCTATAGCCCATAGCAACAACCAATATAGATTGGTTCCTTCCTAACTACTTCCCAACAGCACCAAATAAACCTTCTCACGGATGTGGGTATGGTGAGAAAAGGATTTGTTCAAAAAACTCTCAAGGGTATGACAATGGAGAGGAAGAGAGTAGAGGAATTTGTAGAGTCTCTAAGGTTAAGATTGTGGATGAATCAATCTTGTATTTCTCTAGGGTTTCTCTTACAAAATTCTCCCTGGAAGCTCTCACAGTATGGTGGGTATAAGGGTCTATATATAGTGTGGTGAGAAAAGAATACGAAGAGACAGTTTTTGCCAAATAGGGTAAATTGGCGGCTTGGTCTCGCGGCTTGTCCAAATCGTGAGTTCAAGTCGCGACGTAACGGCCTGGCCAGCCTGGGACTTTTGTCCTGTAGTGTGACAACTGGCGCGACCCTTCAGCTTCCCTGTGTGCATCTCACGTGCCTGCATTTGGCGGCTTGCCGCAATCCATTCGCGAGTCCTAGCTGCGAAGCTCTACTTCTTTGCACATACTTGAGCTTTTCTTCACATCTTCTCACACACTACCCTTACAATTTTCCCATCTAAATACAGGGTTACTAAGTGTTAAATTACAAGCAAATTGGTCACGGAATAAAGCCAATAAGATGGTTGATTAAATTCAATCTTACATAGATGATTCCAAGGTAAGGATTTGTATCCACGCCAACATCCTATGGAAAATTATGAGAGCATAGATATTTAATCAACTTTAGTCATGTAATTATAGTACTATAAGGACCATATATGTATCTTCTTTTGCAAATAAATAAGAGACCAAAAGTCTTAGGTTTTTATTTAATGAGCTACTCTAAAGTCTAATGTTCAGCACTTTTCAAGTATGGGAAAGTGTTAATTTCATTTTATGTTAAATAATTAAATTTATCCATTCTTAATAAATTAAAATTTTAGGACAAATGATAATTTATCAAGAATAAGATTGAAACAACAATTTGTTTTATATATATTCTTTTAAGTTATTTGTTTCGTACCAATCTTAACGTTGTTTCTCTCTTTCTTACTTATTTAAAAAGTAGTCAAGTGATTGAACTTAGCTAAACTGGTTTAATAAGTAAAATTGTAAGGTATGTAAGACCAAAATGCCACAAAATAATATTTTTTTCAAAATTTTTCACAACTTTTAGTGGTAAATTGTAATTAATGTAACATTAGTTTCACATGAAACCACCAGTAATATTATTTTTAATTTGCATTGATTATAACTTGTTATTTTAACAATTAAAAAAAAAGTTAGTGAAATTTAAATCGGTTATAACTTGTCACTTTAAACATTAAAAAAAAAAGTTAGTGAAATTTATTATCTCATTCGACTTATTGGTGACGAGGGCTAAATCTAGTGCCTTCCATGGTCTAGACGACCAGACTAACTAGACGACCACACGTAGTCTAGACGACCATACAATATTGATTACACGGCAATAAATGATTTCTTAACTGACGAGCTTCAATGGTAAGAAAGAGCAATTATGAGTCAATTAAGTCTCCATTTAAGCTCAGACATACGTTACTCAAAACAACCAGGAGAGCCGTAATGAGGCTCCCAACAGCTGTATTAAGGCTATAAATAAGCCATCAAGCACCATGAGAAAGATATGCACATTAAAACACACAGAATTACATTCTGATTCTCTGAGAGATATTAAGAACTCTAGGGGTGTGCAAAAAACCGACGAACCGAACAAACCGACTGAAACCGACCGAACCGTTGTCAAATTTTCAGTTCGGTTTCGGTTCGGTTTGGTTTCGGTTTCAGTTTTTAAAAACCGAAATTTTCGGTTTCGGTTTCGGTGTTGGATTTTTTCACCCGAAACCGAACCGAACCGACCGAATATATATATATATATATATATATATATATTTATGTAATTCTGTTACAAAGCTGATCAGTGGCTTAGTGGTATGCTACTTTGTGGAATGCTTGCTGATCCCAGGTTCAAGCCTTCGCGTGGGAGGCGTTTTTTTTGCTATTTAATTTTCAAAACTTTAGAAAATGAGGTAAAATACGGAAATACCCTCCCTAATTTTTAAAACCCTAGAGCGTGAGGGAAAATACGGAAATACCCTCCCTCTTTTATTCTGCCCTTTTCTTTTCTTTTCTTCAGTGCAGCCGCCCCCTTCCTCAACATTTTCTCTCAATTTTTTCTTAAAGAGTTCAGCCCTCAGCCCCTCCTCTTCTCTTACTGCTCCACACCTCCACATGCCGCCTCCACACGTTGACCTTCCTACACCAGCCTCCACCCGCTGGCCTTCCTACGCCGGCCTCCACACGTCGAGCTCCCTGCGCCGGCTAATCTTTTCATTTTCATGGAGTCACGGTGACCCTCTCTCTCTCTTTAATTTCTCCATAGTTTCCTCTCTCTTTTTTATATTCTAGGTTTGTTTAATATTGAATCAATGCTATTTTTTCAATTTTTCTGTGTAAATAAAGTTAGGGTTTTGAAAAAACCCATGTGCTTGGTTGTTTTGTTTTTTCAATTTCTTCTCTCTTTTTTTATATTCTGGGTTTGTTTTGTTTTTTTTTTTTCATTGTTTGCTTTCTTAGAAAATGAATGAGAATATTCTGGGTTTGTTTGTTTGTTTGTTTTTTTTTTCTTTGTTTACTTTCTTAGAAAACGAATGAGAAGGAACCGAAACCGGCCGAAAAATCGACCGAAACCGAAACAATCCGAAACCGACGGTTTTTCAACTATTTCGGTCGGTTTCGGTTGAGATTTTTAAAAACCGAAAATTTCGGTTTCGGTTGGTCGGATAAAAAAAACCGACCGAACCGAACCGATTACAGCCCTAAAGAACTCTACTGACTTAGACATCGGAGAACTATTGGCTAACGCCACTCCGGTGCCTTTCTCTCTCATCTTTGCAGGGAACATAATCTCATCAAAGCCTTGACAAGGTTCTCGACTGACGACCATTTTTGGCTTCATCAATTGGTATGCAAAAATGCCTCAGTTTGAAGTACGGTAATTTTCATAAAACAAAGGGAAAATGTTAGAAAGAATGAAAGACGTTACCATTCCTGACCCAATTAGATACTGAATTTGTTTAATGCATCTACTTATCCTGAAAAGTAAAGGTACTTATTGAGGAGACCACCATGCCTATTTTCTTCAACAATTCATGACCTTGACCAAATTGCCCAAGGCGTGTTATCTACACCTGTCTCATCACAAAGTGCATCACAGCCTTATAGACATTAAACCATGTGAATGTTCAAAATATGTATAAAACACCCTTGAACGTTTAGACCCCAAATTACAAATTATCAATTCAAGCTTATTATCAAACAATAAATGTGCAGAACATGAACATAAGCTAATAACAGAATTGATAAACAATCTAAACATAAATAATCACAATCACAGTAGTAATTAAATGGTAAAGATAAAGGGAAGAGAGATGCAAACACAATGACAACACATGATGTGTTATCGAAGAGGAAACCAAAGCCTTCGGCGTAAAACCTCTCTGCCGCCCTTCAATCGGTCAATAATCCACTAGAAAATGTCGTTAAGATACATGAACAGTAATAGACCCTCTAAGCCTAATCTACCCAGTGTACCTAAGCCCTCCAAGCTTTTTGCTCCAACGAGGTTGCGCCGAACCTTTTTCTTTTCTAGCTTACCGGATTCCGCTATAGCCCATAACATCAACTAATATGAATTAGTCCATTCCTAATTGCTTCCCAAAGCACCAAAAAGCCTTCTCACAGATATGGGTATGGTGAGAAAAGAATTTGGCTAGGAACCTCTTAAGGATGTAACAATGGAGAGGGTGAGAGTAGGGGAATTTGAAGAGTCTCTTAGGTGAAGATTGTGGATGAATCAATCTTGTTTTTCTCTAGGGTTTCTCTCTCAAAATTCTCTCTAGAATCTCTCTACATTTCGTGGGTATAATGGTCTATATATAGTGGTGTGTGTTTGGAATGCGAAGAGTCAGTTTTTCTAAAACAGAGTTGGCTGGCGGCTTGGTCTCTCGACTTGACTGAGTCGCGAGTTCAAGCTGCGAGGTAACTGCATTGCCAGTCTGGACTTTTTTTTCCTGTAGTGTAACAACTAGCATAACGTTTCAGCTTCTAGCATGCTTGACATGTGACCTTCTTCTGGCGGCTTGCCAGTCGCGAGCCACCTGCGAGTTCTAGTCGCGAGTCCCTGCTTCTTTGCACAATGTTGAACATTTCTTCACACACTCTCTCACACACTACCCTTACATGATTCTCACCTAAATACAAGGTTACTAGATGCTGAATTGTAAGCAAATTTAGCATGGAATAAAGCCAACAAAATGGTTGATTAAATTCAACCTTGCACCATGATTTGTATGTTGAAAGGGGCCTCTTTAGTTATCATTTTACTAGCAAAAACAACTAAGAAATCATTTAGGATTTCCTTTGTTCTTTCCCTTAGTTCATTACTTGCTCAAGAAAACCTTCTGATCCGACTGGGTTTGGCAAAAAGTCTTTGTGGTTGCCAACATTTTTCAACTAGTTTAAGTAGAGTCAAAATGTTATCTTTAGCCTAATCCTCCATACACTTGAAGAATTCAACTTTCTAAGGTGGCATGGAATGGGTTACTCCAAGCCTGAGCTCTTATGAAGGGTTAAACGATTTCTTGAGATGGTATTCTCCCACTCCAACATTGAACAAAATCAATGTAATTTGGGTGTTTGTATGTACAAAGCCATAGTCGGCTTGATTGCGTGTATTAAAAGTTATTGGTTTTGATGTCTCAATTTTTAATATAATTGTATATGTGTATGAAGTTCTCTTCTGGAGACTTGAATTCTAACCCTTACCCTTCCCACACCCTACAAGTACTTATACTTGTGGAGTGACCATCGCACCAAGGACGTGCGACAATATGTCCCACATCAATTAATCCTTCATATTCTTGTCACACACACATTACACCCTTAAAGTTTATGATTACTTCAGTATGGAAACCAATAATTAGTGACAAAAAGTAGCACGAAAACCATGATATGAAGCTCTCTACAAGACAGTACTTAGACCCGAAAAAGATGAAGTTATAATATACTGAAAGGGGGTCTATAATTTACCCCCAAAAAAGAAGAAGAAGAAATGAGGTCTATGCAGTCCAATAATTATTTAATACATCAAATGTATGCATAATTCCATTCACTAATTAAAACCGATATATATATATATATATATATATATGTACTAATTAGTTATTCTCACAATTCTTTTGAATAGAATGATTGTGGCTGAGGAGGAGGGAGAGTTTCAAAGCTAACCCATTTTTACAGGCCCAATTTTTTTTATTCATATTCATTTTTATATTTTGGGTTCAGATGGATTAATAGGTTTGGATTTAAATTTGTTAGGTCTAATAATAGGTTCTAGGTTCAACTAGCCCGTCTTGGTGTGTCAGTGGAGAGAGAAAGAGAAGGCTAACCTTAGTTATGTCGCCTATTATTATTGCGGAAGAAAAAAAAACCCTAGTTTCCAATTCATGGGTTGTTTTGTTTCATTCAATCGGTGCAAAAACACATATTATCTTTATTTTTAAAATTCAAATAGTACTAAGAGTCTTGTGGTTCAATTGATACCTCCTAATGTTTCAACAAATACATCCAAGGTTCAATTCCTCCCACCCCAACTATATAATTATTATTAAAAAATATTTTAAATCACAAGTTGTCAAATTGGAACATGATGTTATTTTTTAAATCCCAAAAATCTACAAATGATTTTGTACTAAAATTCATTGCAGTTTTTTTTAATATATAGAATTAAATATTACATAAATCATTTTCCATTTTATTGTAAAATCTAAGTTTGATAATATTTATGGCTGCTTGTATCATATTTGTCATAGAAACTATAAGATGAGTACACATGCAACCACTTTATAAATTAGTTGGTAGACCATTAATTTTTTGATCCTTACTAGTTATTGTTACAATTCAGAATTTTTTTAATAAAAATTTGAATTTAGGATGTCGAACTACATTATGCTCATAATTATAGATAACACTTAGATCCAACAAAAAAATATCATCAATTCTAAAAGATTCATTTCTCTTAAGGATCCAAAACTGAGTTAAGAATAAATACCTCCAATGCATGCTTCTTTTTTTCTTTTTCTTTTTTTTCTTTTTTGAGGGTGAATGCATGCTTCTTGTAATTAAGAATTTATTGCATCATAAAATATATCAAATCGTTAGTGAGGGTCTATAATAAAGTTATCTTACTCAAAACCCCAAAAAATAAAAAATAATTTTTTTTTTTTTTTTTTTTTGAGAATCCTCAAATAATCATTTAGGTGGAGTTATTCAACATGTCAGCATCCAAAATGTACGTACCCATAAGAATTTTGTTTTTATTTTGGGAGAGAGCCACTGGTCATTAATACGAATTATGGCATAGGTAGCCATATTATTTTTGAGTTTTATGTGTACTAGCTTTCAATTTGGGAGGTAGTTACATTTTTTTGGGTCCAAATTTTAAATATTATCTCATAATAGTTCTGTCCACAAAGATTGGTACTTAATTAGGAGTCTAAATCATCTGTCTCATTCTCTTTGTCTCACTCTATACTCCACCAATAAAAACATGTTACGTGTCTATCTATTAAACTAACTCCTACCATGCCTTTCCTAATTTCAATTACCTAAAATAAATATAAATAAATAAAAATCCCAGCCCATCCCCACCACTACCAACACTACCTCCACCAGCGCCATCAACGTCAGTGGTCATGGCCTTCACCATCACCTAGTCTGCATCACTACCTCACTATTTTCAAATCCAAACCACCGTCACACTACCACCCAAAAATAAAATCCAAGAACACAACAATAGTGTGGGTGGGAAAGAATAGTCCAAATCAAAGAAACCAAACCCACAAATCAAAAACAACAAAAGGAAGTGAAGGCTCCAATTTGCACAACGCCCACAAATCCCTTTTTCTTATCAATAAAGCTACGGACCTACAGTAGCTTTCTTTTTAATTAATTTTTCCGTTGAGCTCAGTTTTCCTTTAGTTACACAATAACGTGAAGGCCTTTGTTCAAGTATTGTCTCTGGTTGAAGAAAATGTTGTGGGTTATATTGGTAGTTCATACAGTGTGATGGTGGTTGGTGGGTTTTAGAGGGATGGGGAGATTGGTTTGGAAATAAAGAACAGTGAGGCGGTGGTTGGCTTTAATTTTGAAAATAAATGAGGTGGTGGTGAAGACTAGGTGATGGTGGCTTGCCATGACCGGAAATGTTGATATTGCCGACGGCTGGTGCCAAAGAAGGATGGTGGTAGAGGTGGGGGAATAGTTGTTTGGTTGATGGCGCCAGCGCCGGTAGTTGTAGTGGTGGGGATGAGTTGGGTTTTTATTTACTTTTATTTATTTTAGGTAATTGAAATTAGTAAAGGCCCAATGGTAGGAGGTAATTAAATAAGCAGATACGTGGTATATTTTAATTGATGGAGTATAAAGTGGTGTAGAAAAAATGAGACAGAAAATTTTAACTCCTTAATTAGGTATTAAGATGTGACTTCTCAAATTATTATTATACTAATCTATTCATTATCTCTGAGACGTCTTGAGAACCTCATTTATTGGTGGAGCGAGTGGAATTGAGTGGGAACCATTGTCCTTGGCCCCACCACAAATCCCTCTACTTTTGTACTTTTTTTTTCCTACTCTTTTTTCCTTTTGTGTTTTTTTTTTAATGTGTACCTTTCAAATCGCAAACCTCATTGAAAAAAAAAAAATAGTAGAAGACTACATATTTTTTTTTAATGTTTTTTAAGTTGATAAGTATAAATTTAAAGCAAAACAGGCATTGGAAAAAGAAAAAAAAAAAAAAAAGAAAGAAAATTTGGTCTTTTAAGTATTATATATAATGGATATGCTATTCTGTACGAGTTTTCTAATGATAAATATTGGTTTAGATTCACATGAGTGATCTTTTATTGTCTAAATTTGTTTTAAGTATCTATACTACTCTTTAAGAAGTTTTTCTTGTTTGGACCGGTTTTTTTTGTTCCAAAATATTCCCACAACTTACGTTTAAACAGGGACAACTTGATAAAAATACATATTTAATTCCCACTAAAATATTGTCTACAAAACATGACCACTCTCCTGATGGTTTTCAAATTACTTTATCCATTTATTAAAAATAAAAAATAAAACAAACACACGTTTATTTGTAAAAATACATCTATTGATTAAAAAAAAAAAAAACATATGCCGTTATTGCAAAAAAAAAAAAACTTATTTAACTTCCACGTAAAACACTATCTACAAAATAAGATTACACTTCCAATACATTTACATTGGTTTTTAAACTGCTTTATTAACTTCCTGAGAACAACTTTTATTAATTTCTTTTACATTTCCGGTTTTTATTTTTTGAGTTTGAAGCTATATCCTTCTTCTTCTTCTGGAAATATCAAATTAAACATATCCGGATATGTATAAATTGCTTTGCTGGAAATAGACTTGATTACCTGACTGGATAAGTATATATGAGCAAATAATTTTCTTTTACTTATCCGATTATTATTATTCTTTTTTTATTATTTAAGTTTTCCTATCTCATATATTCAATTACCGTTTTTAAATATTTGTTTTGGTTTCTTATATTAAATGCCTCTCAAACGTGTATTTGTGATAATGAGATGTTACTGTCACAGCCACGCTTTTGATATCATGCTTCCACCAGATCAAGAAGGGCACAACATAGTCGCGATTATGTTTCAAGCCACTGGCCCCTCCTGATTTGTCAATATCTCACCAACAACCAATTAACACCTATTTGGTGAAATCCTGACTTCAGAATATGTATTTGGTTGTCTCTTGCCACATGACAATTTCTATTTGTTTAGTATTTATTTATCTTCTTTAATGTCAAACTGTTCTTTCTTTCTTTCTTTCTTCTTTTTTTTTTTTTTTTTTGGAATTCAATAATTTTGCTTCTAATATGACAAATGAGATCTTTCTTTTGGTTCCCTGTATTTATATTTCTTCATTTTGGCTTCTGTTAATGGTTGTTTAGAAAAGTTTTTCATTTTTTTTAGTTTCCTTTCTGTTTTGAATGATGTTGTTTCAAAGTGTCTCACAAGATTAACAAAAAGCTTCTATTTAAATTCTTCATCTACATGCTAGGTGCACAAGTTATTGAATCTTTAAAAAGTTTTTATAAAATATGCTCATTACATTGAGTATTTTCTATTAGTTTCTTGTTATTCATGTATGTGAGTATTTTTTAGAACACTTTCTTTTAATGTGAACCTATATGCCAATAGAAACTATTAGGAAATCCAAAAGAAAAGGGGGGAAAAAGAAACTAAAAAGTGTATAAAAATGTGCACAGAGTGTGTGAAATAAAGAAGGCTACACAAAAATGTTCTTTTGATGGTTTAGAATGCAGCTGACACATTTTGTTCATTTCTCTTTATTATTTTTGTATGCATATGGATATTTTATTTTTTGTCTATAAATATGTATATGAATATTGTACATACGTTGTTTTTCAATGCCATGTAGGGGTGTGCATGGGTCGGGTTGGGTCAGGTTGAGGGGATTTTTTGACCCAACCCACCATGGTAGGTCAAAAAAAATTCAAGCCAACCCAACCCATCACATAAGTCCAACCCAACCCATATGGGTTGGGTTGGGTCGGGTCGGGTTGAACCCATGAGTTGGACAATTTTTTTTATTACTATTATTATTAAATTAAGTAGAAAAAAATATATCACACTTGTCACCTGAGTTGATAAACAAAATATACATTAATATATAAACTAATATTCCAACTTAGTTGTAAACAAAATATGTCTAAGTATCTAACTGAGTTGATAAACAAAATATAAATGAACTGATATCCTAATTCACTTATAAACAAAATATACATGAGTTTCTAACTCATTTATAAACAAAATATATCTAAAATTTTTAAATTTTTTTATTAATTATATAATATATTTAAATATATATATAAAAAGAACTAATAGGATTTTATATTATATATAATAGTAGGAATCGAGGAAGTGCTCTACAACTGGTTTTTTTTTTTTTTTTTTTAATTTATTAAATATATAATATATTTTAAACATATATTAAAATATGGGTCAGGTTGGTCAAGTTTGGTGGGTTTGTAATTTTATGACCCAAACGCAACCCAACTCCCTATAAAAAAAAAATTTGTAACCCAACCCAACCCACCAAGCCCTAAAAACCGACCCAACCCGATAGGTTGGTTTGGGTCGGGTCAAGTTTGGTGAGTTAGTGAGTTTTCTGCACACTCCTAATGCCATGTAAAAGGTTATATGATTTTGATATTGTATCAAAATAAATTGTTGAGTTTGATTTTGAATGCTTTTGATAATTTTTGAATGCTTTAATTGACTTCTTTAAATAAAACTAGCCTCTGAGCATGCGCTCACGCGCGTGTTCAGAGGCTTTTCCATTTTTTTTGTAAAAATTAATAATTTGCATCCATTATAAATTGGGATTACTACATTTTTCAATCACAAAAATACCAAGGAGTGTGATGAGTATTATGCATTTGTACCAAATATTAAAATCATTAACCTTTCTCCATGCATAATACTTATCACACTCCTATGAATTTTTGTGATTGAAAAATATAGTAATCCCAATTTATAATGGATGCAAATTATTAATCTTTATCAAAAAAATTGAAAAGCCTCACGCATGTGCTCAGAGGCTAGTTATATATAATGGTTTCTAATTAACTCAACCAGTAAAATTTATTGTTGTTGAATAAGAAATTTGAAATTTGAACCTTGCCTATACCAAAATTAATTGTTATATTGGCATGATGATTATTAAAAAAAAAAAAAACAATTATTATAGAGTGGACGTCATAGATTGAAATTCTGATTATTGCTCATTTCTTATTTATTTCCAATAACTCATATATACTAAGACCTAAGTCTTATTCATTTGTAGATGGAGCTTCAAAAGAAGCTAAGTCTAGAGGGAAATTATGAGCATTACATTCATGCATAACTTCCGTACCAAGGTTAGCACAGTTAATAATATCAGCCCAAATATTAATATCTATCATAATATTAAAAAAAAAAAAAAGGAATATATATACACACACGTCATGCATGTTTGGGACTTTCAAATTTATGTTATACTCTAGACGAACAAGAGTGATATTGTATTATCTAAATTGGTCTTAAGTTATTATATATAATGGTTTCCATTTTCCAACGAGCTTCATTGGTTAAGGTATCATTATCACTACTTTTATCATTTGAACTCCACTTTTTTTCCTTTCTTGAGAGAATTTCAACTTATGGCGTTCGCTTCTAATAGTAGTTCTTTATCATCAAACTAAGACACAAATAACTTTTTGGTATAGGCAGTGATTGAACCTCAGATTTCTTATTCAACTATCAGAGACTTTACCACTTAAGCCCCACTTAATTACACGAATTTGAGATAAAATGTATGTGAGACTTAAGTTTTCTTATGGTGGATAAATTTTTTTATTATCATCATCATCATGATTTAAACTCCGAACTTTAGAGTAGTAACTTCACATCAAATATTAGACTTTATAACACATATTAGCGGTTTGAAGTTTGGTCTTTGAAGGACAATGGCTAAGTAAAAATGATATATATTTAACTCAATTAAAAAAAAAAAAAGGTAAATTCCACTAACATACCTTGAGGTTTGGGTTAATGCCAATCAGGTCCAAGAATTTTCAAAACCAGCCAATTTGGTCCTTAAAACCAATTTAGTTCTTAAACAATTAGTTAGTTTTTTTTTTTTTTTTTTTTTTTTTTTTTTTTTTTTTTTTTCAACTATTAAGTTGGCTTTAGGGATCAAATTAGTTAGTTTTAAAAAATCTTGGACCTAGTTGGCATTAGCCCAAACTTCAAGAGCCGTGAATGGAATTTACCCCAAAAAAAAAAATCTCGAATGGCAAGTAAAGCAAGCGCGCTACATATATATATATATATATATATATATATATATATTTGAAGAGTGGAAGCCATGCAAAACTTAAAATGTCATGTTCACACCACGGGGGGGCTACCACGTGAAATGTTGGATGGGAGTATAAATGTATGATTGAGTTTTAAAACCATTTCTTCCCTTCTCAGCTTTTGATTTCATTCTTAGTCCTTATTCCTTACCAAATACACCAACTTCACTTATGTAAGTGACAAGAAAGCCTAACTAAACACCATCTAGATGAGCCTGAAAAAAAGTGGAGATTGTTAATCACTCTTTATGCGTGATTGTGTGTTTCGTGCTCTGAATTTTCTTCCTACATGGAAATGACAATTTCAATTTTGAAAGTAAAGGATAGAGCTATTGTCATTTGGAATTGACATGTATGAGAGAAATGATAATAGAGATCTATTTCGTATTATTTCCTTTTTTTCTATTTTATTTTTATCTGCAATCTACATAACATGTCAATTACATTTCTTTTAGGAGCTTATCCAATTAAAGATAAGTTGACTTAAAACATGCCATTATTTGTTTTGGACTACCAATATTCCTTTGTAGCCCAATATTAGGTATATTCTGTTAAAAGCATTGATGAAACAATGTTTTCCAAATAACATCCTATACCACCAAATCCACGTTAATTACATGGAAATATATTATTTATTCATTTCACTTCTACTTGTAAGGACCATCTTCAAGCCTATATCTTTGTGGTGCACTCTAAACACGTCCTAAATTGGTTAAGAGAAAATAAAGAGTTGGGCTTGATACTCCTGCAAAATGGGCCTTTAATTAGGTCATATCTTGCCACTACCAACCTAAAAGCAAACGTTAAAGCCCAAAATCCAAAATAACAAACAATGTATGTTAGAGGATAGAGTCGGTTAATCAATAAGGTAAAAAGGTACTTTTCTTGCCCGCAAGGAGTTTTGATCCCAACCCCCCACAGGCTTGTGGCTTACACTACAAGAAATTTGGTTATTTTCAACGGTTGAAACCATTGAAAAAAGTACTAAAAATCATTGAAAATACTATATTCGACGGTTAAAGTAACCGTTGAGAACCGTCATTAAAAACTATGTCGAAAAAAATTTTCTATGGCCTATGCAACCGTCGAAAAAATTGTTACACTTTTATCAACGGGTAATAAACGTCAAAATATTATTAAAAGCCGTTGAAACATAAACACATAAAGATGCTTATTACTTTTTTCTACATGTACTCAACCGTCGATAAAAGGTATATTGAGATAAAATTTCAACGGTTTGTAAATGTTGAAATAAGTATTTTCTTTTTAAAAAAAAAATTTGGATGCACTTTTTACATTGATCAAAATTTAATAACCTAATTCAAAATATAATGTAAACACAATTGTGCAATTCCTAATTAAATTACAACAACCAATCAACTACTCTTTTAACACAATAAAAAAACTGTACAAATACAATGGATAATAGAGCTGAAAATATTTTGTTTTATCAGTAATTTGAACTAAAAATATAGAAGTCAACCTTTCGAAACACATGCCCGTATCAACATGCTTAGCAAGCAGGGGTATTAAAGAACCATCACTTTCCCTATTAAACTACCAAAAACATCAAAATCAAACAAGAGTAAATAATAAATCAAATTCATTCTTAGGCCAAGAGTAAATAATAATATTGACTTGATAAATAATCTCAAACCATGATGGTATTACTTCAAGGCTCTCCAATTTCTTGTTCCAGTGAAATAAAAATATCACTTAGCTGTAATGCATTCAAATTCAACAGAGCAAGTAGACAAAAAGAATTACAAGTTTTGGATAAAAAAATATTTACAGTTCAAATTATCTATTGTATTTTGTATTATTGCTCTAGTTATGGGCTGCACACACAAGCTGTCTTTTTCTCACTCTAGCATAGCCCTTTGTTACATTAAGAACAAAATGACAAGAAACACTAAGCACAAAGAAAGGAAACATACCATCTCAAGATTTGTTGCTTAATTTGCTACATGCCTTCATCAAGATCATCACTAACTTCACACCGTATCAAGGTTCTACTGGCATCAACAACATCTTCTTCGTAGGATTCTCTAAGAGAATATGCCATCCTATAAACATCCCAATCAGATCAAAACAACTCAACCCAGAAGCATACACACACACACACACACACACACACAAAATCAAGGAAGTCTTTAATTCCTTGTCTATACTCAGGAAGAGCTCTGTTCCTGAGTTTAACCCAATTTCGTTCCATCTAAAGCTGAAATACAAATAAAAGAAACCAACCTTTATTATGATAATAAATTTTACCGAGCTCTATTATGAGTGGTTGAACTCCAACCTTTATTCGATGATAATAAATTTTACCAGTTGAACTAAATGAACCATATAAATCACATTATTGAGAAAAGCAACTTAAACAGTAAACTCAAAAGCATTTTGCATTTACATGAAGGAACATCAATGTTTACCTTAAGGAGTAAAAGTCCTATGACACCAAGTACAAGCCCTGCGCCTCCAACAAACCCAATGGACTCAACAAATAACAAAGATGCAAGAATAGCCACCGTTAAAGATTAAGAGTCAGTTATCTAATCATCAAAACTCAATTTCAAGTTTAAACTAGCATTTCCATTGGTCAAGAAAGTCAACTTAAATGGCAATGATCATATTAAAAATTTATATTAAAAAATCTAAATGGCGATGATACTATACTTGCAACGTTGTGCTTAAAACAAAAGAGATGTTAAAAATCATATTAAAAAATCTGGTGCACTTACATAGACACACATGCAACACATACATAATATTTGTATTGTGTACATTCCTCCCTGTGTGTGCACGTAAGGCAGCAGAAATGCAACCCAAATAATGAGTCAAACATGATCCCCCTCTTATATGACAGGGAGAGAGAGAGAGCGCACTTAGGGCAGCAGAAATGCATATAAAAGAAATGATCATATCTAATGTGCCATTCAAAATTCTTCAGTGATGAACTTCCACAGATAGTTAATTAGGGATGAACAAAAACGGACAGTTGAAGTGTAACAATCAACACTTCCCCTGTTAGAATTTTCTTTACAAGAGGCATATCCGGCGGACAAAAGAAGCACAAACCCTTCCACCAAAACACAAAAACTTTCCTTCAGTTTAAAGATTTTGAATTTAATGTTTTTCGTCTTCACTATTTTTATTTCCAATTTCTAAAAATAACAGTACTCAGAAATCTTCACTGAGTGATATTGCTCCTTAATTTAATCTAAAGCCAATTTGAGATTCCAAAAAATGAGTGATTCCTTTTTTATACATGATAGTGAAGACCTACAGCAAGAACGAGCCTCCTGGTCAGAAATAATACTCAAACAATCAAGTTTGAAAAAAAAAAACCAATGCATACATAAGTTGCAATTGCTTCTAGAACATTAAAAAAGTTGCGATAAATCAGGGTAAAATTGTAAAGAAGTCCATAATAAAGAAGACATGCACTCCCACCATATGAAAAAACTCCATTAGACAAATTGATTATAGTAACTTTTTCACTTTGAATAGTGACAATCTGAACAAATTCCTAATGATTAGTATGGTCTAGAGACTGTCAAGGAAACAAAAAGTCAGTCAGCTGAATATATGTAGCCAGTTTTTTGGTAAAGCGTTCAATAGGTGTAAAACTGTAATTCATAAATAGAAAGATGTAGCAGAATTATGCCAATAATACGATGGTTTTTAGCAAGGCAAAACAGCTTTTAGCATTTGAACCTAAACATATATCTTACAGAAATGGCCTAACCCTTGTCAGAATGTCAATTTTATATTAAGCCAAAAATGAATATAGATTATAAAGAAAACAAAACAATAAAATGCTTACCTTTGATAACCCACTAAAGTTTATGGGTAAGAGATTTGAAGTAGCTTCTTTTTCTTGATCAGGTGTCAAGATGACCAATGTATCAGCTTGAAGGGATATGGGGTGCTCAATTTTGTTGACAACTTGTAGTTCCGGACCCTTAGTATCTAGTATTACCTGAATTAGAAGGGAAAAAAAATTAAGTTCACATTATCCATCTTTATAGTCAATACAAGTGAAAACCAAACCTCTACCCCCTCACTTCTGTTTAGAACTTCCCCTGTCTTCATGGTTTGTCTCTGTAGAACCCCCTTCCAGCACCACTAACTATTTTGCTTCTCTCTAATCCTTTCTATCCAGTCTCCACCACCCCCTAGATCTCTCTCTTTCAGGATTTTACTACCTAAGAGAAACCAAGTTAGTGGAAGCACCAATACCAGTAGCTTGCATAAAAAGCCTACAGCTTCATTTTGGGTAAGTGTGTGATGTGAGAGAGCAGTAACCTGAGTTTTTTAGATTGTCTTAATGATATTCTAGAAGAAGAAGAGAAAGGTACCAGTGTGTAAGCACTCATACCTTTTTGTACATTTATTTTTCTGTGATCCTTTAAGTTCAAACTTCTATCTACATCTATATTCAAATCATTGGTTAAAGCTATGTAAAGGCTGTCCATTGAAGAACTTTGTTCCACACCATAGTTGCCAAGGATATGCAACTAGAAATGGTTTGGAGAATGGAATATATTTTGTTTTTTCTTTTCTATATAGCTGGTAAATTAAGCATTACATCTGAAAAAAAGTATTAAATGAATTCTGCAGGTTGAAAAACAAAGATCGCTAGGAGTTCTTCACCTCCTCAAATAGATTTAGACTCAAGATCTGATATTATTAATTAATGGAAAATTCACATTCAATCTCTTTGACCAGAAGAACTCAATGGTTCCTTAGGATAATGACTATTTCATTCATTCTCCAAATTGAGGTGTCTACATGAATCTTCCTCCAAATTAATGCCAAAATTTTCAACCCTTTCTTCTCCTTGCCTATCTTGATTGTTTTAGCTAAGATTTGTGAGAAAGTTTTAGGCAATATTTTCTGGAGTCACTGAGTGACTTGCAGCAGAAACTAAAAAGAAAAACTTTCAGAAAGTTGCAAAAGGCGAATTTTTGAACCAAACACAGTCTTAGATAATGTAGGATACAGTTTTCCCATAGTCCATTAATATCACATGCCTCTTGAAAAGTTGAAAAAAAAAGAGTTAAAAAAAAAAAGCAACAAACCTTTAATAAGGAAGAGAGAGAGAGAGAGATAAAATCATGTGGCACAAGTTTTAGATATATTAAATCCCTTTGAGCGTGGATATTAAATCAAGAGCTGACAAAGCAAATTATGGAGAGCCAAAGATAGTTAACAAGAGAAAAACTAAGATTTTTTTTTTTAAACATAGGTTTCCTCTTTTAATGGATGACAACTAAAGCAAAAACAATTATTAGTTTGGATAAAGAACAAAAGAAAAAAAATAAACAAATGATGTTCTAATAGCATATGTAGAGTTGGGCTTCCTACCAATCACACAAGATTTTGGGGGCAGGGGCTGAGAACCAATTTTGTGGTGGCACTTATTTGTTAGTAAGCATGTCAAATCAAATGTCAAGGAACCAAGAATTACAGAGAGGGCACCAAAGTTACCTCAAAGTTAGAGGAAACAGTTAAGGCTGATGACAGCTGAGAGTTCTTAGAGCCTTCAGAGTCTGAAATATTGCTAAAAGACTTTCTAGTTGCTCTGCAGTCTCAATCCAATACCTCAAAATTAGTTGAGTATGGCAAGGTAAACATTATATACCAAGGTTAACTGCTTCAGAACAAATTCAAAGTTGTGGCAATGAAGGAAGAGTAGCATTCACCCAATTTATGATGGTATTTGGGCCACCCAATAATTAAAGACATAAATCGTAAACCTTTTTTGCCCATTGTCTTGGAAATGCAGACTTAACCATACTTGATACTTGTAAAACTAATAACACTTCAAAGACTCATCAGCCTTCTAGAAAAGCATGTAATATATTCATCAGAAATCAAGAGCCTCCGTATAATGAAAAACACTTTGTTGTTTTCATATAGAATAGGAAAAAGCTTTGAAGAGTTTTTGTACCTGATGGGATGACAAAAAGGGAAGGAAGATCAGTTCAGACTTCAAAGTGAGTACTGAGGCTGTAAACCAAAAGATTGGAAATTAGCAACCATCTATATCACAATGTGCATTATAAAATTTACAACTGAGCACATATAATCAATTACAACTTACAACTACACATAATCACATAATTCTCAGAAACCCTCCTGGTAGAAAAATAAAATAAAAATAAAAATACTTTAAGGAAGACCTCCATTTTAGTTGGAGGTGTAATACGGCTATAAATTTTATGAAAGCTTAGACTTAAACAAGATAAAAAGGTATATAGTTTGAGCATGAACATACACATTCTTATCCCACATTCACATCCATGTCTCTTGATTCAACCATATGAAGTTCTTATCCAATCCCCAAAAAAGTATAGACAAACTAATCCCCAATCGAACCCAAGAAGAATTTTTAAAGTCATTGTCTTGTTTTTTAAATAATTCAAAAGGTTCAGAGTTCAGACCAAGAACTAGAACAAATTTAATATAAGGTCTAAGTGTCCAACTTTCATATATCTTTTTTACTATTCTTGTTTAATTTTCTTAGCAACCAAGCACAGTTCAACAGAAAATTATTATAAAAAGCGATTGAACCTGACTGGAAAGAACCATGAAACCATCGACAAAGATGGAAACCCCATCGAATATAGGCTTCACAGAACCCGAACCACCATGAGAAGAAGTCGAAGCTTTGGCTTCAAACTGGTTCTGAAGTTTCCTATTCTTCTCCACCATATAACTACATTAAAAAAAAATCGCAATCAAAACACAAACACGAAGTAACAAATTCAACGGTGCTTGACATGAAGAAATTCCAATTATCCTCAAACATAAAATCATAATTTTCAAAAATTAAAGAAATTAGAGAGAGAGAGAGAGAGAGAGAGAGAGAAGAAGAAGAAGAAGAAGAAGAAGAAGAAGAACCTGCCGAAATTGGAGAACGGTGAATTGCTGAAGGAGGAGTGAGACGGTGAAATCAATTCGATGGCGATGATCTTGATGAGGAAATCAAAACGAAAATCAAAAAAAAAAAAAAAAAACCTAGTCAAGAACTCTGTTTGGTTGCCTAGAAAATAATAGAAAAATAGAATGGTTTTGAAATTGATTAATAGCCATGACCGCAAAGAGCTATGAGAAAGAGCGATAGAGAGATTGATATAGAGAGAGAGAGAGAGTGAGAGTGCGATAGAGAAAGAGAGAGCGAGAAGGATAAAAAAAAATTTAATCGTAAAAAACACTGTGTAGAATCTATACAACTTCCGTGTTTTTATTTTGGCAAAAATGCGAAATTCACCCTCTAAGTTTTACCATTTTTCATTTCAGTCCTCTAAATTTAGGTTTTGTCATTTCAGTCCTTTAAGTTTCATTCATTTCCAATTAAGTCTTCCATTAGTATTCTGTTAATTGTTGCCGTTAACTCACCAAAACGACGCCGTTTGGAACTTTTTTTTTTCCTTCTTAATTTTAGAAAAATGTTAAATAAAAAATAAAAAATAAAAAACAAAATTAATCCCCACCCCACCCACCCGATATTTGAGAAACTCAAAATGAAAGAGGGGGAAAGAGAGATCGGGAGGGGGAAGATCGAGAGGAAGGATCCATAAGATTCACAATTGTAGTACTCCATCTTCCTCTGTTCATGTTTTACAGTTGTAGTACATGAATTGCCATTGGCCGAACATGTCTTTCTGCAAGTTGCTAAGAAACTTGGTAAATGGTAAGAATGGAAAGTAAGAACTTGCAACTGGACGAGAGAAACTGTGGCTACTTTAGGTAGACAATTCATCTAACAACCTAGACTAGACTATGCGTATGGTTTTGTCTTTGTTTCATCGAACCAGTTAAAGATGCAATGCAAAGCAAATCCGTAGTTTGTAGTTTGCAAAGCAAATCCTGTCAATCCCCTACCCACTGCAACTGCAGCAAAGTATATAAGCAGATCTTGTTGGACTGCAATGTATCAGGACCTCTTTGCAACTGAAAGGCATATATATTGTTAGTAAATCTTATTGATCTTCCCCCTTTTGATCTCTCTTTCTCTCTCTTTCACCATCTCTCATTCTAGGTTTCTCTGATATCAGGTGGGTGGGTGGGGATTCATTTTGTTTTTATTTTTTTAGGGTAAACTACATATTTGGTCCCTAACCTTTACACCATATTTCAATTTAGTTCTTAACCTTTCAATTGTGTCAATTTGATCCCTAACCTTTCAATGTCGTGTCAATTTAGTCCCTAATGTTATATCTTAGATGAAAATTGCTAACATGACAAATAGCCAAAATAAAATTAAAGTTTATTGTCTCATCAACGTAAGCTAATTTTTTGTTTTGACCATTAGACACATCATAAATTTTCATCCAAAAGATAACAGTAGGGACTAAATTGACACAATACTAAAAGTTTAGGGACCAAATTGACACAATTGAAAGATTAGGGATCAAATTGAAATATAGTGTATAGGATAGGGACCAATTACGTAGTTTACCCATTTTTTTATTTAGCATTTTTCTATATAAAAAAAAAAAAAAAAAAAAAAAGGTTCAAAACGGTGTCGTTTTGGTAAGTTAACGGCAACAATTAACAGAATACTAACGGAAGACTTAATTGGAAATAAATGAAACTTAAAAGACTGAAATGACAAAATCTAAATTTAGAGGACTAAAATGAAAAATGGTGAAACTTAGAGGTTGAGTTTTGCATTTTTGCCTTTTATTTTCAACATTTTATAACTGTTGATAAAATATTTAATTTTTTTTTTCCACATTTATCCGACTGTTGATATAACTTTTCTCTATTTATTTATTTTTTTAACACCTATTTCAACAGTTATGCCAAATGTGGATTTTTTTTTAACACATGTTTCAACAGTTATAGCAACCATAGAAATAAATATGTGAATTTCTTTATTTTACTCAACAGTTGTATATAACTATAGAAATTTAAGGTTTTTATTAACATTTTTTAGTGACTGTAGATTAAAATATGTTGAAAAAATTTAAGTTTGTTGTAGTGTTAGCTTGTGCCATTCAAACCTATAAGGTTTGGAATCTCAATTGGAGTAGCCTGCATATCGAATTATATTGGAAACCAAACTCTTTGTGAATAAAGAAAGGCACAGGTGAGTAAGGTTCTGGTGAGAGTGGAAGAACTAAGCAGTGCATGTGCATGCAATTAGATTTTGATGAGAGGAGTTTTTTTTTTTTTTCAAAGGATGGGATACTGTCATACTGATAAATTTGTTTTGGAAGGTTTTAGTCTCTATAACTTTCAATTTTGGCCAGTTAGTCTCACTTTCTTCTTTGTTCTGTTCTTGAGCTGACCGAAACCTTCACTTATACCCAAAATCAAGGGAATCCCAAAGGCCAAAGCCCTTGGACAATGGACTCTTGATTTGTCCCTATAATTGTAACCTTTATTTCTGCTTTGGGTAATTAGTGATGATGAAATAGTATTCCTTCATTCTAGTCAGCAATGGAAGATTCTTTATCTCGACAGAATGGGTAGCAAGTTGCAGCAAAATGTGGATACGGATGTTGACTTTAGTATGAACAAAAATGGTCTTTAAGGGTAATAAATGGTAATGGGAGCAAAATATGCATACCGATGTTGACTTTAGTATGAACAAAAACGGTGGTTAAGGGTAATAAATGGTAATGGGATCAATTCAATGGTATCGAGCCCAAGGTATTAAACATGCATCTTGTAGTAACCCTTAACCCTAAGTGGCAGGTTGTTATTGGATGTTATAGATGTGTAGAAAAGTAAATTATGTTTTTAAATTTAAATTAGAACCAATAATAACTTTTGTCGGGGACGTTTTTGCAACAAAGGCCGAGAATGCGAGAATGGCCCAAATCTCCATTTGGGTTCTTTAGAGGTGTTTATTGTGGAGAATCAATCCCAAAATTCTAAATGTATAATGAATAAAAGGTTAATGGTGCTTTGACAAGAGAGAATAAAAATGCTAATTAAAAAAGTGCAGAAAAAGCATAAAAACATAATAGGTCTAAAACTTCAACCCATAGTCACCGAGAAGAAGAAATTGAGCGAGGTTATAAGGAAGAGATGGAAGGTTCCCTGTACCCATATTTCCCCCCTGTACCCATATTTCCCCCCTAATGTTCAGAAATGTGAGAATGTTTCCTGGCTCAGTGGGTTTTTGCACTCAAGTTTCAGCTTTATGGGGAAAACGTGGTTCAACAGGTCTAAAACTTCAACCCACAGTCACCAAGAAGAGGAAATTGAGAAAGGTTGTGAGAAAGAGAGGGAAGGTTCCCTTGTACTTGTATTTCCACCTCCAAGCTTTGGAATTGTGAGATTGTTGACTAGTTGAATGTGCTTTTGCTTTGAAGTTTTAGGTTTGTGGGTAGAACGTGGTTAGTTGATTTTGAATCTGATTGGGGCCTTTTGTATTGAACTCGAGGCGCTCTAAGTGACTATTTTTGGTCAATAGAAGAGACTTTGAACTCTAAGGTATGAATCAAAGAAGTTATAGTCAGATTTGATTTAATTGGGTAAGAATGATGCCTTGCTTTTTGTATAATTTGGGAAATAAAGTAGCCTAAATTCATGGGCTGATGTTTTCTAGACATGGCAGGTCCTTGGAGATTGCATTTGGTTGTTGCGGCAGACCAGGCCAGCCATTTAGGGTCAGCTATATGTTTTAGGCAAAAAAATGGTACAGTAGAAAAGTTGGGCCACAGTCACCCAAAGCATAAAAGCTATTTTGGGGTGGAAATTTTGGATACAAGACCTCCACTATGAGCCTGAGGAGCTATTAGTATCCCTTGCCTACTTGGTAGCACGCATGGGCTGGGCTCATGCAAAAGGTATGAAAAGAACCGTCCCATACTCTCTAAACTACACTTCCTCAATTTCCCATAATAAGTCGCATGGGCTTGGGTCATGCTTAAAAGAATAAAATAAAATATAATACATGAATTAAGCCCACAAGAAAGTTGGCCTTGGTTGAATCGGGCTGGTAAAAAAATGTGTCGCGAAAATGGGTATCAACAACTTTTCACATATAATTTATTATGAAAATATTGTGGACGTTGCACATTTTTTTTTATTAGAGGTGTGATTTGAGTTACAAAACTCTTGACATGTGAAAACCTCATTAATAGATTGAGATCCTCAAAATTTTTAGGATTTTTTTTACCGGACAAAACTTAGGTACAGTATTTTAGGTGTTGTTCCCTTCTTAAGATTCAGCCATATGGCTATTTAACTAAGAAATATACTTCTATCCCTTGAGAAAAAATCCACATTGTAAAATCTTAAAAAACGAACCTAAGGAACAGCACCTAAGTACTGTACTTAAGTCTTGCTCTTTTTTACCATAACAATTTGAAAATACCAACCATTTATTAATAAATGAGTGGTTTAGATTTTTCTCACATCATCAATATTTATATGTGCATTAATTAACAATATTTTGATCCTTACCAAAACTCGAAAACTTTTTCTTCCACTTAAAGTTCAAATCAAGATATTTACATTAAAAAAAAAAAAAAAATTTAACCTGAAATTACAGTCAGGAATCAACCAAATGTAAGAGATTATGGGTCTCATAGATTGTCGGTTTGTGGACTACTAAGAGATTATGGGTCTCACACATGTATGGGTCCCACAATATATGAGTGGCTAACTCCACAAAACATAATCACAAGATATTTACTAGTTACGGTGGAATTATGGTGGTGGTAAAAATGTATTTAAAATTTTTAACAAAACAATCAATGTGGTATTGTATTTAAGAATAAGCAGAACTATACCCAATCAATTTTAATATCCATATGTAAATTCAACTAAATTAGGAGTTTATTGAGATGTTTTTAGGTGTGATAGAGTGTATTGAATTTTAAGTAAAATGATGATGTGGCAATCTCTTATTGGATAGTGTAAAACATGAGTTTTACATCCCGTCTTTACCAAATTCGAACTCCGTAACATAAACTGCCATGTCAATCTATAAGATGACACAAACTTTGGAGAATGATTTTATTCTTTATAAATCTAACATTAATCTAAGTAAAATTCTTTGGTTATAATTAGAGAGGGCTAAGATTGCGATTTTATTATAATTGTAGCTAAGTGATATTGCTCGGACTTCTTTACGCGGACAACTAAGTTTCAGATCTCCTTCCCTGATTATTGTAATATTTAAGATCTTAAAAAAAAGTGAAAAGAAGGTAAAAGGAAATAGGACCAAGTTTTTATAGGACCACAATTTTTGTGTTACAACTTTCACCATAACTTTGATATAGTAGCCTACAAGTAACTAGTTTTTACTTTTACAAAAACTAACGACTTTTTCTTTATCGCTCATAATTAATCACATTAGAGGAGTCCAAATCTTCTATCCCGCTTTTCCTGCTCTACTCTATACTCCACCAATAAAAACTTGCCATGTGTTCACTTAATTAATTAATTAAATATTATCATTATTGACTTATTAATACTACAGTTATTAATTAATAGTGGTATTTATTTAATTAGGTAAACATGTGACAAGTTTTTATTGGTAAAGTACAGAGCGGAACAGAAAAAATGAGACAGAAGATTTGGACTCACCTTAGAGTTGTAACAAAAATTGAAGCACAAAAGTTGCGTCCACATATTTTCTGAACTGGACCCGTCTAATAAGCTAGCTACACCACTCTACCTGAAATCCAGCTGAAAGGAATAGTGGGTGCTTTTTGGGCCTTTGCTATAGCTCTCTCCTCTAGCCTTCTCATCCTTTGAGCCAACCTACATACATGGTCTTGGGCTTCTCGTCCCTCACTTGTAAGTCCAGTAAGCTTCTCCACCTTCCATTTAGCCACCAAAAGTTCCACAATTTCTCTATAGTCCCTAGCTGTGTAGACCCCAATCCTTGATGCAACAATTGCAAAGTGATCAAAAAGATTATGGTCATGGCCATCATACATCAAGTGGGCTGGCATTGAGATTTTCCTCTTCATCATGTCTGCAAAGGCTATTACCATTTCATTTGGATCGAGCTCAAAAAGCTTGTCAGCTATTTTTGTATAAGCACTTTCATGGCGCTTCTCATCCGAGGCAATTATACCACATACTTGGGCAAGCTTTACGTCCCCATGTTGCACGGCCAGCTTGGCTGTGTTCCCATGGGAGATAAATGCTGCTCGTTCTTGAAATGATGTGTAAATGGTCCAAAGGTATGGATCTTCCCCGGTGCCAATATCCTAGGTGCAAAATGCAATTAGACATTAACAAGAATTATATGAATTTTAAGACTACAGATCTCCACCCAACATTATAACTTTTAAGGGCATTACATGTGGAAATCGTATAAGGAACATCTTAAGCAAGGTTATCTAAATGTAATATGATAGCAAGGCTTAACTCCTCAATGGCAATATTAGGCTTAGATGCAAACTCCATGCGACATAGTGTTAAAGAGAGTTATAATTATTGTATTTGAATTAGGTTAACAGTTTGGTCAAAGATAGTGGTCATTGGAGGAATTTTTGTTGGGTGGTCATTAAGAAACTTAAATTAAACAAAATATAATAAAAATAAAACTTGAATATAATGATATTATAAAATAAATAAATAAATAAGCACAAATGCATAAAGTTTAAAAATTTCATTCTATGAGTTTTCTTATTTTGAAATCATTGTATGATAGCTTCATTATTAATACTATTAGTTACATCTTTTCAATGTACACAATCAAATAATCATTAAACTACTAATTTCCTATTCAATTACCAACACCTTGCCTAAATAAGTAACAATATAAACAAAATACATCATACTTTTTTTTGATATTTTCCATACATTTTTTGTATTATTTAAACTAATTATGATTAAATTGATGCAAAGTTCCACCATTTTTTTTAAAGAGAAATCATGACCAAGAGGTTGACAAGAACTTCTTTGTCAATATGCTCTTTTTTAATTATTTCATCTTGATCATTAGGATAAAAAGATGAAACATTTTCTCATAGCCTAAGATCCGAAAAAATATTATTTAAGTCAATACAAATTTTCTTAGAAGATAAATCTTGCAATAGAAGTGATAACAAAAGAAAAAAAGGTAAACTATAAGTTCATTCAATATATTCAACTTAGCATTAAACCATTATATTTAATCATGTTCAATAAAGTATTGATGCATTATTTTAGTGCATATGCGTATATACAAGATGTATCAGATAAATCCAACAAATTTAAGCTAAAGACTAAAACAAGCACTAAATGATTAAAAATTAAAAAAAAAATGCATTTTTTATATAAAAAAAATAGCGATTTCATTTTGAAAAAAAAATTAAAACATTACAAGCTAATTTTTTTGTTTAGAAATTTTTTTAGAAATGCTACGTCCACAAAATTTTCATAACAAATCCTATGTAACAATTTGTTACTGGTTATAATATATATACCATTAAAATTACTTTTTTTGTCCATTAGTAATAGTCAGTAACAACTGAACACTTAAGATTTATTGTGAAAGTGTTGTGGAAATGTTAATATTGTGAACATAACATTTCTTATAATTTTTGGTTCAATCTTCAATAAACCACAATTTTTGAAAGGTCAAATTTTATTTTTAATGGAGTCAAATTTTTATTTAGGATGTTCAAGTTTTTTTTATTTTTTTTATAGGGTGGTCAACAACCCATTTTAATTTAAAATTCATATTATTTAATATATATATATATATATATATATATATATATCTTTTCAAGTAGGGTGGTCCTGTGACCACCCTGAAATACACTTGGCTTTACCCTTAGTCAAAGAACTTATTGCACTTTTGAAAATGGATTTGACTTACCTTTAGTATTTTTTCAACTGGATATCTTCTTTTTTTTTTTTTTTTTTTTTTTTTTTTTTTTAAGTATACAATGACAAGTGATAGTAGGTTTATCTTCACGTTTTATTTAGTTAGTGTGTCATGTGACCGTTTCTCATTAAAACAAAAAGAGATTCTATTTTAAAAAGTACTGAAAGTAACCCAAGTCCTTTGAAAACCAAGAAATGGTTTGATAGGAATTGCATCTATGTGATAATCAAAAGTGAAAATTAGAACAATTATGGGCAAAGAAGCGTGAACACTTCAAAACCTCCAACATGTCCATGTTGGACAGGCTAGAGACTCTTCTTCATACTTGTTTGTTTTAATTAGATATGTTTTTAAAGATTTTAATAGTTGTTATTTATTTTGAAAACTTATACATAAAAATGAAATATGCCTATTAATATAATTAATTAATTAATACATCTCACACACACATATATAATTATATAAATATATTTTTTTTACATAAGATGGTGTAAAAGAAAAAAAAATTGTTAAAATAATAATTAAATTATTAAAATCTCAATTTCTTAAAATTTAAGAGGTTTTAAAATAATTATGTTGCATATCTTACCATTCCTGACTGAATCAAGTATTGAGTTGTCTTCTCAATTTGCTTCATGTCCACTCTTCCAGAAAGGAAAAGGTATTTATTGAGAAGATCACCATGCCTGTTTTCTTCTGCACTCCATGCCCTAGCCCAAATTGCCCAAGGAGTGTTATCTACACCCGTTTCATCATGAAAACATTCTGTGGAATTAATTCGAGTTTGGTAAGTTGGAAGGGCTTCTTCTGTGATCATATTACCAACTAAGGTAACAAAGTACTCATCTGGAATGTCTCTTGTTCTCTTTCTTAGTTCATGAACTTGCTCAATAAATCCATCTGAGGTAGGATCTGGCAAAAAATCTTGTGGTTGCCAACATTCCTTAACAGGTTTTAGGAGAGTTAGGACATTGTTTTTAGCCCAATTCTCCAAGGATTTGAAAATTTCAACCTTCTTAGGTGGCATGGGGCAAGCTAGGTTCACATTGAATTCACCAAGATGGTCTAAACCCCCTTCTGCTCCTCTAAATTCCAACAAAAAAGGAGAGAGAAGTAATTAATGTCAAGATATTGAAGCTAAAATGCAACATGATAACAATTGTTTGTCTATGTATATTTGTTTGGTGCACATTAATTTTTTAGCTTTATGAGAATGGAGTTGTTTAATTTTTTTTACCTATGTTAAAAAAAAAGTTTATTAAAATTGTATCATAAAAAAGCTGAAAATAAAATAAAGTGATTTCGATCTGCTATGCCAAATAGCATGAACAAATGCATGCATCATTTACTAATAAGGTATACAATTTAAACTCCTTGCAGGGGTTGATTTTAGGTGAGCCCAAGCAAAATGGGAATTGGCCCAACTAACCTCAGCTCAAAAGAGAAGGGAGTCAAGTCCAAAACTCATTATAGATGTCCAATAGAGGGTAATGACACATAGCAAAGAAAACAACTCAAAAACACGAAGTCACAATAGCTAAAATAGATGAAAATACTTTCATTATCTATCAGTATCAAATACAGCAAGATGAGGAAAAATAAGATGGTAAAACTGTAAGAGAGAGAGAGAGAGAGAGAGAGAGAGAGCACTATTGAGCTGCCACATGTACAATATACCCTTAAGAGCTCCTATCTCAGATGTTCTTAAGTGTTTGAGTTGAGTAAGTGTCTCAGGTAAGATGGGTATTATTGGGTTACTAATGCAAGGCTTTGAATTAAATCTGGGATGCCCTTAAGGTCCATGATAGGATGGAAAGCTTCAATTTTGTTTTTGCTTAGGTTTTATGGTGGGTTGGTTTAATCATAGTTTGGGTAATTTTTTTTTACTAACCTTAATTTGTTGAACTCTTCTAGGCCAAAATGACACCTGGAGAACCTGTTAAATTTGTCAAAGCTTGTCATAAAGCATTAAATGAACTTGGCACGCTTCTCATAACTAAATGCAGTCAGACCGAATTTTTAGTCACATAGAGCAACTCTTGAAGGTATCCTTTTGCGTGTAAGTGGCCAGCATATGGGTATATTCATAGGCCTTTATATTTTTTAGGTGTCACCAGCTCACTTTGCATGTGTTAGATCTTATATCTCAGGATTAGGACCATGTTAAACCCAAGATAGCCCTAATCTTTACCCTCCACACTTATTTCATTTACTTTCCCCATTAAAGTACATGGACTTGAACCATGCATACGAAAAAAATAAGATATTTCAGAGCAAAGATAATTGGTCCCAGGGGACTGGCATTTGCTTTGTGTGTGCGCATACGTACCATGTTTAAAGAGCAAATAAAATATATCAAGATATTATAATACATGATATGAAAATCAACAATTCAAATGAGTTATTGAAGTATCTTTCATTCTAATTATGAAAAATGTTAGTTCTTGTGAAAAGATGAGAGAATTTGAAGTTTAATCTTACTTCTTGTTGGAGAAGAGGGGGGAAGTCATAGAAAACTTAGAAGATCTCTGAGTTCTCATCCGTGAGAGAGCAAGTGTTGAAGGAAAAAAGTAATAGTTGAAGGAGTTGAGTAGTATAGCCATGTCTTCTCTTTAACCTCTCTTTTAGCTCCAGAACACCAAGCACTAAGATAAAGGGAATTGGTTAGTACTTAGTTGTTATGAAATTAGGAATATATATATATATATATATATATAAATCAGTGAGGGGGAAAGGTAGAGGAAGACGTGTGGGATGGTGGAAAGAGATTAATGTATATTTGTTTGTTTTAGTTTTTGTAATTTTAGGGAAGTTTAATGACTTAATGGAATTTCGTGATCGATTTCTAGAAGGATGATGAAATGGGTACTAGTGTTTTTTTAAATGTTGAATTTATTAGAAATCAATAATTACACTGGGTGTATTTTTTTTATTATTAAGGTTACACCCATTTTAGAGGGTTGATTCTTGTTAAATGTATCGAACCACAAAAAGTCTCTCTCTCACATTTTTAATCATTTACTTTTTATTATAATATGACTTGTCAGAGCATCGTTAACAGCGTCTTTAAATTTTTATACAAGTTTCTCTTTCTGGCAAGCAAGCTGTTACAGGTGACTCCCTGTTTCTTTCTCAAAAAAAAAAAAAAAAAAAAAAAGAGGTGACTCCCTGTTTCGTACCGCTTTTTATACCGGGCTGTTTCGGGTTATTTCGGGAAGCTCCGGTCATTCCGGCCGAAATATTGATTTTGGTCCGAAATCAGTTCAGAAGAAAATTACCTCTTTGAAATTGTTTTTTGCCGGTGGAAACCCATAGATCCGTGACACTGATACAATGACGAAGTTCCGGCGAAGCCCACCACTGCATCATGTCCTCGTTCTGTTAATCTGCATCTCTTGTTCTTACTGTTTTGTCTTCTCTTCTTCGCCCAACACAGACTTGTTGTACCAGTCGTTTATAGCTTCCCAATGCATTTTTAAATCGTGTGGCTGTGAAGTAGTGTTTATTATTTTTTGAAGTAACGTTTGGCTTTGGTAAAAGTTAATGCATTTTTAAATTGTGTGGCTGTGAAGTTGTGTTTATCATTATTTGAAGAAACGTTTGGCTATGGTAAAAGTTAATGCATTTTTAAATCGTGTGGCTGTGAAGTAACGTGTGGCTTTGGTAAAAGTTAAAACTAACGTCAGGCATTGAATTCAATTCAGAATTCACGCGGGTTAGGTAGAGTCTATACCTTCTACTTTTTTTTTTATAAGAAATATGCCTTTTACACTTGTTCAAAGTTTTATTATTATTTTTTTAAATATAATGATTAGACAATTGAGATTTATATGTAATGGACTGGGCTAATATACTCAAAGACGTAGGATTTAAAATACTATGGAATATATATATATATATATATATATATATATATATATCGTTCGTTTAGATAGAATTTATTTTGTTAAAATTAAAAATTAAAAACACTGTAGTGAAATAATTTTTAAATGTGTGACTAGTGCTGTGGAACTCATTTTTAATGAAAAAATTACTAAAAAGTGTAATTTGTGAGACCCGTGAACAGTGCACGAGAGCATTGTTCACAGTTGACTTGTCAACAATTGTGGGCTGAACAAAAAAAAAAAGAGAAAACACAGTGAAACGCGAAACGCAGCCATGGACATGGAATCCAAACACATACATAGCACGGTAACTCCAAAACGGTACATTGGTATTAATCTGTATCGAAATATATCATTCCATTAGCTAAACTGAAATGGCTTTTGATACGAAATTGACTTCCTTGTTTCAAATACACTTTCAAACAAATTCTCTATTATTTCTCTATTCCATTTAAATATTTTTTTCTTTAATATTTCTTTGTTCTCCTTTCAATTTTCCTTCATTCATTTCTAAAAATTACATTTATAATATTTTTACAACATTTTCACAAAAAAATCAATTGTGATAAGTTGATGTTGATTTTTATTTGAATGTACTATTGAAATTATTTTTTTCTCTTTCTAAAAAAATTATTTTTTCCTCACTAATATTAGCTAATCATAACCTACCACTTAAAATTTATTGTGAAAATATTATGAAAATATTGCAGTAACATTTCTTAATTCTAATTACTTATTCTTTATTTTATTTCCATTTATCTCCCTCCTTTTTTTTCATCCATACGTTTTTTTTTTCTTTTTTTTCTCTCTCTTTTTTTCTCCTCCACACACTTATACTTTTTATCTCTATCTTCTATTTCATTTTTTGTTTCTACCTCAGTACCTCCAATCATACCTCTAGCTCTCTTCTCTCTTTCTTTCTGTCTCTCTCTCACACACACATGCTGCTTGTCTGCTCCACCACTGCTTGTCCGCCTCACCACCGCGGCTCAGATGGATCAGATTTGCTTTGTTGTTGTTGTTGTTGGTTTTTTTTTTTTTTTTTTTTTTTTTTTTTTTTTTTTTAAGATTGTGATTTGAGTTTGTATTTTGATTGTGATTGAGTTTAGATAGAGATGTTTGAGAGAGAAAATTATGGAATGGTTGAGATGTTAGCAGTTAGCCGTTGTGAACTTGAGTAAAATTGATTATATTATTTGGTGGTTTGAATTTTTTATTACAATTAATTATTTTGCTCATGAATAGTAGCTCATCAAACCAAGAGAGTGACTATTCATTAGCAACCAATTTTTTGCTAATGAACAGTGAATTAAAGAGACCGTTGGAGCATGTTTTTGTGGGTTTGTTCTCTAAATTTTGGGTTTAGAGAGCTTGTTGGAAATGCTCTCAAGTCATTCAAAATTAGATTCCCCAACAATCAACATTTCAACAAACATATTCGACTCCCCACCAACTTCTGTCCCTTTGCAATGAGATATAATAACAGTAGATTCCCCAACAATCAACATTCAACAAATATATTCGACTCCCCACCAACTTCTGCGCCTCTGCAATGAGATAAATAACAGTAGATTCCCGAACATTCAACAAATATATTCGACTCCCCACCAACTTCAGTCCTTCTGCAATGAGATATAATAACAGCAGGCGCTTTAACAATTGCCAATTGGAGAAGACGACATCCCCATGATGCAATTAAAGCAATAAGAGCGGTGTCAACTTGGGAGTAACTAGTGAGCGTTCGATCTCTATTATTTTATTTGAAAGAAGCCAGTGGGTTTGTTTTTAGCTTTAAGTTTGAGTTTTAAATTTGATTTTTTTTTATTAATTTATTAATATAGTCCTCTAGTTTCTGTGGATACGATGGACAAAATTTAGTTACAAAATTATTTATAACCTTGGCTACAACCTTATTCAGTAAAATAAATATTACTACATATTTTAAAAATCTAATAGTTGAATTGCATGTTCTTTATATTTTTAATACATATGTCAAATTTTGTATCAATCGGATATTATTTACTATATGATCTATAAACTTATATTTTATGCATAATTTTAAATCATAAAAACTTGCAATTTAAATAAAGACGTAAATGCACTTTTGGTCCTTATATTTTGGGGTCATTTCTATTTTACCACTTTTAGTCCTTAAAATGAAAAATGAGTTCCATTTTGGTCCTTATCGTCACTCATTTAACGGAAATATCTTACATGGCAAATTGAGTGCACTGTTAACACAGTAAATAATGACGTGGTGAATAAAATAATATTAAAAAAATTATTTGGCATTTAAAAAATTCCACGTCATCATTTTAAATATTTTCTTGGAGAGCATCATTTTAATTTTTTTAAAAAGTCATCTCACATAATGTTTGAACAAAAAGAAAATTAAACTAAAAACAAACATTAAAATCTAATAACTAAAATAAAATAAAAAAATTCATTAGCTTGTCATTATTTTTCGGGAAGAACACTTTTGTTCTTTCTTCCCCAAATCTAGAACATGAAAAGTCAAAGGTTCCTCTCTCTCATTTTCAAAAAGAGCAGTTTGAGATCTGAACTGATAGAGGAGATAAAGTGAGATTGGGTCACTGCTATGAATTTGTTTGGGTTTTGGCCATGAGGGTTCGAACCATTGAGAACATCAGCCTTGGGGTTTCGGTCTAAAAGGATGGGTTAGAGAGAAAAAGGCGTGGAGAGATGGCAAAAGACCAGGTCGGTTTGAAGAGAAGTTGTTAGGACATATGTGTTTGTACTTGTTAAGAACATATGTCATACTTATTTATGTAAATTGGCTAATTCTTTAACAAAACGCACTCTACTTGTAATTTGGTAGTTCTATGTGTTTTTTATACTTCAAGAAACAAGGTTTCAAGATTAAGTGTTGAAGTCATCAAGTCTGTCCAAGAAAAACAAGCTGAAGTGCAAAATCATTAAAGCTCGACACCTGCTCCATAGCTCCTCGACACCTGCTATCTGTCGAGAATTAAAAGTCAGATTTTCTTATCTGATTTCTTGGGATTCGTGAATATGCTTTTGGGCCTTCTTTTCTTCTAACCCTAAACATATAAAATGATTGTTTTAAGAGCTGTCAAATTGTACACAAGTTGCAAAAGCATTGAGCAATCTCTGTTCAAGCAAATTGTGATCAAAGACGAAGTTCTTGACCTAGTTCATCTTCTCTGAAGAAGTTGCTGTGTATTTGCACCAAAGGGTTTTGTGACCAAGCATCTTCCTGATCTTCATCGTGTAGGATGAACTGGAGAACTTTGCAACCAACCTCTCCTTCTAAGTTGGTGTTTGAAGTTGCGTACTGGGATCCGCGCATTGGTTAGTCACGTACTTGTTAAGAACATATGTCATACTTATTTATGTAAATTGGCTAATCTTTTGACAAAATGAACTCTACTTGTAATTGAGTAGTTCTATGTGTTTTTAATACTTCAAGAAACAAGGTTTCAAGATCAAGTGTTGAAGTCATCAAGTCTGTTCAAGAAAAACAAGCTGAAGTGCAAAATCATTAAAGCTCGACACCTGCTCGATAGCTCCTCGACACATGCTATCCGTTGAGAATTAAAAAGTCAGTTTTCGGATATGATTTCTTGGGATCCGTGAATATGCTTTTGGGCCTTCTTTTCTTCTAGCCCTAAACATATAAAAGGATTATTTTAAGAGCCGTCAAATTGTGCACAAGTTGCAAAAGCATTGAGCAATCTCTGTTCAAGAAAATTGTGATCAAAGACGAAGTTCTTAACGTAATTCATCTTCTCTGAAGAAGTTGCTGTGTATTTGCACCAAAGGGTTTTGTGACCAAGCATCTTCCTGATCTTCATCGTGTAGGATGAACTGAAGAACTTTGCAGCCAACCTCTCCTTCTAAGTTGGCGTTTGAAGTTGTGTACTGGGATCATCGCATTGATTAGTCACGTACTTGGGAGCCGTGCATCAAAGGTAGGAACTGTCACTACAGATCAAGTCCAATTGGGTATTGGGGTAAGGGTTCAACTATAGGTTGGTAAGATACTTGGGATTCCTTTACTTGTAACCGCTTGATTTGATAATAGTGGAGTTTTGAGAGTGGTGACCTGAAAGTCACCCGGTGGGGTTTTTGCCGTTAGGGTTTTCCCCATTCGTGAACAAATCACCGTGTTATTTATTTTTCCGCTGCATAATTAATATATTGGTGATTTGTTTATGCTGCCATGCAATTGCATGATAAATTGATTAATTAATAACTTGGCTAATTAATTAATTGGTTTAATCACAAGCGATCAATTCGTTTGTGGCCTATCAGAAGTCATCACCGAATGGTGGCTGTGAGCGACGGAGTGCTGGTTTTCTTCTCCAAAGACACAGATCTAGGAACAAAGGTAGAGTGCAGGTTCAATCTCTCTCTTTCACTAAACTCGAAATGACCGAGACCCACGAACCCAACCATCAACGATAGGGCGGAACACACCAGCACCACCACCAATGGTGGCCGTCGTTATCACTCTCCCTTCCTCTTTTGTTTTGTTTTCTATTTCTCTATTTATTTTAATTTCATTTGTCTTTTTTGTTTTGGTATGGCCAAGACTCTTTGTTTTTGTTGTTGTTGGTGTATATATATATATATATATATATATTTGGTTTGGTTTATTGATTAGGTTTGGTTGCAAGAAGCTGATGAATGTGTGTAGATTCGGATTGCTTTCAAAATGTGTGTAAATTCGGATGAATGTGTGTACTGTTGAAGTGTCTATGTTTTGAATTTTGAATTGTAAATATGTAGGCTTTGATGTGTGTGGATATGTGTATTTGGGTTTACAAGTTCTATGTGTTTCCTTGCTGGATTTATAGATTTGATTTGTTGGAGGTTTCAGGTTTGTTTGTTCTTGTGTTATGGAGGTCATTGTATTTGTGATCTTGTATTCTAGTTGTGTTTTGAGTTTGTATTCTTAAGATTAAAATTTCTTGGCTGTGTTCATGTTTAAGATGTAATTAGATCTGAATTCATGTTGGGGTGATCTTCGGCGGGATTGGTTCAGCGAGAGCGTTGCTGGAGAGATCTAGGGAAACGAGATAAGGCAACCAGTTACAGATTTGAGATGGGAAATTTATGTTTTTGTCGGTAAATTTATTTTTTCTGGGTTTGTGTTCATGTGATTGAATATTTTGGTTTTGTGTTCTTTCTTGTTCATGTTTAAGATGAGACCAGATCTTAATTCATGTGTATTTTAGGTCTAATTTTGTTTTTTTTTTTCATTTTTTATTTTGTTAAAATAGATAAATTAATTTTCAAAATCAAAAGTTGATGTGGATACTTATGTGTCTTTTTTAATAATTATTTTATGCTGACGTGACATTTTTTAATATTATTTTACTGGCCACGTCAACATTTAAAGTGCTAATGGTGCACTCCGTTTGCCACATTAGCAATTTCTGTTAAGTGAGTAATGGTAAGGACCAAAAAGGAAAGCATTAATTGATTTAGGTACTAAAAGTGGTGAAATGAAAATATAGGGACTAAAATGGAAAGATGCAAAATGTAGGGGCTAAAAGTGCATTTACGCCTTAAATAAATTATTGATCACATAATTATTGATCTTTAATTTTCTAGAAATTTTGAAAGTATGGAGGATATAAGAAAAAGATATAATCCAATGATGGTTTTGTCAAAATTCACCTCAAATAAAAAGATATTGAGTAAGGTCATGTAGTCTAAGGTTACGACTAATTTTGTAGCTAAATTTGATTTTTTTTTTTTTTGGATGAAAAAAAAAAAACTTCATTGAACAGAGAAACAAAATACAATCTTTTTTTGGCAAAGATTCTGGTTCCTTGCTTCATAAAGTCTCCCATATTAATAAGCGCAGTGCCTTCTATCATTTTAGTCAAAAAAAAAAAAAACAAGGTTAGTGCCGGCTGGTGCACAGTTTATATGTAATATTTATACTGTCGCTATCATTATGGGGAGGAAATTTGGCATCTTTAGGATGTCATCCAATGAAGATAAGGTTTTTTAGTCCAGTTAAGATATTTTACTTTAAAATTTTAATTAAAAAAAAAAGTTACTTCAGAAACTACTATTATTTATTTTGGAAAACCCATTCCTTCTAGGTAGCCCAATATTAGGTGTATTCAGATAAAGACATACATGGGACAATGTTTTCCTAGAAACATCCGATGCTACTGAACCTACACTAATTATATGTAGCTATATAATTTAGGATAAAACTTAATTACATACCTGGTAATTGGGGTAATCTAGGTAACTAATTTCATTTTCCCAACTATCTAGTTAGTAGGCCACTGTTTTAAACTATATGGCTTAGTAGCATCTCGAGTCTAAAAGACTCGATTTTGGCCTATAAATCGAGTATTTAAGACTCGATTTTTATGGTCTAATTATCGTCTGATCTGGCATCTTTTTCCACGTGGCAACCACTTAAAAATCGAGTCTCTAAGACTCGATTTATAAACCAAAAATATTTAAAAAAAATTGAAGTCTCAGCGCAGCTTCACCAAATCAGATCAGATGAGATGAGATGCAGAGAAAGACCAGATCAGAGAGATTTAAAAAAAATTCAAGTCTCAGGCGGCCTCACTAGATCTCACCAGATCAGATCAGATGGAGAGAAAAACTAGATCAGAGAGATCGCGCGCGGCCTGGCTCGTGCTGGCATGGGGCTCGCCGCGGCCTGGGGCGGAGTGCGGCCTGGGTTGCGTGCGGCCTGGCTCGCGCCGACTTGGGGCTCTCCGCGTCCTGGGGCGAAGTGCAGCCTGGGCCGCGCGCGACCTGGGCTCCTGAGCTGCGCGCGCCCTGGCTTGTGCCGGCATGGGGCTCGCCGCGGCCTAGGGCTGAGTTTTTCTTCGGCCTGGGCTCACGTGGACTGGGCTGCGCATGGCTTGGCTTGCGTCGGCATGGGGCTCGCCGTGGCCAGGGGCTGATTTTTTCTTCTTCGGCTTTTTTTTTTTTTTTTTTTTTTTTATCTTCTGGCTCTGATTTCTTTTTGGCTGGTGCTATTGTTCTGATATATATAAGCTTATAAATCGAGTCTTTAAGACTCGATTTCCATGTGGACACCACGTGGAAAAAGTGCCCACTCACACCAAATCAAAACATGAAAATCGACCCTTAAAAACTCGATTTATAGGTCCTAAATCAAGTCTCTTAAACTCGAGATGCTACTAAGTTATATAGTTTAAAACAGTGGCCTATTAACTAGATAGTTGGAGAATCTGGGTTAAATGCCAATTTCGGTCTAGTAATTGTCGTACACTTAGATTCAAACATAATACAACTTCAGGTAAATTGCAAATTACATCCCCTAAAGCTTGGGGATGATTAAATTTTACATACTGAAATTTTAGAATTTGAATTTTACTTTATAAGGTTTGAGAGTGTTTAAATTTTACACCTTGATGTTTCAGAATTTGGATTTTACCCCTATATTTTAGGGGTGTTTGGATTTTACTTCCTAGAGTTCGGGAGTGTTGGATTTTACACCATAAAGTTTCATAATTTGGGGGTGTAAAATCCAAGCACTCCTAAACTTTAGAGGGTAAAATCTAAATCTTGAAACGTTAAGGTATAAAATCCAAACATCCTAAACTTTAAGGAGTAAAATCCAAATTTTGAAATTTTAAGGTGTAAATTCAAATACTCCCAAGCTTTAGGAGTGCAATTTGCAATTTATCCTACAACTTAAGTACATAACTTAATTAGGTTCAAACACTTGGCTACACTGTCCAATAAAGTACATTCAATAGTATCATTTAAAAAAAATTAAATTAAATTTCATGCAATTATGTGTTTTAATCTAATTAAGGAAGCTAGCTCACTGCACCTAAAATAATATGCCTAAGAATTACCCAATTATTTTTCACTGCTACAAGTAACAACCATCTTCAAGTCTATATTTTTCTATAAAAAATATTCAAGTCTATATTGTGAGGAGATTCCAAGTTTATGCTCCATGATTTTTTCTAAGATAAAGTACAATTTAATCTCTAAAAAAAATTGCACTTTACTTCTTCAATTTTGAGATTACTTCTAAATCAGTTGTCAATTTTTAAAAATTACAATTTGCATCATCAAGTAAAACTATATAATAATAATAAAAATAAAAATAAAAAAGAGGTTAAAGTGCAAACTACATCTTTGAAATTTGGGTGTTGTGGACGTAACGGAATATGGAGTCGCCACCTAGTTTTTGCAATGGTCTAGGAATCATATATGTAGCGTTCTCTTGAGAAAGGACCATTGATCTTACTATCAGAGATATAGGTTCGGAGTTAAGGTACGATCTTGGGAAGGTGTTAGGCACCAAAAACCGTCCAATCCTAAGGTTGGCTTCCTCTCATTATGTCTTATGTCTTAACTCTATTAAAGGTACACTCAATATTGCATCTAACTCATACACGCACTAGCATATATCTAAGCACACAACACGACATCAGTCATCCCTAACCATATATCTATCATGCTTGTCAACTAAAGCCTACTTATAGTGTGAAAATAGGGGTTTGGAATGACTCTTAAATGATATGAGATTCGTTCCAAACCTCGACAGTAATGTAGAAAACTTGCCTTATTTAGTTTCTAGAATTTGCTATGCAAGCGAAAGATCGTGCCTGCACGTGCATGCAGAAAACTGTGTGCGCAGGCCGATTCCTGCATGCACATAGTGAGGGTTTCCTTAGCTTTACTTTTTCAAAAATAGATTTATTTGCTCATTAAAAGTTATATTTTTTCATTTTAACTTTTCTCAAGTCAATTTAACATCTGATTGAGCCCTAAACCAACCTTGGATCTTAGAATTCAGCATCATCAGGGAACGGGGGCTCGAATTGTAAAGGATACAAAATGCGGTGCATACAGGTGTCTATAGATTTTACACCCTAAAATTTCAGAATTGAATTATATTTGCTAAAGTTATATTCTATTTGCTTCAATAGTCAATTTGTTCATATTTTTTGTTAAGTGCCACATAAACTTGCTATGTGTGTTTAGTTCGTCTAATAAAGTGATGTCATTTGGCGTAATAAAAATGGCATGGCATAATGACAATGATGTGAAAATGTTTTATTGGACTTACTAAACACGTGGCAATTTTACGTGACACCTAACGGAAAATAAGGAAGAAATGGCTACTAAAGCAAACAGAATATAACTTTATGGGGTAAAATCCAAATTCTAAAATTTTAGGGCGTAAAAAGTCCAAAAACCACCCAAACTTTAGGGTAATAATTTATCTTTACCCATATATATATATATATATAAGTTGAAACTCTATTGTTAAGGCATTGAATGAAATTAATTATTTCTTAAACCACTATGGATTAGGACTAGATCAATAGATAATTCATGCCCATAGCTAATTCTATAAAAGGGTTTGTAAATGGACATTGACATGTAGAACAGTATGACGATCTTAAGTTTAATCATGAGCAAAGATACATGCATGTTTCTTGATTTTATTGTTTCTGAACAAGAATTTTCAAGTAGTGATATAATGTTTGCACTTACAACTGTCCAACTGTGTGAGATGCAGAAACTTGTCTACTCCCAGACAAGATTAAGATTGTTCTTCCACTGAATTTTGGGTTAACTCTACCATGATAGTACTGTCATGGCCTTCCAGAATCAATAGCACAAATACACTTCTATAGGTACTACATCCTACAAAAATGATCATAAGGGCATTGTTCAAAGTTATTTGGGAAAATGAGGAGAAAAGCAAATTTCGGCAATGATGTTGCCAAAATTCTAGGAAAAAGTACAAGGGAGAGAGAGAAAATTGAATTTCGGTGATGTAGTTATCGAAATTCTTACCCAAAATGCAAGCTACCCAGATTAGAGGAGTGCTCGAGATTAGAGGACTGCTCAGAAAGTAAAGAGAAAAAATAGGAATTGTGACAATGGGGTTGCCGAAATTGTAGAGAAGAGAAAAATATAATAGGAATTGTGGCAATAGAGTTGCAAAATTGGAGAGAGAAAAAAATTATGGCAATGGAGTTGCTGAAATTGTAGGGGAGAGGAGAGAGAAATTTAATAGGAATTGTGATAATGGAGTTGCAGAAAATTGGAAGAGAGAAAAAAAAACATTGTATTAAGGGAACCTTTTTATATTCAACAAGATACACACAGCAGCACTCAACCTTAAGCAGAAGGGACATACACCACACTTTTTTTCATCCATATTTCCTCCAACCAGCTTCACACAAAAATGCTTACCTGCTTTTATCAAATAAAAAATATTGATTCAATTTGAGAACAGATTTGCGCCCTACTATGTACATCTTATCTATTCTGTACATCTTTCCATTACTGAGACATCATACTGAAAACACTACTACTAATTCATGACTACTGCATTATAATATGGGTATGACCAACTGCTAAATAATTTTCACTTGAAAGACATGATGGCTTCATCGAAAACCACTATATTCAATGAGTTTGAACATGATTTATTGTTAACTTATATTTTTCCTCTGTTTGCCTAAACATTCATTTCCAAATTTTTTCTGTTCTTTGAAATGCTTGAAAGAGATTGCCCAAGATAAACAATGAAAATAGTGAGAGAGAAAGAAAGTGTGAGTAGAACTATTTTTTTTTTTTTTTATTGAAATCATTATCTATTTTAGAGATTCAGATAACAAAGTTGATATTTCAATGTGAAGAATACAACTGAACAAAAAATGGGTTCAATTTAATTCGGTTTAAACTTTAAACTGCGGAAAGAACACCAAGCTTCTCAAGAGTGAAACTCTTGCATGCAGAAACATCAGAACAACAAACAATTATTTATTTATTTATTTGAGAAATAAAGGACCTTCCTAGTGATAATAGTCTCAAGGAAAATACACGCACACACACCCACACACACCCACACCCACCATTAGGGGTGGCAATTTTTATCCATATCCATGAACCCGCCCATTACCCACCTTATTTGAATAAATCTTAACCCAACTCATTTAATATGGGTTAAATGGGTAAAGACCCATTTGGTTATTTAATTAGATAGGTCTAAATGGATAAATTCACTAATACCCACTAAACCCATCTAAAATTTAAATAGACAACATAAAATCTAAATTTCTATAAAATGACCAAAATACCTCTGAAACCTAGTAAATGACCAAAATACTCCCAAAATCCAAAAAATTATCAAAATACCTCCAAAACCCAAAAAATGACCAAAATACCCAAAAACCTAAAAATTACCAAAATACCCCCCAAAACCCAAAAAATGACCAAAATACCCTTTGAAACCCAAAAAACGACCAAAATACCCCCAAAACCCAACAAATGACCAAAATACCCCCAAAACCCAAAAAATGACCCAAATACCCCTAAAACCTAAAAAATGAACAAAATATCCCCCAAATCTAAAAATTACCAAAATACCCCCAAAACCCAATAAATGACCAAAATATCTCCGAAACTCAAAAAATGACCAAAATACCCCCCAAAACCTAAAAATGACAAAAATACCCCTAAAACCTAAGGGCATGTTTGGTAACTGTTTTCGTTTTCTATTTTCGTTTTCTTGTTTTCAAGAAAAAAAGAAAAAAAACAATTTTTTTCTGTTTTCAAAATGAAAAACACGTTTGGTTAGTTGTTTTGAAAAACAGATTTTTCAAAAACAAAATTCAGGAAATTTGTTTGGTAGTTGTTTTTGAAAAAGTTGAATTTTGTTTTCTTTGGTTAATTTTTTTTTAAATTAAATTTATTCTAATTCAAAAACACGTTTGCTCCAAAGTATTTTAAAATCCTTACACCTAAAGAAATTATAAATCAATTGTTTTGTATATAACATTCAAGCCTAAAACTTTAATCATATAAGATTGAAACTATAACAATTATCAAGTGTTATAAAAGATAAATCAATAACTAAAAAGTTTACTACATGGCATCAATGCCAGGGAATCAATTTCATCCAAAAGAAAAAAATAAAAAAATAAATAACGTGGCATCAATGATGCCTATTATTTGCCAACATCAATCCTGCGATCTGATCCCTATAAGCTGCCATAGCTTCAGCGGCTTGATCAGTTAAGTCAATAGTGTGCAATGGCTCACCCGAATTATCCCCACCTTCACCTTCACCTTCAACAGTAAGGTTATCAATATTGAATTGAGTAAACAAGCGATCATTTCTTGTTGCCATTCGAATGGAGTTATGAATTGTGCAACAGGCTCTCATCACATTCCCTTGTCGACATTGTTTATAACGGGGCATCATTTTTAAGACTGGAAATCGTGCCTTTAAAACGCCAAAACATCTTTCAATTACATTACAAAGAGATGAATGTCTATAATTGAAAAGCTCTTTGGCACCTTCAGGACGATCCCCACCTCAAAAGTCTCGTAGATGGTATCTCTCAATACGGTACGGAGGTAAAAACCCTAAGGTGCATGGATAACCAGAATCCACTAAATAATAGCAACCTAACAAAAATAATAATAAGATAGAGAGAAGTATGACATGGTGAATGGATTCAACTTGAAAATTGTAAATATATAAGTGAGGCAACAATATATCTTACCAGATGGAGGCCATGGGAAATTATTTTCTGGCCTTTGAAGTGCATCTAAGAATACTCGTGAGTCATTGGCTGTACCCTCCCAACCCGTGTAAACAAATGTAAACTTCATATCAAAATCACATGCACACATTATATTATGGGTGATTGTGGCCTTTCTATTCCTATAGCTGACAAGCTTTGATGCTGAAGCCCATGCACTGATATATGTTCCATCAATTGCACCTATACATTTCTAGAAAAAATATAAACACAAGTATTAACATATGTGAGCAAATAATATTTGTATGTTAAAATGAACAGTAACTTGGGATTACCTTGAAATATGGAAAGAACTTGGTACTGTTAGCAATACGTGGATGCACTTCATTGCTTTGAGAAGGACGTATAATGAATTTTCCTAGGCGACATATTGCTCTTACAGTTTCCTTAAATTGCCTGTCTACTGTCTCAGTTGAGTGTTGAAAACGATCTGCTATTACCCTTATTCTCACATTATGTCCCACTATTAATAAGAACATACCAACTGCCTCCTCCACTGTGATCCAACGTGAGTTTGCTAAGAACTTCTCAAATAGTTACAGAGACTTGTAAATGTTGGCCTATCCATGCGGAATAACTCATAACATGTTCGAGGATTGCCATTCAATATCTCTTTTATAAATGCATCACCAGTCAACATAGAGATACGTTGCGACTCCTTAGGTATATAGTTATTTTTATTCTCAACAAACATTAGTAGGAAGAACATATCATCGTCCTCTTCCTCATCTGAAGAGGATGAACTGCTATAATAATTTGGTTCAACATTCATTCTGGAGAATTAAATAGCAAATTTGTTCTCAAATAATGCTTTTCATTAACATAAATAAAACATTACCAACATAAATAAAAAAAAAGATTACCATAAAATATTAATAAACCATCATTTAACAACATTAAATAACAATAGAATAGTACCAAATCATAGTTCAAAAACGTTAAAATAAACATAATCTAATAGGAAGTTATTGTTTTGACATAATCCCCTATAGCCTACCCAACCAAACCATCCTTCTGGCGAAACTCATGTTAACAAAGATCTCTCTATCATTAGGATCCTGCTTGAACTTCTCAACGGCCTTCATAAATATTTCATCATTGACTTCTTCCATGGTCTCAAGGATATTAATGCACTTGCCTAAGGAGAAGTCATTTGTAGGCGCAATACTGCTACTAACTTCATCAATGGTATACATCTTATACCTCTCGGCCTTTGCTTTAGATGCCTCTATCCTAGCCTTAGCGGCCTCAGCCATTGATTGTAAGGCATCATTCATTTGGGAGCTCATTAACTCTCGCTTACTTTTACTAGGACGCTCATCACAACTATCACTAGGGCGCTTGGAAGATCGGGTTGTACTGTCAGACTCAAGAATTGCTATGACAGGGTCTTGGGTAGGACTTTCTAAATTAACATGAACTCCCCCATGAATGAGTTGTTCTTCCAATGCATTCTCTTCATCTGAATTAGGAGGGTCTTGGGTGGATGCACAGTGTAGGACCCCAGTAGCTGTAGACTTATTAAATATAAGTCCAAGCAAATTATAATTTGAAAGTCCTTTGGTTCGAAACATCTTTGCCTTGGGATGTGCCTAAAAATAGAAAATACATCTAGTAAGAAAAAAAAGATGATGGGGGATAATGTTTCAAAATAAAACACTGTATTGTATTCAACGATATTTACCCGACAGTAATTTTGCCATGACTCCTCAAGTGCATGAACAGTGTTGGTTTCAGCATCCCAACCAAAACCAGTTTGATTTATGAGGGTAGAAAACTCACGATGTAATAAACGCATCCTATTAAACTTCCCTTTGAATTGAGCCATTGTAAAACTCCGTTTACTTAATTCATTCAATGTAGCTAACATTTTCTTCCAAGTATCGGAACTGAATTGACCATCTGCCATATTTCCCTTATTGATCTCTTTCAACATTATGTCAATAAATAGTTTCTCAAGTTGTGATGTCCAAAGGCTATCTTCATCAATTGAACTGTTTCCTTTCATCTATTATGATACAATGAAACATGAAAACAACTAAGGAACAACTTTTATAAACACAACCATCAAATACAACTAAGAAATAGCTTCCAAGCTTCAAACAAACACAACTTCTAATTAATAGTGCATTTTGATCACCATGAAACCCAACCTACCCAAAATGCCATTCTCCTTATTATTAGTTAAATGGTTTACTTAATTAAGGGAATACATTCTCTGCTATATACTACAAACACAAAACAGCAACAGTTGACAACAATTGATAGCAACAATTGACAAGAACTAATTAATAGTGCATTTTGATCACCATGAAACCCAAACAAAAAAAAATGCCATTCTCCTTATTATCAGCTAAATGGTTTACCTAATTAACTGAATACATTCTCTGCTATATACTACAAACACAATACATTCTCCTTCTATTTTTCTTTCTCCAAAACTCTAGAAACAAAACCCAAAAGTTTGTTCCTTTTCAGCTATCAACAGAGCATAGAAAATACCCACAAGCATACATGATATGGCATATGACAGCAAAAAAAAAAAAAAAAGATGATAAGGTTGGAAGCTGTACAGAAAAAATAGATTTAATTGGATATATAAACTTGACATAATACTTAATTTAGGTAGAACCATCAGTCACAGACTCACAGCAATGTTGCGGTAATGTATTAAATTGAACATCATCATCAATCTATCTTAAATTTATTTGCTATCCAAGAAAAATAAGGGTAAAGGAAACGGAAGAAGAAACATTGATCTAAGAAAATTTTGTTCCGTTAAATCAAAACGTTGGAATCCAATTCTGCAACTGAATCATATTAAACGAAAATGCATTGTGTAAACTCTTTATCATGAATGACTTATTGTACCATAGAGCCCACAAGCATACACAGCCAAAGCAAACCCCAAACCCGAAAATCCTAAATCACACACACAGAAAATACCCATTCTGAATAAACCCAGATTCAATGTGAAAGAAATTACTGAGGAGGCTTTCATCTACGGCCTCCCTAACTAGAAAAGAAAAAAGAGGGGATCAAAAAAGCTTTAAACCAGTAAGGCCTAGAATAACAACGGCTAAAGTGAAAAGCCTCCAAGCAAGGATAGAGAATCTCTCCTGCCTTGAGGCACTAGCAATCAATCTCACGCCTAACTATCGATCTTAACAAAAAGAAATTGTGGTTCAAGATCGACTGTAACTCGTGAGTGTGAAAAGGCCCAATCGAATGGAAGCCCCAGGCGAAAGTACAAGATTCGAACGAGTTCAAGAATAAAAACCAAAGAAAAAAGGAAAAGACCGTACCTTTGAGTGATTGCAATGACCTGGGATTGCACCGACCTTGGTTCTCTCAATCAAGGTTTTCTCTTCTCTGAGATGGAGGCAGGGGAGGCGCAGAGGAAAAGATATATAAGGGTATCAGATAACGCTAAAATATTGAGTGAAAAAAAAAAAAAAAGAAGCGCGGGAAAAACATTATGTCAATCTTGTGGGTCGAACCAGTGCGCTGGTTCATTAATTGGCACTGTTTCAACGTGTTTTCTCCGTGTTTTCTAAAGTGAGGGAAAACTGAAAAATAAAAATACCTCAAGACCTGTTTTCGGTTTCCTTCACAATATGAAAATTGAAAATAGTTTTTTATTTTTGCCCAAAAATAGTTACCAAACAAGTTTTTTGCCTTAGGAAACAGGAAATTGTTTTTGAAAACAAAAAACTGTGGAAAAAAACAGTTACCAAACATACCCTAAAAATGACCAAAAAATTATCAAAATACCCCCAAAACTTAAAAAATGAACAAAATACCCGCAAAACCAAAAAATGACCAAAATACCCCCAAAACCTAAAAATTACCAAAAAATGACCAAAATACTCACCGAAACCTAAAAATGACCAAAATACCCTCAAAACCCAAAAAATGACCAAAATATCACCGAAACCCAAAAAATGACCAAAATACCCTAAAAACCCAAAAAATGACCAAAATACCCCCAAAACCCACAAAATAACCAAAATACCTCCAAAATCTCTAAAATGAGCAAAATACCCCCCTAAAACCTCTAAAATGTCCAAAATATCCACAAAACTCAAAAAGTGACCAAAATACCCCTGAAATCTTAAAATGACCAAAATACCCCCAAAATCTTAAAATGACCAAAATACTCCCAAAATTCAAAAAATTACCAAAATACCTCCAAAACCCAAAAAATGACCAAAATACCCCCGAAACCTAAAAAATGACTAAAATACCTCAGAAACCTATAAAATGACTAAAATACCCCCGGAACCTGAAAAAATTACCAAATTACTCCTAACCTAAATAATGACTGAAATACCTCCGAAACCCATAAAATTACCAAAATACCCTCTAAACTTAAAAAATGACCGAAATACCTTAAAACCTAAGTAATGACTAAAATACCCCCCTTTGAAACCTAAAAATTGACCAAAATACCCCCAAAATATAAAAAATGACCGAAATACACTCGAAACCTAAGAATTACCAAAATACACCCTAAACCTAAAAAATTACCAAAATACCCCCTAAACCTAAAAAATGACTGAAATACCCCTGAAACCTAAAAAATTACCAAAATACCTTGAAACCTAAAAAATAATCGAAATACCCCAAGACCTAAAAAATTACTAAAATAACCCCAAAACCTAAAACAATGACCAAAATACCCCAAAAACCTAAAAAAATGATCGAAATACCCACAAAACCTAACAATTACCAAAATACACCCTAAACCTAAAAAATTACTAAAATACTCCCTAAACCTAAAAAATAACCAAAATACCTCCAAAACCTAAAAAATAACTAAAATACCCCCGAAACCTAAAAAAATTACCAAAATACCTTGAAACCTAAAAAATTATTGAAATACCCCCAAAACCTTAAAAATGACCAAAATAATCCCAAAACTTAAAAAAAATGATCAATAAAAAACTCTGAAACCCAAATTATGACCAAAATACCGCTAAACATGTAAGATGACCAAAATACACCAGAAACATCTAAAATTACCGAAATAGAGGTTTAGGGTATTTTGGACGTTTCGAGGATATTTTTGACAAATTAAAGGTTCTAAGAGTCTTTCAGCCATTTTATAGGTTTCGAGGGAATTTGAATAATTTTTTAGGTTTCGAGGAATTTTGGTAATTGTTTAGGTTTCAGGGTTATTTTGATCGTCTTATAGATTCTAAGGGTATTTTAGTCATTTTTTAGGTTACGAGGGCATTTATGTCATCTTTTAGTTTTAGGGTTATTTCAATAATTTTTAGATTTTTGGGTTATTTCGGTAAATTTCTAGGGTTCAGAAGTATTTTGGTAATTTTTTAGGTTTCAGGGGTATTTTGGTCATTTTTAGGTTTTGAGGGTATTTTGGTCATTTCTTGGGTTTCGGGGGGTATTTTCCTATTTTTTGAGTTTCGGGGGGTATTTTGATCAATTTTAGGTTTTGAGGGTATTTTGGTCATTTCTTGGGTTTCAGGGGTATTTTCGTATTTTTTGAGTTTCGGGGGTATTTTGGTCATTTTTTTGGGTTTTAGGGGTTATTTTGGTCAGTTTTAGGTTTCGGAGGTATTTTGGTCATTTTTAGGTTTCAAGGGTATTTTGGTCATTTTTTGGGTTTTGGGGGGTATTTTGGTCATTTTTTGGGTTTTGGAAGTATTTTGGTCATTTTTAGGTTTGGGGGGTATTTTGGTCATTTTTTGGGTTTTGGGGGTACTTTGGTCATTTTTGGGTTTTGGAAGTATTTTGGTCATTTTTTGGGTTTTGGAAGTATTTTGGTCATTTTTTGGGTTTTGGGGGTATTTTGGTAATTTTTAGATTTTGGGGTATTTTGTTCTTTTTTTAGGTTTTGGGGGTATTTTGGTCATTCGTTGGGTTTTAAGGGTATTTTGGTCGTTTTTTGGGTTTCAGGGGGTATTTTGGTCATTTTTTAGGTTTTGGGGGGTATTTTGGTAATTTTTAGGTTTTGGGGGTATTTTGGTCATTTTTTGGGTTTTGAGGATATTTTGGTCATTTTTTAGGTTTTGGGGGTATTTTGGTCATTTTTAGGTTTCGGGGGTATTTTGATCATTTTTTGGATTTTAGGAGGTATTTTGGTAATTTTAGAGATTTTGGAGATATTTTGGTCGTTTTGTGGTTTTTAGGCATATATGGTGATTTTAGAGATATAGGGGGTATTTTGGTCATTTTAGAGGTTTCATGAGTATTTTGTTCATTTTAGAGATTTTGGGGATAATTTTGGATGTCCAAGGGTATATTGGTAATTTTGGAAGTGTAGGGAGTATTTGTATCATTTTAGGTATTTAAGGGTATTTTGGTAATTTTGGAGGTCAATTGGTTATTCAAGTAGTTTTAGAGGTATTTGGGTCATATTGGGTTAAATGGGTGGGTTACTAATTAAATGGGTTGGGTTGGTAATGGATAATTAATTTATATATAAACGGGTCATAAATGGATAAATAGATAATTACACACCCAACCCATTTATGACCCAACCTGCCCATTTGCCACCCCTACCCACCATACGCACAAAACTATTGCATATAAAACAACCTACTTTGAATGCAAATAGCATATACAAAGTATAGCAATTCGCACAGAAATTATAGTATCTAAATCTTCAACTCAACAGAATTTAAGTCACCCAAAATATCCTTACGGCAGATCAGTGGTGGAGCTAGGATTTTAGTTTAGAGGGGCAAAATTGAAAGACTAGATTGAAAGTAAAATTAATCTAAATATTACTAATCAATATAAATAACAAAATAGATAAACAATTATATACTAATGTAATTGTCATACAAGACCAAATATAATATAAACTTTAATTTATATTTGCATACCTAGTTTAATTTACTCAATTGGAAGATTTGCAAAATATACCTCGATACAAGTTCGTTTAGAATTTGATTTGAAAATCATTATTTTGATTAGGCTTCGTCATAATCTCAATTGCTTACAAGTACACATTTTATATAACTAAAATAAATAAAATCACTTCATAGTTAATAACAATCGAATTAAGAGATTAAGATAAAGACATAGAAGTTAAACATGTGATTTGATTCCTTAAAATAAATCAATGTAAAAGCGTTAAGGATATAGAAATATACTTGCAAAGTTGTACTTTCTTGGCCTTGAATTCTCTTAAAAAGTTATGTAAAATTCAACATTTCTTTCTCTATTCTTTTAAGTGGTAAGAACTAAGAAGTTAAAATTTTGGTCTATGGCAAAAATAAATTGTTTGAAACAGTGAAAAGGTTAAGATAGAAGAGAAAACAATTAGGAGGCTAGGGTTTTAGTTTGATATAAAAGGTCTTAAATATTATTTTTTATTATTATGATGATGTGGATACCCTAATTCAAAGGAAATAATTGGGTGACAAAGGCACCAGGGGGAAAAAAAAATTTGCAGTTGCTTAAGAACATACAACAGGAAAAAAAAAAAAAAAAAGGAATATGGTTTTCAAGTGGGACACAAAAAACATTGTTTTGTTTAACAAGACAAATAAACCTATGGAACGTTTGTGTTATATATTGAAAAAGACAAAATAGTGTGATTTGTTCTCTGAGTATAGAATGTTTGAGGTCAAAATGCCAAGTATTGTAAATTGCAATACTATATAGGATTTTTTTTTTGGGAGGTCAAGGGGGGGGGGGGGGGGGGGCAGCTACTCCTCCTCGACCCCCCTTGCCTCCGCCCCTGGTTTTGCAGATATCAGAAAATTGACAAGCATCACACCTAATTCTCTACTGGCTCAATTCATTGAATAAAAGAAAAATAATTCCACTTTATAATCCCATCTTCCCTGATTCACACTATAAAAAAAAAAAGAGTAAAATATCCACAAATCCACTAAATACAGAATTAATCAATTACCTAGGTACCTTTCTCTTTCAATTTATCAAAAACTCCATTGCCACAATTTTTTTTTCCTCCTCCAATTTTCGTGAAATCCATTGCCACAATTCCTATTAATTTTTCTCTCTCCTCTCCCCTACAATTTCAGCAACTCCATTGCCACAATTCCTATATTTTCTCTCTCCTTTTCAAGCACTCCTTTAATCTAGGTAGCTTGCATTTTGGGCAAGAATTTCGGTAACTACATCACTGAAATTCAATTTTCTCTCTCTTCCTCCATCACATCATTTCTCTCTCCTCTCTCATATTTTTTCTTAGAATTTCGGCAACACTATTGCCGAAATTTGCTTTTCTCCCCATTTTCTAAAATAACTTTGAATAGTGTCCATATCACAAATAAACTTGATTTTTTGAAATATTAAGCCAAAAGACTCGAAAACTTAGGCGGTTTTTTTTTTAATTATTTAAATATTAATTAAATAATATTTATTTAACTTTAACTTTTAATTTTTTATATATTTAGAATCTATTTTTCATTCTCTTTGAGATTTGGGTTTAGTTAATGTGTGCCTGGGCATATTAATCATTCATTTAAAAAAAAAAAACTTTTTTCTTTTTTTTTTTTTTTTTATAAAAAATTGAAAAAGCTGTCAAGAAAGTCAGTCATTTTTTTTTCTTATAAAAAGTTTTCTAAAATAGTTTTACTGGTATACATTAGTAAAACCCTTAAAATAAAACATAATCTATAATTAAAAAAATGATAAATTATCTAGATTAAAACAAAAATTAAAGTATAGAACAATAGAACTTGATTTAGCAAAAGCACAATTGCAACTTTACAAGATAATATGATCACTTTACACTTTATATTTGCATAAATAAAAAATTATTTATCACATAACTTAACAAAATAATTTTAACACAAAATATGTTATACTAGTTTATATTTTATTAAATTAAGATAACGCTCGTACATATAACACATTAAATGACTTTCTAAAAATGGATGGGGAAAAAAGCAAAAAAAAAAAAAAAAAAAAAAAAAAATCACTTGGTGTGGGTTGAATAAATAGAAGCACTAAAATAAAAACAGGTGACCGCCCACTCAGTATTAAAACTTGAATTAAGACAAAAATATATAAAAAGTAATTTTCAAAAATTGCTTAATTGTAAGAAACATGTAACTATAAGTTTGCAATTCACATGAGTTTTGATAACTCCTAAGGATTGACATGATAACTCATAACATTGAAAAACTGGAATGTTTCCCAACCACAAGGCAGTGTTTGGATTAAGGGGGGAAGGAGGGGGAGTAGAGTAGAGTAGAGTTGGCTGAAAATAAGCTAATTTTTTGCCAAATTTATTCTACTCTACTTTACTCCCCCTCAATCCAAATAGATTGTAAATGTATAACCTGGACTTTGGAGAAAAATATTGAAAATTTTGAAATTCTAGGAAAAAGACCTGTGGTGCCTTAAATTTTTTTCCTAGGTGAATGAGCCATAATTAATTTGTATTGAGGGCCTTCTTTTATTTGGCGATCTTAGACTATTGCCTCAATTGCTTATATAGTTGAGCTGACCTAATTGCCAAAAAAATACATGTGCTGGAACTTAAACCATATATGGGAAACATGATCTTAAGATGTTTAGGGGTGGCAAAATCTGACACGACCCGAGAACCTGACATGACTCGCGAACCCGACAAAACTAACCCGTTTATAAATAGGTAATGGTTTGAGGCTAAATAGTTTCGGGTCATATTCGAGTTGACATGGCTAACCAGTTTAATAAACGAGTCGTGTCGTATTCAACAAGAGAACCCGTTTGACCTCTTTTTTAGATAGTTTTAATCAATGGCGTTCGCTTCCGCTTCCGATAATAGCTCAACCCATTTAGCTTATAAAGTTATTAGTTATTTTGGTAGTATTGCTTAATTTATGGTTGTTTTATATGTGTATTACTATATATATGGTTGTAATTGTATTTTAATTTTAGATATATGAAAATTACATAGGTCATATTAATTAAATAGATTATTAAACAGGTTATTTGTATTGACCTCTACATGACTTGTTAATTAAATAAGTTAAACGTGTCGGGTCGGGTCGATCTGTTTAATAAACAGGTCGTGTTTGGGTAGAAGATTCCTGACATGTTTACTAAATAGGCCGGGTTCAGGTCAACCCATTTAACTGAATACTCATAACTCGACACAACACAAACTTGACCTGTGAACACAAATTGCCACTCCTTACATATATGTGAAAGAGCAAGACTTAAATACAATATTTTGGTGTTATTCCTTAGGTTCCTCTCTTAAGATTCTGCCACATGGATTTTTTTTTTCATGGGATGGAAGTGTATTTTTTTAGTTAAGTAGTTACATGGCATAATTTTAAGAGGGGAAACTAAGAAACAACACCTAAGGTACTGTACCTAAGTTTTGTTCTATGTAAAATAGGGAGTGCAGACTATAAAAGAGGGAGAACTAATAAAAATAAATATTTATTAGGGACAGAGTGGGAAGCAAGGAATACCAAAATGCTAATTTTGAGACCTCCAGTGTAATTTCACAAACAACAATAAATGCCCAATAAGTTGGAATTCTAGGTAGCCACCGTTGGATTAATTGAGAAGACAAAAGGTAAATTATATATTTATTCATTAACTTTTTTTCTATGTGTTAATTTAGTCTCTAACTTTTTAAATATGTCAGTTTGATTCTTAGCGTATTGTGTTAAAATGCTTTTTGCTGTTAAGTGATGGATGAAAAATGCTGACATGACTTTTTATATCACATCAAATGACAAGTGTGTTGCCATGCGGATTAAAAAAAAATAAATTAGATAAAGAATTTGTTAAAATATAATATATATTTGAATCAAAATTGCTTCTTCTTTTTTAATTAAAATTTGCTTTAAAAATTAAAAATATAACATCATTCTAGAATGTTCTTATCACTTTCTCAGCATCCTAACAGAAAATCTAAACCAGATTTGAAACTTATGCACCCTTTAGACCAAGACCCACTATAACCCCTCTCCTCAACCACTTCTCAAATCCAAGTAAACCATCATTGCAAAATGTAATTTTTGCATTTTCAAATCCCAACCTGAAAATTATTCATACAATTGCTATCTTCTTGACAGTATGGATGTTGAGGAGCAGGACCAGAACGCTGACTAAATGGGTAATATCCCTAGCTAATCTGAATATATTCATTTTCGATGTTCTTTGAGTTCTTGTCCTCGTTTCTTTCTCAAATTAATTGTCTTCATGTTAAAGACATTCAAGCAGTGAGTGATATTAATATGGCAAAAATACAAAACTGACCCTCTACCTTTCACCGTTTTTCATTTCAGTCTTTTAACTTTCAGTTTTGTCAATTCAGTCCTCTAACTTTCACTTTTTGTCAATTTAGGGCTCGTTACAACCTAGTTAGTGGCTGCCGTTAGAACCCTTAAGATGACCCAGTTTTTTTTTTTTTTGGAAAAAAAAAAAAACATTAAGGCTCCCCTTCCCCTGAATCAAAACAAAGCAAAGAAACCAATCCCTACTGAATGTAAGTATTTGCCGCAAACATATTTCAAAAGTAAAATTGCTGACTATTTGGCCATGGATACGATTCCCAAGAAGCCTAGGACTCAGCGAGTGGCTTTTCCTAAACCCGATACACAGGACAATGATAAAACTCAAATTGTTTTATCAAAGTCTTGAGTCTTTATTGATTGAAGGTGAGGTGCCTATGACTAAGCCAGCGGTTAAGCCCAAGAAACTGCGCATCTTGTGTAATGGAAAGTTATTCAAGAGTTCTTCTGCTATGCCTACCTCCCCAAACGTTAACCCACCACGACGCTTGCTTGAGAGTATCAGGAATCGCATTAACGGAATGCGTGTAACCAGAGAGATTTTGGTCATTCCAAAAACCCTTTTTGATTTTGATGTGAACCCAGGGATTTGGGTCTTTGCTTTGTTTTGATTCAAGGGAAGGGGAATGACCTTAAATTTTTTTTTTTCCAGATTTTTCTTATTTTCTTTTAATTCCAAATTAAAAAAAAAAAAAAAAAAAACTCTACAAAATGGCGTCGTTTCAGGGGTTCTAACAGTAGCCACTAACTGAGATGTAACGGAGTCCTGAATTGACAAAAATTGAAAGTTAGAGCACTGAATTGACAAAACTGAAAGTTAGAGGACTGAAATGAAAAATGGTGAAAGTTAGAGGGTCAATTTTGCATTTTTGCCTATTAATATTATAACCTCCCTAAACGCAATATGGAAATAGTGCTAACTTCAAATTTCACCAATCTACATCGACTATATCAACACGTTTTATCTGATACTTTCACATATTGATTCCAATAAAACCAAAAACAGATGCATTTCATCTATATATATATATATATATATATATATATAACCGAAACCTCTGCTAGCATCACAATTTTTCATGTTAGTATCATTTAAAAAAAAAAAAATCTGATTTTTTTCTCTAAAACCCGATAATCATTTAAAAAAAAAAACAAAAATTCAGATTTTTTTTCCCTAAAACCCAATAATACATAAAATCCAATATACAAAAAAATTGCTCCTCTCTCAAACCCAATTCTTTGCCCATCTTCACTCTCAATTTTCTCTCCACAACGCAGAACCACCATCGGTCCTCTTCCACAACTGAACGGCTCCACCTTCTCTAGCACAACTCAACAGCTACAATCGCCCAAGTCTCATTATTTCCCCCACCACACATTACAAAACCGATTCTTCTTTAAAACCTAAACCTAAAACTGATGCTTCTTCAAAATCTCTCTTCTCTTCTTACATGCTAGCATCACCTTCCCCTAAACCTAAAACTCACCCTTTCCTTCCCCCAAAATCAAAACCCAAAACTCAGATTCTACCATCGCCGCCGCCGCCGCCACCACGGGTCGCTGCCACTGCATCTTTTGGTTTTCCTCTCTTTATTATGCAACTTATTCTCTACCTGTTATTATTTTCAATTGAAAATCAATTAAATCCATACCCAATGCCTAGGTACGCTTGCTTTCCTCTTTCTCTTTTCTCTGATTTTAAGTTTTTCAATTGAAACCAAACAGAGGAAAGGCAGCCTACTTAATGATGAAAACAAGAAATATTTCTCCTCTTTTTTTATTTTATTTTATTTTTTTTTTATAATTTGGAAATATGATTTAGGTTTTGGTATTGTGGTCTGATTGGTTTTGATTTAGGAAGAACAGATGCTTGACATTGATATGGTTGTTTTTCTTTGAATTTTTAAATTCCTCAGTTTATTATTTAACAAATATTTTCCATCTTTGGCTCATATATTTGTTTCACATAGACCTTTGGTTCCTTGCAGTTCAATTTTCAGTTGCTTATTTTGGATTCTCATATATTATATTTGTTCCTTCCCCTAAGCCTAGGTACACTTGCTTTCCTAGATATTTACTCCTTCCAGGTACAACATTAATTGGTTTCATAGTATTGTTCGTTACATATTTACATGTCCAAAGCTGAATACAAGAAAATCCTGTGGGTTTGTATTTAAAATACAATACGATTTCAATAATTCAAAACCTAACCCAAGCTAATTCTTGCATTGTTGCAACAGAGACTAGCTTTGGAACTGATAAAACTTCTATTGGAATTTCAAAAAGTGGAGGTATGTTAAAATTTTGATTACCATATGTTAAATTGTTTTTTTACCTCATAATATCTCTTATAGTTTGTGCATGCTATACGTGTTTATGAAAAAATTGATGAACTCACAGTTGCTGACAAATTAATATAAACTGTTATTTTGTTTGGTTGAAGGGAATTAATAAATCTCATAATGAGTATTGGGCGATCTCAATCTCATGATTTAAGTCTAGGTGAGATCTTCATTTCCTTGATTAACGTTTACTTCTCACACAAGTCCAAAGTACCAATTGTCATTGATAAACTTTCTAAGTGCTTTCCATCCATCATGGGTAAATCTAACTTCAGTAAAGATTATCATAATAGTATTATGCTGAGACTATCTGGGAAGGGTTGAGTTGTTTGTGATATTAATTTGTAATATAATGTTGTAGAACTATTGCAAGATGGATTGGGTCACATCACAAATGGTTTCAAAAATTTATCCAAAAATTGAATGATGCTGTCCAATGGTGTGCACAATGCTATACAATATTGTACACAGTCTATCCCAAGTGTGATTAGATCACTCGGTTCTTTCATTAAGATATACTTATGGTTTTTCCAGGGGTGCAAGACCCTCAAGATGCTGTTAATGGAAGTTACTATGTAGCAGCAGATAAAGTTGATTGTGATAGTACAAGGCCACAAGCTGAAGATGTCTACTTGGCAAAGAATAAAAGGTTGAAGGAAAGGGACACAGGTAAACATTTGGATGTCATTGTGATAAATTGATAACATCTTGGAAAATTAGAATTTCCTAAGCTGCTTTCATACCATGGTCATTTTTTAACTTTAGCCATACTATACTATATTTGGACTTGATGTTGCTATTGTGGGAATTTTTGTCATATGCAGTGAAGAAACGTATATTTAAAGAAAAAAAATAAAAAGAGAATTTGTGAGTTTGTTTAACAGGTTATGAAATTAAGGACGATTATAAAAAACCTCTTCAAGTCATTTGTCAATTTAAAATGTACTTGATAATGAAAGATTGGCATAACATTGTGGCTTAGAAAATATGCTTTTTGAAACTATTTTGGCTATGTCGACATTTGACATTAACAAATTTGTGGTTGGCTCTTTCAGGGGGCAAAGCTCTCCATGGCTTGAGCTCTAAGAGAAAGCAGATGTTGGAAGATGTAAGCCTACTCAAGAAGTTAAAGATATATGAAACTGAGTTAGGTACATTGCTTTGACATGTGACTTAAAATTCATCTGTATATATTAGCTTTATACCGTTTTTTACTCTTGCTTGAAGTCATCAACTATATGTAATATTTCTCCTTTCCTCCAAAGTCATGGAAGCTAGGTGGTCCCTATTGGATTTGGGTTGGATATTTTTGCTTAGATGAAAGCATTATCTCTCCCTTGAATCTCAATGGCTACCCGCATGATGTCACCTTTGCTTAATTTGGCTCATGTTGGAATTTCTTTCTATCTTATTCTTTTGTTATGTTTAGAATTGATTTTCTTTTGAGTATTTGGGTTAATCTCCATATTTATATTGATATTTTTTTCGTGGGTTTGGTTTTGATTTAGGAAGAATAGATGCTTGACATTGATTTGTAAAAAAAGCAAAGGTTTGTGGTTAGCCCATGATAGGAAACTTGATGGGATCTAGAATATGAATGATTAATTTTTGGGTTTGTGGTTTAGTTGTTGCTTTAGTTAAATTTATATCCCACAAAATTTTCCTACCAAAATTAAATGCAAATTGGATTTTGGGGTTTTATGTGGTCTTTTAATATTGTGAGTGATTCCAAGCATATACAACCTACACAAAAGATCAACCTCAGACAGCCTGTTGAGGTAAAAACAAAAACCTATGTTGTTGGGGGCATAACCACATAAATAAATTGCTGTATTTGTTATGTTTGTTTTCATATTTAGTGTCAGAGTTTTGTTTTTCTTTTTTTCTTTTTTCTTTTTTTTTTCTTTTTTTGAGAAAGAAGCTGAATAATATTATTAAAAAAGATCGGCTAAATCAGCTTGAAATATAGAAAAAAGTTGTGGTGGAACATCTTCCATCCACACTAAAAGTTTGGAATATTAATAGCGTGTCTAGCCAAACTATGAGCAACAGAGTTCTGTTTTGCTATATTGGTAGTTCTAACAATAATAAGTTGTGCAATGTGATATTGGCATCACTATTTTTTACTTTTTTTGGTTCCCTTGCAACTTCTTGAAACATACAAATATATATGCATTATTTAATCACACATCCTTACATTGTGCAATGCTTGAACGAATTTTTTAGAAGTTTTCTACTTTTATTTGTTATTGTCCAGAATTTCTGACTTTAAAAATAAATGGCAAATATAGTAGGCAAGATCACCATTGAGCAATTGTAGGCAATGAGAGTTTTAGTAGGGATGGCATTAACAGAACAAGATCCTTGGTCCCATTGTAAGTGTTTGTTTCCTATTAATTTGATTCTTCTATTTGATTTGTATATTTTTGGGATATGCTTTTGGTGTTATTGAAATTGTTTTGGATATTAGGAATTGAAATTGTCTTGGATCTTGATAAAAGCTTATAGGAGTTGGGATTGTTAAATTAGCTTCACCGTCCCATTTCAGTTTTCAGTTTACTCTTCTACCATATTTTTAGAAATCTATGCATTTAGGACATAAATAAGAAAACTATAAAGTTAGAACTATTATTCAAATGATTATTCAAAATGAAAATGGCATTGACCTTTTCCAAAAGCCAAGAATTTTGTAGGTTTAATCAATATTATAGGACAGTTTCATTTGTAGGAACCATGCTTTAAGGAGATTTTAGATGTGTTAGAACATATTCATGCTTTTGTGTATTATGCAGAAAATGTAAATTATAGGATAGTTTCTAAACATTGTAATAAGTTATTATAGAGATATTCAACTTTTTTAATAATTCAATAGTTAGGGTGGAGTTATTATAAAATTTATTGACATTAAAAGTGTTTGGTTTTACATTGTAAATCTTTGATGAATTGGTATAATTTGGTGTTATACTTGATACTAATTTGGCAAAAAATTAAGTAGCTTGAAGAAGTAGAGAAAAGAGAAGAGCCTAAGAAAGGGAGGAAATACATTCTTGAAAAGTATTGGATAAAGCTTGAAGATGTAAGCACAATTGTATATTTATTCTATTTATTGGTTCTTTTGTAATACTTATTGTAATACTTATGCACATTATGATTATTGTAATATATTACTTCATAATATTTGTATTTATCTCATTTTTAATATTACTTCATAATATTACATGTTCTATCTTATATTAGAGCCAATTTAGCTTTCAATAATTGAAATTTGAGAAATGCTTAAGCCTTAACATGTTAACATTTGATTTAAAACAATCTTGTGCAGCGCACGGGTTCACACGGGTTAGCGACTAGTTTTAATGAATAAGAATAATTAGCTGCATAGGGTCCTTGCCGTTCCAATCAACTAAAAGATTCTTTGTTTAATTTCCATTAGCTTCTCACATTGAAGTTAACCGGTTTTCCTTTTTTACCTTTTAAATTTTTTTTTTATTTATTTCATATGGCAGTACACACGGGTGTCAAAAACTTGTTTACCAAAGTATAGTTTGATAAAGCCTTATATGAATGGAGGAATATTAATCAAACCTTAACAAAATAAATAAATAAATAAATTTATTTTGGAATTAAATAAAACAAAGAAAATAATTAAACTAAGCAAAGATATTATTAAAACAATAAAAACATGTAGACAATCAAAAGAAAGAAATTATAAAGTTTTGGAATCCATCTTGTAATTCATATAAGCAAGTATTTATAATTATTAATTTTTTCCAATTATTGCATGATTATCTAAAAATTAATCTTGCTATTAAGGAAAATATTTTCACTAAAATCCATATTTTAAAAATCTAAAGCATGCTAATATAAAATCAAATCATCAATTATATCTATTGACAAACAAATTACAAAAGATATCTAATTTTAAAATCAAGAAATAACAAACCAAGCATTCAATCAATTAAGATAAATCCAAAATTATGAGAAAAACTTGATTGAACTCATATTAAAAATCTTATATTAGTCAATTGAGATCAAGCAAGAACAATTTAAATTATTAAATAACAATTATTGTGAGAAAAATTAAACCTCATAAATAAAAATGATAATCCTTAACAAAGTTTCTTCCTCAACCTTAATTATAAATTTAACTACACATGATAATTGAAAGAAAACATAAAAAATAAAATACTAAACATCAAATTAAACAAATAAATAAAAATAACTATCATGAAGGAAAGTCACTGTACGGTTGAATTTAATCAATCATCTTATTGGATTTATTCCGTGATCAATTTGCTTGTAACTTAGCACTTAGTAACCCTGTATTTAGGTGGAAAAATTGTAAGGGCAGTGTGTGAGAAGATGTGAAAAAAAGCTCAAGAGTGTGCAAGAAAAACAGAGTTTCACGACTGGATCTTGCGGGTGAGTTGCGGCTTGCAAGTCGCCAAAAGTTCGCACACGTGCCAAGCATGCCAGAAGTTGAAGAGTTGCGCCATCTGTCGCACTACAGGACAAAAGTCCCAGGCTGGCCAGGCCGTTAGCTCGCGGCTTGAACTCGCGACTTAACCCAGTCGCGAGGTCAAGTCGCCAAAATGCCCTGTTTGGCAAAAACTGACGTTTTGCATTCCTTTCTCACCTTACTATATATATACCCTTATACCCACCATATTGAGAGAGATTCCAGAGAGAATTTTGTGAGAGAAATCCTTGAGAAATACAAAATTGATTCATCCACAATCTTAACCTTAGAGACTCTACAAATTCCTCTACTCTCTTCCTCTCCATTGTCATACCCTTGAGAGGCCTTTAGCCAAATCCTTATCTCACTACACCCACATCTGTGAGAGGTTATTTGGTACTGTTGGGAAGCAGTTAAGAAGGAACCAATTTACATTAGTTGATGCTATGGTCTAGTAGCGGAATCCGGTAAGCTAAAGAAGAAATAGGTTCAGCGCAACCTCGTTGGAGCAAGAAGCTTGGAGGGCTTAGGTACTTGGGTAGATTAGGCTTGGAGGGTCTTCTGCTGTTTATGTATCCCAACTATATTCTTTAGTGGATTATTTGACCGCTTGGAGGGCGGCGGAGAGGTTTTACGTCGAGGGCTTCGATTTCCTCTTCGATAACATATCGTGTGTTGTCCGAGTGTTTGCATCTTCCTTTCTTTATCTTTGCCTTATATTTACTGCTGTGGATGTGTTTATATTTGGCTTAAATTGTTATCAATTCTGTTATAAGCTTGTTATCATATTCCGCACATTAACTGTTTGATATAAAGCTTGAATTTGTAATTTTGTATTTAGAGTCTAAACGTTTAAGGGTGTTGTATACCCATTTTGAACTTTCAATCACAAAGTAGCTGTGGAGTGATCTTCCCATTGACAACAAACTCTTGATTTTTCCCTATAATTGTAAACTTTATTTCTACTTTGGGTAATTAGTGATGAGAAAGTATGTCCTTATTCTAGCCATTAATGGAAGATCTCTATCTTGACGAAATGGGTAGCAAAGTTGAGGGTAATAAATGGTGAAAGGATAATAAATGGATTTGACATGCACCTTGTAGCACCTTCCCTCTCGTTCTTTTGAAGTGTATGTGTTTCCCTGCAAACAAAATATCCAAAAGCCACAATAGGATGTTACAATCTCTTGCATGTCTTCCTCTCCTTCCTAGGGGTTCAATCCAACCCACATGGATCGGGTTGGGTGACTGGGTCGGGTTGAACCCATGAGTTAGAAATTTTATTATTATTATTACTATTGTTATTAAATTGAACAAAAATATATATCTCATTTGCCACATGAGTTGATAAACAAAATATATATGAACTAGTATTCCAACTCAGTTATAAACAAAATATATCCAACTGAATTAATAAACAAAATATACATGAACTAGTATCTCAGCACAGCTATAAATAAAAAAGAGTGGAGTGAGAGAGTGAGAGTAGGAGTGGGAGTGGGAGTGGGAGGCAACAGAGAGAGAAATAAAATTGTAAGGGTTTGCAAGGTAATTGAGTTTTATACAGAAAGAACTAATTAGGGGAAAAAATTAAATAAAAAATTATTAATTATATAATATAGTTATAAATATATATAATTTAAATTTAAATATATAGCTGGGTTAGGTTGGGTTAGGCGAGTTGTGATTGTTATGACCCAAACCCAACCCAACCTACTATTAAATTTTTTTTTTATAACCCAACCCAACCCACTCACCCCTAAAAACAAACCCAATTCGGTGGGTTGGGTCGGGTCGGGCTAGTTTTGGTGGATTGGCTGCACACACCTACTTATTCCTACCAAAGTTAACCTTCATGGACTTTTGATTGTGATGAATCATGCTTTTCTGCATGCTTGGGTTGCAAATCCTCTAAAAGTCTTACGATTTTAGAGGAGAGAGCTATAACAAATGCCCGAAAAGCACCCACCATTCCTTTCAGCTGGATTTTGGTAAAGTGGTGTAGCTAGTTTATTAGATGGGTTCTATTTTACTTGCTTTTTTTTGTGTGGATATTTAAATATTAATTAAAATAATTGCTAAGGGTGGTTTGAAGCTTAGTTTTCTTTATAAGAATTCTTGATCCACACAATGTCACTTTGCTACAAATGAAATAAACTACCGAAATATACAAGGAAAATAAAGTACAAATCATATGTTAATCATAAAGGATAAGGTGGAGTTTTTCTTAGTCCTATCTAGCTGTAACCAAAGCGATCAAAAAGATTATGGTCATGGCCATCATACATCAAATGGGCTGGCATTGAGATTTTCCTCCTCATCATGTCTGCATTTCATATGGATTTATCTCAAAATGCTTCTCTATAGTAATTTTTTGGATAAATATGATAGAATTTCAATCTATGACATCTATTCTATGATGACTATTTTTTTTTTCACTAATTAGTTTTTGGTGTATAAGAGATTCAAACCAAAATATCTTATTCAACATTATTAATCTTTTTCAATTGAGTTAACTTGAACACATCTATATAAATATAATTGGACTAAATTTTAAACCATTGTTTCTTGTTAATTCTAGTGGTTAGTAAATAAGTACTTTTCACATCATTAATCAATTAATATGTAATTATCATTTTTCATGTCAATTCATTCAAAATTAAATTCCCCCACCAACTTCTATCCCTCTTCATTGAGATCTAAAACCAGCAGGACTTTGAGAACAGTCAGTTTAGTTGGCTGGGGACAAAACATCACACGGTGCAATTAACGCAACAGTTCGGTGTCGTCTAAGAAGTGGCTAGTGAGACTATTCGACCTCAATTATTTGAAAGAGATTTGTAGGTTTTGTTTTTGGTTTTAATATCTAGTTCCGGTGGAAACCATAACGGGTCGCTTGGCAGGTGGTTGATGCATTTAGTCCAAAGACCAAAAATCATATTTTTTATTTATAAAAATAATTTATCTATTTAAAAGATTAAATTTTATTTAAACTCTATTATCTTGTTTTGAATACAATATTACTAATTAACATAAACCAGGTGTTTGTATATATATTGAGAAAGTCTATAAATATGAAAAAAAATTGTCAAAACTTTTTAGTTTTTATACATGTTGATGTGATAGATTGATAGTGGTAAGTAAAATGTTGATGTTAGTGGTAGACCTTGATGAGAACCAGTAAAAGTTTGTCAGCTCAACTGTTGCGAAAAATGTTGTAAAATTTTTTGTGTAATACCTTTTATTTTTATTTTTAAAAGTGCTACATTCACAAAATTTTAATAACAAATTATAGGCTTATGTTGTCACTCATTTCAATTTGAACCTATTACTGAAATTACTTTTTTGCCCACCAATAAAGACCAATATAATAATTTGCCACTTAAAATTTGTTGTGAAAAATGTTATAGGCAAAGAATTGTTCTCTCTTTCTTGCTTTTCATTGGATAAAAAAATATTGTTTTATTTATTGACTAATATTTTGGCTTAATTAATACTATTACAATAAAAGAAATAGTTCTATTGGTAAAAATTTTGGGGGCCTTAGGCGACAACCTCATTTGCCTATACTATTGAGTAGGTTCTATCCATTGAGAACAATTTATCTAACTTTTTGTTGAATATATATATATATTTTGTGGCTAAAATGTGCTAAAATGTACTTTGAAAAAGTAAGAAAAAACGAAGTTTAAAAAAATTGTATATAAAAGTTAAAATCTAAAAGCTAAAAACTAAAGTTAAAAACTGAGCTTATAAGCTCAAACCAAATAGACATAGAATCTCTCATATTATTGTGGTTTTTTTTCTTGCTTATAAACTAGCTTTTTGCTTTTTAATATTTATGTACAGTATTTTAATACTTCTCATTTTCTTACAATTTTTTCACTTTTTCAAAGTATAAGTATACTTTAGCACACTTTTAGTAAAAAGCTTTCAGCAAAAAAAAAAAAAGAAGAAGTTAAATAAGCTATTTCCCAGACAGATGCAAGTCTACCGTCTTAATAAGAGTAGTGCAGGCTAGTCTACAATTTACATAGTATGTTATCCAATTAAGATAAGTTACTTTAAAAAGTGACTCCAAATCTTCTGTCTCATCAAGTATGCTCCACTTCATGCTCCACCAATAAAATTTAAACAACTAACCTCCCTCATTAAATGAGAGAACTCTGATTTTAACTCTCACGTTACTAAAACGTTAGCGTTAAAATCCCTTTTTTTTCTTTTTTCTTTTTTTCTTCCACAGCTTTTTTGGACTCCTCTGTTTTAAGGGAAAAGAAACCTTGAAAGCCTTGAAGGTTGCTTGTTTCCAGCGGTAGTCTCTCAAAAGTTGAAACAAAAGAGCCCCTGTGCCATACAAAAATAAAAGCAAAAGCTGGAAACACTTTGGGAGAAAGTAATATAATGAGACAATAGAGGGGAAGAGTCCAAATCAAAAACAAAGGCTGCGGCAAGAGACAAAACTCAGCCAAAAGTTCTTGTTGACTCAAACCACATGGAGAAGAGAAAAGAAAGAAATCAAAAGCCGGAAATAGAGGAGTCCAAAAAAGCTGCGGAAGAAAAAAAAAAAGAAAAAAAAGAAAGGGATTTTAACGTTAACGTTTCAGTAACGTGAGTATTAAAGTCAGAGTTCTCTTATTTAATAAGAGGGGCTAATTGTTTAAATTTTATTGGTGGAGCATGAAGTGGAACATACTTGATGGGACAGAAGATTTGAACTCCTTAAAAAGTTAATTATAAAATTTTTATAAAACAAAAGGTTACGTTCCATTATTTATTTTGGAAACCCCATTCCTTCTAGCTAGGTAGCCCAAAATTATTTAACATTTTGCTTATCTAGATTGAAATCCTCTAAAATTCTTAGAATTTTTATACCATGAAGTTTTTAAAATACTAACCATTTTATTAGTAAATTAGTCGTACACCTGTGCGATGTACCAGATAGTTAACTATTATTAATATCTTTAATCTTACAATTAGTTAAAAATGAATGAAGATCAATATTTATAATATGAAACAAAGATAAACATATTTTAAAAAAGTAACCATGTTGTATCTTTTTTATAGAATGAAACCAATGCACATTATTTATGTTTCTATCATGTTTAAAATTTTTATGAAACATGGAATAACAAAATACAACAACTTAATAACCAAAAGAAAATTTTCTAAGTTCCGCCAAAGCTTTTAGGGGGGAAAAACAAATAGAGTGATACAAAAATACTATTCTATAGCACAAAGTATTCATCCAACAAACATGAGTTTAAAAAAAAAAACCAAGATATTTTTTTGGCATTTATTTGCCCTAGCTTTCCTTTAGAATTTACTCCATTTGTAAAAACTCTAGAATCAAACATAATATTTAGAAGTTTGGTTCTTAATAAAATATTACGCAAACACACATACAATGGAATTATGGAAGTAAAATACAATAAAAAGATACACAAACGATACCTTGAGGTTCAAAGATGAAGGGTTTGAAGAAATAAAAGAGCAAAAACGATAGAGAGAGGGCAAATCACATAGAAGGTTTTGGTGTGTGTGTGTGTGTGTACACACATATGTATAGTAGGCAGGTTTAGTTTAAAACTCTCCACGTTGTTGAGTAGTAGTTGATTTAAAACTCTTCAGTTTGTTGAATAGTAGTCGATTTAAATACTCTCATTTTTACATAATAAATAAATTAATAAAAAATGATGTGTAAAATTGTGAGACTATCAAAGTTTATGCGGAAAAATATTATAAGGTTAACTAATAGTCATATGTCTTCGATTTGATTTAAAACTCTTTACGTTGTTGAGTAGCAATTGGTTAAATGCTTTCCATGTTACTTAGTACTAGTCGGTTTAAAACTCTCCATGTTGTTGAGTAATTCTTGGTTTAAAACTCTTCAGTTTACTGAATAGTAGTCAGTTTAAGACTCTCATTTTAATATGATAAATGAATAAATATAGAAATGATGTATAAAATTATAGGACCAGCAAAGTTTATGTGAAAAATATTAAAAAGTCAATTAATAGTCAAACGTCTTGGATTATATATATACATATATATATAGGGATTGTTGTTAGGTACCCCACTTCTAAATCTTGCACTCTCATAAACATGCATGTAAGAGCGTGACAAAGGGTTTCATTGACAAGTAAAAATTATGATATTTTTAGTATGAGCTTTTTGTTCACTCATGAAAGTCTTAAACTCAAAATTTTGGGTTTGTCTATGAGCGAAATTAGAGGTGTCCACGGGTCCAGCGGGTTGGGTTTGTGCCTAACCCGCAACCAACCCGTAAGAGATTGGGTAGGCAGATTCTCAACCCGCAACCGACCTGTTAAAAGGGTCGGGTTTCACGGGTCGGTTTGCTAGTGGGTGACATCGGTTTTGGGTGAGGCCGAAACTCGACAGAAAACACAGAAAAAGGGCCAAAATCGTCAAGATCTCGCTTGATTCGGCCAAGATCCGAGGAGGATTTCGTCAAATCTAATGATTTTTCCCCTAAATCATGATGAGAATTGCTGGATCTGGTGTATCTATGCCAGATCTGATTGTTTTGGTCGCTGAAATCTACCAAATCAAGCTAAAAACTCGTCAGAATCGCTGGAGAATTCGCCAGAATTTAATTTCTTCAAGCGGGTTAGGTTTCACGGGTTTTGAACGAGGGGACTCGAAACCGACCCGCCGGTGTCGGGTTTTGGAGCTTGGGACCCACGGCTGACCGTTGGAGCAATCGGATCGGGTGAACGCCGGTCTGGTACAGGCGGGTTGGGCATGTTGGGTGGGTGGCAGGGTGGGTTGGACAGCCCTCAGCGAAATATAAGGAACTAAGATCTATTATTTTATTTATTTATTTATTTTGAGAATAAATAAGATCTATTATTTTATTGCATTAGAATAGTTGTAATTTTTTTTCCCTCTCTTTTTTAGGTTGACTTATTCACAAATCTATTGGATTGTATAAAGGCCAAATTGGATGAGTACGGGTGAGAGACGCTATTACTTGACTGTATGATTGTATGTATATATCAATAAATGTGCTATTTATATTCTCTTAAGCAACAATTTTTACATAATATGTTCCTACTTATCTTTCATATATAGTTTTTGTATATATAATGATTTGAACATAAAATTTTTTTAATCCCAATTAAAAAAAAAAACAATATTTAACCTATCTAATTGCTAAAAGCCAGCCCATATCTATTATTATTTTAACTTAAAAACTAAAATTGATTTTCCAAATACCTACCTAAAATAATAATTAAATAATTTAAAAATGTGTCAACAGCCATTACTTGCACAATACATTGTATGGTAGACATATACGTTACTTAGAGCATTCCTATTCAAAAAGTCCATCAAAAAGTGCACTTTCCATCAACGAAAACCTATTTTATCTCTTTTACATCACCACTTTTACAATGCACGTTATTTTTCATACACAATTTTCTTACCTATCTATTTAAATTTTTTTTATATTATAATATTCTATATTATCACTTTAACAATACACCTTATGTGCGTACATCCAATAATAGTGATGAGATTTATGCGTTTGACATTGAAATAAAATTTTGGTGCTACATGATCTCATTATAATCCTAAGAATTTTGGTGATTGAAAAATATAACCCTGAATTTGTATACATGAAATGTTTGTTCTTTAAAAAAAAATAAAAGAGCCTCAAAACATGTGCAATGCACGTGTGAAGAGGCAAGTATATTTACAAAAGTGTTTAAGTTAGAACTTTTTCACATCATTGGTATTTAAATATGTAGTAATTAACAATATTTAAGTCATTACCAAAGCTCCAAAACTTCTTTTCCACTAAATTTCAAATGAAGATCATTAAAAAAAAAACATTAAAAGCGAAAAAAAAAAAAATACAGCCTCAAACTATAGCAAGTAATCAAATATATGTAAGATGAAGATTATATAGAGAATTGTCGAGGAGGTGATATCTATTGAGACCACCCCACTCACATGCCACTCACAGCCTCAGACTACTCAAGAACTTTTACGATGGGATTATAGTGGTGGTGCAATTAAGTGTGTATATGTAAAAAGTTTACCAAAACAACCAATGTGGTTATGTAAGATAAGCTGCCACGTCAACCTAAAGATGATAAACTGTGGAGAGTAATTCAACATTTTTCTTAAGTAAATTCTTTGGTAACAGCTAGATATATCTTATCCTTTATGATTAACATATGATTTGTACTTTGTTTTCCTCATATATTTCGGTAGTTTATTTCATTTGTAGCAAAGTGACATTGTGCGGAATTCTTATAAAGAGTACTAAGCTTCAAACTACTCTCCCCAACTATTTTAATATTTAAATACCCACACAATAAAAGCAAGTAAAATAGAACCCATCTAATAAGCTAGCTACACCACTCTACCAGAAATCCAGTTGAAAGGAATACTGGGTGCTTTTTGGGCCTTTGCTAATGATATAGCTCTCTCCTCTAGCCTTCTCATCCTTTGAGCCATCCTACATACGTAGTCTTGGGCTTCTCGACCCTCAGTTGTAAGTCCAGTAAGCTTCTCTACCTTCCATTTAGCCACCAAAAGCTCCACAATTTCTCCATAGTCCCTAGCCGTGTATACCCCAATCCTTGATGCAACGATAGCAAAGTGATCAAAAAGATTATGGTCATGGCCATCATACATCAAATGGGCCGGCATTGAGATTTTCCTCCTCATCATGTCTGCAAAGGCTATTACCATATCATTTGGATCGAGCTCAAAAAGCTTTTCAGCTATTTTTGTATATGCAGTTTCATGGCGCTTCTCATCTGAGGCTATTATGCCACATATCTGGGCAAGCTTTATGTCCCCATGTTGCATGGCCAGCTTGGCTTTGTTCCCATGAGAAATAAATGTTGCTCGTTCTTGGAATGATGTGTAAATGGTTAAAAGGTATGGATCATACCCGAGGCCAAGATCCTAGGTACAAAATGCACACATCAAGTTAATCCATACAAATTTTAAGAATAAAGATCTCCATCCAACACTGTAATAGTATAATAAGGAACATCTTGAGCAGGGTTATGTAAATGTAATATGAAAGCAAGGCTTAACTCGTCACTGGCTATTTTAGGTTTGTGATGCAAATTAACTCCTTGTGACAGTGTTAAAGAGAGTTGTAATTATTAATTGTATGAGTTAGAGATTAAAAGTTGGTCAAAGAAATTATTTCAATTTTGAAAACAAGAAATTATTTCAAGCTTTACTTCCCCTTGTTGCATGGCCAGCTTGGCTGTGTTCCCATGGGAGATAAATGCTTCTCGTTCTTGGAGTGATGTGTAAATAGTCCAAAGGTATGGATTATCCCCGGTGCCAATATCCTAGGTCCAAAATTCATTAGACATTAACATGTTGAACTGTATGAATTTTGAGAGTGTAGATCTCCATCCAATAACATTATAAATTTGAAGAGCATTTCATGTCAATGTTAGGTTTTAGATGCAAACTCAATGTGACATTGTGTTAAAAGAGGGTTGTAGCTAATGTATTTGAATTATTTTAGAAGTTTGGACAAAGAACTGACTGCAATTTTGAAAACCTAGAATTGTTTTGATTGGAATTGGATCTATTTGATAATCAAATCTGATAATTAGAATAGTTAACCCCTAAGAAGCATGAATACTTCAAAACCTCTAACATGTCCAAGTTGGACACGCTGGGAACACTTTTGCATACTTGTCCTCATTAATTGGATATATTTTTTTAAATTTTGATAGTTGATATTTATTTTGAAAACTTGTAAATAAAAATGAAATGTGCACATAAGTAAATAAAATTACCTAATATATTAACTCATTGTGGTATCTCCACCATATCGAGTCCTAATTTTTTTTTTTTTTTTTAAGAATTATCGTGTCATCATGTCTCATGTCTTCACAAAAAATATATAACTATTTAAAACTTTTTTCTTACAGACTAAATCATGTTAACTTTTTTCTCTCATAAATTTATTTAAGCTTTTTAAAATTTTTTTTAAAAAAAATTTAAGGTGTAAAAGGAAAAAATTGTTAAAATACTAGTTAAATTATTAAAATTGTCTCATGTCTTCACAAAAAATATTTTTTAACAATTTAAAACTTTTTTCTTGCAGAAAATAGGTGGTTGAGACTAAATCATGTTAATTTTTTCTCTCATAAATTTCTTTATGATTTTATTTTATTTTATTTTATATTTTAAGGTGTATGTTAGGACATATGTGTTCATATGTTAAGAGCATATGTCATACTTTATGTAAATTGGCTAATCCTTTGACAAAACGCACTCTACTTGTAATTGGGTAGTTCTAGGTGTTTTTAATACTTCAAGAAATAAAGTTTCAAGATCAAGTATTGAAGTCATCAAGTCTGTCCAAGAAAAAGCAAGTTGAAGTGCCCAGTTTTTAAAGCTCGACACCTGCTCGACAGCTACCTCGACACCTGCTATCTGTCGAGAATTAAAAAGTCATAATTCCAATCTGATTTTCTTGGGATCCGTGAATGTGTTTTTGGGCCTTCTTTTCTTCAAACCCTAAACATATAAATGGAGTGTTTTAAGAGCCGTCAACATAGACACAAGTTGCATAAGCATTGAGCAATCCTTGTTCAAGCAAATTGTGATCTAAGGCGAAGTTCTTGACCTAGTTCATCTTTCTTCAAGAAGTTGTTGTGTATTTGCACCATAGGGTTTTGTGACCAAGCATCTTCCTGATCTTCATCGCATAAGATGATCTGAAGAACTTTGCAATCAACTTCTCTTTCTAAAGTTGGTGTTTGAAGTCGCGTACTGGGATCCGCGCATCTGGTTAGTCACGTACTTGGGAGCCGTGCATCAAAGGGGGAACTGTCACTACAGATCAAGTCCAATTGGGTATTGGGGTAAGGGTTCAACTGTAGGTTGGTAAGGTACTTGGGATTCCTTTACTTGTAACCGCTTGATTTGATAATAGTGGAGTTTCGGGAGTGGTGAGCTGAAAATCACCTGGTGGGGTTTTTGCTGTTAGGGTTTTCCCCATTCGTGAACAAATCACCGAGTTATTTATTTTTCCGCTGCATATTTAGTATTGGTGATTTGTTTGTGCTGCCACGCTTTTGCATGATAAATTGATTAATTAATAACTTGGTTAAATTAATTAATTAGTTTTAATCACAAGGGGTCATTCAATTTGTGGCCTATCAAGTGGTATCAGAGCGGGCACACTCTGATTAGGTTTAATCTTTGTTGTGATTGATCCATTGACCCCTGTTTGTCATGGATAGAGGGCAATCTCTAATTATACCTCCTTTATTTGATGGGACTAACTATGCCTACTGGAAAGTACGCATGAGAGCTTTTTTGCAATCCTTAGATGAGAAGGTGTGGCAAGCTGTTGAGATTGGCTGGACCAAGCCAAAAGAAGCGCCGGCCGATTGGGATGAAGCCAAGATCAAGGCGGCAAACTTCAACAGCAGAGCGTTGAATGCTCTATTTAGCGCTGTCACCAATGAGGAGTTCAAGAAGATATCCTCAACAGAAACTGCCAAGGAGGCGTGGACCATCCTCCAGACAACCTATGAAGGAACAAAGGCTGTCAAAGATTCAAAGCTACAGAGGCTCACTACTAGCTTTGAAGAGATTAAAATGGAGGAGGATGAGTCGTTTGATGAGTTCTATGCCAATCTAAAAGACATAGTGAACTCAGCCTTCAATCTTGGGGAAACCATCCCTGAACCCAAGGTTGTAAGGAAGGTGCTCAGATCTCTACCTGAGAGATTTCATGCCAAGATTACGGCAATAGAAGAATCAAAGGACATTGATAAAATTCCTTTGACTGAGTTGGTTGGGAACTTGCAGACCTACGAGCTAGGGCTATCAAGAATTGGCAAGTCAAGCAAGGGCAAGAGCATGGCCCTGAAGGCAAAGAGCAGTGATACAGATGAGTCTTTCGATGATAAAGACTCCAACATGAAGTCCTACATTACAAGGCAGTTCAAGAAGTTTATGAAGAATGCCAATGGGAGGAGCTTCGACAAGGACCGAAGGCAATCCAGTTCTTCTCAGTTTAAGAGCCAAGACAAAGGAAGGAAGGATGCCAAGGATGGCGGTCAGTACACTGTTCCGGCAGGACCAAAGTGTTTTGGGTGTCATGGGTTTGGACACATGAAGAATAAGTGTCCTACATATCTAAAGAGCATTGGGAAGAGCAAGGCTCTTGCTGCAACCCTTAGTGACACTGAGCCTGAAGATGATTCCAATGATGAGGATGACGGAATCCTAAATGCCTTCACTGCCTCAGTCAATTTTACTGAAGGGATTGTTGAGGAAGAAGAAGAAGAAGAATTGGTGGACACTGAATGTGAAAAGATGGATGACAAAGATGATATCCATTCAGCCTATGAGAAGCTTTACAAGCTCTCTGAGAAGCATGAGAAGTTATACAGGCTGGCCACTAAGAAGCTCAGTGGTGTGGAACTTGATCGAGAAGAGTTATCCACAAAGTTTGATAAGGCGAATCAAACTATTGGAGCACTGAGGTTTGAAAACAACTTCCTGGCTGAGAAGACCAAGAAGCTTGAAGCAGAACTGTTTCAAGTCAGAGCTCAACTAGAGAGGATTTCAAGTGCAAAACTTGATGAGATGCTCAGCAACCAGAAATCTGCTTTAGATCGAACAGGTTTAGGGTATAGTCTTTCTTTTTCTAACTCTGCTTCTACTAGTTCTACTGTTTTTGTTCCTCCTGCTAATACTGTTAAAATTGAGAACATTGATGTTAAAACTGATTTAGCTAGTGAGAACATAGACAAGGGTAAATCCATCTTAGGAGCACCCCCTAAATTAGATAAGAAAGATGCTAAAATCCCTAGGGATAAGAAGGCTAACTCTCAAAAGCCTAAACAAAAGAAGCAGCATCTCTGTTATCATTGTGGAGCTGCCGGTCATATTCGACCAAATTGCTACAAGTGGCTAGCCACCCAACAGAGCAACAGTATGACAGCATCTGGAAGCCCAAATCAGCTTCAATCCTTTCTTGCTCCTCTTGGAGATCTTCTTAAAGCCATCATGTTCCTTTCGAACTTGAACGGTTTCAATTCTTCCCCCTCACCGCCGGTTCAAGGATTTAATCAAAGGAAAGGTTCTTCCAAGGTGTGGAAGAAAAAGGACTCAAAGTGATTTCATCACTTTCTTCTCCCTTCTTGTTTTTCTTGTTTGTTGCATTGCTTGTGTGTTTTGCATTTTTATTGAGTCAGTCTAGTTTTATGCATTGTTTTGCTTTGTTAACATGTTTTTATGTGTTTACTTTTAGTTTTGTTTATTTTGTTTTTGATATAAAAAAAAAAAAAGAAAAATTGAAAAATACAAAAACAGTGTGTGTTTTGTGTACTTTGGTACTTGTGTACCTTGGATGGCCAATGAAACAAAGTTTTCTAAACTTTGTATCTCTTGTAGTTTAGATGAGCATCTTTATGCACAACTAAGCAAGTGAGCTTTGTGGCTCATGTTTGTGATGAGTAAGATTAGGTTATTTCTTAAACTTAACACTCATATCACTCTTTTTGACGGGTAGGACTAGAAAATCCTAAGAGAAAGGCATAAATAACCATCTCACCACTGTTACCTGCCAATCATTAATGACATTTGTATGCTTCGGCATAGCAAAAGTGTGATGTCAATGACATTTGTGTGCTTAGGCATAGCAAAATTGAAATGTCAAATATCAATGGGTATTTCTTTTCTTTCTCATAAGCCCATGCATGATATGTTTAAAAAGAAAATATGCAAAGAAATAAAAAGCAAAAAGATTAAAAATGCTTTAAAAATGGTTGCAAGCGTGTATTCTAGGAGATGTGAGAGTTATAGGATGTACCTCGAAGGTGATAGTCCCCATCAAACAGTTATGATTGTGTGTGAGTTAAAGTTATTTTCTCATATTTCAGATCGTCATAACATGTATACACATATGCAATCTTGCGATGTTTTTCACACACAACACGCAATATTCTTTGCTACTTTTGATATATGTGCAGGTACAATGTGATTTGGCCATCACAAAGGATTTACATGTGCTTTTGTATGCTCACTAAACTGTCATAACTTATTTTTTAAATATAAAATTGGTTAGACTTGTTTAGTGTGTGTGTGTGTTTTTGGGAGATCCTTGTGCTTAAATTTTCATTGAGAAATGATTTTTGAGAGCTTTTTATGTTGATTGGATCATGGTTGAGGTGTTTGTCTTGATTGCATTCATGTCTGTGTTTTTCTCTTCTTGAATAATTGCTTTTAAAAGCTGGCTCGACACCTCCTTGACACCTTCTCGATACCTGATCATCTGTCGAGCTTCTAAGCCTTTTCTTATCGCAATCTCGACACATCCTCGACACCTGGTGGATCGATCGAGAAAGTTTCTGTCTCCTCAACACATCCTCGACACCTGATGGATCGATCGAGATTCCATTGATTGTGTCTTATGCTTCTTTCTCGACACCTATCTCGACACCATGTGGATCGATCGAGATTTCTTCTGTCTCCTCGATACCTCCTCGACACCTAGTCGATCGATCAAGCTTCTGGTTTTTGAAATTGGTCTTGAACCTTGACACCATATCGACACCTTCATCTGTCGAAGTCCAATTCCTCGACAGCATCCTCGATACCTCTCGACACCTCTGCTGTCGAGATTTACTGAGGTGTCTATATAAGCTCCTGTCGCGATTTCTCCTCACTTTCTCGATCTCTCTTCGATCTGTCCGAGGGTTTTCATCTCCCAAAACCATTTTTCTCACTCAAAACCTTCATCCAACGTGATTTTTGGCCCTTCCTTGCTTCAAATCACTTGGTATGATCTTTTTATCCTTCATTCTTCATGCATTTCATGATTTTGAATCTTAGGTTTTGAAGTTTTTGAAAATTTTGGGATTTTTCAAAATTGATGAGTTTTTCTTGAAATTTTGGGTTGATTTTTCACTCAAATGATTTTAAAATGTCATACATTGCATTCCATGTGCATTAGAATGATATTTTCATGCATTTAGATGTGTGTTTCTTGTATGTGTGCTGCTAGGTTTGGATTAGGCTGAGCCCATGATGCTTTTTACGTTTGCATGTTACATGACCATGCATTCCCATGCATACGTACATTTTGTTCAAGATATTATATTATTTGAACTGTTTGGGACTTTTCTGATTGTCTCCCTCTCTATCTCGTTCTCATTCTTTTACGTTAGTAGTGTCTATGGCACCCAAATGTAAATCCACTCCTGCTCGGAACCCTCTGCGTTCTGGAGCTTCATCTTCCTCTGATACTGCTCCTTTTAACCTTCGGTTCCGTGATGGAGATGCCCACAAGGCATTTACTGAGAACTTTTCTAGACGAGGTGTTCATTCGGAACGCCAAGTCATTTTGGCGGACTTCGCCAACATTGACCTTCCCTCTGTCATTCACAGTAGGGGATGGGAGTCACTGTGTGACGTCCCGGTCACTTGTCCTCTCGTACTGATTCAAGAGTTTTACTCCAACATGTACGGGATTGATCGTTCAATACCTCTTTTTCATACTCGCGTTCGAGGTACACGCATTGCTGTCACACCGCAGCTCGTTGCGGATGTGCTTAGAGTCCCTAGGATAGAGTTTCCTGACTATCCTACATGTGAGCGACTGAGGACTGTGTCTAAGGATGAGCTCATTTCTGCTTTTTGTGAGCGCCCTTCTGATTGGGGTGAGCATCAGTATACATTATGTAGACCTTTTCCTAAAGGTCCTAAGTTCCTAAACATGGTGATGACTTTTGTACTTCATCCTCTCTCTCACTATAACTCTATCACAGAGCCTCGTGCTCGATTTTTGTTATCTCTACTTGAGCATCTTACGATAGACTTTCCTTCTCACTTCATTTTCTCTATCATAGATGTTCATTTAGATTCGGCGTCCCGTGATAAGCTCATCTTTCCTTCCGTTATCATGAGGATTCTACACCATTTTTCCATCCCTTTCCCTGTGTCCAAGCACTTCACACACATATCTGCCATAGATGCCGCTACCGTAAAACGTAGTGAGGCGCAGTTTAGGTCGCGACAGCCGGATTCCACTCCTTCCTCCCGGTCGGCTCTATCCAGATCTGCTCCATCTACATCGACTCCTCTTCCTTCTTCAGGCGATGTATTTCTTGGAGATATCATGGCGCAGCTGCAGCGCATGGATGCTCACCTCGATACACTTACCACTGAGTTGTATCAGGTGAACGTTCGTGTTGGTCGTATTGCACGACGGCAGGCAACCATGGGTGGTTTTACTTCTGAGGCTTCTCCTCCACCACCTCCTCCAGTCACTTCAGATTCTGATGCTGAGGATGATGATGATGATGGTGATGACGATGATGGTGATGACGATGATGGTTCGGATGATGATGATGGAGATGCTAGCTCTACTGATGAGATGTCTACATGACACTCTACCCTTTGTCGTTCGTGACAAAAAGGGGGAGTAGTTTTGGACTATGAGAGTAGTCATCTTAGGGGGAGAGTTAGTATAGGACATTTTTGATAGGGGGAGTGTTCATATTTTGAGGGATGTAGTGAAGTCTTGATGTATCTTTTCTTTTCTATTCTTGTTAGATACATTGATTTTGTATATGAGGTCTTGTGACCAGTTTACATACATTGTACTTATCTTTCTATATATGTGGATGTATGTTTCTTTTTCACCTATCTCTTCATGTGTTGTTTCTTTTCTATCTTTAGACACATGTTCTTTATATTTGTAAGCAATCTAATTATTTCTGTTTCACACAAGATGCCTTGATGAGTTTTGTTTAAAGTGTTTCAGAAATACAGGTTGTCAAAGTCTACTTGCCATAAACTCTCTTCTTGCAAAGTTTTTCAAGAGTTTGTGTTAGGATAGATTTTATTGTATTCAACAAGTGAATATGAGTTGAGTGATTTATGACTTCTCTCATATGTTCATTTGTTTGTTGTGGTTTTGTCACGGATTGCCAAAGGGGGAGATTGTTAGGACATATGTGTTCACATGTTAAGAACATATGTCATACTTTTTGTAAATTGGCTAATCCTTTGACAAAACGCACTCTACTTGTAATTGGGTAGTTCTAGGTGTTTTTAATACTTCAAGAAACAAGGTTTCAAGATCAAGTATTGAAGTCATCAAGTCTGTCCAAGAAAAAGCAAGTTGAAGTGCCCAGTTTTTAAAGCTCGACACCTGCTCGACAGCTACCTCGACACCTGCTATCTGTCGAGAATTAAAAATTCAGAATTCCAATCTAATTTTCTTGGGATCCGTGAATGTGTTTTTGGGCCTTATTTTCTTCAAACCCTAAACATATAAATGGAGTGTTTTAAGAGCCGTCAACATAGACACAAGTTGCATAAGCATTGAGCAATCCTTGTTCAAGCAAATTGTGATCTAAGACGAAGTTCTTGACCTAGTTCATCTTTCTTCAAGAAGTTGCTGTGTATTTGCACCATAGGGTTTTGTGACCAAGCATCTTCCTGATCTTCATCGCATAAGATGATCTGAAGAACTTTGCAATCAACCTCTCTTTCTAAAGTTGGTGTTTGAAGTCGCGTACTGGGATCCGCGCATCTGGTTAGTCACGTACTTGGGGGCCGTGCATCAAAGGGGGAACTGTCACTACAGATCAAGTCCAATTGGGTATTGGGGTAAGGGTTCAACTGTAGGTTGGTAAGGTACTTGGGATTCCTTTACTTGTAACCGCTTGATTTGATAATAGTGGAGTTTCGGGAGTGGTGACCTGAAAATCACCCGGTGGGATTTTTGCCGTTAGGGTTTTCCCCATTCGTGAACAAATCACCGAGTTATTTATTTTTCCGCTGCATATTTAGTTTTGGTGATTTGTTTGTGCTGCCATGCTTTTGCATGATAAATTGATTAATTAATAACTTGGTTAAATTAATTAATTAGTTTTAATCACAAAGGGTCATTCAATTTGTGGCCTATCAGTGTAAAAGGACAAAAAATTGTTAAGATACTAGTTAAATTATTAAAATCTTCATTTCTTAAAAGATAAAAAAGTTTTGAAATTCTTATGTTGCATATCTTACCATTCCTGACCCAATCAAGTATTGAGTTGTCTTCTTAATTTGTTTCATGCCAACTTTTCTAGAAAGGAAAATGTACTTATTGAGAAGATCACCATGCCTGTTTTCTTCTGCACTCCATGCCCTTACCCAAATTGCCCAAGGTGTGTTATCTACACCCGTTTCATCATGGAAATTTTCTGTGGAATTAATTCGAGTTTGGTAAGTTGGAAGGGCTTCTTCTGTGATCATATCTCCTACTAAGGCAACAAAGTACTCGTCAAGAATGTCTCTTGTTCTCTTCCTAAGTTCATTGACTTGCTCAATAAATCCATATGAGGTAGGGTCTGGCAAAAAATCTTGTGGTTGCCAACATTCCTCAACAGGCTTTAGGAGATTTAGGACATTGTTTTTATCCCAATCCTCCATAGATTTGAAAATTTCAACTGTCTTAGGTAGCATGGGATGGGCTTTGTTCACATTGAATCCACTAGGATGTAAACACTTTTCTACTCCTCTAGATCTAAAAAGAGGGAAGCAATTAATGTTAGTATGTTGAATCTAAATTGCAAAACATGGTCAAATTAAATACTTATGAAAACAATAGTTTGTTTATGTATATCAGTTTGGTACTGATTAATTTTAGCTCTATGAAATTGTAATTGTTTAAAAAAACTATACCTAGATAAAAAGAAATTTAAAAAAAAAAAAAAAACAAAGTTTATAAAAGTTGTATCATGAAAAAAAAAATGTGATTTTGAACTACAATGCCAAATGCATCCATCATTTATTGGTAGGGGTTGATTTTGGGTGAGCCCAAAAGAGAATGGAAGTCAAGTCCAAAACGCCTTCTAGACGTCCAATAGAGGTTAATGATACATAGCGAAGAAAACAGCTCAATGACATCAATTCACCAGAGGTAAAGTAGATTAAGCAATACTTTTGATATTTGTTATTGTCAAATACAGCTAAATGAGTAGATGGAAAAGGAAATAGAGAGCACCATTGTGCTACCGCATGTACAAAACACCTTAAGTGCTGTTATCTTAGATGGTCTTAAGTGATTGAGTAGAGTAAGTGTTTTGGGTAAGATGGTTATTAACTGAGTTATTAATGCAATGCTTTGTAATAAATTTGAGATGCTCCTCGGTTCAATAAAAGGATGGCAAGCTTCAATTTTGTTTTTGCATAAGTACTAGGGTGGGCTGGATTAATCATAATTTAGATAAATATTTTTCTAACCTTGTTTTTATGAACCCTCTTAGGCCAAAATAGTACTTAGAGAACCAAATAAATCTGCCAAAGCTCATCAGAAAGCATTAAACAAAGTTGGCATGCTTCTCACTTCTCAATGCGGTCAGGTAGAATTTTTTGTCACATAGAGCAAATTGTGAAGGTATCCCTTTGTGTGTAAATGGCTAGCACATGGGTTTATTAATGGTTGCTCAAATTATGCAAGTGTCATCAGCCTACTTTGGGAGCTTTATATCTTGGACCATGTTAAACCCAAAATAGACCTAATCTTTACCCTCCATACTATACCCCTTTGCTTTCCCCCATTAAAGCACCCGGGCTTGGGTCATGTGTAGGATGACATAAGATATTACGAGACAAATATAATTAATCATGATATTATAATACATAATGTGTAAATTAATCAACAATTCAAATGATTTATTGATCCATCTTTCATTCTAATTATAAAAAAAAATGTTAATTCTTGCTCAATAAATCCATCTGAAGTAGGAGAAATTATAAGATCCACATGGTGGACAAGTGATGTAGTCTACCATTCTACTAAAAAATTTTCACTTATTTAAAATTGTTAGTTAGAAAAATTTTTTAAACATAAATTAATTACTGACTTAGCAATTTTAAATAAGTGAAAATTTTTTAGTGGAATGGTGGATAAGTATTATGATCCACCAGAGAACTCTATAATTTCTTCTGAAGTAGGATTTGGTAAAAAGTCTTGCAGTTGCCAACATTCCTCAATAGGTTTTAGGAGGGTTAGGACATTGCTTTTAGCTCAATCCTCCATAGATTTTAAAATTTCAACCTTCTTATGTGGTATGGGACGGGTTTTGCTTGCATTGAATTCACTAGGATTTCCTAAACACTTTTCTACTACTCTAAATCCAATGAAGAAAGTGAGAGAAGTAATTAACGTTAGAACGTTGAAGCTAAAATGCAAGTCATGGTTAAATCCAACGCAATATGAAAGCATGCATTTGTTTATGTATGTCAGTTCCATACCAATTATTTTTTTAGCTTTATAAAAATGGAGTTAAACAAAATGTAACTAGATAAATAAATAAATAAAAGTCAATAAGAGTTGTTTCGTATATAAAAAATTAAAAGAAAAAGAAATAAAGAGGCAATTTCGAACAGCAATGCCAGTTGCATCCATCATTTATTAATAAGGTATATAGTTTAAACATCTTGTAGGGTTGATTTTGGGTGAGCCCAAGCAAAATGGGAAGAAGCCAACTAAAATGGGTTGAAAAGAGAAGGGAATCAAATTCAAAACTCATTCTAGACGTCCAACAGAGGCTTATGGTACATGGAAAAGAAAGCATCATAAAGAAACAAACTCACAGGAGATAAAATAGATTAAACAATACTTTCAATATCTAATAGTGTCAAAAAAAAAAAAAATATATATATATATATATATATATATATATTAGAAAAGCAAAGGATATAGTGACAGAGAGAGAGAACTACTATGTCTTGAGTGTTTGAATAAAGTGTCTTAGGTAAGATGGGTATTACAAGGGTTATTAATGTAATGCATTGTAATAAATTTGAGATGGTCTTACACTATAAAAAGGATTTGTTATTTGCGGCGAAACTTTTTCGACGGCTACAAAAAACCGTGGAAGAACTAGCTTTTTCGACAGCAAATTTATGTCATCGAAAATGGCACTCAGAGAACCTAATAAATTGGCCAAAGCTTCAATTTTGTTTTTGCTTAGGTATAAGAGTGCACTGGTTTACTCACAATTTGGGTAAAGATTTACTAACCTTGATTTGCTGAACCCTTCTAGGCCAAAATGGCACTCAAAGGACGTGATAAATTGGCCGAAGCTCATTAAAGAGCATTAAATGAAGGAAGCATGCTTCTCGTGGCTAAATACGCAGAGCAAAGCTGGTCTGGAGGCTGCAAACTTGTGGGAATTCTCTTTTCTATAAGGTATTTAAAGCCAAGTTTTTTCCGGATTCATCCATCATGGAGTGTACCTCCTCAAATAAGGGCTCATATGCTTGGAAAAGCATTCTTCAATCTCGCCATGTTATCGACGTGGGAGCAGTTTGGAGAATAGGGGATGGCAAATCTGTCCAGATTAGAGAAGCTAAATGGATTCCCTCTCTGCCAGCAGCGAGAACTACCTCCCCACCTGTTGTGCTCCCTCCTACATCAACGGTGAGTGCTTTCATTGATACTGTCTCCCATTCATGGAAAGTAGATTTAATTAGGCATGAATTCCTCCCTCATGAGGCTAATCTGATTTTGGGTATTCCTCTAAGTGACCGTATTATCCCAGACAAGCTGGTATGGCTCCCATCCACAAATGGTAGTTATACAACTCGTAGTGCCTACAGACTAGTAGTTAGGGTGGCTAGGAATTTGAAACCAAGCTGTTAATCACATGCCAAGAACCATGCTTTGTGGACTGGTATTTGGAAGCTTCAAGTCCCTCATCGAGTTAAACACTTTCTTTGGCGAGCAGCTCATAATGCCTTACCTACCTTATGTAATCTATGGAGGCATAAGGTGATTTCCTTTTCTTCATGTACTGGCTGTCATTGTGAAAATGAAGACACAATTCACGCACTTTGGTACTATAGCTCTCTGATGGTTATATGGAAGGATGATGCAATGATGATGAAGTTATTACGGTATGATTTTCGTGATTTTGATGCTTTGCTGGGACTGTTGTTCTCCATGAGGGATCGGATTAATATAGAATTGTTAGCATTGGTTTTCTGGCTGATTTGGAGAAATAGGAATGCTGCTAGGTTCAAAGAGGAGAGTTGAGCTACATCTGATCAAAGGCACAGCAAAGGACTTGTTCTCGGATTTCCTAGCTGCCCAAGTCCCTCCAGCCCGTGCTGATATGCCCAAAAACAGATTAGTGCGTTGGTGCCCCCCTGTTCTGCCTCACATCAAAATTAATTTTGATGCAGCTCTGTTTAAGGAGTTGGATTCTGCAGGTATTGGCATTGCAGTCCGAAACTCTTCAGGTTCAGTCAGTGCAGCTTTGTCTCAGCGAGTCCAGCTCCCTTTCTCTGCAGCTACGGTGGAAGCCTTGGCTTGTCGAAGGGCTATGGAATTTGCAAAAGAACTATCTGCTACGGACTGCATCTTTGAAGGTGATGCTGAGGTTTTTATTAAGGCTATCTGTAGAGAAGATGCTAGTAACCCCGAGTATGGCCATGTCATTGAGGATATTCTAGTTTTAGCTAGGGATTTTCACTTTTGTTCTTTCAACCATGTTAAAAGATCAGGCAATCAAGTTGCCCACCATTTAGCTAGGCGCTCTAAGTCCATCTGTGAGCTACAGGTCTGGTTTGATACCATTCCTGGAGATATAACTCCTCTAGTTGTTCATGATGTTTTGTAGTTCCTGTTATTTTCTTTGAATAAAGTTTTGCCCTCAGGGCGGTTATCTCAAAAAAAAAAAAAAAAAAAAAAACAAAACGCAGAGCAACTAATGAAGGTGTCTTTTTGTGTGTAAATTGTCAGCAGCTGACTTTGCAAGTTTTGTAACTTGGGTCCATTTTAAACCAACATACCCAATTTTTACCATCCATGCCATACTCCTTTACTTTCCCCATTAAATAAAGTACATGACTTTGGGTCATGTGTAGGATGAAATAAGATATTACAAAACAAAGATAATTGGACTTCGGCAAAAAAGAAAAAAAAAAAAAAAAACAAAGATAATTGGGCCCAAGGCTTGGGCTTTGCTTCGTGCGGGCCTATTGCGTCTTTAGCGAAAAAGGCATCAACATATCTTTTATAATTTCTAAATAATTAAGCAATCACACTAATTTAAAAAAAGAAAAGAAAAAGAGTATCAGGATCGGCCTAAAGCCCGAACTACAAATAGTTTCTACCCTTTTGTAAAAAGGTCTCACCCCAATTATAAAAAGGCCCTAATTTTATGATTATAATTTTTTTTTAATGATTGCAACATCAAATTGTGAACATATTGTACTAAATTTTTTCCTAACTTTAGCATTTTCTTTTTCTCATCTTCACAAGACTCCATAATACAAAACCAATAGAAACGTAACCTAATTGAAACTCTAAAATGTGGAGAAAAAATATTGTAGATGTGTTACATAATCATTTTCTTTAATACCTGGAGATTTTATTTTTTGTGAACCAATATCCTACATGGTAAATCATAAACATTGACCACCTAATCTTCCAAACAGTACACACCAAACAATCTCTATCTCTCTTAAGACTAAATATAAATTTGAAAATTAAACTACAACTTTACTTAATCATGCATTACCTTAAATTTTATACCTCAACTATAATATTTAATTCTTTTATATGAAAGTAATTAGATTAGATAATATTAATTCATCAAATTAACCTTATATTAGTTAATATAAATTGATAAAAGTAACTTTGTTTTGGTTAGCGTAAATAAATTTATTTATTTGGTATTTAAATTTAAAAGGCTCCATTTGAATTCATCGTCTTAGGCCTCAGTTGATATCAAGCTTGCCCTGGATAGTATCGTCGTGACTTTGTGTGTGTGCTCATATACCATGTTTAAATAGCAAATAACATTAATCAAGATATTATAATACAAGATGTGAAATCAACAATTCAAATGAGTTATTGATCCATCTTTAATTCTAATTAAGAAAAATGTTAATCGTTGTGAAAAGATGAGAAATTTGAAGTTTAAACTCACCTAGTGTTGGAGAAGTGGGTGGAGGTCATAGAAAACTTTGGAGATATATGCGATCTCATCGATGGGAGAGCAAGTACTGAAGGAAGGGAGTGAAAGTTGAAGGAGTTGAGTATTAAAGTCATTCTTTCTCTTTAACCTCTCTTGTAGCTCTAGAACACCAGGCACTGAGATAAAGAGGGAACTTAGTACTTAGTTGCTATAAAATCAATACTATATATAGAAATCAATTAGAGAGAGAGAGAGAGAGAGAGAGAGAGAGAGGGGTAGAAGAAGAAGAATAAGAAAACGTGGTGGAGTGTGAAAAGAGTTTAATGAATATTTTTTCTTTCTTTTAAGGGAGCTTAATGACTTAATGGAATTTATTAAAAATTAATGATGGCATGGTCACTACTGTACTTTTTAACCATGAAATTTATTAAAAATTAATGATTTAAAAAATTGTAGCTCTGCATAGGCGCAGCTCTATATACAGAAATGGGTTGAAAATTTGGCATTTTACAATTTTAGCGTGTAGTAATGGCTAGCGTACAATGTTATTCCTTGCCAAAGAAAGTCTCCCATATTAATAAGTGTATTGCCGGCTAGTCTACAATCTAAAACTTTTTTTTCTTGCAGACAATAGGTTCTTCAGACTAAATCATGTTAACTTTTTTCTCATATATTTTTTTAAGTTTTTCTAAAAAATTTTTAAAAAAATTTTAAGGTGTAAAAGGAAAAATTTGTTAAAATACTAGTTAAATTATTTAAATTGTCTCATATATTCACATGTAATAATTTCAAACTTTTTTTCTTGCAGACAATAGGTGGTTAAGACTAAATCTTGTTAATTTTTTCTCTCATAAATTTCTTTAAGTTTTTATTTTATTTTCTTTTACATTTTAATGTGTAAAAGGAAAAAAAAAAACTGTTAAAATACTAGTTAAATTATTAAAATCTTCACTTCTTAAAATTTAAAAAAGTTTTGAAACGCATATCTTACTAATCCTAACCCAATCAAGTACTAAGTTGTCTTCTTAATTGGATTCAAGTCCACTTTTACAGAAAGGAAAAGGTACTTATTGAGAAGATCACTAAGCCTGTTTTCTTGTACGCTCCATTCCCTAGCCCAAACGGCCCAAGGTGTATTATCTACACTCGTTTCATCGTGAAAATTTTCTATGGAATTAATTCAAGCTTGGTAAGTTCGAAGGGCTTCTTCAGGGATCATATCACCAACTGAGGCAACAAAGTACTCGTCGGGAAGGTCTCTTGCTCTATTCCTTAGTTCATTGACTTGCTCAATATATCTATTTGAGGTAGGGTTTGGCAAAAAATCTTGTGGTTTCCAACATTCCTGAATATGTTTTAGTAGAGTTAGGACTCTGTTTTTAGCCCAATACTCCATAGATTTGAAAATTTCAACTGTCTTAGGTAGCATGGGACGGACTTTCTTCACATTGAATCACTAGGATGGCCTAAACATTTTTCTGCTCTGCTAAACCTAAAAAGAGGGAAGAAATTAATGTTAGGATGTTGAATCTTAAATACAAAACATGGCCAAATTAAATACTTACGAAAACAAAAGTTTGTTTTACGTATATAAGTTTGGTACAAATTAATTTTAGCTTTTTGAAATTGTAATTGTTTAAAAAAATGGTACTTGGATAAAAGGAATTTATAAAATAAAAAAAATAAAAAAAAAAGGTGATTTTGAACTACGATGCCAAATGCATCCAACATTTATTAGTAGGGAGTTGATTTTGGGTGAGCTCAAAAGAGAAAGGAACTCAAGTCCAAAACACCTTCTAGACGTCCAATAGAGGCTAATGGTACATAGCAAAGAAAACGGCTCAATGACATAAATTCACCAGAGATAAAGTAGATTAAACAACACTTTCAATATTTGTTAGTGTGAAATATAGCAAAACGAGGAAAACAAAGGAGATAGTAAAAGAAAAATAGAGCACTATTGTGCTACTGTCTTAGGTAGTATGGGACAGGCTTTGTTCACATTGAATTCACTGGGTCGCTCAATCCTCCGTAGATTTGAAAATTTCAACTGTCTTAGGTAGCATGGGATGGGCTTGATGCACATTGAATTCACTAGGATGGACTAAACACTTTTCTGCTCCTCGAAATCTAAAAAGAGGGAAGCAATTAATGTTAGGATGCTAAATCTAAAATGCAAAACATGGTCAAATTAAATACTTATGAAAACAACAGTTTGTTTATGTATATCAGTTTGGTACAAATTATTTTTAGCTTTATGAAATTGTAACTGTTTAAAAAATCTGTACTTGGAAAAAATAATTATTATTTAAAAAAAAAACGAAGTTTATAAATGTTGTATCACAAAAAAAAAAAAAAAAAAAAAGGTGATTTTGAACTACGATGCCAAAAACATCCATCATTTATTAGTAGGGGGTTTATTTTGGGTGGGCCCAAAAGAGAAAGGAACTCAAGTCCAAAACTCCTTCTACATGTCCAATAAAGGCTAATGGTACATAGCAAAGAAAACTGCTCAATGACATAAATTCACCAGAGATAAAGTAGATTAAACAATACTTTAAATATTAGTTAGTGTGAAATACAACAAAATGAGGAAAGCAAAGCAGATGGTAAAAGAGAAAGAGAGCACTATTGTGCTACTATCTTAGGTAGCATGGGATAGGCTTTTTTCACATTGAATTCACTAGGTAGCTCAATCCTCCGTAGATTTGAAAATTTCTACTGTCTTAGATAGCATGGGATGGGCTTTGTTCACATTGAATTCACTAGGATGGCCTAAACACTTTTCTACTCCTCTAAATCTAAAAAGAGGGAAGCAATCAATGTTAGTATGTTGAATCTAAAATGCAAAACATGGTCAAATTAAATACTTATGAAAACAACAGTTTGTTTATGTATATCAGTTTGGTATGAATTAATTTTAGCTTTATGAAATTGTAGTTTAAAAAAAAAGTTTTTAAAAGTTGTATCACCCAAAAGAAATGTGATTTTGAACTACAATGCCAAATGCATCCATCATTTATTAGTAGGCGGTTGATTTTGGGTGAGCCCAAAAGAGAAAGGAACCCGAGTCCAAAACTCCTTTTGGACGTCCAATAAAGGCTAATGGTACATAGCAAAGAAAACGGCTCAATGACATAGATTCACCAGAGATAAAGTAGATTAAACCATACTTTCAATATTGGTTAGTGTGAACTACAGCAAAATGAGGAAAGCAAAGGAGATGGTAAAAGAAAAAGAGAGCACTATTGTGCTATTTTCTTGGGTGGCATGCGACAGGCTTTGTTCACATTGAATTCACTGGGTAGCTCAATCCTCTATAGATTTGAAAATTTCAACTATCTTAGGTAGCATGGGACGGGCTTTATTCACATTGAATTCACTAGGATTGCCGAAACACTTTTCTGCTCCTCTAAATTTAAAAAGAGGGAAGCAATTAAAGTTAGGATGCTAAATCTAAAATGCAAAACATGGTCAAGTTAAATACTTATGAAAACAACAATTTGTTTATGTATACCAGTTTGGTACAAATTAATTTTAGCTACATGAAATTTTAATTGTTTAAAAAAATTTGTACTTGGATAAAAGAATTATTATTATTTAAAAAAAAAAAAGAAGAAGTTTATCAATGTTGTATCACCAACAAAAATGTGATTTTGAACTATGATGCCAAATGCATCCAACATTTATTAGTAGGGAGTTGATTTTGGGTGAGCCCAAAAGAGAAAGGAACTCAAGTCCAAAACTCCTTCTGGATGTCCAATAGAGGATAATGGTACATAGCTAAGAAAACTGCTCAATGACATAAATTCACCAAAGATAAAGTAGTTTAAACAATACTTTAAATATTTTGTTAGGACATACATGTTTCACATTTTAGGAACATATGTCACTATTTTGTGTAATTGGCTAATCTTTTGACAAAACACACTTTACTTGTAATTGAGTAGATCTAAGATGTGTTTGATACTTCAAGGAACAAGAGTTCAAGTTTAGAATTGAAGCCATGCAAATCAGTCCAAGAAACAAGTGAAGAAGTGCTGATTTTTTAAAGCTCGATAGCTGCTCGACACCTCTCGATAGCTAGGCTATCTATCGAGCTCTTCGGCTTCTTTTTATCGTAATCTTAATACCTCTCGATAGCTTGGTCGATCGATCGAGCAACTTTCTGTCCCCTCAATAGCTCTTCGATAGGTCGCAACAGATAGGCTCGATAGCTTCTCGACACCTTTCGATCGATCGAGAATTACGAAATTCTGATTTTCAAATCTGATTTTCAGCCCATGCATATGCATTTGTGTAGGATTTCTTTTCTCACAACCCTAGGCATATATAAGGCTTATTTTAGAGGCCGTCACATAAGAGAATACAAGAAGAACATATGCAAAAAGTGATCGATGTCTTATTCTCTTTGAAAGAAGCTACTGCGTCTTTGCATCTTAGGGTTTTGTAACTAAGTGCTTCTTGAGCTTCACTGTTGATGAAGTGAAGAGCTTTGCAGCTAGCATCTTGTTCAAGTTGGTGTGTTAGATACGTACTGGGAGTCGTGCATCATTGGTTAGTCACGAGTCACGTACTAGGATCTGAGCAAAAAGGGTGGCGTTCATATATTGAAGAGTTTAGAGGTTCAAAAGCGGTAGAAGGTTTCTACTGTAAGTTCATCTACGGGGATTGTAGAGTCTAAGGACAAATGTTTTGTACTAGATCTGAAACTTCTCTTTACTATAGTGGATTGCTTTTCGGGATGGTTTTCCCCTAGGATTTTTATAGTGAAATTAGTTTGATTCATTGGTTTTCCTAGTCATCATATCTTGTCTTATTTATTTTTCCATTGCATTATTTTGACATGATATTGATGTTTGTTTGTTTTAACAAGTTTTATTCATAATAAATCTAATTAATAATTTGGATTTAAAATTGTTAAATCTATCAACCGGAGTGTAAATTTCCCAACATATTTGTTAGTGTGAAATACAGCAAAATGAGGAAAGCAAAGCAGATGGTAAAAGAGAAAGAGAGCACTATTGTGCTACTATCTTAGGTAGCATGGGACAGGCTTTGTTCACATTGAATTCACTAGGCAGCTCAATCCTCCGTAGATTTGAAAATTTCAACTGTCTTAGGCAGCATGGGATGGGCTCTGTTCACATTGAATTCACTAGGATGGCCTAAACACTTTTCTGCTCCTTTAAATCTAAAATGTGGGAAGCAATTAATGCTAGGATGTTGAATCTAAAATGCAAAACATAGTCAAATTAAATACTTTTGAAAACAACTGTTTGTTTATGTATATCAGTTTGGTACGAATTAATTTTAGCTTTATGAAATTGTAATTGTTTAAAAAAATTTGTACTTAGATAAAAGAATTATTATTTTTTCTGAAAAAAAAAAAAGAAAAAAAGAAGAAGTTTATAAATGTTTTATCACCAAAAAAAAATGTGATTTTGAACTACAATGCCAAATGCATCCATCATATATTAGTAGGGTGGTGATTTTGGGTGAGTCCAAAAGAGAAAGGAACTCAAGTCCAAAACTCCTTCTAGACGTCCAATAAAGGCTAATGGTACATAGCAAAGAAAACGGCTCAATGACGTAAATTCACCAGAGATAAAGTAGATTAAACAATACTTTCAATATTTGTTTGTGTGAACTACAGCAAAATGAGGAAAGCAAAGGAGATGGTAAAAGAAAAAGAGAGCACTATTGTGCTATTGTCTTAGGTGGAATGGGATAGGCTTTGTTCACATTGAATTCACTAGGATTGCCTAAACACTTTTCTTCTCCTCTAAATTTAAAAAGAGGGAAGCAATTAAAGTTAGGATGCTAAATCAAAAATGCAAAACATGGTCAAATTAAATACTTATGAAAACAACAATTTGTTTATGTATATCAGTTTGGTAAAAATTAATTTTAGCTTCATGAAATTGTAATTGTTTAAAAAATCTGTACTTGGATAAGAGAATTATTATTATTATTATTATTTTTAAATATGAAGTTTATCAATTTTGTATCACCAACAAAAATGTGATTTTGAAGTACGATGCCAAATAAATCCAGCATTTATTAGTAGGTTGTTGATTTTGGGTGAGCCCAAAAGAGAAAGGAACTCAAGTCTAAAACTCCTTCTAGACGTCCAATAGAGGCTAATGGTACATAGCAGAGAAAACGGCTCAATGACATAACTTAAAGGATTAAACCGGGCACTCAAGGATTAAGATGTATTAATCTTCAAAGTGGCAATCAACATTCATGACTTTGTATTACTACAAATATTTTAATGATGGGGTTGAATGTATAACAAAGTATTGGGATATAATTTATAAATAAGGCCTAGAGTGCAATTATATTTATATAGTGGTATTAAATATAATTAATGATAATTTTGAGCTTCTCAAGAGTTGACCGAAAGGCTCAAAACCCATTTGAGCTAGTGTCTTATTTGTCTATTTTGGTCCCACTCCAAGCCACATACTAAAACCCAATTGGAATGACCCAAAAGGCTAGCCTAATTAGATAATTAGTTATATATAAGGAGAGAAACATATAAAATTTAGGAATGAATGAAATGGTGTGTATGTGAGTGTAAGCTACTCTCTTATTCTCCCCTGAACGCATATGTATAAACTGATTGAAAGACCACACTTTTTTGGTGTAAAGTGGAATTGGAGTGAAGATTAAAAGTGTTCTCAAGTACTTCTAATCTTTGGTTTTGAATTTCACCGCACCAAGGTACGCTCTCTTATTCTTAAATTCGGAAAATTACATAGTATATGTTATAAATTGCGAATTAAGTAGATCCGTTAATTTTCCACAGCGTATGTTTTGTATGCGATATAAACTATGTTTTTCCTACAATAAATTCACCAGAGATAAAGTAGATTAAACAATACTTTTAATACTTGTTAGTGTGAAATCCAACAAAATGAGGAAAGCAAAGGAGATGGTAAAAGAAAAGGAGAGTGTTAAGTTCTAAAGACTTAAGATTTTATGTATTTAGAACTCTAATATGTTAAGTTGGCAAACCATGATCAAAACAATATGTTTAGTCTTGTTTAGGCTTGCTCAAAGTTATGTAATTCATGTAAAGTTGGAATCGAGAGGCTGCAGATGTATTAGTGCATTTCGGCCTGGCTCGATCGATCGAAGGTTAGACTCGATCGATCGAAAGTCGGCTAGATTGCGTTTTCTGCAGAATTTCCAACTTAGCTCTATCTTATTAAACGTTTAGGGTTTTATGTTTTTGCCCTAGGTATATAAGGCAAAACCCTAGCCACGTTTTGTGAGTTGCTCTGGTTATATTGTTGCTCATATTTTTCTATTTTGTGTAAATCTCTTGTGAGATCTAGAGGAGCTTTCCTTTACACAAAGCTTAGGGTTTTCAAGGTAGAGATTACTTCAACATCTTAATGATCAACTCAGTTGCTGCCATTGGAGCTTAAAGAATAACAAGCGTGGGTGCTTGTAGTTGATTGGAGAATCCAAGAAAGAAGGAGTCCGTGGATTCGGAGTTTGCACGTGGTCGTGTCAGTAAGTTCTACTGGTGGGTAGCGTTAGGAAGTCAAGCGAGGAGCATGTAAGTCATTTTGTATGAACTTTGATTCTTTCACATAGTGGATTCAAGTTTATGTTGAGGATAACTAGGTCAAATCCTCCCAAGTTTTTACCGTGTGGTTTCTGGCCTGGGTCATCATATCTTGTGTTCTTTACTTTTCCACTGCTTTATATATTCTTGATATGATTGGGTGATTGTGATAACCTAGAATTTCATAATTTGACTAAGTTAATCACTTGGCTAATAACTAGGTTAATCCAATTGTTGTTTTAAGGGGTCTAAAAACCAACAAAGAGCACTACTGTGCTATTGTCTTAGGTAGCATGGGACAGGCTTTGTTCACACTAAATTCAATGGGTAGATCAATCCTCCGAAGATTTGAAAAATTCAACTGTCTTAGGTAGCATTGGATAGGCTTCGTTCACATTGAATTCACTACGATGGCCTAAACACTTTTCTGCTCCTTTAAATCAAAGAAGAGGGAAGCAATTAACGTTGGGATGTTGAATCTAAAATGCAAAACGTAGTCAAACTAAATGCTTATGAAAACAACAGTTTGTTCACGTATATCAGTGGGGTACAAATTAATTTTAGCTTTATTAAATTGTAATTGATTAAAAATCGGCACTTAGAAAAAAGAATTATTATATATAAAATAAAAAATAAAAAATAAAACGAAGTTCATAAATGTTGCATCTCCAAAAAAATTTGATTTCTAACTACGATGCCAAATGCATCCATCATTTATTAGAAGGGGATTGATTTTGGGTGAGCCCAAAAGAGAAAGGAACTCAAGTCCAAAACTCCTTCTAGATGACCAATAAAGGCTAATGGTACATAGCAAAGAAAACGGTTCAATGACATAAATTTACCATAGATAAAGTAGATTAAACAATACTTTCAATATTTGTTAGTGTGAAATACAGGAAAATGAGGAAAACAAAGGAGGTGGTAAAAGAAAGAGAGAGCACAATTGTGCTACTGTCTTAGGTAGCATGGGACAGGCTTTGTTCACATTGAATTCACTAGGTAGCTCAATCCATCGTAGATTTGAAAATTTCAAATGTCCTAGGTAGCATGGGACGGGCTTTATGCACATTGAATTCACTAGGATGGACCAAACAATTTTCTACTCCTCGAAATCTAAAAAGAGGGAAGCAATTAATGTTAGGATGCTAAATCTAAAATGCAAAACATGGCCAAATTAAATACTTATGAAAACAACAGTTCGTTTATGTATATCAGTTTGACACAAATTATTTTTAGCTTCATGAAATTGTAATTGTTTAAAAAATCTGCACTTGGAAAAATTAATTATATGTTTAAAAAAATGATGTTTATAAATGTTGTATCACCAAAAAAAAAAAAAAAAGTGATTTGAACTACGATGCCAAATACATCCATCATTTATTAGTAGGGGGATTATTTTGGGTGAGCCCAAAAGAGAAAGGAACTCAAGCCCAAAACTCCTTCTAGATGTCCAATAACGGCTAATGGTGCATAGCAAAGAACACTGCTGAACAACATAAATTCACCAGAGATAAAGCAGATTAAACAATACTTTCAATATTTGTTAGTGTGAACTACAGCAAAACGAGGAAAGCAAAGGAGATGTTAAATGAAAAAGAGAGCACTATTGTGCCACTATCTTAGGTAGCATGGGACAGGCTTTATTCACATTGAATTCACTAGGTAGCTCAATCCACCGTAGATTTCGAAATTTCAACTGTCTTAGGTTGGATGGGACGGGCTTTATGCACATTGAATTCACTAGGATGGACTAAACACTTTTCTACGCCTCGAAATCTAAAAAGAGGGAAGCAGTTAATGTTAGGATGCTGTATATAAAATGCAAAACAAGGACAAATTAAACACTTATGAAAACAACAGTTCTTTTATGTATATCAATTTGGCACAAATTATTTTTAGCTTCATGAAATTGTAATTGTTTAAAAAATCTGTACTTGGAAAAAATAATTATATTAAAAAAAATGATGTTTATAAATGCTGTATCACCAAAAAAAAAAAAAAATGTGATTTTGAACAACGATGCCAAATACATCCATCATTTATTAGTAGGGGGTTTATTTTGGGTGAGCCCAAAAGAGAAAGGAACTCAAGTCCAAAACTCCTTCTAGATGTCCGATAGAGGCTAATGGTGCACAGCAAAGTAAACTGCTCAATGACGTAAATTCACCAGAGATAAAGTAGATTAAACAATACTTTCAATATTTGTTAGTGTGAACTACAGCAAAATGAGGAAAGCGAAGGAGATGTTAAAAGAAAAAGAGAGAACTATTGTGCCACTATCAAAGGTAGCATGGGCAGGCTTTGTTCACATTGAATTCACTAGGTAGCTCAATCCACCGTAGATTTCAAAATTTCAACAGTCTTAGGTACCATGGGACGGGCTTTATGCACATTGAATTCACAAGGATGGATTAAACACCTTTCTTCTCTTCAAAATCTAAAAAAAGGGAAGCAATTAATGTTTTTATGCTTAATCGAAAATGCAAAACATGGTCAAATTAAATACTTATGAAAACAACAGTTCTTTTATGTATATCAGTTTCGCACAAATTATTTTTAGCTTCATGAAATTGTAATTGTTTAAAAAATCAGTACTTGGAAAAAAAATTATATTTAAAAAAAAACGATGTTTATAAATGTTGTATCACAAAAAAAAAAAAAAAAAAAAAAAGTGATTTTGAACTACGATGCCAAATACATCCAACATTTATTAGTAGGGGGTTTATTTTGGGTGAGCCCAAAAGAGAAAGGAACTCAAGTCCAAAACTCCTTCCAGTAGTCCAATAGAGGCCAATGGTGCATAGCAAAGAAAACTACTCAATGACGTAAATTTACCAGAGATAAAGTAGATTAAACAATACTTTCAATATTTGTTAGTGTGAACTACATCAAAATGAGGAAAGCGAAGGAGATGTTAAAAGAAAAAGAGAGAAATATAGTGCCACTATCTTAGGTAGCATGGGACAGGCTTTGTTCACATTGAATTCACTAGGTAGCTCAATCCACCGTAGATTTCAAAATTTCAATTGTCTTAGGTAGCATGGGACGGGCTTTATGCACATTGAATTCACTAGGATTGACTAAACACTTTTCTGCTCCTCGAAATCTAAAAAGAGGGAAGCAGTTAATGTTAGGATGCTAAATCTAAAGTGCAAAACATGGTCATGTTAAATACTTACGAAAACAATAGTTCTTTTATGTTTATGATCAATTTGGCCTAAATTATTTTTAGCTTCATGAAATTGTAATTGTTTAAAAAATTTGTACTGGAAAAAAATAATTATATTTAAAAAAAAATGATGTTTATAAATGTTGTATCACCAAAAAAAAAAAAAAAAAACCAAAAATGTGATTTTGAACTACGATGCCAAATACATCCATCATTTATTAGTAGGGGGTTTATTTTGGGTGAGCCCAAAAGAGAAAGGAACTCAACTCCAAAACTCCTTCTAGATGTCCAATAGAGGCTAATGGTGCGTAGCAAAGAAAACTGCTCAAAGACTTAAATTCACCAGAGATAAAGCGGATTAAACAATACTTTCAATATTTGTTTGTGTGAACTATAGCAAAATGAGGAAAGCAAAGGAGATGTTAAAAGAAAAAGAGAGCACTGTTGTGCCACAGTCTTAGGTAGCATGGGATAGGCTTTGTTCACATTGAATTCACTAGGTATCTCAATCCAGATTTCAAAATTTCAACTGTCTTAGGTAGCATGGGACGGGCTTTATGCATATTGAATTCACTAGGATGGACTAAACACTTTTCTGCTACTCGAAATCTAAAAAGAGGGAAGCAATTAATGTTAGGATGCTAAATCTAGAACACAAAACAATGTCAAATTAAATACTTATGAAAACAACAGATCTTTTATGTATATCAGTTTGGCACAAATTATTTTTAGCTTCAGGAAATTATAATTGTTTAAAAAATCTGTACTTGGAAAAAATAATTATATTCTAAAAAAAAGGATGTTTGTAACTATTGTATCAACAAAAAAAAAAAAGAAGTGATTTTGAACTACGATGCCAAATACATCCATCATTTATTAGTAGGGGGTTTATTTTGGGTGAGCCGAAAAGAGAAAGGAACTCTAGTCCAAAACTCCTTCTAGATGTCCAGTAGAGGCCAATAGTGCATAGCAAAGAAAACTGCTCAACGACATAAATACACCAGAGATAAAGTAGATTAAACAATACTTTCAATATTTGTTAGTGTGAACTACAGCAAAATGAGGAAAGCTAAGGAGATGTTAAAATAAAAAGAGAGCACTTATGTGCCACAGTCTTAGGTAGCATGGGATAGGCTTTGTTCACATTGAATTCACTAGGTAGCTCAGTCCACTGTTGATTTCAAAATTTCAACTGCCCTAGGTAGCATTGAACGGGCTTTATGCCCATTAAATTCACTAGGATGGACTAAACACTTTTCTGCTCCTTGAAATCTAAAAAAAGGGTAGCAATTAATGTCTTTATGCTGAATCTAAAAAGCGAAACATGGTCAAATTAAATACTAATGAAAACAACAGTTCTTTTATGTATGTCAATTTGGCACAAATTATTTTTAGCTTCATGAAATTGTAATTTTTTAAAAAATCTGTACTTGGAAAAAATAATTATATTCTAAAAAAAATGATGTTTGTAAATGCTGTATCACCAAAAAAAAAAAAGTGATTTTCAACTACGTTGCCAAATAAATCCATCATTTATTAGTAGGGGGTTTATTTTGGGTGAGTCCAAAAGAGAAAGGAACTCAAGTCCAGAACTCCTTCTAGATGTCCAATAGAGGCTAATGGTGCGTAGCAAAGAAAACTGGTAAATGACGTAAATTCATTAGAGATAAAGTGGATCAAACAATACTTTCAATATTTGCTAGTGTGAACTACAGCAAAATGAGGAAAGCGAAGGAGATGATAAAGAAAAAGAAAGAACTATTGTGCCACTTTCTTAGGTAGCAGGGGACCGGCTTTGTTCACATTGAATTCACTAGGTAGCTCAATCCACCGTAGATTTCAAAATTTCAATTGTCTTAGGTAGCATGAGACGGGCTTTATACACATTGAATTCACTAGGATGCACTAAACACTTTTCTGCTCCTCGAAATCTAAAAAGAGGGATGCAATTAATGATAGGATGATAAATCTAAAATGCAAAACATGGTCAAATTAAATACTTATGAAAACAATAGTTCTTTTATGTATATCAGTTTGGCCCAAATTATTTTTAGCTTCATGAAATTGTAGTTGTTTAAAAAATCTGTACTTGGAAAAAATAACTATATTTTAAAAAAAATGATGTTTATAAATGTTGTATCACCAAAAAAAAAAATATTTTTGATTTTGAACTACGATGCCAAGTACATCCATCATTTATTAGTAGGGCGTTTATTTTGGGTGAGCCCAAAAGTGAAAGGAACTCAAGTCCAAAACTCCTTCTAGACGTCCAATAGAGGCTAATGGTATATAGCAAAGAAAACGGTTCAATGACATAAATTTACTAGAGATAAAGTAGATTAAACAATACTTTCAATATTTGTTAGTGTGAAATACAACAAAATGAGGAAAAGAAAGGAGGTGGTAAAAGAAATAGAGAGCACAATTGTGCCACTATCTTATGTAGCATGGGACAGGCTTTGTTCACATTGAATTCACTAGGTAGCTCAATCCACCATAGATTTCAAAATTTCAACTGTCTTAGGTAGCATGGGACGGGCTTTATGCACATTGAATTCACTAGGATGGACTAAACACTTTTCTGCTCCTTGAAATCTAAAAAGAGGGAAGCAATTAATGTTAGGATGCTAAATCTAAAGGGCAAAACATGGTCAAATTAAATACTTACGAAAACAATAGTTCTTTTATGTTTATCAGTTTGGCCCAAATTATTTTTAGCTTCATGAAATTGTTATTGTTTAAAAAATCTATACTTGGAAAAAATAATTATATTTAAAAAAAAATGATGTTTATAAATGTTGTATCACCAAAAAAAAAAAAAAAAAAGTGATTTTAAACTACGATGCCAAATACATCCATCATTTATTAGTAGGGGGTTTATTTTGGGTGAGCCCAAAAGAGAAAGGAACTCAACTCCAAAACTCCTTCTAGATGTCCAATAGAGGCTAATGGTGCGTAGCAAAGAAAACTGCTCAACGACATAAATTTACCAGAGATAAAGTAGATTAAACAATACTTTCAATATTTGTTAGGTTGAACTACAACAAAATGAGGAAAGCAAAGGAGATGTTAAAAGAAAAAGAGAGCACTATTGCGCCACAGTCTTAGGTAGTATGGGATAGGCTTTGTTCACATTGAATTTACTAGGTATCTCAATCCACCGTAGATTTCAAAATTTCAACTGTCTTAGGTAGCATGGGACGGGCTTTATGCACATTGAATTCACTAGGATGGACTAAACACTTTTCTACTCCTTGAAATCTAAAAAGAGGGAAGCAATTAATGATAGGATGATAAATCTAAAAAGCAAAACATGGTTAAATTAAATACTTATGAAAACAATAGTTCTTTTATGTATATCAGTTTGGCCCAAATTATTTTTAGCATCATGAAATTGTAATTGTTTAAAAAATCTATACTAGGAAAAAATAATTATATTTAAAAAAAATGATGTTTATAAATGTTGTATCACCAAAAAAAAAAAAAGTGATTTTGAACTGCGATGCCAAATACATCCATCATTTATTAGTAGGGGGTTTATTTTGGGTGAGCCCAAAAGAGAAAGGAACTCAAGTCCAAAACTCCTTCTAGACGTCCAATAGAGGCTAATGGTACATAGCAAAGAAAATGGTTCAATGACATAAATTTACCAGAGATAAAGTAGATTAAACAATACTTTCAATATTTGTTAGTGTGAAATACAACAAAATGAGGAAAAGAAAGGAGGTGGTAAAAGAAATAGAGTGCACAATTGTGCCACTATCTTAGGTAGCATGGGACAGGCTTTGTTCACATTGAATTCACTAGGTAGCTAAATCCACCGTAGATTTCAAAATTTCAACTGTCTTAGGTAGCATGGGACGGGCTTTATGCACATTGAATTCACTAGGATGGACTAATCACTTGTCTGCTCCTCGAAATCTAAAATGTAGGAAGCAATTAATGTTAGGATGATAAATCTAAAATGCGGAACATGGTCAAATTAAATACTTATGAAAACAATAGTACTTTTATGTATATCAGTTTGGCCCAAATTATTTTTAGCTTCATGAAATTGTAATTGTTTAAAAAATCTGTACTTATAAAAAATAATTGTATTTTTTAAAAAATGATGTTTATAAATATTGTATCACCAAAAAAAAAAACAAAAAGTGATTTTGAACTACGATGCCAAATACATCCATCATTTATTAGTACGGGGTTTATTTTGGGTGAGCCCAACAGAGAAAGAAATCTAGTTCAAAAGTCCTTCTAGATGTCCAATAGAGTCCAATGGTGCATAGCAAAGAAAACTGCTCAACGACATAAATTCACCAAAGATAAAGTAGATTAAACTATACTTTCAATATTAGTTAGTGTGAACTACAGCAAAATGAGGAAAGCAAAGGAGATGTAAAAAGAAAAAGAGAGCACTATTGTGCCACAGTCTTTGGTAGCATGGGATAGGCTTTGTTCACATTGAATTCACTAGGTAGCTCAGTCCACCGTTGATTTCAAAAGTTCAACTGTCTTTGGTAGCATGGGACGGGCTTTATGCACATTGAATTCACTAGGATGGACTAAACACTTCTCTGCTCCTCGAAATCTAAAAAAAGGGAAGCAATTAATGTCTTTATGCTGAGTCGAAAATGCAAAACATGGTCAAATTAAATACTTATGAAAACAACAGTTCTTGTATGTATATCAGTTTGGCACACATTATTTTTAGCTACATGAAATTGTAATTGTTTAAAAAATCTGTACATGGAAAAAATAATTATGTTCTAAAAAAAAAACGATGTTAATAAATGTTGTATCACCAAAAAAAAAAAAAAAAAGTGATTTTGAACGACGATGCCAAATACATCCCCTCATTTATTAGTAGGGGGTTTATTTTGAGTGAGCCCAAAAGAGAAAGGAACTCAAGTCCAAAACTCCTTCTAGATGTCCAATAGAGGCTAATGGTCCATAGCAAAGAAAACTGCTCAACAACTTAAATTCACCAGAGATAAAGTAGATTAAACAATACTTTCAATATTTGTTAGTGTGAACTACATCAAAATGAGGAAAGGAAGGAGATGTTAAAAGAAAAAGAGAGCACTGTTGTGCCACAGTCTTAGGTTGCATGGGATAGGCTTTGTTCACATTGAATTCACTAGGTAGCTCAATCCATATTTCTAAATTTCAATTGTCTTAGGTAGCAAGGGACGGGCTTTATGCATATTGAATTCACTAGGATGGACTAAACACTTACTGCTCCTCTAAATCTAAAAAGAGGGAAGCAATTAATGTTAGGATGCTAAATCTCAAATGCAAAACATGGTCAAATTAAATACTTATGAAAACAACAGATCTTTTATGTATATCAATTTGGCACAAATTATTTTTAGCTTCATGAAATTGTAATTGTTTAAAAAATCTGTACCTGGAAAAAATAATTATATTATAAAAAAACTGATGTTTATAAATGTTGTACCACCAAAAAAAAAAAAAAATGATTTTCAACTACGATGCCAAATACATCCATCATTTATTACTAGGGGGTTTATTTTGGGTGAGCCCAAAAGAGAAAGAAACTCTAGTCCAAAACTCCTTCTAGATGTCCAATAGAGTCCAATGGTGCATAGCAAAGAAAACTGCTTAACGACATAAATTCACCAGAGATAAAGTAGATTGAACTATACTTTCAATATTAGTTAGTGTGAACTACAGCTAAATGAGGAAAGCAAAGGAGATGTTAAAAGAAAAAGAGAGCACTATTGTGCCACAGTCTTAGGTAGCATGGGGCAGGCTTTGTTCACATTGAATTCACTAGGTAGCTCAGTCCACCGTTGATTTCAAAATTTCAACTGTCTTTGATAGCATGGGACAGGCCTTATGCACATTGAATTCACTAGGATGGACTAAACACTTTTCTGCTCCTCGAAATCTAAAAAAAGGGTAGCAATTAATGTCTTTATGCTGAATCAAAAATGCAAAACATGGTCAAATTAAATACTTATGAAAACAACGGTTCTTTTATGTATATCAATTTGGCACAAATTATTTTTAGCTTCATGAAATTGTAATTGTTTAAAACTTCTGTACTTGGAAAAAATAATTATATTCTAAAAAAAATGATGTTTGTAAATGCTGTATCACCAAAAAAAAATAAAAATAAAGTTATTTTGAACTACGATGCCAAATACATCCATCATTTATTAGTAGGGGGTTTATTTTGGGTGAGCCCAAAAGAGAAATGAACTCAAGTCCAAACTCCTTCTAGATGTCTAATAGAGGCCAATGGTGCATAGCAAAGAAAACTGCTCAACGACATAAATTCACCAGAGATAAAGTAGATTAAACAATACTTTCAATATTTGTTAGTGTGAACTACAGCAAAATGTGGAAAGCAAAGGAGATGTTAAAAGAAAAAGAGATCACTATTGTGCCACAGTCTTAGGTTGCATGGGACAGGCTTTGTTCACATTGAATTCACTAGGTAGCTCAATCCACCGTAGATTTCAAAATTTCAACTGTCTTAGGTAGCATGGGACTGGCTTTATGCACATTGAATTCACTAAGATGGACTAAACACTTTTCTGCTCCTCGAAATCTAAAAAGGGGGAAGCAATTAATGTTAGGATGCTAAATCTAAAGTGCAAAACATGGTCAAATTAAATACTTACGAAAACGATAGTTCTTTTATGTATATCAGTTTGGCCCAAATTAATTTTAGCTTCATGAAATTGTAATTGTTTAAAAAATCTGTACTGGGAAAAAATAATTATATTTAAAAAAAAAATGATGTTTATAAATGTTGTATCACCAAAAAAAAAAAAAAAAACCAAAAATGTGATTTTGAACTACGATGCCAAATACATCCATCATTTATTAGTAGGGGGTTTATTTTGGGTGAGCCCAAAAGAGAAAGGAACTCAACTCCAAAACTCCTTCTAGATGTCCAATAAAGGCTAATGGTGCGTAGCAAAGAAAACTGCTCAAAGACTTAAATTCACCAGAGATAAAGCGGATTAAACAATACTTTCAATATTTGTTTGTGTGAACTATAGCAAAATGAGGAAAGCAAAGGAGATGTTAAAAGAAAAAGAGAGCACTATTGTGCCACAGTCTTAGGTAGCATGGGGCAGGCTTTGTTCACATTGAATTCACTAGGTAGCTCAGTCCACCGTTGATTTCAAAATTTCAACTGTCTTTGATAGCATGGGACAGGCCTTATGCACATTGAATTCACTAGGATGGACTAAACACTTTTCTGCTCCTCGAAATCTAAAAAAAGGGTAGCAATTAATGTCTTTATGCTGAATCAAAAATGCAAAACATGGTCAAATTAAATACTTATGAAAACAACGGTTCTTTTATGTATATCAATTTGGCACAAATTATTTTTAGCTTCATGAAATTGTAATTGTTTAAAAATTCTGTACTTGGAAAAAATAATTATATTCTAAAAAAAATGATGTTTGTAAATGCTGTATCACCAAAAAAAAATAAAAATAAAGTTATTTTGAACTACGATGCCAAATACATCCATCATTTATTAGTAGGGGGTTTATTTTGGGTGAGCCCAAAAGAGAAATGAACTCAAGTCCAAACTCCTTCTAGATGTCTAATAGTGGCCAATGGTGCATAGCAAAGAAAACTGCTCAACGACATAAATTCACTAGAGATAAAGTAGATTAAACAATACTTTCAATATTTGTTAGTGTGAACTACAGCAAAATGTGGAAAGCAAAGGAGATGTTAAAAGAAAAAGAGATCACTATTGTGCCACAGTCTTAGGTTGCATGGGACAGGCTTTGTTCACATTGAATTCACTAGGTAGCTCAATCCACCGTAGATTTCAAAATTTCAACTGTCTTAGGTAGCATGGGACTGGCTTTATGCACATTGAATTCACTAAGATGGACTAAACACTTTTCTGCTCCTCGAAATCTAAAAAGGGGGAAGCAATTAATGTTAGGATGCTAAATCTAAAGTGCAAAACATGGTCAAATTAAATACTTACGAAAACGATAGTTCTTTTATGTATATCAGTTTAGCCCAAATTAATTTTAGCTTCATGAAATTGTAATTGTTTAAAAAATCTGTACTGGGAAAAAATAATTATATTTAAAAAAAAAATGATGTTTATAAATGTTGTATCACCAAAAAAAAAAAAAAAAAACCAAAAATGTGATTTTGAACTACGATGCCAAATACATCCATCATTTATTAGTAGGGGGTTTATTTTGGGTGAGCCCAAAAGAGAAAGGAACTCAACTCCAAAACTCCTTCTAGATGTCCAATAGAGGCTAATGGTGCGTAGCAAAGAAAACTGCTCAAAGACTTAAATTCACCAGAGATAAAGCGGATTAAACAATACTTTCAATATTTGTTTGTGTGAACTATAGCAAAATGAGGAAAGCAAAGGAGATGTTAAAAGAAAAAGAGAGCACTATTGTGCCACAGTCTTAGGTAGCATGGGACAGGCTTTGTTCACATTGAATTCACTAGGTAGCTCAGTCCACCGTTGATTTCAAAATTTCAACTGTCTTTGGTAGCATAGGACGGGCTTTATGCACATTAAATTCACTAGGATGGACTAAACACTTTTCTGCTCCTCGAAATCTAAAAAAGGGGAAGCAATTAATGTCTTTATGCTGAATCGAAAATGCAAAACATGGTCAAATTAAATACTTATGAAAACAACAGTTCTTTTATGTATATCAGTTTGGCACAAATTATTTTTAGCTTCATGAAATTGTAATTGTTTTAAAAATCTGTACTTGGAAAAAATAATTATATTTGAAAAAAAAATGATGTTTGTAAATGCTGTATCACCCAAAAAAAAAAAAAAAGTGATTTTGAACTGCGATGCCAAATACATCCGTCATTTATTAGTAGGGGGTTTATTTTGGGTTAGCCCAAAAGAGAAAGGAACTCAAGTCCAAAACTCCTTCTAGATGTCCAATAGAAGCTAATGGTGCGCAGCAAAGAAAACTGCTAAATGATGTAAATTCACTAGAGATAAAGTAGATCAAACAATACTTTCAATATTTGCTAGTGTGAACTATAGCAAAATGAGGAAAGCGAAGGAGATGATAAAGAAAAAGAGAGAACTATTGTGCCACTTTTTTAGGTAGCAGGGGACCGGCTTAGTTCACATTGAATTCACTTGGTAGCTCAATCCACCGTAGATTTCAAAATTTCAATTGTCTTAGGTAGCATGGGACGGGCTTTATGCACATTGAATTCGCTAGGATGGACTAAACACTTTTCTACTCCTTGAAATCTAAAAAAAGGGAAGCAATTAATGTTTTTCCTACAATAAATTCGCCAGAGATAAAGTAGATTAAACAATACTTTTAATACTTGTTAATGTGGAATACAACAAAATGAGGAAAGCAAAGGAGATGGTAAATGAAATGGAAAACACTATTGTGCTACTGTCTTAGGTAGCATGGGACAGGTTTTGTTCACATTGAATTCAATGGGTAGCTCAATCCTCTGTAGATTTGAAAAATTCAATTGTCTTAGGTAGCATGGGACGGGCTTCATTCACATTGAATTCACTACGATGGCCTAAACACTATTTTTCTCTCTAAATCTATAAAGAGGGAAGCAATTAACGTTGGGATGTTGAATCTAAAATGCAAAACATGGTCAAATTAAATACTTATGAAAACAACAGTTTGTTTATGTATATTAGTTTGGTACAAATTAATTTTAGCTTTATTAAATTGTAATTGTTTAAAAAATCTGTACTTAGATAAAAGAATTATTTTTTTTTTTCTTAAAAATGAAGTTTATAAATGTTGTATCTCCAAAAAAATTTGATTTTTAACTACGATGCCAAATGCATCCATAATTTATTAGTAGGGGGTTGATTTTGGGTGAGCCCAAAAGAGAAAGGAACTCAAGTCCAAAACTCCTTCTAGACGTCCAATAGAGGCTAATGGTACATAGCAAAGAAAACAGCTCATTGACATAAATTCACCAGAGATAAAGTAGGTTAAACAATACTTTCAATATTTGTTAGTGTGAAATACAGTAAAATGAGGAAAACAAAAGAGATGGTAAAAGAAAAGAGAGCACTTTTGTGCTACTGTCTTAGGTAGCATGGGACAGGCTTTGTTTACACTGAATTCACTAGGTGGCTCAATCCTACGTTGATTTGAAAATTTCAACTGTCTTAGGTTGCATGGGACAGGAAATTACATCACATTGAATTGACAAGGATGGCCCAAACACTTTTCTGCTCCTCTAAATCTAAAAAGTGGGAAGCAATTAAGGTTAGGATGTTGAATCTCAAATGAAAAACACGGTCAAATTAAATACTTATGAAAACAACAGTTTGTTTATGTATATCAATTTGGTACAAATTAATTTTAGCTTCATAAAATTGTAATTGTTTAAAAAATTTGTACTTGGATAAAAGAATTATTTACCAAAAAAAAAAAAGAAAAAAGAAAAAAGAAAAAAGAAAAAGAAGTTTATAAATGTTGTATCACCATAAAAAATGTGATTTTGAACTACAATGCCAAATGCATCCATCATTTATTAGTAGGGGGTTGATTTTGGATGAGCCCAAAAGAGAAAGGAACTCAAGTCCAAAACTCTTCTAGATGTCCAGTAGAGGCTACTGGTACATAACAAAGAAAACAGCTCAATGACATAAATTCACTAGAGATAACGTAGATTAAACAATACTTTCAATATTTGTTAGTGTCAAATATAGTAAAATGAGAAAAGCAAAGGAGATGGTAAAAGAAATAGAGAGCACTATTGTGCTACTGTCTTAGGTTGCATGGGACAAATTTTGTTCACATTAAATTCACTTGGTAGCTAAATCCTCTGTAGATTTGAAAATTTCGACTGTCTTAGATAGCATGGGATGGGCTTTGTTCACATTGAATTCACTAGGATGGCCTAAACACTTATTTGCTCCTCTAAATCTAAAAAGAGGGAAGCAATTAGTGTTAGGACGTTGAATCTAAAATGCAAAACATGGTCAAATTAAATACTTACAAAAACAACAGTTTATTTATGTATATCATTTTGGTACAAATTAATTTTTGCTTTATGAAATTGTAATTGTTTAAAAAATTTGTACTTAGATAAAATATATATATTTTTTTTAAAACAAAGTTTATAAATGTTGTATCACAAAAAAAAAAAAAAAAAAAAAAAAAAAAAAAAAAAAAAAAGTGATTTTGAACTACAATACCAAATGCATCCATCATTTATTAGTAGGGTGTGGATTTTGGGTGAGCCCAAAAGAGAAAGGAACTTAACTCCAAAACTCCTTCTAGATGTCCAATAGAGGCTAATGGTACCTAGCAAAGAAAATAGCTCAATGACATAAATTCACTAGAGATAAAGTAGATTAAACAATACTGTTAATACTTGTTAGTGTGAAAAACAGCAAAATGAGAAAAGCAGTGGAGATTGTAAAAGAAATAGAGAGCACTATTATGCTACTGTCTTAGGTAGCATGGGACAGGATTTGTTCTCACTGAATTCACTGGGTAGCTCAATTCTCCATTGATTTGAAAATTTCAACTGTCTTAGGTAGCATTGGACGGGCTTCGTTCACATTGAATTAACTAGGATGGCCTAAACACTTTTCTGCTCCTCTAAATCTAAAAAGAGGGAATCAATTAATGTTAGGATGTTGAATCTAAGATGCAAGACATGGTCAAATTAAATACTTATGAAAACAACTGTTTGTTTATGTATATCAGTTTGGTACAAATTAATTTTAGCTTTTTGAAATTGTAATTGTTTAAAAAATTTGTATCTAGATAAAAAGAATTAAAAAAAAAAATGAAGTTCATAAATGTTGTATCACCAAAAAAAATGTGATTGTGAACTACGATGCCAAATTCATCCATCATTTATTAGTAGGGGGTTGATTTTGGGTGAGCCCAAAAGGGAAAGGAACTCAAGTCGAAGACTCCTTCTAGACGTCCAATAGAGACTAATGGTACATAGCAAAGAAAACAGCTTAATGACATAAATTCACTAGAGATATAGTAGATTAAACAATACTTTCAATATTTGTTAGTGTCAAATATAGAAAAATGAGGAAAGCTAAGGAGATGGTAAAATAAATAGAAATCACTATTGTGCTACTGTCTTGGGTAGCATAGGATGGGGTTTGTTCATATTAAATTCACTAGGAAGCTTAATCCTCCATAGATTTGAATATTTCAACCGTCTTGGGTAGCGTGGGATGGGCTTTGTTCACATTGAACTCATTAGGATGGCCTAAACACTTTTCTGCTCCTCTAAATCTAAAAAGAGGGAAGCAATTAATGTTTGGATATTGAATCTAAAATGAAAAACATGGTCAAATTAAATACTTATGAAAGCAACAGTTCGTTTAATTATGTATATCAGTTTGGTACAAATTAATTTTAGCTTTATGAAATTATAATTGTTTAAAAAAATTTTACTTCGATAAAAAGAATTAAAAAAATAAATAAAGTTTATAAATGTTGAATCACAAAACAAAAAAAAAAAAGTGATTTTGAACTTCAGTGCCAAATGCATCCACATTTATTAGTAGGGGGTTGATTTTGGGTGAGCCCAAAAGAAAAAGGAACTCAAGTCCAAAACTCCTTCTAGATGTCCAATAGAGGCTAATGGTACATATCAAAGAAAACGGTTGAATGACATAGATTCACTAGAAGTAAAGTCAATTAATCAATACTTTCAATATTTTGTTAGTGTCAAATATAGCAAAATGAGTAAAGCGAAGGAGATGATAAAAGAAATAGAGAGCACTATTGTGCTATTGCATGTACAAAATACCCTTAAGTGCTAGGGTAATTATTGAGTACTCCCGAAATTCTATAAATACATACTCTCCCCTCTCACATAATTGTGGGTACCATTGATTAAATTTATGGTGGAAATCCCAATTCATGTGAGAAGTAGGAGTACGCATTTTTATTATTCCCAGAGTATTTAATAATTTTTCTAAGTGCTGTTATCTTAGATGGTCTTAAGTGTTTGAGTAGAGTAAGTGTTTTGGGTAAGATGGTTATTAACTGGGTTATTAATGCTATTCTTTGTAATACATTTGAGATGTTCCTAGGATCAATAAAAGGATGGTAATCTTCCATTTTGTATTGGCACAAGTACTATGGTGGGCTGGATTAATCATAATTTAGATAAATATTTTGCTAACCTTGTTTTTATGAACCCTTTTAGGCCAAAATGGTACTTAGAGAACCAAATAAATCTGCCAAAGCTCATCAGAAAGCATTAAACAAAGTTGGCATGCTTTTCATTGCTAAATGCAATCAAGTAGAATTTTTAGTCACATAGAGAAACTTGTGAAGGTATTTCCCTTTGTGTGTAAATGGCTAACACATGGGTTTATTCATGGTTGATCAAATTATGCGAGTGTCACCGTCCCACTTTGGAAGCTTTATATCTTGGACCATGTTAAACCCAAAATAGACCTAATCTTTACCCTCCATACAATACCCCTTTGCTTTCCCCCATTAAAGTATCTGCGCTTGGGCCATGTGTAGGATGAAATAAGATATTACAAAACAAAGATAATTGGAACTAAGGGCTTGGGCTTTGCTTCTTTTGGGCCTATCAGGCCTTTAGCAAAAATAGGCATCAATATATCTTTCAAAATTTCTACGGAGTTAAGTAATCATACCGATAATAATATAATAAAAGTGATCATCATATTATCATAACTTTGTATGCACGCATATATACATTGTCTAAAGAGAAAATGTAATAAATCATGATATTATAATATATTATGTGAAAATCATCAATTCAAATGATTTATTGATCCATCTTTCATTCTAATTATAAAAAAAAATGTTAATTCTTGCTCAATAAATCTATCTAAAGTAAGTTCTGGCAAAAAGTCTTGTGATTGCCAATATTCCTCAACATGTTTTAGGAGAGTTAGGACACTGTTTTTAGCCCAATCCTCCATATATTTGAAATTTTCAACCTTCTTATGCGGCATGGGATGGTTTTTTTTTTTTGCATTGAATTTACTAGGATGGCCTAAACATTTTTCTGCTACTCTAAATCCAACGAAGTAATTGAGAGAAGTAATTAATTTTAGAACGTTGAAGCTAAAATGCAAGTCATGGTCAAATTAACATATATTTGTATATGTATGTCAAATCCGTACCAATTATTTTTTAGCTTTATAAAAATGGAGTTTAAAAAAAAAAAAAAAAAAACTGTCACTAGATAAACAAATAAATAAAACTCAATAAGAGTTGTATCATATAGAAAAAATTAAAAGAAAAAGAAATAAAGTGGTGATTTCAAATCGCAATGCCAATTGCATCCATTATTTATTAATAAGGTGTATAGTTTAAATATCTTGTAGGGTTGATTTTGGGTGAGCCCAAGCAAAATGGGAATGAGCCAACTAACACGAGTTGAAAAGAGAAGGGAATCAAATTCAAAACTCATTCTAAACATCCGACAGAGGCTAATGGTACATGGAAAAGAAAGCATCTTAAAGACACGAACTCACAGGAGGTATGATAAATTAAACAATACTTTCAATATCTATTAGTATAAAATAAAAATAAAAAATAAAAAAATAAGATGAGGAAAGTAAAGGATATGGAGGGAGAGAGAGCACTACTATGCCTTAAGTGTTTGAGTAAAATAAGTGTCTTAGATAAGATGGGTATTACAAGGGTTATTAATGAAAGGCATTGTAAAAAATTTGAGATTGTTAGGACATATGTGAATCATGTTAGAAACATATATCAATATAGAATTGATTAATCATTTGATAAAACACACTTTACTTGTAATTGGGTAGATCTAGAATGTGTTTAATGCTTCAAAGAACAAGATTTCAAGTTCAATTGTTAAAACCATGCAAGTCTGTCCAAGAATCAAGTGAAGAAGTGCTGAATTTTAAAGGTCAACAACTAGTATCTATTAAGGTTAAAAAGGCTGTTTAAGTCTGATGCTCGACAGCTGCTCGATAGATAGGGTATTTGTCGAGGTTTATGAAAATCAGTTTTTTAGATCTGATTTCACTCCAATCTGTGAATAGATGTTTGGGCTTTCTTTTCTCATAACCCTAAATATATATAAGGATTGTTTTAAGAGCCGTCACAGTTGATGTAACTCAATGCAAAAGTTTTTCACAAGCATATAGTGAACCAGAGACATATGCCCTACTTCATCTTTCTATTCAAGAAGCTGCTGTATTTGTACACTGTAGGGTTTTGTAACCAAGGAGCTTCGTGATCTTCTTTGTGTTGATGAACTAAAGAACTTTGCATCCAACATCTTTTTCAAGTCGGTGAGTAAGCCGTGTATTAGGATCCGCGCATCGAATTGGTTAGTCACATGCTAGGAGTCATGCATTAAAAGGAAAAATTGTCACTACAGAACAAGTCCAATTGGGTATCAGGGTAAGGGTTCAATTGTAAGTTAGTATAAGGTACTGTGATTCCTTTACTTGTAACCGCTTGTTATGAAATAGTGAATTCTTAGGAGTGGTAACCTTAAAATCATCTAGTGGGATTTTTGCCATATAGGTTTTCCCCATTCGTAAACAAATCACTGTATTAATTTATTTTTCGCTACACTTTTAGTTATTTGGTAATTTGTTTGTGCTACCACACTTATTGCATGCAAATTAAATTAATTAATTAACTTAACTAATTAATTGATTAATTCATCACAATGAGTCAATACATTCTTCTCCTATCAGAGATGATCTTACGTTACAAAAAAGATTTGCTATTTACAACAAAACTTTTTCGAAGGCTATAAAAAGCTGTTGGAAAGACTAACTTTTTTTAAGACAAATCTCTTTCATCGAAAATGGCACTTAGAGAACCTAATAAATTGGCCAAAGCTTCAATTTTGCTTTTACTTAGTGTAAGAGTGCGCTGGTTTAATCACAATTTGGGTAAAGTTTTTACTAACCTAGATTTGCTGAACCCCTCTAGGCCAAAATGGCACCTAGAGGACGTGATAAATTGGCCGAAGCTCATTAAAAAGCATTAAATGAAGGGGGCATGCTTCTCATGGCTAAATATGGTCAGGCAGAGCAACTAATGAAAGTATCTTTTTGTGTGTAATTGTCAGCACTTGGGTATGTTCATAGGCCTTTATATTTTTCATGTGTCACCAGCTGACTCTGCAAGCTTTGTGTCTTGGGTCCACTATAAACCGATATATAACCAATCTTTACCCTCCATGCCGTACTCCTTTACTTTCCTCATTAAATAAAGTACATGACTTTGGGCATTACCCAAAAAAAAAAAAAAAAGTACATGACTTTGGGTAATGTGTAGGACGAAAATGGGTAACTAAGTATAAATATTCAATTATATAATTAGCAGGTAATATTTATAAATTATATTTTTTTCTAATATTTCGAGTTTAAGAAACTCGATTTAGGGTCTATAAATTGAGTTTTTAATGGTCGATTTTCATGTTTTGAATAGAGTCAGAGTTGGCACTTTTTCCACGTGGTGTACACATAGAAGAGCAAATAAAATAAATCAAGATATTATAATACATGATGTGATAATCAACAATTCAAATGAGTTATTGATTCATCTTTTGTTCTAATTACGAAAAATGTTAATCCTTGTGAAAAGATGAGAAATTTGAAATTTAAACTCACCTAGTGTTGGAGAAGTGGGTGGAGGTCATAGAAAACTTTAGAGATATATGCGATCTCATCGATGGGAGAGCAAGTACAGAAGGAAGGGAGTGAAAGTTGAAGGAGTTGAGTTTTAAAGTCATTCTTTCTCTCTAACCTCTCTTGTAGCTCTAGAACACCAGGCACTGAGATAAAGAGGGAACTTAGTACTTAGTTGCTATAAAATCAAGAATATATGTAGAAATAAATGAGAGAGAGAGGGGGGGGGGGGGGGGGGGGGGGATAGAAGAAGAAGAAGAGTAAGAAGACGTGGTGGAATGTGAAAAGAGTTTAATGACTATTTTTTCTTTCTTTTAAGGGAGTTTAATGACTTAACGAAATTGCATCACTAATATTTAAAACTATGATGGCATGGCTACTAGAATACTTTTTAACCATTGAATTTACTTTTGGCATTTTAGCGTAGTACTAGTGTACAGTGTTACTCCTTGCCAAAAAAAGTCTCCCATATATATATATAAAATAATAGGTGTAATGCCGGCTAGTCTACAAGCTACAAGGTATGTCAACTATATTTCTAGAGTGTCTGTTATTATGGGGGTATAGAAATTGGGCTTTTTTATTTTTTATTTTTTATTTTTTTAAGGATGTCATACAATTAAGATAATTAACTTAAATTTTTTTTTTAATTATAGAAAAAAGATTACTTTAAAAAGTTCCATTACTTATTTTGGAAAACTCATTCCTTTCAGGTAGCCCGATATTAGGTTTATTAAGATAAAAAGTAAAATCTATCTCAAAAAAAAAAAAAACAAAACAAAACAAAAAAAGTAAAAGCATTGATGGAACAATGTTTTCCAACGAACATCCTATTCCACCGAACCTACACTAATTACATGGAGTTATATTATTTAGGATAAAACTTAAGTATATTCCTTAGATGTAGTGTATTAGGTTCTTAAATATTTTTTTTAATAGAGTTATTGGGTTCTCAATTAAATTTAAACACCTGGTTACATTAATCAAAGTACATACAATGACATCATTTTCAAAAATAATTAAATTCAATGCAATTATGGATTTGAACAGAACCAAAGAAGCTAATGTATTGCACCTAAATTATTGTGTCTAAGTTTTAACATATTATTTATTTATTTCACTTCTACTAGTAATGACCATCTTCAAGTCTATATTGTTAGGAGATTTTCCAGTTTATGTTCTATAATTTCTCTAAAGGAAAAATGTCCATTCACCCCACTAAACTTGAAGGTAGTGACCCATGTTACCCCTTGAACTTTTATTTTAACTAATTTACTCCATGAACTTTATACAACTGTCAAATTAACACCTCTATTAGTCTCCCATTAAAACACAAACAAAATACACATGCATCTCATGTGAACTTTAAACCGCCCAATTTCCAAGGCTGAACAACGTGAGAGGAAGAGAGACCTATGGCTCAGTTGAAGGGTGTATGAGCATTTTTCCCCTTTTCTAAGCCAAAATACACTTTACCCTCTAAGAAAATGAACTTTACTTCCTTAAATTTTGAGATTACTTCTAAATCAGCCACCAAATTTTTAAAATTTACAATTTACATCGAATCAGCAAGTATTCCGAGATGTGAGCCTTCCATTAGAGTCCTTTTTTTTGCCACCAAACCCAGTATTACTTGTTCACTTCAACTTCATTAATTTTTTCAATCTGTCAAAACATTAAAAGTTCAACTTAATTCTTTAACTAAAAACGTTGAAGAAATTTCTTTTTTTTTTTTAGTTATATTTATTTGATTATTTCTATTTTACTAAAAAACTTTATTTTTTTTTCCTGTTTCGCCTAGTGTATGAAATAAATCACTTTTTTTTTTTCATTAAAAAAGTTAGTAAAAAAGATGAGTAAATGGAATTAGGTGTTAGTTTTAGTCACCTTAAAAAGGTACATGCATTAACTTCCTTGAGTCGAATGTACTAATTGCGTACTTCTTATTTGTACATGCATTAACCATCTAGGGCGCCAAATGTACCAACTACCAATGTACATGTCTACTCTGAAATTCAATGCACTCAAAAAAAAAAAAAAAAAAAAAAAAAAAAAACTCTGAAATTCAACATTTTAAAGCTAATGCTTTGTATGCTTTAGTACTATATTGTTAAATTCAAATACCTTCTTTTATTGCCATTAACCAATAAAACACAAATATACGAATCGATAGATAGAGTTAATAGGTTTTAGTTTTAGGTTCACCTAAAAATTGGGCAGATTAACCTTCTTGTGCGCCAAATGTACAAAGTAAACCACCTGTGAATGCGCTTCTTCGTACCAGAAATGAGAGGGCTAGTTGGGTTTTGCTTAATGAACTAGGTTGTCCTCTATTCATATTAAATTAGCCCAAAAATTGCGCATAAATACTATTGAAAAATGAGCCTAACAAGTCAAGTCTAACTCACATGCATGATGCAACCAGAACATTTGTCTTAAGTAAAATCTTTGGTTATAATTAGATAGGGTTAAGAACAACACCAACTTATCCTTTATGATTTAACATATGATTTGTACATTATTTTGCTCATATAATCTGACATAAGGATTTTTTGATTTTTGGGGGTAGTTTATTTCACTTATAGCTAAGTGATATTGTTTGGTCTTCTTATAAAGAGAACTAAGCTTTAAACCTTCCTCCCCAATTATTTTAATATTTAAATTACAAAAAAAAAAAAAAAAAATCCTTATGGTGGGAAGAAACAAGGAAAATAAAACACATCTAATAAGCTGAAAGGAATGGCGGGTGCATTTTGGGCCTTTGCCATTGCTCTCTCCTCTAGCCTTCTCATCCTTTGAGCCAACCTACATACATAGTCCTGGGCTTCTCGTCCCTCACTTGTGAGTCCAGTCAGCTTCTCTACCATCCATTTAGCCACCGAAAGTTCCACAGTTTCTCTATAGTTCCTAGCCGTGTAGACCCCAATCCTTGATGAAACAATAACAAAGTGATCGAAAAGATTATGGTCATAGCCATCATACATCAAATGGGCTGGCATTGAGATTTTCCTCTTCATCATGTCTGCAAAGGCTATTACCATTTCATTTGGATCGAGCTCAAAGAGCTTCTCAGCTATTTTTGTATAAGCAGATTCATGGCGCTTCTCATCTGTGGCAATTATGCCACATACTTGGGCAAGCTTTACTTCCCCATGTTGCATGGCCAGCTTGGCTGTGTTCCCATGGGAGATAAATGCAGCTCGTTCTTGGAATGATGTGTAAATGGTCCAAAGGTATGGATTTTCCCCGGTGCCAATATCCTAGGTCCAAAATGCACTAGACATTAACATGTTGAACTATATGAATTTTGAGAGTATAGATCTCCATCCAATAGCTTTATAAATTTACAGAGCATTTAACGTGGGAATAATATAGCAAGACTTAACTCTTCACTGTTAGGTTTTAGATGCAAACTCAATGTGACATTTTGTTAAAAGAGAGTTGTAGCTATTGTATTTGAATTATGCTAGAAGTTTGGACAAAGAACTGACTGCAATTTTGAAAACCTAGAACTGTTTTGATTGGAATTGCACCTATTTGATAATCAAATCTATAATTAGAATAGTTAACCCCTAGGAAGCATGGATACTTCAAAATCTCTAACGGGTCCGTGTCGGCCATGCTGGGAACACTTTTGCATGCTTGTCCTTATTAATTAGATATATTTTTTAAAATTTTGATAGTTAATATTTATTTTGAAAACTTATAAATAAAAATGAAATGTGCATATAAGTAAATAAAATTAACTAACATATTAATTCATTGTGGTATCTCCACCATATTGAGTCCTAATTTTTTTAAAGAATTATTGTGCCATCGTGTCTCATGTCTTCACAAAAAATATATATAACTATTTAAAACATTTTTCTTGCAGACAATAGGTGCTTAAGACTAAATCATGTTAATTTTTTTCTCTCATAAATTTATTTAAATGTTTTTTAAATATTTTAAGGAGGTGTAAATGAAAAATTTTGTTAAAATACTAGTTAAATTATTAAAATCGTCTCATGTCTTCACAAAAAATATATATAATAATTTAAAACTTTTTTTCTTGCAGACAGTAGGTGGTTAAGACTAAATCTTGTTAATTTTTTCTCTCATAAATTTCTTTAAGTTTTTATTTTAATTTATTTTATATTTTAAGGTGTAAAAGTAAAAAAAAAAAAAAAAAAAAAAAAAATTGTTAAAATACTAGTTAAATTATTAAAATCTTCATTTCTTAAAAGTTAAAAAAGTTTTGAAATTCTTATGTTGCATATCTTACCAATACTGACACAATCAAGTATTGAGTTGTCTTCTCAATTTATTTCATGTCCATGTTTCCAGAAAAGGAAAAGGTACATATTGAGACGATCGCCATGCCGATTTTCTTCTGCACTCCATGCCCTAGCCAGATTACCCAAGATGTGTTATCTACACTCGTTTCATCATGGAAAATTTCTATAGAATTAATTCAAGCTTGGTAAGTTGGAAGGGCTTCTTCTGTGATCATATTACCAACTAAGGCAACAAAGTACTCGTCGGGAAGGTCTTTGGTTCTCTTCCTTAGTTCATTGACTTGCTCAATAAATCCATCTGAGTTCGGGTTTGGCAAAAAATCTTGTGGTTGCCAACATTCCTTAACAAGTTTTAGGAGAGTGAGGACATTGTTTTTAGCCCAAGCCTCCTAGGATCAATGAAAGGATGGCAAGCTTCAATTTTGTTTTTGCACAAGTATTAGGGTGGGCTGGATTAATCATAATTTAATAAATATTTTGCTAACCTTTTTTTATGAACCCTTTTAGGCCAAAATGGTACTTAGAGAACCAAATAAATCTACCAAAGCTCATCAGAAAGCATTAAACAAAGTTGGCATGCTTCTCATTGCTAAATGCGGTCAGGTAGAATTTTTAGTTACATAGAGAAACTTGTGAAGATATATCCCTTTGTGTGTAAATGTCTAGCACATGGGTTTATTCATGGTTGCTCAAATTATGCAAGTGTCACCCTCCCACTTTGGAAGCTTTATATCTTGGACCATGTTAAACCCAAAATAGACCTAATCTCTACCTTCCACACTATAACCCTTTGCTTTCCCCCATTAAATTACCTGGGCTTGGGCCATGTGTAGGATGAAATAAGATATTACAAAACAAAGATAATTGGAACTAAGGGCTTGGGCTTTGCTTCTTATGGGCTTATCAAGTCTTTAGCAAAAATAGGCATCAGTATATCTTTCAAATTTCTAAAGAATTAAATAATCATACGGATAATAATATAATAAAAGTGATCGTCATATTATTATAACTATGTATGCACGCATGTATACCTTGTCTAAAGTGCAAATGTAATAAATCATGATATTATAATATATTATGTGAAAATCAACAATTCAAATGATTTATTGATCCATCTTTCATTCTAATTATAAACAATGTTAATTCTATTTGAAGTAGGATTTGGCAAAAAGTCTTGTAGTTGCCAACATTCCTCAACAGGTTTTAGGAGAGTTAGGACACTGTTTTTAGCCCAATCTTTCATAGATTTGAAAATTTCAACCTTCTTATGGGGCACCAATTATTTTTTAGCTTTATAAAAAAGGAGTTAAAAAAAAAAAAAAAAAAAAGCTGTAACTAGATAAACAAATAAATAAAAGTCAAAAAGAGTTGTGTCGTATAGGAAAAATTAAAAGAAAAAGAAAAAGAAATAAAGAGGTGATTTCGAACTGCAATGCCAATTGCATCCATCATTTATTAATAAGGTATATAGTTTAAACATCTTGTAGGGTTGATTTTGGGTGAGCCCAAGCAAAATGGGAAAGAGCCAACTAACACGGGTTGAAAAGAGAAGGGAATCAAATTCAAAACTCATTCTAGACATCCAACAGAGGCTAATGGTACATGGAAAAGAAAGCATCTTAAAGACACAAACTCACAGGAGGTAAAATAGATTAAACAATATTTTCAATATCTATTAGTGTCAAAAAAAAAAAAAAGATAAGAAAAGCAAAGGACATGGTGAGAGATAGAGCACTACTATGTCTTTAAGTGTTTGAGTAAAGTAAGTGTGGGGTCCATAACCAGAGGGTGCTGTTAGAATTGTATAGATTGGGCCTGTGACCCAATCCGAGGATATATTCTTGTCCGAGGATAGTTAAAAAATATTATTATGGAAATTATATGAAAGGAAGAGGTACAAAGTGTATACAAGAATCCAAAAGTTGTCCGAGGAGAGAAGTCTTATTGGGACTGTGGATCCGAGATCAATAAGAATATCCTACCCCCCCCCCCCCTGAGCATCCTACCAGGCATCATCATGATTCGAAATCAGGCACTGGATAAGGAATGAATAGACGAAGGCTACAAATATCTACTAAAGCTGCCACCTCCGCATTAAATGCTCTGCATCTAACTTTCTGGCCACATTAATGTGGAGGTGATATCTGAACGGTGTAAGATTTGTTTTCCCACAGCCTACACAACCAGAGAGGGTGTCTAATGGGACAGCCACTCAAGTAGTAACATAGATGATTAACAAGTGTAAGGTTAAGATGCTTGGAGCGGAACTATATTAAGGAGAAGATCTTTCTCCAAAAGGGTGAGGGGGGAAAGAAAAAAGAAGAGAGAGAAAAGAGGGTGATATTAACAAATTAAGCTTGTAACTTGATTTGGGTAGAACATATATAAGAACAGCTCACCTCGACTAAACGCCGAAGACGATTCTCATTCAATATAATATTGTCTCTTTACATCGTATTATTATCTTAACCTAATTCAAAGTTGGTTTAATCATCTAAAGCCTAGTTTTTCTAGCCCACTCTTTACAAATTCATTATTTTGGGCCTCTTGGGCTTGAGTCCATCTATCTTTTGGGTTACTGACTCAAATCCGATCCTTACAATTGGCGCAGTCTGTGAGAAAGACTGGTGTTTCAGTGATTTTAACTGTTAACAATGGCAGGCTCAGGTTCGCATCATGCAGAGTCTATGGAGTCTCAACATCAAGATCCCTTCTGTGATCTTGAGCAACAAAGAGACCAAAAGGGCAGTGTACACACTACCCACACGAGTAGAGGCCATAAAAGAGGTAAGAACCACATCTCCCACGAGGAAAATGCAAGAAACATGTAGAAAGAGATTGATCATTTAAGGAAGAATTTGCGTCATGAACGACGAAAGTGACCCCCATCCATTTCTGATCTCTCTTCTGGCGGATAGGAGGACTTTAGCTATAAGCGCAAGTCGAGGACACCTCCTAACGAATCTTTTTCGCATGAGGAGGACTATCATTATGAGCGTAAACAGAGAGATTCATCCTTGTTTGGCTTGGGTAATAACGCTATGAGCAAAGCACTTAATTAGATTTCTAGGTCACCTTTTACACATTGAATCGAGAGAGGACAACTTTCTCGGCGTTTCTCGCAACCCACCTTCACTATGTATGATGGAAGAACTGATCTCGTGGAGTATGTCAGCCACTTCAATTAGAAGATGGCCATATACTCCAAGAATGAGCCTTTGATGTGCAAGGTTTTCTTATCCAGTTTGGGGCTTGTGGCAATGTGGTGGTTTGACAGCTTGAAGGCAGGTTCTTTAAACTCTTTCAAGGAGCTCACTTAGGCGTTTGAGTCTCGCTTTATAACATGCACTAGGGCTCCTCGACCTTTGGCTTCTTTATTGTCTTTATCCAGGAAGGAAGGGGAAACCCTAAAAACATATTCGAACAGATACTGGGAGATGTACAACGAAATAGATAGGGATTTTGAGGATGTTGCCATTATCTCTTTCAAGCTCAGATTACCTACTAATCATGGTTTAAGGAATTCTTTGACGGGCAAACCGGTTACCAGTCTACGTCAACTCAAGAACCGAATTGACAAGTATAAGAAAGTTGAGGAAGACCAGCAATAGGACAATGGGAAGGGCAAGGTTACCCCCCAGGAAATGAGGGATTTCAGGTTGGAACGATACAACAACAACAACAGACTCAGGAGAGATTTTGTCGGACAATTTGAATCTGCAAATCTTCAAATGGTAAACATTGTGTTAAGGGATCCTGTGGAACAAGTCTTAGAAAAGGTTAGGAACGAGCCATTTTTCAAATGGCCGAGCAAGATGAGCAGTGATCCCTTAAAACGCAACTAGAGTCTTCATTGCCAGTACCATCAAGAAAGAGGGCATGCTACCAAAGATTGTCGGACGTTATGGAATCATTTGGAACAGTTGGTCAAGGAGGGGAAGTTGCAACACCTATTGTGTCGCCCTACCGGACACCATAGTGAACAAAGTGATCAGTCGAGATCCAGAACACAGGGGTGTATTTCTATAAGACCCCCGATAGGCACTATTAATGTCATTTTTGCTGCACTTGGAAGGATTGGATCTCAACTCGCCAGGGTGATGTCTGTAGCTCGGCTACCCGCTGAGGATACTAGTATGGGGCCGAAAAGAGCTAAAATGGAATTTCGACCGATTTTGAGTTTTTCGGATGACGATAAGGCAGGAACTATTCAGCCCCATAACGATGCATTGGTAGTAACCCTCAGAATATGAGGATATAATGTGCGAAGGGTGATGGTAGACTAAGGTAGTTGTGCAGAGATCATGTACCCTGATTTGTATAAGGAGCTAAACTTAAAATCTGAAGACCTTACAACCTATGATTCGCCCTTGGTAAGCTTTGATGGGAAGGTTGTCATCCCAAAGGGTTAGATCAGGTTGCCCGTGCAGGCAGGCTCAAAGGTGGTGGAAGTGGACTTTATAGTGGTAGATGCGTACTCTCCCTATACGGCCATTGTGGCTAGGCCATGGCTCCATGCTCTAGGGGCTGTTTCTTTAACTTTACATTAAAAGGTGAAATATTCGTCAGGAGATCGGATTGAAGAGCTGATTGGGGATCAATCCATGGCTAGACAGTGCCTTGTATCTACAATCTTGCATCAACCAGCGGGTGAGTCCTCGGCCTCGGTAAATGAAAGCTCGTAGCAACCAAAGTCCACAGAATTGCCGGTGAAAGGACCAGTCAAGGAAGTTCCGTGTGAGGACTTAGAGAAATTTACCATAGACGATGATCCGGAGAAGTTTTTCCAGGTAGGAGCCCAGCTACCACCTCGGAAAAAAGAAGATTTGGTAGAGTTTCTTAAAAGGAATATAGACATTTTTGCTTGGAATTCCTACGAAGCTCTCGAGGTTGACCCCAGCTTCATCTGCCATCATCTAAAGTTCAATCCATTGGTCACCTCTAGGAAGCAGCCTTCTTAGCGTTTGTCCAAGGAACATTCGGATGCCGTTAGGGATGAAGTCAGGAAACTTAAACAGGCCAGAGCTATTAAGGAGGTTTTCTACCCTGAATGGTTGGCTAATATGGTGGTAGTAAAAAAGAAAAATGGGAAATGGCGTGTGTGTATGGATTTTACGAACTTGAATAAGGCCTGCCCAAAGGATCCTTTTCCTATGCTGAGGATTGATCAGTTGGTGGATGCCACTATAGGTCATCCTCGAATGAATTTTCTGGACGCTTTTCAAGGGTATCATCAAATACCATTGGCTGTGGACAACCAGGAGAATACAACTTTTATTACTCCTATAGGAAATTATTATTATAAGGTGATGCCTTTTGGTTTGAAAAATGCAGGGGCTACTTATCAGAGAATGATGGCCAGAATGTTTGAGCCCCAATTGGGGAAGAATATAGAAATCTACATCAATGATATGGTAGTGAAGAGCAAGGTGGAATCAGATCATGTTGATGACCTTGGAAATATTTTTGGTATCTTGAGGAAGCATAAGCTCCGGCTTAATGCTTCCAAATGTTCTTTTGGTGTTGGGTCGGGGAAGTTCTTGGGCTATATGGTCACACATTGCGGAATTGAAGTTAACCTTGACCAGATTAAGGCGATCAACAATCTTCAACCACCTCGGAATCCCAAGGAAGTCCAGAGGCTTACAGGGATGAATGCAGCATTGAACCGATTCATTTCTCGATCAATAGACAGATGTAGGCCTTTCTTTCAATTATTAAATAAATGGAAGAGATTTGAATGGACTGAAGAATGTGCCCAAGCTTTTCAACAGTTGAAAGAGTATTTGGCTCGGCCACCCATTATGTCTCGGCCTGAGGCAAATGAAGTACTATTTGCTTACATTACTGTAGCCACCCACGCGGTGAGTCTGGTGCTGATACAGAACGATAATGGTATGCAGAAGCCAGTTTACTATGTGAGCAAGTCCTTACATGAGGCTGAGGTTCAGAATTTACCGTTGGAAAGGGCCATTTTGGCAGTCGTGCATGCTACACGCAAACTTCCCCATTATTTCCAATCACACACGATGGTCATCCTGACCCAACTACCATTAAGATCTCTGCTTCGAAGTGCTGATTACACAGGTAGAATTGCAAAATTGGGGACGATGCTAGGGGCTTTTGATATCAAGTATATGCACCATACCTCGGTCAAGGGTCAGGTCCTTGCAGATCTAGTAGCCGAATTTGCTTAAGACCAAGCAGAAGAAAAAGTAGAAGAGCTTAACATGGATGGAAAATTGGTTGGAATAATATCCAAGCAGGAGCCTGCATCCTAGAGAGTCTATGTTGATGGTGCAGCAAACCATAGAGGATCTGGTGTGGGGCTAGTCTTGATATCCCCAGAGAGCATCACGATTGAAAAATCCTTAAGATTGGGATTCTCGGCTACAAATAATGAAGCTGAATACGAAGCTCTGCTAGAAGGAATGATCATGGTACAAAAAATGGGTGGAAAGGTAGTGGAGTTGATTTTTAATTCAAGATTGGTCGTTGGCCAAGTCCAAGGGGAATTAGAAGCCAGAGATCCTAGAATGCAAGAATACTTAAAGTAGGTTAGACATTGGTAGTCTAAATTTGAGTCTTTTAACTTGACATAAGTCTCTAGAAGCAAAAACGTACATGCGGACTCTCTGGCCACATTGGCAACTTCCTCGGAAAAAATCTACATCGGGTAATCCTCGTAGAAGACTTATGTAGACTTATTGAGGCAGGAAGTATCGGATCTTGTATATCAGGTAAGGGCGGCTCCCAGCTGGATGGATCCTATCATATTGTTCCTCAAAGAGGATGTTCTAACAGAAGATAAGTCTGAAGCTGACAAAGTGCGAAGAAAAGCTCCTCGGTTCTGGCTGTTCGAAGATCAGAAGTTGTATAAGAGGTCTTTTTCTGGCCCATATCTGCTATATGTACATCCGGAAGGAGTTGAGTTAATCCTGGAGGAATTGCATGAGGGAATTTGTGGAAGCCATACAGAGGATAGGTCGCTATCACATAGAGCCCTCACCCAAGGCTAGTGGTGGCCAAAAATGCAGAAAGAAGCAGAGGATTACGTAAAAAAATGTGACCAATGTCAGAGGTTCGCTCCAAATATTCACCAGCTAGGGGGAGTTCTCAATCCCATCTCCAGTTCCTGGCCTTTTGCTCAGTGGGGTTTAGACATTGTTGGCCCTTTTCCTAGGGCAGTAGGAAACAAAAGATACTTATTGGTCGACACAGATTATTTCACCAAGTGGGTGAAAGCTGAACCATTATCCAACATCAGAGATGTGGATGCCAAACAGTTTATTTGGAGAAATATAATAACAAGGTTCAGAGTTCCTTATACTCTCATCTCGGACAATGGATTGCAGTTTGATAGTAAAGCCTTTAGAGAATATTGCAATGACTTGGGCATAATAAATAGATACTCCACCCCAGCATATCCATAGGGAAATGGTCAGGCTGAAGCCGTTAATAAAGTTATAGTAAGCGGACTCAAGAAAAGGCTGGATGACGCAAAGGGAAAATGGGTTGAAGAGTTATCACATGTTCTATGGACTTATCGGACCACGCCTCGTAAGTCCACAGGAGAGACGCCTTTCTCAATAGCATATAGGGCTAAGGCTGTCATTCCTCTAGAAACTGGGTTCCCTACCCTAAGAATAAGTTCTTTCACTCCGAGCAGCAATGATGAATTATTGAAGAAGAATTTAGATTTAGTTGAAGAACGAAGAGAAAATGCCATGGTCCGATTGGCTTATTATCAACACAAGCTCAAGCGAGGATATGATGCTAATGTGAAGCTAAGGCTGCTAGCAATAGGAGACTTGGTCTTAAGAAAAGTTATGGGAACTGCCAAGAATCCAGCATGGGGAAAGTTAGGACCCAACTAGGAAGGACCATATCATATAACATCAGTAGCTGGAGTAGGTGCGTATTATCTGGAAGACTTGGATGAAAGAGTTGTGCCTTGCCCTTGGAATGTAAATAATCTTAGAAGATATTATTATTAATACAAGTATGCTTCTCCTTTCTTTTATTGGCTGTATTTATCATCTGGTGTTCATGAAATTGTTTTTCTAAGTGTTAAACAGAACCTCAGCTACGTTTGGTACCTCGAACCATCTGCTTTGGGAAAATTAACACAATATAGCATCATTTTAAATTTCAAACATAACCATGGTCATGTTTGTATCCTCGGACCACATACCTTGGGGAAATTAATATTTTTAACTTCATTTTCTAAGTGTTAAATGAGATCCAAACTACGTCTGGTATCTCGGGCCATTTGCTTTGGAAAAATTGACACAATGTACCCTCATTCTACATATTAAACAACACTTGAATCATATCAAGTTCTTCGGACCATAAGCTTAATGGAAATTTTCTAAGTGTTAGTCAGACATTAGCTTAGACGTTAAGGAGAAGTAAGCTTCAAACTCCTTTCATGATCACATGGTTTGCTACCATTTAATAAAGATGAAATTCTAGTTAAGTCTATGAGCATCACTTAAAGCATTTTAAGGTATCCTGAACTTATTTGTTTCTTGATCAATGCTTGATTATTTTTTCTCAAAAGTTAGAAATTTTGTTAAAGTTGGTAGATCCGAGGTATATGTTAACGTTATTAAGAATTTAATAACTTTAATCTACCTTGATCATCAATTAGAAATATGTGAAAGTTGTGCACTTTTATAGCACATAGCTATATTCAATCAAGGGATAATCAGAATAAAAGTTGCATAAGTGAAGAAGATAATTCATACAAATTTGAAGAAATAAAATGAACATTCTATTAGAACATGTCTTAAAAACAAAAGTAGAAAAGAAAAAGTACATCACAAGTACTACAATTACATTATAAAAATAAGGAATCATCGTTTTAATTTTATCTGAAGCCCAGTCTTTGAGGTTTTCTCAGCTTGATTGGCTGTTTCAACAGGGGCCACTTTGTCTTTATCCTTAGGGTCTTCTTTAGCAGGCATGGTGACTGAAGCTAAGGCCAATTCAAAATTTTGTGAAGCTGCCTCACCTTGGGAGCCTCCATAGTCTTATCCGAGGGCTTATTCATGTCAAAGGAGGTCTCCTTAAGAGCTTCAGGTTCTTTTATTTGTTCCTGTTAATTGGGAAGAGGAGGTTTTTGAGGCTGTGATTCTCCAGCAGGATCAGCAGAGGTAGAGACTACTTCACCTTGGGTGGAAGGAAGGTCCGAGGTACGTATGGCTGGAGGGTAATAGATCTTCTCTGGCTTCCTTAGCTCAGAAGAAGCCTCAACCCCAGCTTGGTTAAGGGCTTCAGTCCAAGTTTGAGCACAGTAGATTCGGCACACTGCTGGAACCTCCACCCTAAGGGTTTCCTCAGTCTCAGCCACTCCGAGCTTGTAACCTTGTTGCTCGGCCCCTTCTCTAGCCACCTTGGCCTCCCTTTTTGCTTTTTCAGCCTCTTCCTTAGCCTTCTCAGCTTGGTCTCTCTGTTTTTGAACTTCAGCTAACTTCTTATGCAAAGCTGCAACTTGCTCTTGAAAAGAAGCTAACTATTCCTTAGCCTCGCGCAAAAGTACCCTTTGATCCTCGGCCTGTTTTTTAGTACTGTCCAAAGCTGATTTAGCACTTTTTCTTGCTCGTTCTTCCTCTGTCAATTTTGCCCTTAAGTCCTTGTTAGACTGGTCGGCGATTTTAAATGATTCCACAGTTGTCGTGCGCCTATTCCTTTCAATCCTAACGATAACAGGAATTAGTTATCTCCTCAATCCTAAAAGTGGCTTGGATAGCCTAACAAAAAATGGTGGTTACTTTTTGAAGTTAAAAAAATAATAATAATAACAAAATAAAATAATGATAAAAAGGGAAAAGAGATGAGTTGCTTACGATTCCCAAGTATCTTTTAAGGTTAAGGAAAACTTTCGGCCTCCTGATGGACCTCAGCTCAGCCATATCTGTAGGAAGTAGTAGAGCTTCCTCCAAAGCCGAAGCCACCTGGCATCCTTGACCTCCTTGGAAAACCCTGATAGATGCATTTTCTCTCAAAGGCTCAGCATTGATCATAGGGGCTGAAAGCCAAGCTTGAAGCTTAGATGACTGGTCATCTCCCCTATCTGAACCCCTTTGCCCAGTCTGTCCAGTTCTTTGCTGCTTTTAAGGCCGATGAGCTTCTTCTTCAGGTGTTGGGCGAGATCTCCCAACTTTTACTACCTCCTTGCCTTTATGCTCTCTGTTTCTCTTAGGGTTAGTAGGTTCAGCTTGAGGTGGCAAGGATGGCTGAGGAGGAGTAGGATGATTAGGAGGAGGAGGGGGAAGTCTAGATTGACTTAATCCCCCAAGTGCCCCTTTTCCGGGCTGAGACTCTATCAACTCCAGCAAACTTCTCTGCGTTTTTCTTTGGATAACCATCTCGTCTAAGGAGCTGATACCTGTTTCTTGCTGATGGGTGAAGTCTGCTGAGGCATTCTCGGGGGATTGAAGTTGGTTAAATACTTCGAACTCGTCCTGAGAATCTGACAAGTTTATAATCCCTTCTTCTTCTTCTTCTTCTTTTTCTTCTTCCTCTTCTTTGTCTTCTTCTTCTTTATCCTCCTTAACAACAAGTTAGGATGAGGAAGCTCTTGTTGAAGGGATACCCACAAAGAGTGGCTGAGAAATGGGTGCGTCTTCTAGGAGCGGAATGCCTTCAGGAATAATAAATCCTTCGTAGGCCACACTAATACGTTGAAGATGAAGGTCTTTGGCCTTTATTACGTACTTCGGAGCTTGAAATGCTCGGGAAATTGGCTGATATCCGAGAATTATATGTGTTGCTCGCAATTGGCCGTCTGCCTTGGTTATGAACACCTCGGATCGTAAGATTTTTTTTAGATTCTCTCTGTTGACGAGGTTGAACCGAGATATAGTTGCCCGTTTGTCTGCGAAATCATTAAGACAAAGGGAAATTTATCAAAATTAGAAATATCGAAGAATAAAGGGGAAATGTAAGATAAAGGGCATAAATTTACAACTAAACCCCCACCTGGTTTTCCCTCCTTAGTTGGATAGGGTAGGCCATCGTGCCATTCCCCAGAGAAGATTAAAAAATCTTCCTTTAACCCCTTGTTTAATGTAGGAAGGCATTGTATTAATCTTACTTCAGGATATCTTGATTTAAGATAGTATCCTTGCCCCTTCAAATGGTGTAGATTGTATACCCAATTGACGTCATGGTGGGTCAATCCTAGGTTCATTTTCTCGTTTAGAACTTCTATACTCCCTTATACTCTGAACATGTTGGGGGCGCATTGTGTGGGGGATAGCCTGAAAAGCCTAAGAAAGCTCCTGGTGAGGCTACCCATGGGGATGGTCATCCCTCCCTCTATGAAGGCGATCATTGGGATGACCACTTCTCCCTCTTTCCTGTCGTCTACCCATTCCCCTTGGGCAGCGTATCTCATACCCACTGTTGGTGGGATCCTATACTTAACCCTAAATCTCTCTATATCGTCCTCGGATTCAACTAAGCATTTGAATCTACCCATTTTCTGAGTGTTGAAAAGAAATCAGTAAGTTTGGGACGAAAAGCAAAGTTGAGAAGAAAAAGGGGTGGTGAAACAAGAATATATAGTAAGAAACAAAACTAGAAAGGTTTAAAGAAACTTACAAGTCTTGAAAGAGGGTCTTCGGAAAATTTTTTGGTATTTGTAGACGCACTAGGAAGTGAGAGAAAGTGACAGGTTCAGTGTATGAGCTCTAAAGTTGTGCGATTGATGGAAATAGGGAAACGAGTTAATTTAAAAGGCTATTTATAGTGACATGGAAGCTACAGGCAGGAAAATTCCCGCTTGTAACCCCAAAAAATTTCTCCACCGTTAGATTGGCATCGTGCCGTTAAACGTGGGGAACAAACGTGCCGTCAAAATTTAATGAGGGCACGCTTTGGACGCCAAAGCGTCAGGAGCATGCCTCGAGCAAGTAAAAAGGCGTTTTGGGATTCCGAATAAACAGGAGGTAATCATAAATGGGATGGGCCGATGATATCAAAATCTTTCTTTCCTCCCGAGGAGTCGAAAAGCGAGATTTCAAGGGGCTATTGTGGGGTCCATAACTAGAGGGTGCTGTTAGAATTGTATAGATTGGGCCTATGACCCAATCCGAAGATATATTCTTGTCCGAGGATATATTCTTGTCCGAGGATAGTTAAGCAATATTATTATGGAAATGATATGAAAGGAAGAGGTACAAAATGTATACAAAAATCCAAAAGTTGTCCAAGGAGAGAAGTCTTATTGGGACTGTGGATCCGAGATCAATAAGAATATCCTACCCCCCCCCCCTCCCTATGAGCATCCTACCAGGCATCATCATGATTCGAAATCAGGCACTGGATAAGGAATGAGTAAATGAAGGCTACAAATATCTACTAAAGATGCCACCTCCGCATTAAATACTTTGCATCTAACTTTCTGGCCGCATTAATGTAGAGGTGATATCTGAACGGAGTAAGATTTGTTTTCCTAAAGCCTACACAACTAGAGAGGGTGTTTGATGGGACAACCACTCAAGTAGTAACACAGATGATTAACAAGTGTAAGGTCAAGATGCTTGGAGCGGAACTATATTAAGGAGAAGATCCTTCTCCAAAAGGGTGAGGGGGGAAAGAAAAAAGAAGAGAGAGAAAAGAGGGTGATATTAAGAAATTAAGCTTGTAACCTAATTTGGGTAGAACATATATAAGAACAGCTCACCTCGGATAAACGCCGAGGACGATTCTCATTCAATATAATATTGTCTCTTTACATCGTATTATTATCTTAACCTAATTCAAAGTTGGTTTAATCATCTAGAGCTCAGTTTTTCTAGCCCACTCTCTACAAATTCATTGTTTTGGGCTTCTTGGGTTTGAGTCCATCCATCTTTTGGGTTAGTGACTCAAATCCGGTCCTTACAGTAAGTGTCTTAGGTAAGATGGGTATTACAAGGGTTATTAATGCAAGACATTGTAATAAGTTTAAGATAGTCCTACACTATAAAAAGGATTTGTTATTTGCAACGAAACTTTTTCAATGGCTACAAAAAGCAATTGGAAAAACTAGCTTTTTCCTCTACAAATCTCTTTCATCGAAAATAGCACTTAGAAAATGGCACTTAGAGAACCTAATAAATTGGCCAAAGCTTCAATTTTGTTTTTATTAGTATAAGAGTGCGCTGGTTTAATCACAATTTGGGTAAAGTTTTACTAACTTTGATTTGCTGAACCCTTCTAGGCAAAAATGGCACTTAGAGAACGTGATAAATTGGCCGAAGCTCATTAAAGAGCATTAAATGAAGGGGGCATGCTTCTCATGGCTAAATATGGTCAGGCAGAAACTAATGAAGGTATCTTTTTTTGTGTAAATTGTCAGCACTTGGGTTTATTCATAGGCCTTTAGATTTTTCATGTGTCACCAGCTCACTTTGCAAGTTTTATATCTTGGGTCAATTTTAAACCAACATATACCTAATTTTTACCCTCAATATCATACTCCTTTACTTTCCCCATTAAATAAATTACATGACTTTGGGCATTGGCGAAAAAAAAAACGTATATGACTTTAAGTCATGTGTCGGATAAAATAAGATACTACAAAACAAAGATAATTGGCCCCAAAGGCTTGGGCTTTGCTTCGTGCGGGCCTATCGGGTCTTTAACAAAAATGGCATCTACATATCTTTTATAATTTCTAAATAATTAAGCAATCACACCAATTAAAAAAAAAATAAATGAGTATCAAGGTCCGCTTAAAGCCCTAACTACCCTTTTGTAAATGAAAAGTTTGTTCTTTAAAAATAAATAAAAGAGCCTCAAAACACGTGTAATGCACGTGTGAAGAGATTAGTATATATATAAAAGTGTTTAATTTTGATTATTTTCACATCATCGGTATTTAAATATGTAGTAATTAACAATATTTAAGTCAATTACCAAAGTTCCAAAATTTCTTTTCCACTAAATTTCATATGAAGATCATTAAAAAAAAACATTAAAAGCAAAAAAAAAAAAAAAAAAAAAAAAAGCCTCAAACTATAGCAAGTAATCAAATATATGTAAGGTGAAGATTATATAGAGAATTGTATTGTCGAGGTGGTGATATCTGTTTCTCAAAAAAAAAAAAGGTGGTGATATCTATCGAGACCACCCCACTCACATGTTGTGGGGGTGAACCACTCACAGCCTCTAACTACTCAAAACAATCAATGCGATAATGTAAGATAAACTGCCACGTCAACCTAAAGATGATTTGTACTTTATTTTCATCATATATTTCGGTAGTTTATTTCATTTGTAGCAAAGTGATATTGTGTGGGTCGAGAATTCTTATAAAGAGTACTAAGCTTCAAACCACCCTACCCAATTATTTTAATATTTAAATATCCACACAAAAAAAGCAAGTAAAATAGAACCCATCTAAGAAGCTAGCTACGCCACTCTACCAGAAATCCAGCTGAAAGGAACGATGGGTGCTTTTTGGGCATTTGCTATTGCTCTCTCCTCTAGCTTGCTCATCCTTTGAGCCAATCTACATACATAGTCCTGGGCTCCTCGTCCCTCACTTGTAAGTCCAGCTAGCTTCTCTACCTTCCATTTAGCCACCAAAAGTTCCACAATTTCTCTATAGTCCCTAGCCGTGTAGACCCCAATCCTTGATGCAACAATAGCAAAGTGATCAAAAAGATTATGGTCATGGCCATCATACATCAAATGGGCTGGCATTGAGATTTTCCTCTTCATCATGTCTGCGAAGGCTATTACCATTTCATTTGGATCGAGCTCAAAAAGCTTTTCAGCTATTTTTGTATATGCAGTTTCATGACGCTTCTCGTCTGAGGCGATTATGCCACATATTTGGGCAAGCTTTACGTCCCCATGTTGCATGGCGAGCTTGGCTGTGTTCCCATGAGAGATAAATGTTGCTCGTTCTTGGAATGATGTGTAAATGGTTAAACGGTATGGATCATCCCTGAAGCCAAGATCCTAGGTGCAAAATGCACATCAAGTTAATCCATATAAATTTTAAGAGTAAAGATCTCCATCCAACACTATAAACTTTAAGAGCTTTGCATGTGGGAATAGTATACTAAGGAACACCTTAAGAAGGGTTTATGTAAACGTAACATGAAAGCAAGGCTTAACTCGTCAACAGCTATGTTAGGTTTGAGATGCAAATTCCTTGTGACAGTGTTAAAGAGAGTTGTAATTATTGTATGAGTTAGAGATTAAAACTTGGTCAAAGAAATTATTGCAATTTTGAAAACCAAGAACTGTTCTGATTGATTTTGCACCTATCTGATAACTGATATTCAAATTTGATAAATACAACAGCAAAGGGTTTAAACTGATTTTTCAAACTACAACTTGAAAATATATAGGATTCGATAATAAAAATTAATGATTGTTTTCGAAGAATCAGTATCGTTGCATATCTCACCGTTCCTGACCGAATCAAGTACTGAGTTGTCTTCTCAATTTGTTTCATGTCCACTCTTCCGGAAAGGAAAAGGTACTTATTAAGAAGATCACCATGCTTGTTTTCCTCTGCACTCCATGCCCTAGTCCAAATTGCCCAAGGTGTGTTATCTACACCAGTTTCATCGTGAAAAATTTTAGTAGAATTAATTCGAGTTTGGTAAGTTGGAAGGGCTTCTTCAGTGATCATATCACCCACTAAGGCCACAAAGTACTCATCTGGAATGTCTCTTGTTCTCTCCCTTAATTCATGGACTTGCTCAATAAATCCATCTAAGGTAAGATTTGGCAAAAAATCTTGTGGTTGCCAACATTCCTCAACAGGTTTTAGGATAGTTAGGACATTGTTTTTAGCCCAATCCTCCATAGATTTGAAAATTTCAACTTTCTTAGGTTGCATGGGATAGGATTTGTTGACATTGAATTCAGTAGGATGGCCTAAAGACTTTTCTGCTACCCTAAATCCAACAAAAAAAGACACAAAAGTAATTGATGTTAGGATGTTGAAGCTAAAATACAAGCCGTGGTCAAATTAAATGCAATATGAAAAAATTTTCTTGTTTATGTATGTCAATTTGGTATATATATTATTTTTTAGCTTTATGAAAATGGAGTTTTTTTATTTTATTTTTATTATATATATATATATATATATATATTGTACCAAGATAAATAAATAATAAAAGCTTATAAAATTTGTATCGTGTAATATATATATTACACGATACAAACTTTATAGACTTTTATTATTTATTTATACAATTGGTCCCAAGTGCTTAAGCTTAGCTTCACCTGCCAATCGATTCTTTAGCAAAAATGGACATCAATATATCTTTTGTAATTTCTAAAGAGTTAAATGATATTATCTGAGTTTCTCAACAAAAAAAAAAAAAAAAAAAATGATATATATATTTTTTTATAAGAAAATAAAAACGTGATCATCATCATATTATTATGACTTTGTGTGCACACATATATACCAAGTTTAAAGAGCAAATAAAATAAATCAAGATATTATAATAGATGATATGAAAATCAACAATTCAAAAGTGTTATTGAACCATCTTTTCATTCTAATTATGAAAAATGTTATCCCTGTGAAAAGAGGAGAGAATTTGAAGTTTAAACTCACTTAGTGTTGGAGAAAAGGGTAGACGTCATAAAAAATTTAGGAGATCTCGGAGTTCCCATTGGTGGGAGAGGAAGTATTGAAGGAGGGGAGTAAAAGTTGAAGGAGTTGAGTGCTAAAGCCATGTCTTCTCTATAACCTCTTTTTTAGCTTCAGAACACCAAGTAATGAGATAAAGAGGGAATTGTTAGTACTTAGTTGTTATGAAATTTGGAATATATATAGAATTCAGTTAGAGATAGAGAAAGAGAGAGGGAGAGGCAGAGGAAGAAGAAGAAGACGTGGCGGGCAATGGAAAGAGTTTAAGAATTTTTTTTAAGGGAGTTTAATGACTTAGTGGAATTACATCACTCATATCTAAAAGGATGAGGACATGACCACTAGTGTTTTTTTAACTTCTGAATTTATTAGAAATCAATGATTTAAAAAATGTGTAACTTTATATATAGAGATGTACATATATGAGAAGTACCATAGATATTATAAATTTTATTACATTAAACTTACAAACTAATGTGTTCCTAATCACAAAAAGAAAATTAAAAAATATTCATTTTGGAGGTGATTGAAGCTCACCATTGCATTGATTCTCACATTTATAAGTTTTATGTAGTAAAATTTGTAATACTTTTAGGATTTTCCTCCATACTAATAAGTGTAGTGCCAATTAGTCTACTATCTACATGGTACATGTGGAAATTAGGCATTTTTAGGATGTCATCCCAATAGAAATAAAGAACTGCTACGCCCACAACATTTTCACAACAAATTATAGGTGATTAGTTATTATTGGTTATAATTTGAATTTATCATTAAAATTATTTTTTTGTTCCACCAATAACTACCTGTAATTGCCTACTACTAAGAATTTGTGATGAAAATATTATAAACATAGCATTTCTCGTAGAGATGTGTTACTTTTAGAATTCTTATATATATATATATATATATATATATAAGTTAGATTCAAGTTACATTTGGTGTAACTTTAAATAATATTACACCACTCAATATTTTTTAATTATATGTAAATTTTGGTAATTTATCGTTAAATTACACTATTTTTGTATATTCTTCATGCTTATAAAATTAAAAAATGATCAAAAATTAATAATCATGTTATAAGTTAATTATTTAAATTCAAAATTTTGTAATTTAAAATAAAAGGTCTAATAATAAATTACATTCCTTCCTTTAGGAAGTTCCGGATAATTATTAAGACCCATTCCTTCCAGGCAGCACAATTTTAGGTGTATTCAGACAAAAGCATTAATGGAACAATGTTTTCCAACTAACATCCACCTCCACAGGATCCACACTTATTGCATGAAGCTATATATGCGCTCGTGATGCATGTATTTTCCAACGATGATAAAAATAAAAAAATAAAAACAAATCTAGCCATCACTCTGTACTTATCAATGTGGCCATACTTATAATCACGCTTTTCTCTAATACACCACTCCGTCGGTGCCTCCTTGATGCAGGAGCAGCTCAATATGGGCAATATATACAAACAATGGTGCCTTCTAGAGACTTTTTTCAGAATACCATTAAAAAATTTAAATTATACAAAATATAATAAAAAGAGAACTTCATATATTGGGCCAAAATCCTTTTCAGCCAAACTTTCTAGCAAAATGTCTCATGTCTGAAACTATTTAGGGATATGCTCCTATTTTGAAACTTAATTTTTAGGAAATTGAGTTTCAATGAAAAACTCGATTTGGTGAAAATCGAGTTGTTCGAAAAAATTTGTATGGAACTCGAGTTCCTTAAATGGAACTAGAGTTCCCTATAATTTTTTTTTTTTTAAATTTTATTGCATAAAACTTGATTTTCGTCAAATTGAATTTTTCATTGAAACTTGATTTTCTAAAAATCGAGTTTAAAACATGGACACATTCCTAAATAGTTTTAGATAGAGGTCATTTTGCTGGAAAGTTTGGCTGAAAGGAGTATATCCCCATTTTGGCTCATATATTGACAATAACAAAATAATAATAATAATAAAACACTCAAATACATAAAGTTATATAATTTTTTTTCTACGAGTTTTTTTTTAAAATTATTTTGAAATCATTACATGATATTCTTATTACAAATGTTGCAAGTTATATCTATTTTAAAATTTTAGTGCAACAAAAATTTTCTTGGGCTTTTTTTTTTTATTTAAATTTTGTAAGGACCTAATATATTGTTAAGGGGATCAAAATTTGGTTATAAACTTAGTAGTAGCCTAAAGACTACATCTCTCACTATACAAATTAACATGACTACATGTTTTGAAAATCTAAATGTTGAATTTCATATTTTTTATATACTTAACACACTTGTCAATTTTCATGCCAATCGAATGTTATTTACTATTTGATCTATAAACTTATTTTTTATGAATAATTTTAGACTATAAAAATTTGAAATATAAACATTTGATTGATGAATGGAGTTGTTAAAATTTATATCTAATAAAAAATTATTGAGTAGAGTTTTAGTTTTAATCTATAACCAAAGTTTGTTGCCAAACTTTGTCAAAAGTGTAATTATGTTGGGCCTAAAAAAATTTAGGATGTTTACAAATTTTTTTAGGATAAAAAAATCATAAATTTTTTAAAATTTATATATAATAATAAATTTTTTTCTAAGTCAGGCTCGTCAGGGTGGTCATGTGAAAGAAGGCCCCCCTCTTTTAACTAATATAATATATTATACTTATTTATTACAATATTTTAATTAAGGTTGCTTCACCTACAAAAAATTTATAAGTCCCTGGCCTATTAAATGCATTGTTATTGTCTATTAAGATGTGAAGAGAGAATATTAAGGACCCTATTTTATCCATAACACATAATTATTTTTTTAATTAGTATTAAAACGTTTTTTTTTAAAAAAAAGATATTTTGAACTAATGACATCTGCTTCTAATAGTTACTCTTTATCATTAGAGCAAGACGTCAATTTGTTTTTGGTATAGATGGAGATCAAATCTCAGATTTATTATTCAATGATAAGAGATTTTATTAATTGAGCTAACTGAAACCCACAATTATTATTAAAACATCAAGAGAGAAAATTTAATGTCACTAAGTGTCCCAAAACCTGTGAAGAGACAAAATTAAAATCAAACAAAAGACTCCTCACAAAATTAAAATCTCAATTAATAGCAGACAAATTATCTAATAAAATCTAATGTTCATATGCCAAGAGAGAGTATATATATCTCTAATTAAAAAAAAAAAAAAAAAAGGAAAAGAAAACAATTTCACCGTATCTTTCCATCTTGATTCTTGAAAGAATTAAATCCCAAAATTTTTTCTCACTGATCGCTTTTTTCCTTTAAATTTATAATTCATTTCTCTCTTTTTTAGGTTGACTTATTCACAAATCTATTGGATTGTATAAAGGCCAAATTGGATGAGTGCCGGTGAGAGACACCATTACTTGGCTGTATGACTTCGAGGATAATTTAGAGTGCTGGTTGATAAAAATTAGCTCTATAAAAGAAAGACCCTAATTATTTATGGAACTCAAGTTTAATAACTCAAGTTCTAGAAAGAGCTCCCATAACTAAATAATTTCAACTGCATATTTTTCTCCTAAAAGTTTCCTTAAAAAGTACTGTTCAACCAATTCTGCCCTATTTTTTCTTTCTTTTAAGGGAGTTTAATGACTTTATGGAATTACATCAATGATATTTAGAAGGATGACCGCATAAGCATAAGCACTGGTTTACTTTTTATCTCTTGGATTTATTAGAAGTTATTGATTTAAAAAAGATGTAGCACTGTATAGGTGCAACTCTCTATACAAAGATGGGTTGAAAATTTGGCGTTTTAGCGTAGTACTGGTCATTCTATCCTTGCAAAATAAAGTCTCCCCCCATATTAAAAGCGTAGTGTTGGCTAGCCTACAATCTACAATCTACATGATATGTCATTGTCAACTATATTTCTAGTGTGTTTATTATTAGTATGTCATTGTCAACTATATTTTTTTATACAATTATAATTGACTTTAAAGAGTTAATTATAAAAATAAATAAAAAAGTTACTTTAAAAAGTTCCATTATTTATTTTGGAAAACTCATTGCTTTCAGCTAGCCCAATATTAGGTTTATTCAGATAAATAGTAAAAACATTGATGGAACAATGTTTTCCAACGAACATCTTGTACCCTTAGATGTGGAGTATTAGGGGCTGTTTGATTCGCTAATTTTCATGACTCAATTCTCTGTTTTTATAACTCATAATCAAAAATTGTGAGGCCTATTGCAAGAAGTTCGTTTGGCTGCACAATACTCTGTTTTCATAACTTTGTTTTCATCTCTCAATTCTGTACTTTTTGAGTTATGAGTTATGAAAACTGAAAACAACTTTTGACTGTTTTTAGTTTCCATAACTCATAACTCAATGACATTTTTGTAATAAAACAAACAAGGAGACCCACTGTTATAACTTTAGCCGCACCTTTTGACTACTTTTTCACTTTTTTTTTTCTTCCTTTCCTCCTAGGTTGTCTTCTCCACTCCTCTGGGTTTCCTTTTTCTTTTTCTTTTTTTCCTTTCTTCTTTTAGTGGTTCGATCTTCTACTCCTGAGTTTTTTTTTTTTTTTTTTTTCTTCAGTGGGTTCGGTCTTCTCCTCCTGGATTTCCTTTTTTTTTTTTTCCTTTCTTCTTTCACTAGGTTCGGTCTTCTCCTGGTTTTTTTTGTTTTCCTTTCTTCTTTCATTGGGTTCGGTCTTCTCCGGGGTTTCTTTTTTTTTTTTTTTTTTCTCTTCAATGAGTTCGGGTTTCTGGGTACTAAATAAAAAAAAAATAATAAAAAAAAAAAAAAAGGCTGCACTAGTGACAAGTATGGGGCCCACAAATAGTGTAAAAAATATTGAGTGATGGGAAGTGAGTAATAGTGCCAAACAACCTTGGTATTTTAGAGTGATGAGTGATGAGTGATGAAAATTAAGTGACGAAAAAAATGGAGCCAAACAGCCCCTTAGGTTCTCAAAGTTTTTTTTTTTTTTTTTGGGAAGTTATTAGGTTCACAATTAGATTCAAACACTTGGTTACGTTGACCAATAAAATACATACTATAATTTTTAAAATTAATTAAATTTAATACAAATATGCATTTGAATAGAACCAAGAATAGAACCAATATTTAATACAATATTGTGTCTAAGTTTTACCATATTATTTATTCATTTCACTTTTACTAGTAAATCTTTAAGTGAGATTTTCCAATTTATGCTCTGTATTTTTTCAAAGGGAAAAATGTTCATACACCTCCTGAACTTAAAGGTAGTGGCCAAGGCATCTCCTGAACTTTTATTTTAACCAATTTACTTCTTGAACTTTACACAAATGTCAAATTAACACCTCTATTAGACTCTCGTTTAAACACAAACATAATACGTGTGCATCTCACGTGAACTTTAAACCACCAAATTTCCAAGGGCTGAACCGCATGAGAGGGGAGAGGGAGAGAGACCTTCGGCTCAGTTGAGGGGGTCTAGAAGCTTTTTTTTTTTTTTGCCTTTTTCTAAGCTAAAATACACTTTACCGTCTCTTAATAATAAAATAAAATAAAAAGAGAGAGAGGAGAACTTTACTTCCTTCAATTTTGAGATCATATCTAAATTAGTCATCAATTTTTAAAATTTACAATTTACGCCGTCAAATATTCCAAGGTGTGACCCTTCCATCAGAGTCTTTCGTTTTTTTGCCACAGTAAATAAATAACTCCATTTTTTAATAGAAAAATTAGAAAAGAATATAAAGTTGAAACTGTGTTTTTAAAACATTAAAAAATTAATTATAACCACGCCAATTTATTAGTTCTAATACTTGTGCTTCAACTTCATTAATTTTTTTCATTCTGTCAAAACATTAAAACTTCAACTTAATTCTTTAACTAAAAACATTGAAGAAATTTCATTTTTTTAAGTTATATTTATTTGATTATTTCTATTTTACTAAACAACTTAATTTTTTTTTCTCCCTGATTTTCCGAGTGAATGAAATAAATCACCTTTTTTTTTCAATAAAAAATTGAGGGAAAAAATGACAAAATACCCCTTTCGTATAAAAGTTTTAGCAAAATGCCCATGTTCTTAAACTATTTAGGAAAATTTCCTTGTTTTAAAACTCGATTTGGCAAAAATCAAGTTACCTGAAAAAAACTACATGGAACTCGAGTTCCATGTCTTTATATATATATATATATATATAAGTTTGATTTCTTATAACTCGATTTTCTAAAAATTGAGTTTTTCCTAAATCTACTTTAAAACATGAGCATTTTCTTAAATAGTTTAAAACATGAGTATTTTCCTAAATAGTTTCAAAACATGAGCATTTTGCTATATATTTTGCACAAAAAGGGCATATCCCCATTTTGGCCAAAAATTGAGTGAAAAAGATGATTAAATGAAATTAGGTATTGGTTTTAGTCACCTTAAAAAGGTACAGGCATTAACTTTCTTGAGTCGAATGTACTAATTACATACTTCTTAGCACATGCATTAACCTTTCAATGGCGCCAAATGTACCAAGTACGTGCTTTAACCATCTTAGTAACAGATATTTGTTTACTTGTTTTTTCGGCACTTTGAAAGGCATGTTTGTTTACTCTGAAATTCAACATTTTAAAGCTAAAGCTCCGCATGCTTTAGTACTATATTGTTAAATTCAAATACCTTCTTGCATTGCCATTAACCAATAAAACACAAATATTATTATTATTATTATTATTATTATTATTATTATTATTATTATTATAATTTGCTAAAAATATATATAGTCTTACACGGTTACACCCCTTGATTTCTTCATGTAGCTTAGGGACTATATTGTTCAATTACTATTGTAAAGTATGGAGCTTTTCCTTTCTCTTTCTTTTCCCCCTCAAGTTTTTTAAATAAAAATTTTAAAATAATATGATTTACATAAAAATCTATTATTAAAATTTTCAATAACTTTAAAGAATTATTCGAGCTGAAACTCTGTCTTTTATAAACATAAAAAGGGGAAAAAAATTGTTAGACCACACCAATTTATTAGTTCAACTATTAGTTTTTAGTTTACTTCAACTAAATCATTAATTTTGTTTAAACTTATTAAAACATTAAAAGTTAATCTCAATTCTTTAACTAAACATTGATAATTTTTTTAAGCTATATTTATTTTATTTCTATTTTACTAAACCATGTCAATTTTTATTTTTATTTTTCTGTTTTGCTAAGTGTAAGAACTATGAAGTAAACTACTTTTTCTTTTTTGGTCTAAGAAAGTGAGTGAAATAGAAGAGTTGGTAGAGTTAATAGGTTTTAGTTTTAAGTTCTGGGCAGATTAACCTTCTTGTGCGCCAAATGTACAAAGTAAACCACCTATGAATGCTCTTCTAGGTACCAGAAAATGACTCTCCTATTGAGAAGAAATTAAACTAGCTAACCCTTAAAGTGAATAGTCAATAGAGAAAAAGAGAGGGCCAGTTGGGTTTTGCTTATTAAACTAGGTTGTGTTTTGATTCATATTAAATTAGCCCATAAATTGCCCATAAATACTATTGAAAAATGAGCCAAACAAGTCAAGTCTGACCTCACATGCATGCATGATGCAACAATAACATTTGTCTTAAGTAAATTCTTTGGTTACATTTAGATAGGGCTAAGAACAACACCAACCTATCCTTTATCATTTTACATATGATTTGTACATTATTTTGCTCATATAATCTGACATAAGGATTTTTTTTTGGGTAGTTTATTTCACTTATAGCTAAGTGATATTGTTTGGTCTTCTTATAAAGAGGACTAAGCTTCAAACCTTCCTCCCCAGTTATTTTAATATTTAAATTACAAAAAAAAAAAAAAAAAAAAAAAAAAAAAAAAAAAGAAAAAAGAAAAAAAGAGAAGAGAGTAATGGTGGGAAGAAACTAGGAAAATAGAACATCTAATAAGCTAGCTACACCACTCTACCAGAAATCCTGCTGAAAGGAATGGTGGGTGCTTTTTGGGCCTTGGCCATAGCTCTCTCCTCTAGCCTTCTCGTTCTTTGAGCCGACCTACATACATAGTCCTGGGCTTCTCGTCCCTCACTTGTAAGTCCAGTCAGCTTTTGTACCTTCCATATAGTTACCAAAAGTTCCACAATTTTTCTTGCGGACAATACGTGCTTTAAGACTAAATCATGTTAATTGTTTGATCTAATAAATTTATTTAATTTATTTTTATTCTTTATTTTATATTTTAAGAAGGTGCAAAAGGAAATAATTGTTAAAATACTAGTTAAATTATTAAAATCGTCTCATGTCTTCACAAAAAAATATATATAACAATTTAAAACTTTTTCTTGCAGGCAATAGGTGGTTAAGACTAAATCATGTTAATTTTTTCTCTCATAAATTTCTTTAATTTTTTTTTAATTTTATATTTTAAGGCATAAGAGGAAAAAATTGTTAAAATACTAGTTATTAAAATCTTCATTTCTTAAAAAATAAAAAAGCTTTGAAATTCTTATGTTGCATATCTTACAATTCCTGAACCAATCAAGTATTGAGTTGTCTTCTCAATTTGCTTCATGTCCACTTTTTCAGAAAGAAAAAGGTACTTATTGAGAAGATCACCATGCTTGTTTTCTTTTGCACTCCATGCCCTAGTCCAAATTGCCCAAGGTGTGTTATTTACACCCATTTCATCATGAAAATTTTTTGTGGAATTAATTTGAGTTTGATAAGTTGGAAGGGCTTCTTCTGTGATCATATCACCAACCAAGGCAACAAAGTAATCGTCAAGAATCTCTCCTGTTCTCTTCCTTAGTTCATTGACTTGCTCAATAAATCCATCTGAGGTAGGGTCTAGCGAAAAATCTTGTGGTTGCCAACATTCCTCAACTAGTTTTAGGAGAGTTAGGACATTGATTTTAGCCCAATCTTCCATAGATTTGAAAATTTCAACCACCTTAGGTGGCATGGGACAGGCTTTGTTCATATTGATTTCACTAAGATGGCCTAAATGCTTTTTTGCTCCTCTAAATCCAAAGTGACAGAAGCAATTAATGTTAGGATGTTGAATCTAAAATACAAACTATGGTCAAATTAAATACTTATGAAAACAACAGTTTATTGATATATATCAATTGGTACAAATTAATTTTAGCTTTATAAAATTATAGTTGTCTAAAAAACTTGTACCTAGATAATTAAAAAAAAAGTTTGTAAAAGTTGTATCATGAAAAAAAAAAAAAAGAAAGAAAAAAGCTCTTTCTAGATGTCCAATAGAGGCTAATGATACATGGCAAAGAAAACAGCCCAATGACATAAATTCGCAAGAGCCAAAACAGATTAAACAATACTTTCAATACCTATTAGTGTCCAATATAGCAAAATGAGGAAAGTAAAGGAGATGTTAAAAGAAAGAGAGAGCACTATTGTGCTACCACACGTACAAAATACCCTTAAGAGCTGTAATCTCAGATGGTCTTAAGTGATTGAGTAGAGTAAGTGTTTTAGGTAAGATGGATATTAATGGTTTATTAATGCAATGTTTTGTAATAAATTTGAGATGCTCCTAAGATCCATGAAAGGATGGCAAGCTTCAATTTTGTTTTTGCATAAGTACTAGGGTGGGCTGGATTAATCATAATTCAAATAAATTTTTTTTTACTAAACTTGATTTTATGAACCCTTTTAGGCCAAAATGGCACTTAGAGAACCTATTAAATCTGCCAAAGCTCGTTAGAAATCATTATACGAAGTTGGCATGCTTCTCATTGCCAAATGCGGTCAGGCAGAATTATTGGTCACATATAGCAACTTGTGAAGGTATCCTTTTGTGTGTGAATGGCTAGCACATGGGTTTATTCATGGTTGTTCAAATTTTGCAAGTGTCACCGGCCCACTTTGGAAGCTTTATATCTTGGGCCATGTTAAACCCAAAATAAACCTAATCTTTACCCTCCATACTATACCCTTTTGCTTTCCCTCATTAAAGTACATGGGCTTGGGCCATGTGTAGGATGAAATAAGATATTACAAAACAAAGATAATTGGTCCTAAGGGATTGGGCTTTGCTTCTTATGGCCTATCAGGTCTTTTGCAAAAATAAGCATCAATATATCTTTCATAATTTCTAAAGAATTATGGAAAAAAATTTAGCAATAAAATTGATAGTAGCCTTAAACTACAACCTTATTCAATAATTTTTTTATTAGAGGTGAATTTTAACAAATTTATCATTGGATTACATCTTTTTCGTATATCCTTCATACTTGCAAAATTAAAAAAAAAGTTAAAAATCAATAGCTATATTATCAATAAATTGTTTAAATTGCAATTTTTTTTGTAGTTTAATAATATGTATAAAATATAAGATTATTGATCACATGGTAAACAATATCTGATTTATAAAAAATTTGACATGTTTATTAAGAGCATAAAGAACATGCAATTCAACGGTTAAATTTTCAAAATATATAGTAATATTTATTTTATTGAGTAAGGTTATAACCTTAAGTTACAACAAGTTTTGTAACTAAACTTTATCCATTAAGTAATCATATCAATAATAATATAATAAAAGTGATCATCATATTATTATAACTTTGTATGCATGCATATATACATTGTCTAAAGAGCAAATATAATAAATCATGATATTATAATACATGATGTGAAAATCAACAATTCAAATGATTTATTGATCCATCTTTCATTCTAATTATAACAAATGTTAATTCTTGTGAAAAGATGAGAGAATTTGAAATTTAAACTCGCTTAGTGTTGGAGGAGATGGAGGAAGTCATAGAAAATTTAGGAGATCTTTGAGTTCTCATCGCTGGGAGAGAAAGTCTTGAAGGAAAGGAGCGAAAGTTAAAGGAGCTGAGTATTAAAGTCATGTCTTCTCTCTAACCTCAGCTCTGGAACACTAAGCACTGAGATAAAGAGTGAACTGTAAGTACATAGCTATTATGAAATCAGGAAAATATAAATTCTTTTTATTGTGGTTCCTTGCCTAATAAAGTCTCACATATTAGTCTTTCTTTAACAAAAAGTCTCCCATATTAGTAACTGTAGTGCCGGCTAGACTACAATCTACATGGCATGTCGATTTTATTCTAGCGTGCCTATTATTAAGGGGTGGAAATTAGGCATTTTTAGGACGTCATCTAGTTAAGATAAGATTTAATTTTTGATTAGTCCAATTAAGATAAGTTACTTTAAAATGTTAATTATTAAAAAGAAGAAAGTTACTTTCGAAAGTTCCATAATCCATTATTACATGAAGCTATATTATTTAGGATAAAACTTTAAGTATAGCCCCTTAGATGTAGTGTATTAGGTTCTCAATTAGAATTGGTTTAGAAAACAACCCAAAACATAATACAAAAATGATGAACTCAAAAATAATAAAAAAATTCCAACCCCTTCAAATAGATACAAACAATAATAACATATTCAGTTAAATGTTCAAATAGCGTGTAAAAACAATATGAACGTTTAGACCCCAATTTACAAATTATCAATTTAAGCTTAATATCAAACAACGTATGTGCGGAAAATGAACATAAGCTTATAACATAATTAATAAACAATCTAAACCAAATAAAATCACATCCACAGCATAAATTAAATAGCAAAGATTAAGGGAAGAGAGATGCAAACACAAGGACAACACAACGATGTGTTATCGAAGAGGAAACCGAAGCCTTCAGCATAAAACCTCTCCGCGGCCCTCCAAGTGATCAATAATCCACTAGAAAATGTAGTCGGGATACATGAACAGCAATAGACCCTCTAAGCCTAATCTACCTAGTATACCTAAGCCCTCCAAGCTTCTTGCTCCAATGAGGTTGCGCCAAACCTTTATCTTTTCTAACTTACCGGATTCCGCCATAACCCATAGCATCAACCAATATCAATTGGTCCTTTCCTAACTGCTTCCTAAAGCACAAAAAAGCCTTCTCACAGATGTGGGTATGGTGAGAAAAGGATTTGGTCAAAAACCTCTCAAGGATGTAACAATGAAGAGGGTGAGAGTAGAGGAATTTGAAGAGTCTCTATGTAAAGATTGTGGATGAGTCAATCTTGTTTTTCTCTAAGGTTTCCCTCTCAAAATTTTCTCTGGAAGCTCTCTACATTCTGTTGGTATAAGGGTCTATATATAGTGGTGTGTGTTTGGAATGCAGAGAGTCATTTTTCCAAAATAGAGCTGGCTGGCGACCTGGCCTCGCTACTTGACTAAGTCGCGAGTTCAAGCCACGAGCTAACTGAATGGCCAGTCTAGACTTTTTGTCCTGTAGTGCTACAGCTAGCACGACGCTTCAACTACTGTGCACGCTTCACTCGTGTGCATCTTTTGGCGGCTTGCTAGTCTCGAGCCACCCGCGAGATCTAGTCATGAGTCCCTGCTTCACTGTACAATCTTGAGCATTTATTCACACTCTCTTACACACTATCCTTACATGATTCCCACTTAAATACAGGGTTTCTAAATGCTGAATTACAAGCAAATTTAGCACGAAATAAAACCAACAAAATAGTTGATTAAATTCAACTTTACAATCTCCTTTTTTGGCTATTCCGTGACAAAACGCTACAACAAATTTTAGACTTAACACGTGAGTTGGGAACAGTTGAGTAAAACTCACTCACACCTAACTCTAGAATCTGTGAAACTCTTGAATCATAAGAACAAGTATCTCCTGAAACATAACAACACACTATGATCATTGTATGGAAAAAACTTCTAATGTATATGGAGCAAGCACAATGCGATGAAGCAAAAATAGACTTAAGCAATAAACCATGGCTTGACCAAAAACAAACAATCACTATAAATAGTGATCACAATGCTCATTCACAAACAGAATGAACATCTGAACATGTAAGCTAATAAACTCATTTGCAAAGTATCATTTGCATGTCCAACACTCAACCAATGCAACAACACAAGGTAATTGCATTAGGGATAAAAATCCAATAAAGGGCACAAAAGTGATGTATTTAAAGAAAATGAATAACATTTAGCAACAAGTACTAGGCTACAAAGCATGGGTACAACAACCTAAAAACTTACAAAAGCAGACGGTTACAGATGTACCATACATATGATATAAACTGAATAACATCTAATATAAACTTAAACTAGTGAATCACAAGTTTCAAAAGTTTTAACAAAAGTATTAAAACCATATCCACACAAGAGTTTATAAAACAACGAAAACAGCAAGCAACAAATACAAATGGCTATAAACAGGACAAGCAAACCAAAAGTTTGTTATACTATCCAAAAGTATATGTGAGTGTATATGACTATGATATCAGCTTCCTATTCTAGAGCACACAACTCCCCCTTTCAGTATGCACACTTTTCCTTCCTGTGTTGCTCTCTTTCTCCCTTTAAATGGTAAAACATTGGGTTCTTTTTCTATCAATTCCCTTTAGCATGCATTAAGTGGTCCCAGCCGGTTTACTACCTATTTTGGGTAGAGATGCTTTCCTAGTAGAGCACCTCCTAAAAGAGGTCCTAGAATGATACCAAAAATAGGCTTTTTCCCCCCTCCACCAAATCACATACTCTGTAGTCCCTCAGGCTATGGGCATACCCTCTTTGCATTTGTTGGGTTACAGGTTGGTGGTGCTTTGTGTTGGGGTTTATGCCCTAAAGTTCAATTTATTGGCATTTCAAAATTTAAATTGTTTAATTATATGAGACTATTTGTAAATGAAGTAATAGGACATTATCATAGTCCTTGAGATGAATTATTTGTGATTTATGTGGTTTAGTCACAGAAGATATAAATCACAAGTTCCTTGTAAACTCAAAATATAGTTTGTAGTCGGTGATAAAATTGGGCGTTTCATCTGCAAAGACTATAACACATCAACTAAGATGGTTTGTCTTGATCATGGAAGTGGAGACTTCTAGTTAACGTATTGATGTGTCTTAAGTGTTAAGACATATTAAACTAGACCGTTGTGAGATTAATTATTCAATCAACAACTGTCACATGAATAATTAATCTCACGACTTCTAATTTCATAGACTCTCAATCCTGAGAGGATAGTGAATCCGATCATGAAATGTAGGTTACTTTGTTATATCAGGAGTGAGATCTAGTATTCAAGGTCAAACCTCAGTATCTTGGATAACCACACATAGTGTTAAGGGAACACATATTCTCAAGATGAAATCTATAATATCTTTTTATAGAGACACGAAATATCCTCTTGAGATAAGTTTAATGGGAATTGGTTATTCAGGGTACACACTTTAGTAAGGAGTTACTAAAGCTTATATTTATTAAAATTGGATTTCAATAAATCTCTTTTTACCCTCATTACTCACCAACCAATTTTGTCCACTCCAGACACTGTTCAAAGGTGTCCATTACCTTTCTAGCCTTATAGGTTCAACCTTCACTACCCTTTAGGCATGTGCAATGTTTTCTCTCTCTTTCACTACCCATCCCACAGTAAACTCTCACCCATTCATTCTGTTGTGTACCTCTTTCTCTCCCTTTAAATGGTAAAACCTTGGGGTCTTTTTCTTCCAATTTCCTTTAGCATGCATTAAGTGGTCCCAGCTGGTTTACTATTGATTTTGGGTAGAGATGCTTTCCCAGTAAAGCACCTCCCAAAAGAGGTCCTAGAATGATACTAAAAATAGGCTTTTTCCCCCCTCTACCAAATCACACACTTTGTAATCTCTCAGGTTGTGGGCCCACCCTCTTTGCATTGGTTGGGTTATAGGTTGGTGGTGCTTTATGTTGGGTTTATGCCCTAAAATCAAATTTATTGGCATGTCATAAATAATTAAATAATTTAATTATATGAGACTGGTTGTAAATGAACTAATGAGACATTATCATAGTCCTTGAGATTAATTGTATGTGATTTATGTGATTTAGTCACAGAAGATATAAATCACAAGTTCCTTGTAAACTCAAAATATAGTTCGTAGTCAGTGATGAAATTGGGCATTTCATCTGTGAAGACTATAACACATCAACTAAGATGGTTTGTCTCGATCATTGAAGTGGAGACTTATAGTTGATGTGTTGATGTGTCTTAAGTGTTAAGACATATTGAACTGAACCGCTGTGAGATTAATTATTCAATCAACAACTATCACATGAATAATTAATCTCACGACTTCTAATTTCATAGACGAGATCTTGAGAGGATAGTGAACCCGATCACGAAATGTAAGTTACTTTGATATATCAGGAGCGAGATCTAATATTCACAGTTTAAACCTCAGTATGTTGGGTAACCACACGTAGTGTTGAGGGAACACATATTCTCAAAATGGAATCCATAATCTCTTTTTATAGAGATACAAAATATCCCCTTAAGATAAGTTTAATGGGAATTGGTTATTCAAGGCGCCCACTTTAGTAAGGAGTTAATAAAGCTTATATTTATTGAAATTGGATTTCAATAAATGTGAATAACTAAAAGATTAAATCGGGTACTCAAGGATAAAATAATTGTTTACAAAGTGACAATGCATTATGACTTTGTTCACTATGGATATTTCATGGAGGGATCAAATGATATCATTAGAGTCTTAGGATATAATTTATTAATAAGGCCTAGAGTGCAATTATATTTATATAGTGTTATTAAATATAATTAATGGTAACGTTGAACTTGTCAAGAGTTGACAGATAAGCTCAAGGCCCATTGGAGTTAGAGTCTTATTTGTTCATTTTGGCCCCATCTTAAGTCAAAAACTAAAGCCCAATTGGGTAGGCCCAAAAGGCTAGCCCAATTAGATAATCAGTTACATATAAGGAGAGACACATATAGAATTTTCTAGATATAGAATAGTATGGAAATGGTGTGTATGTGAGTGTAAGCCACACTCTTATTCTCCCTTGATCACATACATGTAAACTGATTGAGAGACCACACTTCTTGGGCATCATGTAGAATTGAGATGAAGATTAGAGGTATTCTCAAGTCTTGGTTTTGAATTTCACTGCATCAAGGTATGCTTTATATTCTTTGTTCTAAAATTCATGGTTACATGTTATCTTTTATGAATGAAGTAGATCCGTATTTGTTGCTTCCGTTGTGTGTTTTGTATGAGATGCAAAACTAGATTTTTCAACACTCTGGTCATTACATTATTGTCTTATCCTTCATTCCTTGTCTTCTTCTTTCTTCACGCGCTTTCTACCACTACTATCTGGCTTTGTCGATTTTCTTCTTTGTCGAGATTGAGATTTCCCACCCGTATTCATCCTTTATAGAGAATAATGTGGGCTTATTGGGCTTGCCTCATCTTGTTTGTCTAGGTTGGGCCCGTGGGTCTTTTGAAGCCTTTCCCTTCTTGCTTTCCATTAGTTCCTGACCGATTGGCGTATTAGGCCTTTTGCTTTATTCCTTTCTCCTTGGGCCCTTTCAAGGCCCAGTCTTATTCCTTGAAGAGGGTCATCCCATCGTGGCTAACTCTCCCACATTGCCCATATCTTATGGTGGGTCAATGTGTCATTTTCCTTGTTCTTATTGGCATTCTCTCTCTTTAGGCCCTTGCTTGGGCCTTGCTTATTTACTCTCTAGGCCTTTGGGACGTAACCTCATTGCCTTACTTTCTCTACTTCTTAATCTCTTTTTCTTGGTTTGGTTTGGCTTTTCTACCATTGGGCCTTTGGGTCCATATTATCAAAAATGGATATCAACAAGGATATCATTACCACTGAGCTATCACTTGAACCCCAAGTTACCGCAGCTTTAGGCTTTCAACATAAACAACATACAAATTTTACCCAAGTACATGGGAAATGGAAATACATTGCAAGTAAATGTTGGAAATTCCAGTTTTGCATCTCATACAAAATAAGTAGCGAAAGAAACACAATGATTTACTTCATTCATGAGAGATAACATACAACTTTGAATGCTAGAATAAATAATAGAAAGTGTACCTTGATGTAGTGAAAATAAAAAACAAATAGTAGATAGTACCCTAAGAAGACCTTCAAACTTCATCCCAATTCCACATGGTGTCCAAGATGTGTGGTCTCTCAATCAGTTCTCACGTACATACACTTTCTTATCGTTGAAAACTGTGTTCAAGAGAGATCAAAGAGAAAACCATTTTCTCTTCTTTTAATCCATCTTGAGAATATGTATTAACTTACATTTCATGATCAAGTTCACAATCTTCTCAAGATTGAGTATGAAAATAGAACATGTGAGATTTATTATTTAGGTGACAGTTTTTAATTGAATAATTAATCTCATATCAGTCAATGTGTCTTACACACTTAAGACACACCAACACATCAACTAGAAGTCTCTACTTCCATGATCAAGACAATCATTGTAAATGACATATTATAATCTTTGCAGATGAAATCCCCAATTTCATCACCTACTACATACAATAACCAATAGGCTATGCTCCTTTGTTGTGTCATTCTTGGCTTTAATATTTTATTTATTTACCATTTAGATTATATTTTTCCAATTTATTATATTACCCCCTCTCAATCTATTATTATTAGATAATTTTATTAGAGGTTGAAGATTTATGCTTTTTACATGTGAATATACAATTTATTAATTTATGTTGAAAATGAATTTATTTTTGATAATTTTTTTTATTTGAAAGATTACTAAACACAATTTTTTTACACTTGTTTATGATTTATTATTTTCTATTAACCTTATAAAAATGGTGAAAATTTGTAAGTTGTTTAATTTTTTAGACATATTTTTAGTAAAAATTTGTTAACATCTTCCATTTTAATACCTTTATTTGTATTCTATTATTATTAAATTAATTATGATATCATCACGGTTCGACCTTGGTTGAACATCAGTCCAACCTTAAAAACCTTGAATCTCTCTATTTTTCAGTTCGTTAAACAATTCAAGTCTGAAAATCATGACAGCAAATTGATGGATCCCTCCTCCCCCACCAAAAGAGAAGTAATGAAAGTTGTCGCACTGGATTTTGTGTGGGGCTCTGGCATCTAATGCTGGTTGTTTCCTCCACCCACCGACAGCTATGATACAAGAAGTCATTCCACCATATGTGGTCTACATTTCTTTCTGGTTATGCAATTCATTCAGCACCACTAGTAATTTGGGTATGGATATATAATGATAATGAAGATGATTGTTAGAATGTATAATTTCATACATATTGAATGCTCTCTTTGATTGATGGAGAAATTGGTTGCCATGCCACCTACTCCGCAGAGTGATTGTGTGGACAAGAATATTGAATGAACACGCTCGTATGGTTGCATTTAATAGACATAGTATAGTCGTAAAGGGCTATATCAACATTGACAACCTTATTTTAATCGGTTCAGAAAAGATAGGCAATCCTTCACGATGGCATAGGAACAATTTGGTGTACATCTAATTTAGTTTGTTTACCTAAAGATGAAGGTTCGAGTACCCAATAATAGAGAATGCCAAAACAAGTTGTATATTTTCAATAATTTTTTCCTATATATTTTACGCCATAAAAGTGCTATTGCAGAGAATGATCATTTATGGTAGGGTAGATTGATAATAATAGAAGCTACTAGAAGACCCAACCTCACGAGAGGTTGGCGATCTTTTTCTTTTTTTCTTTTTGAATTAAAAAAAAAAAGTATATTCGAGAGGTTGGCGATCCTTTTCCATCATTTCTTGGGAGAGAGATATACATCTAATTTAGTTTGTTGAATCTGGCCAGAAAAGTGATTGTAAGGATAGATAAGTCTCTCACAGATGCAGTACGTTATAAATTCTAACTCATATTGCGTTCGCTGATAAAGTACAAATAATATTATCTTTGTCAAATGTCAATGATCTAATTATTTGTTTGAATTTAATTGAAAAACTTAATACTTTTTTACTTATAAAATTGCACTTAAATTATCTGAAATCACACTGAAAAATAAAAAAATAAAAATCATAAGTCAATGAGATTAATCACTAGCAGAATGGCTTAAGATACCGCGCAACTTTTGATCTTTTATTGTTTATTTGATAAGCTTCTTGAATCGAAGGCCAATGAGCGGCATGGGCCGCATGGCATGGCTTGCCTCACTTTTGCAATTTGCACCCCTTCCCTCTTTTACTTCTTAATTAAATTAATTAAAAGGTTTTTTATTTTTATTTTTATTTTTTTTAACCTCCCTAATTTTTTTATAATATATACATATTATATACTGTATTTAAATTCCAATGATCTTGTATAATATACATGTTTTTTTAACATTATCTTTATTTTAAGTTGTACTTTTTTAGAAAGCTTTTAAAATTAATAAGAAATCATTTTTCTGGATCTCTTCTAAAATTAATGCAAAGTTGTTAAATATTTTTTATTTATATAAAGAAAATCTTATTGGCCTGTGACTCTACGGAATTACTACATAAAAAGCAAGCCTTTCACAGGGACAAACTTGAGACCTGAATTAATACGATCACTCTTTTTCTTTTTTTCCTTTTTTCTTTTTGGGGGGTGGGGGACCATCTTATTAGTAAAATTGTTGGGGATCTGCTTGATTATGGTAGCATGTTTTGCTAGTTGCTACAAGCTCTGAACTTGAAATTCGCTAATGCATGCAGTTCTCTTCTATGCATTCCAACTTCCAAGGGACTTGGAATTTTGGACCATGGAAAAATTATCGAATATTCTGTGAGTATCATAAATGTGTACTCCCTCTTCTAACATGAATTGTGAATCCCACCATAAATTTAATTAGTAGAACCCACAGTTATATGAAAAGAAGAAATACGCTTTTATGGTACTCCGGAAGTATCTAATAATTACCCTGGACTGTGTGAGGTTTAATAGTTTGAAGGTCTTAATTAATGATGGGGAATGCCAATGCATGTAATTTTACTCCGGGGATACAAAGCAGGTTTTGTTAATTGAAAGACCAAGATTTAAAACTAGTAGGTCTATTCACTTTCTCTCTATTTAAGAATGGACAAGAGCGCCGATTTTGTAGGTCTGCTCAAGCCACGGTTGGTGCCTTGGTGGAAAAGTTGGAACCTACTAAAATGCCTTGGAGAAGGGGAAAAGAAAATATCTAATGGTGGACAAATTTTTTTTGTTTTTTCTTTTTCTTTTTCTCTCTGTCTCTCTAAGTAATGGTGGAAAAGTATCACATTAAACATGGTGAAGTGAACGAGCCCAATGTTGACTTTGCATAACAATATGATTATTTCTATTTTTTAAAGCAACAAAACTTTTAATTTTGGTAAAACTGCAATGATTCAAACGCCAAAACCTACCCGACATAATTCTACATTTTCTTGTGTACTACAGTATTTTTTTTGCCACATAGGATAGGATTAACTTCTCTTGGAAATCAATAAAACCTACTACAACTATCAATAGTAAATTGCAATAACATCCGCTATGCTTGCAGAATATTCCCAACACAAAACTCTCTATAAATACTAAAAGAGGCCAGACCAGTTTGCCACAACTACTAAAAAGCAAAACTCTCTCTATAGTGATTTTAGAAACGTGAGTGGAGGAATGGAGTCAATGAGTTGTAGGCCCTCTCAAAAAATAGGCAACGAAGGAACCAACGGAGAGCAACACACGAGGGAGTGGTGTGGGCACTTTCAGATGCCACTGCACTATCCTAGATACACTCAGGCTGACTATGAGACCATGCCGGAGTGGAAGCTTGATTGTTTGCTTAGAGAGTATGGGCTACCAATCATTGGAGATGTTGACCATAAGAGAGAGTTTGCCATGGGATCCTTCTTGTGGCCTCATTAGAATTCTTCATTTTTAGGGGTTGTGATGACTTGTGATGCTATTATATTTGCATGATTTTGTTATCTACCTTTAAATTTTTATCTTTTGTCTTCTGTCATGTACATTATTACATTAGACAAAGATTGAATTTCTGGGGAAGTAGCAAAAGCATACATGGAAATAGCAATCTTGAATCCATAAGTAATACTGTGGCAAGTAAAAATTAGGTATGTATATATAAATTTTAATTGCAGTATTGTGTCCTTTGTTTTGGTCTGTACCAGCTAGTAGTCTAGTATTCCCTATTTTCGGGGTAATGTCTTGGGGTTTGATGTGGGAATTTTGATATTACTTATGTATGGACTGTGAGAGTTTGATAATAGTGATATTTGAGGATTTATCCCAATTTTTCAGTTAGAACTAGTATATTCTAATAGGTGTTTTGCAATTGGAGTGGAACTTGTTTTTGTGCCTATACCAATGTAGAATGATAGGAAAGAGAAGGTTATGAAGGATGTCGCCTAATTGTATTATTATGATTATTATAGTTCCTGTTCATAATCTCCTTTTGAGACTACCACTTAAAATTATATAGGATTTATTAATGTGTGCCCTTATGGCATACATTAGTAAACTATTTTAGGAAAATTTTTATGAAAAACGAAAAAGTAATTAACTGTTTTGACAGCTTTTTCAATTCTCCATAAGAACTTTTCCAAAATGAATAGTTAATGTATACCCTAAGAGCACACGTTCACCGAACCCAATTATGTATCTGGCCCAATGAAAGCAGAAAACATTGAAAGCGACTGAATTGAAACTAGTGGTGGTTAGTAATTTGGTTGGTATTAGTAAGACGGAATTAGGGTGTAGCCTTTTAGGGAGGAAGAATGGTAAAGCCCACCTTTCTTTTGTTTTTTTTTATCTTTCTTCTTTTCTTGTGGTTGTTTTTGACCTTTTTCTTCCAAGTGTTATTTTTCTTTGGAAGTGGGGAGGGAAGATCTATGTGCAGATTGCAGAACATCCAATGACTTGGTCAATCGTGAAATGAATGTGACAAAACAAAAAATAAAAATATACAACAAAAGCAAGCATGATCAATGTTTTGAATTTTGTTCCGTTCTGGTCGGAACCGGTGAAAAATATCGTACTTGTATGCAAACTAAAATTATTCTGCATCGGATAAAATTTTGGCCCATTCCCAGTTGTTTTGGGTGTACATTTTGGGCTTTTTTGTTTCCCTTAAAAGCAAAACCACTACCATAAAACAATTGATCTTAACACGAGAGACGGGGAAAAAAGAGAATAAGATGAAGCAAAGTCAGTGTGAGATAAAAATAAAAAATAAAAATAATAGAAGAAGATAAAAATATGAGAAGAGAAGACTGAAAAGAGCATAAAGCCACTAACAGACACACGGTGGAAATGAAAAAAAATCTAGGATGTGATTTCATTTAAAAATAATAGACAATCAATTATAGTCTACTACATAAAATAGTTGTGGAAAATAGTGTGATAAAAGATGTGCTCCTAGAATAAATTTAAATGAGATGAGAAGAAAGAATAGTCAAAATTAGGTGAAATGAGGAAATAAATTGAGTAGGTCACGTGAGTGGGTTTGGGAAATGGAAAAAGTAAGTGGAAGGAAACTTCTTGGAAGGTTCTTGTATACAAGTACCCTACGGGTTTGTTTTATTTTGCTTTAAAAAAAAGAAGCCGTAAATATTTTTATATATATATATATATATATATATAACAATCTACTCACTTTATTTGAGATTTTTCAAAAGAAAACTATTAAATTTATTATTTTATGTAATATGTATTGTTAAATAAATATAAAATAGGGTTGCTCTTAACCTAATCTTTCAAGAAGTGCGAAACATGGCTGTAGAGGCCTGAAGCAAGGTTAATAGGCTGATCCTTGCTTGGGCTCACAATCTATTTGTAACGTGGGCTTTGGATTTCCTACTCTAGGCGATTCTAACTTAGTGACCCAACTTCACCTCTAAAATCTCTGAATTCTCTCCTTATCCCCTTTACTACTCCATTGCTCTTCCCTATAAGTTGCTTCCAATGCCTCTCAACAACCATCTTCCTTCTTTGGTTTTTCATATTTATAGCCTCAAATTAGTGGAAGAATCATGATTACTCGTAAGGTTAGTGGGGAAGGAGGTCCAATATTATTGCTACTAAGTGGGCGTTTGGTAGAGTATAGTAGGAGTGGCATTGGAACTGGTTCCCACTTTAAAGAATACGCTTGGCAGCGATACTCCCCGGAGCACTGCCATGCATATGAGGGGTAGCATATCCGAACATCCTTCTTCGTGCTCAGGGTGGTTCGCCAAACATGGACCAAGTAGTGAAGCAAGGACTGTGCCATTGCGGGTTGCTTGCTCGGGCTTCTGAGGTCCTATGAAACACAAGTTCGTTGCATATGTGGGTTTGGGCCAGTACTGCGGCCAAAGAAAGATTGGGCCCATGGGCCGTACTATTGAATTAAGGTTTAAAGTGTCGTTGGGTGTGGTATTGGAGTGTCGTACATTAGCCCCCCCTTGATTCGTGCCCGGTTCCCGAGAACAATTAAGGAGCCTAAGAGGCACTAGCTATCTGAGAAGCTTGGTAGGTATAGTTAAGCGGTTCCAGAAACTCATAAATACACTATTAAAAGGCGCGTTACCTCTGGCTGTTTGGTTCAATCTAATTTATCATTGCCCGTCGTCCTTTGGCTCCTATAAATAACTCATCCCAAATCATTCCTCCATTTTTCACTCTCCATTTTCTGAGTTCCTTCCCTTCCGTGCATTCACCTGTGTGTTTGTTCTCCAGCCTAGAAACTCTCTCTCTCTTAGAGCCCAAAGTAAGTTTTCTTCCTCTTCCCTTTATTTTGATCACTTCCTTTAGTTTTTAGCGGTTTAAGATGGGGTATTCCTTCCTTCTAAACATCGAGGCAGCCTTAGCCACTTTTAGGCAAAACTTCAACATCCCTAATGATGTGGAGGTGGCGTATTGCCACAAGAGCGAAATCGCTCTCCACAGAGGGGATAGCACCACTTTTTTCCCATTAATGGCAATTTTGGAGGGTGGGGTTAGATTCCCCATAGACCCTGTCTTTCTTAGCACACTTAGGTATTATGGGCTGAGTCCCAACCAATTCCCCCCAAATTTTTACCAGATAGTGAGTTGTGTCAGTAGGTTGAACAAAAAATTTGGGCTGCAATTGGATCATCATGATATAAACCACGTGTGTAGTCTGTGTGGTAGTAAAAAAACCAATTATTATTTGAAAGTTAGAGATAAGAGGTGCGGCTGATCTCCTGCCTACCTGATTCGAATAAAAATTCCGCCGGGGAGTTTGTTCGGGTGCACGGTAATTGGTTTGCTGGCGAAGTCCCACCCCCCCTTTCAAGGTGAGAAGTGGGTTCGTACCATTCACTAACTTGCTATCTTCCCTCTTTCTCTTTTTTTTTTTTATTGTTTCGTTTACTAGAACACTAACTCATTGCATTTTTCTCTGCAAACGGTAAATTGTTTACCCCGGACATCAGGGTGTTGCACGTAAGGGACCTGAGTTTCGTACTCAGGTCTAAAATATTTGCTTATATAGACGGACAGCTCCAAGCTTCGCACCTTATAATTGGCTGTACCCTTGCGTACAAGACTTGGCAACCGATTGGCCCAACACTTGTACTAGACAACTCGCTATTGTCCTATATCGATGTTCAACACACCAACTTCCTTCCCCCTTCGTTGACCACCAACGAAGCCCGAGATGACAGCCCTCGCTACACGACCATGGACGACCTTGCCCCAATCAGGGACAAGTCAGCCGAGCGGGTTTCTCGAGCCCTGAGGGAGCAGGGACACATCCCCATTGAAGGAAACGAGGGTCAAGGCCAAGAGGCCCAAGCCCAAGCCGAGCTCGCTCAAGAGGAAGACATGGTGACCAGACGGAAGATGACTGTTGGCCGCTTCATACCTGGCACTGATTCCTCGGCCCAGCCCCAGGTTGGGGCCCAAGCTCCCCCTCCTCCTGTTTCCAACCGTCCAAAGAAAAAAATGAAACTCGGGGACCCCCCCTCGAAGAGCCTCGGGGAGGTTCCTGCGAAGACCTCTCCCCGGGGGGGAATCACGATACAAGAACCAATGGGTGACCCCCGGCCATTCGCAAAAGGCCAGAAGGATGCGGCATCCTTGTCCTGGACCGAGACTGTCTGACAACCAGACTTCAAGCTGGGCAATGGTCCCTTGCTGTCTACTGAAAGCACAATAGCGTGGGATAAGGGCCATGGCAGTAAGGTGGCCCAGAGCTTGGTGCATGGTCTCCTCTTGCCTAAAGACATGCGGTTCTTCACGGAGGGTGATGAAGAGTCGTTGGTGAGGCGGCTACATTGGCATACCGTGGCAGTAAGTTTCCATTCCCTTCTTTGTATGCTTGCCTTAATGCTTGAGTGATCATTTAACCTTTGCTATTATCATGTTAACAGTCTGCGCATATGACGCATGTGTTTAGTGAGAGGCTGAAAGAGCTCGCCGAGGATGTAGACCAAGAGAAAGCGTTGAAGGATGTCACCAACGCCTCGACCAAGGAGAAGGGTAAGGCCGCCGAGGCTACAGAGAAGAAAGCTCAATCCTCAGAGAGAGCTCGGCAGCTGGCTAAGGAAAAGGTCGCCAAGGTAGAAGGTCGGTTGGAGGACGCCGAGCTAAAACTGGTAGAGGCAGCCAATCTCAACTTGGCCCAGGCCAATCAGATAGTAGACCTCAAAACTACCCTCAAAGCCTACGAGAGCAAGTGGTATGACGAGGGCTTTGCAGACGCCGAGAAATCCGCAGAGCCTATTGTCCACTAGGCACGGCTTCATGGGTTTGGAGAAGGATGGCTGGCGGCCCTCCAGGTGATGGGTATTGCTGAGGACTCCCCTTTAAGGGACCCAAGCCAAATCCCTTACCCAGCTCCTCCACCCCCCTCCCAGAGTCAAGCCGATGCCGCGAACGAAGAGGAAACTACCAGCATAGGGGAGCTAGTCCGAGTGATTGATGCCCACAGTGATCACGAGGCTTCCAGCGACTTCCATGCTGTGGGAAATGAACAAGTCCAGCGACCGCGGACCAAGGATGTCCCCAGCCAGACAATCGAGGAAGCAACCCAGCTCCTTGCCGCTTGACCCTTACATTTTATTAGTTGTTTTTAGTATGTTTGCTTTCACTTTACCCTTATGCTTGCTATGGATTGCCCATGGTCGCTGGGCTATGGTGATCGAAGACTAGATCTTTCTGTTATTTAATCTTCGTTTTAATGTCCTATGGTCACCGGGCTGTGATGACCGAACAATTGTTTTAAATTTGCTTCTGTTTGTAGTAACTATCTCCTTTCTTTTCTTGGGATACCGAGTACTGTGGATTGTTGTTTTAATGTTGCTAGGCTAAATTCTGGTATATCAGGATAGTCATTCAACTTTCCGGCTAGGATAAATAATTTTTTGGCCCTTGCTCTTTTGGTGGTGGGAACTGAGCCGAGGACAAGTCTTTGGATGATTCAAATCAGGCTTTCCGGCTGCCCGGAGAAGGAATTTCTTTTTTTTTTTTTTGAAAAGTTTAGATAGAGTTTAGATTTTGATACTGGGTTCCCTTCAGGCGACCTAGATCAGGGTTTCTGCCTGTTCGATGGTGGGAATCGAACCGGAGACAGGTTTCTGTCCTATGTGAACGTAGTTTAAGGTTTCCACCTATCCAGTGATGAGAATCGAACCGGGAACAGGTTTCTGTCCTATGTGAACGTAGTTTGAGGTTTCCACCTGTTCAATTATGGGAATCAAACCGGGGACAGGTTTCTGTCCTATATGAATGTAATTTGAGGTTTCCACCTGTCCGGTGATGGGAATCGAACCGAAGACAGGATTCTATCCTATGTGAACATAGTTTAAGGTTTCCACTTGTCCAGTGATGGGAATCAAACCGAGAATAGGTTTCTGTACTATGTGAACGTAATTTGAGGTTTCCACCTGTCCGGTTATGGGAATCGAACCGGGGACAAGTTTCTGTCTATATGAACGTAATTTGAGGTTTCCATCTGTCCGGTGATGGGAATCAAATCGGGGACAGGTTTCTGTCCTATGTGAACGTAGTTTAAGGTTTCCGCCTGTCTGATGATGAGAATTGAACCGGGGACAGGTTTCTGTCCTTTGTGAATGTAATGGATTGCCTTGGTTGTTTTTGCTTTTACAATATTAATTGGTCCTTCTTATCGGAGCGATAACATAACTTGATTGCACCTGCGCGGGCAAACATCACCATATTTATTAGAAAAAAAAAACGCATATGCATGATTACATCAAACTTGCACCTTGGTGTACAACCGATTAGTGGTAGAACTTTTCCAAATTGCGAGCGTTCCACGGCCGAGGTAGTGGTCTCTCGTCTAGGTCCTCCAAATAGTACGCTTCCACACCTGCGATGGCAGTAACCCTGTAGGCCCCCTCACAAGTCTGGGCTAACTTCCCGGCATTTGTATCGCATATTCCCGACAACTTTCCTCAGTACCAGATCCTCAGCACCAAATTCTCTCACCTTTACATCTTGGTTGTAGTGTCGGGCAAGCTTTTGCTGATATTCTGCCAACCGTATAGTCGCCGTTTCTCGGTACTATTCCAACCAGTTCAAGCGTTCGACCATCAACTCGTCATTTTGGGTAGGATCGAATCCTATAACTCGCACGTTGCTAAGGCTCAACTTGGCTAGAATCATAGCTTCTGCTCCGTACGTTAAGGAGAACGGGGTTTCCTTAGTGGATCTCCTGGGGGTTGTTCGGTATGCCCATAAAACGTTAGGCAACTCCTTGGCCCACCTCCCTTTTGCACCGTCCAGCCTTTCTTCAGTCCGCTCAGGATTGCCTTGTTGGTGACTTCAGCTTGACCATTACTCTGCGGATAAGCTAGAGTGGAATACCTATTTTTGATACCAAGATCACTACAAAACACGCGAAAGGACTTACTATCAAATTACAGTCCATTATCTGATACAAGCGAGTCTAGCACCCCAAACCTCATAACTATGTTTCTCCACACAAATTTTTTGACATCCACGTCCTGAATGTTAGCTAAAGCTTCCGCCTAAGCCCATTTGGTAAAGTAATCGACGGCCACCAACACAAACCTCCGATTGCCCATTGCCCAGGGAAATGGGCCGAGATTATCCAGCCCCCACTGTGCAAAAGGCCAAGGGCTGCTAACCGGATTGAGATGTCCTGTTGGTTGATGGATCAAAGGGGCATGCTTTTGACACTGCTCACACTTTCGTACATATTTAGCACCGTCCTTTTACATCTGCGGCCACCAAAATCCCTGAGTCATCACTCGGTGCGCTAATGAACGCCCCCTACATGACTACCGCATACTCCACCATGCAGTTCGGCCAGGAGTTCGTCCACCTTCTCTGGGTGCAAACACAAAAGGTACGGTCCTCCGAAAGATCTTCGGCATAACTTGCGATCTGCCGATAACTAGTACCGAGGTGCTACTCGGCGAACTCTATTGGCTTCCTTTTCATCATCTAGGACTCGATCCTCAACCAAGAATTCAATGATTGGGTCCATCCAACATGGCTTGGTTGCCGCAATCATGGCAACATCAACCCCTGCAATGCCAACGCCATTTGTCATACCAATGCTCGGTTCTAGTATTAGTTCTACTTTGATCAACCGAGGAACCTCCTCCGTCATCGATGATGCTAGTATGGCTAAGGAATCAGCACGTCTATTTTGCACCCGGCCCACCTGGGTCACTTTCGCCGTGCCAAACTTGTTTATAATCTGCCTCGCCAACTGCAAGTATGCCTTCATCTGGGGGTCTTGGGCTTCAAAGGTTTCCTGGACTTGGTTGACAACTAACCGAGAATCCGAGTATATCTCCACATCTTGGGCTCCCATTTCCAAAACAACTCTCAATCCGGCAAGTAAGGTCTCATACTCGGCCTCGTTATTGAAGGCTCTAAACCTCAGCCTAAAAGAATGCTCCAACCGTATTCCTTCAGGAGTGATAATAACGATCCCGACTCTGGACCCAAGGCGCTCGACTCTCTGTCCACAAATACCTTCCACGGGCGTCTCTCCACATGACAAACTATTCCCCTGTTGTTCTTAGGAGAAAATTTTGCAACAAAATCGGCGAGGACTTGGCCCTTCACCAAACTCCGTGGTTTGTACTGTATGTCAAAAAAGCCTAGCTGAGTCCCCTACTTGGCTATTCAGCCCGTGAAGTCAGATCTTTTCAACAATGATTGTAATGGGTACTCAGTCAGGATGTATACAGTGTGAGCCTGAAAATAATTTGGCAGCTTCCTTGTAGCATGTATTAGGGCTAGTACCAATTTTTCATAAGGCAAGTACCTCGTCTCGGCAACAACCAAAGTTTTACTGATATAATACACGGGTTGCTACATTCCTTGGTCCCTGAGAAGCACGGCACTTACTGCATGGTCGGACACTGATAAGTACATAAATAGATCCTCCCCGAGCTCTGGGGCCGTCAACATGGGTGCTTGCATTAAATAATCCATCAAATCTCGAAAGGCCCTGTCCTCATTCCACTGAAATCCCTTCCACTTCCTCAAAAGCTGGTAGAATGGTCGGCAGTGGTCAGCGAATTTGGAGATGAACCAGTTAAAGGCCGTTAGCATCCCTGTTAATACTTGCACCTCTTTCGAATTGCTCGGCGGCTTGAGATTCTTCACAACTTCGATTTGGTCCGTGTTTACCTCTATTCTCCAGTTAATGATCAAATATCCTAGGAATTTACCAGCCCCCACACCAAAGGCACACTTCTCGGCGTTAAGTCGTAGCTTGTGCTGCAGAAGTACCTCAAACACTCCCTAGAGATCCTCTGTATGTCGCGTCTCTTGTTTGCATTTCACCACCATGTCATCAATGTATACTTCGACTGTACGCTCTATTTTATCCCAGAACATCCTCGTCATCATCCGCTGATTCGTGGCCTCGGCATTCTTCAACCCGAAAGGCATCACAGTATAATGATAATTCGCATCCGGGGAGATGAACGCTATCCTCTCCCGGTCCTCGGGTGCCAGGGCGATCTGATGATACTCCTAAAAAACGTCCAAAAAGCTTATCCTCGGGTGCCCGTAGGTTGCGTCTACAAGCTGGTCAATCTTCGGCATGGGAAATGGGTCTTTCAGGCATGCTCAGTTCAAATCTGTAAAGTCTACACAAACCCTCCATTTGCCATTCTTCTTCTTCACTACCACGGTATTTGCTAACCATTCAGGGAAGTAGATTTCCCTTATTGCCCCTGCTTCCTTCAGCCTTCGAACTTCTGCCTTCACTGCCTCAGCATGCTCCCTGGCCGACCTTCTCGACTTCTACTTCTTTGGAGGGAACGAGGGTCTACGTTGAGTCTATGGACGATGAATTCTGGATCCACACCAGGCACCTTGTATGGACTCTATGCAAACATGTCCACGTTCTGTATAAGGAACAACAGCATCTCTACCTTATCCTGGTCCTTTATGCCTTCTCCAACTTAGAAGTACTTGTCAACATTTGGTAATATCCTCACTCTCGTGATTCCCTCGACACAGCCAACCCCCTTCTCTTGTGGATCCTGTAATTGCTATAAACGGGCCCCTTTTGATGGTTCTGTTTGTTCGGCCTGCTCCTTCGAGTCAGCTTGCTCCTTCCCCCAGTTGGCCATCGCAACCAAGCATTGTCTAGCTACCTATTGACTTCCCCTCACTACAACAACACCCTTCTCGGTACGAAACTTGACTTTTACATGCAAGGTGGACGGAATAGCCCCCATTACGTGGATCCACGACCTTCCTAGTATCGCCGTGTATGGAGAGAATGAAGCGACCACTATAAACGTTGCCACCACCTCCTTGCCTTCCATATTTACGGGCAGAGAAATTTGCCCTTCGGGAACTACCACTTTTCCATCAAACTCGACCATGGGGGTACTATACTTTGAAAGGTCTTCATTCTTTAATCTGAGTCCCTTAAACAGATACTGAAACATCATGTCGGCTTCACTTCTCTGGTCTATCATCACCCTCTTCACTAAAAAGCCACTTATCCGGGCTGTGACTGCTAACGCATTGTCGTGCGATTGAATCGTTCCTTCCAAATCATTATCATCAAAAGCGATGGGCTTTCGGGCGAGCTTTATCTTTTTCCCGGATGGCTGAATGTCTGAACTACCTTCTGCTGGCACAACGGTCAATACTTCTTTCTTTCTTGCTGCCGTGAGCCCCCCCGGGGCAGCATGGATAACCTCGATTATCCCTAGAGGGGGCAGAATGGGGTTCCCTCTTTGTGGGGCACCTTGCCCTGTTCCTCGGTCCCCTGCATTCATCGCAAACTCATTTAAGTACCTGGCCTTAACCAGCTGCCTGAGATGGTCCCTCAATACCCGGCACTGTTCGATAGTATGGCCCTTGTCCTTGTGGTAAGTGCAGTACAAGCTTTAATTCCTCCTAGATGGGTCACCCCCCATCTTGTTCGGCCACTTGAAGTATGGTTCGTTCTTAATCTTGTCTACAATCCTATGCACTAGCTCCTTAAACATTACATTCACTTCCCCCAGTTGTGGCTCTGGCTCCTAAATCCTCAAATTCCCTCGGGTCCTGGGCGAAAAACTGCCCTGTCGAGGACGATTTATCATTGGCGCCTTACCCTTGTTTTGCAGCCAGTTATCCTCCAGCCATTTGTACTCCTCAATGCGCCTCATCAACTACCTCATGTCCTCGAAAGGCTTCTTAGTCAATGATTCCCGTAGTCCGGAATCCTCGGGCAATCCCATCCTAAAAGTGTTAGCAGCAATCTTCTCGTTGCCCCCGTCGATTTCGATGTAAAGTTCCCAGTACCGACTAGCATAACTGTGAAGGGTTTCCCCTGCCCTCATTTTCATAGATAGCAATGCATTTACCGGTTGCGGTACCCGGCTACAAGTTACAAACCGGATTTCGAACTCTTGTATCAGCTCGGCGAAATTGTGGATGGAGCCTTTTCGTAACCCATTAAACCATCTCAAAGCGGTAGGGCCGAGGCTTGAGGGAAATAGATTGTACATTAGCGCGTTATTACGGGTATGCAGGGACATCATTTGGATATAGTGGCTGACGTGCTCTACCGGGTCCATTTTACCATCGTAGGAATTGAACAGAGGGCGCGGAAATCTGTCCAACATCGAGGCTCGCTCAATGTCAGTTGAAAACGGCGATCAAGCTACTCTACATAGTGCACGGCTCATCGCATCCATGGTTGCATTATGAGGCTGTTGTTCTTCTGGGGAGTCCGAACCTCGATTTGCATATCCCCGTGAATGTGATTGGTCTCGGTGTTGACGAGATTTGCTCGAACGTGAATGGTCTCGGCGTCGACGGGACTCCCATGAATGTGTATGCTTTCAGGACGGTGTGACTCAGATTGATCTAACCCCGTCTCGTGAGGACCTTCCCCCGTATTAGATCCTCTTGCTTGGTTGTCTCGATCCCTTCTATGGTGCCTGTTCTCTGCTTCCAACTCCAGATTTCTCACCAACCTGCGCAACCGTTCAAGCTCTTCATCCCTTTTGTCAAATTGCCTATGCCCTGAAGCACTGGATACAGTTCATTGTGTTTGGTACGACCCCTCTCCAAGACCGAATCGTTCTTCTTCTCGTTCATGATCCCTATCCTCACGCCTCTTTTGCCTCTATTCTCGCCAAGAGGATCCCCGAGAAGATCCCTGAGAAGCACTTTCAGCGTCACTCCCAGAACGTCTACCAGAAATTTTCCCGTGCGTGAGTCTCGGTTGAACCACAACTTTGTAGGAGATTCCCACAGACAGCGCCAATTGTAGAGGCCTGAAGCAAGGTTAATAGGCTGATCCTCGCTTGGGCTCACAATCTATTTGTAACGTGGGCTTTAGATTTCCTACTCTGGGCAATTCTAACTTAGAGACCCAACTTCACCTCTCAAATCTCTGAATTCTCTCCTTATCCCCTTTACTACTCCGTTGCTCTTCCCTATAAGTTGCTTCCAATGCCTCTCAACAACCATCTTCCTTCTTTGGTTTTTCAGATTTATAACCTCAAATTAGTAGAAGAATCATGATTACTCGTAGAGTTAGTAGGGAAAGAGGTCTAATATTATTGCTGCTAAGTGGGCGTTTGGTAGAGTATATTAGAAGTGGCATTGGAACTGATTCCCACTTTAAAGAATACGCCTAGCAGCGATACTCCCCAGGGCACTGCCATGCATATGAGGGGCAGCGTATCCAAACATCCTTTTTCATGCTCGGGGTGGTTTGCCGAACATGGACCAAGTAATGAAGCAAGGGCTGTGCCATTGCGGGTTGCCTGCTCGGGCTTCTGAGGTCCTACTAAGCACGGGTACGTTGCATATGTGGGTTTGGGTCGGTACTGCGGACAGAGAAAGATTGGGCCCATGGGCCTTACTTTTGAGTTAAGGTTTAAAGTGTCATTGGGTTGGGTATTGGAGTGTCGTACAATGGCAAAGGACTGCACGAGTGTTTATGCAAATTGTCACTCACTAGATTTTATTTTCCAAAATTACCAAAAAATAAATATTTATTTATTTATTTATATTTGCAATAACCTTGAAAAGGTACACTGACATAGGCAGATACTAAAGTATTCCACTCTAATGAACAAACTGAAATGAGATCCAGTATTCATAACTTTAGGTATGATAGTGTTGAGGGTTCTTTTTACACTTCTTGTACCTTAGACACATGTTGTGATGTTATTAGACAACGTTTAGTCTAAGCTTTTTATAAGAAGGAAGTTAGGCCTGACGCGTCACGGAATGGGCTCCAAGGTCCCATCCTGCCACTGTCAATTTGTGCACAAACATTGTGTCCAAAGTCCAGGGGATAACGCTGCAAATTGGGCTTATTCTCCATTTCTATCGTAGAAGGAATATTTCTCCAATTTCTGCCGTAGGACTGACTTTTCTTAACTTTCTGCTATGCAGTTAAGTTTTCTACACTTTTCTACAACGTGAGTGACGTTTCTCCGTTTTCTGCTATAGAAATATTTCTTCACTTCCTGCACATAAACAACTCTAAAACTCAAAGAAAAAAGCCATCAAGCAAATGTTAGTTTACATGGGTTAGGGTATTCTCAAATATACACATACATATATTTGTATATATACTTATACGTATAAATATATATATATATATATGGCAGAATAATAATCAGTTCGTATTAAAAAAAATGCACGTAATAACAAAGAAATAGTAAAAGTTTCAGCAGAAAAAGTTTAGCTAGCATAACAACTAATGCGATAAATATAATAAAAAGGTGTTATAGTAGAATAACTAATACAACAAATAATAGAAGCTACTAGAAGACCCAACCTCACAAGGTTGGCGTTTTTTTTTTTTGGATGAATTTTTCAAAAAAAAAAAAAAGTATATTCGAGAGGTTGTCGATCCTTTTCCATCATTTCTTGGGAAGAAACATACATCTAATTTAGTTTGTTGTATCTAGCTCGAAAAGTGATTGTTGAAAAGTATTGTAATGCAAGAAGATAGGAATAAAGAAATAACAGAGAAAAATGAGAGAGAGAGAGAAAGATATTATGAAAGAAATTCTGATTCATTGATTGTTCATCTCAGATACAAGTTCCAATATATATATAAAGGTAACCAGATCCGTAAATGGTGGAACTATCCTAACTGACTCTAAATCAGTTTCTCCCAAACTCTCACACGTGTACATAAACAGTAACTGACTTTCCCTTTCTCTCAACTACACTATGCTACATGTAGTTTTATCTATACTACAGGTCGTTTACCATCAGCCTTATCACCAACTGTACCTTCAGTAGCATGTGTCTTCACATCCCCCCTCAAACTGAGGGGAGGAACTCCCATCAGTTTGTGAGCAAGGTCCAGAAACCGTGGAGAAGAGAGAGCTTTGGTAAGAATATCAGCTAGTTGATCAAGAGTGGAGATGAAATTAACCTTCAATTCTTTACTTAGAACCTTTTCACGAATATAGTGATAATCAACTTCAATGTGCTTGGTTCTAGCATGAAAGATTGGATTGGAAGCCAAAGCCAAGGCAGACACATTATCACACCAAAGCATAGGAGGCAAGGACAAGAAAATTCCCAAATCTTTAAGGATCATTCTAAGCCAACTCAACTCAGCAGCAGTGGTAGCTAATGCCCTATACTCAGCTTCAGTAGATGATCTGGCCACAGTAAGCTGCTTCTTAGCAGACCAAGTAACAGGAGAGTGACCCAAAAAGACTACCATACCAGTAATAGATTTTCTGTCAAGTGGATCACCTGCCCAGTCAGCATCACAGTAAGCTGAAAGGGCCAAGGAACCTGCCTGGAAGTTAAGGCCATGATGGATTGTACCCTTGATATATCTAAGAATCCTCTTGGCTGCCACTAGATGATGTTGTGTTGGATGGCTCATAAATTGGCACACTTGCTGAACAGAAAAGGCCAAATCAGGCCTGGTAAAAGTCAAGTATTGCAGCCCACCAACCATGCTTCTAAAAACTGTTGGATCAGGGAGTAAAGGGCTGGTTTGAGAGTTAACATGAGCTGTGGGAGAGCATGGAGTAAGGCAAGGCTTACAATCTAGCATATTGAACTTGGTCAGTAGATCCAAGGCATACTTGGACTGATGCACAAACAAGCCAGAAGAGATATACTCAATCTGAAGGCCAAGAAAATAAGCAAGAGGACCAAGATCTTTTAAATCAAACACAGCAGCAAGTCTGGAAACCAAATGATCAATGAAAGGAACACTATTACCAGTAATTATAATGTCATCCACATAAAGGAGAAGATAAACCACAAATGAACCTTCATGCAGAATAAACAAATTAGAATCTGCAGAAGAAGCTTTGAACCCAAGATGATATAGCTGAGAGGTAAAACTGTCAAACCAGGCCCTAGGTGCCTGTTTGAGACCATAAATGGCCTTATGCAGTTTGCAAACAAGCTCAGGATGGTCAGGATCCACATAACCAGGGGGTTGAGACATAAACACCTCCTCTTGAAGCACACCATGCAAAAAAGCATTAGACACATCCAATTGCTTCAATGACCAATTAAACTGAACAGCCAATGCCAAAATAATCCGTACTGTGGCAGGCTTAACCACAGGACTAAAGGTCTCCTCATAGTCCAGACCATACTGCTGCAAAAAACCCCTTAGCAACAAGTCTTGCCTTATACCTAGCAATTGAACCATCACTACCCCTCTTAATCTTATACACCCATTTACACTGAACCACATTTTTACCAGAAGGAAGAGGGACCATAGACCAAGTTTGCTGCTTCAACAGAGATTTGTACTCAGAATCCATAGCCTCAATCCAATGGGGAAACCTAGAAGCAATAGCAAAAGTAGGTGGTTCTTCTTGAAGATAATTTCTCACAACTGCATAAGCTTTGGGCTTGAAGATACCATGTTTGGATCTGGTAAGCATTGGATGAGTGTTTGGAAGTGAAGAGGAGGTAGATGGAGGAAGTGGAGATGACAACTGATCTGAAATCTCAGCATGAGAGATAGAAGCAGCTGGACCCGAGGAAGGTACAGGTATTGAAGAAGGTAAAGAAATGTCAGTGGAGGTGATAGGGACAGTAGAAGACTGATGAGACACAGGAAAAGATGAAAGGACAGAAGGCAAAGCAGCAGAGGTACCAGAAAAAGAGGAAGGAAAAGAACTGGACAAAAGACTAGAAATCCAATGGTCCAAAGGAAGTTGAACAGAAGAAGAGGAGGAAGAAGACTCAGAATGACTAGTAGGAATAGTAGGGAAGTCAGACTCATTAAAGATCACATGAGGAGTAATGTAGACTTTATGACTATGAGGGTCAAAGCAAATATACCCTTTGGATAAAGGAGGGTATCCTAAGAAGATGCATTGTGTGGACTTAGGTTGAAGTTTGTGATCAGTATATGGCTTAAGAAGAGGAAAACAAGCACAACCAAAAGTTTTCAAAGAAGACAAAGAAGGAACAGAATGAAATAACAGTTCCCAAGGACTCTTAAAAGCCAACACTGAAGAGGGAAGTCTATTAATCAGATAAGTGGCAGTACTAAAGGCATAACACCAGTAAGAAGAAGGAAGATTTGACTGATAAAGCATAGAAAGACCACTTTCAACAATATGCTTATGTTTTCTTTCAGCAACACCATTTTGCTGAGGAGTATAAGGACATGACAACTGGTGTTGAATGCCATGATCCAAGCAAAAAGACTTGAATTGATTACTCATATATTCACCCCCACCATCTGTTCTAAGGATTTTGATTTTAGACTCAAACTGATTTTCAACAAAGGCTTTAAAGTGCAAGAAAACAGAAAACACTTCAGATTTATGTTTAAGAAGAAACAACCAAGTGAACCTAGTGAAGTCATCAACAAAAATGACATAGTATTTATAACCAAGAGTAGAAGTTACAGGAGCAGGGCCCCAAACATCACTGTGAACCAGTTGTAATGGAGAAGTACTAGACATAACATGCTGTGAAAATGGAAGTTTGTGCATTTTAGCACTTATACAAGATTTACATTGAGAACAAATGTCATCATGTACAGAAATTTTCACACTATTATTTAAGGAAGACAAAGCAGAATGAAGGAGTTTGGAACAAGGATGACCAAGTCTTTTATGCCACAACATTGCTTCAGTGGAAACAGGAGTGGTAACAGAAGACTTGAAAGCAAGAGATGAAGCAATAGCAGAATCAGCCGATGGTGGTGAAGAAAATGGAATAGGATACACACCATCTTTACTCAGGCCTTGATAAAGAACCTTCCCCGTAGCCAAATCCACAATTAAGAACTGATTGGCATCAAAATAACAAAAGGCATTGTTTTGTAAACAAAGTTTATGGACAGATAAGAGATTGGAAGCTAAATCTGGGACCCTAAGGACATTATCTAAACGAAAACAATGAGAGGGTGTTTGAAGCTTACCATTACCAACATGAGTCACTGGTAACTCTTGCCCATTGCCCACAGTAACAGTTTCATGACCAGTAGTAGCTTGAGAAGTCAATGAAAGCTGAGAAAAATCAGGTGTGACATGGTCAGAACACCCTGTATCAGTAAGCCAACTCGAAGCATTTGCTGAAGCAGAATTTGCAGTTGCTGTCATAGAACTGGCTGCCATAGATGCTAGCTTGGCTGGAGCATGTCTGCCTTGATAGGCAAAATTCATGCGATGATAACAATCCAATGCAGTATGACCATTCTTTCCACAAATCTGGCAAGTAGGTCTGGAAGTCTGAGATTGACCTTGAGATTGAAATGAAGGAAAACCAGAACCATTCCTATGCTGAGATTGTGGTTGAAATCCAGGAAGCTGAAGAATACCATTTCCATTGCCAGAGGACTGACCAGAGGATTGACCATGATTAAACCCAAAATTAGGACTAAAATTATTAAATCCTCTGCCACGACCCCTCTGATTGCCATTTCTCCCTCTACCTCTATGATTATTATGATTAAAACCACTTTGAAGAATCATAGCCATAGCTGAATCTCTAGCTGTATCCCTAATCTCAGATTTCTTCCTAAGAGACCTCTCTTCAGCATTTAACAAAGTATTCAATTCTTCAGTAGTAACCACATCATTACGAGTCCTAATTGCTGAACAGAATGCACTATATTCATGTGGTAATGCTTCTAAAACTAAGTGTATGAGTTCTTCTTCATCAACAAACACAGCAACTGAACTCAACCTATCCCTAGCTTCTTTAATTCTTTGAAAGAAATTATCCATGCTTTCATTACCTTTCTTAATACTCATCAATTCATTTCTTAAACTCAGAATATGAGAACGAGATACAGAAGCAAACCTCTTTTCAAGTGCACTCCAGACTCCCTTCGCAGATTTCTGTCCCACCGTGATTGCTAGGACTGATGGTGATAAAGTAGAGTTGATGAAGGTAAAGAGGGCTTGCTCCCTGCTTTTCCAATTGCTAAATTCTGGATTTGACTCTCCAGTGAAATTTCCAGAACTATCTTTCAAGAAAGGATCTGGAGCTACACGCGATTCTTCAAGAAAACCAATCATCGCATAAGCTTCAAGAATCACAACGATTTGGTGCTTCCACACAATATAATTTGTGAAATCTAGCTTTACTGTCATCATGCTGGACATATTCGATAACAGTAACAACGATGGATTCACCATAGGAATTGAGGTGTGAGGATTTGTTGAAGAACTAGGAGGATTTGTTGAAGAACTAGGGCTCGGAGCAGAAGCCATCAATGGTGGCTCTGATACCATGAAAAGTATTGTAATGCAAGAAGATAGGAATAAAGAAATAACAGAGAAAAATGAGAGAGAGAGAGAAAGATATTATGAAAGAAATTCTGATTCATTGATTGTTCATCTCAGATACAAGTTCCAATATATATATAAAGGTAACCAGATCCGTAAATGGTGGAACTATCCTAACTGACTCTAAATCAGTTTCTCCCAAACTCTCACACGTGTACATAAACAGTAACTGACTTTCCCTTTCTCTCAACTACACTATGCTACATGTAGTTTTATCTATACTACAGGTCGTTTACCATCAGCCTTATCACCAACTGTACCTTCAGTAGCATGTGTCTTCACAATTGTAAGGATATATAGTTTCACAGTGATGCAGTACATTATAAATTCTAACTCATATTTTGGGTTGGCCGATAAAGTACAAATAATATTATCTTTGTCAAATGTCAACAATCTAGTAATATGTTTGAATTTAATTGAAAAACTTAATATTATTTTACTTAAAAAATTGCACTTAAATTATCTGAAATTACACTGAAAAAAAAAAAATCATAAGTCAGTGAGATTAATTACTTGCAGAATGGGCGTAAGATACCGCACAACTTTTGATCTTTTATTGTTTTTTTGATAAGCTTCTTGAATTGAAGATCAATGAGGGGCATGGGCCGCATGGCATGGCTTGCCTCACTTTTGCAACTTGCACCCCTTCCCTCTTTTACTTCTTAGATAAATTAACTAAAAGGGATTTATTTTTTAACCTCCCTAAAGTTTTTTATAATATATACATATTATATATTTAATTCTAATGATCTTGTATAATATATATGTTTTTTTTTTAACATTATCTTTATTTTAAGTTGTACTTTTTTAGAAATCTTTTGAAATTAATAAGAAATAATTTTTCTGGACCATCTTATTAGTACAATTAATTGTTGGGGATCTGCTTGATTATGGTAGCATGTTTTGCTAGTTGCTACATGCTCTGAACTTGAAATTTGCTAATGCATGCAGTTCTCTTTTATGCATTCCAACTTCCAATGGACTTGGAATTTTGGACTGTGTGAGGTTTAAGAGTTTGAAGGTCTTAATTATTGATGGGGAATGCAAATACATGTAATTTTAGTCTGGGGATACAAAGCAAGTTTTGTTAATTGAAAGACGAAGATTTAAAACTAATAGGTCTATTCACTTTCACTCTATTTAAGCATGGACAAGAGTACCGATTGTGTAGGTCTGCTCAAGCCACGGTTGCCACAACTACTAAAAAGCAAAACTCTTTCTATAGTGATTTCAGAAACATGAGTGGAGGAATGGAGTCAATGAGTAGTAGACCCTCTCAAAAAATAGGCAACGGAGGAGCCAACGGGGGGCAACACACGTGGGAGTGGTGTGGGCACTTTCAGATGCCACTGCACTATCCTCGGTACACTCAAGCTGACTATGAGACCATGCCGGAGTGGAAGCTTGATTGTTTGCTTGGAGAGTATGGGCTACCAATCATTGGAGATGTTGATTATAAGAGAAAGTTTGCCATGGGATCCTTCTTGTGGCCTCATTAGAATTCTTCATTTTTAGGAGTTGTGATGACTTGTGATGCTATTATATTTGCATTATTTTGTTATCTACCTTTAAATTTTTATCTTTTGTCTTCTGTCATGTACATTATTACATTAGACAAAGATTGAATTTCTGGGGAAGTAGCGAAAGCATACATGAAAATAGCAATCTTGAATCCATATGAAATACTGTGGCAAGCAAAAATTAGGCATGTATATATAAATTTTAATTGCAGCATTGTGCCCTTCGTTTTGGTCTGTACCAGCTAGTAGTCTTGTTTTCCCTATTTTCGGGGTAATGTATTGGGGTTTGATGTGGGAATTTTGATATTACTTATGTATGGACTGTGAAGAGTTTGATAATAGTGATATTTGATGATTTATCCCAATTTTTCAGTTATAACTAGAATATTTTAATAGGTGTTTTGCAATTGGAGTGGATCTTGTTTTTGTGCATATACCAATGTAGAATGATAGGAAAGAGAAGGTTATGAAGGGTGTCGCCTAATTGTATTATTATGATCATTATAGTTACTATTCATAATCTCCCTTTGGGTCTATCACTTAAGATTATATAGGATTTTACTAATACCTTTCGAGCATACATTAGTAAACCATTTTATTTATTAGGCCCAATGAAAGCAGAAACATTGAAAGCGACTGAATTGAAACTAGTGGTGGTCAGTAATTTGGTTGGTATTAGTAAGACGGAAGTAGGGTGTAGCCTTTTAGGGAGGAAGAATAGTAATGCCCACCTTTCTTTTGTTTTAATCTTCCTTCTTTTCTTGTGGTTGTTTTTGATTTTTTTCTTCCAAGTGTTTTTTTCTTTTTTGGGAGTGGGGAGGGAAGATCTATATGCAGACCACAGAACATCCAATGACTTGGTCAATCAAGAAATGAAAGTGACAAAACAAAAAATAAAAATATACAACAAAAGCAGGTATGATCAATGTTTTGAATTTTGTTCCAAATCGGATAAAATTTGTTAAAGATTTGTGCTAAAGATTTTTATTTTCTGGAGATCTGTATTCTATGGTAAATCTATATTCTATTGCAGATCACTTTTCCTTTCATTTCTTTCTTAGCCCAGGCATAAGTCTTGGTTTTTATTTCTTTTCTCTTTTCTTTGGGTCTTTCTTGCTCTTCGGTGTTTTTGGTGGGCCTTCGGGCCTCACGCTCCGTTGGGCTTTCCTTCGTATGAGCTTTTGGGCCTTGTTTTTCTTGGGCTTTTTCTCATTGGATTTTGGGTACGGATTTGCAAAAATGAACATCAACAGATAGTAATAAAACTACCTATTGATCCGTGCAAAGCAAGTCATCAATGAAATAGAAGATTTATATAATAAAAGCTATCTAACGTACTTGGTTACTAGTTTATTTTGGTAAGTGAAAATTAGGTAAAAATCACTTGTGATCCCTAATATGGTATGATTTCATTTTGGTCTTTAAAAAAATTAACTGTATTAATTTAATGCATGGTTTGTTTGACATCATTTGGATGTTGTTCTTGTTATTATCTCACTTGTGAAAAAATTTGATGTGTCTTACAGATTGTATATATAATAATTAAATATTTAAATTATTTTTTGTAATTCGTAAAAGATCAGATTACATTTTGTAATACTAGTTGCTAACTCGTGCTATGCACGGGAAAGTTTGGCAATTTTCTTTTAATATATTATACATTTTTTTTCCTTACTAACTACTAATAAATAAATAAAATTTCATATTAAACATGATATAATATTATACTCCTTCTCCCCCAAATTGTTTGACCTAGTTAGAAAAACCCAATTATTTAGGAAAACATCATTAATTGTCTTATCTTTTTGAAAAAAGTTAGAGATTTCCTAAATTACCCTTAAACAAATTTTTTTTTAAAAATTTATTTAAGAAAAACAACATATCTAGTATTGGTGCCAACTGCCAAGCAATTTTCAAAGTAATTGTAGATTTCAAATTTTATTAGTGTACTACTCTTACAATTTGTAAACCTATATTTAAATCCAAATTCTATAGCCACCAAGCCTAATACAAATTTAATCTTTATCTTTAAATCAAATTTTAATACGGTAGATTAGAAACTCTACTGGTCGCAAAACAATAGATTTTTTAATTTGAATAAAGATGGCGTTTTTAGGTTTTTTTTTTTTTTTTAAAAAAATTAAAGAAATGCAAACAAATTAAAGGCATAAAGGGAATGTTAATAAATTAATGATGTTTGACTTTTCAAACAGAAGGTCAAACGATTTGAGACGGAGGGAGTATATGTTATCTCTAGAGTATATATGAACAAATAAATTTTTTGTTCATTTAGACCCCTTAAACCAGATTTTTTAACCTAATTAATTAATCAAATTGATTATTAGGTTTATTATTCAGATGTAGGTTAAACAAGCATATATCATATCATGCACAAAAGCGGAAAAGTAAATAACACCACGATATGATGACCCAGGAAAACCAATGAAACAAACCATTTCAAAGTAAAAACCTGAGGAGGATTTGACCTAGCTATCCTCAAGGTAAAGTAAATCCATTCTAAGAGAATTGAAGTTTTTACAATTAGATTTAACCCTAAATCTATTGCTATCTCATGTAGTAACTTACTGACACGACCACGTGCAAAGTCCGAATCCACGAATTCCTTCTCTCCTTGGATTTACAACAACACAAGCAACCTTACTTGTGACTTTAAGATCTCACTCAAAGGTTTCAGATCACCAGCAATAATGATCTTGTAGCAACAATTAGGTTCTACCAACGCTTAATTGTAGATCTTACTCTGGTAGATTCTTGTATAATTAGAAGGTACAAAACATTTTAGATCTCATAAAGAGTAACACACAAGTCTTCCAAAAGTTTGAAAAAACATAGCTAGGGTTTCCCTTTTATATGTGGAGAAGTTAAAATGAAACCATAAATGTTTTTGCGGGCTTGGGCCTTGTTTAAAACTTCTGCAGAATCTAATTTATGCGATTCTCGATTGGTCAAGTCTAATTTCTCAATCAGTGGAGCAAGGCAGAATGTTACTCCCTTTTTCTACAGCTTGCTCGAAATTGAAGCTTGAAACCTACACCTTTAATCATTGCCTAATACATAGACTAGACATGTTTTGTTCTCAGTTTGCTAACACACATAAAATATGATTCTAAATATTTAATCCTAAATCTTTATAACCTAACAATCTCCCCCTTTGGCAATCCGTGACAAAACACACATACACAATGAAATGCTTAAATTAAATACCTGCCCAAATACAAGATATTGCCCTAATACAATTCTAACATAACTACTAACTATTAATTGCTAGTATACACAGCAACTGTTGAAAGAATTAACTTGTAAATTCTTAAAACACTGAAAACAAACCATAAACGCATGTGTGGAAGATACAGTGCCAAAATCAAAGTAAAAATTTGATCTTTAATTCACAAGAGACGGTAATATCATAATGAATAACCTCATAATCAATAACTATCATAAACAAGAGACACATCAATGTTTGTGAAATAAGAACAGTAACACTAAATAGATATAAACAATAACACATGAGGATAAAACGAAATATGAACATTAAACTAAAAAAAATACATCAAACTCCCCCTAAGTACAAAAACTCTACTCCCCCTAAGTACAATTAGTCCTAAAACCTACTCCTACTTTTTGTTATGAATTCTCAAAGGCAACATCAATCATCAGAGGGTGGAAGAGGTGGAAACGCACTCCTATAGTCAGCAAAAATCAGCTCACAAGGCAGTAACCTTAGTCAACAACTCATCCAAAAGTTATCCATGAGCTGCCTGAGTAGTCATGAAAGACTCCATCATGGCACGGAGCAAGAGAGGAGGGATAACAGTAGGGTTAACATCATCAGCACCACCAGAAGGATCGACAGCAACAATCGGATCCACAAAAGTCTCCTCAGCAACAGGCATAACACCAAAGGCAGGAGCTGTAGTAGAAGTTTCACCTCGTGATCTCTTTAAAGCCCAGTGCTTGGTTCAGCACTCTTCATTTAAGCCTATCGCTGTCTAAAAAAGGTGGGTCCTATAGGGCCAGTGATGTGGACTAACTCTAAGGGAGGAAAAACTAACAACCTTAGAAACCTCAAAATCCTATATATGTACATAGGAAAGAACAATTTTTGACCTTAACTCTTACTCCTATAAATATCAACAATGGTTTGAATAAATTAAGAGGAACAAAACATAGAACCATCAGTAACAAGAGCATAAAGAAATGCACACCTATCTATAGGAACAGTATGAACATGAGAGCTAGGATAAATGTAATGGCAGGAAATCCATAAATACAAAGAGTTAAGCTCAGTAAACTCACAAGAATTGATTCTTGGTTCAGTTCCCCAAGAAATAGACCTACCACAAAGTAGAGACATGATATCATCAACAGGAGGAAAATCAACGTATGGATATGTGGGTTTACAAACTAAAGGAACTCTTAAAGCTTCAGAAATTGTTTGCTTAGAGATGGTAAACTTTTGACCTCTAATCCAGGAAGTCAAGTGAGGACCACTTGTCACCTCAGAATAGAAAGAGAGGTTTGAATAAAACTCTCTAATCAAAGCAGTAGGAGAAGGATTAGACACCTCACACAAAGAAACCCAGTTCCTAGACATAAAGTTCCTATGGATGGAGGGATCTAACTTACTCAACACAATCTCTCTTTCACCCCAAATAGATCTATATTTAGTTAAGGTCTATCAACCAAAGCTAAACCAGAGAAGGATGATGCAGTGTTCCTATTAGCTCTAGTCTTAAACTTCTTACCAACCTTAGAAGCCATGACTAAGACAAAGACAACAAAAACCAGGGGCAGACTGCATCAAAATGGTTTAGAGATAAGATAACATAGAATTTTTGAAAAACTATATGATGCATGACATTAGTATATGTTAAGTTATGATTTTTCTCATAACATTAGTGTTGGCTTATTCCATGACAAAAAGTGTTGTCATTGCATAAACTTGTTTCCTTGTATTTTTGTGGGATTTTATTGTATTGGGTTTAGTGTTAAGTTGGTGAAGAATCAAGCATGTATTGAAGAACATGTGGATTTCGTGAGAAGCTCACGAGAAGCTAACCTACGAAAGAGCCATGTGAGAAGCACATACTGGAAGATGAAGAGTCATGCCAACCTGGAAGATTTCGTGAGTGTCTTCCCGCGAGGTACTCGCGAAACATTTTGCCTAAAGGATTTTTAAGTGTGACTTTCTTACCCTTCACCTATACTATATATGCCTTTATTACCCACAAATTATAAGGAGGTCATTCAGAGAGAAAAATCCTAGATAGGTTTTCTACAACACACACACCCATCTTTTAGAGAGAGAGCTACTAAACCTTAGTGAGAAATCATTCTAACCTCTTCTCCTTCCCTCTCCCATTGTCACACCTTAAGAGGAGATTTGTACCCAAACACAACCCACACATTTTCAAAGTGTAGAAAGTGTTTTGGAGCTTAGGAAGCTTTGGGGATTTGCCAAAATAAGTCAGTGAGGCTTGACAAATGCAATCGGGCGTATTGTGGGATTTGGAGAGCTAGAAAAGACAAGGCTTTGTTAAGTCAGTTGGTAGCAGGAGCTTAGAAAGCTCAAGTATATTGGGTAGACTAGGCTTGGAGGGTCTTTTGTTATTCATGTACTCCAACTTTATTCTCTAGTGGATCGATTTCCACTTGGAGGGCGGTGGAGAGGTTTTTCACCAAGTTCTTCAATTTCCTCTTCGATAACACGTCTCAGTGTTATCTTGTACTTGCATCCTTCTTCCCTTACACTTGTGCTTTACTTTTATTTTTTGTTGTTCATGTTTATGCACTAGAGTAGTATCGGTTCATTGCACACATTTACTCTTATTTCCGCACTTTAATTAAGTAAGAGTAAAAGCAATCTATTCGTAATTTTTAATTTGGGGGTCTAAACAGCTCTTGTGTTTTCACACAAATTCAAGCTTTCAGTATACATATGATGTATAATCTAATGTTCTAAAACAATTCAATTTTATCATAATCTTGAAAATTGACCAAGAAAATTAAGAATTTAACAATATCCCCAATTTAGAAAATCCTAATTTTCAAAAATTCTTATATTGATCAATTGAACAACACAACAAGTACAAAACATGTTATAATCACTCAATCAAACAATATCACAACCAATTTTACTTAATTTTGCCCAATTTAACAAAATCCCCAAATCTCTCAAGAACATAAGAAACCTAATTTCGAAAATTTTGATAAACCATGAAAATTTTCAAATTAAAGCATATGAATCATGTTTAAATGGTTCATGAACAAAACCCCATGAATTAGATTTGACTAAAATGCACAAAATCATCAAAACCCCCAATTTTCCTTTGGCTGCAATCTTGCATAGCTTGTTATTAGCCTCTTGTAAGTCAGCATTCTCAGAGAGTTCCCCATTAGAAGGGTTCCCATCAACAGTCTCAATTTCTCTTACTACAGTAGTAGCAATGAAAGCCATAAAGTTTCCTTCTTGATCACTTTCAGACTCATGATCAAAAACTTTATCATCACTTAGAGTGACAGCCATAGCTTTATCTTTAAATCTCAAAAATGTTGGACACTCAGATTTTAGATGACCATAACCTGACAACCATAACACTGTTGTCCTAAAGAACTATTAGAAGATTGACCTACCTTTTCTTTTGATTTTTCAGAATTGCTATTTTTGGCAATGTCATTCTTCTTCACATTCTTAGGGTCAACATTGTTTCTGTTTCTTGCCCTTCTATTATTATTTCTCAAAAAATTTCTAAAGTTTTTGGCAAGATAAGTAATCTCAATAGATGAGAGCTCATCATCAAATCCACAATCATCAACATCATCAACGGATTTCAAAGCCATAGATTTGGATGTATTAGTTTTTGGTAAGTCAAATTCATAGGACTGAAGTGATCCTACAAGTTCATCTATAGGAATGGAATCAACATCTTTACTTTCTGTTATGGCATTCGCTTTAGGTCTAAAGTCCTCAGTTAATGATCTTAGAATTTTCCTAACAATTTTAGGTTGATCATAAACTTCACCCAAAATTAAATGCAAAATTGACAATATCATTCAACTTAAAATAGTATTCATCAAAAGACTCATCCTCAGATATTTTAATGCTTTCAAATCTAGAGGTCAACTGTTGCAATTTATTAATTTTTACTGCCTTAGTGTCTTCATGCACTATTTGTAAGATGTTCCATGCAATGTGAGCAATCTCCATATTTGAGATTCTATTAAATTCTTCCATAGAAATGGCATTGAATATAGCATTCATAGCCTTACTATTAAAGCTTGCTATTTCCTTTTGGGCAGTGGTCCATTCTCCTATAGCAATGGTTGGTCTTTCCCAACCGTTTTCTACAGATAACCATATTCTTTCATCAATGAATTTCAAAAAGACTTTCATTCTAACCTTCCAATAAGCATATTTATTCCTATCAAAGTGTAGAGGGATCACAAAAGAGTGACTGCATTTTATGACAACAGGGGTCAAAGATTAACTCTAGGTTAAGAAACCTATAAGCAAGAGCTAACCTACTCTAATACCACTTGTTTGTTCGTTTAGACCCCTTAAACCAGATTGTTTAACCTAATTAATTAACCAAGGTGATTATTAGGTTTATTATTTAGATCTAGGTTAAACAAGCAAATATCATATCATGCATAAAAGCAGAAAAGTAAATAACACCACAATATGATGAACTAGGAAAATCGATGAAACGAACCGTTTCAAGGTAAAAACCTGAGAATGATTTGACCTAGCTATCCTCAAGGTAAAGTAAATCCACATTAAGATAATTGAAGTTTTTACAATCAAATTTAACCTTAAATCTATTGCTACCTCATGTAGTGACTTACTAACACGACCACGTACAAGCTCTGAATCCACGAACTCCTTCTCTCCTTAGATTTACAACAACACAAGAAACCTTACTTGTGACTTTGAGATCCCACTCAAAGGTTTCAGATCACCAACAGTAATGATCTTGTAGTAGCAACTAGGTTCTACCAATGCTTAATTATAGCTCCAGTAAATTATTGTGTAGTTAGAAGGTGCAAAACCTCTCAAATCTCACAGAAAGTAACACACAAGTCTTCCAAAAGTCTTTAAAATGTAGCTAATGTTTCCCTTTTATATGTGGAGAAGTCAGAATGAAACCCTAAACATTTTCACGGGCTTAGGCCTTGTTTAAAACTTCTGCAGAATTCGATTTCTGCAATTCTCGATTGATCGAGTCTAATTTCTAGATCAGTTGAGCAAGGCAGAATGTTACTCCCTTTTTTTGCAGTCAGCTTGAACTTGAAGCTTGAAACCTACATCTTTAAGCATTGCCTAATACATAGACTAGACATGTTTTGTTCTCGGTTTGCCAACACACATAAAATATTATTCTAAATATTTAATAATAAATCTTCAAAACCTAACATAAATCAAGGTTAATAGTAACTTGTGGGTTATATCATAGGTTCATATAACAATTTCCACATTAAAATTCCAATAATATAATAACAAAAACTAACATAAAAATAAATACGAAAATAATTTGTTTATGCTTGTACGCTTCCACTTCTCATGGATGGAAATCTTTATTACTGCATAAAGTTGTATCTCTATATTACTATACATTCTGTAGAGGGTTTATATTTTTATATGATGTAGTCTCATTTTTCACCTCAAGGCAAAGTTAAACATAGTCCCCAAAGAGCAACAAAAAGTTGTTTTCAGACCCCTAGAAGTGTTCTTTCTTTTCCATGGTACCAGGGCCAATTGAATGCCAAAAGCAATTGATGTAGTCAGCTAAGGCCCCAAGTAAAAAAAAAGGCCCCCAAGTTTTAACCAACAGGATTATTTACAACCAATAAATAAAATAATATCTTTTTATAAAATGAAAAACAAACAAAAAAGAGAGAAAAATGCTACATCCACAACATTTTCATAACACTTTTACAACAAATCCTAAGTAGCAACTTAACACCTAAAATTTGTTGTGAAAAATATTGTGAATGTTACACTTCTAAAAAAAAAAATCACAACTTTTTACAATAGTTGAGTTAGTGAACTTTTACTAGTCCACCATTAACATCACTCTTTTACTTACCACTATGAAAAGTTTTGTCAAATTTTTTGTATTTATAAACTTTCTAAAAAAAATCTACGTGATTCATGTTAATTAGTAGTAATTTTGCATCTAAAACAAGATAATCAATTTTTCGCACCTGCATGGTACCCTAGATACTCCCAAAAGTGCAGCTTATATGCCGTGAAAATGAAAATAACTTATTAAATTCCTTGACAAATGACAATAACGAATAATAACAAAAACCTCCCATGAAAATGTCCACTTAACAAAATAATAATTATATTCTTTAGTTTCACTAATCCACAGTTGAATTTAGTAAGTCAAATTAAAGATAACACCAAAAAATTTAAATTATATACACTTTCATTCTCATCATGAAAATCAAAAGATATGAGCATGTGGCTTGAAAATCATAATCTAAAGGATTGCCATGTCAAATACGAAAAAGAATATATTAAGCATTAAGCACACACTTGACATGAAATGTTAAAAAAAAAAAATTATTATTATTACACTTTTTAGATATGAAAATCAAAGGTTGTAGAATAAAACTTAAGATCTCTCCATCAAAACATAAATTGTAAAATAATTTGTGCAATAAGAGGGGAAAAAAGCCATCAAATGTCTTAATAGTTGTTGAGGCGATGAAAATGATAATGAACAGCCCTGATTGTTTTTGAAAGGTTATCAAACATTTATTAAATAGAGGCCTAGACTGTTTTTATTTGTGTCAAGCAATTATTCAAACATTTTAAGAGAAAATAATACAAGTCCTCAGAAGTGGAAGTATTGTGCACTGAGTACAACCTTTAATAATCAATGCTAAAAGAATAATATTTATTAAAAAAATTAGTCTAAAAAACTTTGATAGTATTACTTGAAAAATGATAGAAATCAGCTGCCACTTTCTCATTTTCTTCATCCTCCACAAATTGCTCCAAGAATTCTTCATGACCAATCGAAATATTTAGGAATAAATGTTTAGGTTCTAATTTTATGTAATTTGGCAAACCGAGAACAAAAACATGTCTAGTTTAAGTTTTAGACATTGCACATGTTGGTTCAAATCAAAATTCAAGAACAGTCAAGCTACAGAAAGAAGAATTCAGAATCTACCAAACTCAACCGATCAAAAGAAAGGCTCGACTAATCGAAACTCGTTTTTTGCAGAAATTAAATTAGGCCCAAAACCCACAAAAATGTTTAGGGTTTGTGTCCAACACTACTAGGTATAAAAGGAAAACCCTATATATGTTTTAGAGTTTTTGGAAGTCTTGTGAGTTACTCATGTGAGATCTGTGAGGTTTTTGTAGCTTTCTAACTCAACAAGCATCTACCGAAAAGAGGATCTATATTCAATAACCGGTGGTATAAGTTGCTGCATACAAGATCAACAAATACTAATGATTTAAACCTTTGAATGGGATCTCAAAGTCACAAACATGAGTGTTTGTGTGTGACAAATTCAGATAAAAGAGTTCGTGGATTCAGAGCAACACGTGGTTGTGTGAGTAAGTACTACAAGCGGTAGCTTTAGATTTAGGGAAGAATCTACTGTAAAACTTTCATTCTATCATAGTGAATTTGTTATCTTGAGGATAGTGTAGGTTAAATCCTCTCCAGGTTTTTCACCTTGAAACTGTTAGTTTTATTGGTTTTCCTAGGTCATCATATTAATATCTTATTTATTTTTTCACATTGAGTAATATGATTGTTTGTGTTTAACCTAGATTTGAAAAATCAACCTAAGTATCAACTTAATTAATTAATTAGGTTAAACAAACTGAATGTACAAAGGTCTAAACAAACAAACAACTATAAAGACTGAACCAAGTCTTTTGAACAACACTTTCACCCCAGATGAGTACCTTCAAATTTCAATTCAACATAAACTCATTTCAATTTTTTTATTTATTTTATGAACAATTCATTTTATATTACCAAACAAAACTCACAACGTAAAACACAAGATTAGAATCAAACACTACAAAAATTAAACAAAAAACTAATAGCGAAAGAGAGTGAATGAGAAAGATCTGATATTCATTCAAATTTATGTGGACTGGAACCTTGTGAGCGCTTCAATCATGAGAAACTTGAAGAGGGAACGAAGGGAATGCCAAAGAGAAGAACCCATCTATGACTCTATGTATGTTTTATATTTTTTGTATTTTTGCTTTTACCCTCAACCTACTTGACCAGTAAAGAGCATTAGTATTGGGGCCAAAATGGGCAAATGTCCTTTTCGTGCAAAGTTTTCAGCGTTTTGCCCCCTTTCCCAAACTAATTAAGGAAATACCCCTCTTTTGTAACTCAATTTTCTCAAAATCAAGTTTCAATTTAAAACTCAATTTTTGGACAATCGAGTTATAGCAAACTAAAAAAAAAAAAAATTTTCTAGAACTCGAGCTCCATGAACTCGAGTTCCATGCAATTTTTTAAAACCCTATAGTAGCGTTTTAAACTCCTATAGTGGCATTTTAAAACATGCAAGTTTTTTTTCTTAAGTCTGATCACTCCATAAGGAGCCCTATAGTGGCGTTTTAACATACAAGTTTTTTTCTTAAGTCTGATCACTCCATAGGGAGCCCTATAGTGGCATTTTAAATACCTACAGTGGTGTTTTTTATGGAACTTGAGCTCCAAGAACTTAAGTTCCATGCAATATTTTTATTTTTTTTAAAATTTTACCTATAGCTGTGTTTCATGGAGGCCTATAATGGCGTTTTTAATACCTATAGTGGCGTTTTTTATGGACCTCGAGTTCCATGCAAATTTATTTATTTATTTTTATTTGTTTAAGTTTGATCGCCCCATACTCTATTTTTTACAAATCGAGTTTTACATTAAAACTCGATTTTAAAAAAATCGAGTTACAAAAGATGAGCATTTCCCTAATCAGTTTGGGAAATGGGGCAAAACGTTGAAAACTTTGAGCGAAAAGGGTATTTGCCCATTTTTGCCTTAGTATTGGTGGAGGAAAATAGGTAAAATGCTAAATTTAGCAACTAAATATAACAAAAGTGGAACAAAAATGTATTGCATCGGTGGAGCAAAAGCCATATTTTTTTGTAGTTAAGCCATCATTGGTTGTGCACTGTAGCTAAGATGGTAAAAAAAATATTTTATTAAAATATATATTACTTTATTATGTTGGTGGTGGTGGTTGTTTATTGTGGTAGATATATCATTTTATTGTGTTATTTATATTATTTTATTGTGTTAAATGCTAAAATAAAACCACTGATGTTGGGTGTTTTGTAAACTGCGGTAGTGAAATAAATAAAATAGTTTCTTGTAGTGCCAAATTGTTAAGTTTTTAACACCACCAATGCTGATTCTTAAATGCGTACCATTAAAATAAAATAAACAATTAGGATTAAAGAAGTAAAATCCATGGTCAAGATTTGTGTGGGTACTGTACCCATTAAAAAAACTAGGGGTACGGAAGAAAATGATTTATTTTCCAAAATATTTAGTGGCAAAACAATCGGGGGGCGTTTGGTTTGTTGTAATGTACTCTTGATGCGATACACATTACGATGATGTGATATCAAGTTTATTTATTTATTTTATTTTTTCTAACATTACCATAATCTAAAAATTTCACATCATCTTAATCTCATCACCTTCCTAAACAATGTAATGTTGTATTCTTGTATTGAGATGACATTAATGTAAAATTACAATAATATAATATTATGGTATAATGTAATATCACAACAAACCAAACGCCCCCTCAAAGTAAAGTTAAACTACACTCAACTAAATCTCATAAACCATGCTCATAGAGTCTTACGAACTTACAAATACACTCAAAACCATCAACACAACAACATAATATAACCCAAACTCTATTGCACCCAAGCTTAACACTCTTACAAGCCAGAATCCCAAAATAGTCAATAATGCTTTCATACTAAAACATTAAATTAATTCTCAACTCATACACTTCCCCTCAAAAAAAAAAAAAAAAAAAAACACTCATACACATGAGTATCTTTCAATCAAAAAACGAAAACCGAGCATCTTTCAGCCTCTAAACATAATATACAGTGCCTATGTCTAAAATCCAATATCTAATAATCTCAAAATAATTATTAAATTAATCTTCAAAGAGACATTTCATATTTTTGTAAGAGTTTTTTCCTATTGTCATATGGTAGTCCTCTAAGAGTTTTCTTAATTGTACTCAAGAAATAATTTATTATTTCACATTTTTTCACCTTTTTTTTTTCATATAGCTTGATAATAATTATTTTTTTTTTAGAGAGAAATTTAATTTATGAAATTCGTTCTTGATAATAGCTATTTTATCATCAAATCAAGACACTAATTAATTTTTGATGTAGACGGAGTTTGAACCCCAAATTTCTTATTTAAACATCAGAAACTTTACCAATTAAGCTCACTAAATCTCACTGACAATAAAAAAATTTAAGATAGAATTTTGAAATAATTTTCAACAATAATGGTGTGTTCTAGTGTTCAAAAAAAGCAACAGAAAAATTCTATGTTGGACACTGATTTGCGTTTGACGGTTTGACCATATAAAGCAATTTTTTTTAATCTTTCAAAACTGTATTTCTGCCAATAGAAAATCCAAAAGCAGACGAGAATATAAACTTTGTTGCTTTTAGGTAGTGAGAACTTTAATGTTCATAGAACTAGAATCGGATTGTTAATGCAGAGTTCACGCAAGAACTGTCCCACCACCCACCATCAACAAATAAGGTTGGAAAAATGTGTTATTGAATAGAGAGATTTATGAATTTGTGAACCATATCTTTCCGCATTTGAAATTTAGAATCCAGTCCGTATAGTATATATAATATGACATGATACAAAATATTATGCTTTCTTTTTCCCCTATATTAACTTCGGGTTGGGAGAGACTCTCTGTTAGGAAGACCAAGAGGTGACAACTAACCTAAAAATCAATAGAGACACACATTATATATATATATATATATATGGACAAAACTTAGGTACAGTACCTTAGGTGCTATTTTTTAGATTTCTATCTTAAGATTCAGCCATGTAACTACTTAACTAAAAAATATATTTTCATCATATGAGAAAAAATTCACATAACAGAATTTTAAAATAGGAACTTAAAGAACAGTACCTAAGTACTATACCTAAGTCTTACTCTATATATATAGCCGTAGTTGCTCCTGGCATGTGTTACACTTCATATAATGTTTTTTTGTCATATGAATTATTAAATTAATTTATCTTAAATAAAATTTTATTAGTTAAGAGCCTTATAACTCAATTAATTGGAACTTTTTAGTGTTTTTAATGGAGACATTCAAAATTCAAATCTTCCATCTCCTATTATAACTATTGAATTATCAAAAACTAAATTTAAAAAAATAAATAAATAAATAAAAACCATTGTTGCCTAAGTTCTTAAAAATAAAAATTTTAAATTCTACTCTAACTAAAATTTTTATCACCAAAAGTTTGAATAAATTTGAAATAAAATCAATTATTGTTTTAATAATTTTTAGCATCTATTCTAGTTTTGTGTTTTGGTATAATAAACTTTAACCCTATCTATTGTGTTTATGATTGGATCATCATATGCATTACACACTATTAAAATAAATAAAATGGCAATGTTAAAGATATAATTATTTTCATAATCTATTTCGCAACTTGCAAATATAGTCAATTGTGATTAAAACAACATCACTTTCACATAAACTCATTGCTGACACAATTTTTATTATATATCAATCATATTATGTCATTTTAATAGCTATGAAAACGTTATATAAAGTTTTGTCATTAGATTTATTTGAATAATAAAAATCCATCTTCCAATGGTTGGGTCAATTTTTTTAATTTGATTATCAAATCAGATTCCATCACTTTGGGAAAAGATGTTTCTATATGAGGGCATATTAAATATTTCAAGGTAGTGGACCACTATGGAAAAGCAAGTAGCATAAGAACTAATTTCTACACGATGATTTATTTATTTTAATTCCTTTCGCCCTTAATGGAAATAACATGGTTGCTTAAAGTTGTCACTCTCAAGTCTCAAGGCTTTATGAGTTGTGTCGCTTGTCTGGTGCTAGTGAAAACAAGTAAACAACAGTACTTTGTTTACATTTATTTTTAAAAACAAATTGTATAGGAAACCAGGAACGTGACGGTGACAAATGTAAAGAAACGCAGATCATGACATAATGTCATCCGAGCTGCTATTTGACCTTAGAAACTTTTTTTTTTTTTTTGAATATATATATGTACTTGTTAAAATACTTATTCTGAATAAATAAATATACAAAGTTCAAACAAATGGACAACGCCTACGTGTAATATTTTTTGGAGAGGTATACAATGCACAAGTTGACTTAAATGGAGAATCTCACTAGCTTGCTCAATGAAAGGATTTTTCTCATCTCATCTATCTTGTATCCTTTGGAAATTTTGTAAATGGGTTTGGAGAATTTCTAAAACTCATAATCTCATAAATAACACACCATATAGTAGCCAAAGCACACCTATATATAATGCATCCTTCTGTCTAGGTGTGAGTTTGTTCTCATCAAATTGCAAATCCTTACAAAATGCTAGCATGATCACAACTGGTGTTTATTTTCTTGATCTCTTAAATTTAGCAGGTCCAGATGTTGTTGTTCTTGTTTCCCTTAAAGAAACAAACTGAACCAAACCAGACCAACCAAATTACCTTTTCCAGTGCAAAACTAGATTAGTCAAATTTCCCGAAACAAGAAGCCACATACTGCCCAATACTTGGGTTGTTGTGAAGTTCATTTCAATTTTACTCTCCTTATTTATTGCTAAATGCCTTTACATGAAATTGCCAAATACATTTATTGCATGGATTTGCTGCTAAATATATATATATATATATATATATATATATATCTACATTTTTTTTTAGAAAGAAATATATATCTACTTGGGCATTGACTAATGTATATGTTTTATCTCGCTAAATATATATATCTAACCTTAATATATATAAACGTATTTATTCATCTTTGTCATGGCCTAAATTACTACTTGAGCTTGAGAAAACTGGTTCGAACCAGTTTTCATCACTAATTACATTATCTTTTGCCTAGGAGAAAACTCAACGTTAACAATTAATCGGCAATCCATTGACATTAGTACCTGACTCAACTACCCCCAAAGAAACAAGGCCTAACCATTAACGTATCAAAATACAATGAGTACTACAGTGACAAAAATGACCATGACATACCAAAAAAAAAAATTTAAATTTAAATGCCTTTTTTATTAGAATCCTTTCTTAAAGGATCATACTTGATGAAATAGTTAGATATTCAAAAAATTATGAATAACTCCGTTTAAAAAAGGAAAAAATAAAAGAAAAAGAGGATCATTCTCAATTCTAAAACCAAAAAATGAAAAAACAAAGCAATAAGGTGATAAAAGAAACTTTTTAATTTTCTTGTATATTGCCATTTTCACTCTCAAATTTCCATTTTTAAATTGAAAATGCTAATATATAAAATAATTAAAACTTGGTTATATGTCCAATCACCACAATTAAACCATTTCAAATCTTAACCAACCTTGGTTTACCAAAGTAAAAAGCAGTACTAATTAAAAAATATATAAAAATAAGCGGGAATCTAAACTCTTGAAAAACGACTCTCTTTTATGGTAAAATATGATAATTATAGTAAAATATATATTTGTTTGATTCGAGATAATGATAGAAATATTGTGACATCAATTCCACTTGTCATATTAAACACAATTTTTTTGGCAAATAGGAAATCAACCAACCAAGTGGTCATGGCCACACAAGCACCCTTAAATAGTCTCTCTTTAATGGGACCGGAAATTGTACTCTTGTATCTTTGAGATATACCACCAATATAATATAGCTATTTGTGTTTGTATAATACACACCAACCAATAATAAGGCATATATAGAAAGCTACAAACAAAAAAGATGCTCAATCAGCACTAATTTCGCAAATAATGCAACGTTTCAAAAAGTATAGATAGCAAAATCCCCATCAGATTCTTGCTATAATTATTACAATCTTTCAAATTCAACGGTCGGGATTCTTTTTTTATAATCAAGAGCCAAGATTTCATTTGTACACTCCTGGCCTGAGCCTATATAAGGAACCCTAAGTTTTCTAAGTCTCACAAACATTTCTTTCCCTTGACTCTATATATATTACCCAATTTGCCTCTACATATTTAGTCGTGTCTATCTATGACTCTATATATATTAGACAATCTGCCTCTAAATTTTTAGTCCTGTCTATCTGTGACTCTCTCTATATATATATATATTACACAATCTGCCTCTACATATAAAGTCGTGCCTCTACATATCTAGTTGTGTATATCTATTTGTTAGTGGTGTATATGTATTTGTTTTAGGGTTTTTGAAGTGGACCCATTGGAGCTCTCTGCACTCCAACTCTGAAAGGTGGTGATGGTAGGCCACGGCTGCTAGTTCATGAATACCCGTAGTTACGCAGAATGATCATATATAATGAGAGTGGGTAGTCTAAGGGTTTGCATGAACTGGGAGACGAGGTTACCTGATCTTTTTGGTATTGGAGTGAAGGGAGCTCCCATGGTCTCTACGTGTGTGATGTGATAGATATAAATCTCTCTATGATTGTCATTCTTTCTTTCTTGTTACTATATAGATTTATTTATTTATTTTGACTTTTCTATTTTTCATTTTTGGTGTGTATTTCCTGGTTCAATCCAAGCATCTTCATGGACTAGCCAGGGAAAAAAAAAGGTAACTCAGAATATTAGTTAATTTATAACCAAATCTGTTTTCATTGATGGAATTCTTTTATTGTTGCAGGGCACTGATCAGCAGGTTTGGATTCGCTCTGCATATGAAATCTTCTTCAAGTTGATTGTGACTCAAAAGCCAGCCTTCTTTGGAGAAGCCATATTATAGATTCTCATGGTAAACAGTGTCTTCGGAGGAGCTGGCAATGTATCAGCTAGTTCTTTTTAATGAAAGTATTTTGTACTGTATATCTCTAAGAAATTCAGAAGAATACACAGGAATCATATAAATTTTTATTAATATTCGAGGCCTTAGAGAACCAATGTTCTCTTTTTAATTTAATTTCTTTATATTGTATGATGACATAATAGTATTATGGCACATCTTGTTATTTTCAACTGAGACGTTACTTGTTTAAATCCCCCTCACAAAAAATTGATTTTTTTATATCATATTGTCATACACAAAAACAGAAACAAAAAAGGTACATCCAGAACAACTCTAGGTAAAATGAAACCAGAGAATTCCCTCTTCATATCCTATTGTCCATGACATGAGCAAACCCGTTGCTTTCACTGTTCAAAGCCAAATAACAAGCATTCTCTTTAGAGTTCAGCCATTTAGGACCGTTTGGTTAGAAGATGGAAAAGTAGTAGGATAAAAAATGAAAAGATGATAAAAAGTGGAAAAATAAAATAGATTTTAGTTTCTCTCATTTATGTTTGATTGAGTGGGTGGAAAACTTGTTTGTTTGGTTGAGAGAAAAGTGAGAGGATGAAAGTATAGTCTCTATAAATTTACTTTTATGCCCTTACAACAAAATATATAAAAAATAATTTATTTAAAATTATTAATTAAAAATATTATTTATTATTTAACATTAATAAAATGACACCTTTTTTATATAAAAAAAAGTTGCACATTCAACATATACTATTACTCAAAGAATTTACATAATTTTGTACGTTCAAAGTATGCCATTTATCGAGGAATGCTAAAAATTTTGCACGTAATACAAACAAAATTTTTTGAAAAATTTTGCGCAATCAACAAACACTATTACTCAAAGAAATTACTTAATAATGTGTGTTTAAAGTACAAAATTTTTCAAAGAATGCTCAATCTTTTGCACGTTCAACATACACAATTTTTAAAAAATAAAATTGCACATTCAGCAAACACTATGACTCAAACAATTTATATAATTTTGTTACTGCGAATTGCGCAATTTTTTGAATAACTCTCAAAATTTCACACTTTCTACATACACACAATTTTTCAAAAAAAAAAAAAAAAGAAAAAGAATTGCGCATTCATCAAACATATTGTAAGAATTTACATAATTTTGTACGTTTAAAGTACGCAATGTTTCAAAAAATGCTCAAAATTATGCACGTTCAACGTACACACTTTTTTTATAAAAAAAAAAAAAATTGCGCATTAAACGTACATTGTTTGTTATTCAAAGAAATTACATAAGTTTTTACTTTCAAAGTACGCAATTTATCAAGGAATGCTGAAAATTTTGCATGTCCTACGAACACAATTTTTCAAATAATTTTGTGTATTCAACGAACACTATTACTCAAAGAAATTACATAATAACGTACATTCGAAGTACGCAATTTTTCGAATAACGATCAATATTTCCCACATTCAATGTACACAACTTTTCAAAAATAAATTGCACATTCAAAGAACACTTTGACTCAAACAATTTACATAATTTTCTAAGTGGAAATTATGCAAATTTTCAAATAATGCTCAAAATTCCACTTTCAACATACACACAATTACTCAAAGAATCTACATAATTTTGTACGTTTAAAGTACTCAATGTTTCAAAGATCACTTAAAATTGCACACATTCAACGTAAACACATTTAAAAAAAAAAAAAAAAAAAGTTGTGCATTCAACATACACTATTACTGAAAGAATTTACATAATTTTGAACGTTCAAAGCATGTAATTATCAACGAACACTGAAAATTTTGCAAGTTCAATGAACACAATTTTTCAAAAAATTTGTGCATTCAACATACACTCTTGTCAAAAAATTTACATAATAAAATACATTCGAAGTAAGCAATTTTTCAAAAAACTCTCAATCTTTTGCATGTTCAACGTACACAATTTTTCTAAAAAAATTGCACATTCAACAAACACTATGACTCAAACAATTTACAAAATTTTGTAAATACGAATTACGCAATTTTTTGAAGAACGCTCAAAATTCCGCATGTTCAACACACACAATTTAAAAAAAAAAAATTTGCATTCATCAAACACTATTATCCTAAGAATTTACATAATTTTATACTTTTGAAGTACACAATGTTTTGAAGAACGCTCAAAATTATGCACGTTCAATATACACACTTTAAAAAGAGAAGTTGTGCATTCAACATACAATGTTACTCAAAGAGTATACATAATTTTATACGTTCAAAGTACACCATTTATCAAGGAAGGCTTCAAATATTGCACATCTTATGAGCACAAATTTTCGAAAAAATTTACGTATTCAACGAACACTAAATTATACTCCCAAATCTATTACTTAATTTTTTTTTTTTTTTTTAAAGGTCAGAGGATATATTTTTGGGGAGGTCAGGCCCTATTTTGTAAGCCAATTCTTCCAAATTATATATATATATATATATATATATATATATATATATTTTTTTTTTTTTTTTTTTTTTTTTTTTGTGGCAGCCATGGCCCGGGCAAATGGTTCTACATGACCAACATCCTGAATTTGCATTTCTACAACATAAGTTTATATTATAAGTACAATGTAAAACATTTAAAGATCCCATAATATATGTCTCTAAACTTATATAAAATAAATCAAAGAATATATTTTAATTATTGTGTTTCCATTTTATCATGTCCTATTTTTCTATGAATTACGCATTGTTGGGTCCCACATCATATTGGGATCCATAGTATTTTCTCGTTGTATATTGGGTATGAATAGTTGGAATGGTTCTTTCTTGAATAAAGAATTTGAAAAAAAGAATATATATATATATATATTTTGTGGGAGGGGGAAGTCTGAAGAAAAGGAATCATGAAGTAAGAATCCTGCCGAGGGACAATTGGACCCAACTACTCTTCAGATCAGGCCTAGTCCAGTTAGGATAACATAGTCAAGGAAACTAAGGAGGTCAGTCCGCCTGAGGAGTAGATATTTCTCAGGAGACCAGAGATAACCTACCAACACTACAAAAAACTAGTTCTATAGCCGCGTTTTTCCCCGCAGCTGTAGAAGTGAAGAGAGACTTGAATGGGAAGCTTGAAAGAGAAGAGGTGGCAAAGATGATCAGAGAGGTTGTTGTGGAGACAAATGTTGAGAGGGTAAGGAGGAAGGCAAAAAGAACTGAAGGAGAACATAAGAAACGAGAGAGATGAAGAAATTGGAGTGGTGCAGGAGCTAGTACAGCCTTGCAGAAAAAAAAAAAAAAAAAAAAAAGAATAAGCACTAGCAGGAAATTGCACACAACCATAATGACAAGAAGAAAAGGTAAGGTGGGCATATTCAATGTTTCCTTTCATTTCCATGGGAGCAAATATAGATCATACTATAAATGAAAAGGAAATTAGGAAATGTAACCTTTTTTTCCTTAATAAAAAAAAAAGAATTTTTAAATTTATACTGGTAGTAATAAAATGTATGATTTTTCTTTTTTTTTTTTTTTGAGAATCAATTGTGAAATTTATATGGTTTAGGGTGCATGAGGTTGAAGTAGATAATCTAATTATGTCTTCATTGAATTTTGGTCCTAAAAATTATTTTCAATTGGTCAATGAGTTCTGTTTCACATGCACCAGTATCAATTGGATTTATCTACGGTAATCTGTCAATTTTGTTTTGTATGAATAGGTTCTCTTAAATATTGGTATAGATGAGGACTATATAATAGTCCATTTCACAATTTCAAATTGGAAAGTAGTTTCTTATATTTTAGGTTTTGGTCTCATGCATTCAAATTTGACTCTATATATATTACACAATTTGCCTCTACATATTTAGTCGTGTCTATCTATGACTCTATATGTATTAGACAATCTGCCTCTAAATTTTTAGTCCTGTCTATCTGTGACTCTCTCTCTCTCTCTCTATATATATATATATATATATTACACAATCTGCCTCGACATATTTAGGCGTGCCTCTACATATATAGTCGTGCCTCTACATATCTAGTTGTGTATATCTATTTGTTAGTGGTGTATATGTATTTGTTTTAGGGTTTTTGAAGTGGACCCATTGGAGCTCTCTGCACTCCAACTCTGAAAGGTGGTGATGGTAGGCCACGGCTGCTAGTTCATGAATACCCCTAGTTACGCAGAATGATCATATATAATAAGAGTGCGTAGTCTAAGGGTTTGCATGAACTGGGAGACGAGGTTACCTGATCTTTTTGGTATTGGAGTGAAGGGAGCTCCCATGGTCTCTACGTGTGTGATGTGATAGATATAAATCTCTCTATGATTGTCTTTCTTTCTTGTTATTATATAGATTTATTTATTTATTTTGACTTTTTATTTTTTATTTTTGGTGTGTATTTCCTGGTTCAATCCAAGCATCTCATGGCCTAGCCAAGGAAAAAAAAAGTTAACTCAGAATATTAGTTAATTTATAACCAATTCTGTTTTCATTGATGGAATTCTTTACTTGTTGCAGGGCACTGATCAGCAGGTTTGGATTCGCTCTGCATATGAGATCTTCTTCAAGTTGATTGTGACTCAAAAGCCAGCCATCTTTGGAGAAACCATATTATAGATTCTCATGGTAAACAGTGTCTTCGGAGGAGCTGGCAATGTATCAGCTAGTTCTTTTTAATGAAAGTATTTTGTACTGTATATCTCTAAGAAATTCAGAAGAATACACAAGAATCATATAAATTTTTATTAATATTCGAGGCCTGAGAGAACCAATGTTTTTTTTTTTAATTTAATTTCTTTATATTGTATTATGACATAATAGTATTATGGCACATCTTGTTATTTTCAACTGAGGCGTTACTTGTTTAAATCCCTCTCCTAAAAAATTGATTTTTTATATCATATTGTCATACACAAAAACAGAAACAAAAAAGGTACAACCAGAACAACTCTAGGTAAAATGCAACCAGAGAATTCCCTCTTCATATCCTATTGTCCATGACATGAGCAAACCCGTTGCGTTCACTGTTCAAAGCCAAATAACAAGCATTCTCTTGAGAGTTCAGCCATTTAGGTTGGTTTGGTTGGGGAGTGCAAAAGTAGTAAGATAGAAAATGAAAGATGATAGAAAAGTGGAAAAATAAAAGAGATTTGTTATATCATATTGTCGTACACAAAAGTAGAAACAAAAAAAGGTACATCCAGAACAACTCTAGGTAAAATGCAACCAGAGAATTCCCTCTTCATATCCTATTGTCCATGACATGAGCAAACCCGCTTCAAAGCCAAATAACAAGCATTCTCTTGAGAGTTCAGCCATTTAGGACCGTTTTGTTAGAAGATGGAAAAGTGATAGGATAAAAAATGAAAAGATGATAGAAAAGTGGAAAAATAAAAGAAATTTTAATTTCTCTCATTGTTTGGTTGAGTAGGTGGAAAACTTGTTCATTTGGTTGAGAGAAAAGTGAGAGGATAGAAAGTATAATCTATATAAGTTTACTTTTATGCCCTTACAGCAAAATATATAAAAAATAATTTATTTATACTTATTAATTAAAAATATTATTTATTACTTAAAATTAATAAAATGACACTTTTTTTAAAAAAGAGTTGCACAATCAACGTATACTGTTAATCCAAAAATTAAAATAATTTTATACGTTCAAAGTATGTCTTTAATCAAGGAATGCTGAAAATTTTGAACGTCCTACAAACAAAATCTCTTGAAAAATTTTGCGCAAACAACAAACACTATTACTCGAAGAAATTATATAATAATGTGTGTTTGAAGTACACAATTTTTCGAAGAATGCTCAATCTTTCGCACGTTCAACATACACAATTTTTCAAAAATAAAATTTCACATTCAACAAACACTATGACTCAAACAATTTATATAATTTTGTTAGTGCGAATTACATGATTTTTCAAATAACTCTCAAAATTTCACACTTTCTACATACACATAATTTTTCAAAAAAAAAAAAATTGCTCATTCATCAAACATACTCTAAGAATTTACATAATTTTGTACGTTTAAAATACACAATGTTTCAAAAAATGCTCAAAATTTAACGCACGTTCAACGTACACACTTTTTTTAAAACAAATTTTTGCATTAAATGTACATTGTTTGTTACTCAAAGAAATTACATAATTTTGTACTTTTGAAGTACGCAATGTTTTGAAGAACACTCAAAATTATGCATGTTCAATGTACACACTTTAAAAAAAAAGTTGTACATTCAACATACAATGTTACTCAAAGAGTATACATAATTATATACGTTCAAAATACACCATTTATCAAGGAAGGCTGAAAATATTGCACATCTTACGAACACAAATTTTCGAAAAAATTTATGCATTCAACGAACACTAAATTATACTCCCAAATCTATTACTTTTTTTTTTTTTTTTTTTTTTAAAGATCAAAGGATTTTTTTTAGGGGGTCAGGCCCTATTTTGTAAGCCAATTCTTCCAAATTATATATATATATATATATATATATATATTTGTGTGGGGGCCATGGCCCCGATACAAATGGTTCTACATGACCAACGTCCTGAATTTGTGTTTCTACAGCGTAAGTTTATATTATAAGTACAATGTAAACATTTAAAGATCCCATAATATATGTCTCTAAACTTATATAAAATAAATCAAAGAATATATTTTAATTATTGTGTTTCCATTTTATCATGTCCTATTTTTCTAAGAATTACGCATTGCTGGATCCCGCATCATATTGGGATCAATATTATTTTCTCGTTGTGTATTGGGTATGAACAGTTGGAATGGTTCTTTCTAAAGAAAAAAAAATTGAAAAAAAGAATATATATATATATATATATACACACTATGGGAGGGGGAAGTCCGAAGAAAATGAATCATGAAGTAAGAATCCACCCGAGGGACAACTGGACCCAACTACTCCTCAAATCAGTCCCAATCCAGTTAGGATAACATAGTCAAGGAAACCAAGGAGGTCAGTCCACCTAAGGAGCTCGAGGAGTAGATATTTCTCGGGAGACCAGAGATAACCTACCAACACTACAAAAAATTGGTTCTATAGCCACGTTTTTCCCCGCGTCTGTAGAAGTGAAGAGAGACTTGAATGGGAGGCTTGAAAGAGAAGAGGTGGCAAAGATGATCAGAGAGGTTGTTGTGGAGACAAATGTTGAGAGGGTAAGGAGGAAGGCAAAAAGAATTGAAGGAGAACATAAGAAACATGGGAGATGAAGAAATTGGAGTGGTGCAGGAGCTAGTAAAACTTTGCAGAAAAATAAAAAGAATAAGCAGTAGCAAGAAATTGCACACAACCATAATGACAAGAAGAAAAGGTAAGGTAGGCATATTCAATGTTTTCTTTCATTTCCATGGGAGCAAATATAGATCATACTATAAATGAAAAGGAAATTAGGAAATGTAACCTTTTTTTTTCCTTAATAAAAAAAATTAATTTTAAGTTTATACTGGTAGTACTAAAATGTATGATTTTTTTTTTTTTTTTTTTTTTTTTGGGAGAATCAATGGTGAAACTTATATGGTTTAGGGTGCATGAGGTTGAAGTAGATTGTTAGGTTCTAAGACTTTAGGAACTAATGTATTAAAACTTTATTTTGTATTATATTGGCAAACCATGATCAAAACATAGAGTTTAGGTTTAGGCTTACTCAAAATATGTTTATTTGTAAAATTGGAATAGAGTGATTCCAGAATTTATTGGACTAAATCTGCAAGGCTCAATCAATTGAAAATTAGACTCAATCAATCGAACCACGTGCAAATTAATATTTCTGCAAAATTTCCAATTCAGCCTAAGCCCGGTTTGACATGTAAGGTTTTATGTTTTACTCCAAGTATAAAAGGAAAAACCCTAACTACATTTTAGAGGTCTTTGATGTGCTGTGTGTTGAATCTTTTGTGAGATTTAGAGGTGTTTACCTCCATACACACTTAGGGTTATCAAGATCAAGATTCATGTCAAGAACTTGGTGATCGCTTCAGTTGCTGCATAAAAAACTTAAAGAAGTTTTGAAACCTTTGAGTGAAGTCTCAAAGGATCAAAGAAACAAGTAGCCCGTGGACTTGGAGCTGTCACGTGGTCGTGGTAGTAAGTTTTCTACTCAAGGTAGTAATAGGATGTTAGTGGTCTAAGTTCTATTGTAAAAAGTTCAATTCTTTCATAGTGGATCTGTATTACCTTGAGGACAGCTATGTTAAATCCTCTTAGGTTTTTTACCGATTTGGTTTTCCTGGATTGTCATATCGTATGTTCTTTATATTTCCGCATTATTTACATGATATGATTTGAATGTGTTAACCTAGAACTGAATAATTTATCTAAGTAATCACTTGGTTAAATAACTAGGTTAAACAACTTGTGTTTTAAGGGGTCTAAAAATGTACATAGATAATCTAATTATGTCTTCATTGCATTTTGGTCCCAAAAATTATTTTCAATTGGTCAATGAGTTCTGTTTATCATGCACCAGTATCAATTGGATTTATGTAGGATAATCTGTCAATTTTGTTTTGTATGAATAGGTTCTCTTAAATATTGGTATGAGGACTATATAATAGTCCATTTTACAAATTCAAATTGAAAAGTAGTTTCTTATTTTTAGGTTTTGGTCTCATGCAATCAAATTTGACTCTATATATATTACACAATTTGCCTCTACAGATTTAGCCGTGTCTATCTATGACTCTATATGTATTAGACAATCTGCCTCTAAATTTTTAGTCCTGCCTATCTGTGACTCTCTCTATATATATACATATTACACAATCTGCCCCTACATATTTAGTCGTGCCTCTACATATCTAGCTGTGTATATCTATTTGTTAGTGGTGTATATGTATTTGTTCTAGGGTTTTTGAAGTGGATCCATTGGAGCTCTCTGCACTCCAACTCTGAAAGGTGGTAATGGTAGGCCACGGCTGCTAGTACATGAATACCCCTAGTTACGCAGAATGATCATATATAATAAGAGTACGTAGTCTAAGGGTTTGCATGAACTGGGAGACGAGGTTACCTGATCTTTTTGGTATTGGAGTAAAGGGAGCTTCCATGGTCTCTACGTGTGTAATGTGATAGACATAAATCTCTCTATGATTGTCTTTCTTTCTTGTTACTATATAGATTTATTTATTTATTTTGGCTTTTTTTAATTTTGGTGTGTGTTTCCCGGTTCAATCCAAGTATCTTCATGGCCTAGCCAGGGAAAAAAAAAGTAACTCAGAATATTAGTTAATTTATAACCAAATCTGTTTTCATTGATAGAATTCTTTTATTGTTGCAAGGCACTGATCAGCAGGTTTGGGTTCGCTCTGCATATGAAATCTTCTTCAAGTTGATTGTGACTCAAAAGCCAGCCATCTTTGGAGAAGCCATATTATAGATTCTCATGGTAAACAGTGTCTTCGGATGAGCTGGCAATGTATCAGCTAGTTCTTTTTAATGAAAGTATTTTGTACTGTATATCTCTAAGAAATTCAGAAGAATACACATGAATCATATAAATTTTTATTAATATTCGAGGCCTGAGAGAACCAATGTTTTTTTTTTTTTAATTTAATTTCTTTATATTGTATTATGACATAGTAGTATTATGGCACATCTTGTTATTTTCAACTGAGACGTTACTTGTTTAAATCGCCCCCCCAAAAAATTGATTTGTTATATCATATTGTCATACAAAAAAAACAAAAACAAAAAAAACAAAAAAAAAACAAAAACAAAAACAAAAACAAAAACAAAAAAACAAACAAACAAACAAGGTACATCTAGAACAACTCTTGGCAAAATGCAACCAGAGAATTCCCTCTTCATATCCCATTGTCCATGACATGAGCAAACCCGTTGCTTTCACTGTTCAATGCCAAATAACAAGCATTCTCTTGAGAGTTTAGCCATTTTAAGTCCATTTGGTTGGAAGATGAAAAAGTGATAGGATATAAAAAAAATGAAAAGATAATTAAAAAGTGGGAAAATAAAAGAGATTTTAATTTCTCTCATTAATGTTTGGTTGAGTGAAGGGAAAACTAGTTTGTTTGGTTAAGAGAAAAGTGAGAGAATAGAAAATATAGTCTGTATAAATTTACTTCTATGCCCTTACAATATAATATATATAAAATAATTTTATTTATACTGATTAAATAAAAAAATTATTTAAAATTAAAAATTAACAAAATGACACTTTAAAAAAAAAAACAAAAGTTGCACATTCAACGTAAACTATTACTCGAAGAATTTAAATAATTTTGTTCATTCAAAGTACACCGTTTATCAAGGAATTCTGAAATTTTGCACGTCCTACAAACAAAATATTTTGAAAAATTTTGCACAAACAACAAACACTATTACTCAAAGAAATTACATAATAACGTGTGTTTAAAGTACACAATTTTTTGAAGAATGCTCAATCTTTCGCATGTTCAACATACACAACTTTTCAAAAAAAAAAATGCACGTTCAACAAACACTATGACTCAAACAATTCACATAATTTTGTTAGTGCGAATTACGCAATTTTTCAAATAATGCTCAAAATTTCATACTTTTAACGTATACACAATTTTTCAAAAAAAAAAAAAAGAATTGTGCATTCATCAAACATACTCCAAGAATTTACATAATTTTGTACGTTTAAAATACGCAATGTTTCAAAAAATACTCAAAATTACACACATTCAACGTGCACACTTTTAAAAAAAAAAAAAATTGCGCATTAAACATACATTGTTTGTTACTCAAAGAAATTACATAATTTTTTACATTCAAAGTACACAATTTATCAAGGAATGCTAAAAAATTTACATGTCCTACGAACACAATTTTTCAAAAAATTTTGCACATTCAACGAACACTATAACTCAAAGAAACACTATAACGTACGTTCGAAGTACGCAATTTTTCGAATAACAATCAATCTTTCGCACATTCAATGTACACAACTTTTCAAAAATAAATTGCACATTCAAAGAACACTATGACTCAAACAATTTACATAATTTTCGAAGTGCAAATTATGCAATTTTTTCAAATAATGTTCAAAATTCTGCTCTTTCAACATACACACAATTACTTAAAGAATCTACATAATTTTGTGCGTTTAAAGTACTCAATGTTTCGAAGAACACTCAAAATTGCACACATTCAACGTATACACATTTTTAAAAAAAGTTGCGCATTCAGCATACATTGTTACTCAAAGAATTTACATAAGGTTTTACATTCAAAGTACGTAATTTATCGACGAGCGCTGAAAATTTTGCAAGTTCAATGAACCCAATTTTTCGAAAAAAATTTTGCATTCAATATACACTCTTAGTAAAAAAAATTCACATAGTAATGTATGTTCGAAGTATGCAATTTTTCAAAAAATACTCAATCTTTTGCATGTTCAACATACACAATTTTTCTAAAAAAAATTGCACATTCAACAAACACTATGACTCAAACAATTTACATAATTTTGTAAGTGCGAATTATGCAATTTTTCGAAGAACACTCAAAATTCCGCATGTTCAACATACACAATTATTGTGCATTCATCAAACACTATTATTCTAAGAATTTACATAATTTTGAACTTTTGAAGTGCACAATGTTTTGAAGAATGCTCAAAATTATGCACGTTCAATGTACACACTTTTAAAAAATAAATATAAAAAATAAAAAAATAAAAAATAAAAGTTGTGCATTCAACGTACAATGTTACTCAAAGAGTTTACATAATTTTATACGTTCAAAGTATGTCATTTATCAAGGAACACTAAAAATTTTGCACGTTTTACGAACACAAATATTCGAAAAAATTTACGCATTCAACGAACACTAAATTATACTCCCAAGTCTATTACTTTTTTTTTTTTTGGAAGATCAAAGGATATTTTTTTTGAGAGGGTCAGGCCCTATTTTTTAAGCTAATTCTTCCAAATTATATATATATATATATTAGGGCTGTCCACAGCCACCCGTGACCCACAAAACCCGTTCGATCCGGAGCTACCCGAACCGAAACCGTTCGACACGAGGAGAGAGGTGGTCGGTGGCGGGTCTCAGAGGTTCAAAACCGATGCCGACGGGTCGGATGGCGGTTCTCCTTCTCCAAAAACCAAGCCAGCCGATCCAACTAGCTAAAGGCCAGATCTACCTCCAAGCCGACGAAAACATATTGATTTTCGCTTATATCTCCTCATTTTCGCTCATATCCAGCTACGATTTACTGGGTTTCGCTCAAATACGGCACAGATCTGGTGAGTTTTTCTCAAATCCAACAAAAATCTGGTAATTTTTTGCTAAGATCCAATGGGTTTTCCTCAAATCCGGTAAAGATATGGTGTTATTTTGCTCAGAGCGAGTGGTTTTGCTCAAATCCGGTGAAGATCTGGCTAAAAAAACATGTAGTTGCCGCCGATTTGAACCTCCAGCAACATATTTTCAGCTTCGACCGACCCGACCGCCGACCAACCGGGTTCGATCTGACTTGACCCGTGGGTTTCTGCGATCGGCGACGGGTCTTCTCGTCGGAAACCCGATGTCATCGGGTCGGTCGCGGGTTGGGCATAAACCCGACCTGGACCGACCTGTGGACACCCCTAATATATATATATATATATATATATATATATTTTTTTTTTTTTTTTTGTTGGGGTCATGGCTCCGAGACAAATGGTTCTACATGACCAACATCCTGAATTTACATTTCTACAACGTAAGTTTACAATATAAGTACAATGTAAACATTTAAAGATCCCATAATATATATATATCTCTAAACTTATATAAAATAAATCAAAGAATATATTTTAATTATTAATTAATTATTGTGTTTCCGCTTTATCATGTCCTATTTTTCTAAGAATTACGCATTGTTGGGTCCCGCATCATATTGGGATCCATAGTATTTTCTCGTTGTGTATTGGGTATGAATTTCTGGAATGGTTCTTTCTGAAGAAAAAAATGAAAAAAAAAAAATATATATATATATATATATATATATATTGTGGGAGGGGGAAGCCCGAAGAAAAGGAATCATGAAGTAGGAATCCTCCCAAGGGACAAGTGGACCTAACTATTACCCAGATCAGGCCCAGTCCAGTTAGGATAACCTAGTCAAGAAAACAAAGGAGGACAGTCCACTTGAGGAGCCCGATGAGTAGATACTTTTCAGAAGACCAAAGATAACCCACCAACACTACAAAAAACTGGTCCTATAGCTGCGTTTTTTTCCCAACAACTATAGAAGTGAAGAGAGACTTGAATGGGAGGCTTAAAAGAGAAGAGGTGGCAAAGATAATCAGAGAGGTTGTTGTGGAGACAAATGTTGAGAGGGTAAGGAGGAAGGCAAAAAGGATTGAAGGAGAACATAAGAAACAAGGGAGATGAAGAAATAGGAGTGGTGTAGGAGCTAGTACAGCTTTGCAGAAAAAAAAAATTAAAAAAAAAAAATAGCAGTAGCAGTAGCAAGAAATTGCACACAACCATAATGACAAGAAGAAAAGGTAGGGTGGGCATATTCAATGTTTTCTTTTATTTCCATGGGAGCAAATATAGATCATACTATAAATGAAAAGGAAATTAGGAAATGTAACCTTTTTTTTCCATAATAAAGAAAAATTGAATTTTTAGTTTATACTGGTTGTACTAAAATGTATGTGTAAGGACCTTATTTGAATTTCTAGCACAAAAGGTAGATGGACTTAGGCCCAAAAAACCCAAAACAATAAATTTGTAGAGAATGGGTTGGAAAACTGGGTTTTAATGAATCAAACAACAAGTAAAATAAATCTTGATGACAAATGAATGAAGATAACAAATTTACACTAAGGAAAAATGTCCTCGTCAATGTTCGGGGAGATTGGTTCCTATATATCTCTTTCAAAGTTTGATTACAAGTTTGATTCCTCACAAATTTGATTCCTGATTGCTACAATGTTTTTCTTCTTAATTTTTCTGATCCCCTCCTTCTCCAGGGGTCTCTTACATTATATATCTCACGTTTAATGATCATGGCCCTCCATTTGTTGATCATCCAAGCCACTACTTGAGTGCTTGTCCCATCGAACATCCTCTCTGACCCTTTGTGAGTTGGGATAGCCAAAGCAGCACTGTTCAGAGGTCTTCTCCACATAAATGCAGCCAGAAAGTTAGCTACCAAACATTCAATACGGTGGCAGTAGCTTTTCCTTAGATATTTCTGAGCTTCCATCCCTCTTGTACATTTATAATACACATCCCTATCAGTAGAACATCCTAGAAGGTCACTTTGAATGATAGGATATATATTTGATCTGTGCTTTGCCCATCCGAGGAGATAACCCTCCTCGGACCACCTTTCCCAGTCTTTCCATTTGCATCTTACTCATGGGATTCTGAACTTAACATCCTCACCACTGTTTATTCTTCCTCGGAACAATCAACGTCCTCGGCTAAGGCCTAAAGCCCAATATAAAGTTTTTGGCCCTTATCCCTACAATAGCCCCTCAAAATTCCGGTTTTTCCCTCTTTTTCGAGGAGAAAAAATGGGGTTTTGATTTGTTAAGAGTTAAGGTCATTCATTTCTTTGGTTTACATGTGTCGGAGTACCATTTTGCACGCCCCATAACCGTCACTAACGCTTCGGAGCCTGCGATGCGTCATTAATTGCTTCAGGCGGCACTTTGTTCCCCACATCCAATGGTGAGACACAGATCCTACGGTTGACATTTTTCCTTGAATTTTGAGCGGGATAACTTCCACTTAATTCCATCCCCTATATAAGGGACCCAGGGAAATCATTTTCCCTTATTTCACAAGTTCTCAAGCTCTCCAGAGATTCCTAGCTCTCAAACCTTTAAGGCTTCCTAAATTTCTAAAGTCTCCAAATCTTTTCCTCTAAAAAATTCAAACCTCCAAGAAGTATCAGAAGCAAGTAACATACTCATTCTCGTAAGTTTCCTTTTTTCTAGGTTATTTTCTCCTCGGCCAGTCTCCTCGGCCTTCTATTCTTTGTTTCTTTCCCTTGAAAATTTCTTTCACATCTCTTTAGTTCGCCTAGATGGGTAGGTTCAAACACTTTGTAGATTCTCCAGCGGGTATGGAGGGTTTTAGAGCTAAGTATCACATTCTGCAGGAAGTAGCCTTACGGCATTGTGCCCCAGACCAAATTTTTACAAATAGAAGAGAAGGTGAAGTTGTCATTCCTATGATCGCCTTTATAGAGGGAGGAATAACACTTCCCATGGGTAGGGTAACTTGAGACTATCTGATTAACCATGGGTAGCGTAGACACTCTCAACGAGCAGATGGGCTTGAGACTCACATGGCATGATGTCGTTCATATGTATAAGTGTCACAAGCTCTCCAGCGCGGGATATTACCTCAAGTCTCGGTTCAACATTGTTAGACTGATATCGTGTCTTCCTAAAAGGTATGAAAGATGACTACCTGATCGCCTCCGGGGAATGGCACGACGGTCTTCATTGCCCAACTCGGGAGGGAGATCCAAATGGGTTACCCTAGGTTTAGGTCCCTCGGCATGGGATTTAGCCCCTTTAGCTTTACCATCTTTTCTTTCTAACACTTTGTTTTACTTCGACAGTGGATTTCGTTAATCTGACCATGGTTTACTCCTCGGATGTTTTTGCAAATAAAGGGCACGTTGCTCCCAGACTCAATCTTGTCAATGTCGCAGCTCTCAACAAGGTGCTACGGTTCGAGATTTTTGTGAGTGAAGACGGGCAACTGCAAGCCATCCACTTAATATTGGACTTCCAGCCCTTGTCAAACGCATTCCAAGACATAGGCCAAGCAATAAGGGCAGGCGATCCTAGAATCCACCGGATAGACATCTCACGGCCCGGTTTCTTAGCTCGGGAAGACCTTCCTCCAGTTGAACTTCCCCTTCAACATTCCCCACCAGAAATAGCCGTTCCGAGGGAGGAAACAGCTTCCTCACGTCTATCTCTTAAGGCTGAGATAGACCAATTTTGCTCTCAAGAAGAAGAAGAGGCGCCAGGAAGGCCTATGGAGCTCTCGGATTTGGAGGCAGAACTTGATAGATCCACTGCGACTCATTCTCCCACGTTCGTGGTTGCTCAGGTTAATACCAACTCCGAAAAAGATGAAATGGCCTTAAATCCGAGGAGGAACCTTAAAGATTTAGTGGTTGGGCGAAAGGGGTCATCATCAGCCAAGGATGCCCCAAAGATCCAACTTCCTCCCAATCCTCCCCTTCCCCCTCTCCTTTCCCCCCTCGGCCTGCACCCCAACCTAAATTTGCAAAAGAAGAAGAAAAAGGGGAAGGAGATCGAGGAAAGGGAGATTGCCCCACCAAAGGAGCCGAAATAGCAAAAAAACAACAAAGATAGACAAAGGGAGACTTCGGTGAAGAGTAAGGAGGACTCCCTAGGGGCTGAGATGCGCCGACCACAGTGCACTTAGGCTCCCCAACTGGAGCTAGACGGCACTCCCATCCCTTGGGACGCTTCAATTCGGAGCTTCCAGGGAGGGCATTCAAGCTATGTTGCTGAAGCCCTAGAGCAGCCTCTTCTCCTCCCCAAAGATATGGACACTCTTAGGCGCTTCAAGTAGCCCAACCTCTTCCTGTCCCTAAAAAGGGACCTTGCCATGGTAAGTAATCTAACAAATCTTAGAATTAAATGTTGAGTTAGGCTTTCACTATTTCTCTCTTTTTTCTTTTTTTCTTTTTTTTAATAATGGGATTTCTTCGTGATTTTTATACAGGTCACCCAGCAAGTTTTTGTGGCCGAGGAGTGGGTCCAGGACGCCCGCAATGAGGCTAGGGCTAAGGCCCACTCCCGTGCTAAGGTTGAGAAGTCCCTGGGAGCCCTTAAGCAAGAACAAATGGAGCTGGCCAACAAGTTGACCACCTCGAAGAGGGCACATCTATATGTTGAAGCTTTTTTGAAGAGCGCGGAGACCCAGGCCAAAGACCAGTGCAAGTAGCTTCATATAACTGAGATTGAACTGGCCACCCAGAGACAGCTAGTCTTAGACCTTAAGGCTGAGCTGTAAAAAGTCAAGGACGTAGCTCGGGTGGCTAGGGAAGCTACTGAGGCTGAGAAGATAGCATCCTATGAACGTAGGGTGCAGGAAACGGAGACGGGATTGGCTAAAGAGGTGGCTAGGGTGTGCAGGGACTACTACGCCAAGACATGGGCAGAAGCGCTCAACCGGGCAGGGGTTCCTGCCACTTCTGAACTGAGGAGCACTGAGAATATCTTTTTCCCGGAGGATATCAGAGAAAATCTAGCCATGCTTCCTCCTCCCGTTATTCTTCCTCCTCCTCCTTTTGAGCAGCCCTCCACCATTCAAGCTTCTTTTTCTGGTGCTGAAGTCCCAACAGGGGTTATTAAGAACAAGGAGGATGACATAGGGGGTCCTCAGCTTGAAGATAAGGGCAAGGGCAAAGAGGTCCAACCACTTATTGAAGCCAATCGCTCCGAGGATGCTCTTACAATTAAGGATGTGGTCTCTAAGGCCAAAGATGCTGGGTCCAAGTCCAAAATTAGGGATACCAAATCCAAGACGGCTGATCACAAGGAAGACCCTTTCCGAGCAAAGCCACAGTCATAGGACCTTTCTACTTCATCTTTTTGTATTTTATTTTATATTATATTATCTTTTTCATTGTGGTTGTCCACCACTGGTTTGTAATGTATCCTCATTTTGATCAATGAAAAGACTCTGCTTTTTGCTTTATGTGCTTTTCCTTTATGTGCCTTTAAGCTTGATAATTTTGCACACAGCACTGAACTGCTGCTATTCCTTCTTTAATAAAAGCTAACAGTAATGCATTTTTGATAACTTAAATAAATTGGACAAGCACCAATAATAAAGAAAATTATCACATACTTGTACTAAAAATTGAACCTTCTGTAGGGAAGGCAGAATCTTATAGAGATGAACAATATACCATGTAAAATATAAACAAGGTAGGCAACTCTCATTTTGCTCAACACTTAGATAAAAATCCAAGAACCTTAACTTTACTCAAAGCTACTGATCCGAGGAATTGTGTGTAACCTGGGATCTATTCTGGTACTTAGGAAAAAGTGGATGTTGTAGAGTGTTAAGTTATCCAAAGTATGTAGTCCCTGGAGCCAGGCATAACTAAGGTCCCATTTAACACTTAGAAAAAAGTCATTAAAAGATATCAATTTTTCCAAGGTATGTGGTCTGAGGGGCCAGGCATGACCAAGGTTCTGTTTGATACTTAGATAGATGTCATTAAGTATTAATTTTCCCAAAACATGTGGTCCGAGGAGCCAAGCATGACTAAAATTCTGTTTAACACTTAGAAAAATGTTATTAAAAGATATCAATTTTCCCAAGGTATATGATCTGAGGGGCCAAGCATGACCAAAATTCTGTTTGATACTTAGATAGATGTCATTAAAAGATATCAATTTTTCCAAGGTATGTGGTCCGAGGGGCTAGGCATAACCAAGGTTCTGTTTGATACTTAGATAGATGTCATTAAGTATTAATTTTCCCAAAGCATGTGGTCCGAGGAGCCAGGCATAACTAAGGTTCTGTTTAACACTTAGAAAAATGTCATTAAAAGATATCAATTTTCCCAAGGTATGTGGTCCGAGGGACCAGGCATGACCAAGGTTCTGTTTGATATTTCGATAGATGTCATTAAGTACTAATTTTCCCAAAGCATGTGGTCCGAGAAGCCAGACATGACTAAAGTTCTGTTTAACACTTAGATAGATATTAATGGGAAGTACAATGTATTACATAACAAATGAGAATATGAAGAAGGAAACTTTTATTAATTGTAGTACCTTTTCAAGTTGTTTACATTCCAAGAGCGTGATATCACATGTTCATCTAGGTCTTCAAGAAAATATGTTCATATACCAGCCACCGAGGTGATGCGATATGGCCCCTCCCAGTTGGGCCCTAATTTTCCCATGCCGGGTTCTTTGCAGTACCTAGAACCTTTCTCAACACCAAGTCACTAGTCGCTAATGGTTTCAACTTCACATTGGCATCATACCCTTACTTGAGCTTGTGTTGGTAATATGCCAACTGGACCATGGCGTTCTCTCTTCTTTCTTCAATCAAGTTTAAGCTCTTTTCTAGTAATTCATTGTTATCACTCGGATTGAAAGAGCTTTTCCTCAGCGTTAGGAAGCCAATCTCTAAAGGAATAACAGCCTTGGCTCCATAAGTCATCGAAAAGGGAGTCTCCCCTGTTGACCTACAAGGTGTGGTTCGATATGTCCACAGGACATGTGATAGTTCTTCCACCCACTTTCCCTTCGCATCATCCAACCTCTTCTTGAGTTCATTCACTATGACCTTATTAATAGCTTCAGCTTGTCCATTCCCTTGGGGATAAGCTGGAGTGGAATATCTATTTGTAATTCCAAGATCACAACTGTATCTCTTAAAGGCTTTGCTATCAAACTAAAAGTCATTATCCGAGATGAGGGTACGAGGGACCCCAAACCTAGTGACAATATTTTTCTAAACAAATTTCTTGGCATCTACATCCCTGATATTCGCCAAGGGTTCAGCCTCGACCCACTTAGTGAAATAGTCCGTGCCGACTAGCAAGTATCTCTTATTTCCTGCTGCCTTGGGGAAAGGGCCTACAATGTCCAAGCCACACTGAGCGAATGGCCAAGGGCTGGACAGAGGATTAAAGACTCCTCCTGGTTGGTGTATGTTTGGTGCAAATCTTTGGCATTGGTCACACTTCTTCACATATTCTTGTGCTTCCTTTTGCATGTTTGGCCACCAATAACCCTAAGTGATGGCTCTGTACAACAAAGATCTGCCTCCAGTGTGACTTCCACAAATCCCCTCATGTAACTCCTCAAGGAGTAATTCTGTTGTCTCGGGGTGTATGCATAGCAGGTATGGCCCAGAAAATGAGCGTTTATATAATTTTTGGTCCTTGGATAGCCAGAACCGAGGAGCCTTTCTTCGTACCTTGTCAGCTTCTGATTTCTCCTCAGGCAGGATATCCTCCTTCAAGAATAGTACCATGGGGTCCATCTAGCTAGGCCCTACTCTAACTTGTTGAACATGGACCACCTCTCTCTTCACCTTTGTGGGCTTGTACAAGTCCTCTACAAGGATAGCCTAAGGCAAGCTCTGCGCCGAGGAGGTTGTAAGTATGGCTAGGGAATCAACATGTGTGTTTCCACTTCTAGGGATATGTAATAGATTGAAAGATTCAAACCCTGATTACAGATGCCTAACTTGACTCAAGTACACTTGCATTCTTTCATCTCTCACTTCTAACTCTCCTTTCACTTGGCTAACGACCAATCTTAAGTTCGAGAACATTTCTACTGCCTTTCCGCCCATTCTTTGAATCATGGCTATTCCCATCAGTAGAGCCTCGTATTCAGCTTCGTTATTTGTGGCCAAAAAGCCCAACCTTAATGATTTCTCAATGATGATTTTTTCAGGAGATACTAGGACTAGCCCCATTCCAGATCCCTTTTGGTTCACCGCACCATCAACATATACCTTCCAGAATGAAGGTTCTTGTAGGGAGATTGTGCCAACAGATTTCCCATCCATGCCTTGGGTTTCTACCTCTTTCTCCAACGAGGGTTCAGCAAACTCAGCCACTAAATCAGCGAGGACTTGACCTTTGACAGAGGTGCGAGGCATGTACTTGATATCAAAAGCTCCTAGGATTATACCCCACTTGGCAATCCTCCCTTTGTAATCAGCACTCCAAAGTAAAGATCTTAGCAAAAGTTGGGTCAAGACAACAACTGTGTGTGATTGGAAATAATGAGGAAGCTTACGCGTAGCGTGTACTACCACCAAAATTGCCTTCTCTAATGGCAGATAACAGACCTCGGCCTCATGTAGTGACTTACTCACATAATAAACTGGCCTTTGTACACCACTATCAACCCGAACCAACACCAAGCTTACTGCGTAAAGGGCCACAGCAATATAAACAAACAGGACCTCATCCACCTCAGAATTGGACATGATAGATGGCCGAGAAAGGTATTTCTTGAGTTGTTGAAAAGCCAAGGCACATTCCTCGATCCACTCAAATTCTTTCCTTTTATTCATCAATAGGAAGAAAGGTCGGCATCTATCAGCTGACCGAGAAATGAACTGGTTCAAGGCAGCAGTCATTCTTGTTAGTTTTTGAACTTCCTTGGGATTCCAAGGTAGTTGTAAGTTATTAATTGCTTTAATCTGGTCAGGATTGACTTCAATTCCATGATGAGTGACCATATAGCCCAAAAACTTGCCTGATCCCATACCAAAAGAGCACTTAGAAGCGTTAAGGCGCAGCTTATGTTTCCTCAGAATTTCAAAAATGCTCCTGAGGTCTCCTAAATGCTCGGACGCCACCTTACTTTTCACCACCATGTCATTTATGTAGACTTCAATATTCTTGCCCAATTGTGGCTCAAACATCCTGGTCATCGTCCTCTGATAGGTAGATCCCGCGTTTTTTAGACCGAAAGATATCACCTTGTAATGGTAGTTTCTAGTGAGGGTGACAAAAGCTGTCTTCTCCTGATCGTCCGAGGCTAGTGATATCTGATGGTATCCCTGGAAGACATCTAAGAAACTCATCCGAGGATGGCCCACTGTTGCATCTACCAATTGGTCTATCCGAGGCATGAGGAAGGGGTCTTTTGGACAAGCTTTGTTCAAGTCTGTAAAGTCTACGCACACTCGTCACTTCTCATTTTTCTTCTTTACTACCACAGTATTGGCTAGCCACTCAGGGTAAAACACCTCCTTAATGGCCCCAGCCTGTTTAAGCTTTGTCACCTCATTTTTGACAACATCAAAGTGCTCATTGGATAAGCGCCGAGGTAGTTGCTTTTTAGAGGTGACAGATGGATTAACATTTAGATGATGATAGATGAAGCTCAGATCCACCCCTGGAGCTTCATAAGCATTCCATGCGAACACATCAACGTTTCCTCTGAGAAACTTTATCAGCTACTCCTTCTCCTAAGGAGATAGTTGAGCCCCGACTTGAAAAAATTTCTCCGAATCATCACCCACCACAATTTTTTCCAAATCTTCGCATTTCGCCTCTTCGGTCGTTCTGTTAACAGGCAACACCAGAGTTTTTGATTGCTATAAGCATAGTTGTCAAATCGTGAATCGTATCGTAAATCGATTTTTTATTTTTTTGTATTGTGTATCGTATCGAATCATGTATCGTAAGATACACAAACACCTAATAAAATTATAAAATAATTATAGATATACATATATATAAAAGGTATATTCATTATAAATTCAAAATATATTCAACGAATGACCAATTTAATAATTACTTATGTAATAAAATTTAACAAAACTAACTAAATAAATCAAATAAACTTATGCTCATAACATGCACATTTAAATTGATTAAACTCAGAAGTAATTTATGATATATGAACCAAAATAATAATATATTTTCGTCATCTTGGCTAATCAACTCTATCTAAGTCAATGTTATCATCATGTTCAGCATCTTGCAAAATTATTTTTTCATAGACATTTTCTTTATTATTATCATCATTTACTCTTTTTTTTGGTTTTTTTATTCTAATAATTTTTTCTTTATATTTTTTCTTGGCATTCTAGCTTTTTAGACTCAAAATAATAATAACAAAATAAAAAATAATTATATTTTCATTTAATACATTATTAATAGCATAGAAAATAAATTTACACATATAAAAGTGAGTGTTATGAGTATAGTCTAAATTTCGTAGGAGAAAGAGAATGGAGGAAAAAAACTCATGGACTTGCTATTTCATAAATTAAGTTTCCCAATAATTTTGTGTTAATAAAGTCTAACAACTTGTTTAAATCAAATAAAATTACAAATTTTAACAAAAAAACCCATTTTAAACCCACAGGTCTATGTATCGTACAATATATACGACTCACCGATACGATACGATTCATACGATACGCACCTATGTATCGAACGATTCATGAGCACTTACGATACGCTCTTACGATACGAAATTTTTTGTACATGATACGATATGTATCGTATGATACGTATCACGTATCGTACGATACTGACAACTATGGCTATAAGCCTCTCTCAGCAGAGGCCGAAGACTCAGCTTCAGGCTGATGTAAGATGGCAGCCACTAAGCACTGTCTAGCCGTGGATTGACTCCCAACAATCTCTTCAATCTGATCCCGCGACGGATATTTCACCTTTTGGTGCAAAGTAGAAGAAACAGCTCCCAGTGCATAAAGCCAAGGCTTGGCCACAATGGCCGTATAAAGGAAATAAGCGTCCACCACAATGAAGTCCACCTCCACAACTTCTGTGCCAGCCTACACGGGTAGTCTAATATGATCCCTCGGAATGACAACCTTCCGATCAAAACTTACCAAAGAATAATCATAGGTTGTCAAATTCTCGAGTCTCAAGTTCAGCCCCTTGTACAAATCGGGGTACATAATCTCAGCACCACTGCCCTGATCCACCATTACCCTCTTCACGTCATATCCCCCAATCCTGAGCATGACCACCAAAGCGTCATCGTGGGGCTGTATGGTTCTAACCTTATCCTCATCCGAAAAGCTTAATACCGGTTGGATATTCACTTTAGCCCTCTTTGGTTCAGAATTGGAGTCCTCATTGGACAGCCGAGCGACAGACATTACTCTGGAGGGACAAGACCTGGTCCTCCCTGAAGCAGCGAAGATGACATTTATCGTGCCCAGAAGAGGTCTTGAATAAGCATCTTTCTAGGGCTCTGAACCTAACTGACCTCCCTGACCACTGGAATGATGCAAAAGCTGCTTCAACCTTCCCTCTTGGAAATAATCCCACAAGTTTCTACAATCCTTTGTGGTGTGTCCTTGGTCTTGGTAGTATTGGCAATAAAGGCTCTGATTGCGCCTCATGAGATTTCGTGCCATCTTATTCAGCCATTTGAAAAATGGCTCATTCTTAATCTTCTCCAAAACCTGGTGCACCGATTCTCGATACACTGCGTTAACCACCTAAGTACTGGCAAACCTTGATTGCCTAGCAAAGTCTCTCCGAGGTAGGTTATTGTTGTACCGGTCCAACCTAAAATCCCTCCTCTCTTGAGGGATAACCTTAGCCTTTCCTTTCCCTTGCTGCTGGTTTTCCTCAACCCTCTTATATTTATCAATCCGGTCCATGAGGTGGAGTACACTAGTGACAGGTTTTCCAGTCAAGACTTCCTTAAACCGTGCTCGGCTGAGAGGCCGACCTTGAAAGTACTGATGGCCACGTCATCAAAGTCACCATCTATCTCATTGTACATCTCCCAGTATCTGTCCAAGTATGTTTTCAGGGTCTCCCCCTCTCGCATGGATAAGGACAGTAGGGAATCCAAGGGCCGAGGAACCCTGCAACCAGTAATAAAGTGAGAGTCAAATGCACGGGTAAACTCCTTGAAGGAATCTATGGAACCTGCCCCTAAGCCATCGAACCATCTCATTTCCACAAGCCCCAAACTGGATGGAAACACTTTGCACATCAAGGCCTTGTTCTTGGAATGGACAGTCATTCTCTAGTTGAAGTGGCTCACGTGCTCTACGGAATCCGTTTGACCATTGTAGATGGTGAACGTTGGCTGATTGAATCACCGAGGAAGTCTTGCCCCTTCAACCCTGCGCGTAAAGGGCAATCTGAAAATCTGGTTCAATGCTCTACTCGTAGCATCATTTCCCAGACCTTTGCGAGGCGAGCTCTTATACCTACGTTTATGATGGTGCTCCTCATCGTAGGAGAAAGACTCACTGGGTGTGGTTCTTAACCTTCGTCTATAATTAGCATCATCTTCATCATCGGAGGAAACGTCAGAGTTAGAGGGGGTTCGCTCTCACCGTGCATGGCGCAACTTCCTCTTTAAGTGGTCAATCTCCAACTGCATGGCTCTGTTATTCCGCTCTTGAGAGACGTGACTTCCAACTCAAGAATGGCTTCTATTTGCATGTGTGGTATGCACGCTACCCTCTCGATCTCTCCTGCATTCAAGATTAAGGAACTCTTCTTGTCGTCGAGACCCTGTGGACTCTCCCTGATAGGGACCTGATCCTACCATCGTTAAATGTTGCAATCACTATCACCCAAGTAATCTTCCCACAGACGGCGCCAATTATAAGGACTTAATTTGAATTCCTAGCCCAAAAGGTAGATGGACTTAGGCCCAAAAAAACCAAAAACAATGAATTTGTAGAGAATAGGTTGGAAAACTAGGTTTTAATGAATCAAACAACAAGTAAAATAGATCTTGATGACAAAGGAATGAAGATAACAAATTTACACTAAGGAAAAATGTCCTCGGCAATGTCCAAGGAGATTGGTTCCTATATATCTTTTTCAAAGTTCGATTACAAGTTTAATTCCTCACAAATTTGATTCCTAATTGCTACAATATTTTTCTTCTTAATTTTTCTGATCCCCTCCTTCTCTAGGGTCTCTTACATTATATATCTCACTTTTAATGATCTTGACCCTCCATTTGTTGATCATCCAAGCCACTACTTGAGTGCTTGTCCAATCGAACATCCTCTCTGAGCCTTTGTGAGTTGGGATAGTCAAGGCAGCACTGTTCAGGGGTCTACTCCACATAAATGCGGCCAAAAAGTTAGTTGCAGAACATTCAATGCGGTGACAGTAGTTTTTCCTTAGATATTTCTAAGCTTCCATCCCCCTTGTATGTTTATAATACACGTCCCTATTAGTAGAACATCCTAGAATGTCACTTTGAATGATATGATATATATTTGATCTGTGCTTTGCTCATCCAAGGAGATAACCCTCCTCGGACCACCTTTCCTAGTCTTTCCATTTGCATCTTACTCATGGGATTCTAAACTTAACATCCTCACCACTGTTTATTCGTCCTCGGACCAATCAACATCCTCGGCTAAGGTCCAAAGCCCAATATAAAGTTTTTGGGCCCTTATCCCTACAGTATGAATTTTTTTTTTTTTTTTTTTTTTTTTTTTTTTTGAGAATCAATTGTGAAACTTATATGGTTTAGGGTGCATAAGGTTGAAGTAGATAATCTAATTATGTCTTCATTGAATTTTGGTCCTAAAAATTATTTTCAATTGGTTAATGAGTTCTGTTTCACACCAGTATCAATTGGATTTATCTAGGGTAATCTGTCAATTTTGTTTTGTATGAATAGGTTCTCTTAAATATTGGTATGAGGACTATATAACAGTCCATTTTACAATTTCAAATTGGAAAGTAGTTTCTTATTTTTAGGTTTTGGTCTCATGCAATCAAATTTGACAATTATCTGATCCTCAATAAACAAATAATTAATTAAAAATTTGGCAACTATCCTTGACCCTTGTCCTTGTATGGCTTAATGAAACATAGGTTCACAACTTTCTCTATACAATCTTAGAAGTTCCAAAATACGAATTTCTTGCTACATTTTAGTCACCACTGTGAACTGTTGATGTATAGGAGGATGCCATTCATATCAAGTGCTTTCAATTATCTGAAAAATTGTGCCTTGTAATCGAGGTCTTTATGTCAATAGAACTCTTGTTTATTAGCAGTGATGTATGCAGCATTTATTGGTTGTACATAAAGATTTATTGTCATTGCAACAAAGTTTCTGAATTTAACCAAAAAAATCTTTCTTTTGAGCTAAACCTCTAGTCTTTACTTTAATTTCTAGCAAAAGAACTGACTCTTTTAGGCACAATAATGCTTTGAATGCAATGGCACATTTGTTTGAAAGAAATTTGGTTTTTACATAAAATTGGGGTTTTTAGCCTCTTATTGGGTGTGTTAACAAGATGAAGCCTTTGAATATATGATAAAAAGGATTTTATAGTTAAGAAGGCAAAATGAGAAACAGCAAATAAACTTAAATGCTAATAAACCAAAATACAAGTTGCAGAGAAAAATATCTGATTGGTTTTAGGAAGATATATCCATAAATTTAGATGTAGCAATAGTCCAATTTATAAGAAAGAAGTGAAAGACAGTTTCTTCTAAAATCAGCTTGTTTTTATTACTCATGCTCACAGCTTAAATAAATTCTTTGCTATCCAATTACAAGCTCAACTGATAACAACAAATAAACTGAACTGCTAATAAACCAAAATATAAGTTGAACCGCCTACTAAATCTTCCTAAAGACTAGGAAGTCTTTATTTGATAACCTTATGACATAATAAGAAATTTAATCTATCATCAATTTACCGATGCCCCCAAGCCAATCCTAGACTCCCTTCAAGTATTGGCTCTATCTTGGTAACATGATCTGCAACAGCAACATAAACCTGAGTTTCCTCTCTATCGACCCCTGAATAAGTAATTTTCCCCAATCTTCATTCCTAGAAAACTGCTCTTGTTTAGTCTTTTTTGCAAGCTCCTTAAGCATTAAGCAAAACATATATAAGAACATCCACCCTTGCATATAGACCCACATTAAAAGGGAAAAAATACAGATCAAATAAAGAAACAATAAACAAGGATAAAAAATAAAATCAATGAAAAAAAAAAAAAAAAACAGAACGACTTAATAACCCTTCAGGGGTACGTGTTCTACTTAGTTAAGCTCTCTAACCCCAAAACTATCCATGACAATAAATATGAGAGTGCAACAGAACTTATAGCTAGGAGGTACAGAAATAACATATCTTGACGCAGGACAACCAGAACAAAACTGAAACAACAATAAAATAAAGAGATGTGACCTAGGAGTCAGCACCAAGCGGGAAAACCACTAGGAGTCAGCACTTAGGGTAGACCTGGAGTTAGCACCAAACCAAAGAAAGACCAAACGGCCATTCTTTTTCATTCATCAAAATATCAACTAACTCCTTAAGGAGTACAATAGGTTGCTTATAAAAGATTGCTAAATTTTAGTTCTAATTGGCTAAGAAATCCTAATTGCCTAATTACAAAAATAACCTTGTTTCCAAATTAAAATACTAATAGCCTAATAAATTACTAGGACCTAATACATAAAAATACAATTGACTTACAAACATAAATAATACTAAATAATAATTTTCTTACGTCTCCTGCATCATTCTCCTATAGTTGGAGAAAACTCAACCTCGAGTGCCAAAGCGTTGAAGGATTAGGATGCCGACAAATAACACTTACTTCAAGTCTAAAATCACCTTAGGAAGCACAAAGAAAAGAAAAACCTTGAATTCCACCATATTAGACTCATTTGGAATTACAAAATCAATGTCTGGAATTAGCATAATCTTATCTTGAACCTTATGAACCATAGGAAGCACTGTGGTTTTAACCTCTTCGACTTCACCAAGACGTAGATCTTCAAGGACTATGGAGGGTTGATGAGAAGCACGTTCAACAACCTCAACTTTCACATCATCTGCACCCTCAAGCTTGCTAGGTAGTTTTTGAGTGGGTGCCATTATCTTTTCTAGCTGGGCATTAATCCTAGTGATTATTTGCTCCCCCAATGTTCACGAAATAGGTGAAAGATTTTAATTTGCCTTTCTTACAATAGCAAAAAGTGAACTGAGAATATCCAAGGAAATGTCTTCACTTTCATCTATGACCGGATTCATAATTGTTTCTATGGCTGATAGTACAGAAGGTGGATGGTTGGACCTAATTATCTTCAAAAAACTTTGAAACATCTCAACAACCAATGCATCACACTCAAGATCCAGCATCACCAAGCATAACTTGACCTTTGCAATGGTATCAAGAATTGAAACCACCTTCTTATAAGAGCGAGTAAACACATGAGACATATTTTCGAATGCTGCCAAAATCAATTGAAATATTTCTTTCATTTGCTCATCCTTATATGGGGCATCTAGTGTTGTTATCCTTATAATCTCAATAATGCAAGGTAAAACGAAAACCTTCACATCCATTTTGGCATGTCGCAAACGTTTATTAGTGATTAGTGCTTTCACTGAGGGTAAAAGTGCATCTCGCATTGATTTGGATGGTTCTTGCTCCACATATGCTAACAAATTTTCAACTTTATCAAGAAGAGTGAGGAGATCATCAATGGAGGAAAGAGGGTTAAGGAGTGTATTCCCAGCCTCCTTAATCTCCTTCTGAAATTCTTTATCAAAGGTAGTCATTTTCAGCTCAGACTTGGAGTCACAAAACACCGATATGGAAAATTTCTGCGAAGTTGAAGAACACTTGATGTGCACAAGTTGGCTTCTGTATTTAACGGGTTAATATGACTGCTTATATGTTTTTTTTAAATTGAGCCAAGGTGGGTTTTGCAGTGGATGGTTATGGGACTAGGCTATTTGGTTAATTGGTTATGATGGGTTTTTTTTTTTGGGGGGGGGGGGGGGGGGGGGTGGGGGCTAGTGGGTTCAATAGTTTGAATGGGTTAGGACAATTGGGTCTAATAAGGGTTTTTTTTTTTTTTTTTTTTTTGAAATTGGGTTGGGACAGTAAAGGCTAAGGCAAAAGATAGGCTATCTTTGGGTCGGGTTAGATGTGTTTAAGGTTAATCAGATCAGGTAGGTCACGTAAATGGCTAAAGAAGGGGAATAGGGGAATTTAGACAGGCCAATGGGTTACCTCATGAGATTGGATAGATGTAGGATTGACGTTGCAATAGAACTAGCAGCGTGCGAGGCTGAGGCTGAGGCTTCTGACGGTGTTGTGGTTGTGGTGGTTGGCCCTTCTGGCAGCTTATGATGGCTGTGGGCAGCGGCTTTGGAACGACGGGGTGAGATCGATATTAACGAATTCTTGAGGTACTGTTCTGGTGGAGTGGGTTATGGGTTTTCTGGATCTGGTTTGCCAGAGATGTCGCGAAGGGATTTTGAAGGTGGTGTGGTGGCTGGATTTCTGGTGGTGGAAAATATACAATGACAGCTTATTTTTTCTTTTTTTCTTTTTTTGGTTCTGGATTGACTGCGATAATGCTTCAAACAAATTGTTGTTTGCTCTGATACCAAATATGACACAGGACAACCAGAACAAAACTGAAACAATAATAAAATAAAGAGATATGACTTAGGAGACAATACCTAAGGTAGACCTAAAGTCAGCACCAGACCAAAGAAAGACCAAACGGCCATTCTTTTTCATTCATCAAAATATCAACTAACTCCTCAAGGAGTACAATAAGTTGCTTATAAAGAATTGTTAAACCTTAGTTCTAATTGGTTAGGAAATCCTAATTGCCTTATTACAAAAATAACATTGCTCCCAAATTAAAATACTAATAGCCTAATAAATTACTAGGACTTAGTACATAAAAATACAATTGACTTGCAAACATAAATAATACTAAATAATAATTTTTTTGTGTCTCCCGCATCACATCTTTTTCCTAAAATTTTCAATTAGACAAAAAATACAAAACAAATTTAGTAACAAAAGATCTCTCAACAAATTTAGCCCTAGAGATGTGTCACTTCAGTTTTTGCCACCTACCCTAGTATGCAGCAACTCTAGCAACCTAGTATGCAACAAATCCTTGCCCATAGTCTAATATGGGTAATCTATCTATCTATATATATATATATATATATATATATATATATATATATATATTAATAGGTAAAACTAAGAGAAAATTCAATTAGATTTCAAATTAGATTCTAATTGTTGTCTAATTTTGCGCTAAGTGTCTTATCTATATATATTCTTTAATTTCTAAGTGAGTTAATGTTGTGCAAAAGATGAAAAGTCTATTATAAATAAACCATAAAAAAAAAAAAATTCAATAAAAAAGAGTAAATTCATGTGTATATCCAAAAGATAAAAAGAAAGAAAGAGTAAAACTCATGTATATATATATGACTTAAACAAGGTATAATTGAATTCATATATGTGTAATTGTGTTGTTTTTAATTATACCGTGTATCTACATGGATTATACACTAGTTTTTAGGAATTGGATGTGCAAAGGTTAGAGACTGTTTGGTTCACTTGTTTCTGTAACTTAATTCTCTGTTTTCATAACTCAATTCTCAAAATTGTGGGACCCATACAAAAAGTCTGTTTGGCTGCACCAATTTTCTATTTCCATAACTCTGTTTTCATCTCTCAATTCTCTACTTTTTGAGTTATGAGTTGTGAAAATTAAAAACAACTTTTGGCTGTTTTCAGTTTCTAATTCTCTGTTTTCAATGGCAAACTCGTAAATAACATTACACACCTGGTCCCACTTGTCATAACTCAGCCGCACCTTTTTGACCAATCTACCTCTTTTTTTTTTTTTTTTCCTTTCTTCTGATCAGCTTGTCTTCTCTTTTAGTTCTTCATTTTTTTTCTTTTTCTTTTTTTCCTTTCTTCTTTCTTCAGTGGGTTCGGTCCTGGGTTTCTTTTTCTTTTCTTTTTTTCCTTTCTTCTGATCAGCTCGTCTTCTTCTTCAGTTCTTCCTTTTTTTTCTTTTTCTTTTTTTCCTTTCTTCTTTCTTCAATGGGTTCGGTCTTCACCTGGTTTTTTTTTTTTTTTTTTTCTAATCAGCTTGTCTTCTCCTTCGGTTCTTCATTTTTTTCTTTTTCTTTTTTTCCTTTCTTCTTTCTTCAGTGGGTTCGGTCCTGGGTTTCTTTTTTTCTTTTTTTTTTTCTTTTTTTTTCCTTTCTTCTGATCAGCTTGTCTTCTTCTTCAGTTCTTCCTTTTTTCTTTTTCTTTTTTTCCTTTCTTCTTTCTTCAGTGGTTCGGTCTTCTCCTGGGTTTGTCCCAGTGGAAAAAAAAAAAAAAAAAAAAAAAAGAAGCAAAAAGCTACACCAAGTGATAGAGTTGGGGCCCACAAATAGTGTGAAAAATTGTTGAGTTATGGCATTTCAGCAATAGGGCCAAATGGATATTAATTTTAGAGTGATGGGTGATGAGTAATAAAAAATGAGTAATGAGTAATGAGTGATGAGTGATGAGTGATGGAAATTGAGTGACGAGAATTGAGTGATGAAAATGGTGGAGCCAAACAGCCTCTTAGTCATTATGCTTTTATATACGAAATGATGTGAGTGCTCTAACAAATGGTGATGATTGCAAGAAAAGACAATGTGTTTGTTTAAGTTGATTGTCTGAAGAAGTGTGTTTTTTAAAAATTAAGATTTAAAATTTTGCATTTTTAATTAATATTTTTGATAATATTGGTAAAAAATTACTGACTACAAATTAAAAAAAAAAGAAGCTTAAATATATATATATATATATGGAAAAACGTGAATAGTACCATATAAAATGTACATTATATACAAAAATGTGGTAAATATTAGCCAATTTATATATATAGTTAAGGTAAACATTAGCCAATTTAATATATATAGTTAAGGTAAACATTAGCCAATTTAATATATAAATATATATATAGAATAATATAATATTATATTTAAAATTTATATATAGTTAAGATTTATTAATTCTAAAATTTAATAAACTACCGCCGCGCGTGATGGTCATTTCATAAGTACAAAGTTCTTGTAGAGTGGGAGGACAAGGGCCGAGATTCAAGTCTCCAAAACAGAGTTTCACACACATATATACTTAGATTATGTTAGAGTAGAATTTTTATTTTGTATTAAAAAAAAATCACACATTTTGTTTAGAAGAAAAATCACACACATAGTTTCATAAAAAAAAATAACACACATAGGCACATTCAACAACACACACCCCATATATAACAAATGATTTATGCATAGTTTTAAAAACCGGTATGGATAAAGAATTGGAATAAAAATGGTTTTATGGTCAGACTGTGATGTTATAAATAAATAATTATTATTATTATTATTATAATTTTATAGCTTATAGTGTTTGCAAAAAATATCTAAATCTTTTAAATAATTTCTTTCTGATTTTTACATATTATTTGTTTTTTTTTTTTTTTCACTAATATATACAGTATATATCACCGAAATCACCTCATAAAAATAATTTAAAAAAAAAAAAAAAAAAAAAAACCCGATCCACAAACTCGTTAAATATTAATTCACCTACCTCATCTATTTCCGTTGCCCTCACACCCTTCTCAATATTCTCATTCAAGAGTTTCAAAAGAGCTGGAATCACCACTCACCAGAGCTCTCTCTAGGTGTCTCCATCTTGTTCTATTTTCTCTGCTTCTTCTTCATTTATTCAACTTGACACTTGTGAAGGGCTCACTCTCCTAGTGGCTCGGCTTGGTCTTGCTCCCTTCCCGCGGTGTGCCTCTGTAACTCTCTATTTTCATTTCTGTCCCTCCTCCTGTATTTCTTTTCTTCTTTTTCGATTCCTAGATTATATATTATTTCTCTTTGTTAGTGTAACTCTGCCTCACAATGAAACCCCAACACTTGCTTTGTTCTCCATCTACTTCCTCACCATTATTTATCTCATACAAATATCCTTTTCTTCAAAACCCCAAACTTTCTGTAAAATCCCATTTCTCCCCATCAACCGGGTCACAGTTTTGGGGCACAAGTTTAGTTTTGCAACAAAGTAGTAATAGTTTTAGTTTGAGTAATCTGAGAAAAACCCCATTTGGACCCGGACCCATTAGAGCTGTTGTGAAGAGAAGAAAAGAGCTTCCTTTTGACAATGTCATCCAAAGGGACAAGAAGCTGAAACTAGTGTTGAAGATAAGGAAGATTCTAGTGAGCCAGCCTGATAGAATTATGTCTCTTAGAGAGCTAGGTAAGTACAGAAGGGAATTGGGTCTTGACAAGAAGCGACGGTTTATTGCTTTGTTAAGGAAATTCCCTGCAGTGTTCGATATCGAGGAAGAAGGGGTTTTTTCATTGAAGTTCAAGTTGACACCCGAAGCTGAAAGGCTTTATTTGGAGGAGTTGAAGATTAGGAATGAGATGGAGGATTTGTTGGTTGTTAAATTGAGGAAATTATTGATGATGTCGTTGGAGAAGCGGATCTTGTTGGAGAAGATTGCCCATTTGAGGACTGATCTTGGGCTGCCATTCGAATTTCGGAACACTATTTGTCATAGGTACCCGCAATACTTCAGGGTTGTTCCGACTGAACGAGGTCCTGCATTGGAATTGACTCATTGGGATCCCGAGCTTGCAGTTTCAGCAGCTGAGTTAACTGAGGAGGAAAATAGAGCTAGAGAACTAGAAGAGAAGAATTTGATTATTGATAGGCCCCCAAGGTTCAAAAGAGTATTGCTACCCAAGGGTCTCAGTCTTTCCAAGGGGGAGATGAGGAGGATATCTGTGTTTAGAGAAATGCCTTACATATCGCCTTACTCTGATTTCTCAGCACTCAGGTCGGGCACGCCTGAGAAAGAGAAACACGCTTGTGGGGTTATTCATGAGATTTTAAGCCTCACTGTTGAGAAGAGAACTCTTGTGGATCACCTCACTCATTTTCGAGAGGAGTTTAGGTTCTCTCAGCAGCTGAGAGGGATGCTAATTAGGCACCCTGATATGTTTTATGTGTCCTTGAAAGGGGATAGGGACTCAGCTTTCCTCAGGGAAGCGTATCGTGATTCTCACTTGATAGAGAAGGATCGTTTGTTGCTAATAAAGGAGAAAATTCGTTCTCTTGTTGCTGTTCCTCGATTTCCAAAAAGGGGTTCTCCCAGAACAGATGAGGAGGGTGGGCCAGAAGGAAATAATGGAAGCGGTGAGGAGGGAGAAGAAGAGTGGTCTGATGTTGATAATTTAATGAGCAATGATGGGTTTGATGATGACCATGATGATGACAATGACAATGACGATTACGAAGACAATTGGAGTGATGAAGATGATGACATGCCTCCGGATTTTGATGAAGATGGTGGAACTGTGAAGATTGGAGTGAGCAAACCAATTAAACAGGTTGACAACTCAAAAAAAGATGAGGAGAAGGATCTTGTTCCTGTGCTCCCTGATGGTAGGCCAAGAGAACGGTGGTAAATTTTATAGATGGCTGCTTTCTTTTGAAGGCTCCAACCTAGAGACATTCACCAAATGGGCCTTATGCTGTGCTCTTGGACTGACTTACAAGCAGTGTTTATCCTCCTTTACCGCTTCAGAGAAATATGCAATCTACTTTGCAAGGCTCTGCAGCCTGTACCATTGTAAGGCGAGGACTCCTTCCCAACATTTATTGTTCAAGACAATCTTTAATAGGAGCAAAGCCGTAAGTTAGTTATCTCATATTATTCTCTGCCTGTATGAAACATATTTAGAGATACTTAATTAGAGCACTGAACTGAAAATTTTGATCCAATGGTAAGTCTTTGCAGCTGTTTCTAAATTAATGGTTTATGCTTCTAGAAATATAGTGAAGTAAAACATATCCGTTCTAAATGCGTAATAAATATAGCTTGGTGTGTACTATTATTCTTTCATCCATTCAATGTGCTGGCCTGAGTTGTTTTTAAAGATTATTCTGCCTATGGAAAGAGTTATGATAAAAAGTGATATGGAAAAACTGGGCTCAGGCATCCAGCTCAACTGGTTGTAAAATTGATGTGAGGCATACTTATATATTAAAAAAAAATGATGTGAGACTGTCAAGGTCTTTAGAATTAGATGATTATCTTTGTCCTAAACCAAGCCAACTTTGCATTTTGTTTCTGTCATCAGTAGTATGGAACAAAGGATTATTAGGTTCATTGAATAGAATAGATAATGCTTTGTGATTTCACATAAGGAGGTGCTTTTAGTTTCAAGTAACCATCTTGGAGTTACTGACTTCAGTGAATCAGACTGCTCATAATGTCAAGCCCCAATTTCAATATCCAAGGTCATGCACACATCTTCGATCCTTTGAAGTCTTACTTTTGAAGTCTTACTTTGAAGTCTTACTTGGTGGCTGATACTCTGGTTATAAGAAAGTGAGGGTATTTCAACCCCCCTCCTCCCCCCCCTCCTCCTCCTATGAGTAAGTTATATACTAAAGCTTTGGTTTTTGCTATCTGATATTTGATTAACTATGAGGTCTCTCTCCAATATGAAACTGCCTGATATGATTGTAGCTTTAAGCACTTTTCAGAAACCCAAGAAATATTATAGTGAGAATAAAGGGCTGAGCTTTTTTGGTTCATCAGTTTTTTTTTTTTTTTTTGGATAACTTTTTTGGTTCATTTGTATGCAAACAAATATAACTAAATTAATCATAGTAATGTACCATTAATTTCTACTTTTCATGCTATATCTATTTGTCTCTACCTACTTTTCTGCCTGCAATACCTTAGCTCGGTTTGTTTTCTTATTTCTTATTTTCATTGTGCACCATCAAGTTACAATTTAACCTTACCTGTTTTATTGTTGAAGTGTGGCTGTATGAGTATGAAGAATGAAAAGATGTTGTTAGGGTCATTGGACTGAAAAACAGTTAGAAGAATGAAAAGATGTTAGATGTTAAATCTGAAGTTTGTTGGAGGATTTCTTTCTTCCCCTATTCTTGTCATGGTGAAAAACAGCTAGAAAAGAACAAAGGAATGAGTAGTTTGATTATTAAAAATCCTAATATATAAGTTGTTATTCTTATGTCTGCCCCCTCCTCCCCTTGTCATTCTCTCTCTTTTTAATTGAGTTATTTAGTTTCTTGAGAAGGTAAGGGGTCAGATGTGGCACAGCTTGCAGTTCCATGCCATTTTCCTACAGCATACAGTGAATTGTTGACAGATTAGTCATCTTTCCAGAAGGTTAGGGACTTAGGGATGAGATGCTGAGAATTGTATGATAGGCGGGTTTGTTTCTCATGGCATTTGATGAATGATAACACGCTAACATTAGTTATAATTTTCTTCATGACCTCAAGTATGTGGTATGAATTGATAACGTTTTTAAAGCAAGGCCTTTGACATTAGGCAGACTGAAATCTGATAGGTTGGAGAATTTTGCGTGATTAATTGGCTTGGAAATTTGGTTATTAGACTAAAAACTGGTTCACATGTTCCAAACTCTTGATATGTTCCTACCAACTCGTAGATTAGGAATTGTTGTTGACACAGCTTGAGGAAGTAAATATTGAATGTTGCCTTTATTATGTGTGCATTTAGACACACAAACGTATTTTTAAGGATACACTTTAAGTAGGAGAGCGGGTTTGAACCCTGGATTTTTTTTGTTAGAAATACTAGGAAATGTCATTCTTGTGGCAAAACAAACCTCTTTCGTTCTATAAGTAGGTATCTAGCTTGCTAACAAGTAAGCCAGGCCATTGTGGCCTACAGAAAGGTTCTTACTGATTCTTGTCAAGTCAGGCAAGCCAAGTCATTGTTCTCCATGGATTGATCTTCAAGGCACTGGTTGTTCACACTCCCTCAATGGCTTCCATCTTGGTGAACTCCACATTGGGAAGCGACAGGCTGGAAGCACTTGGTGGGGGTGGGAATAAGCTGCCCCTTGAATTGAAAGCTCGGTTTTTGATCTAACAGTTGCAACCGAGTCACTTTCCCACAATACTTCTTTAAATAAGCAGAAGCTTGAAGTATTAGGCAGACTGAACAAAAGTTGTCATGATTTCTGATGGTTCTAGCCTAAAGATTCAAGGGTATATCACTATCCCTTTAATTTGCTTTGTCAGCTCGACTTCTTGATTAAGCTTCTCAGTCCTTGAAATGCTTCAATTTATTGCCAATCTGAACTATTTTGCGGTTACTAATCACAAGATTCATTTGCATACACACCAGGTAGATTCTGTTATTTGTTACGTATACTTTTCCTTGTTGGAGATTGTCTGCCAAATATAATATTTAAAATTTGAAACTGCAGTCCTTAATTTTTAAGGGCTACTACATGGTTCGGTAGACTAATGAGAACTCTATAGATGAAAAAAATTGCTCAACCTCGATTCTTCGGCTCCTTCAGAGGCTCCTTCAAGATCATCAACCTACTACTAAGTCGTCCACGTTCGTTGCAATCCTATATAAAGTTTTACATAAAATTTTGCTTTCAAAAACTTTTTTTTTTTTTTTTTTGAGAGAGATAAAAGTTTCAGCTTATGGCATATGCTCTTGATAATTGTCCTTATCATCAGAACAAGACACCACTTGGTTTTTGGCGTAGGCGGAGATAAAATATCAACTCTGTTATTCAACTAGCGGAGATTTTATCAGTTGAACTAACTGAAACCCACAAAAAAACTCATGAATTTAATGATATTATTAGTGACTAACTGAAGTCCCACAAAGAATATATATATTCCTGTTTTCCAAAAACAAGCTGCCAAGGTTGTCTTCTCTTCTTTGACACGTGATAAATTTGGAATACTGCCACGAAGATTAGAATGATGCTTGAAAAAAGTTGACAGGCAGAAATTCAAAAAATGTCCAAATTTGTTTCTTTTTCTTTGCCAAGAATCTGTGGTTGAGGTTATTGTTCTTTCCCCTTTATGGCTATTTATGTTTCTGAAGCCTCATTTAGGTTATTGTATAATGTATACTACAGCATTCAGTTATCTTTTTTCTTTTCTTTTTTTGAGAAAGCAGCATTCAGTTATCCTGATTCTCAATGAATCTGCTCTGTTCTTGCTCTCTATATAATCTACGATGGTATTAAAGGTGTACATATTCCATATAGACCACATATTAGTAAAAAAAAAAAATCAAAGTCTCTCCTCCAGCCAGACTCAGTGATGTTTATCAAGAGCGGCATTCAGAAACAGCAAAATATCATGAAGCTCATCATGGTCTAAATTGTGTCCTTACTTAACTAGGGGTCTGTATGGCTTTTAGACTGAGCTACATTATATCAACATTTCCAAGGGATGAGTAAACAGCCTTAGCTATTTCTAAACTGGTTTAGAATGACAGCTTATAAATCTCATCCATTCATTTCATTTAGTAGTTACCAAAACAAAAACTAAACTAAACTAAATGTGCCCACGGCTGTTTATAAAAATTTAAAACAGGGACGGCTTATTTTCTTGCTCAGAGGAAGGAAAAAAAATAGACATTTTGATTTCTTTTTTGTTTCCGCTTTCTAAATGGATAAAAACATGGCAAAAATAGCCAAATACCACTATTTTTCGAAATTATCAGTGTTTTACTACTATTTGAGAAATATTTAGCAATCTATTACTTTTTTGAAACTCAAGTATGTGAAACTCAATTTTGACATGGAACTCGAGTTTACAAAAATCGAGTATTTAAAAAACATTATGTTTTCCTTTTTGTTGTTGTTGTCGTTTGTGTTAATGAAACAAAAGCAGATTGTAATTTGTAATTTGTAACTATTCCAGGTTTAAGAGCACATTTTTGCTTCTTCTTTTTTTATGAAAAAAAATGAATAAAGGAGAGTGACATGAGTTAGTATCTTCTACCTGAGCATGACAATAGTGATACTCTACTCGGTGGGCTCAGGTTTACTGAAGCAAAAGATCCAGATAAATTATAGTTGTGTACCTAGCCCCATCGAAGAATGAGTATGAGTCGAAAACATGAAATTATTTCTCTCTTATCGTGGGATTCATACTTGAGACCTCCATGTCTCTGAACAAAGCAGGAGGATAATTGTATAAAATATAGTATAAACCTTATCCACAATTATGCTCATATTTATCAAACTTTTCATACCATCCATCCTTCGCTAACCAAAAATTCCTCTTTCCCCTGCGCGCCATTTCTTCAAAGCTAAAGCTAAGGCTAATCAGCCCAACCAGACTACCTTTACTTTCCTACCAGTACTCTCAAAAGCCAAACCTCCATGGACAAAATGGCTCCATTTCACCACCTTAACCCTCATATCCTTCAAAACCCAACACTCACTCACAACCACAACCGCAACCACAAGCCACATAAAAGCCAGTCCTTCACTTCTCCTGCTCTTGCTCACTCTGTCACAGACACTACTTCTCCTGAAACTCCAATCCTTGCTTCTCTTCCTTCCTCTTCGTGGAAAGTCTCCTCGAGCATGATCAGTGAGATAACATCTCTGAATTCTGTGAAAGCAGTGCATGCCCAGATCATGAAATTGTCTTACAAACCCAGTTGGGATACCATTGGAAAGAGTTTGATCACATCTTACTTAGAATTTGGTGATTTTAAGTCGGCTGCAATGGTAATACTCTTCCTGGGTTTTTCCAGAAACCGTCTTATATGGGATTGGAATTCTATTTTGCAAGAGTTTACAAGTTTTGGTGGTGATACTCATGATATTCTTGTGGCTTTCAGAGACTTTCATTGTGGAGGAGTGGTGTTTGATAGTAAAGTTCTGGCCTTGGTTTTAAGAATTTGTGCCAGGTTAATGGATTTGTGGCTTGGAGTGGAGATTCATGCTTGTTTGATCAAGAGGGGCTTTGTCTTGGATTTGTATTTGAACTCTGCACTGATAAACTTTTATGGGAGTTGTTGGGGCATTGAGAGTGCAAATCAAGTGTTTGACGAAATGCTGGATACGGAAGATCCCCTGTGGAATGAGGTTATCATGGCAAATTTGAGGAATGAAAGATGGATGGAAGCTCTAGAGTTATTTCGGGATATGAATATGTCAGGTGGGAAAGTCTATGGTGGAACTATTGTGAAAGTACTGCAAACTTGTGTTAAAATGGGAGCTCTCAATGAAGGAAAGCAAATTCATGGGTTTGTTTTACGATGTGGACTTGAATTCAATTTATCAATTTGCAATTCACTGATTAGCATGTACTCCAAAAATGACAGACTTGAACTAGCTAGGATAGTTTTTGAGTCAATGAGAGATCATAACTTATCTTCATGGAACTCAATTATCTCGGGTTATGCTGGACTTGGTTGTTTGAATGACGCTAGGAATCTTTTTCATGAAATGGAAGTTTCTGGTGTAAGACCAGACATTGTAACTTGGAATTGCCTTTTGTCAGGCCATTCTCTTCATGGCTCATATAAAGAAGTCCTAAACATTTTGCAGAGAATGCAAGGTGTGGGCTTGAGACTGAATTCAGGCTCTATCACCAGTGTTATTAAAGCAGTTATCAAACTGGGCTTCATTAATATGGGGAAAGAAATTCATGGCTATGTGATAAGAAATGTGCTTGACAATGATGTATATGTTGGAACTTCATTGTTGGACATGTATGTGAAGAACAATTGCTTAACTAATGCTCGTGTGGTTTTTAACAATATGAAGAACAGAAATATTTTTGCCTGGAATTCATTAATTTCTGGGTATTCCTACAAGGGGCTTTTTGAAGATGCTGAAAAGCTATTGAGCCAAATGAAAAAGGAAGGAATCAAACCTGATTTAGTGACATGGAATTGCCTAGTTTCTGGGTATTCAATGTGGGGTTGCAGTAAGGAAGCTCTGGCTGTGATTCATCGCATCAGAAGTTTTGGATTAACGCCTGATGTTGTATCATGGACTGCTCTGATGTCAGGCTGTTCACAGAATGAAAGCTATAGGGACTCTTTTGAGTTTTTCATCCAAATGCTGGAAGAAGGTATCAAACCCAACTCAGCCACCATATCCAGCTTACTTCGAACTTGTGCAGGCCTATCTTTGTTACAGAAGGGTGAAGAGATACACTGTTTCAGTGTAAAAGATGGTTTCACTGAAGACGTATATGTAGGCACTGCACTTATCGACATGTATAGTAAGTCAGGAAAATTAAAAAATGCCCACAAGGTTTTCAAAAAGATTCAGAACAAAACATTAGCCTCTTGGAATTGCATGATCATGGGGTTTGCCATTTATGGCTTTGGAAGAGAAGTGATTTCGCTATTTGATGAGATGTGTGGGGTGGGTGTCCAACCAGATTCTATAACCTTTACAGCTATCCTCTCTGGTTGCAAGAATGCAGGTCTAGTTGATGAAGGATGGAAATACTTTGATGGTATGAGCATGTATTATAATATAATCCCAACAATTGAGCATTATTCTTGCATGGTAGATCTTCTAGGGAGAGCTGGTTATCTTGACGAAGCACGGGATTTCATTCGAAATATGCCACTAAAGCCAGATGCTACCATTTGGGGTGCTCTTCTTGGATCCTGCAAAATCCATAATAACATTGAGTATGCAGAATTTGCAGCGAAGAAACTATTTGAGTTAGAACCACATAATTCTGCTAATTATGTTCTTATGATGAATTTATATGCCATTTCAAACAGATGGGAGGATGTGAAGCGTGTAAAAGACTTGATGGGTGTTTTAGGGGTAAAGAACCTCCAAGTGTGGAGCTGGATACAAATCGATTGCAAGATTCATTTTTTCTCTGCAGAAGGGAAGCCACATCCCGATGCTGGAGAGATATATTTTGAGTTATATAATTTGGTTTCTGAGATGAAGAAACTGGGATATGTGCCTGACATCAGCTGTGTATATCAGAACATAGATGAGGTTGAGAACGATAAGGTGCTGCTTAGTCACACTGAGAAGTTGGCTATTACTTATGGGCTGATGAAGATGAATAGTAGTACACCAATTAGGGTGATTAAGAACACAAGAATGTGTACTGACTGTCACACTGCTGCAAAATATATGTCTTTGGTACGAAACCATGAGATTATCATCAAAGATGGCATTCGATTTCACCATTTCAGAGTAGGAAAGTGTTCCTGCAATGATTGTTGGTAATAAGGACTGTCAATGGTTTTTGCCTTTCTGAATGCTATGTTGACATCATGTTGAGCTCTTAAATATGAAGAATTAGTTGGCTCAAAGCCTCAAGTATAAGACATATGTTTGTGGGGCAAGGCCAGGAGATCATGGAGGAGAGAAACTGGATGCATCACTGAGTCCATATTCCTCATATAAGAGGTTATCAATGAAGCATGGACGAGGATTCTATCCAATAGGTACACTATATGTACATGTTAATCCACAAGCTTCATTGGCCGGTGTTCATATTTTGTAATATGTTTTTTTTCACAAAAAGTGTTATCCATAATTATCTAAAAGTTAACAGGGGGTGAAATTACCTTTTTATTTTTGCCCCCTTTAAAGACTTGTAAGAAATTACCTTATCTATAAAGACTTATTGCTGAATATTGTTGTAAGATATTACCTTTTTTTACAAAGACTTGTTGCTCTTTATTATTATTATCTGAAATTTTAATTTTTTTTAAAGAAAAATGAGAGTTTAAGACTATAGCATCATTTTGTAATTTTCCCTTGAGAGGTAGAGGAAAAAGAAATGCAAGAGAACCAGGTTGTTTAGGTAGTAAAATGTGTACATTTTTGTAGTAAAACGTGTTTTTTAACGGAAAATGAAAAGGTGAGTAACAAAAGCCAAACAAAACATAGTTCTGAGTAAAGTGTCAAATTACAAACCACAAATAAATAACTTAAATTCGAATTAAACCACATATAGATAAATTGTAATTTGATTTACTTACAATCTATATATAATGTGTAATGAGTTCGAGCAGGGAATCAATTTCTTTAAAATTGATGATAAGATCCTCCCACAATCATTTCTCCCATATCCCACAGAAACAAGAGCCTTTATTTATACTAGGGTAAGAACTTTTTTATAATTATAGATATTTATGGTTTTATAATATAGATATTTATAGCCATCTCTTGAACTGAATACCAGCACTCTATAGTATTGACTAATTATTGTTTAATACTCTTAAATGTGAAATGTTTCACACAATGTCTACACTTTCACACAAGATGCCACATTTTACATGTGATGATGATATGAAAAGTGTAAACACAATGTGAATAAGTGTGAACACTGTTAGATTTGAAACAATCAAAGCCTTTTGAGATTACAAATGAGAGAATTTTGAGATTTTAGCAATCCTAAGAAATTAATGTCATGATACCTTTTAGAAACCCAATCCTATTACATTCAAACCATCATTTCCTATCGTTTCTTTATTATATTACATCAGTATTATATAAATCAAACTATTACCATACACTCAATGAAAATAAACACCACAATGGATTTTTTTTTTTTTTTTAAAGGTCAAAAATATACCAAAAGAAATCACACAAATCGGTTAAATGGCTTCCTTCCAATCCCAGCAGGTAAAGAAACAGTTGAATCCACACTCAAATTCCCTACAGATTGAAGTGACTGGTCCTTGTCTAACATCCTTTGAGAGCTAGAATCCTTGTTAGAGAACAAGGAGCCTTTGTTCCACTTGAAAGACCCAATGCCTTGTGTCAAAGGGAATGAAAGTCTCCTTTTTGACTCAGTACTGCTTGGAGTCCCTGGAAACCTCTCCTTGGGGTTACTATAAGCTCTTGCTTTGGCTTTGGCTGAAACTGTTGGAACCATGTAGTTTGGAACTGAAAATGGTGGGCAACTCGTGAGGCTGTCGTCATCCTTTAGTGGCAGATCAAAGGGTGAATTACTAGCTCCACTAGCTCTTGGTCTTGAATACTTTGACATGCTTGAGCTGTTGGCTAGTGGGTTTCTATGTGGAGGTGGTGTTCGAGCTAGTTTTGCTGATGTGACTATAGTTGATCTCGTCGATTTTGGTGTGGGAGTATCCATAATATCAAAGCCGAAAGGATTTTGCTTGTGGTTGCTTGATTGAGGCCACGGGCTTGGCTTCATTTCTGAAACAGGTCTTGGAGGTGTAATTTGAAAACTCTTCATGGCTTGGCCTTCAGGAGGATTTGCTGGAGGCTGCTGACGTTCCAACCAGTTCCACCACCACGGAAATCCCCCAGATCGGATATCAGCTAGAGGAGTGTTAGTTGATTTAGGAGTGGCTTTCCACAACTGTTGGCATAGAGAAAACAAACATTAAGATATAAAAGTATGCATAACATTGTTGCAATGACTTGGTCTCTTGAGTCTTGAGCTAGTTTTGAGAAACAAGGAAGCTAAATCCTTTGAAGTTGTTCATGGATTAGGCCTGGGTCAATAGATAATTCATGCCCATTGCTAACTATAAAGGTTCATAAATGGACATTGACGTTTAGAATAGTATTACAACCTTAAGTTTATTCATAAGCAAAGATAACATGTTTCTTGAACTCATTGATTCTGAACAAGAATTGTCAAATAGTGATATAATGTTTGCATTTACAGAGGTACAACTTTTGTGAGATGCAGAAATTTGTTAACTCCAAGACAAGCTTAAGATTGTTCCGCCACTGTCTTTGGGTTAACTCTACCATTATAGCCTTCAAGAACCAATAGCATAAATATGCTTCTTAACTCAATGCAGATCTATAGGTACTACATCCTAACAAAAAGATTATAACTATTAATTACCAAAAAGATACATGTGCTGGAATCTAGACCATATATGGGAAAGATGGCCTTAAGATGTCACGTAATATGTGAAATGGGGAATGCAAACTATGAAAGAGGGAGAAATGAAAATGAAAAGTTATTAGCGGCATCATGGGAAGCAAAGAAGACCAAATTATTAATTTCAGTACCTACAATGTAATTTAACAAATAACAATAAATGCCAACTAAGGTGAACTTCTTGGTGGACACTGCTGGATTTAATTGAAAAGACAATTATGCAAGGGGAGAACATCCCTCATGATGCAATTGAAGCAAGCTGGACTACATGAACATAAACAAAGTACCTGGTGTGAATACGCATAGGCCATAGCTCTTTCTCTCTTGATGACTGCCTCAACCTTTTTCTGCAATCTTGCCTCTCTCTCCTCCTTTGTTAGCAAGCTATCATCCCAGTCATCATTACCTGCCTCAGACTGTACCAATGCTCCAATTATGAATGTTACTTCTTGTAAAAGAACTATAAAAAAAATTTCAATTACAGACACCGCACCAAAGTAGAAAATCAAATGATCCTTGGGTCTGTTAGTGAGATTCCAACAGACCAGAGTTCATTTTCATTACACCCAAAATGAAAGTCAAAAGATAAGATGCATCAAGCTGCCAACTGGAGAGGCAAAGACCCAAAGCCATGCTTTTATAGCACAGGCCAAGTGACCAATTATGATAAATATGGCATAATGAATTATTGTTGAACGTATTGCAACCCAGATTAGAGCCATTGAACATAGTGATCAAATCTTCTATGATGCACCAACATTAGGCCACATAGCTTTAATCAAATTCACTAATCACACATAGGAAAACTTAAGGGAAACTTACTGCCTGACTCCATTTGCCAAAGGTACTATCCACTTCTTTATCATTCCTGAACTGAGCTTGACGCCTGGCTTGGTTTTCTAACATTTGGATCCTCCGAGACTGAATTTGAGATTGAACCCGCACCAAGAGTTGCATGTACTTCATCGCATTCACCGTCTGGCGCTTCACATTCTGTCCTCTCACCACTCCTTGTAGCCTCACCAGACCCTTTAAAGCTCTAAAGCTTCTCCTTGCCTGCATGACAAGTCCCACATAATGTGAGTTGGCTTATGGTCTAATGCTGATGCAGAGCATGCTCAGTCCCACATTATTTACCTAGAGCTGACATAGATAAGCTTCTATCAATTGATTCCTCATGCAAAACCTCAAAGGGTACTGGGCATGTTTGAGACCCCTATATTCAAATTATGGTCAAAATAGCAGTGACATGCCCTGTCTTAAAGTTCAGTTCCACTATCTCAAAATGCTGTGCCTTAAACTTAAGTCTTTTCCAGAAAAATGGACCAACAATTGTGGCCAAAATATAGTACCACATGAAGTGCATGATTCTAGAGGCATTAATGATTGCTTTGCTTTTGGACATATGGACAAACTATTACCTATGACATCAAGTGTCTCCATAACCTCAAAATACATATTTTTATGATAGAAATTCATCCAAATTGTCATATGTGGTCCTAGAAATAACTTACTTGATAAAGAAAAATGACTATAAGGGATTAGGCACTCTCCATTCTGTATTGAATCTTACCTTCATATTGTCATATTTTCTTGTTAGATGTGCTGTGACGGCACAAGCCCTTGACTAATTGTCTTTAATAGTATCCAGATATTAAAAGAGATGGGCACTTACCATATAACCTCTATAGGCTGCTTGGATCTTTGTAGCTGAAGCATAGTGGGTTCTTAAAGTTGGTTCTGGTCTGTAGCTAATCTCCTTGTGATGATGAACAATCCGAGGAGAAGCCGCTCTAGGAGAAGTAGCTCTAGGAGAGGCAACCCTTGGAGAAGCAACCCTAGGAGAGGCAACCCTTGGAGAAGGAGCCCTCGGAGAAGCAACTCTAGGAGGCACAAAAGGTGGCGTTCTCGGTTGCTCAGGAGGAGTGGGAGGCCCAACAGTTAACTTTTGTTGCTCTCTCTCAAAATCCCCAAATATTTTCTCAATGCTGCTCGGCTCCCTAAAGAGGGGAATGAATGAGTTGGTCTCAGCATGCCTTAATTTTCCTAACCCCTTCTTTTTCTTGTCTTTTGTGCTTTTCCTCTCTGGGTCCTGCAACATTATGGAATAATAATAAAGAGAAGTTATACATCAGATATACTTTTCATGCTGGAAGCAAGTTCTCTGAATCCAGAAAAGTACTTTGAAACACTAATTGAACAGCATGAAAGTTTAACAAAGATTATTGTTCAGGGGAATATTTGCTAGAAGAGATATTACAACCCGGTGGCTGAATATACAAGGGAAGCAACTCAAAATGAAGAATGACTAGTACTCAAATACTTGGACCACTTTGTACTGTATTGTAAAATTTTAATCATGCATCACCAACAGCCTTTCTTTTTTTTCTTTATTGATCTTTTAAACAGTAACAACATCCAAGCATTAGTCCCAAAATTTTGGACTCGCTATGGATCGTCAACACGCTAGTTAGGTCGGCTACATGTATTCTTTTCTACCAATCTATTCAATCCAATGTCATACTCTTTGTTAATCTTTTTAAAATACTACACGATCTATACAAGGGGCAGTTGCTTCTTAATCATAAAATACTAGCACAATTTTAGCCATATTAAATAGAAATTGTTAAAAAAATTTCTAAATTATAAACAGTAAGCATTTTTTCAGATGCTTCCCCAGCATAAGATATCAACTTACATTGGCTAGTTTCTCCTTGGAATGGGGTAAAAACACCCTCTTTATTGCAGAAAACCAACTGCCTTTTTTTCCCATGTTCCTAGCATTACTGTCTCTCCCTGTAGAGGAAGATGAAATCAAACCATTCAGTATATGCAGGTCCAAAAACATATGCATGCATCTTCATGAATTTATCTATGTATACATGTATGTAAGTATGTATATATGATTTTAAAATTAGGACGTAAATTATATGGCAATAGCATCTTTAGGTGGCTGAAACCAACAAAATAAAATGGCTTCCAGAGAACATCTAGAACAGATGAAATATGAACTGCTCGTCCAGCTTACTAACACAATCATATTAAAAGTGCAGCATAAAGCTTTCCAAGAACTACACAATTTTAAATAATAATAAAAATGATCCATATTCTGAGGTGCTTAGTATCCTCTTAGTCTAATCAACATGGAAAAACATAGAGATGTGAGATAGCTAGAGAATTTTGAGGTGATTAGAACCCCTTTAGTCTTATCAACAAGGGAAAACAGAATGATACACGATATAAAGATATGGGATGGCTTTCAAGAGACAAATCTAAAGAATTAGCATGACATTTTCAAGGACCTAGTTTAACAATTAACTTGATACAAGATTAGCCAAAGACATATATTTTACACAGAAAAACTTACATTGATTAGCAAGGAGACCACCTCACTGGGCAAAAGATCAGATAAGTAGTAGTTCTTTTGAAGAGAGAAAAGGAGGAAAAACAAGGTAATTAGCCGGTTGGATTCTAAATTTTGTATTATGTAAGACACCCTTAATAATTTTTTATAAGATATAACACAACCAGACGGTTTAAAACATCAACTTCGCTCAATTGTCAACACTAATTTTATCAACATGACTGTCCCAACAAACACATACTGACAAGCAGAATCATCTACTTAGACAGACAAGAAAGATACTATTTTTTTTTTTTAATAATTAAGAAAAAGGATCAAATCGTTCACAAGGCTAATTCAGTTTCTCTGCAGAAGAATCATCTCTCTGCAGGAGAACAAAAGCTTTTTACAAGATGAAGAAAAAAACAATTAAGTACTTCAAACTTAAATTTCCAAGAATACTTTCAGCCAGAGAAAGAGAGAGAGAGAGAGATTTTTTTTTTTAAGGTGCAAAATCAGTTAGTTGTTGATAAAGAAAATTAATTTTAACAGGATAAAGACAATAAATTCTTCAAGTAAACGACATCTGACATTTCAGAGAGCCAAGAGATCCATAAAAACAAGGAATTCAGTAAGAATATTACCTTAAAACTAACATATGACTTCCAATCTCCATAACAGAAACAGCCCACCTTTCAAAAAAAATTTCTTTCATTTTTATAAATTTCTCCAAAAGATTATATCTTTGATCATTAAATAATATAACTAACATAACCCAAAATTCCATACACAAACATAATTAAGATAAGATCATACATATGTGTGTACCTTAGCTAAACCTTCCAACCTCCAAAGACCCTTCAAAAAGCTGTTTTAAACCAAAAGGAAGAACAAACCAGAGAAGGGTTTCAGTTTCTCTCTCTCTCTCTCTCTCTCTCTCTCTCTCTAACCTCCCTCAGCCTTCCAATACCACATGTTTCTTTTCCTCATAGCTTTTTAACAGAGTTTTTGTTTTGTTTTGTTTCTCTGTCCTTCTTTTAGCTGTGTATGTGTGTGTGTGTGTTTTTCTCTCTCTAGAACTTTGAATCAGGTTCTCTTGCTTGTATGAATTTACTTTTCTTTCCTTTGCTACCTATCACCTTTTGTAGGATTTATATTTTTTTTTCTTTTCTTTTGGTTTCATAATCATAATGATGAGAAGGAAAGAGAAAGAGAATGGTAGCCACTTTCTCACTCAATGTGGCCAACTTCAACTAACTTTACTTCAATGGGAAGACTATACTGACAGCAAGTATTCCCCACTTAATTAACGGTTAGGTTTGGTACACTGTTTTCTCTCTCTCTCATTCTTAATTTAATAATAATCTGCGATCATCTTCATCATTTTTTTTTTTACATAAATATCTTTTTGATGTATAATCCTATGTAGATTCTCATTCTACTCTACGCGCCTGTACAGGTGTGTGCACGAGTGTAAGTAAATATATATGTGCAATTAGGGAAGCCACAAAGATACATGTGTGTGCATTTTTAATTTTTTAGTCCTTCTGACATCAATCAACAAAAATTTTAAGGCATCTGATAGATTATTAAATTTGTTCAAGAAAAAAAAAATGTATGAGGTTTTGGAGAAAGAAACAATTGGAAAACATATCAGAGTCTCTTCTAGTAGATTGTGTAATATGAGGTTCTTTGTTTTTCTCTGTTTTTTTGTGTTATAAAGTATTTTTAATCAGAAAAAAAAATGGAAAATATATGATGGGTGATGCTAGTGTGAGTTTGGTAAGATAAAAAAAACAACTAAAAACTTAAAAAAAAAAAAGCCAGTTTTTTGTGTGTGTGGATTTTTTGAGCTATCTTGGTAACACACCAAAATAAACTTTCTCCCTCTCATTTTCTACCAGGCTTCTTAGCAAATAAATAATCAGCAAAGCCCATCCAAAATCCAAATGCACTTAAGAGTGATACAAATCTTACTGGTATGGTATCATTTTTTTATTATAAAAAATAACAAGGCTATTCATGATAATGGCAAGTGTAATGTGCTCCATACATCATATTCAACATGGATGAGTCAATATAGCATGTTAGGCTTCACAATTTTTAAACTCTTTTATACATATTAGAAAGAGAATGAAAAAACCAACTCAAGATGTGTGAGATTTGAACAATAAATATAAAATTAGAAATAAAATAAAAGTAAATATACACACAAGGAAATCAATATTACATGGTTGATGGTTCACTCGGATCTAGGGCTATACGTAGATAAAATTATTGCACTTTTTATTATGACAACTACAAAATGAGCTAAAGGAATCTTAGACTATGTTGGTTATGGTCTTATTATGATGTTTCTAAAGTTATGTATTACACATCTGAGGCTCACAATGCATTCTCAAATAACCAACAAATCATGTCAAATTCCACTCATATCTTATATCATTTTATATTCAATGAAATTTGTAAAATCAAACATTCATTCTTTGCTCATGGAAATTACAAATAGGGGTAAAAAAAAACAGTACTTACAAAATGAAGTGCGGTTTTGTCAAATAATTTGTTTGATTGGTTTAAGCCAAATCATTAGAAATTGAGGCTAATTTGTACCAAAAAGGGAAAAAAGGTTGTTTGACGGGGCAGTAGCTATTGACGGAGGAAACAAAAATGAGGGTTCAGACAAAAATATTCTTAACCAAAGTTCAAGTTGGGTCAAGTCCAAAAATGACACAAGTTGACCCGGTCGATCTATTCTGTCTGCAATGACCCCAAATATTACAATACCCTACAAAAAGTTTATATCTTTTTATTGTTTTTGCTACCTTCCTTACAGATGGAGCCAACCAGTTAAACATATGTTGTGGCTTATGTTCTGAGAATAAAGTGTCAAAAAAGTTGGTATTTTTCAAAGTATTAATAACAAGAATTAAAATTTTAAATGGTTCCAGTTAGCTTAACTAATAAAGTCTCTGATGGTTGAATAAGAAAACTAAGGTTTAATTAGTGTTTACACACCAAAACCAATTAGTGTCTTAATCTGATACTAATAATGAGTACAATTATCAGAAACGGATCATATAAGTTGAAATTCTATAATAATAACAAAAAATTAAAATTCCAACTTGTTTTTCACACTTTATAATTGACCATGTTTTAGGATTCTCCCATACTTGTATTCCTTGGACCGTTTCCTCTTATATTAAACACTTTTCTTTTATCATCAAGTCTCCTTGTAAATTGTCTGCAATTCAAAATTAATGAAGTCAAGGGTTCAAAAGTTGATGAAAATAGAAGAGAAATTCTTTGACCAAGAAATTTCCTTCTTGTTTTTTGGATTAAAACATGTGTCAAAACCAAGCGATATTCTTTGACCAAGTAATAATTTTTTTTTTTTTTTTTTGGTAGAAATGACCAAGTAATAATAGAACAATCGAAGAAGGACCTTGTTTTTATACGCGTAAAAGAATGCAAAACCATTCTTTCTCTCTTCTTCTTCTTCTTTTTTTTTTTTTTTTTTTTTTTGGTATATAATTATTTTATTCAATCACTTATCACAAAATCTCAAATTCACAATCCATCAAAAACGTTTTTTTGTACGTGGATAAAAATTGTCTTGAATCTTTACACGTTAATTAATGGACTTATTGGCTTTCGTTACGTGGCATCTACATAACATATTAAACAAGTTCTCAACATCATTTTGGGATCTTTGTAAATGAATACTTGAGTTTCCTCTTTACTCATCTCTTAAAAAAAAAAAAAAAAGAGTTTCCTTACTCTATCACTCATCCAAATCCTCTCAAAAAAGTATTTTAACCTCCAAAATAATTTATTATTTATAATTTTTTTTTCTTTTAATAAAATGAGGGATGGAGATTCAAATCTATATTCTTCCTATAAACGATATCATTGAATTATAAGACTCTTGATTACAAATTCATATTTTTACTCGCCTTTCAATCATGTAAAAAATAAATAAATAACATGAGCATGTAAAAAAGTATGAGAAAAATTCAATAATTTTGTCCTTATAACAAAATAAACCTCAACTTTTATATTTTGTCTTTTTAAACCCCAAACATTAATTAGAAGTGTTCATATATGTTAAAACCATAATTTTGTGAAGAAATTTTTTATTAGTTGTAATAAGAATAAGTCATTACATCTCTCTCTCTCTAAAAAAAGGGAAATCCATTCAACAAAGAGAAACTTTGTTCAATGGGAAATCATGCATTGGTGGAATTAGAATTCCAATCTCTCCTCTTTCATTGTTGTATTTATTAAATTGTAAAAAGAAAAAAGAAATTTTATAAGCTATGATAATAAAAACTATTATTAAAACCATATTTATTAAAAACTATTAATGAAATATATAAGCTATATGGGGAGAAAAGTTTTCATTGATACCTATAAGGACAAAGTTTCTCTCTAAACTCTTCAAACTTCTCATATATTTCTTTTTTGGATATGAATTTTAAAAATCTAATTGTTGAATTTCATGTTCCTTATGTTCTTAACATGCATATCAAATTTCGTTCAAATCGAATGTTATTTACTATTCAATCAATAAACGTATTTTTTATACACAATTTTAAATCACAAAAACTTAAAATTTTAACATTTGTTTGTGACATAGTAATTAATCTTTGAATTTTTTAAATTTTGCAAGTATGAAGAATATAATAAGAATATATAATTCAAAAGTTAAATTTTTAAAATATACATTTAACATAAAAATGTATGAGAACTTTGAAAGGTTTTAAAGGAAAACTTTATTCTTTGCCGTTGGCCTACAAAAATCTAACAAATTCACTTCTTCTTCTTTCTTTTTTTTTTTTTTAATCAAAAGAGACAAAACTAAAAAGCATCTTTTGCAAATTGAAGCGTGTAGTGCACTTGCCAAAGATTGTGGGGCTAAAACTCCTAGCTAGTGGCTCTCTTATAGACTTTGATAATATGAAAGAAAATGATAGTGAGTCAGTGCAGTCGGTGTGGTCCCTACTCCCTAGGAGGCTAGGACAATATAAGGATGTCGGCCTATGACACTCAAAAGTGATCATGTGATATCGGCCATTGGATCGGAATAGATCTGAAAAAGCTTTAGCCCTATGATTGTATTTACAAACTTTGTTGTAAAATAAGAGCGTGCTCTTTGCTGTACCATTATAACACTGTGTCTTGCCAAACACGTGAGGTGTGTATTTTGCAACATAAAAAATATCCCAAGCAAAATTGGGTCCGACAGAGACAAGGCAACGCTTTTGTTTTCTCTGCTTTGCTTTGCCCTAGCTATTACGTTCTATAACTCAATTTATTTAAGGAGACAAACTTTGGAATTCATCAGAAAAAAAAAAAAAAAAAAAATAGAGAGACAAACATGTCAAAATTAAGCAAATGAATTCACTCGGTAAGTGGTTTGAGCAATAATCCTAATATGATCTCGGTGGTATATGTGGAATTACTTATTACCGTTACATAACGCGGGGTCAATAAGTCTATATTAGAAATTCCTTTTTTTTATTCAGCAAAAAAAAAAAAAAAAAACCACAACAACAACAACAATTACAACAAATGAATGTATGGCTTTCTAATTATTTAAAAAAAAAAAAGTCATGGTACATATATTTGGGCCAAAAGAGAGAGGAATTGGTGATGGTGAGATCCGATTCTCATATCTCAAAAACATTACAAAAGGTGTTAGAACCATTGAGATATCTCTCGAGTCCTAAATTAAAATTAGATCTTAATAATATCTTATAAACAGGTAACAAACATACTGTAGACATCTCATTTCAATTAATTTATAAATTGGTCAATTTTAACTACTAAACTGGATGGATATCTATATATATATATATATATATATATATATATATATCTCAACCTATTATTTTATTTTTATAAAAAAAAAAAATGTCAATACGTCAAACCCAATTGAAAGAGTGAATAAAATGGATGATGAATTTTTTTATATTGGTATCAAAAAGAAGTTTAACATTATGCAAACATTGGTCAAATTAAATCCAACCCAATTACAGAACAAGAGCATGATGTATACAAGCTGAAAATTTTTCAACCGTAGTTTTCTTTTAATAATAGTTGAATTAGACAATCTATGTGCCCATGCGTGATTAATTTTCTTTTTATAATAGTTGAATTTCAAAATCTACGTACTCGTACGAGTTTAAAATCCATTCCTAATGACTTTTGCTATAAGGATAAGAAGAGCTAAAACGAAAATTAAATTATTAATACAAAACTTCGTACTCCGTCAATAATCAAATCGACTTCAATAAAATCTGAAAGATATAGCCAGATGTAAGCTCAATGTTGAAGCTCGACTTTGACAAATTCAAGCCCAAATTTGACCGTTGGCTCCTTTAACTTTACATTGTACCCCTTTCTTAAAGACATTGATAGATATTACTTATTAGAAACGCAAGCAAGTACACAAAATTTATAGCCGTTGCAGCCTACAACCATGAAAGAAAAATAGTATGCAATTTTGTTTTTGACTCTTCAACTGAAATTCACCTTTTTCTTTTTTTTTTTTTATTCGCCGTGGCTTGTATCGGTATACCTCATATTTAAGGAAAAAAGTTTCCTCCACACTAATTCCAAAAAAAAAAACAAAAAAACCTTAAAACTTTTTCTATATTTTTTTTGTTAGGTTTGAATTTTGAAAATTTAACAGCTAAATTATATGCAATTTCTTATATTCTTAAAATGTATGTCAGATTTTGTTCAAATTGAATTTTATTTACTATTTGATTAATAAATTTATTTTGGGTAAATTCTATTAACATACCATGAGATATGGATTAATGCCAACCAAATTTAAGGCTAGATGTGTGCATGGGTCGGGTTGGGTTGGGTTAAAGGGATTTTTTGACCTAACCCACCATAATGAGTTAAAAGAAATTCAACCCAACCCAACCCAACCCATCACATAAGTCCAACCTAACCCACATGGGTCGGGTTGAACTCATGAGTTGGACAATTTTTTTATTACTATTACTATTAAATTGAGAAAAAAAATATAAATATAAATATATTAAAAAAAAAAAAAAACCCAAAGAGTAGTACCAATGTAACTCCTTAAAGGCAAACAATACTAATGACTAAACAACAATAATAATTTACTAGGGTTTGTGTGAATTAATTGGATTTTATATAGGATAGGAAGAGCTGGTTATTTTTTAAAAAAATTATTAATTATATAATATTTTTTAAATATATGGGTGGGGTCAGGTCGGGTTTGGCGGGTTTGGAATTTTATGACCCAACCCCAACCCGACCTGCTAGAAAAAAAAATTTTGTAACCCAACCCAACCCACCAAGCCCTAAAAACTGACCCAACTCAGCGGGTTGGGTTGGGTCGGGTCGGGTCGGGTCGGTTTTGGCAGGTTGGCTACACACTCCTATTTAAGGCTTTTCAAAACTAACCAACTTGATCCCTAAGTTAGGCTAATTAGTTATTTTTTCCTTAGTTGTCTTAATTAGGGACTAAGTTCACTTTAGGAACCAAATTAGTCAATTTTGAAAAGTCTTAAACCTAGTTGAAATTAGCTCAAATCTTAAGGTATGTTAATAGAATTTACCAATTTATTTTTTATACATAATTTTTTACCACAAAATTTTGAAATTTAAACATGTCATTGATGACATAACTATAAATCTTTGATCTTCTGGAAATGTTGCAAGCGTAGAGGATATAATAAGAACATGCAATCTAACAATTAAATTTTTTCAAAATTTGAACCGAATAAGAAAAATATAAGAGCAGTTTGAACTTTGATTGATTATTCTAATCCTTATTTAAATTTTGATCACTTGCATATCTCGTATAATGGTTAAAAAAAATTATTGATCAATGTTTCTTATACTAATCAAGTTTAGAGTGGCATAATATTTTGTCTTGTAGATATTGTCATGATCATAAACTGTCCCTTTCAGGAAATATATAATCAAACTCTTGGTGCTTTACATGTTGGTCCACTCATTTATAATAATTTGTTTGTTTTAAGACACATGCCCATCTTAGCAACGGAGCGTTAGGCATAACAAGAAAAAATTGAAACATCAATATATATAGGGTGAGGTGTACATTTCATCATTGCATGATAAGGGAATCTCCACTCTGTCGATAATGTTGTAGTTGATAATGATAGATTCCTATTACTGTTACATCATTAGAAAAGTTGTCATTTAAAAGAGTTTGTGTTTTCAAACATAAAGAAAATAAATTAATGAAGATGTTCTCTCAAGGTGACCAAATTTAATTAAGCGGCGTCGAATTACATCATATCAATTCTAAAGTTAAAAGTGCTTCAAAGTTGAACGTGATATGGTGCGAATTTGCTTTTCTTTTCTTTCTTTTTTTCATTGAGTGACTCAATTATCCATCTTAAATTCTTAATTGCGGTGATCACCAATTGTGATCTGTTTGCAACTTTTTGGTAGGTCAACCAAAAATATTGTTCAACCACACATTAGAAATGTTAATTTTCTTAACATAGCCTAATTGTTAAAGCATGATGCAAAGGAGACAACATGGGTCACTTGAGATGTGATATGTTTGGTGTGCTAGTTTTTCACTTTAAAAATATGAAAGAGTTCAGCTACTATACAACCATTTGCACTTTGTTCATACATTTGGATAGTTTATGTTGAGAGAATGAAAAACTGTCGTTAAATTTTAAATAATGTTACTAGACCCTAGTGGACTTGAGGTAGGTTTATAGCTGAATCCACCTAATAAGGAAGCATTAGAGACCTAGGTCGTCTAAATCCCTATATCATTGGTTTCTCATAACATATGTCACGTCCATATAGAGTATTCATGACTGTCCCTTACCCTTTAATTCTTAGAAGAAAAAAAAATTGAAAACTACTTGTGCTCTCCTGAGTATTGAAAAATACTAATAGATAACTAGAGATTATAATGAATTATAAACAAGACAATACACCAAAGACCACTTTAATTAGATCATTTTTAAATGTTAGATTTCATTGATCATGGTTTAAAAAAGTGGTCAAGATTTGCAAAGGGTTTTGTAACTATTGACTTTCCAAAGCAAATTTCGGATTGGCAACCTAATAGGATTTGCAGAATGATTATATATTCTTTACTAACATGGGCACCATGGCTTGAAAAAATTTAGTCAAGATGGTTTAACCCTAGAGGCAATTCAATTAAATGAGGCATGTTGCCAAAAGTAGTATGGTTCTAAATCCTCATAGCATATTTAGTTGAATTTTTCAAATTAAAGATATGAAATATTATACAATATTTCAAGAGTAGAATAATATTGTACTCTCTCATCTCACGTAATAACGGTTCCTCACTAAAGGTATAAGGGAGTATTGAATTGATTTGTTCACCATTTTGCCAAATGTATTATATCTAAATACAACGCAACATGCTTATTATAGACAAAAGTTGTCAACATCTCAAACCACTCTAAAGCCATATATGCTTATAGGAAGATTTGGCTTATTGTTGCTGCATAGCGAGGACTTGTATATGTTGCTTCCAAGATTTGAAGCTTCTCATTTGATTTTCAAACATGAAAGCAAAAGCGACATGTCCACAATTAAAGTGAGCCTGAAAATGAATTTGAGAGCGAAATTTACAAGTGCTTAATGAACAAGAATTAAACGCGTTATTTTACAATAGCTTGAAATAATAAGGGAAATTCCATAACATTTCCCCATATATGGATTTTTTTTTTTTTTTTTCTTTCAATGGTAAAAATGTTGTGAGTATTTTGTTACTGTGAAGTCCAAAAGGTACCCCAAAAATTTAATAATTTAAAAAATACATATAAGAAATAAAGCATATATATATAACTCTTTTTATTTTTATTTTGTGAGTAAGCAAAATAAGTATCTACGTATGAAATGAAATTTCCCAAATGTTCAGCATTAGTATAGCTATTTTTTTGGGTAGAAATTAATATAGCTATTTACTAAGTAATACTGATTCTTAGAGCATAAAATGATAAAAGGAAAAAAATTTAAAAAAAAAAATGAAGCAGATAAAGGTGGTAGTTGACAAAGCTTTAAAGAAGAAACATTTCTGCTCTTAGAGGAGGGAGATACATAGTCACGAAACAACCTAACTTGGCAAGTGTGATACAGATTAGATAACCACTATCCTTGTTCTGCAAGTTCATTATATTTGTTTTGAGTGGCTTATAAGCAAAAATACAAGTAGGTTAGTTGGGGGTTGTTAAGCTAAATTCCAAGGTTCTTTAGGACCTAGCTAGTTGAAGGTTCAACAAAAAGTAAAATTGTGTCTCTTAGTCTTTTGCATGAACTATGTGTTGCGTAGCTAGGTATAATAGTGAGGTCATTTTGCACCCTACTGCACTTTCTTCTCTTTTCTTTATTTACGTCCTTTTTTTTTATTCAAATGAAATTTCATCATACAAAATTTGTTTGAATTCCATTTAATTGTATCCATTTAGTTAACCAGTTATAATTAAGTAATTAGCACATGCATTTAGCCTTCTAATTTAAATAGATTTTCTCTTCTTTTTTTCCCTTAACGAATATCATGCTATAAAGTAATTTACAGAAATCATACATTTAAAATCATCCAATATATCCAAAAACATTATAGTTTAATGGCATTATCCAGTTCTCCTATTGAGGAAAACCCGAGTTCAAATTCCTCTCGCCCATTTGATGTTGATAAAATAAAAAAAATTATCCACTCCAATTAATTTTGGATAAATTTGTTTCACAAGAAATTAGATAGCAAAAAATTGCCCATACAAGGTAAAACCCATTAAGCCAACTGAAAAATGAAGAGGAAATTTTTTCCAAATTGTACTGTTTGGACACAAGCAAACTATAAACTATTCTCAACTAATTATTTTCTTGTTCCTCCTCTGCCATAACCATTCTACTAAGAGGACTAGGCCCAAGATTCTTCCTTCTCATAATACTCCTCTTCCTTATCACTTCCATTTGATTCCTCCTTCTAATTTGCATCATTGCTTCTTCTTCAACAACAAATCTCCTCATTAAAACATCATCAGTCAACGACTTGCCCCGAAAAACTCTTCTCCCTTCCACACTAAGTCTTGCACTAGGAATTCTCTCTTGTGGTGTGGGAATTAATGGCTTTGATCTTGGGTAACTATTGCTTCTTCTTGGTGGAACATCAGCTCGGAAAACCTCAGTGTAGGAAGAGATTGGTGCACAAAGACAAACTCGAGTAAACGATGTGGCAACCTTCAAAGAGGTACATTTTCTTAGCTTGTTTCTATTGGAATTCGCCGCCGGAATTTCTGTGGAATTGGTAATGGTTTTCCATATTGTAGCATTTGTTGAAGGAACTGCCGTGGACTTGGACATGCTTCTCCATAGAGTGGCCATCCCAATTGCTCTTTGATACCAAGGCTTCCTATTACGTACGAAGTGCATGTCATGCTCATGCATAATTTCTGTGTGTCATATATGTGATGCAAATATGCAATGGCTTTTCTACATTATGCACTCTCTATAAACTATATTTGGGAAACATTTTTTACAACAATAACAAGATCATTCTTTATATTCCATATTAGATATGTATAAAGTTACCATACCCAATTGGTAAGTTTGGTTTGGAAGTCCAAACATACGTTTGACAATTTAGCCTAAAGTTCAAATGTATCACAAACCAAAGGAGTCTCTTCCTTGGCGTTAACAATACTTTGTTCTAATTTCAAATTCTTCAAAAGAGAAATTTAGACTCAGCCTGGAGTTTTCTTCACGGCCGTGTGGCACCATAGTTGGCTGCCCCAAAACCTTATTATGGTCTACTACATTTTTTTCACATGTTGTTCAAATCAAACTTTGGATTTTGAATAAGTTTGACCTTGTAAAAGACTCTAGCTAGTTTTGAATATTTTCAGACCTTTTCATCAAGGGTAAGTACACAGGTTGGTTCTTATTCCAAATCTGAAAAATAAAAAATTAAATGGCTATAATTTAATTAGTTCTACTATCATACCATTCGTTGTAAATTTTGTCACAACTTGATGAAGTGATCGACTATGAATGGTGGACAATCATTCACGTGAACCAACCATTTTTGTGACTCTAGACTTTCTCTAATTTGATATGAACATGAAACAAGAATTAAAATAAGAGAAGATATGGCCCTTGGAAGCAAAAACTAGCAAAAAGATGCCATGTGACAAGCAAACAACCTAGAAAACGTCATTGAAATCCAATGTGCGGATGGTGATATCTCGCATTTATTATTAGATTACTGTGTTTGTCCTACCTCTTTTGTCCACCATAGAATCCAATTTTGATATTCTGTGTTTTAAAATAAAGTTAGCAGACTTAAACTTACCCTCTTTAGTGAACTCAGAAAATGCAAAAGAAAAATGAGCAAAATGATATTGAGTATTGTCTTTATCTAAGTGAACAATAATTTGGGGCACCCCAAAATGATATTTTATTAACAAACAAAATAGAAATAGAATAAACTAAATTAGCCAAAATGACTAGAGCTCAACTCTGGTTGGTTTGGTCTAGTTGACAAACAAGCTTAAGGGGTTAGAAAAAAAAAACAGAATTTAACTCTTTAATTATTAATTTTTGGTATTAATAATAAATTATAAATTGAGAGTTAGTCTTTTTCTTTCAAAATTTCTTCCTTCCCATGAGTTGAACAAAGACCTTCCATTATCGTGTGAGAAGATTAACATTTGACTACAAAAAAATAAGTTTTTTATATTTTGAACGTCCTAAAGTTTTTTTTTTTTTTTTTTAATTGGGAGTATAAAAATTGATGATTACTTAAAGGGAACGACGCAATGCAATTATACACTTGTGAGAATGGAAACACAAAAATGGGCTTTTGACTTTTATAAAGGATATCTCAGTTCAAGCCCAACAAAACATACAGTTGGACTGGATTTTCCTTTCCCCAGACAATCCAACTCTCGTTTTCTTTTTCTTTTGTGGAAATTTTGTTCGTGGCCCAGTCTTAGACTTCAAACTCTAGTTGCAATACAAGTCCGACCACTTTGCCAGTTGTATTGAGAATGGGCCCGCCGGCTTCCTAAGTTTAGTCATATGCTCCAGGAAAATTTGTCTTGTGAGACGATCTCATAGGATATCTCTCTCTCTCACTATATGTGGATTTTACATGCCATGAAAGAGATGTTTCATGAGATAGTTTTTCTTCCGCCGCCCAAACAAATCCGTCCCACCTCTACAAGTTTTCCCATTTTATTTTGCCTATCCTATCTCGATTCTCGAGCGTGTTTGTGTATATATATATATATATATATATATTCTATCTTGATCCCCATTTTCTTCCATTCTCACTCATTTATGTTAGATCATCTCATCAAAATATCTTCACTCTAACCTATCTTAGTCCTACTTGAAAGCGATAGATGGGACAAGTTCCCATGATTCGCCCCGTTTAGCTGTCCTACCCATTATCATCCCTAAACATGTTAAAGTCAAGTTTAACAATTTTTTTTTTTTTATATATATATGTAAGTTTAACAAATTGAGTGTAAATTAGAAATACCCAATTACTCTTCCAAGAGTTGAAGTGGTTTGAAATTACGCCTATAAATTCCATCCATTTTCCCTTGTAATTTAGGGGGGGAAAAAAGTCCATGCCACGATCTCTTGCGCAATATATAAGACGTCATGTAAGCATCACGCTTAGATATTAGTGTTCTACACAGAAGCCCACTTCAAATGTCTCAACTTTCACATATTTTAACATTTTAAATAATATAATGCAACACAAATCAGAGTAGCTTATAATTTATTATTTTAATGTTGCACACATGTATGTAAAAAAATAAAAGCTATATGCATATATGTATAATCATATGTAAATGCATTATGCAATAAATTTTGCCAAAATTTTCATGCCTAGCATCAAGTCATTGACACGGGGAATCAATTAACTTATTTATTGCCCTTTTGGTTTTTTGCGGTCAGAGAACACAATTGTACCATTATAGTTTAGCTAAAAGTTGTAAACTTTGACACAATACAGTTCTGAGAAATGTCTCAAGGAATCTCAAATTTGAGAACTTTGTAGCAAAAGCAAATTGCAATGCACAGTAAGAAAGGTAAACATGCAAACAATCTAACCAGAATTAATGATCAAGTAAAGCTTTTGATTGTTATGTTGTGAATATCACATTGAACACATAAGGCAAATATTGGAGAGAGTGAGAGAAGGCCAAAGACAAAGAGTATTGTTTTGTTGGCATACCTTGTGTTTGAGTTCTTTGGATCTTGCATGAACCAAGCAAGCTGAAGTATGAGTGTGAGAGTGCTGGAGAAGGATAGCAAAGAAGTTTCATTTGGGTTGAGAATGAATAGCCTTTTTCTTCAGTTTGTGACTCTAAGATGGGGTTGGCAATGTGCTTCTTTTCCTTTTCTCCATTCTTTATTGCAACCCACCCTCTTTTGCTTTGGCAGGCAGGATTCTTATTGATTTTCAGAGAGAGAGAGAGAGAGAGAGAGAGAGATTGAAATTCCAAAGGCAAAGTAAACTGTGGCTTTTAATGCAATTACTAAAGTACCCTCATTCACTTTTAAAAGGGAAAATGCCCTTATCAAATTCCTTTCTTTTGCTAGGGGGTGGAAAGTATCAAGACCATTATATAATAATGTTTAGTTCCTGTTCTTTATGATTGTGGGCAAGTCAGATTTGTTAGTGCATTGATTTGTTTAGGACATGCTTGGCCTGCCTTTCCGAGAGAAAAATCATAGACAATCAAAGTAATCTTTTTAGTTAGGTATATAATTTTCCTAACTGTAAGAAAATTTTCTGATACCTATGCATGTTGGAGCTCATGATTCTGTTAGCCTTTTGATCATTAGTATTCTATATTCTATTAAACAAAATTATGAATGAGATGCACTTGAAAGTTGAAAGGGAGTTTTGCAAAGATAAAAATGTCCTTGCATTCGTTTTCTTTCCAAAATTGGAACCAATGAAAAAAAAATTAAAAATGAAAGAAAGAAAAGGACACATACATTATTATCATACACTTGATGATCAAGAATAAAAATGAAAAACTGTCCCATATTTAGAGGAGCTCAAGTCTGTTCTAGCTTGTGATTAGAGGATGGCTTTAAACAGCCAAGAAGAAAGTTATAACTAAGAAACCTATAAAAACAAATAAAAATATAGTGTCATACTCTTAGTATTCTAATTTGTGCTCCAACAACTTCAATATATCATGTGTGTAATTTTTTTCCATTTTAAACTTTAGTTTACTTTATAAGGGGGAAAAAAGAGAATGTGGTTGAGCATAAAATAGGACACCCACAGCATAACAAATGATTGTTATTCTAATAGAACATATTTTAGAGAGAATTAATATTGTACTCCAAGTTTTAATATTCAAATACAATTAGAAATTATTGAGGCATAAAATATTAACCATCTTTTTAAGAAATTGTACAACTTTTGAATATAGGAAAAGGAACCCAATATTATAGTCCTCAAAAGAAGAGCAAAAATGAGCCAAGGTGCGGGCATGTATATGGTCCAGTCTGGTTCTAAATAATTTGCCAATGGATGGCATCATGATTCAGTCTGTGGGTGGTGTTATATGCAGAACCCCAAAAGCTGCTGCAAAGAGAAAAAAAGACATGATGATTGGGGATGTTGGAATTGGAATAGAGATTGTGCCTTGTACATTTTTTTAAATAAAATTTTTTTGTTAATATGACAAAGCAGTCCTTGGCATATTTTTTATGCTATCAAATCGCTTTCAGTCTCAGGAGAAATTGACATAAAGATACAGTAATTGTTAGTGCTTAAGCATTACTAAAAAAGAAAAACCTTTGAGACAAAATGGGATCATTTGTTCTAAGAAGATGTGAACATTAAGATGTTGCTGTTAAATATACCAATGACTTAGAAAAAAAAAAGATGTGTCAAGCTCAACCATCTTGATTATGAAATTTGTAGAGTATTCCATTCAAAGTCTCAAACCCCAAATTTTAGTGCTACTTGAGAAGTCCCACTTTGACCCAACTGCATCTAATTCAAATTTCTCTTCTTCTTTTTTTAATGGGAGAAAAACAGAGAGTACAAAAAATCAAAAGCTACAAATTGGGGAGAGTTGAAAATTGAAACCCGTTTTTCAAAAGCAAATTGAAGAAAGAGAGGGGTGGGTGAAACTCATTAAGTACCTTTAGATAATAAATGACCAACGGCTCATTTTTCACCAATTTAATTAATGAAAAAAAATAAAAGATTTTTAAAATTTGAATCAATAATAAAGAGCTTTTACATAAAAAGAGTAAATTTATTATAGGGAAGTAAAATTTGAAAAATGCTTTATTGAGTCAAAAGTCATCTTTTGCTTTTTCTACATTGTAGACCATGGAAATCATGTTTTCCACTTTTGCATTAGAATTAAGAGCCCCCCTTCAGAGGAGGAAAGGGAGACTGACGTGTTGGTGACTATTAACTTTATAAACTTTCCTGAATTTAATGCCAAGTAAACATGTGAGAATAAGATGTACCTGCACTCATATTTGGTTCCAATAAGTGATTTCTAGTTCAAATCCCTAGTAAAGATTATAGTCTCCCAATATTTGGCGGAGAAGGTAAGACTAAGCAGTCCACCACCAACAAATTAAATTTTGTTATTTTAGACCCTCCTCTTATGGAGATGTCTTTGCTTTTATTATATTGGCGAAAATTTTCGTCTCTACATTTTGTGTCAATTTTCATTTTGGTCCCAAAATTAATTTCTTTACAAATTTCATCCCTAAAATTTGAAAATCGTTTTTAAAATAGTCCCTATCGTAAACCAACAAACAGAACCCTCTTACGTGGCAGACAGAGTGCTCTTCTTACTGATGTGGCGCTGACGTGGCCATTAAAATATTATTAAAAATAATTATTTAACATTTTTAAATACCACATCAGCGCCACGTCAATTTTCTCAATTTTAATTTTAATTTTATTTAAAATATTATTAAAAATAAAAAGCCAGATTTCTCTATTTTAATTTTAATTAAAAAAATGAAAGTCAAACAAAAAAAATTTACTTTTTTTAAGTTGTAAAGATTGAAACTCAAGCTCTGTTCTCATCTCTCACTCTCTCACACACACTGAACATCTCTCACAGTCTCAAGAGCCAAACAACATGACTACTTAAAAATCAAAATCAAGATCAAGAGAACCCACAATCTCATGATCCCTAATCCGACAAACCCTAACCCTTTAATTTTTTTTTTTTTTTTTGATAGACCCTAACCCTTTTGATAGACCCTTTAAATTGAAGTCCCACAAAATCCATCCCACGATCAAACCCCAGCAACCCAAGACGAATCAAGTCGGTTCGTGACCGTGCTGATCTAGCTCGGGCGTTGAGGTTGTTGCCTTTTCCGGTGAAGAAGAGCGCCGCCGCTTCGGTGGTTTGGGTTTGTGAACGATTTGGAGACGGATTCTTCTCCACCACGCACCGCACGCTGATCTGAACCCAAACTCTCTAATCTCAAAATCTTATCTCCGCTCAAAACCTTACACCCAATATTGACCAATGGCGAGCATATTTGTGATCTGGGTCTGTGTTTGTGTTTGATCTCTGTTTCTTTCTCTCTCTCTTTTTCGTTTGTGTTGTTGTGATCTGGGTGTGTTTGTGTTTGATCTCTGTTTCTTTCTTCTTCTCTTTTCCGTTTGTGTTGTTGTGATCTGAGTGTGTTTGTGTTTGATCTCTGTTTCTTTCTTCTTCTTCTTTTTCATTTGTGTTGTTGTGATCTAGGTTTAAGTTATTGGTTGTTGGGTTTGTGTTCTTATAATCTGGGTTAAGTTCTGAGTTTGATTGTGAAGAACACGAAGAACAAGGTGTAATGTTCTTATTAATTTGATAAGTAATATATTTTTTAATTAAATTATATTTAAGGTTTTTTTAAAAATTTTAATTTCTTTTTTATATAAATTTTCTAACGTGGCATTGAGTAAAAAAATTAAAATGCTGACATGTATTTATAAATGCCAAATAATTATTTTTAACAATATTTTAATGGCCATGTCAGCGCCACGTCAGCAAGAAGGGCACTCCGTCTGCCACGTAGGAGGATTCCGTCTGTTGGTTCATGGCAGGGACCATTTTAAAAACGATTTTCAAATTTTAGGGATGAAATTTGCAAAGAAATCAATTTTGGGACCAAAATGGGAATTGACTCAAAATGTAGGGACAAAAAATGCATTTTCACCTATTATATAACCTTACTGGTCTCAGATGTAATAGGTTATACATTGAAACTATCTTCATGACTTTATAATTTATTTGTTGCTAGTCAAGGTTGTCAAAATCGGGATCCTACATAGGATCGTGGAAGGTAGATGGGATCATAAATCATAAGATCGGATTGTGGATCGTGGATCGTAAAATCCTATATTATTTGAGAAAAAAACAAAAAATACACATTGGTATATTAAATAATCACATAAATTATACATTTATTGATATAATTACCATATATCACTACATCCATTTGTAAGCATCATTTAAAAATGCCAAAAACCTCAAAATGTGACACTCTATTGAGATTTTTTTTATTTGGGTCTAACTAACACTCTCTCTACATTAGAGTGGATAAACTTAGTCTATTGATATTTTATTTTTCATTTAGGTCCTACTGAACCTTTTGTCAAGTTAAAGAAGATTACAAGAAACCAAGGTAGTTTGAGATGGTCAGAGTCGTACAATTTTACCGATCCTAAAAGATCGCTAAGATCCTTGAAAGATCCGGATCGTTTTGGGTAGGTAGGATTGTAAAATTGTAGGATCGTAGAATTCATATTGGGATTTTGAGAACCATGTTGCTGGTTAATATAATATTTCCTATTACCAAAAATAAATAAATAAATAAATAAATAAGGTAAGACTAGGAGTATATGATAGCAATATTCAGCAATAAATAAATTTTTGGCTAGCAATTTTAAATAAGATAAAATCCAAAAAAAAAAAATGGTAAATAAGAGAAAGCGATAACCAAGCTTATAATTAGACTAATTTAGAAGTCTAACTGTCTAATTTCATAAATTTTAAAATTAAAAGAAAATTTTGTTATTTTTAGACAACTTCAGCTTGTTTTGTGACCGAATTTGTAATATCAAAACTTTTGTTCGATAGTCTTGGAATGCAATCTAATTTACTAAAAAAAGATAAATATTGAACTCACATGAACGAATTCTTACAATTTTTCTATTTCATCTAAAATCTTTAAGCATCGGTCATGTTCATGTCTAAATAAGATCATAATTAGTAACTTTGCTATTTCTTCTAGACAAACACGCTTAAATTTAAACTTTTTTATGATTTCTAGTTAATTCAATTAATAAAATAAAATCAAGTAGATTCAGATTTCGCTTACACAAAAAATAAATCTATTGGTATATGATAAACAAAGAAGAATCATCATAAAAATGCATCATAAATTTTTTTTTTTTTTTTAAATAGTCCTTTTCTCCTTTAATTATTTTTACCTGTGTATTTTTTAACATATCACGTGCGAGTTAGGAATGTTAAGATGCCAATTCAGTTCCAATGAGTTGCCAACACGTGCAAGTCTGACACACACTTTGCAAAGCACCATGATATTATCCACTGAGCCTTTCATTATGGAAGAAATCCCACCAATTTTTATATTTTGACTTTTTTGGGACCATATGATTGAATTTTATGAATCCACTCCAATTGCCAATCCACATATTTGAAGAAATCTTAAAATAAAAAAAATAAAAACTGTTTCTTTTTCACCTGGATTTCAACTTCCTTTTCTTGCTTTTCAACCTTATCTTTTTTTTTTCTTAATCATTTTTAATGGTATAGATATCTCTCTTAAACATAATAATGAAAATTGGGAATTTAACACATAAAACATGAGCTTTTGGAGATTTGGAATCTTTTTAGTCTTTATTGGGATTTATTGGCAGATTCATTGTGCTTGTAATAATAAGAATAATCCTTTATTCTTAAACTCCTAATCCTTAATGAATGCAGCATTTAGTTAAATTTGTGATACAACATGAAGCAACATTATTTTGGATAATAACCTTTTGTCATAAGGCGGATTTTTTACCCAGATTTTTTTTTTTTCTTTTCTTTTTCAGCTAGATTTCAACTTCCTTTTCTTGGTTTTTAACCTTACTATTTTTTTTCTTTTTAAGGCATAGATATCTCTCTTAAACATAATAATGAAAATTGGGAATTCAACACATAAAACATAAAGCTTTTGGAGATTTGGAACCTTTTTGGTCTTTATTTGGATTTATTGGGAGATTCATTGTGCTTATAATAATGAGAATAATCCTATAGTTTGTTCTTAAACTCCTAATCCATAATGAATGCAGCATTTAGTTAAATTTGTGATACAACATGAAGAAACTTTATTTTGGATAATACCCTTTTGTCATAAGGCAGATTTTTTACCCAGATTTTTTTCTTCTTTTCTTTTTCAGCTAGATTTCAACTTCCTTTTCTTGGTTTTTAACCTTATCTATTTTTTTCTGAACCTTTTTAAGGCATAGATATCTCTTTTAAACATAATAATGAAAATTGGGAATTCAACACATAAAACATAAAGCTTTTGGAGATTTGGAACCTTTTGGTCTCTATTTGGATTTATTGGCAGATTCATTGTGCTTATAATAATGAGAATAATCCTATAGTTAGTTCTTAAACTCCTAGTCCTTAATGAATACAGCATTTAATTAAATTTGTGATACAGCATGAAGAAACTTTATTTTGGATAATACCCTTTTGTGTTATGATATTACTAAGTATGCCCTACTTCTCTCTAAAAAAAGGTGGTATGTCCTACTTAGCCTCAGTCAACAACTCAACACTCACACAAAGGGACCTGCCAACAATTTGTATAAATCAAGTATACATAGCACATTCAAAACATACACAAAAATTAAATGGAGAATACTCTCAAATTTTATTACTTTATCACAAAATACAAAGGGCACTAAGACTTGCTTACACAAAACTCTCACTTGGGATATGCCTAAGTTAAAACCAATCACCAAGTTTTACAAAACTCGCACAAAAACAAAAAAGACATTGTTTTCCCTCACATTACACTTTGTTTTTCCTCTTGCACATATTGTTAACACCCCCAACAATTTAAGGAACATAAAGGAAATTATGTTCACAATAAATCACAGGTGATAAATTGTTATTGGTTCTAATTTAAATTCACAACTTAAATAAATTTTTTCTCCACCCATAAAAACCAGTAACAATCCACCATTTAACATCTAATGACAATTACCAATAACTATTCCTAGACTATCTACACAAATTTGAGAACTACCTTTAAGAAACAACTACCTGCTATCTTGGGACCTTTTTTTATGGGTTCCAGTTAGCTCAACTGGTAAAGTCTTTAATGATTAAATAAGAGATCTAGGATTCAATCTCCGTCTACACCAAAAACTTATTGGTATCTTAGTCTGATGATAAAAAATTGTCATTAAGAGTGAACGCCATAACTCTAAAAAAAAAAAAAAAAAAAAAAAAAAAGGGTTTTTTCCAACATATAATTGCTTACTAAATGTCTACCATGATAGTGCTACCTGCCTAACACATGTGCACAGCTTATACACATATTCCAGCCCACCATAGACCATGAAAACACATTTGCCAATCCAAGCGCATGCCCAGCAATTCAATCTTGACCCATTACACAACAAGTGGAGGGCTTAGCCGTGCCAATGGCAACCTTCTCAAATCCGGGTACATAGTCCACAAAGCAACATCACCGACCATATGTAGTCCAACCATGATTGGTCAAGCAAATCATAGCCTAAACTCATTTTTCCCACATGAACCAACCAGCATGCCCACACTCATGCAACCCAGGTAGGTCCTACCCTAGACACAAGTAGGAGTAGCCACTCACTACTCATCAACGTTCCCAATTTGTTTTATATAGTAAAATTAATAGTAAGTTTAGAGTTCATTTGGGAACAGCTTATTTAATTGAAACTGATAACTTTTTACTGAAAGTACTGTAAATAAAGATAAAAAGTAGCTGAAATAGTACAGTGAAACCCATAAATAGTACCAAAAAGTGCAATGAGACCCATAAATAATACCAAAAAGTGTAATGAGATCCATGAATAGTAGCAAAAATATGCTAAATATTTTTTTTTTTAAAATGGCTTTTTTAAGCCAATACCAAACGTAACCTTTGTATTTTTTTTTTTTTCTTGAAATTGATGATGCATTGAGAAATTGGGAAAAGAATTGTGTCAACAGCATCACTCAAGGGAAGATGGCCAAAGTAAAAATAAAGTCATCTGTGTTGGATGAAACGGGCCTACGTTTCTTCAGCATCATGATTTTAATCAATCAACTTTGTACGTAGTCTGGGCCGAAAGGAACCATTGCAACGTGAACTTGATCAACTTGAGTCCATTGTGTGTTTTGAGATGAACCCAAGCCATAAAAGCCCACCTGGCCCAATTTAATCGGTCCAGAAGTTATTTCTCACATGAAAAGTAAAATTTCTCATATGAACGGGTTGATACCGAATATTTGGCAATGCATGGCAGCTGGGTATTTCTGTAACGAGACCAACCCCAACGCTACTAGTCTTTTTGTTGTTGAGTTTTACATTTGAAAGAGAAGGGTTTTGTCAACTAGAACAATCACTATTACATGAAATTCAAGAACTGCTTGAATGAATAGGTATAGCTTGGACACCTTGGACATAAAGTTGGGTTGAGAAAATTCATGACAACAAGCTTGCATAACCTGAGGTACTCAGTGTAGCCTAAGAACCAGCAGACTTCCAAATAATTCCGGCAATATTGCTGACTAAATGTCTTACAGACAACCAGCTTCTTATAACATAAAACTGCTGACATCTTTGTTGGATGAATGAGTTTTTTGGTCTAGTGAACCCCACTTCAAAAAACGGGGTCCAAAACCAATTACACAACCCTGTTAAAATTTGTGTAATTTTTCTTATTAAAAAAAAAAAAAAATTTTGTGGTCTTGTGCTATTATGAGTTTCCAACTAATAAATAAAAATAAAACTAATAAGAGAAACTACAGAATTGATGGAGGAGCTGTCCAAACCACTGCATGATTCCCGGTCTACAAAAACTGAAGCTATATTCATCTGAAAATTGTTCATACATAATAACACTACACATTGTTATCCAGCCCCATAATTTGCATGTTATGGGAAATACAGAGATTCTCAGATTATTTTTCAGTCACTGGCTATCAGGCTCACCTGACGATCTCTTGCTCCAACCAACTGAGCCAGCTTTGCGCTCCCCACGCTTTCTCTTATTCTTAGGAAAATTAACATCTGATGCTAAACAAGTTTTCAGAGTTGATTGCTCCTGAGGCCCTACAGATTTTTCTACAGTAAGAGGTTCGGATTTTGGAATTAAAGGGACGATAAGAGGTTCTGATTTTGGAATTAAAGGGACAGTAAGAGGCTCTGATTTTGGAATTAAAGGGAGATTGGTGCTTTCTTGCTCGCCTATCTCTGGTTCCTGATGCATCTCAGTGGCTTGGGTACCTATCATTTTGAAAGTGTGCCTTTCTGCTTCAGCTGCCTCAGTATGTACCAGAACACTATCTACAATCTGCAGGTATTAAATATCACAATAATAAAGGGATCAATCATTTACCATTAGACAGATGTGACAGCACAAAAGATTTACTGGACATATCAAGGGAGTTCATGAACCCATAAGAATCCCATAAAAATAGGCTTCTACAGAGACAAACATTAATAGAATGGTAGAAAATAATACATGTGGCTGACCTGACATATCTATTGAGGATCCATAATCAATCCCAAAAATTTGGGACTAAGGGTCCGTTTGGATTGAGGGGGGGGGGGGGGGGGTCTACTTCCTCTCTCTCCCCCTCAATCCAAACGGACCATAAGGCTTGACTGTTGCTGTTGTTAATGGAGATGTTATTCTCACAACCTCATCCTAGGTGGTGTGAGAAATGATACAATGGTATACCATTACTTTGTCAAGAATATTGCCTACAAATGTCAGTGGACAATTTACTGCAGAATACAGTGCAACATATTTCTTGAGCTGGCGTTTTCCAGGAGCATGACAAAGTGCAGTAGGACCTAAGTACCTAACAGCGTTGTGAAAACCACAATGAAAAAAAAAAACACAAGGATTGAATATATATTCTTGCAAAGGACAACTTGAGGTTTTGATATTTGTCCAAGAAAAAGTGGAGAAGGTCAGAAGCCAGTTTACAAATTAGATTCAGGAAACAATCACACTCGTGCTCGCACAGATACACATGTTAAAAAAGAAAAATCAAAGGCGCATAGATGGTAAAAAAGCAAGCGTACAAGAAATTTTCCACCCCTACGTTATTTTGTTCAATTAGAAAGATTTAGAAGCAGAAACTATTTGCCACTTATCAAAAAAAAAAAAAAAAAGCAGATACTATTTGCCGTAGTTGGAATAATTGTATACTCTGCTGGAGCTACTGAATTTTTTATTTTTTGATAGGTAGAGATAGTGGGTAAGAGGAATGTGGCTACTGAAAAATATAGAAGCAGCATTATGTAAGTTTAATAAAGCTTTAATTTCAGAATTTAAAGATTAGAAAGGGGATCAGTGGAACTTTTATATACAAACATTCAAGTTAAATGAAAAAAGAAGGCCGAATTTTATAAAAATGTGCAGTTAAATTAGTATGATACCATAGGATGCATCTAGTTAAAATAAAATAAAATGAACCAAATTATATATATAATTGTTAAGGGGATGAGGCTTACATCTTCACATGAATCTCCAGTCTGTGGTTGATGGAGGGTGACATCAGCAGCAGACAGCAGTCCAGCCGTGCTTTCAATTATATCAGGAACATGGATTGCCTCCTTATAACTTGAAATGGCACTTTCAGGCATAACAAGATCTCCATGATCATACTCTGATATATGTTTAGTTGGAGAATATATAGGTCCCACTGATATAGCATCTCCATTGCCAGCAGAGAATGTAGGACTATGAGCAGAGCTGGTCTGTGCATCACCAGGTGCAAGAAGGCTCAAATTCTCTGAGGAAGAAAACCTAGCAGCATTTTTGGACATGACCACATCAACCTGACTCTTCAGCTTGTGAACCCGAGAGTGCACCAATTCAATTTTCCAAAGGACTTGCTCCAAAAAATTATCACCATCTCTAAACTCAAAAAATGACCAATCATTACTAATGCCAAATTTGTCATTGCAAGGGTCATTTTGGTCTGTGATTACTGCCCCAGATAATAGCAAGCAGCAGCATTCAGAGTTAACATTTGAAGAAAGACATTCATATCAGTAGAATGATCAACATTAACAGAGAAATTCATATCATTTAGACTGAAATTAAAGGTGAGCATCAGAACATGGAAAAGAGCAACATGCAGTTAGCTGTATTGACAAAGATTGACAATATTGCACTACCTAAAATTTAGATGGTAAAATTAAACTACTCTATCTCAAAACTTGTAAAGGCGCACAAAGTCTATAAAATACTAAAATGGAATAAAAAATCATTCTTTACTGCCTTCCTTATTATTCAGGTAACATGGCATGCTATACAGCACAAACAAAATACATGTGCAGCAGATCTTTTTTTGACGGATAAACCATGTGCAGAAGTAATTCTAACCTGGATTACCAAAATCGTCAGCCACTGAAATGCCATCTGGATCAGACTTCTTAAGCTCTGCGACATAACACAACGTCACACATTGACATTTATTTACTTCTTGTTTTTGAGAGAGAGAGAGAGAGAGAGGGGGGGGGGGGGGGGGGGGTTGGCACTGTTGTTGGAGAGCAAAGCACCAAAACCATTATAGTTAAAGAAAAAGCTTGTACCAAGATAAGAGAAAAGGTGATGTTTTGACATATATGATGTTAAATCAGTTGTGTCTTCAACTCTCTTTCGTTTCCTCCTCTTTATTGTCTTTTTTTTGAAGCATTGACTAGAAAATGGCAATGACTTTGAACCCAATCCTTCAAAGGTAAACTGATCAAATCCCAGTTGTTTTCTCTGGTCATATGCTGCAAGCTCTCTGGCATATTTTAACGCTTGCAACTCCATCTCCTTGATTCTCAATTCTGTCCATTTGCAACGCCACATCAATGGGCGTATAAAGTTCCTCCAATGATTTGTCAATTTCTTCTTCCTATAATGGAAGAATTTTCTTGGGTAAGTGAAGCATACAAAGTTGTATTGTATAAACCATCTAAAATATAATGATGAGCATGTACATAACATAATCGCAGATGCATATCATTTATCATCCATTTTAGTGAAACTAAACAATGATTAGATCATAATATTCCATTATTCACATTATTGTAGACCCAAAGACATTAGCATATCCCAAAGATAGCTAGACTCACACTCACTGAAGAACTGGAAGAAATTGGGTAAATACAAGAATCTGTCAGTGTTTCTGAGTAATGTCGTATGGCTAGGGGAACGGAATGTAGACCCATGGATTTGAATGGGAGAGGTTATAATACCCAATATTATGCGACAACGCTATGTGGACAAGAGTGTGTACAAAGTCCCACATTGGAAATGTATTAGATTGATTTGGCTTATATAAACAATTACAATTTTTGGAAATTTTCACGGATAAAAATATCTAAGAAACAGCCAATGGTCAAATGTAATCTATGAAGATAGAATTCCTTAGACTGGCAACATCTATACAGTTAAATATCATTAGTCAAGAATGAGCTCTTTATGACCTACAAAAAGATGCTGGTGTCAACATGATGGAAGGATCAAAATTAGATTTACCATTATAATTAATAACCTGATTTACAGCTCAGCAATGGCACTGTCATCTGATTTCATATAATTGAACACAACATCACTTACTAGATCAATTTATGGTTCCTTTATCATTAAGTTCATTATCCAAAACTACTTATCAAATAAGAAAAGAGTACATTATACCAAAACTAACTTTTTTTTTTGATAAGTAATTATACCAAAACTAACTTAGGATAAGAGTTCCTATAATTCATTGATTTCATCAATAGCTAAAGCTTTGCTAAAGAGTATTAAATATTATCAATTCATCAATTTTCAACATAAAACTTTAAAAAATGATAAACAATTATACACCAAAACATATTAATAAGGTTTTTATCTTAGGCTTTTCATTTCAAAATACACAAATAAGCAAGATAATAGAATTTAAAATGCCAATGTAGTGTAGTCATACTTCTTCATTCTAGGGTAGAGGTATGGGTTTCAACCTCCGGTAGGTGGGGACTTGTGGGGTTACAATATACTCCATCTTATCTTTGACCAAGAAAGCAAGAGGAAGGGGAGGGAGAGAGAGAGAGAGATTAAAAGGTAAAATATATGGGATTAAAACAAACCTCAATTGGAGTGTATTACCAAATGTATCAAATGAAGAACCCAAACCGTTGTCCCCAAAGAATTGTGATTCCACTTCCCCTTCACTCAATCCAGAACAATTCTCTATATCAGATGCAGAGTCAGCAAATGAGCTAGAATAATCAGTTGCATCTGGATCCTCACTTTTAGTCAATCCAATGTCACTTTTACTTGTGCTTCCAACTATATCAACCTCAAGATCCTCAGGGAACTTTGTAGCCTTACTTTGATTACCCAAAATAGCTTGTGTCTCAATTTTAGTGCCTCCATTCCTGCAAATTAAACCCTTCCCACCTGAGTTTCTAAGGGAATTAATCTTCTCCTCATCGGGTGCTACTTTTGCTGTTATGTGAGGTTTAATGTCCAGGTCAGTGTCCATGAATAGTTGAGCAGGACCCATACCACAATATTTCCAAACTCAGTTCATTTCTTCTAACACTGAAAAGAATTTCCTTTATAGTTAGCATGAACCAAGATTTGACCAGTATTATACTGAGTAAAAGCAATTTTATGAAATTTTAAACCCATCAAACTACTTTTGAGGTTGTATCCAGTATCGCTTAAAATGATAAGCACAGTAAAAATCCCCCCTCCCCCACACCCCCCCGCCCCACCCCACACCCCCCAAAAAAAAAAACTTATTTAAGAGAAGAAAAAACAGCAAAGCACAGTATGAGAATGCAAGATTTTGTTGCTAATTCAGAATCAATAAGAGAATTAATTTTATGCATAATGGAAAATAACTATGGCTTCTCATACCAACAACATACAGGAAATCATGCTATGAAGTATAAATTTTTTTATTCCAATTCTAATCTTGAGTTCTACTATATTATCCCAATCATAAAATAACATTAATTTTCTTGTTTCCATTTTTTAATGTACAAGTAATATCAAACTTGCCACCATATATCCAAAAAAATAAAAAAAGATTACATACATAAAACATAACCAATAATTCCCAACACCATAATTTTCTTTCAAACATATAACATGCATTAACAACCAAGAAAAGAATCCCATGACCAATTAACAATTCTCTATCCACAAACGTCAACAACCATACCAAACACATACACATGTCAAAATACTAAAGATAAAGCCTTTTTGAGGAAGTGGGTAAGCTAACATACAAACAATTAGCAACCACCACAAGCTACACACAGTGGCACAGATATTTTCACATACACCTAGCGTCCAAAACAACAAGTACAAAAAAAAAAAAAACCCAAGACTTGGAACCAAAAAAAAATGCAGCAAGCTGAACATACTAGATAAGCTACCAATAATTCTAAAAGCATGGCTGCATATGATAGATAGATACATCCATGACAGTCATACATGGGTGTTGACTATGAGTGTGTGTATGCATGTGTTTGTGTCAATGTGTGTTTGTGTTATAGAGAGAGAGAGAGAGAGAGAGAGGGTTACCTGTATAAAGCGTGAAAATGAGGCAAGTGAAGAATAAGAGTCTCTCTATCTGTCTCGGCGGCGTTTAAAGAGTGATAAGTTAACGTTATAAACCTAGGCGTAAGATAGTGTCAAATTTAGTACAACTTCTATTTAGTACATGTGACTAGTACGCTTCCCGCTTTTAGAGAACACGTGTATCTTTCCAATTGTTTTCTAACACCTGGGTTCTTTTCATTGGGTCACATATATAGTGAATATTCTTAAATTTTATTCTCTTGTTCTTCTTTTATTTTTTTCCTCAACATTTTCTTTTAACAATTAAGTTTGTTCACATTAGATGCAAAATTCTAAAATCACTCACATCAATCATTTTAAGTATGTGTAAATTTGCAAAATTGCTGCAATGATAGTTTATCAATCGTATATTTACATGGTTACTGTGGTAAAGTATTTCATTTTTTTTATACTTATTTTCTCATTTTTCTCTCTTAATTGATAAATAAATCATATTTTAATAAAATGTAGTATAAAATAAATAATCTAACGTGGGATATTTTGAAAAGTAGTTGTGTAAAATAGAAAAAGTAAATTTATATATGCTAAATTAGACAAATTTTTGCATGAGCCGATGTGAATACTCTAAAATATGATAAGTCTACAATTTTCCCAACCAACTCCAAAAATACCCACATCAAGCTCATGTAAAAATATGTGTTTCATTTACATGGTTACTATAGCTATGTATCTCATTTTTTAATCATTTTATCATTTCTCTTTCTCTTAATTGATAAACAAATAATATTTTAATAAAATGTAGTGCTCAATAAATAATATGATGTGTGGTGTTTTGAAAAGTAAATGTGTAAAATAAAAAATAAAAATAGGTTCCTATGCTAAAATAGACAAAAAATTTTGCACAAGCTTTTGTGAATGCTCTGAAATAGCATAAGTCTACAATTTTTCCAACCAACTCCAAAAATACCCACATCAAGTTCGTGTAAATCTATGCAAAATAAGATTATAGCTATTGTAGGGGCTCAAAATGTAATGGACCCTAGACAATAAACTTTGGTAGAGAATGGGTAGGAGGGACTAGGCATCTAACAAGCAAACAACGGTTAATATGAAATTTATGGCGGATCCCTATAAACGAATCGGACTAGGAGTTTTTGTAAGAATGATCTTTACTTTGGCTAAGTCCTTCGGACCATCACCGTTCTCCTCTTTGTTAAGTGTTTTTTAAGGAATATTTATTCTCGGCTCAAGCCGAGGGCCTCCCTTCTTGGAACGGATCCCCCCTCTTGGAACGGATCCCCCCATGACTTTCCGAGTCTTACTGGTTATATAGTCTTATTTTTGTTAATCTTGACCATCCACTTGTCAATTATCTGATCATTGTGTACAGGAGTTTGTCCCATCATCTGTAGTTTACAAGCTTTATGTTAGTTCTCAGCCGCCTTCACAGACTTTCCATTAGTTGAGGTAATCGAGGCGACTAGGTCCGTTGGTCACGTCTTCATTAAGACGGCCAGAATGTTGGTGGGATATTTTTTCCTTTACCAACCGTCGGTGCGCCGAGGATAAGTGTATCCTCGGCGAGGCTCTTGGATGACTTGGGCCCTTCCCAACCATCCTCGGCGTGAGCCCTGGGCCGGATATGAAGTGGGCCAGTGTGGTTAATGTGTTAGGGCCCCACAGCTATAATAACCATGCAAATATAAATGATTATTGTTTATATGCAACTATGTTTTTTAATATTTTCTTTACTTGTAGAGATAGATGATTTGGGAGAGTAATAAAAAATTGATAAAAATAATATTTAAATGAAATATAGTGTAAAATAGATAATCTGATATGCGTGTTTTTGAAAAGTGGTTATGTAAAAAAAAAAGGTATGACTTTATGCTAAAATAAACAATAATTTTTGCACGATCTGATTCGATGCTTAGAGGGCACAACAAATTTCTCTACTTTTTCACAATTGTTGAGATTAGGGGTGTGCATGGGTCGAGTTAAGGAGATTTTTTGACCCAACCCACCATGGTGGGTTAAAAAAAATTCAACCCAACTCAACTAATCACATAAGTCCAACCCAACCTAACCCACATAGGTCGGGTTGAACCCATGGGTTGGACAATTTTTTTATTTTTTTATTATTATTATTAAATTGAGCAAAAAAAAAATATATCACACCTACCACCTAATTTGATAAACAAAATATACATTAATATATGAACTAATATTTCAACTCAGTTATACAATAATATATGAACTAATATACATTAATATTGCCTTTTATATAGGATAGGAGGAGGAGGTGGTTATTTAAAAAAAATTATTAATTATATAATATATTTTAAATATATATTAAATATATGAGTGGGTCGGGTTGGGTTTGGCGGGTTTGGTTATGACCCGAACCTAACCCGACCCGCTATCAAAAAAATTTTGTAACCCAACCCAACCCACCAAACCCTAAAAACCGACTTAACTTGATGGGTTGGGTTGGGTTAGGTCAGTTTTAGCGGGTTGGCTGCACACCCTCAGTTGAGATGATAGATTTCTTTTTTAATTTTAAATCTGATAATTGGGGATGGAGGGATGTTGTTTTTGGAAACACTAAAATGTGCCAACTAATTGAAGTATAAGGGTGAGTTTGTTTCGGCTTTTAGTAAAGTGCATAATGAAAAAGTTGAGTTTTTAAAAAGTGCATAATGAAAAAGTGTATTTTCAAAAAGCTGAGTGTTTGGTAAAAGCTGTTAAAAAGTGCTTTTTGAAAAGGCTGAATGTTTGGCTAGAACTTATAAAAATAGCGTTTTGAGTTGTAAATTACCAAAAAGGACAATGTATATATGAGAGCATCTCTAGCAGGTTAGGCAAATTTTTGTACTATTTGGACAATCAACAGTGACATTTACCTTTTGCCTACCCACTTTTTTAATATTTATTTTTTAATTAAATTTATTCTTTTTTAATCTTTATTTTTTCTTTTTCTATTCATTCTCAACAATTATATTTTTCAACAAAAAATGTTACATCCACAATATTTTTTGCAATACTTTCACAAAAATCATAACAAAATCTTATATGGAAAGTTATTTCTAGTTCTAATTTGAACTCATTACTGAAATTATATTTTTACTCACCAATATTAGCTAATTACTTAAAATTTATTGTGAAAATATTGTGGTATTATTTTTAAATTGTGATTTCTTATTCTTTGCCTTTTCTTTTGTTCATACGTTTCCTTTTTTTTTTTCTTTTTTTTTTCTCTTGCATTTTGTCAACCACACACGTATACCCATATTAGTACATCCTCTCTTTTTTTTTTCTTTACTTCCACTTGATTCCAGAAGCTCCTCACTCTTTCTTTCTCCAACTCTCTTTTCTTCTATCGGCTTCTACTAGGGGTCATATCGACTTCTATTTTTTTCCTTGTTCTTGATTAGTTGTTGTTTCTGATTTTAGATTTGTCAGATCGGCTTCTATTTTTTTTTTATTGATCATTTATTATTGTTGTTCTAATTTTTTTTTTTTTTCTGTTCTTGATCTGCTGTTGTTGTTGTTTTGATTTTAGATTTGTTGTTTACATTATATCAGTTTTATGAGAGCAAGAATTTTTTTTGCTTTTATTGTTGTGGTTTGATTAATTTTATTGCGTGAGTGAGCTTCAGGGCAAAGGGAGAGCAGCGAGATGAGATGAGAAGAGATGCGTGAGAGTGAGATTCGGCATGAGAATTGAGGACTTTTATCAAGGGTAATTTGGTAATTGAAGGAAGAGCCAACGGATAGTTACAAACGCGCATTGGACTTTTTGTTTTATGGACCTCCTCAACTCCATAAGGTTTGCACGTTCTCAGCGCATTATTAGCCTTGGCCCAAAACGCAAATTTTTAAAAAAAAGTTGCGTTTTGGGCTGAACTAAACACAAAAATCGCTCTAGCATTTTGCAAAACGTGCTTTTTGGGCTCAAAACGCCCAAACAAACGGGCACTAAGGCTTTTTCTAACATGGTAGATTATTTTTAGCACTTAGTAATCCTTATGTTGCATTATAAAAATTTACCACTTATTATAAGTTATGAAATTCATCGTGTCTAACCAAATTTCGTGCGTACAATATTTATTAAAATACTATAATAATGCATTTATTATGTACGCTTTAACAATGTTACATGACTAAAGCATATCGTATAAGACTAAGTGCCCCCCTAATATACTTTCAAATAAATAAATGAAATTTTTTATAACTGAATCTTAATCCAGGTAGTTTTTAAAATTTTTTTTTAAAATCTTTTGAGAAAGGATTTCACTTAAAGTAACATATGCTAATATTTTTATGTAGTTATAATAAGTCACGTGGTTTTTTTATTATTAAAGAGTCACACGGTGAAAAAAAATCATACAACTCGCAATAGTTAAACTAAGCCACATAATGCAAACACAATTTGTGACTTGAATTTTCTTATTAAAAGAAAAAATAATAGTAAATTGATAAAATAATAGAAAACAAGCAATGAAACTCCTCTTAAATTTTTATAAACTTTTGGTAGTAGAATTTTTAAATCAGAGAAGTATCACTTTTTAAAACATTGGCAATGAAGTTTAACCTAAAGCAACTATGCTAATTACTTTAATGTATTTATAGTGTACACATGACATAAAGAAGAAAAATGAAAACTAAAGAATAAGAAACAAATGAGTCGGTGTCCACTATAACATGTAGGTCACAATTTTTATGAAAATTATATGATATAATATTGTGGGGTAAGGGCCCAAAATTGTATATTGAGCCTTGAGTCTTGGCCGAGGATGTTGGTTGGTCCAAGGATAGATAAACAATAGTGAGGGTATTAGACTCAGAATCTCATGAGTAAGATGCAGACGGAAAGGTTGGGGAATGTTGTCCGAGAAGGAGTAGCTCCTTGGATAAGCAAAATATCGATTAAATGTATATCCTATCGTTCAAAGTGACCTTTCATGAGGTTCCACTAATAGGAACGTGTATTATAAACGTACAAGAGGGATGGAAGCTCAGAAATATCTAAGGAAAAGCTGCTACCACCACATTGAATGCTTTGCAATTAACTTTCTGGCCGCATTTATGTGGAGAAAACCCATGAACAGTGCTGCCTTGGCTATCCCAATTTACAGAGGGACAAAGGGGGTGTCCGATGGGACAAGCACTCAAGTAGTGGCCTAGATGATCAACAAATGGAGGACCAAAATCACTGAAAGGAGGATATATAATGTAAGAAACCCCTAAGAAAAGAGGGATCGGAAAAAAGAAAGAAAAAGACTGTAGTAACCAAGAACCAAAATTGTAATTCAATTTGAGGATCAATACAAAGGAACCAATCTTCTCGGACTTTGCCGAGAACAATTTTCTTAAGTTCAAACTTGTCCATCCTTATTTGCTTGTCATCAAGATCCATCTTTCTTATTGACTAATTCCCTAGAGCCTAGTCATTCAACCCACTCTCTACAAATTCATTGTTTTGGGCATAAGTCCAACCATTTTTTGGGCTTGGGATTCAAATTTGGTCATTACAAATATAATTTAAACATTAGTTTAGACTAAAAAAAATTATTGCGAATGTTTTGGTGACAATAATTACATGACTATTTATTATTTAATTTTATAATTTAATAGATACAATGAAGACAAACAATTTGAACCTTGTATGGACCATTTTGGAGGTCCAATGCACTTTGATTTGCAAATAGTGTGCTCAGGAGGCCCATTCTATGGAATAGTTGGACTCAAGAGCACTTTAATTCGCAGTTAGTTTATCGGCATGGAGGAGCCCAACATCATTTAGTAGAAATTCTTTGTCTCTTGAGCTTTAAGGCGCAATTTTGTGCAATGTCATCTACTATTTCCATTTAGGTTGGGGCCCAATTAGTGTTGCACTTGAATTTAGCTTCTTCTTTTTTTATTTAAAAAAAAAAAAAAAAAAGGGCCAACACTACAAAAAATTGGGGCTATCCCAGTGTTTTTAAATCGCTAGGATAGCCCGAAAAAGCATTGGTATAGGCTAAAAAGGCCTATCCCGGCGCTTTTTTTCCTGGCGTTTTGTAGCGGTACACAACAAGTGTGGCAATAGGTCCGCCTGACCTACACCAGCACTTTTTAAACTGCTGCTATAGGTTTTCTTTTTTTAAATATAGGCTATAGCAGCGGTTTAAAAGCATCAGGATAGGTCTTTTTTTTTAATATAGCCTATTGCGGTGGTTTTAAAAGCGCCACTATAGGCCTTTTTAAATATAGGCTAAAAATGGCCTATAGCGGCAGTTTTCAAAGCGCTGCTATAGACCTTTTTAATATAGACTACAAAGGCCTATAGCGGCAATTTCAAAAGCGCCGCTTTAGGCCCTTTTAAAAAAAAAAAAAAGGCAAAAATATTCCCAACCTGTTTATAGCTAAACAAAAATCAATATAAAATAAAGGACTAGATCTAGTTGACACACGCCAATATAGACCCCACAATAATCAAACATATTCAAACTATCAAATTAATATAATACAATAATACAATTTTTAGCTATAATAATTGTTATGCCTAATACAAGAGATTCCAAATGTCTAGAATGCTATATCACAGTTGCAAACTAAAAAAAAACCACAAGCTTGAGGATTGATTTTGCACAGTAAGAGAATGATCACCTGCATCATCACCATCCTAAATATAATAAACACAACGTTATAAGTTCATTTAACGACAACGTTGCTAAATAACACAAAAGGAATGCAACTCATAACCTCATATAACAATTATCACAACTAAAAGTCAAGTAATCTAATTGTATACCTCATAGAGGTAATTTATCAAACACTTGGCATGCAACATGCATTCAAGTGAAGCAAGACAAGAGAAAACACCTGACATTTTTCACTTGTTTGTCTCTTCTAAGCTCTGCAACTTCCTAAATACCATGCCTCAAATTCCTAGTAAAAAAGGACCAATGTAATGTACACACATGTGTTAAAATGAATTTATGGACAACTTCATCACCAAAACTCAAAAGAAATTTCAAGATGATTCTTCTACTACAAGAACAAGACATAATTTAAGCTAAGAATCAAAAGTGAAAAGATCAAAACTACATTCATTAAGAATAAAAAATTACACAATCTCAAACTAAGTCTACACAAATTAGGTCTACAAATTGCACAATCCAAACCCAATCTACATACAAGTCTAGAAAATTTAGATTTACAAATTACCATATGGCTTAAACCACTTTGTTAAATCATGAGCATTAGTCAACCATATACCAACATATTACTATAGAATCATGCTTATGGTCTAACAAATTACCAATTATAAACTATGAAATTACATTTTAGCATAACAAGCATAAAATGAATTATGAATTTCACCTGCAACACCATTTCAGTAACGCACGTACTAAGGTTAAATAATAAGTTGATAATGCTTAGATATATATGAGCACCTCACATATAGTTTCAAATATAATAGTCACAAAACAATAAACACTCCCAATAATACAAAATAGTCTACCTTATATCACCATGCAAGTCATCCGCCTACTCCAAATCAACAACCCACCACCACAGTAATTTTGACATATAATTATAGACTAGTAGGGTATTATGAAGCAGATTTTACTCACCCTTTAGCAATTCACTGGTTTGCTCACGGAAAGAGGAACTCAAACATACAACAAGATGCTAATTTTGCAAAATCTAGGTCTAAATTATAGACTTCTAAGATAACTTAAAAGACGTAAATTAGGTGGCTTCACGTCCAAAATCATGTAAAAAGAGAAGAAACTACCAAACTAAGTACATTGAGAGAACAAACTGTAAACTAAAATAGGGAGAGGTGTGCAAAGATATACAAACCAAAAGATAAGCTCCAATATTTTGCTAGTTTGCATTTGTTCCACAAGTAGACATGAGCTATTTAATAATTTAATCATACATAGTCAGAGAATGAGAGATTAACTTACTAGTTGCTACCTTGCTTTGCTCCAAGGGAGATGCCAAAGATGAAAAGAAGAACTTCAAGACCCTTCAATACTATTGCAGCGGCCACTAAATGTTTAATTTGGCAATAACAAATCCAATAGTCAGAATTAAGTTGTTTTTTATCTTAATAAAAAAACAAAATCGCAAAGAAAAATAAAATTATCAACTAATACTGGTTGTCTCCATAATTTATATAGTATAACCTCACCTTTGAAATAACATTATGCTCTATAAGAGAAACTGGTGGAAGCAAGCATGCAATGCCACACAACAAACTACTTTCAAAGCAAGAGTTGCCATTACACTGGTGGAGTCAAACCAACGACGCCTGCATATATACCTTGTAACCTAAAGTATGTGCATTGAAGAAACAAGTCCATTGATGTCACATGTCCTAAGAAAGAAATTTGTGCTAGCCAAAATTCACACTTCTTTAGTTTGGCATAGAGTTGCTTATTACTTAAAGTTTGCAATACAATCCACAAATGCTTCTCATAATCTTTTGACTCTTAGAGTATATTAAAATGTCATCAATTAATATCACCACAAACTGATCTAAGTAAGGCTGAAATACTCTATTCATTAAATCCATAAAAGCAGCTAGTGCATTTGTTAATCCAAAAGGCATCACAAGAAATTCATAATGACCATATCAAGTTCGAAAGGCAGTTTTTAGTATATCATCCTTCTTCACCTTCAATTGATGATAGCCAAAACACAAATCAATTTTTGAGAAAACTGATGCTTCTTGTAATTGATTGAATAAATCATCTCTTCGGGGAAGGGATACTTGTTCTTCACTGTTACCTTATTCAATTCCTGATAATCAATACAAAGTTTCAAACTTACATCCTTCTTTTTAACAAACACAACCGGTGCACCCCATGGTGAAACACTTGGCCTAACAAAACCTTTATCAAGCACATCTTGTAATTGTAGTTTTAACTCTCTAAGTTCAGCTGGAGCCATTCAATAAGAAGCCTTAAATAAAGGACCAGTACTAGGAAAAAGTTCAATAGAGAATTCAATCTCTCTACATGAAGGTAGGCCAGGTAACGCTTTTGAAAAAACATCAGAAAATTCCTTTACAATAGGAATATCTTCTAACTTTTCATTAGTAGCTTCAGAGTTAATCATATATGCCAAAAAGCCAATACACCCCTTTTAAAGCATACTCCTATCTTGAAGAGCAGAAATTATACTCAACGGTTTAACCTTTCTATCTCCCTCAAAATAAAAGTCAGATTGGCCAGGTATATGAAAGATTACATGTTTCTCAAAACATGCTACAACTGCATGGTAAGTTGACAACCAGTTCATACCCAAAATGGCATCAAAGTCATGCATATGTAAATTTGCAACTAGATCACTACTAGCAATATTAATAACACAACTTCAATACACCCATTGAGCACATAACATTACACCCAAAGGAGTAGACACCCATAGTTCACAATCCAACTACTCAGAACTCACGTGTAATATATTAGCAAAAGCGGGGGATATAAAAGAGTGTAAAGAGTCGGAATCAAATAAACATGAGCAGCTTTAGAGCAAATATTAAGAGTACCTAATACCACTTTAGGTGCTGCTTGTGCATCTTGTTCCGTGAGGACAAAAACTCTTCCCTGGACCATAGGCCTCTTTTGTCCACTTCCAGTTGTGGGGTTTCCTTTATTAGAATCATTTGGATAATCCTTAATCAAATGACCAAGTTTCCCACAATGGAAGCATGTACGGTTGGCAGCGCAACATTCCTCAGAATGAAGCCTTCCATATTGTGAACATTTTTCTACAGCTCTTGGTGGGTATTGGAAGGCATTCTTCTTGGAGGAGTTAAGGGAGGATTTTCCTTTCTAGGGCTGGTTAAACTTCATTGTCTTGCCTCTATTTTGTTCCAACGCAGCTTTCATTTTAGTACGTTCTTGAATGTCTTCTTCTACAGCTTCAGCAAGTATAATTAAATTCTTGTAGTCTTCAACTTGAGAAGTAGTCAAACGTTGTCTAATTTTGGAATCCAGCCCTTTGTGAAACTTCTTAACCCTTAAAGCTTCAGTAGAAACAAGGTGGGGAGCAAAACGAGACAGTTCTGTAAACTTTGCTTCATACTGATCAACCCCCATACTCCCTTGGACAAGTCCATTGAAATTTGTAGCTTGTTTATCTCTGAAGTGTTCCGTAAAATATTGATCATAAAATTTCTTCAAAAATTCTGCCCAACTAATCTGGGCATTATCACCTCTCCCTTCTAATAGAAGTCTCTCTTCTAACTTCCACCATATTTTAACAAAACCTTCAAACATGTACGTAGCATAACTCACCTTCTGAGAATCCGTGCATCCAAGGAATTTAAAAATCTTTTCCATCTTAAAAACCCAACTTTTTGCTTCTAATGAATCTATAGTGCCACTAAAAGAAGGAGGCCTTTGCTTTAGAAAAGCCTCTTGGGTAGAACCTTGACTAACTCTAGCTGGAGGATGGATATTAGCTGCCCTTTGAGTAATTTCCTCCAACACTTGGTTGCACACATTACTTATTTCTACTGCTTTCATCCTATTAAGAAACGATATCATACATACTAGGATACCATTTTTTTTTTTTTTAACATATTCATAATTATGAACATTATAATAAACATAACATGTATGTGCAGTAAATTAGGCATGCAATTATACAAACATAGAGCACAACAGAATTCACATAACAAAATTTAAATGTCTCCAAAGAGATATGCATTTACTAAACTACCCAAGCTATCCTTTCGGACTTCTAAAAACACTTACATCTATCTAAAAGTCTATAGAATCATAACCTATGCTCTGATACCATAACTGTCATAACCCAAACCTGTACTTCAGAATTTAGAGCATGACCGGCATGTTAATATCAATTTTACCTCAATACTAACACGAACCAACTAATGCTGAAGGTGCTTATTAAAAATCGTTTCTTGTATTCCTTTTTATTTTCTTGCATAAACCATAATATACAAAATTGATAAAAACCTTGAAACTTCATTTCATTTTGAACTTTGCAAAATTACAACTTGGCTGTAACTTAAAATATTCGGGTAAATATTATATAACTAAACGTTTAACAAAACTCTTATTTACAAGCCTAACCCCAAAGACATACAACTAGGGTTCAAAACAAACTAAGGTTCTGAATTACATCTGTGCTCAAAAGGATCAAGTATATCTAGATTCATCGTATACAACAAAAGAACTAAACTACTATACAACAAAAAAACTATATATTCTAACAAACGAAATCACAGATTCCTTACCACCTCTAATACTCTTGCTGCTTCTAGGAAAAAACATGTGCATTGAAATATAATAGGGTGAGGTACGAAACCTAGTGAGGTTTTAAACTCCATGAGCATTTAATAAGAATGCATGTAAATTAAATATTTTATGGATATGCCAGCTTTGATAAATAGTCTTCATATTATTCTTAAAACAACTTATGAACTTTCAGATGAAAATACATCATTTTCCTTTCATATAATAATAAAATGACATAATAAGAAACTTAAACATAATTCAGTAACCTTATCTTTAAATAAACTATAAAATACTTTATCATAAATTTTCCATCATATTTATAACACATTCAACGTACCTTTCTTATCATCATACTTTTAAAATAAATTCCAAATAGCTTAATAGCTCATTCATAATACATATTAGTTAGTCCAATTGTAAGTCTATCACAACTTTAGGAGGCTTCCAGGACATTGTGCCAGACATCCAAATTTCTCACAATGTTAGGAAATCCCAAGAACATATCAGAAAGTATCACACCCCTTTCGGTGTGATCATATCATCAACCATGGGGGTCGGTTGGCATCCTCCACAAGTTGGCCATTCCCAACGAGGGCAAGTATAGCAAAGTCCTCGCCACTTATAATGGCTAATCAAAATCTTTATGAAAATGCCAGTACTATAACCCTTACTGGCTGAGTTCAGATCATAGCAATAGAATAACCTAAAAACTATATTTTTCTGATAATTATGCTTTTACAAAAATATTTCATAACAGTAGCATATTCACTTCATTCTTAAATATTACGTTCGTGATATAAGTAATAGCATCAATATGCTAAAATTATCATATATATATATATATATATATAAGATTCAATAAGTCATGAACATATATATTTACTTAAATCATGCTTATATGTAATATCTCTAATTAAAAAATTTTAATGCATAATAAATTTTCTAAATAATCTGTATACCTATTGTAGGGACTCAATTTGTACTGGACCCATGACAATAAAATTTGTAGAGATGTGGGTGTGAGGGCTAAACATTAGCAAGACAAACAATGGATGACGCGAAATACACAGGAATAATATCAAAGTAATTTTACTGGGGTGTGTTTTCTATAAGGATGAGGACCATAACTTTGGTTAAGTATTTATAAGGATCTTTACGATGATTTTGGCTAAGTGTTTGTGAAGATCATGTTTGTCCTCAGTTTAGTCCGGGGATCTCTTTTTCTTAGAGCTGATCTAAATCCTGTCCTTTTTCCCAGGACTGATAAATATCAGTCCCCCCTTTATGTTGGGAATCCTCTTGGTTATATAGTATTGTTTTAGTTAATCTTAGCCGTCCATTCGTCAGCTATCTAAACTTTGTGTATAAGGGTTTGTCTCATCACCTGCTTTTGCAGGCTTTATGTGAGTTCTCAGTCGCCTTTGCAGACTTTCTATTAGTTGGAGTGACCAAGGCACCTAGGTTTGCTGGTCACTTCACCATTAAAGCGGCCAGAAGGTTGGTGGCGTACGTTTGATGGGTGGGAGATATTTTCCTTCTATCAACGTTGGTTGGCCGAGGAGGTGGGAATCCTCGGCAAGGCCCCTTGAGGGCTTGGGCTTTTCCCTTTTACCCTCGGCCTCTATATCCTCCTTGGCGCGGGCCTTGGGTCAGCTATTGAGTGGGCTGGGGTTGTTTAAATATTTGGGGCCCCACACCTATCAAACACACATGTCACATATCCCTTACCAAAATAGAAGATGCAAGAGATTTGTATAAGAGGAGCTCAAGTGTCTACGTTCTTGTTCTCGTCACCAAAATGAAAGACCAAAACTTATTACTAACAAATTCTTCCTAAGTATTTAAACTTATACATGAATTACAACCTAACTCTCAAACTCAAGAAAATCTTAATTCCCATCACACAAAGGTTCCCATAGCACAAGATACATTTATCAAACACATTATGTACCAAACCATAGAGAAACCAAGGCATAAAAATTTATCTATGATCTAGACATACCAAAAGATGAGCATACTAATTTATAGCTCAAAGCATTCACCCTAACTTTAGAATTAAATCCTCAAATTCAGGTGTATCATTTACTATTCACTGCTTATTTCAGCAGCATATATCTCATTTATAAAATACAAATGGGTTGTCCATTCATATCCAATTTTCATGCAATTTTACTGAGCCACTCCTATGGATGTCTAATAGATACCATATCAATTTCAGAGTCAAAGAATAAAACCATGATTTACTAAAAATTATACAAGACAACATACTCAAATCTGTCCTAATAGAATTTCATACAACTTAGAAATTAAACAATTATTTTTATATTGATTCAATTGCTGCGAGACCACTTCCATTACAACCATGTGTGTCTTAGAATTCATAAGAACTACTCCTAACATCCTAATTCACAGAATATGATTTAATACAACTTTTTCATGTTGCAAACATTGAATCTGTCATAGAGACAACTTTAACATATTTTCTCGCAAAATCATCAACTAATTGCAAATGGCCTTCATTTCGTATGGGTATTTTTATACCTATACTATACATGTTAGAATACATTAATAGGCATCCAATTGACCATAATATCTTCAATCTTTCAAATTGCTAACACAAAACCACAAATTTCAGCTTCTAACAATCAATTTAGAGAATATAGAAGGGAAACTAAACAAACCTTTACACCATTAAAATTACCCATAACAAAAAATAATCTTCTTTGCTTACCCACAACTGAAGTTGAGACTTTAGTAAGATTTTGATTTCTTCTTAAAGAGATAGATACAGATTCGGTGAGAGAGAAAAGGAGGGTTATTGGTATGAGATGGTGCTGCTGATTCAAGAACAAGGAAAGAGGAAAAGAAAGAAGAACAAAGAAAGAGTTCTGGTGCAGCAAAGAAGACAAGGGAAAAGAAGTTGGATGGGGCACGTGTCTTACTAAGGGAAAAGTGAGTTGATGACTCACCTTTACAACTTTTAACATTTATACTTATCACCCTCCCATAGTTCTATATTCTAGAAAGGGCCAACTAATAAAATAACTATGCACATATATCCTTACCTTTATAAAACTTCTTTCTACATCATTAAAAACAAAACCTAATCTTTTATAACATCAAAATATCAAAACTTTATGCACTTAAAGCAATTAAGATAATACTAAGCAATTAAGATAATACTAAGTATATAAATCCATAAAATTAATCATTCTATTAGGCTAGGATGTTACAGTAACCCCGAAACCTAAAAAATTACTAAAATATCCCCACAACCTAGAAAATGACCGAAATACCCCTGAAACTTAAAAAATTACTAAAATACTCCTGAAACTTAAAAACAACCAAAAAAACCCTCGAAACCTTAAAAGTTACCAAAAAACCCCCAAGACCAAAAAACCCTCAGTCATTTTTTAGATTTATGAGGTATTTTGTTCAATTTTTAGGTTCCGGGGGGTATTTCAATCATTATTTAGGTTTCATGGTGATTTCGGTCATATTTAGGTTTTGGGGATTTTTCAGTCATTTTTTAGATTTTGGGAGTGTTACAGTCATTATTTAGGATTCAGTTCTATTTTGGACATTTTTATGTTTAAGGAGGGTATTTTGGTCAATTTTTTAAGTTTACAGGGGGTATTTTGGTCTTTTTTTAGGAATCGGGGGTATTTTGGTCTTTTTCTAGGTCATTTGCGGAAGAAAAAGAGTAGACCCTATTATAGCATGAGCTTGATTTAACTAATATCCAACAATTTATTGATGGAACTGTTAAAATAAGTTTTCAAAACACTCCACCTCTAAGAATTAACGAAGGAAGATATTCCTTTGCTAGATCTGATAGTCTTTCAAAAAGAGACAAAGATGTTGATGAAATTTTGCAAAAAAAAATGTTGAAAACCTAAAGTTAAAAGGAGTTTCCACTAATTCTCAAGCTAGTACTCCTTTTTATTCTACTAAAGCTAAATCTTCTTCTCCTTTTAACAAAACCACTATTGATGAGGAAGAAGACTCTGATTCTGTTGCTCCATCTGATTCTGATTTTCCTCCTTTTAAACATCCTATTTATGAAAATCAATTCAGAGTTATAAATGTTTTGAATGTTGATTTTGAAATTGATTTGCAATCCCTGTATGATGAATTTGTTTCTCTAAAACATAAAGTTAAAAGGAGATATTACCAAAATACTTTTGCTCAGTCTAAAAAAAGCCAAGTCAAAAGGAAAGGACACAGCGCTGAAGGTGGAAGCACTAAGAAGGAGGAAGCACAGAGTATTATAAGAATATAAAGATAATGTTAGAATTAAGCAAAATAGAACTAGCCAAGGAGGCAGTGTATCAATTATACTGAAAATAATCAAAAGCTTTAGAACTGTCCAAGAAGGCGGTAATCAACAATTAATGTCAACAAGTAATTGAAAACACAATACTGGAAGTAGTTTATTGAAAATAAGTAACTTACAGTAGTAGTAATCTCAAGCAACAAGGTTGAGAAAAATATTAAAGAGTTACAGGTTACAGGTTTAAAACAAGGAAGTAGGAATTCTCCCCCAAAGTAAGTCTCTCTAGGAAGTGAGAAATAGGAGAGGAAAATTCTGAATTTTAGTAATGTCTACTAAATCCTATCTAACATAAGGGACAACCCCTCTTAAAAAGGCTAAATTCGGATGAATAGTAGACTGTGAACAGTGACCAGTGAATAGTGACAGGAATAGTAACTAGTCACTTTTTATATCAATTTGTCTCCAAAGCATGTGGATATCTCCAAATATTGCCGAAAGAGAGATCGGTCAGAATAGTGAGGTGTCCAAAAGCAAGATTCTTTTTCAAAAATATCATCATTAAGGGTAAAGCAATAGTAATAGCTTTAACAGGGGTAAGGATTGCAATATTTTGGCCATTGTGCATGCCAGACAAATAAGAGAATCAATCTTCCGCTAAATCAGGATCTTCGTCATCCTCATCATGACCAAACCACTCCTGATTGTAGGGATAATAAGGGCTTTTTGTAAAAGGTGCTTCGGAGCACTGTCCTTCAGTAGATAATTTCTCTCTTGCCATCATTTGAAGGAGAGAATACATAGCATCAGGATCTTTCCAGATATCATCTAAAAGAGAAGCCATTTTCTTTTTAGGCTTAACAGGAGCTGCAATAGTTTTAGCAAAGGAAGAAGCAGGAGCATCTGCTATCTGAACAGGGGTAGTAATCACAGCTGCAGGCAAAGTAGTAGTAGTAGAGGATGGGAATTCTCTGAAAACATTATTAACTACTTTATAAGTGTGCTGAAATTTGGCCCACCATTTAACATACCAACAGCGTTTGAGCACATCACCATCTTTAACATATTGCCATTTCAAGATCCAAGGGACCTTATATTTCTTAACAAAATGGATTATAGAACAGAATTTTGCATCATAAGCACCAACTATAAAAGTGCTAGTAAAATGTGTTAAGGCCTCCATCGGCTGCTCAGGAAATATTTCTAGAACAGAATCAAACTGAGCCCACCAACGGATAAACCAAAGAGGCAGCTTAAATTCAAAATCCTTATCAAAATTGACAAACCAGGAATGGGACATATATTCATTTTGATGGAGCATGAATCAAAACCAAGCAGTGAGATAATCATGGTAACAGTAAGGGACCGAAGATTTCGGTAACATCCGTGTGGAAGTAAGGTTAGAACCCCACATTTCTTCAAAAATAATGTGGTTAATAAGAACACCATGGTAAATCACCTTAGAAGTATCAACTTTATCAGTAATGGCCTTAATCTTGATAGACCCTTCATGACAAAGGAGCAACAGAGGGCAAACCATATTGTTCACAGAAATTACCCATTTCATATTTTGCTTTTCTTTTATTTTTTTAATTGATGTTTTAGCAATTTTTCATCATTACACATGTTAATATCAAGTTTTTTAATAGTGCTTAATATATCACCATAAGTTAAATTATCATAATCAATAGAATCATTATTATCAATTAATTCTTGTTTTACCTTATGAGCAAAGATAGGAGGAAGACCGTTAATAAACTTTTCTTTCCAATAAGGCTTGTGGCAATCTTTCCGGAGCATTACCCTGGAAATAAAAACATCTTGATACCATGTATAATCAGACATAGTAGGGCATCTCAAATTATTCAAGTATTTAGCAATTCTAGATGAAACATTAGAAGGAGTACCAACAAAGTGTTTGAGAATGGTATAAACCAACAAAGTGTTTGTGAATTTTATCATGTTTTTTACTCTTTTGCCTAGAAGGAGCAACAGAGGGCAAACCATATTGTTCACAGAAATTACCCATTTCATATTTTGCTTTTCTTTTATTTTTTAATTGATGTTTTAGCAATTTTTCATCATTACACATGTTAATACCAAGTTTTTTAATAGTGCTTAATATATCACCATAAGTTAAATTATCATAATCAATAGAATCATTATCATCAATTAATTCTTGTTTTACCTTATGAGCAAAGATAGGAGGAAGACCGTCAATAAACTTTTCTTTCTAATAAGGCTTGTGGCAATCTTTCTGGAGCATTACCCTGGAAATAAAAACATCCTGATACCATCTATAATCAGACATAGTAGGGCATCTCAAATTATTCAAGTAATCAGCAATTCTAGATGAAACATTAGAAGGAGTACTAACAAAGTGTTTGAGCATGGTATAAACCAAAGTATTAACACCAAAGTATTAATACTGGCCAGAAAAGAGATGGCTTTGATACTATAAAGGGGGAAGGGACACGGCGCTGAAGGCGAAAGCACAGATAAGAAAGGGGAAGCACAGATAAGAAAGGGGAAGCACAGAGTACCAACAAAGTGACTGATAAGGTGATTCTTGGTTTGCCTTTTATAAATGCTTTATATCCTTTTCTTGCTGAAAATGATGGTATTACTACTGATCCTTTCGGACAAAAAGTAAAATTCAAATTTGCTTCAAAACTTGAAGTTGACATTGACAAAAATTTTAGATTGATTCATGCTAAAGAAAAACATTTTAACTTCCTTAAACAAGAAGTTAGATATAAGAAAATTGCTGAACAGCTCTCTGATAAATTGTTGTTTTCAAAAATTGATAATTTTCAGAAAATATTAATTGATAGTGTTTGTTCTAATATTCCTAATGCTTTCTGGCATAGAAAAAAGCATATTGTTGATCTGCCTTATGTTAAAGAATTTGATGAAAAAAACATTCCTACTAAAGCTCGCCCTATTCAGATGAATGTTGAAATTGTTGAATTTTGCAAAATGAAATTAATGATTTGTTGGAGAAAAAATTGATTAGGAATAGCAAGTCCCCTTGGTCTTGTTCTGCCTTTTATGTCCAGAAAAATGCTGAGATTGAGAGAGGTACCCCTCGCCTAGTCATTAACTATAAACCTTTGAACAAGGTTTTAGAGTGGATCCGGTATCCCATTCCTAATAAGAATGACTTGGTCCATAGATTGAGTGAGGCTATGGTGTTCTCTAAGTTTGATATGAAATCTGGGTTTTGGCAAATCCAACTTAGTGAAAGTGATAGGTATAAGACTGCTTTTACCACTCCTTTTGGACATTATGAATGGAATGTTATGCCTTTTGGTCTTAAGAATGTCCCTAGTGAATTCCAGAATATTATGAATGATATCTTTAACTCTTTCAGTCATTTCACCATTGTTTACATTGATGATGTTCTTGTCTTCTCCAGATCTATTGATGAACATTGGAAACATTTGTACTTGTTTCTGGATACCATCAAAAGAAATGGTCTTGTTGTTTCTGCTAAGAAAATCAAATTGTTCCAAACAAAAGTTCGTTTTCTTGGATATGATATCTCTGAAGGACAAATTTGTCCTATTAATAGAGCCATTTAGTTTGCTGATAAATTCCCAGATATTATTATTGACAAAACTCAGCTTTAGAGATTTCTTGGGTCTTTGAATTATGTTGTTGATTTCTACAATGATTTGAGGAAACAATGCAAACCCCTTTTTGATTGGTTGCAAAATAATCCTCTACCTTGGACTGATAATCATACTTCCCTTGTTAAGCAGATTAAAACTCATGTTAAAACATTACCGTGTCTTGGTATTTCTACTATCAATATTTTCAAAATTGTTGAAACTGATGCCTCTGACATCGGTTACGGAGGTATGACTCCTGTTGTAATGTTATTAAATCTGTTAATGTTCTCACTAAAAGTGAAGAAAATGATAATTTGCTACTAAAATTAATAGGGCAAATGGAAAACCCTGTTTTGCAAAAAGAATATTTGGATAGTTTTAAGAAAAACCTGTTAAAAGATGAAATTGGTAAAAAGCTAAAATCCACTATAAGTTTTGAAGAAACTTTGGAAAGATTTAATAAATCTAAAAAGAAATTCAAAGAATTAACTGTTAATGATTTTCAACATGAAATTGCTGTTGTTAAACAAGAAATAACTGAACTAAATCATGAAGTTAAACAAAAATTGTTAATGTTAAAATTTGATAAAATTAATAATTCTGATAATGAACAAGATGAGCACAAGAATGGAAATGATCCCAGTAAACTGACTCTTCTTTCTGGTAAAGGTATTATTGATGATTCTGTTTTTAATGATAATCCTGACACTACTTCTAAACTTGCTCTTGTTAGGAAATCTCTTCATCCTAAATGGTTTACAAAAGTTAAAATTGTTGTTTCACCTGATTATCATTTTAATGTTATTGCTATGATTGATTCTGGTACTGATATGAATTGTATTCAAGAGGGATTAATTCCCACAAAATATTTTGAAAAATCTACTGAGTCACTTGTTTCTCCTAATGGCACTAAAATGAAGATTAGATATGAATTGAGTAATGCTCATGTTTGCCATGATAATGTTTGTTTCAAATGGTGTTTCAAATGATATTATAATGTCTTTGATATCAGAGCCATTCTCAAACTAAAAAAGTGTTATAATAGGGTCTACTCATTAAGGAAAAGAGTAGATACTATAGCGGCAGTTTTAAAGCCATCGGAATAGGCTGTTTACCAAAAAAAAAAAAAAATTGAAAATTCAGCTCTATAGCGGCGCTTGTGAAACGCCGTAATAGGTCCAACTATACCAACGGTTTCGAAAACCACCACTATAGGAGACCTATAGCAACGGTTTTGAAAGCACCAGCTTTGACTTGTCGTAATAGGTCAACCTATACTAGCGGTTTCTAAAAGCGCTGCTATGGGTTGACCTATTACGGCGGTTTTGAAAAGTGCTAGGAAAAAAAACGTTGGGGTAGGACGATTTTTTTGTAGTGCAAAATGCAAAACTGACCCTTTAAGTTTCACATTTTGTTATTTCAATCCTCTAAGTTTTAGTTTTGTCATTTCAGTCCTCTAAGTTTCAAATATAGTCAATTTATGTTCTCATAGCATGATTTCCTAATAAACTTAGAGAAATATTAAAGACACCTATAAACAACAACCTTCTTAATTTTTTTTTTCCAGCAAATATTCATAGTTACTCTGTGTAAATGCTAAAATTTAATCACAAGTTGACAGGTTAGCATGTTATGAAATTAAGTGTAAGTTTAAGCACATTATCATGTGAACTCAAAACAAAAAGTCCCGACTCTTGAGCAATAGTATTTTGTAAAAAAAAATCCTGAATAGTAGAACAGGTTTTATTTGCACAGCTCATTTCATATGGTGCAAATTGGAGACAACATTGAGTGATGATCACACTATGTCTTCTGCAATGTACAGTGTACACAATGTACAGGGAATATGCTAGTCAGCTAGTGGACTTCTAAGAAGTAATTGATTAGCATAGGGTTTATTCAGAGGAAAGAAAAACAAAACAAAATGTTACCATTTACCAACTTGCATAAAAAGCATAAAAAATGTATGTTTCTTGTGTGCAGAAGATATATAATAAATTAGTAATTTAGAATCATAGACTTACAGTAAACATTCCAAAATTTAACCCCTTTGTCATTATCGTTTGAACCGAACCTAAAAATTTATTTCCTTTGACATGTTCTTAGTTATTCTTAGCAAATTTACATTGCACTCAATTGAATCGTGCATTTAATTTTTTAGGATAAAAATGGTAAAATATTCCTCACTGAAATTCTTAGGATCCTACGCCTTAGTACGGTTTTTTTTTTTTTTTGTTTGGTTATGACTCTAAATACTTAAAATAATCGTGTAATGCAAAACAAACCATATAATAAGAGACGATAGATTTTTTTTTTTTTTTTTTAATTTGATAATTGGGGGACGCGGATTTGTGCCATCAAATTTTTTTTTTTTGAAATATTAAGAGGTGTCAACCAATTGACTTACAAAGTTCTTTTTGAAGTTATAGATTTTTATTTTTATTGTTTACATCGCAGTAGATTGTTGTTAGTAGTCCTCATGTTGCTCTATCAAAATTTACCACTTTAGTAATTTGTAAAATTCATTGTGTCTATAATATTGGTGTCCAAAATTTACCACTTTAATAAGTTGTGAAATTTTTGTCTAAAAAAAAAGGTTGTGAAAAATTATTGTTTCTATAATATTGTTGTCTTTGATGATAACCGATGTTCATGTGTGCAATATTTATTAAAGAGAAAAACTTAAGTACGGTACTTAGGTGCTGTTCTTTAGGTTCTCCTCTTAAGATTCTGCCATGTAGATTTTTTCTCATGAGATGTAAGTGTATTTTTTAATTAAATAGCCACATGATTGAATCTTAAGAGAGAAACTTAAAGAACAACATTTAGGGTACTATACCTAAGTTTTGTCCTTTATTAAAATACTATAATTATGCATGTATGATTATGCTTTAATAAAGTTACATGACTGAAGTGTGTCATATAAGACTAAATCTCTTCCCCCCTCCTCCCAATATCATTCCACATAAATAAATGAAATTTTTGATAATTGAATTTTAATCAAGGTAGTTTTTTTTTTTTTTTTTGGTGAAAGGATTTTAAAGTAACGTATGTTAATATTTTTAATGTAGTTATAACAAGTCACATGGTATTTTATGGTTTTTTTTTTTTGAAACAGTCATAAATTCCAAAATTACTCATATCAGTCAAATTAAAAATGTGTAAATTTGCAAAGTTTCTAAAGTAATAATCTATTTACACAGTAACTGTAGTTGTGTGTTTCATTTTTTAATCATTTCTCATTTCTCTCTCTCTCTCTCTCTCTCTCTCTCTCTCTCTCTCAATTGATAATTGTAAAGAAATAATATTTTAATAAAATGTAGTGTAAAACAAATAATCAAATGTGTGGTGTTTTGAAAATTGGTTGTGTAAAATAGAAAAAGTAAGTTTTTTATGCTAAAATAAACAGAAATTTGTGCACAAGTTGATGCGAATGCTCTGAAATAGCATAAGTCTACAATTTGCCCAACCAACTCCAAAAATACCCACATCAAGCACATGTAAAACTGTGTTATTTCATTTACATGGTTACTATAGCTATGTATTTAATTTTTTAATCATTTCTCTCTCTCTCTCTCTCTCTCTCTCTCTCTCTTAATTGATAATTGTAAAGAAATAATATTTTAATAAAATGTAGTGTAACATAAATAATCTAATGTGTAGTGTTTTAAAAATTGGTTGTGTAAAATAGAAAGAGTAAATTCTTATACTAAAATAGAGAAAATTTTTGCACAAACTAATGTGAATGTTCTAAAATAGCATAAGTCTACAATTTGCTCAACCAACTCAAAAAATACCAACATCAAGCTCATGTAAAACTGTGCAAAATAAGATTCTAACTACAGTGACTGTGTAAATATAAATGATTATTGTTCATACGCAAATCTATTTTTTGAAATTTTCTTTATAGAGAGCAAGAGAGAGATTTTTTGGAAGAGTAATAAAAAAATTGATAATTTTTTTTTAAAGAAATATAATGTAAAATAGATAATCTGATATGAGTGTTTTTGAAAAGTAATTATGCAAAAAAAAAAAAAAAAGAGTAGGGCTTTGTGCTAAAATAAACAATCATTTTTGCACTAATTGATCCTAATTCTTAAAGGGAATAACAAATTTCACAATTTTTTTCACAACTGTTGAGATGATAGATTTTTTATTCGATAATTAGGGGATAAGAAATTTGAACCCTAGAAATTGTTTTTGGAAACACTAAGAGCTGTCACCCAGTTGAGCTACAAGTATCTTTCTGAAATGGTAGATTTTTATTCTATTCTATTTTATTTGTTTTTCATCATGGTAGATTGTTGTTAGTAGTCCTTATCTTGCTCTATTAGAATTTGCCGCTTTAGTAAGTTGTGAAATTCATTGTGTCGACACTATAATATTGTTACGACTTTAATGATAACCAATGTTCATGCGCACACTATTTATTAAAATACTATAATTATGCATGTATGATGTCTACCGTAATAAAGTTATAACTAAACCATATAAGACTAAGTCCCCCCCCCCTCAAAATCATTTCATATAAATAAATGAAATTTTTGATAACTGAATTTTATTCAAGGTAGCTTTTTAATTTGTAAATTTTTTTGCGAAAGGATTTCACTTAAAGTAATGTATATTAAAATTTTTGATGTAGTTATATTAAGTCACGTGGTAATTTTTTTGTTTTTCATTTGAAACAGCCACTTGGTGAAATTAATTCGTACAACTCGTAAATCATAATAGTTATATTACAATTATTAGGGTCCGTTTGAATATAGTTTATTTTGCTGAAAACTGAAAACACTGTAACAAAATAATTTTTAAATGTGTAAATAGTACTGTGGGACTCATTTTTAATGAAAAAGTTGCTGAAAAGTGAGGTTTGTGGGTCCCGTAAATAGTGCACAGGACCCACTGATGTGCTGAAAAGTCAAATATTACAGCTACTGTTCATGAATAGTCATAAACAGTAGCTGTAACAGTGAAATTTGTCTCCTGAAACGCGTGCCAAAAAAAACAAAAAAAGTAAAATGCTGGAAACGCAGACGTGGGTAGAAATAATTTCTACCCAAACGCACACTTAATTAAAAATTACATCATATAATATAATTTATACATGAATTTAGTTTTTTTTTTTTAAGTTTATTACCAATGTTTTGGTGACAATAATTATGTGACTATTAATTATTTAATTTGATAATTCAACAATTAGGATAGAGAAGAGAGATTTGAATCTTAAAGGTCTGCTTTAAACCATTAGAAAATTGCGGGTTGAACTACAAGATTCTTAGTGAAGAGTTTAAGACTTGGTTGCCCAAATTTTGCAACTTGAGGAACTCTAGTTTCCTACTATAAATTTTAGGCTGAAGTGCTCATATTTGTTCATTTAGAAGTGGGCCAATGCACTTTGATTTGCAGATAGTGTACTCAAGAGGCCGAAACCTTCTATTGCAATGATTGGACTCAAGACCACTTTAATTTGCATTTAGTTTATTGGCTTGGAGAAGCCCAATATCATGTAGTAGAAATTCTTTGACTCTTGGGCTTTAAGGCCCGATTTTGTGCTTTATCATCTACTATTTCCATTTGGGTTGGGCCCCAATACGTGTTGCACTTGAATTTAGCTTTAAAAAAAAAAAAAAAAAAAAAAAAAAAAAAAAAAAAAAACCTCTCCCCCAACCCACCCAAAAGACAAAAAAAACAAAAGAGAAATATTAAAGACACACCTAATAAACAACAATATTATTTTTATTTTCTAGCAAATATTCATATTTGCTCTGTGTGTAAATACTAAAATTTAATTATAAGTTAACACCTAAACATGTTATAAAATTAGGTATAAGTTTAAGTTCATTTTTACGCGTACTTGAAACAAAAAGTACTGAGCAATAATAATTTGTCTTAAAAAAAAATTCCTGAATAGTAGCTGAGGTTTTATTTGTACAACTCGTTTCAAACTTTCAAATGGTGAAAATTGGAGACATCATTGAGGGATGAATCACACCACGTCTTCTGCAATGTACACAAGGTATAGGTAATATGCTACTGGACGTTTACCAAAAAAATATGCTATTGGACTTCTAGAAGTCATCGATTAACAATTTAGCATAGAGGTTATTCAGGGGAAAGAAAAAAAAAAAAAAGCATAGTGTTTACCAGCTTGCATAAAAAGCATTAAAAAAATGTATATTTCTTATGTGCAGAAGATATATATAATAATAAATTAGTAATTTAGCATCATAGACGTAAATGTATACATTCCAAAATTTATATATATATATATATATATATATATATATATATATATTCAATTGCCCGAAACCGACCCCAATAAATATTCAACCACTTTGTCATTATCATTTGAACCAAACCCTCATTATCATTTGAACCAAACCCAAAAATTTATTTCCTTTGACATTTTCTTAGTTTTTCTTAACAAGTTTACATCGACACTACTATTGAAGCGTGCATTTGATTTTTTAGAATAAAAATGGTAGAATATTCCTTACTGAAATTCTTAGGATCCCAATGTTTATTTCTTTTTTGTTATGACTATTGACTCTGCACACTTGAAATAATCGTGTAATGCAAAACAAACCACATAATATGCCTTATGTATTGAATGATGTGAAATTTTCCATTAAAAAATATTGATACATTTTGTGGTGTTTCAAAGGATCATCAACATGTAATTTTTAAGATGACTTATTAAGTGTCGGTTTGGCAAATATTATTTTTGCCAATTTATTTTACTATTCAGTTTAATTTTGCTATTATTCATAGGTCCTACTATACTTTTTAGTACTATTCATGAGTTATACTTTACTATTTCAGCTAACTTTTACTTTTATCTATAGTACTTTCAGTAAAAAATTTCCAGTTTTAGCAAAATAAGCGAATTACAAACGGACCATAAATAAAAATGACTTTTTCTTTTTCTTTTTTGATAATTCAATGGTTAAAAGAGAATGTGAAATTTGAATTTTAGCTGTATTAGAAAGATTATGATGTGTTAGCCAGTTAAGTTACACGACTATTGACAATACTATCATGGAATCTACTTATAGTATTAGTGATGTAGCGAATTATAAGGCACTCATTTATCAACCAAAATTTATTATACAATACTTTGGGAATACAATGATGTGGTACATCTCCTCTCACATTTTTGTCATGTGCATGCCATGTTTCATACAATGTTTTTACTGGTTATAATTTGAACACATTACTATAATTATTTTTTTATTCACTAGTAACAACCAATAACAATCTACCATTTAAGATATATTATGCAAGTATTGTGAAAATATTGTAAACATAACATTTTTCTTCTATAAGTTGAACCCACTACTGAAATTACTTTTTTATCCACCAATAACAGCCAGTAACAACCTACCATTTAGGATCTGTTGTGAAAACGTTGTAAACTGAATATTTTCCTTTTATAATTCATACTGAATTGAAATTAAATTCCACCAAATAAACAATGATAATTAATTTTAAATGATATCATAACAGCCAGTAACAACCTACCATTTAAAATCTGTTGTGAAAATGTTGTAAATGTAACATTTTTTTTTTTTATAATTCATATCAAATCGAAATTAAATTCCACCAAATAAAAAAATGATAATTAATTTTAAATGATATCATATAGAGAGTGCTACATCCATAGCACTTTCATAATAAAATCATAAGTGGTTAGTTATTATTGGTTATAATTTGAATCTGTCACTAAAATTATTTTTTTAACCCATCAATAACAACCTGTAACAATCTATAATATTCACCATAAGAATATTTTTTAATTTCTCTTTACCAAGAAAATTGAAATAAACTCTATTCAAACTCCAATACAAAAAAAAAAAATGCAGACACATTTTTCAATTCCACACATCATATCAAAATTGCATTATCATATACTGATTTAGAAAGTCCACATCAATGTCATAATCAAATTTTGTGACTTCACATAATAATCAATTAACATCATCACCATTCACCAACATAACCGTCCGCTTTAAAACTCAAAAAAACCAAAAATCCCACCAAAATTTTCAACCCCTCCCTATAAAACCCCCCTCCACATTACCAAAAATTTCATCCATTTATCACAATTAAACCCAAACCACCAAAACTCAAAACCAAGGGCAAATTAGTCAACAAAAAATAGTAAAAAAAAAACAATAAATACCCACAATTCCAACGAGTACTTTTCTTTCTCACACTTTATTTGAATCTTTCCCGTGCGTTGTTCTATTCTATTCCCCCATATTCAATTCGTGATTCTCTCTATTCCCAAAAAAACCCTTCATATTCCCCGAAATTCCCACGCGCTCTAATACAACAGCACCGATATTACGTAACAAATTGGAGGGCATTTCCGTCATGAAAACACTAAATTTATTAATCATTAATGAATTTTTTCAACGTCTCCAACGGTCCAAGCCTTTGAGTCCTTGACTCTCTTTCTCTCTCTCTGAGAAATTTTTTGTGCTTCGTTGGTTCGAAATTTCATGGTTTTGAAAAATTCGAAACCCTAGAAATTCAACGAGCGAAGCAGCCATGGACCGCTTCGTTTGTTTGACGTATATATGACTTTCTTGTTTTTGTTTTTGTTCTGGTATTTCGATTTTTGTGTTGTCGCTGATTTTCGTGGCTGTTGAGCTTGGTGGTGGTGGTGGTGGTGGTGGTGGTGATGGTGATTGTGACGATGATGATCGAAACGGCAATGGAGTTTCTGGTACCGTCGTGGTGGGAGATCAAGGTCACGGTGGCCGCCTCGGTCTTCGTCATCGTTGCGTACTGGTTCTTCACTTACCGGACTGAGGAATTCGTTGCTGATCGATCACTCGGCGATGTTAATTCGCCGAATCTTGTGGATCATGTTAATCGAAAGGTTCAATTTCCAGTTCAATTCTAGCTTTTGTTTTTTTGCTTTTTGTTTTTTGTAGTTTGGTTAGAGATTCGAATTTCTAATTTTCTAGGATTTTAGATGCTAGTTGTAGAAAATTTCTTTGTTTTGATGAGAATTTTGATTTCTTTGTGGGTATAGCAATGAATTGCTTTGGGAAATGTTGGTTGGGTCAATTATAACTGTTTTTTTTGTTGGTTTTTTTTTTTTTTTTTTATTATAAATTTATAAATTTGATTTTCAAGGATTACAATGCTTGATAGGAGTAAATTTATCGTTTTTCTGAGAATTTTGATGTGAGTTTCTGTGGAGTTTTTTTGTTTGTTTTTGTAATTTGGATTTGAAGGGTGTCAATTGTAGTAAAGTTCTCGTTTTGATGAGAATCTTTGATGTGGATTTTTGTGGAAAATGTCAATTCTAGATTTTAAGGATTATAATTGTCAAATGTAGTAAATTTCTCATTTTTCTGGAAATTTTTTATGTGGGTTCCTGTGGGAATTTCCAATCCTAGTTAATTCTGTGGTTTTTTATTTGGATTTCAATGACTAATTTAGTAAGTTTCCTAATTTTCAACTTTGATGAGGATTTTTGTGGTACTTAATAAATGCGGTCGGCAATAATGTTAAGGTCAGTTTTAATTTTTCTGGATTTGTTTCCTTAAATATTTGTTGTGAATGTATGTGGGTTTGTTATTGCAAGTTTAACATTCTTTGGTGTGCTTTTATAAAAGGTTATAATAATTTTGTTAATTGTGCATAATGTGCATTGTAAATTGTATATGGATGATAAAGGTTTAGGTTTGGATCCAGACCAGCTTTGTTTGGATGCTGAAAAGACGTTTTAAATAAGAAGATTATAAATTTAGTATTTTGAATGTTTGATTATGATTTTTTTTGATAGATAAGAATATGTTAATTGAAAAGAGAATACTTCATGTACAGAAGATGCAAAGAACCCTAAAGAATTTCAAAAGAAAGAATTATCTACAATTTTAACTTAGTATTTTCCACTTAACATTTTTTTTAAAGTTAGTATTTTCCTATATCTGTACTTTTTCTATTTTATGTTTTTATTTGGATTTTTTCCAAAGTTAATTTTCTCTTCAAGTCTTTTCTCTTCTTTTTGTTCCCTTTATCATCCCTTGGGTTTTATTGACATTACAAAATGTATATTGCTGTCCTAATTTTCCTTTGAAACTTGAGTTTTAGCATTTTTTATTCATGTTGTATTTAAAGTGTACATCTAGATATCTATTGGGTGGTTGCAGTGAAGTACTACTACTTGTTGCCTTGTCCAAGGTCTTGTGATCAATTTAGTTCATAAGGATTCAATTTTGGTTCAGAACCTGATTTTTGTTTCCTTTTATATGCATGTGTTTTTATATTTCTTTAGAATTATTATTATTAAATAAGTGAGAAAAAAAATTGAAGACACAGCTTTGGGGGGAGAGAGATTGAGATTTCGGAAAAATGTATTAACATACTGTCAATTATATGCTTATCATCATCATAATCATCATCATCATTATAATATAATTGTTTAAATTCATGCTGAGGCTGACTAATGTTTGTGCTAGTCTCTATGTACACCCTTATTGGAATATGTTTATCCCCTGCTGGACACAGTCTGCATTTAACCATTTCATGGAGTAATTTTTAACTTGTTTGACATGCAGTTTTGCACTTATTTTGTAGATGGTCCAATTGAAAGGAAATCCCCAAACCAATTCAGCATATTTAATCAAGGTATATAAGATCATTTTAAAATCGTGTGTTCCTGGTGTTTGTTTCCATGATAAAGATTGGCATTAAGAGATTATATTTTACTTGATATTTGCTTAATGAAATGGGATCATCTCTTGCTTGTTGACACCTATACTGCACTCATTTCATTTTTTTTGCAGTTGGAATTGTTGGCAGCTAAGAATCTTATTGGTGCAAACTTAAATGGCACATCAGATCCATATGCTATTATTACTTGTGGTACAGAAAAGCGATTCAGGTTACTAATATTTTCCCATCCTTTGTGCTTTGTCTGAATGGTTGATGGTTTATAAAGGATGTTTAAATATATATATATATATATATATATCATACTCTTCTTCTGTTGCTTGATATGATGCTTAGAATAGATTTTATATATCTACTCTGTAATGTTTTTGTTTAGCAGCATTATATGGTTATGTTTTTCATAATTAACAGAACTGAAGATACTATACTATAGTATCTTTAGTCTGTTTAAGGAACTAATGTGCTTTTAATTTTGCAGTTCAGGTTTAGAAATTTATGTTTTACAGTGAATAGTGATTCAGCTGTTAGGAATAGGGAAGGACTAATGGTTTAGTGCATGTGAGATATGTGATCAACATTTGGAGTGATTTCAGTTTGATTGCTATAGCTAGGATTATTGAGGTTTGTGGTTACTTTGTGTTCATCATCATGAACATGAAGTAAGTCTATTTCGCAACAAAACTTCAATGCTTATATAAAAAAGATGAAGCTAATTGTTGGCAGATTTTAAGGGTATTATTTAGATGGCATCATGGTTCATATACTTCAGGTACATTAGATTTGCCGGTACTTTTTCTTTTCTTTCAACAATATCAGGTTTATGAAACCATAATGCCATAAGTTGGACTTTGATATAGAGTTATTGAGGGGAAGGTGCATATTGAGTATGTATTCAGTATTGATAATTAATATTAGTAGAGTCAAAATACTCAGTTTGCAGAATTTGTATGCAAAGTATTGAGCTGGCTTATAAATCCTTTTCTTTATGGAAAAGTACTACAGTTTGTTACTTAAATGTGGCTGTTTAAGTTTAACATATTGTCAATGTTCTCCCAAGAGGCTTGTAGCTCAATTAGCACTTCTTGGTGTTTCCAATTGAAACTTCTTGGGTTCAAATCCCCCCTCCTCCAACTTTCAAATTATTGGGAAAACAATATTTTTCAAAGTTCTTAGTTCTCTCTCTTCATATTGATGCTTACATTTCATCAAATCAAGATTTATTGCTAGATCTTTCAAGTTATTTCGACAACTTTATTTGACCTTCTGTTATCTAATTTTAATAGTTGTTTCTGATGCAGCTCAATGATTCCTGGCTCAAGAAATCCCATGTGGGGAGAGGAGTTTAATTTTGCTGTTGAGGAGCTTCCTGTTGAGGTAGTAACCATGATTTATGATTCATACACCATTCTTATAGTTATGGATCCAGAAAACATAGCTGTGGGACAATTTTGAGAAAATCAGTGTCATGACCTTTTAAATCAACATTTATTTTTCTGTTCCTTTGTCATTATTGTGATCATCATCACCATCTTTGTTTTGTTTTTGCATAAATATGAATGTTCATTTTCTTCCAAAGGTAGGCATGCTGCTGACAGCCCACATGTCCAACCCCCTCCCCCTCTTTTAATTGAAGTCATACACATACATGTTATTCTTATGAAATAGAATTGCAGTGAGATGGTATGTTTTCAAAGAACATATTTTAGGGCTAGTTGGAGCTGGGGTAAGCAAGAATTTCTTATTCAATTTTTCTTTGATTGGTCTCGGTGTTGGGGTCTCTCGGATTGTTCTACTCTTATGGATTTTCTTGTCTCTTAGAATAGTTTAATGTTTTTTTGTTCCTATTTGTTTTTGTTTGTTCTTTGTTCACTATCGTGAACTCTCTGTATCTTTTGTTCTATTCCTTTTTTAATAATATTTCCTTATTAACCATCAAAACAAGAGTATGCAGGAAACTTGGACCCTTTTTTCCCCTGGTTGAAAGGGTGGGATGGTTAATAGGGGTAGCCCTTTCCTATCTATACAACAACAACTACAATAAAGTCTTAGTCCAAAAAAATATGTCTCAATGTCGCTTGAGAAATTCAAACTCTTAAGGGGAAACCCTATGTATAGCCCTTCCCTATCCATAAATTCTCTAATCTGGGTGAGATATATAAAGAAGGAATAGGATGGGGAGATAGGATGGGAATTTAGGAAAAACTTAGGAATCAACACCCAACAATTGGAAAATTTCCCAAAAAAAAGTGTTTTCTATATTTACTAGGGCTCTTTGAAATAGGCTTGCAAGGATTACATCAATCAGGGAAAAAATTTCGAAATCAAAAGGAAAAAAATCCCAAAATCCTAAAAAAAATAAAAGTCAACTTCAAAATTAAAAAATAAATTGGGTTCAAAAATAAAAAATTGTGGAAGAAATCATGAAATGATATTGCTTGTATTCCTTGCATAAATATGACACCAAGATCCTTATATATCTTTCTACTAATATTTTTTTCCACATATTTATTTAAAATCTAAATGAAGGTTAATTTTAATGTTGCTTGTTAAACTACCACTTGTCCTGAAAGTTTAAACTATTAGGAAATAGAGAATTTAATTATGTAATTATTATTATAACACCTCTCTCACTTGTGGGCCTAAATTCTCCTTAATGACTGGCCTTGACTTGGTGCAATTTGGTGGGGTTGGTTGGGTGTGGATGTTCCGTTTTGGGCTTGGCTGAATTGTGGTGTTTTATTTAAAAAATTTTTGAGGGCTAAATGGGGCCAGCTCAAGTGCCAAGTCACAGTTTTTATTTTTTGTACTGCTTTAAGCAGGTTGTTTGGTGCCAGCCCAAATGTCATATTTACATAGAAGAAAACTATTCGCCATACACTAATTAAAAATTTATACAGGCACATGGTTATGAACACAATCTGTTACCTAATATTGTAATTCCGGCACAGAAACCCACAACTTGAATCTAATTTACATTGAAAACCCAGCAACACCTACATTAAAACATAGGTTAGCATTGGAACTAACAAAAAAAATAAAAAAAAAGAATTTAGTAGGAAGAAGAAATGTAACTTTAGCAGGAGCCATTGCAGTTTTGAATAATTCCAGCATATTAAAATAGCCTTAATAAATCAAATCGTTATAAATTATAGGGCAAGCATAAACCAACTTCACTAAACTTTAAACCAATTCACTGTCAAGCATACTAGACTAGACTAGACTTGTAACAACTCAAGGTAAGCGCTAGCCACATTTGCGCTTATACCCTAAAAAGACTAGTCAAGTGACAATTAGGGCTCCTCGTAATCACTTATAAACCCAAGATCCGCTGAGTGTACAGCTGATGTGGGACTCAACATATGCTCATACAACATGCACTCAAACAATCTAATTTAATCAAATCCTAACAATTTGGGGTATCACAATAGTCCCCTCTTAAATTTCTAGTATTATCGTCAGGACCACATTCTGTTGCTATGCCCTTGAGCTACATGGTGTTACCAGGTTTGCTTTGATACCATTTGTTACGGCACAAGGAAAACTCCTTTCAAATCTGCACTTATTCTCCAAATGGATTAGTCAAGCTACTATTGGGGCTTATTGTAATCACTTGTAAACCTAAAGTCCACCTAGCAAACACCCGATGTGAGACTCATCACATGCTCTCACAACACATGCTCAAATAATACAATCCAATCAAATTCGCACAATTTAAGGTATCTCAAGACTACAACTCTACTAGTTTCAATATAGATACACTAGTCTACTAGTCTATCTATATGTTTCATTGGACATACATGTTAAAATGTACGATGTGAAGTAAGAAAGATGACATATTATTTGGCCTTTTTTTTTTGTTAACATAGATCTCTCTATTGGCTTTGCTGGTTCTTTAAGTAGGCTTGGAATATGAAGCTGATTTTGTTCTCTACTGGGTAGCAGATTAATGTGACAATATATGATTGGGATATAATTTGGAAAAGCACTGTTCTTGGTTCGGTGACTGTTCAAGTTGAAAGTGAAGGTCAAACTGGTGCAGTATGGCATACATTGGATAGCCCATCAGGGCAGGTATATTCCTTTTTTTTTTTTGTTTCACTTTAATAGTGTTTTAACATCATTGATCATACTTTATAGAGACCAACACAACTCTGGTATTTGCTTGTCAGGTTTGTCTGGATATTAGAACAATAAAACTGTCCGCAAATTCTCTCGGGTAGCTTTTTGTTGTACTTTTTTTAAAAATGTTTGCATTTAATTATATTGGTTGGCTCATCAGTCTCTCCTCTCTCTCTCTCTCTCTCTCTCTCTAAATATAGACACACACATATGTAATCCCAAATTTGAACTGCTTTTGGGGTACATGGCTTTGTACTTGTGCAGAGAATGTACCCTCATTTTGAAAATTTCATATGTGTTTTGTATCCTGGAAATTGTTATAGAACATTTTTATATTGTCTGTACTTTAATCTTGTTAAATTTATGATGCAATCCATCTAGATAGTTAGCACATATTTCATTTGACTTGACTCCATGTTATGTATAATAATGATTCAGTAGCCTGATGTATTAACATGACTCATTAGCTTACAGCAACAGTCATTAGATTACAGAAGCAGTAGCAGTTAGAAGAATAATCTAGTAGTTTTAGTGTAATATTGTAATAAGCAACTTTAAGTAACAGCTAGAGTTAGCTAGAGCTTTTGTAACTCAATTAGTTAGCAGCCAAGGCTGTTAGCTAGAAGTTCGTAATTTTGTTAGCAGTTTGTATAGCTGGCATTAGGCCCTGTGCTGAGTATGTTAAAGTCCTTAGAAGTTAGTACTTAAGCATGGCATGTATAAATATCCCTAAGCTGTACAAATTATTCAGTTTTGAATGCAATTACATAGATTAGCCTAGTGCTATTTTCAAGAGATGGATTTTTAAGAAGGTTTTGTCACAGCTTGTTCCTTGTTCTAAGCAACTCTTATTTCCCTTAATCAATTCTAAGCCTAAACAGCAGCCCCTTAGAATCCCTGCATCAAGTAATGATTGTGAAATATTTTTCTGAATAATTCTTTGATTGTGCTGGGAAAATACGTACTGCTGCCATTTCCTTTTTTTGTCTGGTTGATGTAACTTTAATTTCTTGCTAATGCAACTATAGCCTTTTTATGGAAAAAATATGCATGTGCTGGTCCAGTTTATTTTCCTTTCAGATGTGTTTCATTCTTTATTACTAGGATGGAACCTTAATTCAAATATTGTTGTGCTATTGTTAGTATTATCATTTCATTTCTAATAAATTTAAATTTTCTGTTGTAATGACTAATAATTTACCATTAGGGATGTGGATGGCTATGCTGGAGCTAATGCTCGAAGAAGGATTTCTTTAGATAAACAAGGGCCAACTGTGGTTCATCAAAAGCCAGGGCCTCTTCAAACAATATTTGACCTCCCTCCAAGTGAGGTGAGTTGCATAAACTCTGCTCTGGCGGTAATTTTTATCTCCTGAAGTTTCAAATTGCATATATATAACTAAGTATATATGATTCTTTATGTTCTCCCTCTGGTAATTCCAGTTGTGGGCCTAATTAATAGAGTACCTGTTTCAGGTTGTTCAACACAGTTATTCTTGTGCACTTGAGAGGTCATTCTTGTATCATGGCCGTATGTATGTCTCTGCGTGGCACATTTGCTTCCATTCAAATGTTTTTTCTAAGCAAATGAAGGTTAGCCTGTCATTCTTCTTTCCTAAGGTTGAGCCAATATTATTGTTAGCAAGCAAGTTTGAGACAATATTATATGGGTATATTATTTCTTTTGAGGATCTCTTGAGAGCATCATTGGTATGAATTACTTTTAGGAGGAGCTCTGATCTTAAATCACCCATTCACTTTAAATGTAGTCATCTCACATATAAAGGTGCAAGAAGAACATCAGATGGCTTTTTATGTTTCTCTGCATTAGAAAGTTTCTGGTTTAGTTAAATTTATGAGTGAATGGCTTCTTTTATAGATTACTGAAATAGGCTGGAGTCATCCACAAGGTCTTATTATGGGCTTTTTTAAGTTATTGGGTTTTATATGGGTTGAAGTGGTAATTAGTTTTGACATGGTACTTAAAAGCCCATGGCGACAAAGTCCTAGTAGAGTTAGGCTTAATTTTCAATAAATATTGATTTACACTTCCGACTAATAGAACGCAAGTTTTATGAGATTTTTTTATAACAACTATGCTATTGAGGTTTGTATGATATCGATACAGTTCTTTTCCCTGAGCTGTGATGCTGGGGATACTTAAGTGTGATACTTAGGAAGCTAGGTGTAAGATTACTATTTATCTTTTATTTTTTTTTATTTTTTTTTATAATAATTTTCCATGAATCTCAAATTAAGGCTAGATCTAAATTTCTACCCATTCTTTCTCTTAAATGCAAATCTTTAAACTCCCTAAAGAAAATAGCTCCTTAATGACCACAAGAGGCAAAAGCACCAGTTGAAATAAGAGTACAATCAAGGAAATTTCTTCTTTCAACCTCAGGAACAGCTGCTTATTATATACACATCCCTAAACTCCTGTTTCATGTATTGTTTCAACTACAAAAACTGAAAATTTAAACATTTTTATAGATGTCATATTTTTTAATTTTGCATGCATGGTAGGTATAAAGAGAAAATGCAATCTAGCGGTAGATTTGTCAAAATACACATTCCATAAAAAATTATAGTGGTGTAACATGACCAAATGTTACATTAGGTGTAACTTGAACCCAATCCATATATATTATTTTTATTATCTTGGTTATACTTTCATATCAATCTATGTTGTTGGCTTCCTTTCTTAATTTTATGTTTATTCATCCTCACTGGCATAAATTCAATTCATGGATACACATAATTAGAGTGATTTACTTTCCACGGATCATTTTGTTGAAGGTAATTTTAGGATTTTAATTGTTATTATTAGAATTTTAAATTATTCATTGATTTCTTTATGAATTTAATAGGTGGTTGTATCATTTGAAGATATAGATGAGGTATGTGCTCTCTTGCTCTCTCTCAATTCACACACTTGACCACCTTGTTGAATGATATGTAATGCTAAGTTATGGACGTTTTTTTTTTTAATTTTAAATTTTTTTTTTTTTTAATGAAGATACGAAGGAGTCAGCATGCATTCATTAATCCTGCTATTACAATTATTCTTCGCATGGGTGCTGGTGGACATGGTGTACCTCCTTTGGGAAGTCCTGATGGTTAGTAATTGTTTTTGAATGCCTGAAGGGTTTTTTATTATATATCTTTCTTGAAGTTAAGATGTACAAATCTTGTGCTTGAAATGAAAGTAGCTTTTCGTGATAACTTTTCTTTTTTCGTTTGAAAGGCATGATTATGTTTTTATAATGATGCAATGGGCTTAGATATATTGTGTAGGTAGTATCAAATTAAAATATGGTGCTAGAATGGTGCATCCATTGAATTTATTGTAATGGATGTTAGTAGTTGACCTGATTTTTCAAGTTGAAATAGAAATCTAATCATTGGTATATTTTATTAAAAGGTGGCTTAAATGAGAGCTTTCAGCAGCTCTATTGTGCTTGCTCATTTTGTTGGTAGTATCCACATGAAGGAATGAACTGATATTTAATATTGTGATATGCTAAAAGCTAGTCCACTCATCAAGCTAGTCCACTCTTCTTTTTGGAGGTTTTGTTGAAACTTGTATGATTGAGAAACTGTATTTTGAAGTTTCTGTAGAAAAGTTGTGTAATTCCTTTGGAGTCAATGTTTCAGCTGGTTTCAGTCATATTCATGAGCTTAAAGTTCTCTAAACAGCAGACTGTAATACGAGTTTGCATGTTGAAAGTGGAAAAAGAAAGGAAAAGATTATACATAGTGAGAAATATACCTAACACCCTAGGTATTAATTTAGACCCCAATTTCCAAAGTTTACGGCTTAATCACTTTTAAGCTAAGTTAAACATTAATTCCAAATGTAAGTGATTATCCAATTTTATATTGATTGGATATTCATTTGAGCCTTCAATGCATTTAAAGCAATTTAAATGGGCAGTAAAAAGAATGTAAACCACAAAATAACACTGATATGTTATTGGGAAAACCCAAGATCCAGGCGGAAAAACCTCTCCATAGCACCAACATCGATATCAAAACTTTCTACTTGCGAACAGTTGCATTGCAGTGCAAGATACACAATAAGCCATCTAAGTCTAAAGCTATCCTAGCACCTGGGCCCTCCATGCTCCTACTAGCAACCGACTTTGCTTAGTTGTTTCTTCAATTAGTCTCCGGAAAATGCGCGTTTAGCCGCCGACCGTAAGCTGCACAAGTCTCCTTTGATTTATGGTATTGCTCCAATGCTTCCCAGCTCTAAAAGCTTGCTACACTCAAGTATGGTGAAGAAGGTGATTGATATAATCTCTTCTCATTGATTCGTCAATAGTGAGAGGGAAGGAGAAGAGAGAAAAATGATGTGTGAATAGCTCTCTCAAATGGAAAATGGTTTGCTCTTTCTCTCTCTCAAAGAGGCAATCTGAAAGTTGCTCTCACGATCTCTCTAGGGTTTTTTGTGTATGGGAACAAGAGGTATGGATTGGGGTTGAGCTGTAAGAGATAAAAATGAAACAGTTGTTCTGTCCTCGAGCAACTTGTTGTGAGTTGCCTGCGAGTTGTTCCAGAAAAGCCTCCTCCTTTATCTGCCATGCGTTGAACTTGTGGGAACGACTTCATCTCGTGGAGTGAAACTCATCTACCCAATTACAATGTAATCCCAAAAGTACAATGAAATGAGAAAAATTACAAGCAAATTTGGCATGGAATTCAGCCAACAAAAATTAGAACTTAGTTCTTCAATTCTTAGGACTCAGGAGAATCAAACAAGGTCTTTTCACAAAATAGGAAAAGATGCTTGGATCTGTGTATGACTGGGTATTGATTTTCAAGGATAGGGTGGATGAAGGCTCTGATGAAATAATTTTCTTTTAATTCTCTTGAATTATTCATCTATTATTCAGATTGTTTTTCTTTGAGTTTTGTCTCAGAGCTTTTTCTTTTGGTCTTGTGAACATTGAGACTAAGTAAATCTATTTCTGAATGTTTCTTAAAAATTACTTTGATTGAAACTTTTTTGGATTATGTGAAGTTGAAGGAAAGACTGATCTTGGAGAGAATGATTATTTTGTCCTTTTTATTTGTTGCTACCTACCATTTAGGTACTTATTTCACTCAGAAAGCTCCTCCCGCCCAGTCGGGTTTGCAGCCTCTCCCTCCCTAGTAATTCCATTGGTATTTTTGTATTGGAGCTATTTAGGTTTAGGGAACAATATATCTTGAATTTGACATGATTTAAATGGAAAAAGGTGGTTCATGGTAGGCATAGGTATTGGTTTTAACATTCTTGTGGCTGAATATGTTTTGTGATATGTGCTAGTTTTATTGCTGGCTAAAATGTGTTTAGTCCTCCAATCACATTTTTTAAATTCAATTATATAATATCTCTTTGTGGTATTTATTAAATTTTTTGTTCAGTGAATTTTCCTTACTCTGAAATTTTATTATTTAGTCCATTAGGTTCTATCATGGCCAAATAGGGTAGATTTCCAGACTATGCTTTCCTTTATTGGTCGTCTTCTGATTGTGTGTTTTACTCCTAATCTTTATGTTTCTTATTTCAGCTTGTAATTAATAATGAATGAATCATGTCATAAGATGCACTAAGTATACCTCAGTTGAATGCAGCTTCTGAAAAAGTGCCTCTTCCAGTTAGAATCTTGATTGCATGTAAGATATCTTACAGTGTTATGAACTATATTTCTTTCTTCATGATTGTCTCTCTAAAATACCCTTGTGCTTATGTAGGTGGCACGCTTAATGTCAACCTTCTAGCATTTTGTTTTGTGTCCCTACCACATGCATGTTTGCAAGTTTGGATGCATGCAGTATGGATCTTGTTTGGTAGTCAGTCTGCTAACATTTTATAATGACCTGTGTCTTTTCTGCCTAAATAAAACTTTTCCTTCTGTTACTGATTGCATGTTAAAGAGGTTTAGTTTTTGGAATGATAAGTTAATTGGTTCACTTATCTAGGAGTGTTCTGTTGGCATTTTACAAAAATAATGCTCAAATTTGATGGCTAGAACTGGTGGCAAGTAAGAAAGATATTTTTATGAACTAAACAATTTGTTTTTCTCATTGTTACTTATTGGTAAAGCACATTTTTTTGCCCAATCCCACAGTGGGGGAGGTGCTCAGTTAAAGCCTTGTACTTTCATTTTGCACCTAAGTTTGCTTTAATAGGCTATACTTTTATTTACGGCACTTTGTTGATTGTCTTTCCTTTTCTTTTTTTTTTTTTTTTTTTTTTTTTTTGGGTTTGTATTTTTTCTTCCAACTTGGAGAGTATTTTAAGTTACCGAAGTGCTTTTAGGAAACATCTGTAATTGAAGCTATGTTATGATGTATTTATATGGCATTTATTCTGCTTTTCCATTTTCAGGTAGAGTCAGATATAAATTTGCATCATTTTGGAACAGGAATCATGCATTAAGAGCTTTACAGCGTTCTGCGAAGAACTACGAAGCTATGTTAGAAGCTGAGAAAAAGGTCCATTTCTTGTTCTGTGCAAACTTTAATTTAGCTATTGATACACTTTTAATAGAATTTCCATAGGTTTAGTCATGCTTATCGACTGTAAAAAAACGAATCCTGATTTGGAATTTTGAAGAACAGTTATGTAAAAGTAAAATATATATTCATATTAAAATAACAAACATTACATTATTTTGTGTGACCTTTCGGTATTCTGCAATATCATGACAATGAGTTCGGCATTAGAGACCCCTAAATTTGTTTGGCTTTGCAAATATCTCATTTTCGCACTTGCTACTTCCAGCACAAGCATTCATAAAATATGATTTTTTTAAAGTATATTTATGTAATTTTAGATTATTTTAAAATAGGATTGTATGTTTATATGCCATGATTGATGACACATGCTAAACTAGAATTTCATTAACTATTATGCTCATTAAATACTTTCGTAGTTGTTTAGTGTGATTATTAATACCATCTATTTTTAAGACTGTTTGGCATCTTTTATTTTTTTGGGTAAGGAACCAAACAAGACTGGATCTAAATTGTTTATCTACCATTCATTTCATAAAAATTTCACAATTTATTAACAGGGAGTGAGGTTCCAAAACCTGCTCACCATCAAAAACTCAAATATTTTAATATAAGTGTTAGAAATATTAATTAAATGATTAAATTTACCATATCCCAATAACAATCAATTATATTTATTTTAAAATAAAATCAAAATAATTAAAATTCAAACCATATAATAATCCATCAGCACTAAAGTGACTAAACCCTAAACCCTTGCATTGCATGTCCTCATTTCTCTTTGTTTCATTTTTACTTACTACTTGACAATGATGATGAGGAAAACTATGGTTTTTTTTTGAACTCTTGTTAGGACGCTGCTCATGTGAATTAATGCATGTGACACCCTAGATCAGATTTGGATATTGTCTAGGTGTGTGTTGTGTGGGTGTGTGATGAGTCCCACATTGGACATTTACTGGGTAAACCTGCGCTTTATTAACAACTATAAGGAGATTCAATTATGACTAGTCTTTTAAGGTATAGCGTAGATGTGGCTAGCACTTTTTCTTGAGTTGTTACAAATGGTATTAGAGTCGGCCAACAATTATGTGTGGGTTTAGAGACACTATCCCACATTGTGGGCCCTAACAAGGACGTTAAGGATTTAAGTGGGGTAGTTTGTGACACCCCATATTGGATTTGGGTATTGTCTGTGTGTGTGTTGTGTGGGTGTGTGATGAGTCCCACATTGGGAATTTACTGGGTAGATTTGTGCTTTATCAACAACTACAGGGAGTTTTTCCTTGGGTCGTTTCAATACATTAGTTATAGTGTACACCTTGTGAATAAATTCTTAAGGTCTTCTTTTCTCTTGTTGCTTCAATATAGATTGGGTAACTTAGGTGTTTTATCTTTGTTTATTTATTTTTTTAATTTCTGATGTACAGGAGAAGGCAGAGTCAGCCCTTCGTGCACATAGCAGCTCTACCAGAAGAAGTAAAACACAGGTTGAGATTCCTGAAGATGTGCCAAAAACTGGAAAGGTTCAAGTTTTTATCAAGGAAGAAGCTCTTGTTGGTATATGCAATGTATGCATTGTTCTTTTCCTCTACCACTTAGATGTAGTTCCTTATCTTGTTATTAGCATGCAATTGATTTATCTTCTGCACAGGATGTTTTCCCATGCACAGCCGAGCAGTTCTTTAATATCTTGTTGAATGATGGTTCAAATTTTACAAATGAGTATCGTTCAGTACGGAAGGACACTAATCTTGTTGTAAGTAACAATCTAGCTTATGGCAATCATCCCTCTTCATATATTAGGAAGTATATAATTAGCTATATTAATTTGATTCACATGATTGTGCATCGACACTTGTAAAATCTATGTTATTATTGTTTTCTTCTACGGGACATTTGTACTTATATTGTGACCTTTCTGAAGTCTAGACAGTGATGGTGGACCAATGAAATTTTGTTTTCGTGTCTTCATGAGCTTGAATCTCTAGGAATCAATGTGTTAAGTTTGTGCTCATATTCACTACGATTGTGATGATTACATTCCCTCCATATGCATCACAACAAATACAACGGTACTAAATTCCAAATGTCTGATAAGTGTTTCCCTAGCCAATTCCTCCAACCAAACAGAAGACAAATACCGTTTTTGGTAAGACCCAAGAAACCCAAAAAGATTGAAAGACAAAATACTATAACTTTTGAGCCTTTTCACAATGAATCAACAAACGATCCATGGCCTCCCCATATCAGCGACATATACAACACCAATCAACAAAATCAAACCCCTTACTCTTCATATTTACCCCAGTGAGTATTTTATTCCAAGCCGCAATCTAAATAAAAAGGAAACTTGCCTCAGGGCCTTCACTCCCCAAATACCTTTCCAAGGAAAAGCGCTAGAGTAGTGCGAGCGAATGTCGAAGTTCCCATTCTTCTTCAAAGTCTATCTCAATTGGTATTCGGTCACCATTTTCAGTCAAAGGGATATTATTCTCCAAAAAATGAAGAAAATCCACCATAGAACCCACCTCCCAATAATTCAAATCCTGGGTGAACCTCACATCCCAAGTCCTCCTTTCCCCCTTCCTCTGCCTAGTCAAGGATAAAGCAACAAAAACCTCTTTATTAGTGGCTATCTCATACGCTACTAGAAATGTCAATCAAAGATGTGGATCCCCACACCAACAATTATGCCAAAATCTCACTATATTCCCCACCCAAATCTCAAAACGAGTATGTTGACTAAAATCCTCCCAACCCATACAAATGCCTCTCCACAAACCACATCTAGGAACACCCTTGCCCAACTTAGAAGTTCGTCCCCTCACTCTTCCCCAAAGTTTATAGCTACCACCCTCCTCCAAAGTCGATTCTCCTTAACCCCAAAGCGCCGTAGCCATTTTTCTAATAGGGTTTTATTAAAGGTAGTTAGTTTTCTTATCACCAAACCACTGTTGGCCACAGGAACACACTTTATCCCATCCTACCTAATGTTGCTTAGATTCACCCCCCATACCTTTCCAGAGAAAGTCCCTTTGCAATTTTTCAATCTTATTGGCCACACTAGTTGGAACGGTAAAAAGTGATAAGAAGTAGGTAGGAAGACTTGATTATTTTCTCTTATCAAAGCCAGTTTGGACAAATACAACATCTTCCAACCTACCAATCTTCTCTCAAATTTCTCCAAGATAGGATTCCAAATAGAAGAAGATTTATGAGAGGCCCCTAGTGGCATGCCAAGATAAGACATGGGTAAATTCCTAATCCTACACCACAAAAAAGCCTTGCCAAAACATGTAAATTATCTGTCGCCCCAATTGGGGCCATTTCGCTCTTACAGACATTAACCTTCAAGCCAGTGACAACTTGAAAACATAGAAGCAACATCCGGATATGAAAAATTTGCTCCACATCTGCGTCCCAAAACAAGATCGTATCATTTGCAAACAAAATATGTGAAACACAAACTCCATTTTCTCCCCTACCATTAGCCTTACAACTGCTATTTAAACCAACCCCCCTACTCTCTTCAACATCCAACTAAAGAACTCCATCATGATCAAAGACAACATAGGAGATAGCAGATCTCCTTGCCCCAATTCCCTCGAACTTCCAAAATAATCAATTGGAGGCCCATTTACCAAAACAGAAAACTGAATTGTGGAGATGCAAGTGCGAATCCACCTACACCATTGCTCTCCAAAGCCCCATCCTCCTCAATAGATCTAGGAGTGATTCCCAATTCACACGATCATAAGCTTTTTCAATATCTAGCTTGCATATAACCCCCTAGAACTAGACTCTTCACTTGACTATCCACACATTCATTGGCAATAAGAACTTAATCAAGGATTTATCTACCACCCACAAAGCCATTTTGAGATTCTAAAATCAGCTAGTCTATAACCCTTTTCAGGCGATTTGCTAACACTTTAACCAAAATTTTGTACATGCTCCCCACCAAACTAATTGGCCTGAAATCTCTAATATTGGAGGCATAATTCTTTTTAGGAATTAAAACAATGAAAGTAGCATTGAGGGATTTTTCAAACCTACTATATTGGTAAAATTCCTCAAAGAAGGCTAGTACATCTTTTTCCACCACTCGCCAACAATGATGAAAAAGGCCATAAAGAAGTCATCCGGACCTGGAGCTTTATCCTCGTGCAAATCCCTAACAACATGAAGAATCTCCTCCTTATTAAACTACCTTTCAAGCCATCCCCTATCCAGTCCCTTTATTTGCTGAAACTCAAAATTCTCCGCCATAGGTAGCTGTACCTTAGTCTCCTGGTATAGTGTTTGATAAAACTGTACTATCTGAGAAGTCACTTTAGAGTCCTCCTTATACAATAGATTCCAAATAATCGACGAGTGATTTCCAAACCAATTCCTCCAATCATACAACAGATCTTTCACACACTAGTAAGACTCAGGAGATACGAAGAGATTTAAATACAAAACAGCACAATTGATAGGCCTCTGTGCAATGAATCAAAAGATGATCCACCCCCTCCCTACTACAGCGACACGTGCAAAGCCAATCCACTATAGTATATCATCTTCTCCTAAGATTGTCACAAGTAAGGATCTTCCCTCATGCCACTGTCCAACAAAAAAACCACTCTCCATGGGGCCTTCACACCCTAAATACCCTTCCAAGGGAAAGTGACAAGGGAGGACCTCCTCAAAGCATCATAAAAAGAACGGATATCAAACTCCCCATTTTTCTTAATGTATTTTCATAAAAAATATTGAATGCTTACAGTTCTTAATATTCCATGTTATTAGAACGCTTCATGTTGGTTTTGGTCACAACTAAAATAATTTGTGCATTTCAACCAAAATTAATAAAAATGTTAGTTCCTTGAATGGACCCCAAGTGACTTATTGTGTTGTTTAAGTCCCATGCAATGTGAATAGTAAAACTATGCAGTTGTTCCTGCTATCATGTATGCATGTTATTAAATGAGGAGAAATTTTATTCATTCATTACATTTGTGGCTTTGATTTCAAGCTCAGTGCATTTTTCATCTGAAGGGTTGACCAGTACACATGGTGCCCTGGGGCCTTGGGCTCTGGTTAACAATATTGTTCTGTATAATTTTTTCCCTGTTCCTCTGGGTTAGTGGAGGTTAAGTTAGTCTAATTAATTTAAGTGCTACTGTGGAATTTTTTGACCCTAGAAGATTAAGTTGTCAGTTGCTGTTTGGCAGCCGTATTAACCTTAGATCTCATGCTCATCCTTATGCCAGATGGGACAATGGCATGCTGCTGATGAATATGATGGTCAAGTCAGGGAGATAACATTCAGAACCCTTTGTAACAGTCCAATGTGCCCACCAGACACAGCCATGACAGAATATCAGCACGCAGTTCTATCTCCAGACAAGAAAAGGCTGGTATGAATACATATTTTCCTCCTATCTTAAATTTTTAGTTGTTTCATTATTATCATCATCATCCCTATAATATTTAAGAGTTGTCACTTCCTTTCCCTATAAATAAATGGTACAGGATAAGATCAAGGCCAATTTTGTATGGGTGCATGAGTTGTATTTGCCTATTTGGAAAAGAATTTGTTACTTTTCTTCCTCTTTTATGAAGCCTATCTTGTGTTGCTAGTAGAGATGCTGACATATTTTCTTTTTCTACGTATCTTCTCAAGTTGTTTAATTTCCTTTAATTTATTAAACTATAATGGGAGTTTTTCTTTCTTATAGGTGTTTGAGACTGTGCAACAGGCGCATGATGTTCCATTTGGGTCCTGCTTTGAGGTATTCGCTATTTTGCTTATCTTTTTTTTTTGCTTCAACATTCATTTATGGTTGGTTGTGTACTTTATACCTCAATCTTATATGTATTACATGAATTCAGTTTTGTTCTTGATTTGAGACTACAAAAAGCTTATCTACAGTTCAAAGATTACAAATAGACTAGATTTAATATTATTTCTTAAATGTAGAGGAGAATGAATTCTGGGTGCAACAGATCCAAATGCAATCTGATAACAAATTTGGTGGAGAACTAGAAACACTGAAATTGTCATGGGACATATGTAAGATTTGATAGGAATACGACAACATGGAAATTCTTGAAAAGCTAGGATATGAATGATGTGGATATGTCAATTAATAATTATATATTTTTAGATATTGTTTATTTTGATTTTATGTCTACAAAACAGATAACATGCATTAATAATGAATAGCCGAGAAATAAATAATTTTAAGCCATTGGTGTATCCCACCAGATCATGATTAATCTGGCTTGAGGGTTTTTTTTTGGTGTGTGTGTTTTCCCTTTAATTCAAGCTGTTGGCGTATCCTACCTGTGCTTGGGTGTCTGAGCCTTATCCATGTCAAATATACATCAAACACTAATGCACCAGAGGTTTTGGAATATCAGTGCTCCATGGGTGGGAACCCTGGTTTTGAAATCTGGGCATCCTACAATTGGAAAGGCAGTTGTTCTGTTGTGATTACACAGCAGTAGAGTAGGTATATTTGGCATAGATAGTAAGTAATTTGTTAGCTTTGTATGGTTCTGATCTGTAACAGAACTATTTGTTGATTTATTTTTGCTGCCATTTTAGTCTACTTTTTAAGTGACATGAATTTGTTGCATCAGGTCCACTGTAGATGGTGTTTGGAGACAAACGCTGAAAACTCAAGTACCATAGATATTAAAGTGGGTATGTATTCAATTGTCCCCCAGTTCTATCTTTGACTGTCATTAATCTGCATATATTCCAATTCTTGTAATTATTTTGCCATTGAATTTTGTATGCTTTACCATAGTTCATTGCAACCCTAGCCAACTATGATCTAGGATCATTCAGTCTGAAAAGTGGTACCAAAATGCGGTGCACTTTCAATTCACTAATTTTGATGTTTCAGAAATTTTCTTTTTATTTATTTATTATTTATTTTGGCTTCCTAGTCGATGTAGAAATTAGAAAGTAGTGTCTAGTCTGGGCATCTTACAGAGATTTCAGTTTTTGGGTACCAGGCTCAATTCCAGAGATTTTAACTGAAGACCACCTAATTGCATTCTAATTGCTGATGAAACACTTGTGTATACAAGTTTAACCCCTGCGGTTCCACAATTTGAGCTATGTGGTTTACCATGTGCTTGTTCCCATTTCATGTACCACCATGATCCATAGTTTAAAATTTGCAGATCTGTAGCATTCTATGGAAATATTATAAATCGTTTGGTCTAACTTTGCATAGTTTAAGATTTAGTTTTTCTTCTCAATTCTATTCAGGAATTTGATTTTGGTTTTTAATCAAATTGGTGGCAACTTCTACAGGTGCACATTTTAAGAAATTTTGTCTGATGCAATCCAAAATAAAGTCAGGGGCTATCAATGAGGTTGGTAAATCTAATTTTTTTTTTTCTTCTCATCGCTCATAATTGTGTATTCTGTCCATCAAAAAAGGAATGGATTAAATGTTTGAAATCTATCTAATTATTTACATTCACTTAATGTAGTACAAGAAAGAGGTGGAAGTGATGTTAGATGTGGCCCGTTCTTATATCAAGTTAAATACTTCTAATAGCAAGACTGACGCTACTGCTCCTCAATCTGTTGCTCAAGACAGCAGCTAATATTTTCAGCGACCTCAGATCGGGTTTGCCTGTGTATTTGTCAATTTTTTTAAAATATAAAAAAAAATATATAAAAAGTCATATATACGTAGAGCCACCAAGGTTCCTTGTGATGGCAATAGGTTTTTATCTTCTGTGTTCTTAATGTAATCTCACCCTGTCTCCTTAGGTGAGAATTAGCGGTGTACATGCCTGTAATCATTTTTTTTTTCCAATGACAAATCTCAGTTTTCTAAGACATTTTGGAACATTTCCTTTTGTTGTTGACGTATATCCTTTCATTGAAGACATACTAAAATAGCTTGGTAATTAAAATATAGTATTGTAAAATATATGCAGTTTGTAATAGTTCAAGATTGGCATAGCTGACCAACAATTTGATGAAATAGCTTGGTTAAATGTGGTTATGAGACTACCCCCTTTTCCCCTTTCCCATGAGGATGAAAAATACAATTGCATTTGGATTAGGATTGAAGTTAGTAAGGGATTTGAGGGATAATTGTTTGGTATGAATTTTATGATATAATGGATTAGGTATCTGAGGATTCCGTTCCAATAAAAATAATTGTCTTCTTATGGATTTAAAATAATACTACTATATTATACTTCATCATCATTCCAATAAAAATAATTGTGTCATGAAGTTAATAGGGTATTGTACACCTAATCATTTTAGATCAATGCATTCATTAATAAAGATCAAACCTATCTAAATAATAGTTTACTAGGTTGGTGACTATGATATAATTTGTCATGAGTTAGGAAGCATTAATCACATTGTGCTAGTCACATTTGCTTTATATTCTAAAAGAGTTAGTCAAGTTGTGAATAGGACTGTTTGTAATCTTTTATCCAGACCGATTCCGCCTAATAAGTATCCCATGTGGATACATATCTCTAGACTTATCATTGATACCAAGACAAATCTGTAAGACTTTTCATAAAAAGAATTCAAATACATGTTAAGGATTACATGTGTGACACAATATCATATATATATATATATATATATATATTATTATTATTATTATTATTATTATTATTTCAATGGATTGGAAACACAACCCCAAAAATCATGCATCAATCTTACATTTGAATAATTTTTCCCTACTAAGAGTCGATGTTTCTTTATTTTGTATAGTATTATATCACAATCAAACAAGTTGATTCTTGTTTCTATTTTATGGGATTAGATTCTTGTTTAGTTTCCGTCAGATAGGATGTCATTCTAATATTGTATGCATTACTTAGTTTTAAAATCACATTGACCTTAACTCATATCTACCACAATACTGTATGTCTCTTAATTATTATGGGATGAGCCGAATAAGATCAAGAAGCTCAAGCTTTTTTTGTTTGTCTTTTCGTATTTTTGCAGTTATAAAAGTTCTGTCCTACTTCATGTTTTCCTTTCGGTGATAATAAAATCCTAAGTATTTTCGATGGCTCCAAATGGAATATGTTGGGACTATAACATAAAAAGTCAAATGTGTCGCAGCTTATATTATTTTCCTGTTGCTACCAACTAGTGAGTTGTACTATATTTTATGACTATATTTCCAGTTGCTTGATTAATATGACAGTTGTCATAATTTATTGCTATTTTTGCTTTATTGCTATTTTTGCTTTGGGGATTGGGATCTTTGGCCTCACTGTACTGTTTATGAATGTGAGAAGTTGTGTTTGTTACACAAACTTAGTATTATCTTAACCAAAATTAAAAAGAAATCATAGGAATAAGAGATAGACTTGGTAATAATCAATTTCTCAAACAGTAAGTATAGCTGTATTGGCACATTCAAACACGTGATCAAGTAGGTTATATTTTAATATAATTCAAACTCTCACCTCTAAAGCTAAAATTAAACCAAAGCCATAAGAGGTGGAAAGATGACCTATGATGGGGGAACCAGGAAACCTCATCTTGCCATTGTGTTTTTAAACATACATCCCAAGCTTTCAGTACATGTCAGTAATGGATGCTGATGATCATGCAGAGACAGAACTGAGTTCAAAGATCACGAAGAGAAAAGTTTAATCAAACAATTCTACCCCATTGGCTATTGAAGCACTGAAATTTCGCACATGTATCTGTACCCCTCAGGCCCATAAACTAAATGAAAGGATAAAAACTGAAACTCTGGATGGGATTGACATTAATGCTTTTGTCTTGTTACTCTTGCCATTTCGTCAATATTCCATTTTAAAACCTCACTTCTTTTTCTTCTTCTTCTTCTTTTTTTTTTTTTTTTTTTTTTTTTTTTTTTTTTAATTTTAATTTTTTTAATTATTAATTATTATTATTATTTTTAAGTATAATTTAGCACTTTTTCCAAAAAAAAAAAAAAAAAAAAGAAGAAGAAGCAAAAAACTAAGTAAACTGATGATGCCAAACACACACAAATTGTTTTGAGTTTTTCGAAGGATAAAGCAGGGCCAATAAAAAGAATTTTAAATTGCAAATTGTGGTATACTTATGTGTGAAATGATAATCTAATTCAGGAATTTGTTGTGAATTTTTGGTGCGGCTCTAGCTTTATTGAATTAGTTTATTATTATTATTATTTTTTTGTTTGACGTAAACAAGATTCGAATTTACATTAAAAAAATTGAGTTATTTGAAACCTTCTCTTTCTCTCTCTATCTCGGACGTGCAGAAGTCATACAAAAAATTTCAATGATTCCATTATAAATTTATAATAATGATATAACACAGTACACCCATTGAAGATCATTTGTGGGTCCCACATATCTTATATTTGCCTCTGCACTCTTCTTGGTCCAAAAATCCAAATGTCAACCATATGTATGAGTCCTCTTGTTAGAACCTGGCTTTGCATGCGAAAGTGAAAACCACAGATGGAGCACTTGGACAGGGAGAACATGGCCAATGTTGAGAAGCAGGAGAACATAGAGGCTGAAAGTTTAATCAAAACGAAGAAGAAGAAGAAGAAGCTTGGAGGAATCAAAACAATGCCATTTATCCTTGGTATGTTCACATCCAATATTTTTGTTTTTACTTGTTAGTCATACAACTTTCTTTGCCTATTGTTGTTTTTGGCAGGGGTTCACATCTTCATGGATCTCTCAGCTAGTGAGATATCCAATCATAGCTTCTTGGGTTCTTCTTTTCAAGTTTAAACAATGGTTGATTAATTAATTAATTAACTTTCTTTTTCTAATAACTTAAGCTTTTGGAAATTAAAGTGGTAATTTGTTAAGTATGATTATATTTATTCTTCTCTAGCATCAGAACAGGTGATCTTAACATGATTGCTAGCAAACATTGTAATTACAATCACTATAAAAGGTAATGATTCCTGTGGAGCACCCCCAAAACATATTTTATACTAATTTGAGAGCTTTACCATTTGCCTTGTTAGAGTCAAATAAATCTCAAGATCTGCACACCATTTATCCATTGTAATTAGGCTGAATTAGTTCTTTACATTAGTGGTAACATAATTTCACTGAAGCCTCTATGCATGTAGAGTTATTGAACAAACATAATCAAAAAATTCGACCACTAAAAGTGAAAGCTCTGTAAAAAAGATTGGATCCAAATTAACAAGGGGTAAAAACAGAGTGAAGGAATATCTATTCTTCCATTCGGAAAATAAAAGACTAAAACACAATTGAAAATGGGGTTTGATTTACAAACACACACTATTTCACAATTTTTTTTCACAAATATAGATATATTCTCGCATCAATTGTAGATATGTGTGTAAACTAGTGGATGTGAACAAGTGTGAAGATTTTTTGTCTTCATTAGGAAGGGGTTTGATGGTTCTAATCTATATCTATATAAAGTTCTATGCTCTTTTTGAGCCATATCAACCTAGTGTTTCGGTCCACATCTTCAGTCTATTCGGTCTGCTTCTGCCCATTTAGTCCAATTCAGTCTACTTCGGTCTAATTCAGTCAATTTCGTTCACTTAGATCCAAATCGGTCCAATTTTGTCCACTTCAGTCTATTCAGCCCACTTTCGTCCAATTCGGTCTACTTTGGTCTATTCGATTCACTTCAGTCCATTTAATCCAATTCGGTGAATTCCGTCCACTTCGGTTCAATTTGGTCCAAAAATTTAAATTTTTTTTCCAAGTTTTTGGGCTCAAAAATTAATTTTTTTTCTTAATTTTTGGGTTGAAAATATGAAATTTTATTCTGTTTGGGTCAAACCCTTTAATTTTGGGCCAAAAAAATCAAACAAAATAGGCCTTAAAAATTAGAGATATGGGCCTTAAAAAAGCAATAAAAAATTATAAATATTCAAAAGATTACCTTGAAATTAAAATTTCAATAATATAGGTATTATACTTATGTTTGGAAAGAAAAAAAATGTTACAATTCTAAACTTCAATAATAATTTTAGCTCAATGTAACACAATTACATGTGTTTCATGGAATTGGGATGTACATTTTTTTTTTTTTTAACATTCTTAGATATGTTCAAATTAGTTATCACGGTCTATTGTTTTTCAATGCGAAATATATTATATGTTTCATTAAATAAAACTTTTAAAAATAGAAAATGCTTTTAAATAACATATGCATTATTTATCCTACAAATTTTATATTATATTCTTATAAAATAATTATATTACATTTTCTCAACTGTTAAAGATAAATTCTAAAACAACTAACAAAAAGATTAAAAACGGATGTAACAATACATATGATGGGTGTCACTTCAACAAAATAATAAATGGATATTCGAATTGTTTTTTAATGGTGATTTAATGTTTGAAGCATGTTAATATCACGGTAAAAAAAAAGGTCGTCAAACTATTTTTTTTTCTTAAAATTATATAGTTGAGGGAAGGGGTTTGAACTTTGAACGTGTGTCTCGGTTGAAATTACCATGAACGGCTAGTTGAGCTACAAGGCTCTCGGCAAACTATCACTTTTCTTAAAAGCTTTGTCGCACAATATACATTGACACTGACACATAAGTATGCCTAAATTCCTCATGCTATTTTTATTGGTATATTCATGAGCCAAGTATTTTCCTCCTTGTTATGTTTCCCAGCAAATGAAATATGTGACAGATTTGCGAATACTGGTTTTCATGCCAACATGATAACGTACTTGACACAAGAGCTTAACCTGCCGCTGGTAAAGGCCGCCAACACACTGACCAACTTCAATGGAGCTGCCAATTTCGCGCCATTGTTTGGTGCTTTAATTTCCGACTCCTTTGCTGGGCGGTTTTCAACCATCATGGCTGGTTCTATTATCTATGAACTGGTAAAAAAAAAAACCTCATGCGTTACAGGTCTAAAGTTCACTATTTATAGTTTAAGCAGTGATTAGATTCCCTTTCATTGATAATTAACAAGGGAACCTATAAAATTTTTATATTTTTATATTTACATAATAGTTACAATAGGAGAGGAGGAATTTGAACCCTTTAGAAACATCAGAGGTGCCAACTAGTTACCGATAAGGCTCTTGGCACGGGACCTATAAATAAACTATTTATTGATATATATATATATATATATCCAGAGAAAAGTTTTGCAGCCTAGTATAATGATTCAGGACTATTTACTACAACAGATACAAGTTATTGCAACTGCCATACTATAACTAGTTGTTACAGTCATTTTGGTAGATAACAATTGGTCAGGCACAATATTCTCAACACTGTTGTAGAGAGTGATACAAAGACCTGCATTGATGCCCTACGCAATCCTAGAACATTTGATCCATGGAGAAATATCAGTCTAAACTCAGACACCATAAGATTGGCCGCTCTATCCCAAAACCTTTCCTTCAGGTGGCCTCCCTGATCATCTAACCAAGCTCCACACGCCTTAGCAGCCCGTCCCTTGACAACAACTGCTGTTTTGTCCTAGGTTCTCCACCCCACACCCCCCCCCCCCCCCCCCCCCCCCCCCCCCACAAGCTTTTGCAAATGTAATTATGCAGGACCAAGCCCAGTTTGAGGGTGCGAATCTGTTGTAACTATGTTTATTTTCTTTTCAGTAAAGATCTTACTATTGACCATTAAAAAGAAAAAAAAGCAAGTTGTTACAAACTTAGGATCTGTTTGGGATCCGTTTATTTTGCTGAGACTGAAAGCTTTTTACTGAAAGAACCGTAGATAAAAGTAAAAGTTAGCTAAAATAGTACAGTGAAACTTATGAATAGTACCAAAAGTACAGTGGAATCCATAAATAATAGCAAAAATAAGCTAAATAGTAAAATTAATTGACTTTTTAATTTGGAGCCAAACACACACTTATAGTCAATTTAGCTCTCAAATGCCTAGGTCTTTGAGAATAATACCTTGTCAATAAGCACTGCTTAAAAATTCCTAACTATCATCACGAATGCTGATAAACACACATCACCTACATTTGTACATTTTAAAAATTTCAACAGCAATCTTTATTTTTTTTATGAACATATTTTTGGCTAGCGAAAATTTAGAATGTTGATTAATTTCTCATTCTTTAGTACACATCTTATTTCATCGGCAGGGATTGATTAGCCTCACCATATCAGCAGTACAGCCAAGGTTCCACCCTCCAAAATGCCCAACTCAAGAGAACTGCAAGGAAGCCTCAACCTTGCAGATTTGGGTCCTCTACATCTGTCTGCTTCTTACATCTCTTGGCTCAGGTTGCATTAGGCCTTGTGTTGTTACCTTTGCTGCAGACCAAATTGACATGACCAAATCAGGTGTAGCAGCTCGAAGTTGGAATTTGTTTAATTGGTACTACTTTAGCATGGGAATGGCAACACTAGCTGCCCTAACTTTAGTGGTTTACATCCAAGATAATGTAGGTTGGGGCTGGGGTCTTGCAATTCCAACCATAGCCATGGCCTTGTCAATTTTAGCCTTTTTGGTGGGTTCACCTCTTTACAATAGAATCAAACCTGAGGGTAGTCCCTTGGTTAGATTGGCTCAAGTAGTTGTTGCAGCTGTGAGGAAGAGGAAAGAAGTAGTACCAGCAGACCCGGCTCTCTTGTATGAAAATAGAGAGCTCGATGCTGCTATTTCTTTGCAAGAAAGGCTTTTACACACAAATCAATTCAAGTAAGCAATTTTAAACATTCTAAAGTATAATGTCAAATGTCATTGCTGATGCTAAGCAATAAGCATGTGTTTGACGAAACTTCATCTGATAGTGACTAGTCTTATGCAAATTAGCTTCTTTGAGAAGCCTAAAAAGTAAAAAGACCCAGTGAGTGTTATTCATTAATATATATATATATATATATAATTTGGGCATATGTGCTTCATGAAATTGTCTGTTACCCGGAGATACAGTCTGAACTTAGGACTACCTGCTTTGATATCATGATAAATTACTAATTGTCCCCAAAACTCAAACTATAAGAAAAGAATGAGTAATTATTTAACCATTATTGTAATACATATAAATTGAATGGTAAAACAGCTTCTCCTGTACTGATTGCAGGTGGTTAGATAAAGCTGCAATTGTAACAGGTAATGATGCAACAGATTTGAACACACCAAATTTATGGAGGATTGCCACTGTCCATCGAGTTGAGGAATTAAAATCCATTATCCGTATGTTTCCCATTTGGGCAGCCGGAATTTTAGTTTTTGCCTCATCTTCACACTCGAGAAGCTTCACCATTCAACAAGCTCGCACTATGGATCGTCACCTGTCTCACTCCTTCCAATTTCCTCCGGCCTCCTTGGCCATCTTTGGTGTCATATCCTTGCTCATTGGCCTTGTTCTGTATGAACGTCTCTTTGTACGCTTTGCTCGCCGATTCACTAGAAACCCATCGGGCATCACATACCTACAAAGAATTGGCATAGGCCTCGTGATTAACATTCTTGCAACAGTTGTTGCAGCAGTTGTTGAGATCAAGAGAAAAGCAGTGGCTGCTGAACACAACTTATTGGATGATCCAAAAGCAATTATCCCTATAAGTGTTTTTTGGTTGGCACCTCAGTTCAGCCTACATGGGACAGCTGAAGTTTTCGCGTTTGTTGGGCTCTTGGAATTTCTTTATGATCAATCACCTGAAAGCATGAGAAGCACTGCTGCAGCTCTCTATTGGATTGCGATATCAGCGGGAGACTATGTAGGCACACTGATGGTATCACTAGTTCATAAGTATTCGGGCAAAAAAAGCAACTGGCTACCTGATAGGAACCTCAATAGGGGAAGATTGGAAAACTACTACTGGCTTGTTACTGCCACCCAAGTAATAAATCTCTTGTATTATGTAATATGTAGTTGGCTTTATACTTATAAGACATTGGAAGAGGTTAGTGAAATTTGCGAGGAAGTTGAAGAACTAGCTGGAGATAAAATACAATATATGATTTTAGATAGTAGGAATGGCCATGGAGAGGTGGAGCTTGGAAGAAACTAGTTAGCTTAGTATTGTTGATATGGAATGACTATACACTAGTGTACTGGTTTTTATTTTATTTTATTTGTTTTTTCAATGATTTGATCCTGCAGTTTAAGTGAAATAAGCAAACAAGTTTACACTTTAATCCTAGTGAAATAATCGGCATCCAGTTATGGAAAAAACTTAACAAACATTTTGATGTACCTTTTTGTTGCGAACATGTGTCATACTTTAATATTTCACTAGTTAGAACTGGATTTATGGGATAGTCAAACCTGAAAGTTATGCAGATGAGTCACCTATTGGTCACTATCGTTGTTTTTTATTAAGTTCAGAGTTGGTTTGACATGACTAATTTTTTAAGTTTAGAGTTGGTTTGAGTCGTTTGACATACTGATTTTTGTAAGTACTATGCAAGGAGCTGCTAATTTTCAACTTGAGAGGATCTTTGCTTCGCTGTATAGGTTACTCTTGCAATGTGAGATGACTTTGTTTTCATTTTTCATTTTGTGGTAAAGTTTGAAGATGCAAGAATCAGTTGAGAAAGAAAACAGTCATAAATTTAGGTTTTTCCATAATTAAGCCAAACTTTGCAAAGTGCACATAAAAACTCTCTCTTGATTAACTGATCACAACTCTTGTCAAGTTGTCATGGTCACTTGAAAGGATAATGACAAGACCCTAGGATTATACACCTAACCTAGGACAACCAATGAAAGAAAAATACTAGCAGCAAAAGAAATTATATCCTGAGAATATTTTGAACGATTGACCTTTTCTACTTCTTTCTTTTCTATCTTAAGACGAATCAACTTTTGTCTTTCTTTCAATGCAATACATATTACCTCTGTCATTCTTTTGCTTCTTTACGTTGCTCTTTCGTTGCAATGCACTCCCTTTCCTTTTTTTGCTTCATACATTTGCCTATTTTCTTCCGTGCCTTTGGTCCTTTTTTTTGTTAATTAGGCAAATACTACCCAATGAGATTTTTCCACATGGTGCTTGTATTAATTTTTTTTTTAGAAATATGAAAAAAAGGGGAAGAAGAAGAAGAATAAGAAGAGTAGGAAAGATCCTGAACACTTATATAAACTTTTGATACAATTTTAGGTCTAGGGCAATAATTTCAAGCAAAATATTTTTTTTTTTTTTGTTTGTTTGTGATATTTCCACTTACACCTTTTGTTATATTTTGTTTATAATTTACAAATTTTTTATAGCACCACCCAATAGTCTTCACCTTCAAAAGTAAAGACAGATTCAATTAAAAATTAAATTAAGTAATAAATTCTTTTCACATCAATTGTATATAAAGAATTATATACAAAAAGTTAAAAATTAAACTATTTCCAAAAAGTTAAAAATTATTTTATTTCCAAACTAAATAACTAAAAATTAAATTATTTGCGAAAAATATCTAAGAAAAATTCGAAAAACTTTTTGCAAATAAGCAAAGACAAACGCACACAAGTGAGTCCAAATTCAGCTTATCATGTGGCCTTTGTGTGACCCTTCATATTATAAAAGGTCCTCGTACCTTTGGGTGATGATAAAATCCAAACTGTATTTATCGATGGCTCCAAGTGGACGATGTTGGACTTAAGATCAAAAAGTTTTATGTGTCACAGCTCATATCAAAAAGTTAGTAATTTCTTGGATTATTTGACATAATTTGTTGTAATGTTGCCTTGGGATCTTAATCTTAACTACAAACGTTTTTGTACTGTTATGAACGTGAGAAGAGGCTGGCTTATATCTGTGTCAATGACTTAGAGCATACACATGGCAAAATGGGTCAGAATTTTCTGATCAAACTCGATTGACCTGCAACTTGATTGACCCGACCCAAACTCAACTTGATTCGCCCATTTTGCCACGTCTACCAATGTTGAGTAGATTGAGATTGAGGCGTAATTCTTATAAAATATTTACTTATTCTTCTTTGCTTAATATGTTATGTAATCCATTATAGTTTGTCATTCTTTATTTGCCACGTTTATTTTCTCTTCCTACTTTAAATAGATCGAAAATTATACCAAGATTATTTTTTAGAAAGCTAGAACAAGAGTTGCACTAAATTTGGGTATCCAGTGTTTTGTGGTAATTAGCAAGTGATAATAGTATCACCAGTAAGAATCTAATCACAGTTAAGGAACTCATAAACAATTGACAAATTGCATCTATTTCAAAAAAAAAAAAAAAACTTGTTTGAAAAATACAGGTCAACTCGACCCTACTCGCGACCCGACTGACCCACAACCTGATTGACCCGACTTGAACCCGACCCGACCTGCCCGTTTTGCCACATCTAGGGACTAGCAAATGGGAAATGTAGGTTTGATTTACCATACACCCCTTAAAATGATGCTCCATCCGGATGGCTAAATGATGCCAATTGTAAAATTTTTTACAATGTTACTACAGTACCATCCTAAATGTAGGATGGCACTGTAGCACTATTGAATTTCTTTTTTAATCACTTTTATTCTCTCTTTCCTTTGTCTTCTCTTTCTTTAGGCTGAGATGCTCTCTATCTTTCTCAACTCTCTCTTTCTTCATTGTTTTCTCATCTATGCTTTCTCACTCTTTGACTCGTTGTTGGCCAAAGCATGGTCCGAGATTGGCATGATAATCTTTAGGTGGATCGGCGTGATTAACTCGCTGTTTTCTTGGTTTTTTTTTTTTTTTTTTTTTTTTTTTTTTTTGTGGTGAGATCAGCGTGATTTAGGTGGATTTTGGCACGAGATTGGCGTGACAATCTTCAACATATTTTTCTGGGTATTTTCTGTGGTTTCTGGTAGTGGAGATCAGCGAGTGGACGTGAGTCAGATGGAGATTAGCGAGTGGGTTCGTGATTGATGTGGGCGTGGGTCAGGTGGTGTAGTGGCGGCATGGGTTTCTGGCGGTGGTGGGTTTTTGGTTTTGATTTTGGATTTTGGATTTGGATTTGGATTTGGATTTGGATTTTGCTATGGATTTTGGTGGGATTTTGCTATGGATTTTGGATTTTGATTTTTTGGCTAGATTTTGCTCAACGTAGGTGGGTGGTGTGATTGAGAAGTTGGACGGTGGTGGTGGTGGTGGGTGGTTGAGAGAGTAAGAGAAATAGAGAAGAGAGAAGTGAGAAATATTTTTATATATTTTTATATTATTTTAATGTGTAGTATGGTAAAATAAAAGTTGGGATGCTAAATGTATTGTAAAATTGTATTGTATAATTGATAAAATGACTTTTTGGGATGGTAAAATAAAATAGTTTGAAGATATGGGATGCGAATGCTCTAATATAATATAATGCACAAAGTGTGACGTGTGGAAATAAATTTGGTTGTAACTTAAGATTACAACTCTACCCAATATTTTTTTTATTGAATATGAATTTTGACAAATTCACCATAAGATTTTATTTACTTTTTCACGTAGATTTGTAAAATTTTGAAAATATCAAAGATTAATAATTATATCATCAATTAATTGTTTAAATTTTAAGTTTTTATGATGTAAAATTATGTATAAAAAATAAGTTATTTGATAGAATAGTAAATAACATCTGATTTGAATGAAATTTGATATGCATGTTAAGAATATAAGAAACATGGAATTTAATAGTTAGATTTTTAAAATATGTTTTTTTAGTGAGTGTTGTAACTTGTAACCTTAGGCTACAATTTAGTTTTTATAAATTGACGATTTTATACATAAAATAAAAGAACATTTACTGAGTTTTAGCTAGTAGGTTCAATTGGTATAGTCTCTGATGGTTGAATGAGAGATCGGAGATCGATCCTTGTCTGCACTGAAAACCAATTGATGTTTTCGTCTAATGATAAAGATTTTTTGTTAACAATGGAAAGAATAATAGATGCACTAAAGGCATTAGTTTAGGAAATAATCTTAAAAACTTATTATAGAAAAAGAAAAAAATAATTGACTTATTTTTTATTTTTATTTTTTAGTTTTTTATATTTTTCATATAAGTGATATTAAAATTTTACTAAACTGTCTATTAACAAATACCGGCACCTGTTAATAAGACATTTTTTTTTATTATATAAACATTATTATATTAGTTTTTGAAAATCCATGTGTTTCAAACTTTCACCCATTATTCTAATATATATTTCTTAAAAAAAAAAACCCAAATACCATATCAATGGATCACGTAGTGTAAAATTAATGCTTTGACAAAGAAAGTAATATCTATCATTATATACCTTTTTTTTTTTCGCTGAGATCTATCACTATATACTATCTAATCTAACATGTGTATAGCATATAATAGGCAGAAAAAAAACTTAAAATAATGAATACTTTGACAAATTTTTTTTCCTTGGTATAATCAGGGTTAAAATCATATTTCTCTTATTATAATGCGATTATTGATCATAATACCTTCATAGTTCCTACGTTTTTTTTTTCCTATTAAAAAAAAAAAAATTCCCTACAGTTTTTTCCCCTTCTAATTTTTTTTAGGGAATTTCCCCTTATAATTAATATCTTTATTTTATACTATTTAATTAGCAAAAAAACTTTGTCTTCCTTTAAAATTTCATTGGATTTTTTTTTGTTAATAAAAATAAAATTACTATCATAAAAGTGAAGAAGTTGCTATACATAGTAAGAATTATTATAGGAAAATAAGTTTGTTATGTTTTAATGATAAAAGGAAATTTAGGGGCAGCTCCACATTAAAGCCAGGGTGGTCATAGGACCACCTTGATGTGGAAAAAAATAATTATTATATATAAAATTTAAAATTTTATGCTTTTTTTACCTTTAAATAAAATCATGACCACCTTTAATTTTTTTAGGCCCAACGTAATTAAAATTTGGACAAAGTTTGACAACAAATTTGGTTGTAGACTAAGACTACAACCCCACATAATATTTTTTTTATTGGATTTGAATTTTGACAAATCTACAATTGGATTACATTTTCTTCTTATATCCTCCATACTTGAAAATTTTCAATAAGACCGAAGATCACTAGCTTCATCATCAATCAAATGTTTACATTTTGAGTTTTTGTAGTCTAAAATTATACATAAAAAATAAGTTTATAGATCAAATAGTAAATAATATCTGATTGACATGAAATTTGACATATGTTTTAAAAATATAAAGAATATGCAATTTTACGATTAGATTTTCAAAATATATAACTGGTCATGATAATTTTTTTAGTGAGAGTTGTAGCCTTAGGCTACAACTAAGTTTGTAGCTAAGCTTTTTCCTTAAACTTTGGTCCCTTTAACAATATATTAGACTGTACACACAATTTTCGTAAAAGATAAATCACACGATCACGAAAATAATGTAACAAATAATCAATTTGTATTGATTTGTATATATGTGAGTACAATCCTCTGTATGAATCTTTACAATGAAAGAGTACAATAAATTCCTCTGATTCGATCTCCAAGAAATGTTACGATCCAAAGGGGCTATAAAGCTTGATCTTGAATCGTGCTTTGATGTCTCCAAGTTGAATGAATAGTTGAATGTTCTTGATTTGATACGAGGGCCGTTGGCTTGATCTCGAACTTGATTCAAGGAGAATCCCCACTTTGATTTGAAGAAGTAGGAATAAGCCTTGATGAATAATGGAATTCTTGTGAACTTTAGAGATGACTCTCTATTTTGGCAGAGTGTCAGTAGTATTTTTCTCTCTGTCTGTTTTCTTTCTCATATGAGAAGCTCCTATTTATAGGCAACTCAATGATATTTAATTTGGAATTTTCTCTCAGCATTTGTTGAGAGTTGAATTAGGAATTTAATTTGGCATTTCATTTAAAAAGAACTTTCCATATAGGTCTTTTCTTCTGACGCTGCCATATGGCTTTCTTCATTTGATGTTGCCACGTGGCTTGACTTCATTCATTCATCGTTCACGTCATCAATTTTGATCACAAATATTTTATCATGAACAATCGGGCGGTTGTGAATACATCATAAAATTTTGATGTCTACAAATGCCCCCACTTCAAGATTCGGCTTTGCGTCTTTTGGATGCAAGGAAGACGAGGCTTGAAGTATTTTATTAAGCTCAATCTGGACTAAGTTCACAAAAATCAAGACTTTCATCCACGTACATGAAAGATTTAGATAGTTGACCGTTCATCCACATGTAAGAAGGATTACAACTTGTCTTTTTCTTTTTTTTTTTTTTTCTTTTTTTTTTTTTAAATTTTTTTTTTAATTTTTTTTTATTTATTTTTTTTTTATTTTTTAAAAACAGTTGACACCTTGTGGGCTTGATTGCACAAGAGGGTTTTTTTTTTTTTTTTTTTTTTTTTTATAAACCACAAGCCCACGTTGGTCTCCTTCGTAGAGTTAGTGTTGTCTTACTCGGCAAGGGGGGCTTTTTTTTTTTCTTTTTTTTTTTTTTTTTTTTTTTTTTTTTTTTGGAATACTGGGTTTCACTTTCACGGGCTTGGTCACACACAAGGGACTTCCTTTTGCAAGCCCACCTTAGTTCTGTTAGACAGGTCGGCGCCGCGATTGTCTTGCTCGGCAAGCCTTTTTTTTTTTTTTTTTTTTTTTTTTTTTTTAACCGCACCCTTACAAATTACGAGGGTTTCTTGTGAGTGCCACCCCTATAAAAGGTCTTGATGTTTCACAGGATTGAGCAAATTGAGCGCCGTTCCTTTTTTCAGGTTCTCTTTTCTCTTCTCTTTCTTTCTTTTTTTTTTTTTTTTTTTTTCTTCTTCAGCCGTAGCAAGCATCTTCTCTCTTTCTCATTCTTTCTTATGCTTGTCTTTGTATATATATATATATATATATATATATATATATATATATACATATATTTTGAACCCCTTGATTTACTCCATGCAGGTCCTAGAAGTTGCACTGCATTAGCCGAGCATCAATTTCAAGCGAGTTAGCCTCATATCCTTCTTGTCTCGACGTCCGACGGATTCGAGCAACATCGGTCCTCTTGTCACTTCCGAGTTTGTAAGCTTCATCAGCGCAATCCATTCCGCTGCCCCTTGTCTCGTGACCATTGGTGTGAGTTTTTTTTTTTTTTTATCTACGCAACCTTCAACCTTCTCACTGCCTTCGTCTGGCGGCCATTAGTGCGAAAGTTTCATCGGCGCATCCTTCCATTAAAGTGAGAGCTTCGTCGGCGCATCCTTCTGACTGCCTTCGTCACGTGATCATCAGTGCAAGAGCTTCGTCGGCACATCCTTTCATCAGTGAGAGCTTCGCCGGTGCATCCTTCTGACTGCCTTTGCCACTGCCTTCATCACACGATCATCAGTGCAAGAGCTTCGTTCGCGTGTCCGTCATCTCCACTTTGCAGTTGTTGGCGCTGGAGCATTGGGAGAGCCACATATCGGATTCAAGCACCAATTTTATCTCTTGGAGGCAATACTGCAGTGAGATTTCTGCTTCCTCTCTGAAGTACGCTCCTCTTCTTTAAGCGTCTTGCAAATTCAAGCATCGGCGGTTTCATCCTAGACTTGGTGCTGCTGCCTTCCTCTTAGACTTTGTGCTGCTGCCTTCATCTTCACGTGACAACCAAGGTGCACACTAAATACACGCCTAAAGCTTCAATGCCCCCATGCGGACACATAGTTTCCTTATAGCCTTGAATTGCAATGCCACGCCTAATAACCAATAAGCTGAAACATGGTTTTCCAAGTTTGGATAATGGACATGCAAGCCTCTACGTGTCCTTCTCTTCACATGCATGTTAATGCAAGCCTCTACGTGTCCATCATATGGTTATTTCAACACATGGTGTTTGCATGTTAATGTCAAATGAGTTTGAGTTTGAATGCCACACGCCCCACACTTTAGTTTCACGTGATGCATGGTGGCTCTTTTGTGCTTTTGAACTTGAATATTATATTTAATGGTTAATAAGCCACGGTACATATGACCTTTAGACTTAGTATACAACATGCAAATTTCCACTTGTTGTTAGTATAGCTTTAGGTGCTTGAATATTAATATAGGTTGCCTGTACATATGACCTTACAACATGCAAATTTCCACTTGTTGTTAGTATAACTTTAGGTGCTTGAATATTAATATAGGTTGCCTGTGATTTTTTTTTTTTTTTTTTTGAGTATCAATGCCATATGCCCTCTTTTTAATAAGCCATCATTGCACGTGCTCCTTTTCTCTTTTTTTTTTTTTTTTTGTTATTATTTATTAGTAAAAAGTAGAATAAGGTATTCATCTTTTCCTATGGTTTGTTATCAAGTGATACAGGCTTGCCAACCCTTTGCTCGACTTGTGACTCTTCTACCTTTGCTCAAGTCGTGACCTCTACGAGCTTCGTCTTCTCCAAGTGGCTGCCTTCAAGTGTGCTTCATCATGGTCATCTTTTACGACTCATCGAGGACTCTCAATGATCAATCCGTCACTCTCTTGCGCTCTACAAATGAACCCCTGGAGAAAGGCGTCGTCTTGAAAGTCCATCCACTTGGTAGCAGTGTCCCTTCATCGTCTACCGCCATTCCTCGTTCTCCGAGTCTATCTCAATGGTGGATCGAATCATCCCACGAACTACATGACCCGATTAGAAGGGATTCACATGTCGTTTCGAGGACGTTTACTTTAGCCTCCAACCTTCACTCAACCACGGATCACATCAGTCCATTTCCTCTCCTTGGTCGTCGGATAGGTGCGGGAGAAGTGCAATGGGCCTTACCTTCTTCCAAGACTCCTCCACTCCAATATAAGGGTGAGTTTTCCTACCTCCCTAAATATTGGGAGTGGCTAGAAGAAATATTGAGCCGCAATACTAAAGTCTTAAATGATGCTGATCTTTACAAGCCATTACTTGCATCGTTATTCACATATGATCGGAACACCCATGTCCTGCAAGCCTTTCTAGAGTGTTGGTGCGCAGCTACGAACACGTTGCACACGTCTGTAGGAGAGGTCTCCATCAGCTTATGGGACTTGCATTCAATCGGTGGGCTTCCCGTGTACGGCTCATTTTACGAAGAGGTCGTTCCAAACTCAAAAGACATATCATCTCTCCCATCATGCTGTCGTCATCTATTTGCTGCCTTTCATCACTTGAGTCTTGAGCTTGGTGGTTCGCACTTGGTCACCACGGCCGTGTGGGTGAAGTTTTGGTTCCGTGGCGAGTCTAAATATCAGAAACCGCCGACTAGAAGGTCAATACAAAGAAAAGCAAGAGGCAAGCAATCTCATAACCCTTCTGGTAAAATCGAAGCCCCCAGAATTTTGACTAAAGAAGACGAGGCTCCTTTCAATGTGCTCAAAGTGGAGAGAAGGCTTATAGAAGAGACTTGGTTAGCCGCTTTGATCTCGTGTTGGCTGTGTGAGTTCGCTCTTCCCGATGGGGGACCAAACTTAATCAGGCCTGGTGTTTTCAAGAGCTCAAGTGCGATGGCTCGTGGTAAGAGATATTGCCTTGCAGTCCCAGTCCTAGCCAATATTTATAGGGGTTTGAATGAAATTGTGTCTTCTAAGACTCCTAGTAAATGTGATGCCACTTTTCCTGCACACTACTTGAATGCTTGGTTGGCCGAATACTTCGACACTCACTTTGAACTTGAAGGGTCTCGCTCCAAGGATGTTCCACGCATGTTTAGATACTCCGGAGAAGGTGCAGCCAAGCATTATGACGAGGTTATGGCTCGTAAGCTATTTCGTGCGGTTAATAACTTCAAGTTTCACCGCTTGGGCCTTTTTAAAGGCCATCGAGAGATTCTGGTGGATGATGACAAGCTACCTAGCTCTTATGCAGATTACTTCATCAGCCAACGTTCTAGCTACTTGGCCTCTCGTCGCGGAAGTATATGTATAGTTGAACCATATAGCCCTCATCGCTTTGGTCGACAGTTCGGTTTCAATCAACACATCCCTGGGGAGCTTAATGAGGACTTTCGCACCGTCACCTTAGAGCAAGTAGTATGCTTCTGGCGTCGATGTCTTCGTCTTGCTACTGGTTCAAAGTTCTTGATCCCTGCCTGCCCATCTGAGCACGGGGCTTCGTGCACGAAGGACTATATGAATTGGTGGGCTAGAAGATCTGATGGTTTCTTTTCAAGTAGGGTTGAGCAACCAATTGGGGATGTTAACCCAAGCAAGATAAGACTTAAAATAAAACAGCCCAATGAAGTAGTTGAGCCTGTGAAGCGTCGAAGCGATGGGAAGCCCTCTTTTGGGATTTCGGAGGCTACCGATGAGTCTTTAGGAGGAGTGGATGTGGATAAGGCACATTCTCCTAAGCGTGGGCCTTCTTGCATAGTCTCAACGTCTCAAGACATAGTGGTGACCAAGGGTAAGGATGCGTCAGATTCCGAGCGGAACAGTGGCAACTCAGATTCTCACTGGAGACGCAAAAGGCAGAGGGATAATCCCAGCAAGAATTTGGATCATGAAGGGGTCACCCAAGCGACTGATCTTGGTGTCGACATGGATTCGCTTCCCGACCCTTCCGGTGGCAGTGCACAAGTGAGTCTTAATTCTCTTTTTGATGATTTTGATCTTGAATCCATTAAAGACCTTTGTTTCCTTCACGATGACCTTGAAGCTATTTCTGGTATCCAAGAATTTTTTGAGAATGACAATCTTGGTATTCTCCCAATGCAGGATGACAATTATCCTTCGAAAAGAGCAGGAGAGAAGTGTACACCAGTTGCCACTAGCCCTTCTACGAGTGAGTTTTCCATTCAAGGTCCGACGGCCTTTGATTTGGCTACTAAGGAAATTAATCCATCACGTTCGGCGAAGACTAACGCCACTCCCTCTTCCGACCCTATTCACAAGCCTCCAAGGGACGTGACTCAAAATAAATCCCTTATGTGTAGTTCGAGCATCCCAGCCACTTCAACTGTCACAATGTTTGAACCCGATGATTTGATTTCAAAGGCCGATCGACAGCGTGCGAAAATGCTAGGAGGGGGCCTAATTGAGAAGGTCGTCAAAATCCCTTTTACTCTTGTGACTTCATTTAGGGGTGGAGTCGAGAAGATCCTTCAAGTTATCGCACAAATAAAAGTTGTGGATGCAACGCCTTTAAGAGAGCGTATTTCGAAATATATGGACGATGCAGACCGATATTCTTCCCTCCATCATGCCCTTTCACAAGGCATCACACCTGAAGACAAGGAACAGAAGCTTACCGACGCTCGGCATCGTCTCACTCTTGCCCTCGACTCAGAAGCCATTAAGATCAGTCAGAAAGTTGCAATCAAGGCGAACTTAGACAAGGCCTTAGCTAGAGAGATTGAATTGATCAAGGAACTTGAGTCACTTTCAATGCAAAAGGCAGAGTTTACCGCGTCAAGTACCCTCTGTGATGCAGAGCTAGCCCAACAACAAGTGATCATTTCTCAAATCAAGGGGGAGGTTTCCAAGATTGAGGCAACTCCAACCTTAGAAGCTTCTGATGATGCAAAACTTAGAGAGCTACAAGGGTTATTAGAGACTAGCAAAGAGGAGTTGAAGCATTTAGATTGGATAGGTTAATCTTTATTTTATTTTATTTTATTGATGTAGTCATTACAATGTAACGGCACTTATCTTATTATTAATAAAGAAATTCATTTATTTCCAGACCAATGTTTGAGAACATCCCTTTTTTTTTTTTTTTTTTGCGACTGTGCTTAGCAAGAGATGCTAGGCTGCCTACGTACCCAAAAGGGATCAAGTCATAACGTAGTTCAAGGGACTTACTATTTTTTTTTTTTTTTTAAGCACATATGTGACTGAACTTCGTAACGAATACCAAGCTGCCTACGTACCCAAAAGGGATCAAGTCATAACGTAGTTCAAGGGATGTAGTGTTTTTTTTTTTTTTTTTTTTTTTTTGTCCCTAACTTTTGCCTAGGCCGCCTCTTTCAAGGTTTTCAACCTAGCGGGATTTTTTTTTTTATTATTTATTTTTTTTTTATCTTTTTTTTTTTTTTGTCCCTAACTTTTGCCTAGGCCGCCTCTTTCAAGGTTTTCAACCTAGCGGGATTTCTTTTTTTTTTTTTTTTTTTTTTTGGTGGGCAGTTTAAGCTCTTACCAAGGAGCAACTTCAATACTTCATGCATAGTATCGCTTTAGGAACTTTGCATTTATGGGACCTACCCTCAGGCCATCTTCGTCGACTATCTTGTAAGCACCATTAGTGTAGACCTCCTGCACGACATAGGGGCCATCCCATTTTGATGTGAACTTGTTCCCAGTCTTGTGAGAGATGTTGATGGGTCTTCGCATTGCAAGTACTAGGTCCCCTACTTGGAAAGATCGAGGTCGGACTCTCTTGTTGAACGCTCGCGACAGCCGCGCTTGGTAGCATTCAAGACGTTGTTGAGCTTCCAACCTCTTTTCATCAAGTGCTTCCAACTCTTCGAGTCTTAAACGCGCATTTTCTTCATTTGTGAGCCCTTCTTGGATAGCAATTCGAAGTGATGGAATTTGTCTCTCTAAAGGTAGGACTGCTTCAACACCATATACTAATGAATACGGAGTGGCTTGCGTGGGTGTCCTGTATGTTGTTCGGTATGCCCATAAAGCTTCTCCAATCTTTTCATGCCAATCCCTCTTCAAGCGTTCTACTACCTTTTTCAACAAATTGCAAAGCGTCTTGTTGAAAGCCTCAGCAAGACCGTTGGCTGGCGCGTTATACATGGATGACTTGTATTGCTTGAACTCGAACTTCTCGCATAGTTGGGTCACCAAACTATTGTAGAATGGCTTACCGTTATCAGTGATGATATAGCGAGGGACACCATATCGATAGATCAAGTGAGTCCGGATGAAGTTCACCACATTTTCCTTCTTTACTTCCCTGAGAGGTATGGCTTCTGCCCATTTAGAAAAATAGTCGGTCGCAGCTAATATGTACAGGTGACCCCCTGACGACTTAGGCAATGGTCCTACAACATCGAGTCCCCATGCATCAAAAGGCCAAGATGCGATTGTAGGGTGCAGAGGCTCCGGCGGTTGGTGGATGTAGTTCGCATGAAGTTGGCATGCTTCACACGTCTTTGCATAGTCCATACAATCCTTGACCATGGTGGGCCAATAGTAACCCATTCGTTTTATCCGGTGGTACAATTTGGGGCCAGATTGGTGGGCACCACACACTCCCGAATGAGCTTCTTCCATGGCTTGATCACCTTCTTCCTTGCCAAGACATCGTAAGAATAAACCGTCAAAAGACCTCCTGTATAATGTGCCCTTGTAGTGTATAAAACGAGGCGCTCTTCGTCGTACCTCAGTCTTGTGGTGGGGATCTTCAGGTAGCTTACCATGTTCCAAGTAATCAATAAGGGGTTGACGCCAATCCTCATCCTCCACTGTGGATATTGATATGGCATTCGTCGCACTCGCGCATTCTTCCGTGTAAGAGAGTACCCAACGATTGCAGACAGAGACACTTGCCTTTTCGCCCTCCGACAAAGCCAATGTGGTGGCTAGGTTGGCTAGAGCATCTGCCATCCTATTCTCGTTTCTGGGGATATGCTCTAAGGAAACTCCATCGAACTTCTCAATTAGTTGCATAGCCATCTGAAAGTAAGGAATCAAACCCTCATGTTTAACTTCATAGCGTGTCAAAAGTTGATTGATTACCAACTTGGAATCGCCGTAGACTTCTAAGTATGAGATTTTCATATCGAGGGCCATTTGGAGGCCAGCAATAAGGGCTTGATACTCAGCAACGTTGTTTGAACATGGTTCACTAAGCACAAAGGCAAATGGTAACACTTGTTTCTGTGGCGACACGAAGACAACCCCAGCACCAGATTCCTCTTGTCGTGCGGCTCCATCAAAGAACATCATCCAAGGTGGGAGGACTTCAGTGTACAATACATCTTCATCTGGAAAATCATCTAAGAGTTCCCAATCTGCAGGAATGGGATGATCAGCGAGGAAATTTGCTAGGGCTTGCCCCTTGATGGCCTTTTGGGGCACATACACGATTTCAAACTCTTGAAAGGCCACAGCCCATTTTGCCAACCGTCCAGACATGACTGCCCTAGACAAGACGTATTTTACTGGATCTATCTTTGCAACCAGGTGTATGACATGTGCTTGCATGTAGTGCCTTAATTTTTGAATGGAGAAGAAAAGTGCAAGACACATCTTCTCTATTGGAGAATACCTTAATTCTACCCCAGTTAGCTTTCGACTAAGGTAATACAATGCTTTCTCTTTTTCTTCTTCATTTTTCTGAGCTAAGAGGGCCCCAAGTGATTGTTCTTGTGCGGCAATGTAGAGCACTAGAGGTTTTCCTGGCATGGGTACTCCTAAGACGGGTGGGTTAAGCAGATACCTTTTAATGCTCGCAAATGCATTCCTGCAAGCCTCATCCCATTCAAAGGTAGAATCTTTTCTCATCAATCGACTGAATGGTTGACACCGTCCTGCTAGATTCGATATAAAACGTCGAATATATGCAAGATGGCCTTGTAAGCTTCGAAGCTCTCGTAGGCTCTTTGGTTCAGGCATCCTTTGGATAGCATCTATTTTAGATTGATCCACTTCAATACCTCGATGTCGAACAATAAAGCCTAGAAACTTCCCAGACGTGACACCAAACGCGCATTTGAGAGGATTCATTTTGAGTTGATATTTCCTTAGTCGATTAAATACAGTGCGCAAGTCCTGTAAATGATCTCCTCTTTTCTTTGTCTTAACAACTAGATCGTCAACATAACATTGCACAATTTTGTGGAGTATGTCATCGAAAATTCGTTGCATTGCTCGTTGATATGTTGCGCCGGCATTCTTGAGCCCAAAAGGCATCACCTTATAACAATAGATCCCCTTTGGAGTTCGAAAAGCAGTGAGCTCTTCATCCTCGGGTGCCATTCGAATTTGATTGTATCCTGATGAGCCATCCATGAATGATAATACTTCATGGCCAATAGTCGCATCAACCATAAGCTCTGTATTTGGAAGTGGGAAGTCATCCTTTGGGCACGCTCTATTCAAGTCCCGAAAATCAACACAAACTCGGATTTGTCCATTCTTCTTTTTGACAGGGACAATGTTTGCAATCCACTTTGGGAATTGTACTTCCCGAATGAATCCTGCCTGCTCAAGTTTGTTAACTTCTGCCTCAATTTGTGGGAGGAGCTCCGGTCGAAAGCGTCGTTGGGCCTGCTTAATTGGGCGCGCTCCTTGCTTTATTGCCAACCGGTGAACTGCAATTGTTGGGTCTAAACCTGGCATCTCCTTGTATGTCCAAGCGAACACATCTTTGTACTCCATTAAAAGCTCAAAGTATTTGCTTTCTTCCTCCGATGTCAAAAGTGAACTCACGTAGATTGGGCGAGGTTCCTCATCAGTCCCTAAGTTTAATTCTTTGAGCTCATCTACAGTCGCTTGCCCCCCGTCTTCTATTGCCCGAGGAGCTTCATTTGGTTCATCGTCTGATGCGTCTGATTCGGAATCGGTTTCCGCTGTCACGTGGTAAGAAGGGAGGACTAGTGTCTCGTGCTCATCCTCCCTATCGTCAACTTGCTTCTTGAGCTCGCGTGTGTGCACAATAGTCCGCCGCTTTACTTTTAGGGAGTTTCCTGTACTAACTTCTACAGTCAACTCACGTTTCATGCGCGAAGGGATAAGGCTGTAGGCTTCGGTGCTCTTTCTCTTTTGTAGGCCACTTTTCTCCTCCTTAGGTCGTGGGGTGTTAGTTGAGCTACTCGTAGACCCAAGCCTATCAAATGCTGACTTACGTGTATGTAAGGTTCCTTCCTTCGTAGGGAGAGAAATGCTTAATCTATTAAAGACTGATTCTCGAGGAGCAGATGTTCCTAAACGGTCAAATACAGAAGATCTTGACACAGGCTTCGGCTTCCCCTCTTCCTCAACTTCAAAGGTGATGTGTTGTGATGTTGCCTTTTTTTCTTTCCCTTTGGCCGAGATTCGAACTGGCTCTTGTGATGAATACCCCAGCCCAGTTCTTGGAACCTCGATCGCATAACCTTGTTGCTTCAGTTTGCTTTGGGTCGAGTTAAGCCCATGTGACTTCTCTTCCACGTAATCTGAATAAAGTTGCCCCAATTGCGGAGGATTTTGGAAATCATAGCCTGATTTTGCCAAAAGTTTATATGCTTTAGGGTCGAAACCTTCTTCTGTTCTTCTGACTGGCAATGAATCTTCTTCAACAAGGTTACGTGTGGCTCTAGTGAAACCTTTGAGTGGGGGTTTTGTAGACGCCCCTTGGCCTAACTTCGGTAATGGTAAGGTGAAATCACTTTTAAGGATAGCGATATCTTCCTCTTGAATAGACTTTTTGCACTTATCCTTTGTCACCATTGTCAACCCGAATGGGGATTGTCCTTCCTTTCGTTTAGATGCGGGCACATATCGTAAGACCATGGGTGCCTCTTTCTTCTCTACATGAAACTTCTGTCTTACTTCAGAGTTAGGTTTCGGACCTTCAGCGAGGGGCTCACCTCCTTCCTTACATTTTTCCTTCTTCTTTTCCATAGACTCTTTTTGTGGTACATCGTAGGTTGTGTCGCAATCCAAGTAAAACTTGGCATCTGCAAAGTGAGATTCTGCCGCCGTAAATGGTTGCAAATCTGCTGTCACCACCTTTACTTGCTTGCCATCGCAATACTTGAAGCATTGATGCAATGTAGAAGGTACAACACCATTCCCATGAATCCATGGTCGTCCTAACAACAGGTTATAAGAGGTCTTCGAATCGATCACATGGAAGAGAGGTCTTGCTTTCAACTCATCAATAGTCACATCTAACCGAATCATGCCAATTGCCCTTTGACCCTCTTGGTTGAAGCCTTGGATGACGAGTCTACTTTTGGATAACTCTTCCATGGATATGCCTAGGCGTCTCATTGTTCCTTTGGGCATTATGTTGACGGCAGACCCATCATCTATGAGGATGCGACTTACTCTTTCCCCTCGTGTGTAACCTGAGACAAAGAGTGGTCGATTGTGTGGTTTGGAGCCCAATAAGAGATCCTCATCGGCGAACGTCATCTTGTCACGACAATGAGCACATAAAGCAACTGCTTCTTCCGAGGCCTGGGTTTCACTTCCCTCTTCCTTGGTTACTTTGGTTTCTTCAAGGTTCACTTTCTCCTCCTTTTCGGTGAAGTCTTCTTGACCATCAGCATCATGGCAGGAGACCATGTAAGTGGTTGTCGTTAGGCCCTCTGTAAGAAAGCCTTTAGGGAAAAACTCATGCAGTGTGACTGACAAGGGGCCTTCCTTTTGTAATAACTCATTCGAACGAGTTCCCTTTCTTTGTTTCTTCAGACCATTTGTTTCCTTCCCCTTGGGAGCAATTTTTGAATCGCTTGCTTGAAGTTCCCTTCTCTTGTAAGCAACATAGGGTTTTGAATTACGCCGTTTTCGAAGTCTCTTGTAGGTCACAAAAGTCCAACCCTCTTCATCGCCTACCAATTTGTCATCGGCTCTATCATCATCTGGAGGACTGAAGCATGACATATGCATGGGCTCAAGCGTTCCAAATTGGATGTGCTTGCAATATGCCCTTGATGTTGATGGCAAGGTGGACTGCACTTTCGTTGGAGTTGGTGACTTCACAGAGATTGGGGATCCAACAGCGAACGTAGCATGATTTGCCTCAGCAATTTCATCTAGGTCTAAAAGAATTTTACCCTCCTTTGCAAGCCTTAGGATAAGGTCCTTCAGAACAAAACATTTTTCCACAGGGTGACTTACAACTCGATGGTATACGCAGTATTTTGGGTCGTTGGTACGCCCCATTTCCTCCGGACGCTTGCACTCTGGGAGCTTGATCACGTTCTTCTCTAATAAATCCTCGAGCATGCCTCGAACGTCGGCATCTGGAAACGGATACGTCTTTTCTTCCATCTCTTTCAAAGTCAATCGACGCTTCTCCCGCTCTTGCATTGGACCGGTCCTTTTCTCCATTCTCTTATTCTCTTTACTGGAGATCTTCACAGGCTCCACAGCAACGGCCATAGCTTCCTTAACCATGGATTTGGAAGACTTATCCCCCCTCCTCATATCTTTCTTCTCTTTACGCTGCTGGTCAACAGGTAAGCCCTTTTCTCCATGGCTAGACAGACTAAGCTCCATGTCATGGGCTCGGGTAGCAAGTTCCTCAAAGGTGTGAGGTTTGATTCCTTGGAGGATGTAAAGCAACCCCCAGTGCATACCTTGGATGCACATCGCCACTCCTGAAGACTCGGAAAGGCGATCTTTGCAGTCGAGACTCAATGAGCGCCAACGATTGATGTAGTCTACCACTGGTTCATCTTTCCATTGCTTCGTGTTGGTTAATTCCAGCATGCTTACGGTGCGTCGGGTACTGTAGAAACGGTTCAAGAATTCCCTTTCCATTTGCTCCCAACTATCAATGGACTCGGGTTCAAGATCCGTGTACCAATCAAAAGCATTTCCTCGAAGAGTACGCACAAATTGCTTCGTGAGCAAGTCTCCATCCGTACCAGCGTTATTGCAAGTCTCGATGAAATGAGCAATATGTTGCTTCGGATTCCCTTTTCCATCGAACTGTTGAAACTTAGGAGGTTGGTAACCCGCAGGCATCTGTAAAATGTCAATCCTTTTGGTGTATGGTTTTGAATACATCAGAGAGTTTTGTGGTGCCCCACCATATTGAGCTCGAATGGTATTCGTTATCATGTCCTGTAACTGTTGGACCGATAAAGATGAAATTGAGGTAGAGCTCCCTTGTGGACCACTAGCCTTCTTTGGAGAAGATGTGTGAGCGTCTTGGGATGTATGCTGATGCGTGTGAGAATGGCCTCTGCTAGACTCCCCTCGATTCTGAACCTCAAGCTTGTTCATAAGTGTGGCGATTTGAAGGTCCTTCTCCTCCACAGTCTTGGTAAGCTTAGCTATAGCATGTCCCATTTCAGCAATCTTTTCGTCAATGGTGGCAGTCCCTGTCATCATGGCCGCCATAGCTATTGTACGAGAAGAATTTTCTGAGAAGATAGATGAAGTGACTTCTCGAGGAGATCCTTGGGAAGAACCTGACTGTGAAGCATTACTCGACCCAGCATCTGATGCAGAATAGTGATATTCGCTCTCAATCATTGAGTCTTCTGGAACGAATGCTGAATCTCCCTTCTTAGAGGAAGCGTGCTTGTTTGTCCTCAAAGTGCTCAAGGAGATGACAGTCTTTGGCTGGGCTGGGGCACTTATGAGTTTCGTCACAGGAGCTTTTCCTTCGACTTCTTGTGATGTGAGGAGCCTCATTGCCTTAGCTTTGTTTCGAGTCATGGGACCTGTGGAAGTACTGCTGCTTGTTGATCCCCCAACGCTTTTGGTAGCATTCTTGGAAATCTGAGACTTCTTCGAGGCCATTGAACTAGGTGGATTGGAGACTTGAAGATTTCTAGGATGGAGAAAGAGATGAGAGGCAGAGCAGTCCCACCGGGCGTGCCAGAAATTTGTACACACAATTTTCGTAAAAGATAAATCACACGATCACGAAAATAATGTAACAAATAATCAATTTGTATTGATTTGTATATATGTGAGTACAATCCTCTGTATGAATCTTTACAATGAAAGAGTACAATAAATTCCTCTGATTCGATCTCCAAGAAATGTTACGATCCAAAGGGGCTATAAAGCTTGATCTTGAATCGTGCTTTGATGTCTCCAAGTTGAATGAATAGTTGAATGTTCTTGATTTGATACGAGGGCCGTTGGCTTGATCTCGAACTTGATTCAAGGAGAATCCCCACTTTGATTTGAAGAAGTAGGAATAAGCCTTGATGAATAATGGAATTCTTGTGAACTTTAGAGATGACTCTCTATTTTGGCAGAGTGTCAGTAGTATTTTTCTCTCTGTCTGTTTTCTTTCTCATATGAGAAGCTCCTATTTATAGGCAACTCAATGATATTTAATTTGGAATTTTCTCTCAGCATTTGTTGAGAGTTGAATTAGGAATTTAATTTGGCATTTCATTTAAAAAGAACTTTCCATATAGGTCTTTTCTTCTGACGCTGCCATATGGCTTTCTTCATTTGATGTTGCCACGTGGCTTGACTTCATTCATTCATCGTTCACGTCATCAATTTTGATCACAAATATTTTATCATGAACAATCGGGCGGTTGTGAATACATCATAAAATTTTGATGTCTACATAGACCCTTACAAACAAAAAGGAAAAGCCTAAGGAAAATTTTATTGAACTAAAATTTTGAAAAAAATGTAGCTTTTAGCATTGATAATTAAACTATTATGCTACGATTTTAAAATAAGAAAACTTAGTAGAAAAAAATTGAAAGTCCTCGTAGAAAGAAATTATAAGACTTTATGTATTTGCATATGATTTTTTTTTTTGGGTCAATATATGAAGTTATCTTTATATTAAATTTTCTATAATTTAAATTTCATACTGACTACCTTGAAAAAAGTTCCTGAAGTCGCTCCCAAAGGAATAGTATTTAAAAAAAAAAAAAGAATTAAACTTTACTTGAGTTTCATCATCGTTAGAAGTAAATATGTTAAGAGCATTGCAAAGGGTCTAAAATAAGCATCTTAAAATCTAACTATTCTAATTTTATACAATACAACAATGTTATTCATTGCTTTTAAGTAGGAATGGCAATTTTTGCCCGACTAGCGGGTACCCGGCTCGACCCGACCCTAATGGGCCGGGTTTTACTCGGTCCGATTAGGAATAGGGTCGGGTATGGGTTAAAAAAAAAAACCTGAAGCGGGTCCGGGTTTTATAAAAAAACCCGAGACCCGGCCCGGTTAAAAACTTGGTATCCTAAAATTACAAAAATACCCTCTCTCTCTCTCTCTCTCTCTCTCTCTCTCTCTCTATATATATATATATATATATATTCCTATATTCTAACCCTAAGTCCTCACTCCTCACCACAGTCCGACACTCACACTCCCTCAGCAGCAACTCACGCCTCCCTCACACTCCCTCAGTCCTCACTTCTCACCTCAGTCCCTCATAAGCTCAGTCCGACACTCCCTCTCCCTCTCCCTCAGCTTAGTCTGACACTCTCGCCTGGACTAACAATGGAAGACTCTCTGTCTCCCTCTCTCTTTGCACAAAATACTGCACATTCCTTTTGAAGCAGCAATTACACGATAGGAGCTTCATGGACACCACTGCATTTCTCCATAATCTGTAAGTTTTCACTTGTCACTACGCATCCTTCTCTTTTATTTCTAAATCGTTTCTTTTTACTCCTTATTTATTAATTTTTACTTAAAATTTAATTGAACGAAATTTTTGACCAGTATCATTATTTCTATATCGTGTAATTCAACTTTCAAGGTTTACTTGTAAGCTTAGATTGATTGGCTTTCATGGATACAAGAAACCCATCTTCTTCTTCTCGCTGAATGATTCTCCCTTAGCAACTCACTCCGAGACACTCCTTCACTCCCTCAGTCACGCCTCCCTCGCCTCCTCACCCTCACTCCAAAGCTCATCTACCCAGGTTTTTGTTTTAAAATTTTGGATTTTTTTTTTCAGTGTTTCATTAAAATTTGTTTGGAGGTTCTGATTGTGTGGTGGTTCATTGAATTTGTTGTGGGTTTGGAGGTTTTCAATATTTTAGCTGTGGGTTAGTTTTAAGGTTCGAAAATGATTTCGTATGTATTTCCTTTTAGCTGTGTGGTGACTTCGAAAAATTTGTATTGCCTCTATATAAATAGCAAGTTGGATGAGTTTCCTATAAAGAATTTAATATGGATTGGATCTATGAGGTTTTTTCTGATTTGGTTTAATCTGAAGTGTGGGTTGTGTTGGTTCTGTTATGCATTCTTTTCCATTTTGATATAAACCAACATCTTTAGAGTTTACATTGATTATGGCAGATGGGTTAGCTAGATGTGTTGTTTGTGTGTTGGTTACAGGTGTGAAAACATTTCAAAAATATAACAAGCACTAACCACATAATTTCAAACCATTAACCATAAATGAAAAAAAGCTTTCTTTCTCTCTTCTCGAACTTTTTGTCTTTTTTACTTTCTGGATACTCTGCACAGCTTCAATTAAATAGAAATACCCTTCTTGTATGCTTAATTTATCAAATATGGCCCTTCCATTGGTTTATATATTTTTCATGAATTGAGAAGATGTAAAAACAAATCAAAAGCTTGGCTCTTTTACCAATGAAGAGTAAATTCGTATAGCTTTGTGGTTTTATTTGAAAACTCTATGTGTGTATATAGCTGTATATTGATCTGAATAGTTTTGAATTATCCTAGTCAGTTGAACTAATTGGATTGTGCTCACAACCTGAAGCTGGTGGTCACCCCCCAAAAAAGAAAGTAAAAGGGTGGAGGGTGAGGTTACAAATTTTTAATCTTTTATGTCGTATATTGTTAAGATATGGTTTATGCCTGTGATAGTGCAGATAGCAGTAACTGTGTATCTTGTAATGTGTAGCTACTGTAATAAAAAAATGTGTTGTTACTGTAATTGAGCATGTGCTTAATATGCTTAGAGATGAGGTAGTTAAGAAACTGTTAGGCTGATATAGGTTGTAGATTCTGTCAGATGCTAGTATAAAGGAGCACTGAATTGAAATGTAATGAATAAGCTGATTTTACTTCATTGTTATTGTAGTTTCTTCAACTATATCGGAAGATAGTACATTTCAATCCATTCTTGATGATGGGGGAGCCAAATGAAGATGATGGGAGTTGTGCCACAATTGATGGGAGTTGTATCACAATTGATGAAGATTAAACATTTTGTATTAATTTAGTAGCTTTTTTAATTTCTTAGACTTGTTGGATTAATTTGTTGGTTTGTAATTATTCTAAACTTGTGGGATTTATTTTGTAGCTTTTTAATTTCTTGGACTCGTTGGACTTTTGATACTTATTTCTTGGACTTGTTGGATTTATTTTATTTTTATGTTTAGCTGGTGATTTTAGTTATGATTTTGTTGATTAATGATTAAATGGTTATCTTAACTAGGTAATTTATTGATTTAAAATCTTAGTTATGATTTATTGAATTATGATTATGATATTAGTTATGGTTTATTGATTTATAGATTTATAATTAACAGATGATTTATTTATTTATGATTAGTAGCCTATGATTTGGACTGATTTGGCATTTGGGCCACATTATCTAGGCTTGAATTAGAATATGCAGGCTTAATGTAGGTAAAAATAAATTTGGGCTTAAATTTTTTTTTTTTGGTTGGGCCACGAATTGGGCCTGGGCCACGTTATCTAGACTTGAATTAGAATATGCAGGCTTAATGTAGGCAAAAATAAATTTGGGCATAATTTTTTTTTTTTTTTTTTTTGGGTTGGGCCACGAATTGGGCCCAATCCCTAAACGGGGTCCGGTTGGGGCGGGTTTGGGCCCCGGAAAAAAACCCGGTAACCTAAACGGGCTGGGTCTGGGCCACGGGTCTTGCCCCGCGAGTCAGGTTCGGGTATGGAAAAACTCGGCCCGAACCCGACCTGTTGCCATTCCTACTTTTAAGGGTCCCTACAGACTATCTTATGTATATAATAAATTTAAATATATTACAACAGTTCAATTTTCCTTAATATTGTTTAAGTAGATTATCATGGTATGCATTTGTGTTAAAACCTCTTTTCCTCTCCTTTGTGTGTGTGTGTGTTTTTAAAAAAAAAAAAAAAAAGCTTTAAGTAGATTATTTTACAAAATTTTAAATATTATAGAGAGATATCATTTTTTTTTTCTTATAAGAAAAAAGATGAGTAATCAATATGCTCAAAGTCAAATTCATAAAAATGCAAGACTTGGACAAACATTAATTATTATTTGTATTTTACTCATGTGATACATAGCTTAATCAACAAATATATGTGAACTCAAGAAATATTTCAATAATATAATTAAAATTGAATAATAAAGGAGCTACAGGAATAAAAAAATGATTTAAGTTAAATAAATAATAATGTAATAAAAAATAAAAAATTCTTTTAAATATTGTAACTTTTATAATTAAGTTTCAATCGCAGTATTAATTTTTTAAAAAATGGTAATAGAATTTCATTTTCACTTTAAAAAAAAACCTTATTCTTAATTTAATATGTTTATAATTAGTCACATGCCGAAATTTTAGCAGAATATTAGAAACCTATAAAATTAACAATGAAGCCTATTTTAATTTCTAAAATTAATAATGTAGTTGTTACATAACTCATAAGGAAATTTCTATTAACATCAACGTTGCATTATTGAGTCCATGATCTATTGGTCAAGATCACTTGCTCTTAAAAAAATAATATTATATGTGGGTTCTAGGCTTCCAGCTAACTTAACTGGTAAAATATCTGATAATTGAATAAGAGATTTGAGATTCAATCTTTTCCTACACAAAAAATTGATTAGTGTCATGGTTTGATAATAAAGAGCTATCATCAGAAGAGGACACTATAGGTTGAAACTTTCTCAAAAAAAAAAAAAAAAAAAATCTATATTGCCTTCATTTCATTTATCTTTGTGGGGTCATAAAGCCCAGTGATACACGTTCAGGAAAAGCTGCAACCTCCACATTAAATACTTCACAGCTAACTCTCTGGCCGCATTAATGTGGAAGTAATACCTGAGCAATGGCTTTTTAGACTTACAGCTATTACCTAGGAGCTTTGAGAGGAGGGTGATGTGACAACAGACCAACAACAGCAAATCTGACCTGCACGTGTATGGTGAAGATGGAGGAGGAAGCTAGTATAAAAGGAAGAAGGAGCACTGAGAAAGGGGGATCAAGATTTTACCATAGAAAAATACTGTAGTAACCTGAACTGATTCTGTAACCATTGTTTTTATTACTCAAGAAATAATAAGTTGAAGCTCCTCGAACTAGTGCCGAGGATGGAATAGCTCGCCTAACTCTGCTCTCGATTCACTTATTCATCCTTTAAACCATCTTCAATTGTTGCCACACTCATCCAACCCAGTTCTTCTACCCACTCTCTATAAATTTATTGTATTGGGCTTGTTGGGCTTGAATTCATTCCTTCATTAGAAATAGTGTTCAAATCTGAGCCCTACAATTGGCGCCGTCTATGGGAAGAATTGGTGTGCTCGTGAGTGCAACAATTAGATATGGTAGGATCAGGTCCACACCAAGAAAACCCGTGCCAAGTAGGTCCCCAATGGACAGAACCCATAGGATCCCAGCGACAAGGTAATTCTCCTGGCATTGGACACAAACAAAATCAAGAAAATGAAAGGGATCGAGAGGGGAGTGTGCATACCACCCAGACGAGCAAAAGCCATTCCCAAGTGGGCAGTCGCGTATCCCAGAGACAAAACAATAACCAAGCCATGTAGCTGGAGATAGATGACTTGAAAAAGAAACTGCGCCAAGTGCAGCAGAGGTGGTCCCTTTCTAGTCCTAACATGTCCTCTAATGATGAAGAAGATGGCAATTATAGGCAAAGATTAAGAACTCCTCCAAGCGAGACCTTTTCTTATAAAAATGAGCACTATCATAGACGAAAACGCAAGGGCCCATCTGGTAGGGGCCTGAGTAGTGATGCCATGAGCAAGGCTCTAGATCAGATCTCTAAGTCACCATTCACGTGCAAGATAGAAGGGGCTAGGTTGCCTCGGCGGTTCCATCAACCTACATTCACCATTTATAATGGACGAACGGACCCCGTAGAGCATGTGAGCCAGTTTAATCAGAGAATGACCGTCCACTCCAAGAACGAAGCTTTGATGTGCAAGATTTTCCCGTCCAGCCTAGGACCTGTGGCGATGAGGTGGTTCAACGGCTTGAAAACGAACTCCATAGATTCCTATAAGCAGCTCACCCAAGCCTTTGGCTCCTGTTTCATTACTAACAGCTGGGTCCCTCGGCCTCTGAGTTCGTTGTTGTCATTTTTTATGCGTGAGGGAGAAACTCTAAAAGCATATTCGGACAGGTATTGGGAAATGTATAATGAGATGGATGGTAACTTTGATGATGTCGCCATCATCACTTTCAAAAGCGGTCTCCCAACCGGGCATGGCTTAAGGAAATCCTTGACTAGAAAGCTTGCCACCAGTGTACGTTAGCTTATGGACCGGATTGACAAATACAAAAGAGTGGAAGAGGATCAGTTGCAAGGGAAAGGAAATGAGAAGGTTATCCCTCAAAAGGGTGGGGATTTCAGGTCACACTGATACCACAATGACCGTTCGAGAAGAGATTTCGTAGGGCAATCCAGATCAACCAATATACAGATGGTCAATGCCGTATTTAGAGAGTCGGTACATCAGATTTTGAAAAAAATCAGGAATGAGTCATTCTTCGTGTGGTCGAATAAGATGGCGGAAGACTACATGAAGCGCAACCAGAGTCTGTATTGTTAGTACCACCAGGACCATGAACATACTACAGAAGATTGCAGGAGCCTTTGGAACCACCTAGATTAACTGGTCCGAGAAGGGAAACTGAAGCACCTTTTGCATCCCTCTAGTGGTCACCAAGGCCAGGCGAACTAAGAACCCCGGAGAGACTCTTTCTTAAGACCTCCCATAGGAACGATAAACGTAATCTTTACTGCTCTGGGGAGGACGGGCTCATGCCCTTTTACGGTGATGTCTGTAGCTCGGCTACCCGCCGATGACTCTGGCATAGAGCTAAAAAAACCTAGAGTGTATCCTTATCCGGTCTTGAGTTTCTCCGAGGATGACAAAATTGGAACCATCTAACTCCATGACGATGCGCTGGTAATCACTCTTCGGATTGGGGGCTACGATGTGAAAAGGGTGATGGTAGATGATGGTAGTGGAGCCGAGATCATGTACCTCGACCTTTATAAAGGGCTGAAGTTGAGACCAAAAGATTTGATGCCCTATAGCTCCCCCTAATGAGTTTTGACGGGAAGATGGTCATGCCAAAGGTCCAGATTAGACTACCTGTGCAAACCAGCCCAGAAATAGTGGAGGTTGATTTCATCGTGGTGGATACTTAGTCCCCCTACACTGTAATCGTGGCCAAACCCTGGCTTCATACCCTAAGAGCCGTTGCCTCCACCCTGCATCAGAAGGTGAAGTTTCCTTCCGAGGGTCAGGTCCTGGAAATTCGAGGTTGCCAGGCTATGGCTAAAGAGTGCCTAGTGGCTGCCATCTCAAATCAGCCCAGAGCAGAGTCCTTGGCCCTTGTTGAAAAGAGTTCATAGCAATTAAGGACCCCGGCATCACCTACTAATACACCAACCAAGAAAGCAAAATGTGAGGATTTAGAAAGAGTGATCATTGGCGATGATCCGGAGAGGTTCTTTTAGGTGGGGTCTCAACTGCCCCATTGGGAAAAGGAAGGATTGGTAGATTTTCTCAGAAAAAATATTGATGTGTTCATGTGGGACGCCTATGATGCCTTAGGAATTGATTCGAACTTCATATGTCACCACTTAAATGTAAATCCATCAGCCATTCCAAAAAAACAACCACCTCGGTGCCCATCCAAAGAGCACGTCGACGCTGTCAGGGATGAGGTGAGAAAGTTCAAGTAAGCAGGGGCTATCAAAGAGGCGTTTTATCCTGAGTGGTTGGCTAGCACCGTGGTTGTAAAGAAAAAGAGTGGAAAGTGGCGAGTTTGTGTGAACTTCACAGACTTAAATAAGGTGTGTCCAAAAGACCCATTCCTCATGCCTCGAATAGATGAGTTAGTGGACGCGACTGTAGGCCATCCTCGGATAAGCATCTTAGATGCATTTCAGGGCTATCATCAAATACCACTAGCCCTGGGCGATCAAGAAAAAACAGCATTCGTAACTCCAATAAGAAATTACCATTACAAAGTGATGCCTTTTGGTTTGAAGAATGCGGGGTCTACCTACCAAAGGATGATGACTAGAATGTTTGAGCCACAGCTGCGCAAGAGTATCGAAGTTTATAGACGACATGGTGGTAAAGAGAAAAGTGGTATCCGAGCACGTGGGAGACCTCAGAGTCATTTTTGACATCCTAAGGAAACACAAACTACGTCTTAACGCCTCTAAGTGTTCATTTGGTGTCGGTTTTGGCAAATTTTTGGGTTATATGGTAACTTATAGGGGAATTGAGGTAAGCCCATACTAGATCAAAGCAATTCACAATCTACAACCTCCTCAGAACCCCAAAGAAGTCCAAAAATTCATTGGAATGATCGCGGCCTTGAATCAATTTATTTCTAGATCTGCAGATAGGTGCTGCCCTTTTTATCTCCTGATGAACAAATGAAAAGGATTTGAATAGTCCGAGGACTACGCTTTGGCCTTTGAACAACTTAAAGAATACTTATCCAGGCCACCCATCATGTCCAGCCCTAAGGCTGATAAGGTTTTGTTCGCCTACATTGCGATGGCCCTTCATGCTGTAAGCCTAGTGTTGATACGAGTTGATGGTGGCATACAACGGCCAGTCTATTACGTGAGTAAATCCTTACATGAGGCCGAGGTGCGTTATTTACCATTAGAGAAGGCAATTTTGGCAATAGTGCATGTCATGCGAAAACTCCCCCATTACTTCCAAGCGCACACAGTTGTTGTTCTAACCTAGCTTCCACTTAAGTCTGTACTCTGAGGTGCTGATTACACGGGTAGAATTGCCATGTGGAGCACAGTTCTAGGGGCTTTCAATATCAAATACATGCTTCGAACCTCTGTCAAGGGCTAGATCATTGCTGATCTAATAGCTGAATTTGCCGAACCTCGAATAGAAATGGTAGCAGAGAAGCAAAACACGGATGGAAAATCGGTTGGCTTAATCTCTGTGCAAGAACCCTCACGCTGGAAAGTGTATGTTGATAGCGCTGCAAACCAAAGGGGATCTGGGGTAGGACTAGTTCTAATATCTCCTGAGAAGATTACCATAGAGAAGTCACTAAGATTGGGTTTCTCGACCACAAACAACGAAGTTGAATATGAGGCTTTACTACAAGGAATGGCCATGGTACAGAAAATGGGAAGAAAGGCAGTGGAGGTGTTCTCGGACTCAAGATTAGTTGTAGGCCAGGTGAAAGGGGAGCTAGAGGCCAGAGATGTGAGGATGCAGGAATACTTAAGTCAGGTTAGGTACTTGCAATCAGATTTTGAGTTTTTCAACTTGTCACATATCTCTAGGAGTGGCAACACGCACACAGATTCATTGGCCGCCCTTGCCACCTCCTTGGCGCAGGGTTTACCTTGGACCATCCTTGTTAAAGACTTGTGCAGAGCAAACGGGGTCAAGAAGGACATGATTCAAATCCATCAAGTCAGAATGGGTCTGAGTTGGATGGATCCGATGGTGAGTTTTCTTAAAGATGATATACTACCTGAAGAAAAATCAGAAGCTGAGAAAATACGAAGGAAAGCTCCTAGGTTCTGGCTGTCCGAGGATCACAAGTTGTACAAGCGCTCATATTCTGGGTTGTATCTGCTATATGTACGTCCTGAAGCATCAAAATTACTGCTTGAGGAGTTGCACGAAGGAATTTGTGGCAGTCACACAGGGGGAAGATCTTTGTCTCACAGAGCCATTACTTAAGCGTATTGGTGGTCGGGTATGTAGAAGGAAGCCCAAGAATATGTCTAGAAATGTGATCATTGCCAAAGATTCGCTCCAAACATCCACCAACCGGGAGGGCTCCTTAATCCTCTCTCTAGTCCATGGCCGTTTGCTTAGTGGGGCTTGATATCATGGGCCTTTTCCTTAAAGCGGTAGGAAATAAGAGATACCTATTGGTCGGTACAGACTATTTCACCAAATGGGTTGAAGTTGAGCCCTTGGCTAACATCAGGGATATGGACGTTAAGAAGTTTGTCTGGAGGAACATTGTTACTCGATTTGGGGTCCTTCATACCCTCATCTCGGATAACGACCTCCAATTTGATAATAAGGCTTTCAGAAGGTACTGTTGTGGCTTTGGAATTACAAACAGGTATTCCACTTCGGCCTACCCTCAAGGAAACGGACAAGCTGAGGCTGTTAATAAGGTCATAGTCAATGGATTGAGAAAGAGATTGGATGACGCGAAGGGAAGATGGGTGGAAAAACTGCCACACGTCCTGTGGACATATTGGACTACACCACGTCGGTCAACAGGAAAGACTCCCTTCTCCGTGACTTATGGGGCTAAGGCTGTCATCCCCCTAGAGACTAGCTTCCCAACAATGAGGATGAATACCTTCACTCCGAGCAACAATGATGAACTACTAGGAAAGAGTTTGGATTTAATTGAGAAGAGAAGAGAAAAGGCAATGATCCAACTAGCCTATTACCACAAGAAACTCAAGCAAGGATATGATGCTAATGTGAAGCTGGAGCTACTAGCACCAGGGGACTTGGTGTTGAGAAAAGTTTTGGATAGTGCTAAGAATTCGGCTTGGGGAAAGCTGGAGCCCAATTGGAAAGGACCATATCACATCACTTCAGTAGCAGGAATAGGTGCATATTATTTGGAAGACTTAGATGAAAAAGCTGTACTCTGCTCATGGAATGTAAATAACCTAAGAAGGTATTATTATTAATGAAAACAGTTTTGTTCATACTCTAATTTTTTGTAATTGCGTGTCATGCGGTTCACTACTATCTAAGTGTTAGACAGAATTAAGGTCTTGCATGGCTCCTCGGACCATAAACCTTGGGGAAACTAATAACTTCTGATAACTATCTAAGTGTTAGACAGAACCAAGGTCTTGTATGGCTTCTCGGATCATAAACCTTGAGGAAACTAATAACTTCTGACAATTATCTAAGTGTTAGACAGAACCAAGGTTTTGTATGGATCCTCGGACCATAAACCTTTGAGAAACTAATAACTTCTGACAACTATCTAAGTGTTAGACAGAACCAAGGTCTTGCATGGATCCTCGGACCACAAGCCTTGGAAAAACTAACAACCTTTGGCTACCATCTAAGTATTAGACAGAACCAAGGTCTTGTATGGATCCTCGGACCATAAGCCTTGGGGAAACTAACAACTCCTGGCAATCATTTAAGTAATAAACAGAACTAGGGTATTGTGTGGCTCCTCAGGCCACAGGACCTGAGGAAATTAACCACGTCGAACTTTCATCTAAGTAATAAACAAGACCCCAAATGGAGCTTGGCTCCTCAGACCACATGCCCTGTCCTTATCCAACTAAGGTGTAGGAAAATGTCCATCCATGAGCATCATTTAAAGCATTCCAAGGTACACTGGACTTATTTTTTTCCTTTATAATCAATACTATGGTGTCTGCTTGAGGTCAGTTAGTTTATAAAAAAGGTACTTTTGCACGTCTTGCCCTAATACATGAATCTAGAAGTTATGGAATCTACATCATAAACTTAAATTCTTTTTTGATCCACCCAACAGAAGGAGAATTTCATTACTAAGATTACTCAATTATCAATTAAAGCCTAAGTTGAAAGTTACGTCGTGGACTTAGTATTTTATTTTATTTTTGAGTATCCGTTCAATGGACTTATTATTCCTAGGACTACGGAAGTGTTAATAAAAACACGAATCGTATAAACAAAGGGTTTTATCAAAGAAATGCACACATTCCATTACAAAAAGGGCAATTTTATTACAAAAATCCAAGTACAACAAAAGTAATTAAAAACAAAAAAACAAAAAAAACAACAACAACAACAAAAAAAAAAACCAAAACGGACAGCCTACTTCTTCAGCTTTATGGTCAGCTTGTCCTTAGAAATCTGCTGGGAGGCTGCATTAGGGGCTTCAGAGCCCTGGCCTGGAGGAGCAATGTTGAAGGGCACAGCAGGGGAAGCCAAGACTAACTCCTCAGCAGGAGGAGCTTGAGGATCAGCTGAGGGCTTTATCACACCCTGGGGTACTTCTTGGTTACTAGTTTTTTCCTTCTCTAACACCCCAGGATGCTCAGCCTCCTCAGCAGGCTCGTTAGTGGGAGTAGGATCGTTGGTAGCACTGACTTGATCTGCATTTTCCACTTCAGAGGTAGTATCAGCTTCGGAGCTGGCATGAGCAAACTCTCGTATGGCAGTAGGGTAATACACGCTCTCGGTCCTCCTAAGCTCAAATGAAGCCTCAACCCTAGCTTGGTTGAAGGCCTTAACCCAGACTTGGGAGTAGTAGAGCCTGCATACCCCGGGGACTTGAGCTCGAGATTGGTCTCAGTCTCAGCCACTCCTAGCTCATAAGCATCCTGCTCGGCCTGCTATTTGGTCTCCTCTGCCAGCTTCCGAGCCTCCTCTGCCTCCGCTCGAGCTTTCACTGCCTTGTCCTTGGCCTTCTCCATATTATCTTTGGCTTTCTCTGCACTTTCTAATTTCTTCTTTAAGGACTTGATTTGCCCTCTAGCAATAGCCACTTGGTCCTCGGCCTTGCGAATGAGTAGTCTTTGGTCTTTGACTTGTTTTTGCGCACCCTCTAAAGCCGACTCCACACTCCTCCTTTCCTTCTCCTCTTCTTTAAGCTTACTTCTCAAGTCCTGGGTAGACTGATCAGCTATGTTGAAGGCTTCAACAGTAGTAACATGCTTGTTCCTTTCATCTTCTAACTGTTTGCTGCAACTGTTGGCCATCTCTTCAGCCCTAAACGTAGCCTGAACAGCCTAAAAAAGAGAACAAATGCAAGGCGAATTGAGAACTAAGGCTAAAAAAGTTAACTAAATAAACTAAGTTGGAAATCTTATCATGCCTAGTTACTTCTTGAGGCTGAGGAAAACCTCCTGCCTCCTAAATGACCACAGCTCGGCCATGTCTAAGGGCAGTAGCAGGGCCTTGATGGAAGTCCTTGATGGAAGCAGTGTCCATCAAAAGGGCCCTATCGAGCATTGGAGTCGGGAGCCAGGCCTATGGCTCAGGGAGAGGATCAACCTTCCTCTCAGATCCCCTGGGCCTAACCTTTTGCTGCTTGGTAGCCCGCTGAGCCTCCTTTTCCAGTGTGGGGCGCGATCTCTCAACCTCCAGCTCCTCCTTACCCTTTGACTCCTTTTTTTCGTTTAGGGTCGGACGACTCAGGCCTCGGCGATATGTTTGACTTGGGAGTAGGAGGAAGAAGCTTGGATGAAGCAGGGGGGAGCTTGCTCTGAAAAGGGGAAGGAGCTTTCTTCTGGGATGGCCTTCCTTGCGTCTCTTTCCTTGGCTGGGACTTAATCAAGTCTAGCAAACTTGTTTGTTGTCTCCTCTGGATACCCATGTCTTCCTTTGAAAGAGTATCTGTTGGGGGGAAGTCTGCTTCGGTGTAGTTTGGGTCGCTGAGATCAACGGAAGGGTCCTCAAATGATTGAACTTGGTTGAATACCTCAAATTCGTCCTCAGACGAAACTAATTCAACAACGTCTTCTCCTTTCTCTGATTTTTCTCCCTCCTCATTTACCTTGGGACGGAAGAAGAAGAACAAGCTAAGGGAACACCTTCCGAAATCGAAGCACTTTCATGGTGCAGAAAACCTTCGACCGCGATGTTGATCCTATGAAGACGTGGATCGCGAGCCTTGATAACACTCTTGGGCCCTTGGAAGGTGTGGGAGATCGGCGTATAACCCAATATCAAATGAGCCGCCCTAAGTTAGCCGTCGTCTTCATTCACAAACACCTCGGCCTTGAGGATATAGTCCAAGCTCTCCCTGTTAACCAAACTGAAGTTTGGTTCAATGGTGCGTCTGTCTGTAGTGCCATGAAAAGCAGAAGGTTAGCAACCTAGCAACACGGATCATGATAAGGCAATTAAACAAATCCTACTCCTATCCCTAGAGCCCCACCTAGTCACCCCTCTTCCGTAGGGCAAGGGACGCCATCATGCCACTCCCCGGACATGATCAGAAAGTCTTTGTTCAGTCCCTTGTTAGACTTAGGAAGGCATTGAATAAGCCTAATCTTAGGCTGCCTTGTTTTCAGGTAATATCCCTTCCCCTTCAGTTGGTGAGGGTCGTAGACCTAATTCACATCATGATGGATCAATCGTAGCCCCATTTTCTCATTTAAGGCGTCCACACACCCTAATATTCTGAAGACATTTGAGGCGCACTGAGTGGGGGCTAGCCTAACAAACCTAAGGTAATCCCTCATCACTGGCCCCATAGGGACTCTCATGCCACCTTCGATGAAGGCGATCGTGGGGATCGCCACCTCACCCTCCTGCCTTCGAAAATGCCACTCGCCCTCCTTACAATATCTTAGGCCCACATTGGGTAGGATCCTGTAGTCGATCTTAAACTTCTCCATCCCTTCCTCAGACTCTACCAAACTCTTAAATCTACCCATCTTCGGGAAAAGCTTAGAGAAGCTAAAGAAAGTTGGAAAAAGGGGTGAAGGAAGAAAGACACAGAGAAAGGAGAGTAAAGAAAGTTTGAAAAGTTTGGAAAAAACTTACAAGGATGAAGAAAGTATCCTCGGATAGGCTTTTGAAGAGACACGAGTGAGGTGAGAAGTGTTGGCAGATTCAACGTATGTGAACAGGAGCTCTTGAATGCAAAGGTAGTTTGGGCGAATTGATTTAAATGGGTATTTATACCTAAATCAAAATAGTAGCGGGAGTCTTCCCGCTCAAGAGTGGAAAATAAATCTCCACCGTTGGATCGCCATCGTACCATAGAACGTGGGGAACAACCAGCCACAAGAATTTAATGAAGGCACGCTACAAACACCGAAGCGTCAGGAGCATGCCTTGGGCAGTTAAAAAGACACTAATGCTGGCGAAGGACAAGACGTGATAAGCCAAAAGTACGCTCGAGGATATCAAAATCCTTATTTTTGTCCGAGGTGCCAGACAGTAGAATTTTGAGGGACTATTGTGGGGTCATAAAGTCCAGTGATACACGTCCATCTTTTTGTACTGGACCTGAAACCCATGCCGAGGCCTGTAATCACACATGAAGTAATGGTGTCCATGGCAAGCCAGGAAGTCATGCGGAGGACAATTCTTGTCCTCAGCTAGCCAAAGCCGAGGTAGAAGAAAATTGATTCATAAGCGCATGCAACCTTCCAGAGCACTCAAAAGAAAAAGACAAGTATAGCAAGTAAGCATGCTGGAGTATGGCGGTAGAGCAATTCTAGGAAAAGCTGCAACCTCCACATAAAATGCTCCACAGCTAACTCTCTGGCTGCATTAATGTGGAAGTGATATCTAAGCAATGGCTTTTCAGACTCAGCTACTATTTAGGAGCTTTTAGAGGAGGGTGATGTGACAACAGACCAACAACAGCAAATCTAACCTGCACGTGTACGGTGGAGATGGAGGAGGAAGCTAGTATAAAAGGAAGAAGGAGCACTAAGAAAGGGGGATCGGGATTTTACCAGAGAAAAATACTGTAGTAACCTGAACTGACTCTGTAACCATTGTTTCTATTACTCAAGAAATAATAAGTTAAAGCTCCTCAGATGGAACAGCTCGCCTAACTCTGCTCTCGATTCACTTATTCATCCTTTAAACCATCTTCGATTGTTGCCACACTCATCCAGCTTAGTTCTTCTACCCACTTTCTACAAATTTATTATATTGGGCTTGTTGGGCTTGAATTCATTCCTCCATGAGGAACAGTGTTCAAATCTGGGCCCTACAATCTTAAACATAGGAAAGTAAAAGACAAAAAGATGAAGTATTTTCCTTCATTTCTCAATTCTAATCTAAATATTCATAAAAAAAACATTCTATAAACTTATTTTTATGCATAATTTTAAATTATAAAAACTTGAAACTTAAACATTTGATTGATGATATAGTTATTGATTTTTTATTTTTTGAAAATTTTGCAAGCATGAATAATATAAGAAGAAAATACAATTTAATAATGGATTAATCAAAATTCACATAAAATAAAAAAATATTGAGTGGAGTTATAACCTTCTACAACTAAATTTGTAACCAAACTCTGTCCTTTTAAGTACATGTAGCGGATTCTAAAGGACATGCAGAGACATGCATTATAAAAAATCACGAAGAGAGAAGTGTTTTAATCAAACTATTCTACCCTAAGGTCCAATTTCACACAGACATCTGTATCCCTCAAGACCATAACCTACCCCAAAGGCCAAAATCTAAAACTTTGGATGGGATTGACAGTAATCCTTTTGTCTTGATACTCTTGCCATTTTATAATAAAAGATTCCTATATATATGATTTGCACCATGCATATACAGTTTAGACTCCTATTACACCTTTTTTTTTTTTTATTCAAACTTTTTATTGAATTAATATTTTAAAAATCTCACTATATTCAATTTCACATTCTCTATAATCCTAGTAGGCATGGTAAATTTCATGTGAATCAGATGTTGTTTGCTGTTCAATTTATAAACTCAACTTTTATTTATAATTTTAGAATACAAAAAATTGAAATTTAAACATTTTGTAAATGAGATGTTTATTGATTTGAGATTATTTTGAAATTTTGCAAACATAAAAATGTGTAAGAAAGAAATGTAATATAATAGTAAAATTTTCAAAATTAACCTACATAAAAACAATATTAATAATTTAACATTACTTAAAGTTGCTAGAGATATTTTGAACTTAGCTAAAACTTATATATTTGAGCAATGATTATTGCATACATGTTTAACCTACATAAAAACAATATTAATAATTTGACATTACTTAAAGTTGCTAGAGATATTTTGAACTTAGCTAAAACTTATATATTTGAGCAATGATTATTGCATACATGTTAACACACACTGTATACTCACACTAGTGTGTATGTATGGTATGAGTAAGAGTTACTTCCCATACAAATAAAACACAAAAGACAAAATCGATTTTCTATGTCATGCAGACGCCATACCAATAATTTCAATGAACACAAACTCAAATGGTGCCATTATATGTGACATAAGACATTACATCACGGCAATGGAGTGCATTTGTTAGTCCCACATTCTTATAGTTTCCTTATGTACTCAGTTGGTCCTAAATCAATTACCAACCATAATATATAGCCTTCTTGGAACTTGCCTTTGCATGTGAAGGTGAAAACCACAGATATGGAGTACTTGGACAAAGAGAACATGGCCAATGTTGATCAGAATGTTCAAAATCTGGTTTTGCATCTCAAACAAAACCTGCAGCGAAAGCAATACAAGGATTTACTTCAATCATGAGATATAACATATAACCTTGAATTCTATAACAAATAAGAGAAAGCATACCTTGATGCAATAAAATTTGAAACAAGACTTGAGAATACCTTCAATTTTCATCCCAGTTCCATATGGTGCCCAAGATGAGTGGTTTATCAATTAGTTCTTAAGTATGTTGATTTTCCAAAAGAAAATCTATTCAAAAGATACTTCTCTAGAGAAAAACTGTTTTCTCTTCTTTTAGTCTTACATGCATTTTAACTATTTGGACATTTATTTTATTTAATAACTCTTATTAAATAAAAACTGATTATCCAATTAGGTTAGCCTTTTGAGCCAACCCAATTGGGCTTTAGTATGTGGCTTAGGATGTGACCAAAGGGAACAATAAGACTTTAGCTCTAGTGGGTCTAGGGCTTATCTGTCAACTTTTGACAAGTCTAGAGTTATCATTAATTATATAACAAGTATCACTATGAATATAATTGCACACTAAGCCTTACTAATAAATTATATTTCAAGACTCTAATATAATATCATTTGACCCCTCCACAAAATATCTATAGTGAACAAAGTCATAATAAACTGTTATTTTGTAAACAACTATTTTATTTCTTAAGGAGGAAGAAGAAGAAGAAGCTTGGAGGAATCAAAACAATGCCATTCATCTTTGGTATGTTCGCAAATTCTTGTTCTAGTCGTACAACTATCTTTTCCTATTGTTTTTTTGTCTGGGATTGATCCTCACAGCTAGGGAGATATCCAAATAGAGCTTCTTGGTTCTTCTTTTCAAATCAAAACACCATTTTATTATTATGTTTGAGTATCTATGAGCTACTATCTCAATAAATATATATGAGCTAAGTTAGAATAATGATTAATTGGTTAAATTTATTTAATTTTATAATTTTTTTTATCAGTTTTTAGAACAAATGGTAATTTCATTATGTTATCGTCGTATGTATCAGATGATCCTAGTATAGTTACCATACAACATTGGATTATCACTATATATGGTAAAGATACATGAAAAGCACCTCCACTGACTTTTTATATATGCTAATTTGAGATTTACCACTTTCCCTTTCGGAGTTAAATAAATCTCAAGATATGCACTAACTTTGATCCAAATGCAATTCAGCTACCTTAGTACTATACATTAGTAGTGGTCCTAATATTTCACTAAACTAAACTCCCAATCTAGAATTGTGTTTTGTTTTGGCTGTCCCCTATCGTTGAACAAACACAATCAAAAGTAGGACCACTAGAAGTGAAAAAGAAGAACAAGAAGAAGGAATTTCTATTCTTCTATTTGAAAAATAAAAGACTAGCAATAGAATTTTTTTTCTTGGCTGAATGCAATTGAAAAACATTTTTTTTTTTTTTTGAGGAGTGCAATAGAAAACTATTCATTCCCAGATTGCATTATTATTATTATTAATTTTTTTTTTTGGGCCCTTCGTTTGGCTCAAAAGTTAAATTAAGCATATGAAAATCATAAAATACTGTTAAGACATATGTGAGAATTGTTAGAGTCATATGTTATTTAAATTGGCTAATCTTTTGACAAAATGCACTTTACTTGTAATTGGGTAGATCTGACATGGGTTTAATACTTCAAGAAACAAGTGTTCAAGTTTAGTATTGAAGCCATGCAAATCTATCTTAGAAACAAGTGAAGAAATGCTATTCATTAAAGCTCAATAGATATCTCGATAGAAACATATCTATCTAGGTTTAATATTGAAGCTTGACAAAAGCTGTATCTGTTGAGAATTATGAAATTAGAATTTTCAGATCTAATTTCAAGCATATCCATGTATATTTGTATAGGGTTTCTTTTTGCACAACTCTAGACATACATAAGGATTATTTTAAGGGCCGTCACATGATGATGCAACTTGATGCAAAGTGATTATACATGCATATTGTGACGGAGACAATTTGCCCTAGTTCATCATATTCTTTCTAGAAGCTATTGCGTCTTTGCGTTAGGGGTTTTGTAACCAAGGAGCTTCTTGATCTTCATTTTTGGATGAATTGAAGAACTTTGCGGTTAACATCTTCCTCAAGTTGGTGTGTTAGTCACGTACTGGGATCCGTGCATCATTGATTATTCACGTACTAGGAGACATGCATTGAAAGGAGAGATTGCTGCTACGTTACAAGTCTAATTAGGTATTGGGGTAAGGGTTTAACTGTAGGTTGGTATTAGGTATTGGGATTCCTTTTACTTGTAACCGCTTGTTTTGATAATAGTGGATTCTAGCTCATGAGTGGTGAACTTAAATTCACCTTGTGGGATTTTGCCTCGCTGATTTTTCCTATTCGTAAACAAATCACCTGTGTCAAATTTATTTTCCGCTGCATTTAACTTAGTTGATGATTTGTTTGTACTACCACACTTATTGCATGTAATTGAATCTAATTAATTCACTTGGATAATTAATTGATTAATTTACCAAAAGGGGTCAATACATTCTTGGCCTATCAAATACCATATGAGTAAGTGTTTAAAAAAAAAAAAAAAAATCTCATAACATTTTTCAACATTCTTGTTTTGAGTTGTGGTGAGTTATGATGGGTCTAAGTATAATATATTTTAATTCTATTTTTCCTGGAAAAAAAAGTATATATATTTTTCCTAAAAAAATATATAATATATATTTTTTATTCTATTTCTTTTTATTATGACCTATGGTGGGGTTGATACTTCCTGTGAGATGTTTTTGGGACAGTAGATGAACTCGTATCAGATAGCAAGTCAGCAACTTCTACATGAGCTAGATTAACCTCAATAATTGAATTTCCTCCCCTTCAATAAGAGAAGGTTAGAGTTTCAAAATCCTGACAAGGAAGATATTTTTGGTAAGGGCTAAGGGGAGTTAGTACTGAGATGATAACGAATGTGATTGATGTCGCTTTAACAATATATTAAATGAATATTTAAATTATGAGGTTTTATTTAATTTAATTTAATTTTTTTTAATGATTGGTAGTGATGCTATCTGTAAGACTTATATAGAAAAATTTGTTGTAATCTTAACATCACTCACTTATCTTGAAGGCTTGAAAGCTCTGTGCCACAATATATATTGACACATAAGTATGCCTAAATTTCTCATGCTATTTTAATGATAACTAGCCGCAAATCCACGCGATGCGTGGGAATATATAAATATTAAATAATGAACTATAATCTATAAAGAGTAATGAAAGCTCAATTAGGGTAGAAACACTAATGCTTGTTTAGACTCCCAATTTTAAATTACAGCTTAATTGCTTTTACTCTAACTTAATTAAGTGTGAAATAAGAGTAAAAGATGCACAATCAACCAGAACACTACTCTAATGCATAAGCAAGTACAATAATCGATAAATGTAAAGTTTTAAAGAGTAGGGAAGAGAGATGCAAATACAAGAAAACACCGAGACGTGTTATCGAAGAGGAAACCGAAGTACCCAGTGAAAAACCTCTCTGCAGCCCCCTAAGCCAAAATTAATCCACTAGAGAATAAGTTAGAGTACACGAATATAAAAAAAACTCTCCAAATCTAATCTACCCAATGTTCTTGGGCCCTCCAAGTTCCAGCTACCAACAGACTTCTTAGGGTCTTGTCTTCACTTGTTATCTAGATCTCGCAATTTGGCCCGATTGCATCCGCCACTCAATGGCTTCTTCGAATGTTTCCCATAAGCACCAAAACTTCTCTTAATACTTAGAATGGGTGAGATAAGTGTTTGGGCTAAGAACTTGGTGAAAATAGCCAAATACCACGTTTTTACAAACTTTGTGGCAATCTAGCATTGTTTCGAAAATATTTAGCAATCTACCACTTTTTTAGTACTCGAGCTTCATAAAATTAAGTTTTAAATAGTACTCGAGTTCACTAAACTCGAGTTCCTAGTGAGTTTGCCAGCATGGCACTAGCTAAGCTGGAATTGCACATTAAAAAATGACACATGGTACCCAATGTTATCAAACTTGAGTACTGTATGGACTGAACTCGAGTTCCTACGACTCAAGTACTATGTTATTTTACATACATAGTACTCGAGCTCCTCAAATGCAAGTCTAGCTCGGGTTTTGTAGTCCACCATACTCAAGTTCAATGAACTTGAGTTTGGCCATTTTTCATATAATTGGGAGGGTAACTATGTCGAGGGTATTGAAGCTCATACATTTATAGCAATTCTTAAACAATTCTGAGCCCTAAAATTCATAACATTCTGGATAGGGACATGTTATCCATAATCCATTTTTAACTCAAAATGGAAATCAATAACTTCTTGTAAAAAAAAACACAGAGGAAAATAATCAAGAAGCAAGGTGCATTGGCTAGCCATGAAAGATTTGTGGTGGCCTAGATAGCTATGGTTATGATCTTATTCAATAAGTCAATGGACCTTGGTTCTAAATTTAATCCCAATCCCAATTACCACAAATAATACTAACCCCCAAACCGTCCTAAACCAAATGGTCAAACAAATATTGAGAGTAATATTGAATATGTACCTTGTGATTCAAAATTGAAGATGCAGATCACCAACTAAAGACCTTGATATTGTCAATGTCAAGATTGAGAGTGAGAGTACACTGGAGAGGGAGAGGGAGAGGGAGATTGAAAGTGAGAGTGAGAGTGAGAATGAGAGTGAGAGTGAGAGCGAGAGGGAGATTGAGAGGGAGTGGAAGAGTGAGAGTAAAAGGGAGACTAAGAGCGAGAATGAGAGAGTGAGAGGGAGATTAAGAGAGTAAGACTGAGTGAGAGAGAGGAGATTGAGAGTTAGACGTGTATGTTAAAACAAGGAGTATTAAGATGAGCCAAACTCGGGTTCATTGAACTCGAGTATGGTGGACTTGCGTTTGGGGAGCTCAAGTACTGTGTAAGTAAAATAACACAGTACTCGAGTCCTAGGAACTCCAGTTCAGTTTACAGAGTACTTGAGTTTGATACCATCGAGTACTAGATGGCATTTTTAATGTGAAAAATCCAGCTTAGCCAGTGCCATGCTAGCAAACTCACTAGGAACTCAAGTTCAGTGAACTTGAGTATTATTTAAAACTCGATTTTATGAAGCTCGAGTATTAAAAAAGGGTAGATTGCTAAATATTTTCGAAACAGTGCTAGATTGCCACAAAGTTTGTAAAAACATGGTATTTGGCTATTTTCACCTAAAAACCTCTCAAGGATGAGTAGATGGAGAGGTAGGAGTAATGGAAACTTTAGAGAAATGATGTAGAGGATTGTAACTAAACAATCTCTAACTCTCAAATGTTTGGCTAGGGTTTTCTCTCTCAAAAGTTTCTTGCAAAGACTCCTTTTTCTACTTACAATTTCATGGGTAATGAGGGTTTATATAGTGTTGGTAAAGGTATGAGAAAAGGTACACTCAAAATATTCAAACAGAGAGTTTCACAGATCACTTGCAACTTGGTTTATGTCACGAATGACTCGTGAAATCCAGCATGTCAAAAACTCTTCAAATCCCAACATGTGCTTCTCACGTGGCCCGTTCTGTGGGTTAGCACTTGTGAGCCAGTCCCAAGTTAGTTGCGAAATCCTTATCTTCACAAAATCTTCGCCAAACTCTCACACACAACCCTTACATTAAATGCCACAAAAATACAGGAAAATGATTGAAAAGAATTACAATCAAATATTATCTATTTAAAAAAAATATATTTCTACAAGTATTTTTTTTATTAATCTTTTTATCTCTACAAATATATCATTCTATATATATATATATATATATATATATTTTTTTTTTTTTTTGTGTATGATTAATATATATATATATATATATATTAAGGTGAACCATATTCTTCTAACTTTTGTTGTAGTGTGTTATATTTGCCTAATATAGAACTAAATTTTATAAGTTTCAAATTTATTATTCAAAATTCTCATCTCTTAAGGAATAAGGAGATTATCATAATAATAAAAACTCATCACAAAATTACAATGCTATCTTAACCAAAATTAAAATGGAATCAAAGGAATAAAAGTTAGACTTTATAATAATTTATTACTCAAACAATTGGTAGGCATATTCAAATTCATAGTCATGTAGATTGTGTTTTAATAGGAACTCAAATTTCTATTTCCAAAAAAGCTATGTATTAACCCAAACCAAAATTAAACCAAAATTATTAAAGGGAAATTAAAAAAGCACAATACCAAAACAAATATACAAAAAAAAAAAAAAAAAAAACCATCAACCTTTATCAGAATTATAAGAAAAAAGAAAAATCCACCAAAAGAAAGTAAATATTATATATATATATATATAGAGAGAGAGAGAGAGAGAGTACTCATAGTAATTTGCGGGAAAAATATGGATTAAATGGAAGAAATGATATCAAATTTATACAAAGTAAAATGGGGAGAATGAGAGTAAAAATATAATAAAAAGAAGGAGATGAAGAATGTGTAACAATAAAGTAGAGAGTAGAGTAGAGAGTAATGGGGAGATAAAAAGACAAAGAGGAAGGGGAAAGGTTGGAGGAAATGTAACATTGACTAATAGGGAGAATAAGAATTTTTTTTTTTGAGAATAGTTAGAATAAAAGTTGAAAAAGAGAAAAAAAAAAAAAAAAGTAGAAAAGAAGTGGATGATGTGGCTCAAATAATAGTTACATTCTTACTCATCTAGATGTATATGAACATATCAACATACCATAATATGGAGTCCACAAGTATAAGAGTAATATTCAACCACGCAAAAATTTACACCAAGATTTGTTTGCTTTTCATTTTCTATTTATTATTATTATTATTCATAGTATGCCAATTTAAATTCATTATTTTTGTAAAACCATGTTTACTCTACACTATTTAATTATGAAATTTCTAGGATATGTCATATATTTGATGGTTGATTTAAATGATTTCTTAAAAAGATTTTGTTTGAATAATTTAATAAATTATGTCATATATCTTTGGTTATTTTTTTAGTAATGGTAGTTTATTAACTTATTTGTAAAGAATATTCTTTTGGCTATTCACAAAATGATCCTTAATGAATTATTATTATAAATTTTTTTACTTTAAAATAAGTTTAACGATAAAATAATCATTAATAATATTTTTATGCTTCACATGGGTTTGTGGCTAGATAGTTATTATGAAAAAACACACTCTTACATTTTAAACATTTCTTCGTGTTCTGTTAACATTGTCCTACCCAATTTATTCTAATTTGACATGACAACGGGTAGAAAATTGTTCTTTTCTTAAACTCTGAAAACAACTAATGTAAATAGCTAGATACCTAGAATAGAATGTTATTAATTCAACAGCAAAAATAAACATAAGATTGGACATACTACATTAATTACATTAACACGAAAGGGAAAAATGGAAATGAAAAAGAATGATCAAAGTTTTCAATCCATGATCAGCAACATTACTTTGGAAAGTAACTCATATTCTTAGCCATAGGAAAAAAAATGAAACTTAGAAACTCCTATTGTTTAGGCATATATGCATCCTTGAATTTACCAAGCTCTTTTTCACTCTATGCCAAGTATATACGTTAATTTTGTTTGTATTTTGTAGAATATCTCTAATAAATCCATTTTTTTAAGTGTACACAACAACAAATAAATTTAGAAACAACATTTAAAATCCTATATTTAACTGAAAATTGAAAAAATATTTTACTTCAAAACAAATGGAGTCTCTATGACACACAATTTTACACACCCTAGAAAATAGATTTTAGTGTGTTTCAAGGATGTGTGAAAAATTGTATGTAATAGAATGTTTGGGCTGTATTTTCCCATATAAAAAAATCATTACTTTGTAAAAGTGTCAAAATTTATTTATTTTTTTGTCTGTGGGTGGAGGAGAAGAGACTAATGTGAACTAAACATGTACTGCATGGACTTCATTGACCAGAGATAGCCCTCCAGCTTATTTTTAAGAAAACAGTAAAAATAATATAAAATTCTATTGGACTAAACATTATTGCGTTTTGAGCATCTTCTATTTGGTTAGCCTTTCATCTACTCTTTCAGTCTCTTGAGCCATTCATTAATTTTCCACTTCCAAGTACTCTCTGCAATAGTGGAGTAGCTTGGTTCTTTCATTTCCCCACCATCCAGGCGGTGCTCAACGATGCAGAGAAAAAGTAACGGTGCTCAAAGATCTAAATTTTCATCACGAATGGCAAAGAAAAAGAAAAAGAATTATAGTTATGTAGATTGTGTTTTGATAAAAACTCAAATTCCTATTTCCAAAAAAAACCAAACCAAATATTCAAATAAAAAAAAAAACTACGTATTAACCAAAAAAAAAAAAAAAAAAACTATCAACAACAATCAGAATTATAAGAAAGACCCATTAAAAAAAAAAAATTATAAGAAAGAACAAAAATCCACAAAGAGAGAGAGAGAGACAAAGAGTACTCACAGTTATTTTGTGGGGGAAAGATATGGATTAAATGAGGTAAATGATATCAAATTTATACAAAATAAAATGAGGAGAAGAAGAGTTGAAATTTGAGAAAGAGATAGTGATGAAGGAAGTGTAACATTAAAGTAGAGAGTAGTGGAGAGATAAATAGGCAAAGAGGAAGGGCAAAGGTTGGAAGAAGTGTAACAATAACTAATAGGGAGAAGAAGAGTTTTTTTTTTTTGGTGAGAGTAGGAAGAATAAAAGTTAAAAAAGAGAAAAAAAAAGTAGAAAAAAATTGGATGATGTGGCTGCTGATGGGCTTAATAGAAGCGTTGTAACAATAGATACTATGCTTTACTTTTTAGATATATATATATATATATATATATATATATAAAATTAACGATAAAGTAGAGAGTAGTAGAGAGATAAATAGGCAAAGAGGAAGGGCAAAGGTTGGAGAAAGTGTAACAGTGACTAATAGGGAGAAGAAGAGTTTTTTTTTTTTTTTTTTTTTTTTTTTTTTTTTTTTTTTTTTTTTGAGAATAGGAAGAATAAAAGTTAAAAAAGAGAAAAAAAAAGTAGAAAAAAAGTAGAAAAAAAGTAAATGTTGTGGCTTAATAGAAGCGTCGCAACAATAGATACTATGCTTTACTTTTTAGGTATATATATATATATATACACTAGTGAAAGTCACGTGCGTTGGACGGTTTTAGTCATGAATTTTGTATATTTTTCCGTATATACAATATATATAATTACAAATTAGAATGATCAATAAAAACTTTTTGTAACATTTTTAGACCCCTTAAAATACAAGTTGTTTAACCTAGTTATTTAGCCAAGTGATTACTTAGATAAATTATTCAAATCTAGGTTAACATAATCAAATCATATCATGTAAGTAATGCAGAAATATAAATAACACAATGATATGATAACTCAGGAAAACCAAACTGGTAAAAAATTTGGGGAGAATTTAACCTAACTCTCTTCAAGGTAAAACAGATTCACTATAAAAGAAGTGAAGTTTGTACAATAAGACTTAGACTATTAACATCCTATTGCTACCTCATGTAGAAAACTTATTACCATGACCACGTGACAACTCTGAGTCCACGAACTACTTCTTTCCTTGATCCACTACAACCACAAGCACTCCCACTTGTGACTTTGAGACTCCACTCAAAGGTTTCAAATCTTTTTGAAATTCTTTATGCAGCAACTGATGCGATCACCAAGTTCTTGACATGAATATTGATTTTGATAACTCTAAGTATGTATGAAGGTAAACACCTTTAGATCTCACAAGGTATTCAACACACAGCATATCAAAGACTTCTAAAACATAGTTAGGGTTTTTCCTTTTATACTTGGAGTAAAATATAAAACCCTACACGTCAAACCGGGCTTGGGCTAAGTTGGAAATTCTCAGAAAAAAAATCTGCACGAGGTTCGATCGATCAAGCCTAATTTTTGAACGATTGAGCCTTGCAGATTTAGCCAATAAATCCTGCAATTCACTTGATTCCAACTTTACAAATAAACATACTTTGAGCAGCCTAAATCTAGACTCTAAGTTTTGATCATGGTTTGCCAACACATTACAAATTGAAATTCTAATACATTTAGTTCCTAAAGTCTTAGAACCTAACAAACTCCCCCTTTGGCAATCTGTGACAAAATACAACACAAATATAAATGCTTAAAGTTACATAACAACCCATTTAAATTAAAATGCCCAAAAACAATTCAATCTAACTACTATCTATTAGTTGTTAATGTAGACAGCAGCACAACTGAATTAACCTGTATATTCCTAAAACACTTAACAAACACATAAACGCATGTGTGAAAAATACAAGTAAAACAAAAGAGAATTCTTGATTTCACAAAATAGAAAATAAAAGACATATACAATGAATAAACTCATAATATAAATCAGTAACCAATGTATCACATGTGAAACAAGAAACAATAAAAGAAATATAAAACATAGTGTCTCCCCCTAACATATACAACCCATAAAAAATAAATACATCAAGAACTCCCCCTATCTCCATGCACATATGTACCCTAAAACAAAAACTCCCCCTATCTCCATGCACATATGTACTCCCCTTTTTGTGACGAATTGCCAAAAGGCAATCAAGGCTCATCATCAAAAGGAGGTGGTCGAGGAGACCGTCGAGCACTTGCAAAATCAGCAGGTAAAGCCTGAAGCTCCGTAAGCACATCCACCAAAATTTGTCCATATGCTGCCTGAACAGTTATGATAGTGTCCAGCATACTTTGTAGAGAAGCATTACTTGATGAAGAAGGTGAAGGATCAACAGCAGCGGTAGGATCAACACACTCTTCAACAGTGGGGTCGCCAGAGGTAGGAGGTCTAGATGCACCTGTAGAAGACTCAACTCTAGGGCGTTTAGAGCTAGCTTTCATCTGAGCTGCTTTTTGCCGAATAAAGGTGGCACCTATGGGAGCTATAATATGTACGGACTTAGATGCAAGAAAATGCTCTAATCCTAAATGTAACAAAACCTTAAGAATAAAGACCAGAAAGAAAAGACCATGTGATTTAGAACTACTCCTACGAACCTCAACTAGAGATCGAATGAAAAGAGTAGGAAAGCTCATAGGAGCATCAATCACAAAGGCATACAAAAATGCACATCTCTCAATAGGAATGGTGTGCAAGTGAGAGATAGGCTAGATAGGAACGAGGATAGGAACCCCATCTAATGGTAGTACTGGTAATGTGAGATATGATCTCATCAAGGGGAGGGACCTTAGAGTAAGGATAGACTGGCTGCCGTACCAAAGGTACACCAAGAGTAGAGGCCACTACCTGAGGTGTAATGACATATTCTTCACCCTTTATCCAACTCATCATATATTGAGTATTGGAATTGATGATGCCGAAAATCGTCAGTTAGTTGCACAGTCCTTACATGATTAAGACAAGACCTGCACAACACAAAATAAGAAGACCTTAGGAGAGTACCGATGTGTTACTGGCCAAAGACCCTTCAAACGTTAAGTTAGAAAACTTGTTCACCACTTTAGAGTGCCAGAGTTAGGGTAAAATTATACGTACCTTGTTTTTTGAAGGCTTTGGGCTTTTATAGTGGTGTAGAGCAGACCTCTGCTTCTTGCGTAGGAAGGTGTTTCCTTATGGGGAAGATCATCATAAATGTGTATATTACGGGATCCTTCTCATGTTGGTACTCTACTGATTAAAGTTAACTGTGGGACACAAGTTATTTCCATTTAGGGTTCCTTGGAACCCACTCAAAATCAAGTAGGTGCCATGTGGCCTTTGTATCCGTATACCTTGTATTAGTGCGTCTTGAATCCATTCACATTGAGAGACTATCCGTCTATCATGGGAGGAGTCCATCCGTCATGTGTACTATCCAACCAATGACCTTCTATTGCCTTATTTATGATAGTCCACTAAACTAATACCGTCAGGTATACTTAAATGGATCCGTCATCCCAAATTTTTTACTTTTCAGGAATCATCGGAGTGGACAGAGGGATTCAAATAGAACTCTTTAATCAAGGCAGCAGAAGGAGGGTGCTCAATGTCCATAAGAGGTAACCAAATCCCGACTCTTAAAATTCCTATGTATCTCAGGGTCTGACTTATCTAGGATAACTCTATGCTCAGCCCACATAGATTTATAAATATAGAGTTTCTTAGAGTTCTCTTGGTTTTTTTTAAACCGAAACCTATCACACTCAAAAACAGGGTTAGAGGAAGAGGAGGTTTTCTTATTTGCTCTAGTTTTCCTAACCATGATGTTAAGGAGATTAGAATGAAAGGAAAACAGAAAGAAAGAAAGAAATACAAGGGTAGACTGCATTAGAGAGAGTTAGAGCACAAAAATCTCAATAAATAGCAATCTATATGATGTAATGCACATATGACGCATGCTCTAATACATTGACATTTGTTTAGATTTACTTCACAAACCATCAATTGACTTGAACACAGAGTTTTAGAGTAAAAACCTCAATTTTTGAAAAACTCAATTTCAAAAATTAAACCAAATTGAGAAATTAATCATCATACTAGTTAGAAAACATCATATAACGAGTTAATCAATCAATTACACAAGTCAATATTACCAATTTTAGCCTAATTGAACAAAATCCCCAATTTCACAAAGTTTCAAGCCCTAGAATTTCAAAATTTTCTCAAATCACAAAATTAATCAAATTAATGCATAGGAATCATGTTAATACCTCCAAGAACAAAAATCCATTAAACAAAATTGATTAAAAACAACCGATTTGAACAAAAATCCCAAAATCCCTAGGTTCAAAATTTTCAATAAAAATACATGAAAATTGTGATTTTAATGAAAAAGAAGGGGTAAATAGGTCTTACTTGCACTTGAGGACAAAAATCCTTAAGAAATTTGAGGAAGAAAATGACAAAAATGGTTTAGATTGGATCGGTCGAAGAAGAACAGTGAAAAACTTTTTGAAAAGTTTGAAAAAGTGTGAAGAACATTTGAGAAAAGACTTTTTAAAACATCTTCTGAACGAATTTCAATAGGTTGAAAATAAGCCTCGATTGATCAAAAAATAGATTCAATCGATCCAGCACCAATTGAGCACCAATCAAGCCAGGCAAATTCAAACCCAATTTTTTATTGCATTTTCGATTGGTCAAGCTGCAGCTTCGATTGGTCAAAAATTTGGAAAACTCAAATTTTTGAAAAACAGAGAAATTTAATGTAGGAACTCCTCAAAGCATAGTGTTTCATGAATGAGATGCATGAGTATGAGATTAAAAACTTTTCAAAAACACTTAAATGCAACCTAGATCTTCCAAAAACAAGTTTTTCAAACAAATTTTTCCTCAAAAACACAAACATTAAACACATTTTGCATTAAAATCAAGGAATATATAATCTTGGATGGCCAAAACAAATTCACACACAATATCATGTATTAATTTTAGCAAAGACTAACTTGTGTAGTGTGTGCAACTAGTAAAAGCATGAGATACATGTGAGGTGATAAGTAGATAGTAATCAATCACAATTTTAACAAAATTCATCGCATAATTTTGAAAGAGACTATCACCTAAAGAGTTACATCATATAACTCTCACATCTCTTAGAAAACAAACTTGCAATCATATAAGTTTCTTGTTTTGCCTTATAATGTACAAACTAATTTTATTTCAATGTGAAAATATTTGAGCAGCCAGATAATATACACACCAATTTTATTTCATGTGAATTTATTTCATGTCCAACAATGTACACACCAATTTTAGCTTTATTCTAAGGCTACACCTTATGTTCTTTTTGTGCATGTGATATATTTTCTCGAGCACACAAACTTATGATATGCACTAAGGTGTTCATGATTGGCTAGTAAACAATGGTGAGATGGTTATTTATTCATTTCTCATTAAGTTTAAGTCTAAACAATTAAAAACATGTGACTTCAAAATTAAGATCAAGTGATAAAAAAAAAATTATAAACAATTTCCACACAACATGCACTACATAGCCAAAACTAGCAAGGTGCAGTAAAATTAAGCTCATCCAAGCTAAACAAGGTACACAAGCACGTTCTGTAAAAATAATATGGCCAGCCTTGATTACAAATCCAAGAAAAATAATGCAAAACACATTTTTCCTTCCTTCCCCCCCCCCCTTTTTTTTATATATATATTTTAATTTTTTAAAGGAATAACAAAAACAACCTATCATGAAATGCATGAATGTTATGTAATGCAAATCATATATATATATATATATATATATATATATGGAAGAGCAAAAGGAGAATGGTCACAAATAATAAAGAAATAAAGCATAAGGACCATGTCAGAAAGACTTAATTAATTAGATTGGGCCTTTTGCATCCAAAATCTTTTAGATGCAATTCTTGCATTCGAGTTATTATTCATATTAGAATGATGAGCAACTCCAAGATTGGTATAAACGTTTAATGCCATTACCAACTCACCAATAAGTACTATAGGATTTTGTGCTTGAGGTACAAGTACTTTTGGCTTATTTGCTCACTTTGTAGCTTGCAACTTGAAACAGTTTGAACGAATATGTACAGTCTTTCCACAAAAATGACAAACTCATAAAGATCTATCATGCAACTTATCCTTAGGGAGAGGAGGATTCTTAGGCTTAGACTTTTTAAGATCAACCCTAATCTTCCTAGGAGGTGGTGTAACTTCTATTAGTTTGACAATCTCACTCTTGGGGGGCTTAGAAGAAGAAACAAAATTTGTGGAATGAGTTTTAGACACAGAGATGCTATCTCCAAAACCTAGACCAGTTTTGTCTAAGAGAGACTTCTAAATACTCAACATTCAATCAAGTTTAGAACTAGCAGACCTATTTGTTTGTTCTCTAGAAACAAATAATTCTAGTTTCAAATTTTTAACTTTATCAAGCAATAGCATGTTTTCAATCTTCACCTTATTAATTAATTCATTAGCATCAAACAATTTCAACAACAAATTTTTCTTACCAGGTTCAAGAGAAGTAATTTTCTTCAAACCTAAGTCAACATTCATAGCATCTTTTGCAACAACCTTACAAAACTTATTACAGTATTATTCACTTTTGACCTACTCTTTCTTTAGATTTATCAGTATTATTCACTTTTGTGGGTTCATTCCTCTTAAAATTCATAGGTTCTATATTGTTTTTATCTCTTGCCCTCTTGTTGTTGTTCCTAAGAAAGTTTCTAAAGTTCTTGGCAAGATATGCAATCTTTGTAGAAGAGAGTTCATCATCAAATCCATTACCATCAACATCATTAACTGACTTAAGAGCCATTGATTTGGATTTGTTTGTCTTAGGTAGGTCTAGCTCGTAGGACTAGAGAGATCCTACAAGCTCATCAACAGGGATGGAGTCCTCATTCTTGCTTTCAGTAATGACAGTCACTTTGGGTCTAAAATTCTCAGTCAAGAATCTAAGTATCTTCCTAACAATCTTAGGTTGATTATAAATTTCACCAAAATTATAAGCAAAGTTAACAATATCATTCAGTTTAGCATAGAATTCATCAAAACACTCATCATTAGTAATTCTAATACTTTCAAATCTGGTAGTTAACTGTTGCAGTTTGTTAATCTTAACTGCCTTCATGCATAGTTTGGAGAATATTCCATGTAGTATGAGCAACCTCAACATTTGAGATCCTTTTGAATTCCTCCATAGAAACAGCATTAAAAATAACATTCATGACTTTGCTATTGAAAACGGCTGCTTCTTTCTAAGAAGTTTGCCACTCGTTTATAGGAGTAGTCGGTTTCTCCTATCCGTATTCAACGAAATTCCAAACTCTCTCATCAATAGATTTTAGGAATGCTTTCGTCCTTATTTTCTAGTAGGCATAGTTGTTCCCATCAAAGTGAGGTGGGATCACAAGAGAATGACTGTGTTCCATGACAACAGGGGTCAAGGATCAACTCTTAGATCAAAGGATCTAAATACAAGAGCTAATCCGCTCTAATATCACTTGTACGTTTTTAGACCCCTTAAAACATAAGTTGTTTAACCAAGTGATTACTTAGATAAATTATTCAGATCTAGGTTAACACAATCAAATCATATCATGTAAGTAATGCAGAAATATAAATAACACTATGATATGATAACTTAGGAAAGCCAAATTAGTAAAAAACCTAGGAAGGATTTAACCTAGCTATCTTTAAGGTAAAACAGATCCACTATGAAAGAATTGAAGTTTGTACAATAAGACTTAGACTACTATCATCCTATTGTTACCTCGTATAGAAAACTTACTACCACGACCTCGTAACAGCTCCGAGTCCACGGACTACTTCTTTTCTTAATCCACTGCAACCACAAGTACTTCCACTTGTGACTTTGAGACTCCACTTAAAAGTTTCAGATCTTCTTGCAATTCTTTATGTAGTAACTAAAGCGATCACCAAGTTTTTGACATGAATCTTAATCTTGATAACTCTAAGTGTGTATGAATGTAAACACCTATAAATCTCATAAAAGATTCAACACACAGCACATCAAAGACTTCTAAAACGTAGCTAGGGTTTTTCTTTTTATACTTGGAGTAAAATATAAAACCCTACATGTCAAACCAGGCTTGGGCTGAGTTGGAAATTCTGCAGAAAAAATAATCTGCATGAGGTTCGATTGATCGAGCCTTGTAGATTTAGCCAATAAATCTTGCAATTCACTTTATTCCAACTTTACAAATAAACACACTTTTAGCAGCTAAATCTAGACTCTAAGTTTTGATCATGGTTTGCCAACACATTACAAATTGAAGTTCTAATACATTTAGTTCTTAAAGTCTTAGAACCTAACACTTTTCAAATTTTTTTTTTAATAATTCCTTATTTATTTATGAAGAGGGGGATTATCCTAAACGAATTAATTTCAAATTTATGATTAAAAAATCAATTGTACTTGTACACCTAAAAGAAATTTAATTTTTATGTCTTATTTTGATATTTATATTATCTGTTTTAGTGTTGATTTTATTCACTTACTTATAAATAAATATAACACTCTAACTTAAATTAATGTCTGTAATTATATTATGCTTTAGCCTTTAAAAACACATATATTAATATTACACATGAAAAAAATAATGAATTAATAATTAAAACATTTAAAAACAAAATTAAGCTAAAATTCCAATTTATTAAAGAAAAACAATCCAAATTTCTAAACTTTTTATAAATTAAAAAAAGAAAAGAAAATGGAGTTAAGTAAATATAAACTTACATAGGAATTTGGACTGATGGATATAATAACATTTTTAAATCCTTATTCTTCCCTTGTATCCAATTTCATGTTGATAGCAAATTTTGCTCTTGAAGAAGATAGATTACATGAATCAATGCACCAAACAAAAACTACAGCAAATTCAATCCACAATCAAATATTGATGTCAACAACAAATAATCATGTGAATAGAAAATAAATGGTACAATATATTGCTTGCTATATTGACATCTAAAAAAAACACTAAAAGGTGTGATGACTATGAGATTAAGAAAGACAAAATTTTATATTTTCAGCATAATCCGTAACAAAAACATAGAATTTCAGCATATCAATAAAACTTGTTGATAAAAATCATATATTATATAATAAAAAGGCAACAAATACACAAAATCTATTCAATTTTTGATAATAAAAAAAAAATACATGCAAGGTTGTAGGTAGGGTAGAGAGAAGAAGGGAAGAATGTAGTAAATAATTGTAAGGTAGGTAGAAGAAAGAATAATACGCCTAAAAACTGTGTGTATATATATAAAGAGAGAATTTTAAGTTGCGAAGAAAATGATATAAACAAAAAGAAAGAGCCTAGGTGAAAATCAAATACTTTCATTTTTTACTTTATTATTAGGATAAAGTTGACGTAAGATGCAAATTCATCTACAAAAAAAAAAAAAAAAAAAAAAAAAAAAAAAAATGAAGAAGAAGAAGAAGAAGAAGAAGAGAGAAACGTAGTTAAAAAAAAAAAAAAAAAAAAAAAAAACATAAACGTAGTTCAATTCTATCTTTAAAAAAAAAAATTATATCTTATTTGCTTTTATGTATTTTTTATATCTTTTTTTTAAATTTAAATTCTATCCTATTGATTTTAGACTTTGTTGATAACATTTTAGATAGACACAATTGTAGTTATAGTTGTAAATCAAATACTTTTTTTTAATTACTTGATTATTAGGAAAAAGATGACATAAGATGCATATTTATAAAAAAATAAATAAATAAAACGTAGTAAAAAAATTAACAAAAATGTAGGTTGATACACAATAGTATTCAATTTTATTTTATTTTATTTTAAATTTATTTTTTATCTTTTATCTTTTTAATTCTATCTCATTTGTTTTTACGTTTTTTTTTTTTAAATTGAAATTCTATCATTTTTTTTAAAGTTAATTCTATCCTTTTTATTATTGAAATTCTATCTTTTTTTTATTTTTTATTTTTATTTTTATTTATAAGTAATTCTATCCAATTGATTTTAGGCTTTGTTAATAATATTTTAGATAGACACAATTGTAGGTTGTTGACTTGTAGTTGTATGTAACCAACTAACTAAGTTTAATCTCTTTTTGAAATTTTAGAAAACACTTATTGTAGATTGCTTATTGTAATAAAACACTTATTGTTATTTTATCCAAAAAATTAATAAGAACAAATAAAATTTTGTTTTGATCTAAAAATTACCGCAATTTGGTGTAATCATGGCTTTTAAGCCCAACTTTTATTTTACACACACACACACACACACACACACACACATATAGGGTCCGGTTAATGTGTTCTCTTTGGGCACACAATAACAAATCCACTTTTGGAAAAGTTTTATTAGGAATTGAAAAAGTTGTCGAAATTTTTTCAATTCCTGATAAACTTTTTTGAAAATTGATTTACTAATGTGTGCCCTTAAGGCACACATTAGTAAAATCCACTACAATATGAAATTCAAAAGCAATATGAATATTAAGGTGAAGTGAACATTTAATTATTCCCATTCTAAGGTTCTTATAACTACCGTCTTAAATTTTTAATAATCATCATCCATTTCATCATCTATGTAGACATTATATATTTGTATACTAGAGCTGCAAAAGACATCAAAATACAATTTCACACTCAACTATTTAAGTTATACCACCCAGCAACAATTAAAGAGCATGCTAAAAAAAAAAAATCAATCAATCAATATACAAATACAAGCATAACTGATAAAATTATACATAAAAAAAAAATATTTTAGAAATATTAGAACACAAATTAGTATATTGATCAAACAAATTTAAAAACATTGTAGTTTAAAAGGCAGCAAAGCCAATATCAAATTCTTCATTTAGAAATGTTGAAGCATTCATTCATTTTGATTACAAGTGAACTAGAAACTATAAAACATTTTCTTAGGTTAACATAATTTTATAAAAATAAAATAAAATAAAAAGTCATACCATTACAACATGAGAAAATAAAAACCTTTAAAGCTTCATCAAATCAAAAAATTTATCCCATAAAAAAAAAACCAAAATTTTTGTTTTTGGTAGGATCAGTAGGATCCCATACGAACCTACTACCGATCCTACGATCCTATATGATCTTACACGATCCTACCATTTTTATGATCTTAGTGCGATCCTAAACGTTTTAGTGAGGCGAGATCGTAAAATTGTGCGATCTTACGATCCAGATTGCGACCATGGACCTGAGACTAACAAAACATTTGAAAGAGAGCAAAAAAGGAATTTGAGTGGTCACCACCTTCATTATACTGGCCTCCCACCACCATCAAGACATTGAAACTCCTATAGGTAATCTTTTTTTTTTTTTTCTTTTTAAATTAGGCGTTTAAATATGATTTAGATTTAGGTAATTTGGTTGGATAGTGATTGTTTTAGGTATATAAGTAAAGAGAATATTTGCTGCGCAATATAAAGCCATATTCTACCATGATTTAATTTTAAATCATCTATAAGACACATGTATATACACTTGCCCACATCATGTCTTAATGTCGCACTATCGATGATTGGAAGACGGTCAAAGAATTCGACATACTTTCATTTCATGGTATGAAATATGTGAACACAACACAAATTAGTTAATTTTCATGGTCCCATTATTCTTTTGCATTTATTTTTGGTTTCATGATTTTTTTAAAAAAATTTAATTTTACCTTAAGAATGCTACAAATAGGCAGTGAAGTTACTAAACTAATTTTTAATATCTCAAAATATATGTTTCTTTACTCTAATTTAGTTTACTTTTTCTTTATAATATATGTATAACATTATCCAAAATCGTCTTACATAAAATATCACAAAATTATTTGTGCATCGCATGAGAGTGCATGAAGTTCCGCCATGTGGCACTCTAATTTTATATTAAACATTTTTTTTTACCTCTTTTCATTAAGTATTTTTTACTGTTACCCAAAAGTGTACATTAACTTATATTTTATTGTTATCTCATTAATATCCCATTGATTGTCTGAGCTTATACCACACATTTCTCCCTTCTTCATGTTTTTTAGCATACCCACCATTTTAGTATTAAAAACAAAAGAAAAAAAAAAAAAACTAATTAAGGACTAATAGTAATAACTAACACTAGATAAAGCAATGGGGATAGATAGAAAATCACTAAAATGTTGTGGACTGTTATCACTATTGCTAAAATAAAACACTTGAGTTTGACAAAGCATTTGTAAGAGAGAGAAAGAGGAATCTGAGGGGCCGCACTTTTTTCATATTGGCCTCCCACCACCATCAAGCCGCTGAAATCTTTACGGGTAATTTTTTTTTTTTTTTACCATGGTTTTAAATCATTTACATGAGACGTATATGCACTTGCTCACACCATATCTTAATGTTGCACTATCAATGAGTGGAAGGCAGTAAGAGAGTTGGACATACTTTCATTTGATAGTATGCAATCCGTGGACACAACACAGATTAGTTGATTTTTCATGGTCCTGTTACACTTTTGTGTTTATTTTTGATTTCATGATTTAAAAAAAAAAATTTAAACTTAAATTGAGAGGGCTACAAATGTGCGATGAAGCCAATAAACTAATTTTTAATATCTCAAAATGTATATATTTCGTTACTCAAATTTAGATTATTTTTTCATTATAATATATGTATAACATTCTCCAAAACTGTTTTACATAAAATATTACAAAATTATACATGCATTGCATAGAAAACTTACTAGTTTATTCAAAATCTAGATGAAAGTTAAGTTTAATGATGCTTTTTAAACTACTACTTGTCCTGAAAGTTTAAGCTATTAGGAAACAAAGAATTCAATTATTTAATTATTATTATAACACCTCTACACTTGTGGGCCTAAATTCTCCTTAATGACTGGCCTCAACTTGGTGCAATTTGGTGGGGTTGGTTGGGTGCAGATGTTCCGTTTTGGGCTGGGCTGAATTGTGGTGATTTATTTTAATTTTTTTTTTTTGAGGGCTAAATCGGGCAGCTTAAGTGCTGAGTCACAATTTTTATTTTTTGTATTGCTTTAAACAGGGTGGTTTGGTGCCAGCCCAAATGTCATATTTACATAGAAGAAAACTATTTGCCTTACATTAATTAAAAACTAGCTTGTAATCACAAGCATATACATAAAAACACTTAAAAATATACAATAAAATACATAATATAATTCCTATATATATAATTTAAATACTATTAATAGTCATTTTTATATTTTGTTAACTCTTTAAATTTTTTTTTAAGGATACTATTAGTTATGAAATGTAAATTGTCCATTTTTTTTAAAATTATTGTGAAGCACTTTTTTTTTTTTTAAAGATTCATTTATTCTAGATTCTTTGATTTTGTACTTAATAACCCACTTGGATGAATATTTATGATGTGGTCCCACGTTTAATTCTAAAATTAAGAGATAAAACTCTTTAAGAATAAATAATTTAGGATACATAGCGCAAAATTGGAACTCTAATTTGGAATTCTATGTAAATTGTCCATTTTTTTTAAAATTATTGTGAAGCACTTTTATATTTTTTTAAGATTTATTTATTTTAGACTCTTTGGTTTTTGTATTTAATAACTCACTTGGATGAATATTTATGATGTAGTCCCATATTTGATTTTAAAATTAAGAAATAAAACTCTTTAAGAATAAATAATTTAAGACACATGGCACAAAATTGGAACTCTAATTGGAATTCTAATTTGAGTTTCTCTCAACTTCACCTATTATTATATATATATATATATATATATATATATATATATATATATAGATTTATAAAGGCACATGGTTATGAACAAAATCTGTTACCTAATATTGTAATTCCAGCACGAAAACCCACAACTTGAATCTAATTTACATTGAAAACCCAGCAACACATGCATAAAAACATAGGTTAGCATTGGAACTAACAAAAAAAAAAATTTTAGTTGGAGGAAGAAATATAAATTTAGCAGGAGCCTATGCAGTTTTGAATAATTCCAGCATATTAAAATAGCCTTAATAAATCAAATCCTTATAAATTATAGGGCAAGCATAAACCAACTTCACTAAACTTTAAACCAATTCACCGTCAAGCAAGCATACTAGACTACACAGGGTTGTTTGGGGCCAGCCCAAATGTCATATTTACATGGAAGAAAACTATTCGCCTTACATTAAGTAAAAATTTATATGGGCACATGGTTATGAACACAATCTGTTACCTAATACTGTTATTCCAGCACAGAAACCCCCAACTGGAATCTAATTTACCTTGAAAACCCAGCAACACATACAAAAAACATAGGCTAGCATTGGAACTAACAAAAAAGAAATAAAAAAAGAATTTAGTAGGAAGAAGAAATGTAACTTTAGCAGGAGGCATTGCAGTTTTGAATAATTCCAGCATATTAAAATAGCCTTAATAAATCAAATCCTTATAAATTATGGGCAAGCATAAACCAACTTCACTAAACCTTAAACCAATTCATTGTCAAGCATACTAGACTAGACTTGTTTGGTGCCAGCCCAAATGTCATATTTACATAGAAGAAAACTATTCGCCTTACATTAATTAAAAATTTATGCAGGCACATGGTTATGAACACAATCTGTTACCTAATACTATAATTCCAGCACAGAAACCCACAACTTGAATCTAATTTACATTGAAAATCCAGCAACACATACATAAAAATATAGGTTAGCATTGGAACTAACAAAAAAAAAGAAAAAAAAAGAAGAAATTAGTAGGAAGAAGAGATGTAACTTTAGCCGGAGCCATTGCAGTTTTGAATAATTCCAGCATATTAAAATAGCCTTAATAAATCAAATCCTTGTAAATTATAAGGCAAGCATAAACTTCACTAAACTTTAAACCAATTCACTCTCAAGTATACTAGACTAGACAAGACTTGTAACAAATCAAGGTAAGCGCTAGCCACATTTGCGCTTATACCCTAAAAGGACTAGTCAAGTTACAATTAGCGTAATCACATATAAACCCAAGATCCGCCTAGTATGCGCGTATGTGGGACTCAACACATGCCCATACAACACGCACTCAAACAATCTAATTTAATCAAACCCTAACAATTTGGTGTATCATAATCTCTCCCACTTAAATTCCAAATAATATCGTCATGACGTACCATGTTGTGTTGCTATGCCCTTGAGCCATATGGTGTTGCTAGGTTTGCTTTGATACCATTTATAATGACACAAGGAAAACTCCTTTCAAAACTGCACTTATTCCCCAAATGGATTAGTCAAGCTATAATTGAGGCTTATCATAATCACCTGTAAATCTAAAATCCACCTAGCCAAAGCCCAATGTGAGACTCATTACATGCTCTCACAACACACTCAAATAATATAATCCAATCAAATTTGCACAATTTAAGGTAAAAGACTACAACTCTAATAGTTTCAATATAGATAAACTAGTCTACTAGTCTATCTATATGTTTCATTGGACATACATGGTAATATGTACGATGTGTAGTAAGAAAGATGACGTATTATTTGGCCCTTTTTTTTGTTAACAGAAATCTCTATATTGGCTTTACTGGCTATTTAAGTAGGCTTGGAATATGAAGCTGATTTTTTTCTTTACTGGTAGCAGATTAATGTGACAATATATGATTGGGATATAATTTGGAAAAGTGCGGTTCTTGGTTCGGTGACCGTTCTAGTTGAAGGTCAAACTGGTGCAGTATGGCATACTGCATAGCCCATCAGGGCCGGTATCTTTTCTTTTTTCTTTTTTCTTTTTTTTTTTTTTTAATTTTTAAAATTTTTTTTTATCACACTTTGTGTTCTAAACTCTGAATTTTCATCTAAATTAACACCAAACTTAACGTCTGATGCAAAGTGTAACAAAAGTTAGAGTTTAAGGTGCAAAACGTGTATTTAAAAAGTTTAGAGTACAAAATGTAACTTTCTTTTTTTTTGGAGTAAAATACAAAGTGTAACATTGAGTATTGTTTAAAATGGTAAAGTGTAATTTTTCCTAATTATTATGAGATGAGCCGAATCAGATCAAGAAGCTCAAGCTTTTTTTGTTTGTCTTTTCGTATCATTGCAATATTATAAAAGTTCTGTCCTACTCCATGTTTCCTTTTGGTGATAATAAAATCCTAAGTATTTTCGATGGCCCCAAAGGAATATGTTGGGACTATAACATAAAAAGTCGAATGTGTCGCAGCTTATATTATTTTCCTGTTGCTACCAACTAGTTAGTTGTACTATATTTTATGACTAAATTTCCAATTGGTTTATTAATATGACCATTGTTATAATTTATTGCCATCTTTGCTTTGGGGATTGGGATCTTCGGCCTTATAGTACTGTTATGAATGTGAGAAGTTGTGTTTGTTACACAAACTTAGTATTATCTTAACCAAAATAAAAAAGAAATCATAGAAATAAGAGATAGACTTGGTAATAATCAATTTCTCAAAAAGTAAGTATAGCTGTATAGGCACATTCAAACACGTGATCAAGTAGGTTATATTTTATTATAAACTCAAACTCTCACTTCCAAAACTAAATCAAACCAAAGTAAGAGGTAGAGAGAGAATTTTTTTGCAAAATAACATCATTTTGTTAACAATTCCATTAGTTAGCATAATTTCCAAATTATTTAGAAAACTAACAATCTTGAGTCTCTTAAACTTGAGTTCACTGTAGCTAGTCGAGTTTTAAAAACTCGAGTTCTATGTGTTGGTAAAATTATCCACGCGGAACTCGAGTCTTTAAGACTCGAGTTTCTACTCCTTGTTTCCACCTTGGCCTAACCTTCATGTCCAACACTTCTTTCTTCCTCAACCTCCGTCTTTGCCTTTTCTTTAAACCCAAACCCAAACACTCACAACTAATTGATCTCTCTAACACTGAAAACCTCAAACCCACTTCCGGAGACTACAAACCCAAAAAATAGAAAACAAGCAAAATACCACCAGAGACAACAGACCCAGAAAACAACAAATCTGAGTTGCTTCTATAAAGAGATCAACAAACCCAAAAGCTAAGTGATCTGCTCCAGTGCTGAGATCGTGATTTTTGGGTTTGGGTTTTTAAGAAATGAGTTTTGATGTTTAAGAAAGGTGAAGAAGATGGAGAAGAAAGCTGGTTAAGAAGAAGATGGAGAAATGGGATTTTGGGGCTTGGAGCGTGGGATGGCAGGAAAGAAAGAAAAAAAAAAAAAGAAGGAAGATGGAGAAAAGAAAAAAAAATGAAGGAAGGAGCAGGAACTTGAGCCTCTGAGTTTGAACACCCTTTCCAAATAACAATAAATATCAAAAATTTTAGTTAGTTGTCACATTTCAAAACAATGCTGAAAACTAGCATCTCGAGTGTCTAAAACTCGAGTTCCAAGATAAAAATCGAGTTTTTAGTCTCGATTTGTAAGCGGATGGATCTTATGTGGAAAAAAATCCACGTAAAAATCGAGTTTTAAAGACTCGAGTTCCATAAATTGCAGAAAAACGCCGCTAGAGGGCTTTAAAACGTCACTATAGGGCTTAAAAATCGAGTTATAAAAATTTTTTGCAGGAAAACGCCGCTATAGGGCTTTAAAACGTCACTATAGGACTTAAAAACGCCACTATAGGGCTCCCTGAACTTGGTATTGGACACTTATAAAAAAATTTGCAAGAAAATGCCGCTATAGTGTTTTAAAACGTCACCATAGGACTTAAAAACGCCACTATAGGGGCGATCAAACTAAATTTTTTTTTGCATGGAACTCGAGTTTCTAAAACTCGAGATCCATGTGGCATTTTCAGTCCAAGTCATCCAGCAAAACATTCGCAAAGCGAGTCTTTGAGAGTCGAGTATTAATATGGATCTCGAGTTTCTAAAACTCGAGATGCTATTTTTCTTAAAACTTTGAATCGTTGCCTAACTTACTACATAGTTGCCCCTCACACTGCTAGTCTGCCCATTCCCCCCTTTGAGTTCCACATGAATTTTAGAGTCCACCTTAGTTTTGCCAGCACATAGAACTCGAGTTTCTAAAACTTGACTTGCTGTAGCAAACTCAAGTCTAAAAGACTCGAGATGTTATTTTCCTAAATAGTTTGGAAATCATGCTAACTAACTAACTTGTTTGAAAAACTGTGTTATTTTGCAAAAAAAAAAAAACAATGGAGAGATGACCTATGATGGGGGAAACACATCAACCATATCCTACCCTCTTGCCATTGTGTTTTTAAACATACATCCGAAGCTTTCAGTACATGTCAGTAATGGATGCTGATGGTCATGCAGAGACAGAACAGAGTTCAAAGATATGTACCCCATTGCTATTGAAGCATTGGAATTTCGCACATGTATCTGTACCCCTCAGGTCCATAAACTAAAAGAAAGGATAAAAACTGAAACTCTGGATGGGATTAACATTAATGCTTTTGTCTTGTTACTCTTGCCATTTCATCAATAGTTCCATTTAAAAACCTTATTTTTTTCGAAGTATTAGTATAATTTACCACATTTTCCCCAAAAAAAAAAAAAAAAAAAAAGTAAAAAGTTAAGTAAACTGATGATGTCAAACTTACATTATATGGTGTGAGGTTTTCTAGGGATGCGACATGTATGGGCCAATAAAAAGAATTTTAAATTGCAAATTGTGGTGGACGTATGTGTGAAGTGATAATCTAGTTTAAGAATTTGTTGTGAATTTGTTGTGTGGCTCTAGCTTTATTTAATCAGTTTTGTTTTGTTTTTTGTTTTTTTTTTTATGTAAAATTTACCTTTAAAAACTTGAGTTATCTGAAACCGTCTCTTTCTCTCTCTATCTCGGACGTGCAGAAGTCATACCAAAAATTTCAATGATTCCACTATAATAATAATAATATAACGCATTACACCAATGGGAGATCATTTGTGGGTCCCACATGTCTTATAGTTTGCCTCTGCACTCTTCTTGGTCCGAAAATCCAGATGTCAGCCATATATATTAGTCCTCTTATTAGAACTTGCCTTTGCATGTGAAGGTGAAAACCACAGATGGAGTATTTGGACAAAGAGAACACGGCCGATGTTGATCAGAAGCAAGAGAAGATAGAGGATGAAAGGAAAATCATTAGGAAGAAGAAGAAGAAGCTTGGAGGAATCAAAACAATGCCATTCATCCTTGGTATGTTCACATCCAATATTTTTTGTTCTTACTTTTTAGTCATGCAACTTTCTTTGCCAATTGTTGTTTATGGCTGGGGTTGACATCTTCAAGGAACTCTCGGCTAGTGAGATATCCAATCAAAGCTACCTGAGTTCTTCTTTTCAATTAAGTTTAAACAATGGTTGATTAATTAATTAATTAAATTTCTTTTTCTAATAACTTAAGCTTTTAGAAATTAAAGTGGCAATTTGTTAAGCATGATTATATTTATTATTTTCTAGCATCAGAACAGGTGATCTTAACATGATTACTAGCAAACATTGTAACACTATCACTATAAATGGTAATGATCGATCCTTGTAGAGCACCCCCAAAACATATCAATCTATCAATCAATATATATATATATATATATATATAAGCAAAGATTTCTCGCGAGAGTGCATGAGGTCCTAATCAAGTGGCACTTTAATTTTGCATTTAACATTTTTTTACCTCTTTCATTAAGTTTTTTTTACTATTACCCAAAAGTTCACATTAACTTATTTTACTGTTATCTCATTAATATCTCATTAATTGCCTAAGCTTACACCACACCTTTCACTATTCTTCATGTCTTTTAGCATAACCATTGTTTTAGAATTTAAAAACAAAAAAAAAAAAAGAAAAAAAAAAGTAAGAACTAATAGTAATAACTAACGAGATAAGGCTTTAGAGAGAAATATAGAGGCACAAAAATGTTGTGAATTGTTAAATAAAACGCACTATTTCACTATTTATTACCAAAATAAAAGATCTGAGACTAACAAAATATTTGAAAGAGAGAAAAAGAGGAATCTAAGGGCTCATCACCTTCGTTATACTGACCTCTCACCCCCATCAAGACACCGAAACCCTTATGGGTAATTTTTTTTCTTTTTAAATTAGGGGCTTAAATATGATTTAGGTTTAGGTAATTCGGTTAGTTTTTGTTTTGGGTATATATGTAGAAAGAATATTGGGTGCGCAATATAAAGCTATATTCTACCATGGTTTAATTTTAAATCATCTATAAGACACATGGATACACACTTGCCCATACCATGTCTTAATGTTGCACTATTGATGAATGGAAGACAATCAAAGAGTTGGACATACTTTTATTTCATAGTATGAAATATGTGAATACAACACAAATTAATTGATTTTCATGGTCCCATTATTCTTTTGCATTTATTTTTGGTTTCATGATTAAAAAAAGTAATAATCTTACCTTAAGAAGACTACAAATATGCAGTGAAGCTACTAAACTAATTTTTAATGTCTCAAAATATATATGTGTTTTTACTCTAATTTAGTTTACATTCTTTTTATAATATATGTAGTTATGTACAACATTATCCAAAACCGTTTTATATAAAATATCACAAAATTATCCGCACAGACATCTAACTAGTTTTATACTAATTTGAGAGGTTTACCATTTTCCCTGTTAGAGTCAAATAAATATGAAGATGTGCACACCATTTATCCATTGCAATTAGGCTGAATTAGTGCTTTACATTAGTGGTCACATTATGTCACTGAAGCCTCTATGCATGTAGAATTGTTGAACAGACATAATCAGAAAATTCGACCACTAAAACTGAAAGCTGTGTAAAAAAGATTGGATCCCCCTTAACGAGGGGAAAAACAGAGAGAAGGAATATCTATTCTTCTATTCGGAAAATAAAAGACTGAAACACAATTGAAAATGGGGCTTGATTTACAAGCATACACTATTTCACACATCATTTTTCACAAATATACATATCCTCACAACACTTGTAGATATGAGTGTGAAATATTGAATGCGAACGAGGGTGAATATATATATATATATATATTTTTGGATAGTAAAGGGTTTTGATTCTTTCTATGGTTCTAATTTATATCTATATAAAGTTAAAGTGTAATATTTATTATTTCTATGCTATTTTTGAGCTACATCAAAGTAGAATTTCGGTTCATATCGGCTTACTTCAGTCCATTCAGTACAATTCGGTCCTATGTGGTCCAATTCGGTCCATTTAGTCCAATTTGGTTACTTCTGTCCATTTCGGTTCAATTTGATCCTAAATTTTTTTTAAAAAAATCCAAGTTTTGGGCTCAAAAATTATTTTTTTTCTTAGTTTTTGAGTTAACAATATGAAATTTTGTTCTATCTCGGCCAAACCCCTAAAAAAAAAAAAATTTATTAATATTCAAAGGATTACCTTAAAATTAAAGTTTCAATAATGTATGCATTATACTTATATTTGGAAAAAAAAAATGTTACAATTCTAAACTTATGTAATAATTTAAACTGAATGTAATACATTACATTTGTTTCATAGAATGTGAGTGTGCGGACAATTGTTTTTATACACTCTTGAATATGTTCAAATTAGTCATCACTATGTATTATTGTTGAATGCAAAATATATTATATGTTCCGTTAAATAAAACTTTTGAAAATAGAAAAATACTTTCAAGTAGCACATGTACCATTTAACCTACAAATTTTATATTATATTCTTGTAAAATAATTATATTACATTTTTTCACGTATCGCTTGAGTTTGCAATTGGTAAAGATAAATGCTAAAACAACTGCCAAGTTTATTACAAGAAAATTATAAACAGATGTAGCAATAAATGTTATTTGTGTCACTTCAACAAAATAATAAATGAATATTTGATTTTTTTTTTATTGGTGATTTTTCATAATATTTGTAGTATGTTAACATCACTCTAAAATTAAATTGTCACTCTATTTTTTTTATTTTTAAAAAATTAGATAGTTGGGGGAAAGGTGTTGAGTGTGGAAATTGAAGAAATGTATGTATCTAGCTGTATTCGAGGTCGGTTGGTCCTCCAAGAGAGAAAAAGAAGAAAGGAATTGGAACTGAAGTTAGAACAGTCTTATTGCTTAATCTTCATACAATCAGTAATGCCCTCTTTATACATCACTCTCAGCAATTCTCTAATCCCCTACTCTAACTGATTGATACAGTAACCACTAGCCAACTGTCACAACCAACTCACAGCTGTCAATAACTGCCACTAACTGTCACTAACTGATTTCCCTCCTTTCTCATTAGAATACAATTGCAATACAATCCCTAACAAAAGGGGATTTGAATCTTGGATGAATGTATCGGTTGGAAACATTATGTAGTATCAGTTGAGTTACAAAACTCTCGGCAAACTATCACTTTTCTTTAAAGCTTTGTGGCACAATATATAATTATATATTGGCAATGACACATAAGTATGCCTAAATTCCACATGCTATTTTTATTGGTATATTCTTGAGCCAAGTATTTTCCTCCATGTTTTGTTTGCCAGCAAATGAAATATGTGACAGATTTGCGAATACTGGTTATCATGCCAACATGATAACGTACTTGACACAAGAGCTTAACCTGCCGCTGGTACAGGCCGCCAACACACTGACCAACTTCGATGGAACTGCCAATTTTGCGCCATTGTTTGGTGCTTTAATTTCTGACTCCTTTGCCGGGCGGTTTTCGACCATCATGGCTGGTTCTATTATCTATGAACTGGTAAAAACAAAATACTCATGCGTTACAGATCTAAGTTCACTATTTATAGTTTAAGCAGTGATTAGATTTCCATTCATTGATAATTACCTATAATTTTTTATTTTTTTTATTTTATTTATTTATTATTATTATTTTTTTATATATAACTTGATAGTTAGAATGGGGGAGTGGGAATTCGATATTTCCTTTAGAAACATTAGAGGTGTTAACTAGTTGAATTATAAGGCTTTTGGCAAGAGAACTTACAAATTAACTATTTATAGTGTTGGTCAAAAACTTGTTTGACTATGGGCATGTAATTTTTCATATCCATTATGATGGGTTCATGCTACCTTACCTAATCAGAATAATAAAATCTTTGAGAAAATCTTATGACCTGTCAAGACATGGATTATATAAGTGTAAAATATCTGCACCATTGATTATTTCATTTGAATATTTTTATGCACACACTTCTTGTTTATGGTTCAAATGTTTCCACTTACCTACATCATTAAATCACTTCTATCTATCAATATAGAACAAAGACCAAATATATATATATATATATATATAATTTAGGATTTGAGTCCATCACATATGGTTATAATTTGTTATAGTACTCTAAAATAGTGGGATTTTAAAAGTTTATTGATATATATAGCCAGAGAAAAGTTTAGCAGCGTAGTGTAATGATTCAGGAATATATACTACAGCAGATAAGTTATTGCAACTGCCATAATATAACTAGTTGTTACAGTCATTTTAGTGACTACCACGTAATAATTGGTCAGGCACAATATTCTCAACACTGTTGTAGAGAGTGATGCAAAGACCTGCATTCATGCCCAACACAATCCTAGCAAATTTGATCCATGGAGAATATCATTCTAAACTCAGACACCATAACATTGGCAGCTCTATCCCAAAGCCTTTCCTCCAGATGGTCTCCCAGATCATCTAACCAAGCTCCACACGTCTTAGCAGCCCGTCCCTTGACAACAACTTCTTTCGCTGTTTTGTCCTAGGTTCTGCTCCCCCAGCTTTTGCAAATGTAATTATGCTGGACCAAGCCCAGCTTGAGGGTGCGAATCTGCTGTAACTAAGTTTATTTTCTTTTCAGTAAAGATCTTACTATTGACCATTAAAAAGAAAAAAAAAAGCTAGTTGTTACAGTCAAATTAGCTCTCAAATGCCTAGGTCCTTGAGAATAATACCTTATGTCAATACATACTGCTAAAAAATTCCCAACTATCATCACTAAGGTAGATCATGCTGATAAACACATGACACCTACATCTTTACATTTTTAAATTTCAACCGCCATCTTTAGTTTTTTTCAATGAGCATATTTTTGGCTTGTGAAAATTTAGAATGTTGATTAATTTCTCATTCTTTTGTACACATTTTATCTCATCGGCAGGGATTGATTAGCCTCACCATATCAGCAGTACTGCCAAAGTTCCACCCTCAACCATGCCCAACTCAAGAGAACTGCAAGGAAGCCTCAACCTTGCAGATTTGGGTCCTCTACATCTCTCTGCTCCTTACATCTCTTGGCTCAGGTTGCATTAGGCCTTGTGTTGTTACCTTTGCTGCAGACCAAATTGACATGACCAAATCAAGTGTTGCAGCTCGAAATTGGAATTTGTTTAATTGGTACTACTTTAGCATGGGAATGGCAACACTAGCTGCCCTAACTTTAGTGGTTTACATCCAAGATAATGTAGGTTGGGGCTGGGGTCTTGCAATTCCTGCCATAGCCATGGCCTTGTCAATTTTAGCCTTTTTGGTGGGTTCACCTCTTTACAATAGAATCAAACCTGGAGGTAGTCCCTTGGTTAGATTGGCTCAAGTAATTGTTGCAGCTGTAAGGAAGAGGAAAGAAGTAGTACCAGCAGACCCGGCTCTCTTGTATGAAAATAGAGAGCTCGATGCTGCTATTTCTTTGCATGAAAGGCTTTTACACACAAATCAATTCAAGTAAGCAATTTTAAACATTCTAAATTATAATGTTAAATGTCATTGCAGATTCTAAGCAATTAATAAGCATGTGTTGGACGAAACTTCATCTGATAGTGACTAGTCTTATTCAAATTAGCTTCTTTGAGAAGCCTAAAAATAAAAAGACGCAGTGAGTGTTATTCATTAAAAAAAAAAAAAAAAAAAAAGCATATACAATTTGGGCATGTGCACTTCATGAAATGGTCCATTACTCGGAGACAGTTTTAACTTAGGACTACTTGCATTAATATCATAATAAATTACTGTTGTCCCCAACGCTCAAACTATAAGGAAAGAATGAGTAATTATTTAACCATTATTTTAATACAGCTTCTCCTGGACTGATTGCAGGTGGTTTGATAAAGCTGCAATAGTAACAGGTAACGATGCAACAGATTTGAACACACCAAATTTATGGAGAATTGCCACTGTCCATCGAGTTGAGGAATTAAAATCCATTATCCGAATGTTTCCCATATGGGCAGCCGGAATTTTAGTTTTTGCCTCATCTTCACACTCGCGAAGCTTCACCATTCAACAAGCTCGCACTATGGATCGTCACCTGTCTCACTCCTTCCAATTTCCTCCAGCCTCCTTGGCCATCTTTGGTGTCATATCCTTGCTCATTGGCCTTGTTCTGTATGAACGTCTCTTTGTACCCTTTTCTCGCCGATTCACTAGAAACCCATCGGGCATCACATACCTACAAAGAATTGGCATAGGACTTGTGATTAACATTCTTGGAACAGTTGTTGCAGCAGTTGTTGAGATCAAGAGAAAAGCAGTGGCTGCTGAACACAACTTATTGGATGATCCAAAAGCAATTATCCCTGTAAGTGTTTTTTGGTTGGCACCTCAGTTCAGCCTACATGGGACAGCTGAAGTTTTCGCGTTTGTTGGGCTCTTGGAATTTCTTTATGATCAATCACCTGAAAGCATGAGAAGCACTGCTGCAGCTCTCTACTGGATTGCGATATCACTGGGAGACTATGTAGGCATACTGATGGTATCACTAGTTCATAAGTATTCGGGCCAAAAAAGCAACTGGCTACCTGATAGGAACCTCAATAGGGGAAGATTGGAAAACTACTACTGGCTTGTTACTGCCACCCAAGTAATAAATCTCTTGTATTATGTAATATGTAGTTGGCTTTATACTTATAAGACATTGGAAGAGGTTAGTGAAATTTGCGAGGAAGTTGAAGAACTAGCTGGAGATAAAATACCATCTATGATTTTAGATAGTAGGAATGGCCATGGAGAGGTGGAGCTTGGAAGAAACGAGTTAGCATAGTATTGTTGACATGGAATGACTATACACTAGTGTACTGGTTTTTTTATTTTATTTGTTTTTTCAATTATTTGATCCTGCAGTTTAAGTGAAATAAGCAAACAGTTTTCCACTTTCATCCTAATGAAATAATCAGCATCCAGTTATAGAAAAAACTTAACAAACATTTTGATGGACCTTTTTGTTGCGAACATGTGTCATACTTCAATACTTCACTATTTAGAACTGGATTTATGGGATAGTCGAACCTGAAAGTTATGCAGATGAGTCACCTATTGGTCACTATCGTTGTTTTTCTCCTTTTAAGTTTAGGGTTGGTTTGACATGATTAATTTTTTAAGTTCAGAGTTGGTTTAACTTGACTAATTTTTGATTAGTACTATGCAAGGAACTGCTAATTTTCTACTTGAGAGGATTGTTGCTTCGCTATACAGGTTACCCTTGTAATGTGAGATGACTTTTTTTTCATTTTCCATTTTGTGGTAAAGTTTGAAGATGTAAGAATCAGTTGAGAAAGAAAACAGTCATAAATTTAGGTTTTTCCATAATTAAGCCAAACTTTGCTAAGTGCACATAAAAACTCTTTCTTGATGAAGTGATCACAACTCTTGTCAAGTTGTCATGGTCACTTGAAAGGATAATGACAAGATACTAGAATTATACAATGAAAAAAAAATACAAGCAGCAAAAGAAATTATACCCTAAGAAAGTTTCCAACGATTGACATTTTCTACTTCTTTCTTTTCTATCTTTAAAACGAATCAACTTTCGTCTTATTTTTGATGCAATACACATTGCCTCCTGTTGTTCTTTCGTTGCAATGCACTCCCTTTCCTTTTTTTCTTCATACATTTGCCTATTTTCTTCCGTGCCTTTGTTCCTTTTTTTGCTACTTAGGCAAATTCTACCCAAAGAGATTTTTCCACATGCTGCTTGTATTAAAAAAAAATATATTTAGAAATATTATGAAAAAAAAGGAAAAAGAAGAAGAAGTGTAGGAGAGATCCTGAACGCTCATATAAACTTTTGATACAATTTTAGATCTAGGGCAATAATTTCAAGCAAGATATTTTTTTTGTTTGTTTGCGATATTTCCACTTTCACCTTTTGTTATATTTTGTTTACAAATTTTTTATAGAACCACCCACTAGCCTTTACCTTCAAAAGTAAAGACAGATTCAATTAAAAATTAAATTAAGTAATAAATTATTTTCACATCAATTGTATATAAAGAATTATATACAAAAAAGTTAAATTATTTCCAAAAATTAAAATTGATTTTATTTCTAAACTAAAAAACTAAAAATTAAATTATTTGCAAAAAAATCTAAGAAAAATTCAAAAAACTTTTAGCAAATAAGCAAGGACAAACGCACACAAGTGAGTCCAAATTCAACTTATCATGTGGCATTTGCGACCCTTCGTATTATAAAAGGTCCTCGTAACTTTTGGTGATGATAAAATCCAAATTGTATTCATCGATGGCTCCAAGTGGACGATGTTGGACTTAAGATCAAAAAGTTTTATGTGTTACAGCTCATATAAAAAAGTTAGTATTTTCTTGGATTATTTGACATAATTTATAGTAATCGATGCCTTGGGATCTTAATCTTAATCTTTTTTTTTTTTTTTTTTTTTTTGAGATAACAGATAGAATTGGGATCTTAATCTTAACTACAAACGTTTTTGTACTGTTATGAACGTGAGAAAAGGCTGGCTTAGAGCATCTCCAGCAGTTTCTCCACATTTTTGTATTGTTTAGAGAATAAATAATGACATTTAGATTTTACTTACCCACTTTTTCAAATACACTTTCCAACAGATTCTCTATCATATTCTCTATCTCATTTAAATATTATTTCTTCATTCATTGTTTATTCTTTATTTTAATCATCATTTATTCTTTTTTTAACAACTATATTTTTCAATGAAAAGTGTTATATCATATCATATCATATTATATCATATTATATATAATAAAAGTTGGGCTTAGACGCCGTGGTTGCGCCACGTGGCTTCACCAAATTGCAAAAATTTTATTAAATTTTTAGATTTTTAAAGAACTAAAAAGGAATAGTATACTAACATGACTCTAATTCATTCTTATCATTAAATAAAATTATATTAACATTATTTTTTTATTTGTTAGGATATATTTCTTAAATTAAGGGATAATATTTAACATACAAAAAGTTAATTTAGATAATATCTATCATCTAATTAACATTATTTTTTTTATTTGTTACGATATGTTTCTTAAATTAAGGGATAATATTTAACATAGAAAAATTTAATTTAGATAATATTTATCATCTAATTAACATTATTTTTTTATTTGTTAGGATATATTTCTTAAATTAGGAGATAATATTTAACATACAAAAATTTAATTTAGATAATATTTTTTATCTAAATTTTCACAATTTTAATATTATTAAATTAATATTATTTTATCAGAATATCAAGCTACAAAACTTGATAAATTATTATTATTATTATTTGATAAGAAGCACAATGAATTTGGTTTGGAAAACCTCTCATATCTATATCTATATTATATATAATAAAAGTTGGGCTTAGACACTGTAGTTGCGCCAAGTGGCTTCACCAAATTACAGAAATTTTAATAAATTTTTAGATTTTAAGAATAGATATATACATATTTTTTTGAATAAATATGACAAATCAAGTAATGAAAAAAAGTAATATTTAATTTACAACTATAGCAGTTGTATTTATCTAAATGTTATCAATAAAGTCTAAAATAAATAGACTCTTCATCTAATCCTTTTTTTTTATTTAAATATTATCACGTGTAACAAAAAAACAACATAGTATGCATAAAAATAAAGTATTAGATGAAGATTTTGGATAAACATACATCCTATGTCAATTCTTATTCTCTTATAATTCCTAAAATGATTAGAAATCTATTTTCCACACAATTGAAAATTCTCTCACTCTCCATCAAATTGCAGAAATTTTGTTAGATTTTTTTTTAAAATAGACATATTTTTTTTGTTCTTATCTTCTTCTCCTATAATTTTTAAGTTGATAATTTGATTATAATCCAAATTCTTCATCTAATTATTTTCTTATTATAATTTATAAGTTGATAAATAATATCAATTTGATTACAATCCAAAATCTTCAACTTATCCTTATTTTTTAATTTAAATTATATTACTACACCTATATTAAAAAAGAAAAAAGGAAAAAAAAAAAAAAGCAACGTTGTACACTTTAAAAAATCAGCAAGGTAGTACACGTAAAAAAAAAAAACTAGCAACTACTCTTAGTATTAAAATAAAACACTAAATTCTTTGAATTTCAGCTTTACACTCCTACAAATTAGACTAACATTAGACTTTTTATTCATATCAATTTCTTCAATGTGGAGTGTATATGTACTAAATAATTTATAATGAATATGTACTATATGGTTCTTTTTCTTTATACTTCTCTTCTTTTACCTACAACCTTTCAGGTATATATTTGTTTACTCTATTTTTTTTTTCATTAAATAGAATAGGTTTTGTAATTTGCTTATAATTTATACAATTTATATGATTATGGTTTGAGAATTAATCATTAAATATGCTTCGGCATGATTTTTTAAATTATTTTTTGTTTTATGACATGGGTTCTAATGGTGATATGTTTCTTTCATCCTCTCAATTTTGATTTAGAGAAAAATCTTCTTTTTAGCATACAATTAAGCATGTTTTGATATAAATTTGATTATAAATTGTTCATAACATTTTAATTTTTTTTTTCCTGATTGAAATAGCTTTGGCTAGCTATTAGAGTTGTACACTTTGATCTATAAAATAAGTCAATTTATCCATTTAGTTTTTATTTTTATTTTTTCATCAATCATTAAATATGGTTTGACATGATTTTTTATCAATCATAAAATTTTATAATAAAGAACAATGACAAACAAGAACAAGGATATAGTGTACAAAGAAGTATTCAACAATCTCCCAAAGATACAAAATTCTCATTAGAGCACAATTGGTAGGTTACAAAATAATAGTTTTATTAGGTGTTATCATTTTATATTTGATAATTATTATACCAATTTTTTTTCCTTATTTTATTATAATAATTATTTGAGAGATTATTGTTTATCAAATAAAATGTATATTCTATAAGTTTATGATAAAACCGTGCAACGCACGGGCTTTTAACTAGTTCACAATATTTTACGCAATACTTTCACAACAAAATTTATGTGGAAAGTTGTTACTAGTTCTAATTTGAACCCACTACTGAAATTATTTTTTTACTCGCCAATATTATCTAATAACAATCCGTTACTTAAAATTTATTGTGAAAATATTGTGGTAGCATTTCTTAATTGCAATTTCTTATTTTTTATATTATTTTTCCCTTCACACCATCTGGACATGTTTCTTCTTTTTTTTTTTTCTTGGTTTTTTCTCCACCACCCACGTATCCCACTCCTTTCCTCTATCTACCTTCTTTTTCTTTTTCTTCTAGTTCATTCCGGATCATTTCTTCTTCTTCAGCTATCTCTCTCTCTCTAGCTCTCTCTTTTTTTATTTTTTCTGTTTCTACTTCTATTTTGTTTCCTCTTCATCACACACACACACACACACATACAGCTGACATGGCCTTTGTCTATCTTTTTTTTTTTTTTTTTTAATAATTTTTTTATCTTGTTCTGATTCACTTTGTTGTTTCAATGGAGCTTAGATAGGCTTTCATGCTCTTGATCTGTTTTTTTTGTTTTGATTTTAGATTTTTTGTTTAAATTAAATTTGTATTTTTCCCTGTTCTTGATTTGTTATTGTGTTTGTGTTTTGATTGTGTTACTGTTTGAGAGAGAGACAGATGAACAAGGAAGAGAGGAGGAAAGAGAAAGAATATTTTTTTTATTCAACCGGGTATTTTTTTAAGATGAAATAATGGTTTGGAGTTGCTACAGTGTTCTCTAAATTAAGAGAACTACTGTAGCAACTTCAAAATATTTTTTGGAGAATTTGTGCGTTTAGAGAAGCTGTTGGAGCGTCAATAGTAGTATTTGGTGGTCCAAAAATAGCTTTACAGTGACTGTTGGAGATGCTCTTATATATGTATCAATGACTTATATAATATAATGGACAAAGTGTGATGTGTGGAAATAAACTTGGTTGTAGGTTAAGACTACAACTCTATCAAATATTTTTTTATTAAATATGAATTTTGACAAATTCACCATAGGATTTTATTTTCTTTTTCATGCAAGCTTGTAAAATTTTTAAAAGATCAAAGATCAATAACTATGTCATCAATTAAATGTTTAAATTTCAAATTTTTATGATGTAAAATTGTGTATAAAAAATAAATTTATTGATAGAATAGTAAATAATATTCGATTTGAATGAAATTTGATATGCATGTTAAGAACATAAGGAACATGGAATTTAATGGTTAGATTTTTAAAATATGTTTTTTTTTTTTTTTTTTTTTTTTTTTTTTTAAGTGAGTGTTGTAACTTGTAACCTTAGGCTACAATTTAGCTTGTATAAATTGACTATTTTATACCTAAAATAAAAGAATATTTAGTGGCTTCCAGTTAGTTAGTTCAACGGGTAAAGTTTTTGACAGTTGAATAAGAGATCGGTGATTAATCCCTATCTACACTGAAAACCAATTGGTGTCTTGGTTTAATGATAAAGAGTTATCATCAACAGCGAACGTCATATGATAAAACTCTCTCTCTGTCTCTCTCTCTCAAAAAGAAAAAAAGAAAAAAGAAAAAAGAAAAGAATGTTTAATTTTTCTGTTTTCCTTTTATTTGATGTTGTTTTCCCCCTTTTGTACCATACGTGTAGTGCAAAATAAGGGTGTGTAAATGAAGTTTTTTTTATTTATTTATTATTATAAGTAATTGAGTTTATTCAATCTGTAAAAATACAGAGTTTAGGAAAATAAAAAGAAAAAGCTATTAATTCAAAAAACAATTCTCTTTAGTATTGTTTTATATACTTGCCCTTGGTTCTGTTGCATTGTAAAAGAATTCTGTTACCATTAATTTTTTTTTTCTTATTTGTTTAATAACAGGCATACATTGATTTTGAAATATTAGAGGATGAGTTTGAAAGGACCCGAGAACTTTATGAAAGAATTTTGGACTGATTAAAGCACTTGAAGGTATGCATAAGCTATACAAAGTTAGAATGTAGTGTTTAAACTTTAGAATTGTTTCATACATGTTTTATTTTGCTGGGTTTTATGGTTTCTGTTGCTTGCTTGGGTGGTGTTATTTGATTACTATTCTTTGTTGAGAAAAAAAAATGTTGATGGGCTGATTGCAATTTGGTATTTTTGATGCTTTCATTTTTTTGTTTTTTTTTTTTTGGGAGTTAGTATTTGGACCCACAATAAGTATATTAGCCAGATAGTTGACCAAATGGCCAAATTACTAATACACTAACACTAGACTAGGTGTAGAGTAGCAACCTATGAATAGTGCATCAACATAGCAACAAGGGAACCACACATGATCAACTCTATAACACACTAAAAATAGCTTTTATATGAATTTAAAAAGATTCCACAAACAACCGTTTCAGGACAGTACAACACATAAAATTCTGCAATGGACCTACATTTTATTGCTGTCATGATTTTTTATGTTACCAAATGTGAGGCTTAGGGTCTAAATTTGGTGAATTCTTTGATTGGTTACAATTGTTTTCATATTAGCTTGCTGTACTTTTTGCACAAATTCTTCTATTTATGGATATGCTTATTTACCTATGTTGATTGGAAGAGTTAAGAGCATGATCCTATTTGGTCAATATTTTTTGTTTTTAGTATGTTTAATCTTTTTAGAATATTTGAAAATGAACCAAATGCTAGAATCTTAAATCTGGGTTGCTCAGATCTTTTTCTTTTTTTTTTTTTCTTTTTTTTTTACATTATTCTATTTCCCCCTTCCATTACAATGTTCACATCAATCTTTTCTTGAATAAATGCCTTGGAGACATTGGTTTGCTATTGCCCAAATTTCTTATTTGGGGTTTGTTGTTTTTTAGGTAGAAGATGTGATACCCAAAATTGGCCATTATACAAGTCAAAGATTCAATAGTTTTGCAGGTAACTATGATTAAGCAGGGACATAATGTTTGAGCGTGAGATTTATTGTTATTTATGTGTTCCATTTACATTCTAGGAAACATAAGATATACTTGAATTCACAAACTATTTTGAGAAGAGTTTCTAATTATGAAACAAACATTGAGCACTAAAATACATGTTTTATCAAACATAATAAATAAAAGACCTAAATCAAGTCACATTGTGACGCTTGCATTTTGGCATCCAATTATGCAAAATATAAGTAATGATTCTACGATTACCAAAAAAAAAAGTAATGATTTTGCATGTATATACAAGTTACAAGCTTAAATATTATAGCTGAAATTATGATTTCACACTTGAAAGCCCTTGAAAGTGCATTGGTTTTTGGGCTTTATTGAAAATTTAGGAGAGGCCTTATGACTGTGTACCCAAAGTAAACCCCAATGACCTTAATAAAAATTATAGCCAAATGCATATCATTTGGGCCAAGAGTGTATAATTTAATCATTGTAATTGAGAGTACCACACTGATAAATATCTGATTGTTTCAATCCTATAAATTGCCCAAATTCCAAACATAAGGGCTCTAATGTTTAAGTTGGAGGTGATGCTTGCTATTGATATGAGTTTGAATTCTTCTAGAGGCCTTCATTTTTCTTCGTCTAAATCAACCCTCCTCCCTCTACCTTTCTCTATAGTTCTTCGTTGGATATAGCACTAGGATATTTAAATTAGTCAAACTACACAAATTTGAATAGTGGAGAACATTAAATATTGTCCTTTTTGAAGAGAGATATTTTATGACAAAATTAAGTTGGACAAAAGGGACAATCACATTTAGTTTTGAGCTTGAAAAATTTGTTCTAAAATTTTATTTTTCCTGACTTCATGACTTATATTATATTTGTTTTGACTCAGTTTTATATTCAGATAGATGTTATATTTTCTTATTTTGCTGAAGGTTGAAACTTGAAATCCCTAAACCGATGCAATACAACCAGCAGCGTCGAGAGGTAATTTTTAATAGGCTTATATGGAGCACAATTCAAGTGCGGGAGTTCTTCACAATGTTGCATTGATATTGCCAAAGCCTTGAATGCCCCAATCCATATAAAACCTGATGATATTGAGGTTGTTCATGTTTATGAGTTTCGAATTTAGTGGCACAAGACTTTCCACTTATATGTGGTTGATTTAATCTGTTGTCATCATTATAATATGTAAGATATTTACATATAAGAATTGTATGATAATTAATATTTTGTATGAGTTACTTCTCTCGCTCTTCAGTCAAATTGTATTCTCTTGATATTTTTCCTTTTAGCTTTTATTTTTTAATTTTATTGTCCTCATGCAGAATACAAGTACCATGTACTCTTTTCTAATATATTTGCTTATTAGCATTTTTATATTATGGGAAGCTTTCAATAAACATTCTTAATTCCTCTACCATTTTGCTCTATTGATGCGCCACAATTTAATTTTGTTAAACTATCCTGTACATCACATGGGTTAGCAACTAGTGGAAAGAATAACGGATGCACTAAAGACATTAGTTTAGGAAATAATTTTAGAAACTTATTATGGAAAAAGAAAATAATAATTGACTTATTTTTTTTTCAACTTTTTATATTTTTCATAAAAGTGATATTAAAATTTTACTAAACTGTCTATTAACAAATACCGGCACCTGTTAACAAGAAATTTTTTATTATTTATAAATATTATCATATTAGTTTTTGAAAATCCATGTGTTTCAAACTTTCACCCATTATTCTATTATATATTTCTTAAAAAAAAAAAAAAAAAAAAAACCCCAAATACCATATCAATGGATCACGTAGTGTAAAATTAATGCTTTGACAAAGAAAGTAATATCTATCATTATATATTTTTTTTTCCGCTGAGATCTATCACTATATTCTATCTAATCTAACGTGTATAGTATATAATATTATAAGGCAGAAAAAAAAAAAAAAAAAAACTTAAAATAATGAATACTTAGACAATTTTTTTTCCTTGGTATAATCAGGGTTAAAATAATATTTCTCTTATTATAATGCGATTATTGATCATAATACTTTCACCGTTCCTACATTTTCTTCTTATATCCTCCATACTTGAAAATTTTTAATAAGACCAAAGATCACTAGCTCTATCATCAATCAAATGTTTACATTTTGAGTTTTTGTGGTCTAAAATTATACATAAAAAATAAGTTTATATATTAAATAGTAAATAATATCCGATTGATATGAAATTTGACATGTGTTTTAAAAAATAAAGAATATGCAATTCTACGGTTAGATTTTCAAAATATGTAGCTAATCATGATAATTTGTTTAGTGAGAGTTGTCCCCTCAGGCTACAACAAAGTTTGTAGCCAAGCTTTTTCCTTAAACTTTGGTCCCCTTAACAATATATTAGACTCTTACAAACAAAAAGGAAAAGCTTGAGGAAAATTTTATTGAACTAATTTTTTTTTTTTTTAAATGTAGCTTGTAGCATTAATAATTAAACTATCATGTTACGATTTCAAAATAAGAAAACTCGTAGAAAGAAATTTTAAGACTTTACGTATTTGTGTGGTTTTTATTTTTTTAATTTTTTTATTTTGTATAATTTAAATTTCATAATGACCATCCTGAAAAAAATTTCTAGAGCCGCTACTGAAATGAATTGTATTTTTAAAAAACAATGAACTAAACTTTACTTGAGTTTCATCATCGTTAGAAGTAAATAACTAAATATGTTAAGAGCATTGCAAAGGGTCTAAAATAAGCATCTTAGTCCTAACCAGTGCTAATTTTATACAATACAACAATGTTGTTCATTGCTTTTAATGGTCCCTGCAGACTAACTTATGTATATAATAAATTTAAATATATATTACAACAGTTCAATTTTCCTTAATCTTCGATATGAAATTGTTTAAGTAAATTATTGTAGTGTGCCTTTATATTATAACTCATTTCTCTCTCTCTTGTGTGTGTGTGTTTTTTTCTAAAAAAAAAAAAAAAAAAATTGCTTTAAGTAGATTATTTTAGAAAATTTTAGATGTTATAAGAGGGATATCATTTTTTTTTCTTATAAGAAAAAAGATGAGTAATCAATACGCTTAAAGTCAAATTCATACAAATGCAAGACTTGGACAAACATTAATTATTATTTGTATTTTATTCATGTGATACATAGCTTAATCAAGAAATATATGTGAACTCAAGAAATATTTCAATAATATAATTAAAATTGAATAACAAAAGAGCTACTGGAATAAAAAAATGATTTAAGTTACATAACTAATAATGTAATAAAAAATTAAAATTTCTTTTAAATATTGAAACTTTTATAATTAAGTTTTAATCGGAGTATTAATTTTTTAAAACATTGGTAATAGAATTTCATTTTCACTTTAAAAAAAAACTGTGGGCACTCGAGGAACGAGAAAGGTGGCCAAGGGGCTGAACTAATGGGCCGAGGCCCTAGGAGGAATAGGAAGGGCGCGGAACTGGCAGGGGCCCAAGGAATAATAGTTCCCGAGGAAAGAGCCAGACTTTGCAGAGCATCGCGCCAAGCGCCAAAGGAGAAGCCTCCTCGGCTGAGGGAGGCACAGGTCAATGGCAGACAGGCGGCCGTCAGGGCAGTAGCCCCCAGTCACATTAGTAATAAATGGCGCACACCAGCTCTGTCAGCCACATTAAATGAAGAGGTGACCTGAAATGATGCCCGTCACAGCTGTACTAGCTACTGCTGCCGCTTGCTCTTGGGAGAGAAGATAGGTGACAGGTGTCAAAGGAGGAGCAAAGGACAGCTAAAGATGGACGGAGCAGATCAGAAGGCAACAGACTATATAAAGGGGAAGACTGGGGCTTTTGTAGGGATCAAATGCTTGTTGTTCTAGCCCATCTCTTACAATTTCTATTGTATTGGATCTAAGAAAGGGGAAGGTTGTCTCATTACTTACAGAAAACTTTGTATCACTCTTTTTTTGGTCCTTACAATTGGCGCCGTCTGTGGGAACAACAAGCGCCTACGGATTTATCTTGTGTGGCAATGGCAAATGAGGGCAGAAGTGAGGAGGGGTCGGTTGGATCACAGGGCGAGGACCCTTTCCTTAACATAGAGCGCAGAAAGGATAGGCGACAGGCCCTCAGCACACCAGGAGGGCTGCACCGCTCATGGCGAGCAGGGCAAAGTCGCCCCCGCCATGAGAGTCGAGCCCAACACAGGCAGGACACACTAGCACTACAACGGGAAATTGATCACCTACGCTGGAAGTTGAGACGAAGAGAGCGTGATAGGAGGAGCCCGTTGGTTGCGTCGAGTGAGGGTTCGCGGGGAAGCCCAGACCCACTGTACTGGCGCAGGTCTAGGACCCCGCCTAGTGAAACATATTCAGACACCTCGGACGAAGGCAACCGCAGGCACGAGAGGTTACCCTCTCGTCACGATAGGAGAAACGATGCCTTGAGTAAGGCCCTGAGGCAAATCTCGAAGTCACCTTTTGTCAGGAGGATTAATAAGGCCAGGCTCCCTCACCGTTTCTCCCAGCCAACGTTCACCATATACAACGGGAGAACGGATCCGGTGGAGCATGTCAGCCACTTCAACCAGAAGATGGCCGTACACGCTGGTAATGAGGCACTCATGTGTAAGGTCTTCCTTTCCAGCCTTGGGCCTATGGCCATGCGCTGGTTCGATGCACTGGGCGAAGAGTCCATAGGATCCTTTCAGGAGTTGACTAGAGCATTCGGCGTAAGGTTCATCACCTGTAGCAGGACACCTAGATTGTTGGACGCCCTGTTATCCACCGCCAACATGCGCCAACTCATGAGGCACATAGAAACCTATAAAAGATTGGAAGAAGACCAAATCCAAGGGAAGAGCAAGGCCAGGATGTACCCCGAAAAGAGAGATCCTCGGGGAAGAGGACACCATAACGACTGATCGTGAAGGGAGTTCCCCGGTCAGCAGACCCCAGAAGGGGTCCATATGGTCAACTCATTGTTCAAAGAACCGATGCACCAGATACTAGAAAAAATAAAGGATGAGCCGTTCTTCAGTTGGCCAAACAAGATGGGCGAAAATCCGACCAAGAGAAACCAAAACCTCCATTGCCACTATCATCGAGACAAGGGCCACAAGACAGAAGACTGCAGGACACTGAGAAGTCACTTAAGCCAACTGGCAAAGGCAGGGAAACTTGGCCGCTTCTTGCATCAGCCTACAGGGCAGAGTGGGCACTCGGGGATAGGATTGTACGAGGGCGACCAATCACGCCCGGCCCTGGGCACCATTAACATGATTCTGGCCGGATCAGGAGAGGGCGCCATGCCGAGCCCCCAGATCCTGTTTGTGGTGGGAGGCCCGAACCCAAGGGAGGAAGAGTGGCATAACAAAAGACCGAGGACGGCGATCCCCGACCTAAGCTTCTCCGAGGAAGATAAGAGGGGAACCCAACAACCGCATGAGGATGCCTTGGTAGTCACTGTTAGAATCGGGGGGTACAACGTCAAAAGGGTACTAATTGACCAGGGAAGCCAAGCTGATGTGATGTACCTCGACTCGTACAAGGGACTGGGTCTTAAGCCCGAGGACCTGGATGTGTGTCACTCCCCACTCATAGGTTTCGACGGCAAAATGGTGGTTCCCCAAGGAAGAATTAAGCTTCCCGTGAAGATTGACGGCATGGAAGTCTGGGTAAACTTCATAGCAGTAGAGGCTTTCTCCCCCTACACGGCCATCCTCGACAGACCATGGCTGCACTCCACTGGGGCCGTCCCTTCAACCTTGCAGCTTAAGGTCAAGTACCCCATTCACGGAGGAGTGGGAGAACTGGTGAGGGATCAGGCGATGGTCTGACAATGCCTGGTGACTACAGTTACGAAACACTCGCCTGGCCCGACCCCTAGTTACAGAAGTACGGCCTAATAGCAATCACAGGAGGCTGCCCCCGAGCAGCTAGCTGAGGCGTCACAACAATCATCTGAGGGATTGATGAAGGTATTGATTGGAACATGCGAAGAGCGGTATTTTCAAATAGGGTCGCGATTGCAACCTAGGGAAAAATCAGAGTTGGTGGAGTTCTTGAAAGCAAACATGGACGTGTTCGCCTGGGATGCAAGCGACATCCCCGGGATCGGCCCCGAGCTGGCGTGCCATCGCTTGAACGTGAATCCTGAGGTGGCCCCACGTAAACAACCCCCTTGGCGATCATCTGACACTCACACTGAGGCGGTTAGAGTGGAAGTGAGTAGGTTAAAACAAGCCGGAGCAATCAAGGAAATCTTCTACCCCGAGTGGCTAGCCAACACTGTTGTAGTGCAGAAGAAGAGTGGGAAGTGGCGAGTATGCGTGGATTTTACATACCTCAATAAGGCCTGCACTAAGGACCCTTTCCCAATTCCCAGGATAGATCAATTAGTGGACGCCACAGTGGGGCATCCTCGGATGAGTTTTCTGGACGCATTCTAAGGCTACCATCAGATACCCCTGTCCTTAGCTGACCAGGAGAAAACGGCTTTCCGTTCCCCCATTGGCAACTTCCACTATCGTGTGATGCCCTTCGGCCTCAAGAACGCCGGTTTAACTTATCAGAGGATGATCACTCGCATGTTTGAAAAGCAGCTCGGGAGAAACATGGAAGTATACATAGATGACATGGTGGTCAAAAGTAAAAGGGCCGTGGACCACCTTGCAATTTATCAGAGATCTTCGTGGTGCTCAGGGAGCACAGGTTACGGCTCAATGCATCAAAATGCTCTTTCGGGGTAAGCTCGGGTAAATTCCTGGGGTACATGATCACTCATCGGGGGATCGAGGTTAACTCGGAGCAGATTAAGGCTATTAACAGCCTGCATTCCCACCAAAACCCGTAGGAGGTATAGAAGCTGGCCGGGATGACAGCCGCACTAAGCAGGTTTATCTCCCGGTCCGCGGACAGACATCGTCCTTTCTTCCAAATACTGCATAAATGGAAGGACTTCAAGTAAACCGAAGAATGCACCCGAGCGTTCGAGGATCTCAAAGTATACTTGTCCAACCCACCAATCCTGTCCTGACTTGACAAGGAAGAAGTCTTTTACGCCTATCTGGCGGTCACGAGACACTCCGTCAGCTTTGTATTGGTCAGAAACCAGGACGGGGTCCAAAGGCCGGTCTACTATGTCAGCAAGTCCTTGCAAGAGGTGGAAATGCGCTATCTTCCGCTGGAGAAAGCGGTCTTAGCTGTTGTACATACGACCAAGAAACTCCCACATTATTTCCAAGCCCACACGGTGGCAGTGCTAACTCAGCTGCCACTACAGGCCTTACTGAGAAAGCCCGACTACATGAGCAAGATTGCCAAGTGGGCCACAAGGTTGGGGGCTTATGATGTTAAGTACCTGCCCCGCACGGCAATAAAGGGCCAAGTCTTAGCAGATTTCGTAGCAGAGTTTGCCGAGGGCGCCTGTGAAGAGGCGAGCGTGGTCGCGAGCCTGATGGTCTCGTCGACTACCACTGCCCCCGTGTGGAGGGTTTACGCGGATGGAGCCTCCAATCGAAAGGGAGCTGGTGTGGGGATAGTATTAATTACGCTCGAGAAGTTGGTAATCGAAAAATCACTATGACTAGGCTTCCCGGCGACTAACAACGAGGCTGAATACGAAACTCTGTTGGCAGGAGTAAACCTGGTCAAACTGCTCAGGGGAAAGATGGTAGAGGTATATTCTGATTCTAGGCTAATTGTTGGCCAGATTAATGGGCAGTTTAAGGCCAGAGATGAAAGGATGCAAAAGTATCTCGCCAGGGTGCGAAGCGCATAGAGTCATTTCGATGATTTCAGGGTGGAACAAGTCCCGAGGGGGCAGAACTCACATGCAGACTCCCTAGCCATGCTAGCCACCTCGTTAGAATCAAACCTGCCTCGGGTTGTTTTGGTAGAGGAAGTTAACATGCCCACCCTTATGGAGACACCCATGGTGGGGGTGTGCAGCGTTCATGTAGGCCCGAGCTAGATGGATCCCATTGTGACCTTCTTGAAAGGGGGGCCGTTGCCAGAAAACAAAGGCGAGGCGGAAAAGATATGATGAACCGCCCCGCGCTACTGGTTGTTCGAGCAGCATAAGCTGTATAAGCGCTCGTACTCAAGACCATATCTGCTGTGCGTACACCCGGAGGCCGTAGAGCCTCTGCTCGAGGAGCTACATGAGGGCATATGTGGAAGCCATATTGGCAGGAGATCCCTGGCACACAGAGCCCTATCACAGGGATACTGGTGGCCTAACATACGCCAAACGTCCCAAGACTATGCCAAGCGATGTGATCAATGCCAGAGGTTCACTCCCAACATACACCAGTCGGGAGGAATTCTGAACCCTCTGTCCAGCCCTTGGCCCTTCGCCCAGTGGGGCCTGGACATAGTAGGTCCTTTCCCTTGGGCCTCGGGCAACCGACGGTGGCTCCTCGTCGGCACGGACTACTTCACCAAATGGGTTGAAGCCGAGCCCCTTGCCAACATTAGAGACGTTGATGCCAAGAAGTTCATATGGAAAAATATCGTCACCAGATTTTGGGTACTGCATACCCTAATTTAGGACAATGGGCTCCAATTTGACAGCAAATCTTTCAGAAGATATTGTGGAGAGTTAGTAATCAGGAATGGGTACTCCACGCCAGCATACCCTCAGGGCAATGGGCAGGCCGAAGCCACCAACAAGACCATAATTGCCAGGCTCAAAAAGAGGCTGGACAACACCAAAGGAAGGTGGGTTGATGAGTTGCCCCACGTATTATGGACATACCGTACCACGCCATGGAAGTCCACGGGGGAAACCCCATTTTCATTAACTTACAGTTTGGAGACAGTGATCCCCCTAGAAGCCGGATTTCCAACTTTACGGACAAACCAGTTCTGCACCGAGGGAAACCGTCAGTTGCTCCTGGACAGCCTAGACCTGACCGAGGAAAGACGAGACGTGGCCATGGTAAAATTGGCCCATTACCAACAGAAGCTTAAGCAGGAATATGACAAAGGGATCAAGTACGGGCCCCTGTCCTCAGGAGACTTGGTTTTGAGGAAGATAGTGGGGACGACCAAGCTCCCATCTTAGGGTACACTGGGTCCTAATTGGGAAGGACCATTTAAAGTTACCTCTGTCGCAGGAATTGGAGCCTACCGGCTAGAGGACTTAGATGGAAATGTAATCCCCCGCCCGTGGAATGTAAACAATTTGCGACGATATTACTTTTAATGGAAATTTTCAGCTTTTGTGTTTTGATTCTGTCTCGCCAAAATTCTAGGTGTTAAGCAGAACCTAGGACTTGCCTGGCTCCTTGGCCACAAGCTCATGGAAAACTAACATTGCTCAAGCTCATGGAAAACTAACATTGCAAGAAAAATTCTAAGTGTTAAAAAGAACCTAGGACTTGTCTGGCTCCTTGGCCACAAGCTTAGGGAAAATTAACATTGCAAGAAAAATTCTAAGTGTTAAGCAGAACCTAGGACTTGCCTGGCTCCTCGGCCACAAGCTCATGGAAAACTAACATTGCAAGAAAAATTCTAAGTGTTAAAAAGAACCTAGGACTTGCCTGGCTCCTCGGCCACAAGTTTAGGAAAAATTAACACTACAAGAAAAATTCTAAGTGTTAAGCAGAACCTAGGACTTGCCTGGCTCCTCGACCACAAGCTCATGGAAAACTAACATTGCAAGAAAAATTCTAAGTGTTAAGCAGAACCTAGGACTTGCCTGGCTCCTCGGCCACAAGCTTAGGGAAAATTAACATTGCAAGAAAAATTCTAAGTATTAAGCAGAACCTAGGACTTGCCTGGTTTCTCGGCCACAAGCTCATGGAAAACTAACATTGCAAGAAAAATTCTAAGTGTTAAAAAGAACCTAGGACTTGCCTGGCTCTTCGGCCACAAGTTTAGGGAAAATTAACATTGCAAGAAAAATTCTAAGTGTTAAGCAGAACCTAGGACTTGCCTGGCTCCTCGACCACAAGCTTAGGGAAAATTAACATTGCAAAAAAAATTCTAAGTGTTGAGCAGAACCTACGACTTGTCTGACTCCTCGGCCACAAGCTCGTGGAAAACTAACATTGCAAGAAAAATTCTTTACATAATCATTCTTTGTCACTTAAAAGATATGACCTAATTAATTTACTTTAGTTTGAGTATATTTTAAGTTATTATTAGTTAATTTAACTTGTTTCTTTCAGAAAATTGTAGTTCCATTTAACACTTTTGCTTCAGTACAAAAAAAAAAAAAAAAAAAAAAAAAGGGGAGGAGGGGAAGCTGCAAATATATTACAAAACTACTATACAAAAGAACTTAAGTATTCATTGCAAAAAACTGATTACAGAACGGGGAGGTGCTACATGGATAAGGCCTCGGCTATAATGCCCTGACTACAAAAAAGAAGAAGAAAAGAGAGAAAGTATTACATATAGGTCGCCCTACTACAAAATTCCGTAAGGGAAAAGCATACATAAAAAAGAAGAAAGCTAAGTCTGGGGCTCCTTTTCCTTAGCACTTTTTTCCTTCTTATCCTTCTTTTTCTTCGAAGGCACCCCCTCGTGCACCCTCTTCTCAGCTTCCAAGTCCACTAAGTCCTCTGGAGGAGGTAACCCCTTGGACGAGACATGAGAAGAAGGAGGATTCTGGGACTCGGCAGAGACGGGAGGAACGAAGCTCGGATCCATGGGAGGGCTGGGGGCTGAATGTGGCAAGCGCAGAGCTGGAGGATAATAAACCTGGTCAGTAGCACGGAGCTCTGAGTCAAGACTGACGCCTGTTGCGTTCAGCGCTTCCCCCCAGACCTCTTGGCTGAAGGCGCGAGCAACATCGCGGAGCTGGGCAGTAAGAGATGCGGCGGTCTTGTTCATGCCTGCATCATAGCCCTCCTGCTCAGCCCGAGCTCTCTCGGCGTTATTGTCCGCCAGCTGCTGGTTCGCCTGCTTCAACTCCACCACTATGAGTGCCAGGGCGCTTTCGGCCTTCCTCTTGTCTTCCAAGGCATCAGAAGCCTGTTTCTCATAGCCCTTCAGGGTAGATTCAGCGTTGCGGAAGGCTCTATCCGATTCAGACAGCTGGGAGAGGGTGTCCTTCAATTTTTTCTCTACCTCGGCTCTGGCCTTCTCAGTAGTTTCATAGGCCTTCTCGGATTTCCTAGCCGCATCCAGGGAGTGATCAACCCAGTCTTCTACCATAAAGGCAGCTTGAACGGCCTGCAAGAATGGGAAAACAAAAAAGGAGAATAAGCAGCTAAAGTAAAAATACTTGACAGATGAAGAAGTTGACAAAGACGGCCGAGGTACTTTAGCTAGATCCTGCTTCAGGGAAAGGAAGACCTCCCTTTTCCTGAAGGATTTCAACTCCTCCATGTCCTCGGGAAGGCACAAAGCCTTCTCCAAGCATTCTGCCACCAGGCCTGAGCTGCCCTTGGAGGGGTCTCTCAGATTGGCGTCATCCAGCACAGGAGTTCCCGAGCTGAGAGTGAAGGTGGGCCTCCAGACGGAAGCTTTCTTGGTCTGCTCCCCGCCGCTCTCCCTCGAGGACATAACAGGGTCGGGCCTCTTCCTCGACTGACCCTTACCAGCCCGGGCCTCCTTGATTGGGGGCTCGGATACCTCCCCCTCCTCAGGTGTGGCTACCCCTTTTTCCACTGGGACCATGCTTCCGTTTTTTGTCCGCTGCACCGGCGGGAAACGTGCAGGTAGCAGCTGGAGTTGGTGGACGAGGTGGCACCACCACCGCCGAGGAGGACCCCTTAGCGTGGGCCGACAGTAGCGCCAGGAGGTCGGGTATCTTTTCTTGGAATCCCATAGTCGATGATGATCAGGCTAGAGATGCGCTCGGAGCGTCGGGGCGATTAAAGACTTCAAAGTCTTTCTCGGTCACTTCTTGGACAGAGGTGGATGTAGATCCCTCCGCCTCTTCGTTTGATGGCAGGGGAGGTTCCTGGGCGTACAAAAGCTGAGCAGCTAGGGGCGCAGGGAGTTGGGCGTCTTGCATCCCCTTGGGAGGAGGTCCTGCCAGCAAAAATCCTAGAACGGCAACGTCTATCCTGGCCAATCACGGGTCACGGGCCTTAATGACGTTCTTCGGGCTCTAGAAGCGTTTTGTTGAAAGAGTGTAGCCAAGGATGACGTACGCGGCTCGGAGTTGCCCGTCCCGATGAAGAAAAATCTCGGATTGGAGAATCCGGTTCAGATCGTGAAAATTTACCAAAAGTTTGGCAGGGTCTGTGTGATACTCGTCTGCCATGGAAGAACACAGTTATCGTTAGCAAAGAGATAAAAGAAAACAAGGGCACAACAAAAAAAAAAAACTGATGCCTAGAAAGAAGCTCCTCTAAAAAGCTTAAAACAGTAACCCAAGCCCTTGGGAATACTACCTGGTTCCCCTTCCTGGGTGGGACAGTGCCGCCCATCGTGCCACCTGCCCGAGATGAGAAGGAAGTCTTCATCCATGCCCTTGCTCGAATCGGGCAAGCAGGAGATTAACCTAACTGCGGGGACCCTACTCTTTATATAGTATTTGGTTTTTTCCCCCTTTTGGCAGTTGTACACCCAGTTCACATCATGCCATGTAAAACGGGTCCCCATCCTACGATTGATGGCCTCTACACACCCAAGAATCCTAAAAATGTTGGGGGAACACTGGGTTGGGGTTAGCCTAAAGTTTATGAGATAATCCTTGGTCATCGGGCTCATGGGAAGTTCCATCCCACCTTCGATGAAGACGATCATAGGAATAACTACTGACTTAAGAGGGCGATCTATGACCAGCCATTCACCCTCCTCACAATGCCTAAATTCCACATTGTCGGGAATCCTGTACTTGGCCCTAAAGGCCATTTTAGCCTCCTCGGTGTCTACCAGCCTAGCGTACCTACCCATAAATGAGGATGGACGAGGACCGCACGATCCCAATCATACCGTAGAACATGGGGAGACAAGCAGCCGCCTGGCGCCAGAAATGAGAGCTCGCAGATTCCAAAGCGTCAAGGGCGTGTGAATGGCAGTTGAGAAGACGTTGACTCGTGTGAACGCATACGACACGTACGATTCATCCGCGGAGTTAAAACTTCACTTATGCCTCAAGCAAAATAAGTGAAAGTTTTAGGGGGCTATTGTGGGCACCCGAGGAACGAGAAAGGAGGCCAAGGGGCTGAACTAATGGGCTGAGGCCCTAGGAGGAATAGTAAGGGCCCTGCATTGGGCCGAGCGCGGAACTGGCAAGGGCCCAAGGAATAATAGTTCTCGAGGAAAGAGCCAGACCTTGCGGAGCACCGTGCCAAGTGCCAAAGGAGAAGCCTCTTCGGCTGAGGGAGGCATAGGTCAGTGGTAGACAGGCGACCGTCAAGGTAGTAGCCCCCAGTCACATCAGTAATAAATGGCGCACACCAGCTCTGTCAGCCGCATTAAATGAAGAGGTGACCTGAAATGATGCCCGTCACAGTTGCACTAGCTACTGCTGCCCGCTTGCTCCTGGGAGAGAAGATAGGTGACAGGTGTTAAAGGAGGAGCAAAGGACAGCTAAAGATGAACGAAGCAGATCAGAAGGCAACGGACTATATAAAGGGGAAGACTGGGGCTTTTGTGGGGATCGAATGCTTGTTGTTCTAGCCCATCTCTTATAAATTCTATTGTATTGGATCTAAAAAAGGGGAAGGTTGTCTCATTACTTACAGAAAACTTTGTATCACTCTCTTTTTGGTCCTTACAAAAACCTTATTCATAATTTAATATGTTCATAATTAGTCACATGCCGGAATTTTAGCAGAATATTAGAAATCTATAAAATTAATAATGAAGCCTATTTTAATTTCTAAAATTAATATTGCAGTTGTTACATAGCTCATAAGGAAATTTCTATTAACATCAATGTGGCATTATTGAGTCCATGATCTCTTGGTCATGATCACTTGCTCTTAAAAAAATAATATTATATGTGGGTTCTAGCTAACTCAATTGGTAAAGTCTCTAATGGTTAAATAAGAGATTTTGGGTTCAATCATCGCCTACACAAAAAACTGATTAGTGTGTGATAATAAAAAGCTATTATTATGAGCGAACGTCATAAGTTGAAACTTTCTTTAAAAATATATATATATATATATATATATATATATATTGCCTTCATTTCATTTATCTTAAACATAGGAAAGTAAAAGGCAAAAGGACGAAGTATTTTCTTTCATTTCTTAATTCTAATCTAAAGATTCATAAAAAAAACATTCTAATCTAAATAATGTAAGGGCCAAGGTTATGAATTACTTATATAAATATTGAACCATACATTTAAGCTTAGACAAAGTTTGATTACAAATTTGGTTGTAGCCTTAGGTTACAATTCTCATTAAAAAAATTAACATTACTACATATTTGGAAAATTTAACTGTTAGATAACGTGTTTTTTATGTTATTAACACATATATCAAATTTCGTTTGAATCTGATATTATTTACTATTTGATCTATAAACTTATTTTTATGCATAATTTTAAATTATGAAAACTTGAAACTTAAACATTTGATTAATGATATAGTTATTGATTTTTTAGAAATTTTGCAAGAATGAAGGATATAATAAGAAAATACAATCCAATGATGGATTCATCAAACTTCACATTAAATAAATAAATATTGAGTGAAGTTATAACCTTAAACTATAACTAAATTTGTAGCCAAATTTTATCCTTTAAACTACATATAGCGGATTCTGAAGGACATGCAGAGACATGCGTTCTAAAAGATCATGAAGAGAGAAGTGTTCTAATCTAACTATTCTACCCTAAGGAGTAAAGTCCAATTTCACACAGACATCTGTATCCCTCAGGACCATAACCTACCCCAAAGGCCAAAATCTGAAACTTTGGATGGGATTGACAGTAATTCTTTTGTCTTGATACTCTTGCCATTTTATAATAAAAGATTCCTATTTTTATGATTTGCACCATGCATATACAGTTCGGACTCCTATTACACCATTTTTTTATTTTTTTATTTTATTGAATTAATATTTTAAAATGATCACAACTTATTGGATGATCCAAAAGCAATTATTCCTTTAAGTGTTTTTTGGTTGGTACCTCAGTTTTGCCTGCATGGGGTAGCTGAAGTTTTCATGTCTGTGGGGCACTTGGAATTTCTTTTTGATCAGTCACCTGAAAGCATGAGAAGCACTGCTGCAGCACTCTATTGGATAGCAATATCAATGGTAAACCATGCAGGCACACTGATGGCATCACTAGTTCATAAGTATTTAGGCAAGAAAAGCAACTGGCTGCCTGATAGGAACCTCTATAGGGAAGATTGAAATACTACTACTGGCTTGTCAGTGGCATCCAAGTAATAAATCTCTTATATTATGTGATATGTAGTTGGCTTTATACTTATAAGCCATTGGTAGAGGTTAGTGAAATTTGCAAAGAGAAAGACAAATAACTAGCTAGAGATAAAATGCCATCTGTGATTTTAGATAGTAGGAATGCCCATGGAGAGGTGGAGCTTGGAAGAAATGAGACAGCTTAGGATTGTTGATAATGACTACACTAATGTACCGTAAATAGGGTTTTTCCCCCCTGTATTTTGATCCTGCAGTTTAAGTGAAATAAGCAAACAAGTTTCCACTTTCAACCCAATAATTATACTATGCAAGACAACTTCATTAGAACTCCAAAATCCAGTTTAGTAATTTATGTTGGCATAGCAGAAGTTTTGATACCACTTTGTTGGCTTTGCAAAGCCTTAACAGGAAGAAAAATAAAATTAACACTCACAAGATAGAGGGGAATGAATATTTTGTTAGACACAACTTCAAACTCAGAAACAAAGAAAAATCAAGCTGATACCTTGCACAAAAGTCTCAACAACAAAGGCTACAGCCTTGTACAACTCACACAAATAAGGCTATGACCATTTAAAAAAGTCTCACAAATAAGGCTACGACCTTTTACAAGAGTATGCAAGAAACTTAGACCCTTTTTTTCCCCTAGTTGATATTGGGAATAATACACAAAGTAATAAAAGAAGAACAATGATAGCACAAAAGACAAACATAAATAGATAATTTGGAGGCTCAAAATTTTTATCCTTAGACAATATTTGCCCCCACACTCTTGTTACTAAAGGGTTGTTGCAAACTTGTCCCTAGGATACAACCAAGTTGTTGGATTCTACAGATAGCAATTCTAGAGAATAACCATAGGATTTCTTGTATTTCTCTATAACTTCTTGAAAACACTCTCACTTTTGTTCACATAAGCCTCTATTTATACCCATAGAGTTATATTTCATCAAAAGGCATGTATAAAGAGTCAAAATGTTTCATAAAACCATTCATAAGGCTAGAAACCTCTTCAAACATTCAGAATAGTTGCTAGAAAATTTTACAGAAAACTCAGTTTTACAAGTTTTGATCGGTTGAGAGTTCCTTTCAATCGATCGAATGCTCATTCGATTGATCGAACATGAATCGAATAGCGATCGAATCATCCAATGACCCCAAGATTATTTTCTTCATCATTTCGATCAATCGAGCAGAAGCTTCGATTGATCAAAAATCTTTTAGTTCGAATTTCACTCAAAAAATTCCAGAACTTGAATTTTCACTCTATGAAACAATACTTTCTAAACACAAACATCATTATTACAACCTATTCATGTATACACCTGTATATACAACAATTGAAAGGATGGGATGGTTAATAGGGGTAGCACTTTTCTATCCATACAACAACAACTACAATAAATTCTTAGTCCAAAAAAAGATGTCCCAACTTTGCTTGCGAAATTCAAACTCTTAAGGGAAACCTTATGTATTGTACTCCTTGAATAAATATGACACCAAGATTCTTATATATCTTTCTACTAATATTTTTTTCCACATATTTATTCAAAATCTAGATGAAGGTTAAGTTTAAGTTGCTTGTTAAACTACCACTTGTCCTGAAAGTTTAAGTTATTAGGAAACAGAGAATTCAATTATTTAATTATTATTATAACACCTCCTCACTTGTGGGCCTAAATTCTCCTTAATGACCAGCCTCAACCTGGTGCAATTTGGTGGGGTTGGTTGGGTGCGGATGTTCCGTTTTGGGCTGGGCTGAATTGTGGTGAATTATTTAAAATCTTTTTTTGAGGGCTAAATGGGGCCAGCTCAAGTGCCAAGTCACAATTTTTATTTTTTGTACTACTTGGATTTTAGATTTACAAGTGATTATGATAAGCCCCAATTGTAACTTGACTAATCCATTTGGAAAATAAGTGCAAATTTGAAAGGAGTTTTCCTTGTGTCATTATAAATGGTATCAAAGCAAACCTAGTAACACCATGTGGCTCAAGGGCATAGCAACACAAATGTGGTCCTGACAATATTATTTGGAATTTAAGTGGGGGAGATTGTAATACACAAAATTGTTAGGGTTTGATTAAATTAGATTGCTTGAGTGCATGTTATACGAGCATGTGTTGAGTCCCACATCAAGCGCACTATAGGTGGATCTTGGGTTTATATGTGATTACAAGGAACCTTAATTGTAACTTGACTAGTCCTTTTAGATTATAAGCGCAAATGTGGCTAGCGCGTACCTTGAGTTGTTACAAGTCTTATCTAGTCTGGTATGCTTGACAGTGAATTGGTTTAAAGTTTAGTGAAGTTGGTTTATGCTTGCCCTACAATTTATAAGGATTTGATTTATTGAGGCTATTTTAATATGCTGGAATTATTCAAAACTGCAAAGGCTCCTACTAAAGTTACATTTCAGCTTCTTCCTACAAAATTCTTTTTTTTTTTTTGTTAGTTTTATGTATGTGTTGCTGGGTTTTCAATGTAAATTAGATTCAAGCTGTGGGTTTCTGTGCTGGAATTGCAATATTAGGTAACAGATTCTGTTCATAAATTGTGCCTGTATAAATTTTTAATTAATGAAAGGCGAATAGTTTTCTTCTATGTAAATATGACATTTGGGCTAGCACCAAACAACCCTGTTTAAAGTAGTACCTAGCAAACACCCGATATGAGACTCATTACATGCTCTCACAACACACACTCAAATAATATATATAATCCAATCAAATTCGCACAATTCAAAGTATCACAAGACTACGATCTACTAGTTTCAATATAGATAAACTAGTCTACTAGTCTATCTATACGTTTCATTGGACATACATGGTAATATGTACGATGTGAAGTAAGAAAGATGACGTGTTATTTGGCCTGTTTTTTTGTTAACATAGATCTCTCTATTGGCTTTACTGGCTATTTAAGTAGGCTTGGAATATGAAGCTGATTTTGTTCTCTACTGGGTAGCAGATTAATGTGACAATATATGATTGGGATATAATTTGGAAAAGTGCTGTTCTTGGTTCGGTGACCGTTCTAGTTGAAAGTGAAGGTCAAACTGGTGCAGTATGGCATACATTGGATAGCCCATCAGGGCAGCTATCTTCTTCTTCTTTTGTTTTTTTGTTTTTTTTTTTTTTTGTTTTTCACTTTATCAGACTTTGCATTTTAAACTTTGAATTTCCATCCAAATTAACACCAAATTTAATGTCGGGGTGCAAAGTGTAACAAAAGTCATAGTTTAAGGTGCGAAACGTGCATTTAAAAAATTTAGGGTACAAAGTGTAACAAGTTTTTTAGTATAGTTTGTAATGTAATATAGTTTAGGGTGATAACGTGTAATTTTCCATAATTATTATGAGATGAGCCGAATAAGATCAAGAAGCTCAAGCTTTTTTTGTTTGTCTTTTCGTATCATTGCAATATTATAAAAGTTCTGTGCTACTCCATATTTTCCTTTTGGTTATAATAAAATCCTAAGTATTTTCGATGACCCCAATGGAATATGTTGGGACTATAACATAAAAAGTCGAATGTGTCGCAGCTTATATTATTTTCCTGTTGCTATACAAACTAGTTTTTTTTTTTTTTTTTTTTTTTTTTTTGAGAACAGGTCAGAAAAATTTATTAAACTAAAAAAGAAGTACACGTATAAAGAAAACTTGTATAAGTCCAAGGCCAGCTTCATGCAGCTAGCCAACTAGTTAGTTGTACTATATTTTATGACTAAATTTCCGATTGGTTGATTAATATAACCATTGTTATAATTTATTGCTATTTTTGCTTTGGGGATTGGGATCTTCGGACTCATGGTACTGTTATGAATGTGAGAAGTTGTGTTTGTTACACAAACTTAGTATTGTCTTAACCAAAATTAAAAAGAAATCATAGGAATAAGAGATAGACTTTGTAATAATCAATTTCTCAAACAGTAAGTATAGCTGTATAGGCACATTCAAACACGTGATCAAGTAGGTTATATTTTATTATAAACTCAAACTCTCACTTCCAAAATTAAATCAAACCAAAGCCATAAGAGGTGGAGAGAGGATTTTCTTGCAAAATAACATCATTTTGCTTAACAATTTCATTAGTTAGCATGGTTTCCAAACTATTTAGGAAACTAATATATAAAGTTGGCCAAAATGGGAAATTAGCCATAATTTTTAAACATTATAATTAGTAGGCTAAGTTTTCAAACTATATTTTTTACTAGCATCTCGAGTCTAAGAGACTCGATTTTCATGGTCTAATCACATCTGATGTGACATCTTTTTCCACGTGGCAACCATTTGAAAATCGAGTCTCTAAGACTAGATTTATAAACAAAAAAAATTTAAAAAAATTTTAAGTCTCAAGCGTGGGCTCACCTCACCAGATCAGATCAGATCAGATCAGAGAGAGAGAGAAAGAGCTCGCGCGGCCTGGGGCTCACGTGGCCTGGGTCTGATTTTTTCTGGCTTCTTTTTTCTTCTTTGGCTTCTTTTTTTTTTTTTTTTTTTTTTTTTTTTTTTTTTTTTCCTTCTGGCTCTGATTTCTTTTTTGCTGGTGCTGTTGTTTTGTTATATCTGGGCTTATAAATCGAGTCTCTAAGACTCGATTTCCATGTGAACGCCACATGAAAAAAGTGCCAACTCGGACCAGATCAAAACATGAAAATCGACTCTCAAAAACTCGATTTATAAGCCCTAAATTGAGTCTCTTAGACTCGAGATACTAGTAAAAAATATAGTTTGAAAACTTAGCTTACTAATTATAATGTTTAAAAATTATGGCTAATTTCCCATTTTGGCCTCTAAAGTCTTTTAGACTTGAGTTCATTGTAACAAGTAGTTTGGAAACTAATATAGAGTCTCTTAGACTTGAGTTTGTAGCAAGTAGTTTGGAAACTAATATCTAGAGTCTCTTAGACTTGAGTTTACTGTAGCAAGTCGAGTTTTATAGACTCGAGTTCTATATGTTGGTAGAGTTGAGGTTGATAAATTATCCACGTGGAACTCGAGTCTTTAAGACTCGAGTTGTTTCAGCCTTGGCCTAAGCTTCATGTCCAACACTTATTTCTTCTAATCTCAGAACCTTTGGACCTGGCCAAATCTCCATGGCTCAACCTCCGCCTTTGCCTCTTCTCTAAACCCAAACCCAAATACTCACATCTAATCGATCTCTCTCACACTTAAAACCTCAAACCCACTTCCGGAGACTGCAAACCCAAAAAATAGAAAACAAGCAACAATGCTGCCAGAGACAACAGACCTAGAAAACAACAAATCCAAGCTACTCCGATGCCAAGATCAACAAACCCAAAAGCTAAGTGATTTGCTCTGGTGCTGAGATTATGATTTTTGGGTTTGGGTTTTTCAGAAATGGGTTTTGACGTTTAAGAAAGGTGAAGAAGATGGAGAAGAAAGTTGGTGAAGAAGAAGATGGAGAATATGGGATTTTGGGGCTTGGAGCATGGGACGGCAGGAAAGAAAAAAAAAAAGAAGGAAGATGGAGAAAAGAAAAAATGAATGAAGGAAGAAGGAGTAGGAACTCGAGTCTCTAAAACCCAACTTGCTACAGTGAACTAAAGTCTAAAAGACTCGAGATGTTATTTTTCTAAATAGTTTGGAAATCATGCTAACTAACGAAATTGTTATAAAAATTATGTTATTTTGCAAAAAAAATCCGTGGAGAGATGACCTGTGATGGGGGAAACACATCAACCATAGCCTACCCTCTTGCCATTGTGTTTTTAAACATACATCCCAAGCTTTCAGTACCTGTCAGTAATGGATGCTGATGGTCATGCAGAGACAGAACTGAGTTCAAAGATCTGTACCCCATTGCTATTGAAGCATTGGAATTTCGCACATGTATCTGTACCCCTCAGGTCCATAAACTAGAAGAAAGGATAAAAACTGAAACTCTGGATGGGATTGACATTAATGCTTTTGTCTTGTTACTCTTGCCATTTCATCAATGGTTCCATTCAAAAACCTCATTTTTTTCAAAGTATAACTATAATTTACCACATTTTCAACAAAAAATAATAAATAAAAAGTTAAGTAAACTGATGATGCCGAACGTACATTATATGGTTTGAGGTTTTCTAAGGATGCAACACGTACGGGCCAATAAAAAGAATTTTAAATTGCAAATTGTGGTGGACCTATATGTGAAATGATAATCTAGTTTAAGGATATTTTGTGAATTTTCTGTGTGGCTCTAACTTTATTGAATCAGATTTTTTTTATTTTATAAATATGTAAACAAGATTCGAATTTACCTTAAAAAACATGAGTTATCTGAAACCCTCTCTTTCTCTCTCTATCTCGGACGTGCAGAAGTCATACCAAAAATTTCAATGATTCCACTATAATAATAATAATATAACACATTACACCAATGGGAGATCATTTGTGGGTCCCACATATCTTATAGTTTTCTTGTGCACTCTTCTTGGTCTGAAAATCCAGATGTCAACCATATATATGAGTCCTCTTATTAGAACTTGCCTTTGCATGTGAAGGTGAAAGCCACGGATGGAGTATTTGGACAAAGAGAACACGGCCGATGTTGATCAGAAGCAAGAGAAGATAGAGGATGAAAGGAAAATCATTAGTGAACGGTTTAGACCCCTTACAAATAACCAGATTGCGTAGTCTAGATTAATTAGCCAAGTTGTTACTTAGTCAAATTATGCAATACTAGGTTAAAGCAATCAAATAATCATATCAAAATAATAAAGCAGCGGAATAATAAAAAACACAAGATATGATCACCCAGGAAACCACACGGAAAAACCTGGGGAGGATTTTACCCACCGTTCCTCAATGCAAAACGGAATCCACTAAGAAAGAATTGAAATTCTTACAAAAGGACTTACAAGCTCCCCGCTTGACTTCCTAATGCTACCCACCAGTAAAACTTCCTGACACGACCACGCGCAGGCTCCGAGTCTACGGACTACTTCTTTCTTTGAATCCCTTCAATCAGCTACAAGTACCCACGCTTGATATTCTTTAAGCTTCAAAGGCAGCAACCAAGTTGATCATCAAGATGTTGAAGTGATCTCAATCTTGAAAACCCTAAGCTTTGTGTAAAGGAAAGCTCCTCTAGATCTCACAAGAGATTTACACAAAACCGCAATGTATGAGCAATAATACAACTTGTGCAACTCTGAAAAACGTGGCTAGGGTTTGCCTTATATACTTAGGGCAAAAATATAAAACCCTAAACGTTTAAAGAGTTAGGGCTGAGTTGGAAATTCTGCAGAAAATGCATCTGGGCCGACTTTCGATCGATCGAGTCTAACCTTCGATCGATCGAGTCAGGCCGAAATGCCCCAATGCATCTGCAGTCACTTGATTCCAACTTTACAATATTTTAACAACTTTGAGCAAGCCTAAACAAGACTAAATACATTGTTTTGATCATGGTTTGCCAATATTACAAATTAGAGTTCTAAATACATAAAATCCTAAGACCTTAGAACCTAACAAACTCCCCCTTTGGCAATCCGTGACAAAACACAAATTAAAAGCTCAAAGTTTACAAGTAAAAAGCCCTTTACAAAATCATGCTCATAAACTAAAATTCAACCCTAACTACCATCCATCGGTTGCAAGTGTAGACAGCAACTTTGTTAAATCAACCTGTATATTCCTGAAATACTCAACAAACACATAAACGCATGTGTGGTAGAAAATAGTATATAAACAGGTATAATATTCTTGTAAGATTCACACAACACAAAATAAAGATATATATATCAATGAATCAACTCATAAATATAAATCAATAAGCAGTGAATCATAAGACAACAAGAATTAAAAGAAAACATGTATATCAATATATCAATCAATGTTACTCCCCCTAACATGAATATCCCCAAAAATGATATACAAAGTGAAGCACCTAGATACAATCTAATAAACTCCACAAAAATATCCCATGCTAACAAAAATATCTCCCCCTAACTACAAAAACTCCTCTACAAGTCAACAAATCTCTAATCTCTACTCCCCCTTTTTGTGACGGAATGCCAAAGGACATCATAGGCCATCATCAAAAGGAGGTGGTGAGGAAGAACGAAGATGCGCCAAATCCGCTCTCAGAGCACGAATCTCATCGAACAGATCCACCAGAAGCTGACCATGAGCCGCCTGAACGATCATGACAGTCTCCAAAGTACGACGAACATCGAAGTCAGCCGCAGGAGGTGGAGGAACAGCAGCAGCACCTACAGGATCAGGAACAGCCTCACCAACAGGACCTGTAGAAGAAGAAGGAGGAGGAGCACTACTAGACAGCTCAGACCTAGGGTGTTTAGAACCAGCTCGAAGATGAGCGGCCCTCTGTCTAAGAAAAGACGCACCTATAGGACCTATAACATGAACAGGCTCAGAAGCAGGGAAATCCTCTAAACCAAGAGAAAGTAAAATCCTATGAATGAAAATAGGATGGACAAGGGCATGAGCAGTAGATGAACTCCTATAAACTTCGTTCAAAGAACGAAGAAAAAGATGGGGAAAACTAATAGGAGCATCAGTGACAAGAGCGTACAAAAATACACACCTCTCAAGAGGAATGGTGTGCAGATGAGAAATGGGCCAGAGTGAGTGACAGGCTATCCTAAAGAAGAGATAGGTAGTCTCAGGAAGCTCAGCGGTGGTGATCCTAGGATCAGAACCCCACTGGATAGATGACCCAGTGATGTAAGACATGACATCACTCAACTTGGGTGACTCATCATAGGGATAGACAGGATACCTAACCAACGGTACCTCAAGAGCATCAGCCACTACCTGAGGAGTAATGGAGTACACTACACCTCGTATCCAACTCCTAACTAGAGTGTTGGAATCATAGACGCGGACAGAGAGGCTCGAGAAGAACTCTCTAATCAAGGTAGCCGGAGGTGGAGGGTCAGACACAGCTAACAAAGGCAACCAACCCCTACGCTCAAAATTTGCCCTAATGGCAAGATCTAGCTCATCTAACATGACAGAACGCTCAACCCAAACCTCTTTCTTAAGGTTTAAAGTCTCAAAGGTCTCTTGGTTCTTTTCACTAGGGAACCTCTCACTATCAAAAGAAGGTGGGGGTGGAGAAGGAGAAGGAATAGTCCTACGGGCTCTAGTCTTCCTAGGCATGGTGCTAAGGAAAGGACAGAGACACAAAGAGAAAACCAAAAAGAACAAAAACAAAATCAAGGGCAGACTGCAAGTTAGCACAAAAAAAATATAGAATAAAAATCTATATGATGCATGAACATTAACAATGTTATGATGCATGAACTAATGCAGTAACCAGGATCAAATTAAGTTCAAATTCACAAAATTGGCTTGAACATAGAGTTTCTTAACAAAAACCCTAAAAATTTGAAAACCACTTGAAAAATTTTGCATCAAATTGATGAATTAAGCATTACAAAACACAATACAATGATTATAATGCCTAAATACATCAATACACAAAGCCAATTTCATCAATTTTAACTCAATTCAACAAAAGCCCCAATTCGGACCAAACATAAACCCTAGATTTTTCAATTGATCACAAAACTCAAAATTGATCAAATTAAACTATTAAGAACATGTTTATAGGGTGTCCCCACCAAAACCTATTGATCAATTTTATACAATTAGGTCTAAATCATCACAAATCCCAAATAGAGAAAGTTCCGAAAAACTCCCTTAAAATGCATGAAAAATGCATGGAAAAGTGAAAATAAATTGAAAAGGAAGGGCAAAACAGACATACCGGCTTGAGGAAAGAGAGATTGTGCAAAAAACGAGAGGAAAACGACAAAAAATTGACCAAGTGAGCCTGCCTTGTCGGAGAGAGAAAAGGAAAAGTTTGAAAAGTTTGAAATAGTTCTTGAAAAAGTCAGATCTGAACTTTTAAAAAAGCTTTTCCACGATCTTCGATCGATCGAATGAGACAGTCGTTTTAGAACAAATTAGGGCACTTTTTCGATCGATCGAAAAACACAATGGATCGATCGAAATGGGCAGAAACTCACAAAAATTTTGGGAAAAATCACAGTTTTGAAAAATGCAAGCCCAATTTTAAAAACAACTCCTCAAAGCATTTGATCAATGAAAACAAAATGCATGAGTATGAAATGGAATGCTTTTTCAAAAACCCAAAATTTTTAAACCAAATTTCCTCAAAAACAAGTTTCAATCATCCTTCCATTTAATTTTCTCAAGCAACAAATATGTTGTGCACAAATCTCAAGATATTTTCAAACTGGGTTGGTCAGACCAAAAACACACACACTAGCATGTACAGTGTTTAACAAAGAGTAACTTGTGTAGTGTGTGAAACTAACAAAAACTTGAGATACATGTGAGGTGATATGTGAATAGCAATCAAACACAAAGTCTACACAATTCATCACATAGAATTTAAAAGAGACTATCACCTAAAGAGTTACATCCTATAACTCCCACATCTCCTAGATCAAAAGCTTGCAATCATGTAAGTTTCTTGCATTTTTGCCTCTTATTTATGTGAGATGGCATTCAGCCTAATAGTACACACCGGTTTGAATTAAGTGAATTGGCATCAAGCCTAATAGTACACACCAGTTTTAATTTAATTTGAGGCTACACCTTATGTTCTTTTTGTGCATGTGCTACACTTTCTCGAGCACTAAATCTTATGATATGTACTAAGGTGTTCATGATTGGCTAGTGAACAGTGGTGAGATGGTTATTTATGCCTTTCTCAAATGGATCAAGTCCGACAGTCAAAAAACAAGTGACTTCATGATTAAGGCAAAGTGATTAAAAACCACACACATCTTTCCCACACAACATGCACTACAAGGTTCCAACTAGTCAAGTGCAGTAAATAAGCTCATCAAAGTTAAACAAGGTACACAAGACATGACATGTGTAAAAAGAATGACCAACCTTGTTTTCAAAAAAATCAAGAAAAATAGTGTTCAACAAAGATTTTGCTTTCTCCTTTTTTTTTTTTTTTTTTTTTTTTTTTTATTAAAGGAGAAAACAAATAAATCTTAGAACGAAATGCATGTATGTAATGCAATGCAAGTCTTAGAACAAAAGAAAACACAAAAATCAAAGAACAATGGTCACAACAGAATAAAGCAATGAAGCACAAGGACCATGTTAGAAAGACTCAGTTAATTCGAGTCTTTTGCATCCAAAACTTTTTAGATGCACCCTGAGCTTTGGAGTTCTTATTCACATTAGAGTGATTCCCAACTCCAGAATTGGAATAAAGGTTTAACGCCTTTACCAATTCACCAATTAGTGCCATAGGATCTTGTGCTTGAGGCACAGGCACTTTTGGTCTTTTTGCTCTCTTATCAGCTTGAAGCTTGTAACAGTTAGGACGGATATGTCCAGACTTACCACAATAATGACAAACCTAAGCAGGTTTACCATGCATCTTGTCCTTAGGTTTGGTAGGCTCCTTAGGTTTGGATTCTCTTAAGTCTACCCTAATCTTCTTAGGTGGTGAAACTTTTACAGGTTTAACAACCTCACTCACAGGGGGTTTAATAGTTTCACTCATAACCTCACTCACAGAAGGTACAGAAGAAGAAGAAGGAACAAAGACAGTGGAATGAGGTCCAGAATCAAAGATGCTTTCAACATAACCTAACCCAGCTTTATCAGAATGATACTTTTGAACATTCAGCATGTGATCAAGTTTAGAACTAGCAGATCTAGCAACAGATAAATCATGTTCCAAAGTTCTAACCTTATCAAGCAAAAGCATGTTTTCAGATTTAAAATTATTCAAAAGATCATTAGCATCAAACAATTTTACAAGCAAGTTCTTCTTTTCAAGCTCAAAAGCATCAATTTTCTTCAGGCCTAGATCAATTTTCATAGCATCCTTTGCAGCAATTTTGCAAAGTTTGTTGTAGGCCTCTTGAAGATCTGCATCTTCAAAGAGTTCCCCATCAGCAGGGTTCTCCTCAGCAGATATGCTTTTATTTACTACAGCAGTAGCAGTGAAAGCAATGAAGTTTCCATCCTCGTCACAACCGGACTCATCATCAGAAACCTCATTATCACTAAGGGTTACAGCCATAGCTTTACCCTTATTTCTCAAGAAAGTAGGACATTCAGATTTGACATGACCATACCCTTGACAACCAAAACATTGAGGACCCAAAGAGTTATTAGAAGATTGACCTACTTGTTCTCTAGGTTTTTCAAAATTATTAACCTTAGTGGGGTCATTCTTCCTAAAGTTTCTAGGTTCAACAGTGTTGGTATTCCTTGCCTTTCTATTAGTGTTTCTGAGAAAATTTCTAAAGTTCTTGGCAAGGTAAGCTATCTCCGTGGGAGAGAGCTCATCATCAAATCCACCAGTTTCAACATCATCAACAGACTTAAGTGTCATTGATTTGGATTTGATAGTCTTGGGTAAGTCAGACTCATAGGACTGAAGAGATCCTACAAGCTCATCCACAGGGATGGAGTCAACATCCTTACTCTCAGTAATGGCTGTCACTTTGGGTCTAAAGTCTTCAGTTAAGGATCTAAGTATCTTCCTAACAACTTTAGGTTGATCATAGACTTCACCTAAATTATAAGCAGAATTAACAATATCATTAAGTTTAGCGTAAAACTCATCAAAGGTTTCATCATCAGACATTCTAATGTTTTCAAACCTAGAAGCTAATTGCTGCAATTTGTTTATCTTAACAGCCTTTGTGCCTTCATGCACAGTTTGGAGGATTTTCCAAGCAGTATGAGCAACCTCAACATTAGAAATCCTCTTAAATTCCTCCATTGAAACAGCATTGAAGATGGCATTCATAGCTTTGCTATTGAAGCCTGCTGCTTCTTTTTCAGAAGTTTGCCACTCACTCACAGGAGTAGTGGGCTTCTCCCATCCGTATTCAACGGAATTCCACACCCTCTCATCTATGGATTTCAGGAATGCTTTCATCCTTACTTTCCAGTAAGCATAATTGTTCCCATCAAAGTGAGGAGGAACAAACAGAAAGTGTCCATGCTCCATGACAACTGGGGTCAAGGATCAGCTCAGAGATAAAAAAAATCTCAAACAAAAGAGCAACCCGCTCTGATACCACTTGAACGGTTTAGACCCCTTACAAATAACCAAATTGCGTAGCCTAGATTAATTAGCCAAGTTGTTACTTAGTCAAATTATGCAATACTAGGTTAAAGCAATCAAATAATCATATCAAAATAATAAAGCAGCGGAATAATAAAAAACACAAGATATGATCACCCAGGAAATCACACGGAAAAACCTGGGGAGGATTTTACCCACCGATCCTCAAGGCAAAACGGAATCCACTAAGAAAGAATTGAAATTCTTACAAAAGGACTTACAAGCTCCCCGCTTGACTTCCTAATGCTACCCACCAGTAAAACTTCCTGACACGACCACGCGCAGGCTCCGAGTCCACGGACTACTTCTTTCTTTGAATCCCTTCAATCAGCTACAAGCACCTACGCTTGATATTCTTTAAGCTTCAAAGGCAGCAACCAAGTTGATCATCAAGATGTTGAAGTGATCTCAATCTTGAAAATCCTAAGCTTTGTGTAAAGGAAAGCTCTTCTAGATCTCACAAGAGATTTACACAAAACCGCAATGTATGAGCAACAATACAACTTGTGCAACTCTGAAAAACGTGGCTAGGGTTTACCTTATATACCTAGGGCAAAAATATAAAACCCTAAACGTTTAAAGAGTTAGGGCTGAGTTGGAAATTCTGCAGAAAACGCATCTAGGCCGACTTTCGATCGATCGAGTCTAACCTTCGATCGATCGAGTCAGGCCGAAATGCCCCAATGCATCTGCAGTCACTCGATTCCAACTTTACAATATTTTAACAACTTTGAGCAAGCCTAAACAAGACTAAATACATTGTTTTGATCATGGTTTGCCAATATTACAAATTAGAGTTCTAAATACATAAAATTCTAAGACCTTAGAACCTAACAATTAGGAAGAAGAAGAAGAAGCTTGGAGGAATCAAAACAATGCCATTCATCCTTGGTATGTTCACATCCAAAATTTTTGTTTTTACTTTTTTTTTTCTTTGGTAGAAGTTTTTACTCTTTAGTCATACAACTTTCTTTGCCTATTGTTGTTTTTGGCTGGGGTTGACATCTTCAAGGAACTCTCAGCTAGTGAGATATCCAATCAAAGCTTCTTGGGTTTTTCTTTTCAAGTTTAAACAATGGTTGATTAATTAATTAATTAAATTTCTTTTTCTAATAACTTAAGCTTTTGAAAATTAAAGTGGTAATTTGTTAAGTATGATAATATTTATTCTTTTCTAGCATCAGAACAGGTGATCTCAACATGATTACTAGCAAACATTGTAACACTATCACTATAAATGGTAATGATCCTTGTAGAGCACTCCCAAAACATATCAATCAAAATATATATATATATATATATATATATATATATATAGGAGGAGAGACCTCATGAGTGGCATTCTAATTTTGCATTTAGCATTTTTTTACTTATTTCATTAAGTTTTTTTTACTATTACCCAAAAGTTCACATTAACTTATTTTACTGTTATCTCATTAATAGTCTAAGCTTACACCACACCTTTCACTATTCTTCATGTCTTTTAGCATACCTATTGTTTTAGTATTTAAAACAAAAAAAAAAAAAAAAAGTAATGACTAATAATAATAACTAACGAGATGAGGCTTTAGAGAGAAATATAGAGGCACAAAAATGTTGTGGATTGTTAAATAAAACGCACTATTTTACTATATATTACTAAAATAAAAGACTTAAGACTAACAAAACATTTGAAAGAGAGAGAAAGAGAAATCTGAGAGGTTACCATCATCGTTATATTGGCCTCCCACTACCATCAAGACACCGAAACCCTTACAGGTAATTTTTTTTTTCTTTTTAAATTAGGGGCTTAAATATGATTTAGGTTTAGGTAATTTGGTTAGTTAGTTTTTGTTTTGAATAAAGAGTAGAGAGAATAATTGGTATGTAATGTAAGTCATATTCTATCATGGTTTAATTTTAAATTATCTATAAGACACATGCATATACACTTGTCCACACCATGTCTTAATGTTGTACTATTGATGAGTGGAAGACAGTCAGAGAATTGTCTTAAGGCATACTTTTATTTCATAGTATGAAATATGTAAACGCAGTACGAATTAGTTGATTTTATGGTCTCATTATTCTTTTGCATTTATTTTTGGTTTCATGATTTAAAAAAAAATAATAATCTTACCCTGAGAATGCTACAAATATAGTGAACCTACTAAACTAATTTTTAATATCTCAAAATATATATGTTTTTTTTACTCTAATTTAGTTTACTTTTTCTTTATAATATATGTAGTTATGTACAACATTATTCAAAACCGTTTTATATAAAATATCACAAAATCATCCGCACAGTCAGCTTACTAGATTTATACTAATTTGAGAGGTTTACCATTTGCCCTGTTAGAGTCAAATAAATATCAAGATCTGCACACCATTTATCCATTGCAATTGGGCTGAATTAGTGCTTTACATTAGTGGTCACATAATGTCATTGAAGCCTCTATGCACGTAGAATTGTTGAACAGACATTATCAAAAAATTCGACCACTAAAAGTGAAAGCTGTGTAAAAAAGATTGGATCCCCCTTAACGAGGAGGAAAAACAGAGAGAAGGAATATCTATCCTTCTATTCAGAAAATAAAAGACTAAAACACAATTGAAAATGGGGTTCGATTTACAAACATGCACTATTTCACACATCATTTTTCACAAATATACATATTCTCGCAACAATTGTAGATATATTGTAGACATGTGTGTGAAATAGTGAATGTGAACGAGTGTGAATATATATATTTTTTTGATAGTAAAGGGTTTTGATTCTTTCTATATGGTTCTAATTTATATCTATATAAAGTTAAAGTGTAGCATTTATTATTTTTATGCTCCTTTTGAGCTACATCAAAGTAAAATTTCGGTTCATATTGGGTTACTTCAATCCATTCAATCCACTTCTGCCCATTCAGTACAATTCGGTCCATTCAGCCCAATTTGGTTAATTCTGTCCACTTCAGTTCAATTTGGTCCAATTTTTTTTTTTTTTTAAATCCTAGTTTTGGGCTCAAAAAAATTTTTTTTTCTTTGTTTTTGAGTTAAAAATATGAAATTTTGTTCTATTTGGGCCAAACCCATTAGTTTTGGGCTAAAAATACAAATATATATATATATATATATATATATATCGGTCTTAAAAATTAGAGATATGAGCCTTAAAAATATATATATATATATATATATATATTATAAATATTCAAAGGACTACCTTAAAATTAAAGTTTCAATAATATATGCATTATACTTATATTTGGAAAAAAAATGTTATAATTCTAAACTCATGTAATAATTTAAACTGAATGTAATACATTACATGTGTTCCATTTAAATGTGAGTGTGCGTACAATTGTTTTTATTCACTCTTAAATATGTTCAAATTAGTCGTCAATATGTATTGTTGTTGAATGCAAAATATATTATATGTTCCATTAAATAAAACTTTTAAAATTAGAAAAATACATTTAAGTAATACCTGTACTATTTAACCTACAAATTTTATATTATATTCTTATAAAATAATTATATTACATTTTCTCACGTATCGCTTGAGTTTGCAATTGGTAAAGATAAATGCTAAAACAACTACCAAGTTTATTACAAAAAGATTACAAATAGATGTAGCAATAAATTAATGTGATTGGTGTCATTTCAACAAAATAATAAATGAATATTTGAATTTTTTTTTTATTGGTGATTTTTCATAATTTATTTAGAATGTTAACATCACTCTAAAAATAAACTATCACTCTATTTATTTATTTATTTATTTTAAATTAGATAGTTGGGGAAAGGTGTTAAGTGTGGAAATGAAGAAATGTATATATCTAGCTGTATTCGAGGTCAGCTGGTCCTCCAAGAGAGAAAAAGAAGAAAGGAATTGGAACTGAATTTAGAACATTCTTATTGCTTAATCTTCATACAATCAGTAATGCCCTCTTTATACATCACTCTCAGCAATTCTCTAATCCCCTACTCTAACTGATTGATACAGTAACCACTAGCCAACTGGCACAACCAACTCACAGCTGTCAATAACTGCCACTAACTGTCACTAACTGATTTCCCTCTTTTCTCATTAGAATACAATTGCAATACAATCCCTAACAAAAGGGGATTTGAACCTTGGATGAATGTATCGGTTGGAAACATTATGAAATATCAGTTGAGTTACAAGACTGTCGGCAAACTATCACTTTTCTTTAAAGCTTTGTGGCACAATATATAATTATACACTGACACTGACACATAAGTATGCCTAAATTCCTCATGCTATTTTTATTGGTATATTCATGAGCCAAGTATTTTCCTCCATGTTATGTTTCCCAGCAAATGAAATATGTGACAGATTTGCAAATACTGGTTATCATGCCAACATGATAACGTACTTGACACAAGAGCTTAACCTGCCATTGGTACAGGCCGCCAACACTCTGACCAACTTCGATGGAGCTGCCAATTTTGCGCCATTGTTTGGTGCTTTAATTTCCGACTCCTTTGCCGGGCGGTTTTCGACCATCATGGCTGGTTCTATTATCTATGAACTGGTAAAAACAAAATACTCATGCGTTACAGATCTAAGTGCACTATTTATAGTTTAAGCAGTGATTAGATTTCCATTCTTTGATAATTACCTATAATTTTTTATTTTTGTATTATTTTTTATTTTTTTATATAACTTGATAGTTACAATCAGGGACGGACCCAGGTGCAGGGCAAAGGGGGCCCGGGCCCCCCCTGGATCCAAAAAAACAAATTTTTAGTATGTAAAATTAAAAAAAAACAGGTTTGAGCCCTTTGGTTTTTAGCTTAGGCCCCCCTTGGTTTTTAGCTCAGGCCCCCCAGCCAACCAGCCCAAGAGTTTTCAAAAGCCCATGAAAACTTTAAAAAAAAAAATTTGTATAAATCTATTTATAATAATAATAATATAATATATAATAATCTGTTTTATATTAGAATATTAGATTATCTCTTTATATCTGATAATAGTAGGAGGATAAATAATTTTTTAATTGTTTGATTTGATCTAATTACACTTAAATAGTAATTTGCACTTCATTGTTCACACTTTTTTTTAACAAAAATTATTGTATAAATCTTCAAAATTTCATACCTATTAATCAATTTTTTATCCTAAATGCTGAAACATTAGATGTAACTCCTTAGAAAAGCTCTAAAATGTAAAAAGGTAAGTTCAAACCTATTAACCTAAGTACAAATAATTTAGTACAGTGAAAAAAATGTAGGCACAAGTTTACTTAAAGTTAGCTTGTGAAATAAAGTAATTTAATTTTGGCCATAATTTGGACCAAATTAACTTGAGTTTTTTGCATTTTGAGCCAACGTAGGCTTAACCTATTAACACAATGTAGGCATAACTAACTTGCTCCTCCTAAGAAAATTTCCTGGTTTCGCCAGTGACTATATAGATGTGCGTTTGATTTTTTTTTTTTTTTTTGCTTATCTCCGGCCCCCCCTAGCTTGAAATCCTGCGTCCGTCCCTGGTTACAATGGGAGAGTGGGAATTTGAACCCTCGATATTTCCTTTAGAAATATTAGAAGTGTCAACTAGTTGAGTTATAAGACTCTTGGTAAGAGGACTTATAAATTAACTATTTATAGTGTTAGTCAAAAACTTGTTTGACTATGGGCATGTAATTTTTCCCGTCCATAATGATGGGTTCATGCTACCTTACCTAATCAGAATAATAAAATCTTTGAGAAAATCTTATGATCGGTAAAGACATGGATTATATAAGTGTAAAATATCTGCACCATTGATTATTTCATTTCATTTGAATATTTTTATCCACCCACTTCTTGTTTATGGTTCAAATGTTTCCACTTACCTACATCATTAAATCACTTCTATCTATCAACATAGAACAAAGACCAAAAAAAAAAAAAAAAAAATCTTTTTTAGGATTTGAGTCCATCACATATGGTTATAATTTGTTATAGTACTCTAAAATAGTGGGATGCTAAAAGTTTATTGATATATATAGCCAGAGAAAAGTTTTGCAGCCTAGTGTAATGACTCAGGAATATATAATACGGCAGATAAGTTATTGCAACTACCATAATATAACTAGTTGTTACAGTCATTTTAGTGACAACCACATAATAATTGGTCAGGCACAATATTCTCAACACTGTTGTAGAGAGTGATGCAAAGACCTGCATTGATGCGCTACACAATCCTAGCATATTTGATCCATGGAGAATATCATTCTAAACTCAGACACCATAATATTGGCAGCTCTATCCCAAAGCCTTTCCTTCAGGTGGTCTCCCAGATCATCTAACCAAGCTCCACACGCCTTAGCAGCCCGTCCCTTGACAACAACTTCTTTGGCTGTTTTGTCCTATGTTCTGCTCCCCCAGCTTTTGCAAATGTAATTATGCCGGACCAAGCCCAGCTTGAGGGTGCGAATCTGCCGTAACTAAGTTTATTTTCTTTTCAGTAAAGATCTTACTATTGACCATTAAAAAGAAAAAAGAAAAAAAAAGCTAGTTGTTACAGTCAATTTAGCTCCCCAATGCCTAGGTCGTTGAGAATAATACCTTATGTCAATACATACTGCTCAAAAATTCCCAACTATCATCACGAAGGTAGATCATGCTGATAAACACATGCCACCTACATCTGTACATTTTTAAAATTTCAACAGCAATCTTTAGTTTTTTTTAATGAGCATATTTTTGGCTTGTGAAAATTTAGAATGTTGATTAATTTCTCATTCTTTTGTACACATTTTATTTCATCGGCAGGGATTGATTAGCCTCACCATATCAGCAGTACTGCCAAAATTCCACCCTCCACCATGCCCAACTCAAGAGAACTGCAAGGAAGCCTCAACCTTGCAGATTTGGGTCCTCTACATCTCTTTGCTCCTTACATCTCTTGGCTCAGGTTGCATTAGGCCTTGTGTTGTTACCTTTGCTGCAGACCAAATTGGCATGACCAAATCAAGTGTAGCAGCTCGAAGTTGGAATTTGTTCAATTGGTACTACTTTAGCATGGGAATGGCAACACTAGCTGCCCTAACTTTAGTGGTTTACATCCAAGATAATGTAGGCTGGGGCTGGGGTCTTGCAATTCCAACCATAGCCATGGCCTCGTCAATTTTAGCTTTTTTGGTGGGTTCACCTCTTTACAATAGAATCAAACCTGGGGGTAGTCCCTTGGTTAGATTGGCTCAAGTAATTGTTGCAGCTGTAAGGAAGAGGAAAGAAGTAGCACCAGCAGACCCGGCTCTCTTGTATGAAAATAGAGAGCTCGATGCTGCTATTTCTTTGCATGAAAGGCTTTTACACACAAATCAATTCAAGTAAGCAATTTTAAACATTCTAAATTATAATGTTAAATGTCATTGCAGATTCTAAGCAATTAATAAGCATGTGTTGGACGAAACTTCATCTGATAGTGACTAGTCTTATTCAAATTAGCTTCTTTGAGAAGCCTAAAAAGTAAAAAGACGCAGTGAGTGTTATTCATAAAAAAAAAAAAAAAAAAAAAAAAAAAAAAAAAAAAAAAAAAGCATATATAATTTGGGCATGTGCACTTCATGAAATTGTCCATTACTCGGAGACACAGTTTTAACTTAGGACTACTTGCTTTAATATCATGATAAATTACTAATTGTCCCCAACGCTCAAACTATAAGGAAAGAATGAGTAATTATTTAACCATTATTGTAATACATATAAATTGAATGGTGAAACAGCTTCTCCTGTACTGATTGCAGGTGGTTTGATAAAGCTGCAATAGTGACAGGTAACGATGCAACAGATTCGAACACACCAAATTTATGGAGGATTGCCACTGTCCATCGAGTTGAGGAATTAAAATCCATTATCCGAATGTTTCCCATATGGGCAGCCGGAATTTTAGTTTTTGCCTCATCTTCACACTCGCGAAGCTTCACCATTCAACAAGCTCGCACTATGGATCGTCACCTGTCTCACTCCTTCCAATTTCCTCCAGCCTCCTTGGCCATCTTTGGTGTCATATCCTTGCTCATTGGCCTTGTTCTGTATGAACGTCTCTTTGTACCCTTTGCTCGCCGATTCACTAGAAACCCATCGGGCATCACATACCTACAAAGAATTGGCATAGGCCTTGTGATTAACATTCTTGCAACAGTTGTTGCATCAGTTGTTGAGATCAAGAGAAAAGCAGTGGCTGCTGAACACAACTTATTGGATGATCCAAAAGCAATTATCCCTATAAGTGTTTTTTGGTTGGCACCTCAGTTCAGCCTACATGGGACAGCTGAAGTTTTCGCGTTTGTTGGGCTCTTGGAATTTCTTTATGATCAATCACCTGAAAGCATGAGAAGCACTGCTGCAGCTCTCTACTGGATTGCGATATCAATGGGAGACTATGTAGGCACACTGATGGTATCACTAGTTCATGCGTATTCAGGCAAAAAAAGCAACTGGCTACCTGATAGGAACCTCAATAGGGGAAGATTGGAAAACTACTACTGGCTTGTTACTGCCACCCAAGTAATAAATCTCTTATATTATGTAATATGTAGTTGGCTTTATACTTATAAGACATTGGAAGAGGTTAGTGAAATTTGCGAGGAAGTTGAAGAACTAGCAGGAGATAAAATACCATCTATGATTTTAGATAGTAGGAATGGCCATGGAGAGGTGGAGCTTGGAAGAAACGAGTTAGCTTAGTATTGTTGATATGGAATGACTATACACTAGTGTACTAGTTTATTTTATTTGTTTTTTCAATTATTTGATCCTGCAGTTTAAGTGAAATAAGCAAACATGTTTCCACTTTCATCCTAATGAAATAATCAACATCTAGTTATAGAAAAAACTTAACAAACATTTTGATGGACCCTTTTGTTGCGAACATGTGTCATACTTTAATACTTCACAGTTAGAACTGGATTTATGGGATAGTCAAACCTGAAAGTTATGCAGATGAGTCACCTATTGGTCACTATCGATGTTTTTCTCCTTTTAAGTTCAAGGCTGGTTTGACATGACTAATTTTTAAAGTTTAGAGTTGTTGGGAAATTTAGATCCCGGTTGATAGAATTAACAAGTTTTAAATTCAAGTTGTTGATTAGATTTATTATGAATAAAATTTGTTAAAACAAACAAACATCAATATCATTTCAAAATCATGCAGTGGAAAAATAAATAAGACAAGATAGGATGACCTAAGAAAACCAAGGAAATAAACTAGTTTTACAGTAAAAAACCTAGGGGGAAACCTTCTCGAAAAGCAATCTACTATAGTAAAGAGAAGTTTAAATCTAGTACAAAACCTTTGTCCCTAGACTCTACAATCCCCGTAGATGAACTTACAACAAAAAAATTCTACCGCTTCAGAACCTCTGAACTCATCAATATATGAACGCCACCCTTTTTGCACAGATCCCAGTACGTGACTAACTAAAGATGTACGGCTCCCAGTACGTGACTAACTCACTAATTTGAAGAGTATTGTTGGCTGCAAAGTTCTTCACTTCATCAACAATAAAGATCAAAAAGCACTTGGTTACAAAACCCTAAGGCGCAAAGATGCAGTAGCTTCTTTCAGAGAGAATAAGGTATCAGTCACCTTTTTTATGTGTTCTCCTTGTATTCTCTTATGTTACAGCCTTTAAAATAAGCCTTATATATGTTTAGGGTTGTGAGAAAAGAAAACCCAAACATACAATCACTGATTGAATGAAAACAGTCCTGAAAAACTGAATTTCATAAATCTTGACAGATGCCCTATCTGTTGAGCTACTGTCGAGCCATGGGCTTCAACAGCTCTGCAGGTCTCGATAGATGGCTAGCTGTCAAGCTTTAATGAACAGTACTTTCTGCACTTGGATCTTGGATAGATTTACATGGCTTTAACACTTGATCTTGAAACAAAGTTTCTTGAAGCATCAAACACATCCTAGATCTACCCAAATACAAGTAAAGTACGTTTTGTCAAAAGATTGGCCAATTACATAAAATAGTAACATATGTTCCTAACAAGTGAATCATATATGTCCTAACAATCTCCCCTTTTGGCAATTCATGACAAAACCACAATAAACAAATGAACATATGAGAGAAGTCATAAATCACTCAACTCATATTCACTTGTTGAATACAATAAAATCTATCATAACACAAATTCTTGAAAAACTTTGCAAGAAGAGAGTTTATAGCAAGAAGACTTTGACAACCTGTATTTCTGAAACACTTTAAACAAAACTCATCAAGGCATCTTTGTGTGAAACAAAAATAATAGATTGCATACAAATAATAAGAATCATGTGTATAAAGATAGAAAAGAAACAGCACATGTAAAGGTAGATGAAGAATGTAGGGAATTCAACCTAAAATCCCAACCTGTGAGAAACAAAAAATAGAGAAACACATGCCAAAGAAAACAATCACATGCACAAGATAATATTTACGTGGTTCGGCAATTTGCTTACGTCCATGGAGTTGCAGGGATTTCACTATTATCAGGGAAAATATAAAAGTGCGGCAGTTACAGTGTTTCTCTCTCTTAAACACGGCAACAACAAAAAAACCCTAATCATTAGGTTGCGTTTTTTCTATCTCCTGCGCACAGGATACACAATGGGCCAAAAACGGGCCAAAAAATTTTTCCCACTTGGAAACTAGTTCAATCACCAACATCAACCACAATCCTTCAAAAAAAAATCCCTCATCCCTACAACTCATCCTCTTGTCCTCAAGCTAGAAGACCAATTGAAGCTGCACACAGCTTCAACTTCTCAATAGTGACACCTTTAGTCAACATGTCTGCTGGGTTCTTAGATCTACAGATCTTCTCAAGTATTACTAATTTATCTTCAACAAGGTACTGGATAAAGTGGTATTTTGTCTGTATATGTTTTGAATTTGAATGAAAATCGAATTTTTAGTAAGAAAAATTGCACTCTGACTGTCACTGTGTAGAATACCCATCTCCTGCTTCTTACCCAATTCATCTAAGAAACCATGTAGCCAAATCATCTCCTTTCCAGCTTCAGTTGCTGCAATATACTCAGCTTCTGTAGTAGACAAAGTAACAATCTTTTGTAGATTTGAAGCCCCTGATATAGTTGTACCACCCAGAGTAAAAATAAACCCAGCAGTACTCTTTCTACTATTAATATCACCAGCAAAATTAGCATCTACATAACCCTTCAGTTTCAAACTTGCACCTGTGAAGCAAAGACATATATCTGATGAATCCTTCAGATATCTCAGAATCCACTTAATTGCCTCACAATGCTACTTTCTAGGCCTACTCATGAATCTGCTCACAACTTCCACTGCATGTGCAATGTCTGGCCTTGTACACACCATAGCATACATTAAGTTGCCAATAGCTGAGGCATAGGGCACCTTGCTCATATGGTTCCTTTCTTCTTCTGTCTTTGGTGACTATTCATTGCTCAGTTTGAAATGACTACCCAAGGGTGTGATCACTGGTTTAACTTCATTCATGTTGAACCTGCTGAAAACCTTTTTCACATACTCTGACTGTGAAAGCTTCAATGTACCATTAGCCTTGTCTCTAATGATTCTCATACCAAGGATTTACTTTGCAGCTCCCAAATCTTTCATTACAAACTATTTTAACAATTACTTCTTTAGATTATTAATCTCCTCAATGCTAGACCCTGCAATGAGCATATCATCCACATACAATAGTAAAATGATATAAGAATTGTCAAAGAATTTGACATAGCAACAATGATCAGTTTCACATCTCTTGAACCCAATTTTATGCATAAAACTGTCAAATTTCTTGTACCACTGTCTTGGAGCTTGTTTTAGGTCATACAAACTCTTTCTCAGTTTACAGACTGGATTCTCTTGTCCTTGAACAATGAACCCTTCTGGCTGAATCATGTAAAGGTCTTCTTCCAAATCACCATGAAGGAATGCCGTCTTCACATCTAACTGTTTAAAATGTAAATTTTCTGCAGCCACCATTCCCAGCACCAGTCTAATTGTTGACATCTTCACAACTGGAGAAAATATCTTTGTGTAGTCAATGCCCTCCTTCTGCTAGAACCCTTTAACAACTAATCTAGCCTTGTAACGTTTGCTACCATCATGCTCATTCTTTATTCTGTATACCTACTTGTTGTGCAAAACCTTCTTTCCTACTGACAATTCAGTCAGTTTCCATGTCTGATTCTCCAACAAGGAATCCATCTCATCCTTCATGGCTAACTCCCACTTACTTGAATTCTCATCTTATAAGGTTTCTTTATAACACTCTGACTCACCACCATCAGTCAACAGGAGATAATTTAGAGTGGGTGAATAACGCTGTGGAGATCTAATCTTCCTGGAAGATCTGTAGACTTCAGCTACAGGTGTACCCTAATCTACCTGTGAATTTGAATTCTCCTTATTTTCTTCACCCCTTTTCTGGACAGTACTTTAGTCAATCCATCTAAGTTGACAAACTCAGATTTCTTTTGATCTATCTCTGCAACATCTGATACTATAGTTGACCTATCCTTGTACATAACATGTTCATTAAATATCATATTTCTACTTCTGATGATTTTCTTGTTTTGTTCATCCGAAAACCTATAACCAAATTTCTCATCACCATAGCCAATGAAAAAACATATTTTAGACTTTGCATCAAGTTTACTATGAGTATCAGAATCAATATGAACACAAGCAATACAACCAAAAAATTTTAAATGTGAAAATTTTACCTCTTTACCGCTCCAAAGCTCCTCAGGAAGTCTAAACTCCATAGGAACTGATGGCCCTCGGTTTATCAGGTAAGCTGCAGTGTTAACAGTATCAACTCAGAAAGTTTTTGATAGTTCAGCATGTAACCTCATACTCCTAGCACACTCATTGAGTGTTTTGTTCATGCGCTGAGCCACACCATTCTGCTGTAGTGTTCCAGGAATGGTCTTCTCCATCCTAGTTCCCTGTACAGCACAATACTCATTGAACCCTCCATCTATGTACTCTTTTCCATTATCTGACCTCAAACATTTTACTTTCAAATTTGTTTCTGTCTCAACCATGGCCTTCCCCTTCTTAAAAGTTTCAAATACATCAGATTTATTTTTCAGAAAATAAACTCATACCTTTCGGCTTGAGTCATCAATGAAAATGATGTAGTACCTTAAACCTCCAAGGGATGCAACTGGAGAAGGCCCTCACAAATCAGTGTGTGCTAACTCTAATTTTTCAGCCTTCGGTGTCTTGCCAGTTTTCAAGAAGCTCACATTTTTCTGCTTTCCTAAGATGCAGCTTTCACACATGTCAAAATCAATGGACTTCAATTCTGGTAGTTTTCCTTTTGACAGCAGCATTCTCATCCCTTTCTCACTCATGTGACCAAGTCTGCATTGCCATAGACTTGTATCAGTACTTGCATCAACAACTGCAATTGTGTCTCTTGGACTTGAGGTTATATATAGAGTACCAGTCTTCTTTCCACGAGGCAATACCCTAACTCCCTTTGTAACCTTCCAAGTACCGCCAACAAATAGTATTGCATTTCTCTCATCATCAAGTTATCCAACAGAAATCAGATTCCTCCTTAGGTCAGGAATATGTTGAACCTTCTCTAGTAACCAAACAGACCCATTGGGCAACAATATCTAGACGACTCCAATACCCACAACATCCAAGGCTGAACCATTAGCCAAATACACCTTACCAAAATCACCAGCAACATAACTCTGTTTGATTTCTCGATGTGGAGTGGTATGAAACGAAGTTCCTGAGTCCAAAACCCAATCATCAAGTGAACTGTCTACTGCAAGAAGTATTGCATCTTGTACCTTTTCTATTACAGCATTAGCAGAATCATTTTCATTCTTCTTTTTAGGACTTTTGCATTGGTTCCTAAAATGACCTGTTTTATCACAATTCCAGCATTATACTTGTTGGCTTGATCTTGATTTACTTCTGTTCTGATTAGAATTTCTGGATTTTGATTTGCCCTGATTTGAATTTCTATTATTACATTTGCCTCTTGTCTCAAGGTTTACGACAGAACCAGATCCTGAGGTTTCACATGCATCTCGTCTGCGAATCTTCTCAGCCAGAATTAAATCTCGTATATCATTGTACTTGAGCTTTTCCTTTCCTGTAGAATTGCTTACTGCCATTCTCATTGCCTCCCAATTGTTTGGCAAAGAAGCCAAAAACAATCAGTGCACGAATCTTATCATTAAAATCAATTTCTACATACGATAATTGATTTGTTATAGTGTTAAATTCGTTCAGATGTTGTGCTACTGATGCATTCTCTGTCATCTTCAAATTGAACAGTTTCTTTATTAGATGCATCTTGTTGTTTACTGACGGCTTTTCATATATTCTAGATAAAGCCTTCATCAGATCTGCTGTGGTCTTCTCCTTTATAACATTGTATGCAATAGACCTAGACAGAGTTAACCTGATAACTCCCAGTACTTGTCTGTCAAGAAGAGCCCATTCCTCAGCCTTCATCGCCTCAGGTTTTGTCTCCAAAAGAAGCTGGTGCAATTTCCTCCCATAGAGATAATCTTCAATCTGCATCCTCCAATACGCAAAGTCAATGCCATCAAAATTTTCTATTCCAGACGCCTTTCTTGCTTCCTCTGTCATTGCTCTCACTCAAACCTAACCCTAGGCTCTGATACCGGTTGTAGGAAATTCAACCCGAAATCCCAACCTGTGAGAAACAAAAAGTAGAGAAAACACACGCTAAAGAAAACAATCACACGCACTAGACAATATTTACGTAGTTCGGCAATTTGCCTACGTCCACGGAGTTGCAGGGATTTCACTATTATCAGGAAAAATACAAAAGTGCGGCAGTTATAGTGTTTCTCTCTCTAAAACACGAAAAAAAAAAAAAAAAAAAAAAAAAAAAAAAAAAAAAAAAACTAATCATCAGGTTGCGTTTTTTCTATCTCCTGCGCACATGATACATAATAGGCCAAGCCTCCTCTCCATAGACTAAGCCTTAGTAAATCTCCCATTAAAAATCACGCAACATTATTCGGGTCAGGTCAGGTCGTCAACTGAATCAAACATAAACTAGGTTCCACAAAGTCCAACAAAGAAGACATACATCATCACATATATATATCAAAGATAAGCACAATGTATGTAAACATGGTCACAAGACCGGCGTACAAAAAGAAGGAAGTAAGCACTCCCCCTAACAAGATGAAACACATCTCCCCCTTACAAAGACATGTATTTCTCCCCCTAATATGTAGAATCTTAAAAAGAAACAATATATACTCCAGAATTTCTCTCCCTTTTTGTCATGATTGACAAAAGGTACAGGAAGTTATAAAGCCTCACCCGAGAAACATAAAGATGATCAAGGGGGCACAAAGAATCCATATAAATGCATGAATGTAATGAAATAAGATGCTATGGATGACAAGATAAAAGAAAGATGCAAAACATATGAAAAACAATGCATGCAAGAGGATCTCGATGGATTAAGAGCTATCGAGATGCTATCGAGCCAACCTCGATGGATTGAGAGTTTGTCGAGGATCTATCGAGGGGACAGAAAGTTTCTCAATCGATCAACCTATTTATCGAGAGGTGTCGAGATTAGGATAAAAAGCAACTAAAGAGCTCGATAGATAAGATAAGTATCGAGATGTGTCGAGAAATTGTCGAGATTGCTTGAAAACTGTTTTTTCAAGAAGAGAAAAACACAAACATGAATGCAATCAAACATGCAACTCAACCAAAGATCCAATCAACATTTTAAACTCTCAATATCATCTCTTAACAAAAAAAAGTTAAGCACATAGATCCCAAAACACACACACGCACACACTAAACAAGTCTAACCAATTTTATATTCAAAAACAAGTTAAGATAGTTTAGTGAGCATACATTAACACATGTAAACCTAGTGATGGCCAAATCACATTGTACCTACACATGTATTAAGAGTAGTAAAGAATATTACGTGTTGTGTGTGAAAAATATCTCAAGATTGCACAAGTATATATATGTTATGACGATTTGAAATATAAAAAAATTACTTTAACTCACACATAATCATAACTGTTTGATGGGGACTATCACCTTCGAGATACATTTTATAACTCTCACATCTCCTAGAATACATGCTTGCAATCATATATAAAGCATTTTAATCTTTTTGCTTTTTATTTTGCTTTGCATATATATATATATATATATATATATATATATATATATATTTAAGGAACTCATGTATGGGCATATAAGAGAGAGAAAATAAATACTCAATGATGTTAAGTATTTGACATTACACTTTTGCTATGTCGAAGCATACGGATGTCATTTCATGATTGGCGGGCAATAATGGTGAGATGATTATTTATGCCTTTCTCTTAGGATTTTCTAGTCATTCTTGTCAAAAAGAGTTATACGAGTGTTAAGTACAAGTGATTACTTAATCTTACTCATCACAAACATGAGCCACAAAACTCACTTGTTTAGTTGTGCATAGAGATGCTCATCTAAGTTACAAGAGATACAAAGTTTAGAAAACTTTGTTTCAATGGCCATCCAAGGTACACAAGTACCAATGTACACAAACACACACTGTTTTTGTATTTTTCTGATTTTTTTTTCTTTTTTATTTATTTTAAAAGCAAAACAAAAATAAAAACTAAACAACCAAACAAAAACAGACAAACAACATGAAAGCATGAAAGAAAGATAGAGATGCATGAAAGCATAATTCCAAAAGTAAATAAGAAATCAAGTAAAGAGAGTCCTACTTTAAATAAAAAGAATTAAAGCGGAGGACAACAGAAAAGACAATTAAGTCTTAGGCTCATTTCTCACTCACACAGCACGAGTCTTTGGCCGTGAAGATGAAAAGGCACGTGTCCTACTATGTATATTAAAGGACATAGAAGAATTAGAATTCTCTTGAAATTGAGTTAAAAAGCTCAAAACTTTTAATAACTTTCCAAACAAAGGTGTAAGTCATTGAGAAGAAACCTATAACCGTTTGGACACTTGCTTTTGAGGATACAACTTAAAGCAATTAGGAAGAATGTGTCCAGAAACACCACAATGATAACAAACATAAGGTCTAACAAAAGATTTAGAATTAGCTAAATCAGTTTTAGATTTCATACCGTTATCACCTTTCTCAGATTGGGGCACAAAGGCAGTCCTTGATCCAGAAGTCGTGGAAAATGAGGGGCCAAAGGAGACAGCTAATCCTAAGTCAGTCTTATCAGAACTAGGCTTTTAAGCACTCAATACCTTATCAAGTTTTGCACTAAACATTCTCTCTATTTGAGTTCTACCTTGAGTAAGCTCAACCTCAAGATTCTTAATCTTCTCTTCTAATGAGCTGTTCTCCACAATAAAAGTCTCAACCAGTCTTATAGTCTCATCTAATTTGACTAATAGATCAGTCTTTTCAGTTTTTACCTCATTAAGCTCTTTTCTACAACGATGAGAAGTCTTTTAAGATTTTATAAACTCAGTGCATAACTTATCATAGGCTTCTTGAAGGGTCATCTCTTAGATACTTCATTATCAGAAAAATCCTTACTATCACTAGCACTCTCCACAATCACCTTATCAGTTGTGGCAGCAAAAGCCATAAAATGACCACATTCATCAGAAGAGTCATCCTCAGTATCACTCTAGGTAGCAACTAACCCTTTATCTTTTGAATTCTTGGACTTCTTTCATAAGATAGTTTGGGCACTCTATCCTCATATGACCAAAACCTTTGCACTTATGGCATTGGATGAGGGGTTTTTCATTCTTGCCCTTCCTTAAGGATTTAGATTTACTAGGAGGTTTGTCCTTATTCTTTTTCCTAAATTGAAGAAGCTTGATAATCTCATCAGTTATGAAAGTTAGATCCTCATCCTCATCTTCATCTTCATCTTCACTTTCATCTTCATCTTTACTTTCATCTTCATCTTCAGAGTCCTCAATCTCTTCCTCTATACCTTTAAGAGCCAAGTTTTTACTCTTTCCACATTTTCTCATTGAGCCTAATCCCATCTCATAGGTTTGAAGGTTCCCTACAAGCCAGTCAAAGGAATTTGATCAATATCCTTTACTTCTTCAATAGCAGTGATCTTAGCATGGAATCTTTCAACTAAGGACATAAGGATTTTCCTAACAATTTTGGATTCTGTTATAGATTCTCCAAGATTGAAGGCAAAATTCACAATGTCATTGAGTTTAGCATAAAACTCATCAAAGGTCTTATCCTCCTCCATCCTTATTTCTTCAAAACTACTAATGAGTTTTTGAAGTTTCAAAGTCTTTACTGCCTTGGTACCTTCATAGGTGGTCTCAAGAATGGTCCATGCTTCCTTGGCAACTTCCTTGGATGATATTCTCTTGAATTCCTCATTTGTCACCCCACAAAACAGAGCATTCAAGGCCTTACTGTTGAAATTCGCCGCTTTGATTGTTTCTTCATCCCAATCCACCGGTGCCTCCTTTCACTTAATCCAACCAACTTCAACAGCTTACCATACCTGTTCACCTAGAGCTTGCAAAAAGACTTTTATACGAATTTTTCAATACGTATAGTTAGTGTCATCAAATAAAGAACGAATCAAAAGAGATTGTCCATGATCCATGACAACGGGGGGTCAAGGTTCACACTTAGGAAATTAATCCAATCAGAGTGTACCCGCTCTAATACCACTTGTTGAAAAATTTAGACCCCGGTTGATAGAATTAATAAGTTTTAAATTCAAGTTGTTGATTAGATTTATTATGAAAAAAACTTGTTAAAACAAACAAACATCATTATCATGTCAAAATCATGCAGCGGAAAAATAAATAAGACAAGATATGATGACTCAGGAAAATCAATGAAACAAACTAGTTTCGCAATAAAAAACCTGCGGAGAAACCTTCCTGAAAAGCAATCCACTATAGTAAAGAGAAGTTTTAGATCCAGTACAAAACCTTTGTCCCTAGACTCTACAATCCCTGTAGATGAACTTACAACAGAAACCTTCTACCGCTTCAGAACCTTTGAACTCTTCAATATATGAATGCCACCCTTTTTGCATGGATCTTAGTACATAACTAACCAAAGATGCATGGCTCCTAGTACGTGACTAACTCACCAACTTGAAGAAGATTTTTGGCTGCAAAGTTCTTCACTTCATCAACAATGAAGATCAAGAAGCCCTTGGTTACAAAACCCTAAAGCGCAAAGACATAGTAGCTTCTTTCAGAGAGAATAAGACATCGGTCACCTTTTTTATGTGTTCTCCTTGTGTTCTCTTATGTGACGGCCTTTAAAATAAGCCTTATATATGTTTAGGTTTGTGAGAAAAGAAAACTCAAACATACAATCACAGATTGAATGAAAACAATCCTAAAAAACTAAATTTCATAAATCTCGACAAATGCCCTATTTGTCGAGCTACTGTCAAGCCATGAGCTTCAACAGCTCTGCAGGTCTCGATAGATGGCTAGTTGTCGAGTTTTAATGAACAACACTTTCTGCACTTGAATCTTGGACAAACTTGCATGGTTTTAACACTTGATCTTGAAACAAAGTTTCTTGAAGTACTATGCAAGGAGTTGGTTTAACAAAGTTTAACAAGTGAATCACAAGTGAATCACATATGTCCTAACAAGAGTTGGTTTAACATGACTAATTTTTTATAAGTACTATGCAAGGAGCTGCTAATTTTCAACTAGAGAGGATCTTTGCTTCGCTATATAGGTTACTCTTGCAATATGAGATGGTTAGGACATATGTGATTCATGTTAGGAACATATGTCAATATTTATGTAGTTGGCTAATCCTTTAACAAAACGCATTTTACTTGTATTTGGATAGATTTAGGATGTGTTGAAATACTTCAAGAAACCATGTTTCAAGATCAAGTATGGAAGCCTTCAAGTCTGTCCAAGAAATCAAGCTGAAAGTGCAAGATTACTAAAACTCGACAGCTGGCTCGACAGCTAGCACATGTCGAGGTTTAGAAAGCTGTTCAAGCCCGTAAGCTCGACACCTGCTCGACAGCTTCTCGACAGCTTCTATCTGTCGATGTTTATAAAATCAGAATTTCTGATCTGATTTCTTGGGATCTGTGAATGTGTCTTTGGGCTTTCTTTTCTCTTAACCCTAGACATATAAAAGGATTGTGTTAAGGGCCATCAAAGAGTTCACAAGTTGCACAAGCATTGAGCAAACTCTGTTCAAGCAAATTGTGACCGGAGATGAAGTTCTTAACCTAGTTCATCTCTTCTGAAGAAGTTGCTGTGTATGTGCACCTTTGGGTTTTGTGACCAAGCATCTTCTTGATCTTTATCGTGTGGATGAACTGAAGAATTTTGCAGCCAACCATTCTTTCTAGTTGATGATTGAAGTCGCGTACTAGGATCCATGCAAATTGGTTAGTCACGTACTTGAAAGCCGTGCATGAAAAAGGGAAATTATCATTACAGAACAAGTCCAATTGAATATTGGGGTAAGAATTCAACTGTAAGTTGGTAAGATACTTGGGATTCCTTTACTTGTAACTGCTTGTTGTGATAATAGTGGAGTTTCGGAAGTGGTAACCTAAAAATCACCCGATGGGATTTTTGCCGCGAGGCTTTCCCCATTCGTAAACAAATCACCGTGTCATTTATTTTCCACTGCATAATTAGTTTATTGGTGATTTGTTAGTGCTACCACGCATTTGCATGTTAATTAACTTAATTAATTCACCTAGCTAAATTAATTGGTTAATTTATTATCACAATGGGTCAATTCGTTTGTGGCCTATCAGCTTTGATTTCATTTTTCATTTTGTGGTAAAGTTTGAAGATGTAAGAATCAGTTGAGAAAGAAAACAGTCATAAATTTAGGTTTTTCCATAATTAAGCCAAACTTTGCAAACTGCACATAAAAACTCTCTCTTGATGAACTGATCACAACTCTTGTCATGGACGCTTGAAAGGATAATGACAAGATCCTGGGATTATACAATGAAAGAAAAATACTAGCAGCAAAAGAAATTATACCCTCAGAATGTTTCCAACGATTGACCTTTTCTACTTCTTTCTTTTCTATCTTAAAAAGAATTAACTTTCGTCTTATTTTCGATGCAATACACATTGCCTCCTGTTGTTCTTTCGCTTCTTTCGTTGCAATGCACTCCCTTTTCTTTTTTTCTTCTTACATTTGCCTATTTTCTTCCATGCCTTTGGTCCTTTTTTTGCTAATTAGGCAAATACTACCCAATGAGATTTTTCCACATTGTGCTTGAATTAAATTTTTCTTTTTCTTTTTTAGAAATATGAAAAAGAAAAAGGAAGAAGAAGAAGAAGAAGAAGAAGAAGAGTAGGAGAGATCCTAAGCACTCATATAAACTTTTGATACAATTTTAGGTCTGGGCCAATAATTTTAAGCAAGATTTTTTTTTTTTTTGTTTGTTTGTGATATTTCCACTTACACCTTTTGTTATATTTTGTTTATAATTTTCAAAAGTAAAGACAGATTCAATTAAAATTAAATTAAGTAATAAATTCTTTTCACATCAATTGTATATAAAGAATTATATACAAAAAGTAAAAAATTATTTTATTTCCAAACTAAAAAACTAAAAATTAAGTTTTGCAAAAAACATCTAAAAAATATTCAAAAAACTTTTATCAAATAAGCAAAGACAAACACACACAAGCAGGGAGGGGGGGGGGGGCAAGGGGGGCAGGGGCCTCTGAACTTTCAAATTTTTTGGCTAATAATATTATAATGACATGAAATACTTTATTTGCCCCCCGACACATAAGACAAAAAAAAAATCTGGATTAAGTGAATTCACGGTACCTTTCCGTGGTGTAGTAGACTTCTACTCCTAGTGCAATTCTACATTTAAATCTAATGGGTCCCACTTAATAATGATTAAAAACAAAATCCAAACATTGAATGCTAGTCTGAACACAAAAACTTGATGACCAGACAAAAATGTACTACAAGTCTACAATTATAATATAAAACCGTGAGTCCTACTTGGTAATGATTAAAAAAAATAAAAAATAACAACTTTATTACGCCTATACAGAATAGAAATAAGCACTGGCATAAAACTTACTGGGTAATAGTTTCGAACAGAAAATTAGTGTATGAATGATTACTTAGTTATATATATTGAGAAAGATATATTAAAGATTATTGAGTGTGAAGAAATCATGCAACGATTTTAAAATATGAAAAATCGTCGAGAGTAATTGAGTAAAATAAGCTAGGTGTAAAAAAATAAGTTAAAGTTTACATTTTTTTTTTTTTTTGATACGAAAGTTTACATTTTATGTTAACTAGATTCTGTATGATAACTTCGCCGGTGCATACAAGTGAGTCCAAATTCAGCTTATCATGTGGCCTTTGTGTGACCCTTCATATTATAAAAGGTCCTCGTAACTTTCGGTGATGATAAAATCCAAATGGTAATCATCGATGGCTCCAAGTGGACGATGTTGGAGTTAAGATCAAAAAGTTTTATGTGTCACAGCTCATATCAAAAGGTTAGTATTTTCTTGGATTATTTGACATAATTTATTGTAGTGTTGCCTTGGGATCTTAATCTGAACTACAAACGTTTTTGTACTGTTATGAACGTGAGAGGAGGCTGGCTTATATCTGTATCAATGACTTATAATATAATGGAAAAAGTCTGGTGCGTGCAAATAAACTTTTTTTTTTTTTTTTTTTGAAGTTGTTTGTAAATAAACTTGGTTGTAGCTCTACCCAATATTTTTTTATTAGATATGAATTTTGACAAATTCATCATAGAATTTTATTTTCTTTTTTATGCATGCTTGTAAAATTTTTAAATGATTAATAATTATGTCATTAATTAAATGTTTAAATTTCAAGTTTTTATGATCTAAAATTGTATATAAAAAATAAGTTTATTGATTGAATAGTAAATAACATTTGATTTGAATGAAATTTGATATGCATGTTAAGAACATAAGAAACATGAAATTTAACGGTTAGATTATAAAAATATGTTTTTAAAGTGAGTTTTGTAACTTGTAACCTTAGGCTACAATTTAATTTGTATAAATTGACAATTTATATGTATAAATTGACGATTTTATACATAAAATAAAAGGATGTTTAGTGGGTTTAAATTAGCTCAACTGATAAAATTTCTAATGGTTGAATAAGAGATTAAGGAACAATCCCCGCCTACACTAAAAACCAATTGGTGTCTTGGTTTGATGATAAAGAGTTATCATCAGAAACGGAGGCCATAAGTTGAAACTCACTCAAAAAAAAATTTTACTATAATATTTTGTTAATAAGGGAAAGATTAACGGATACATTAGTTTAGGAAATAATTTTAGAAACTTTTTATGGAAAAAGAAAAAAACAATTCATATTTTTATTTCCAGTTTTAATATTTTTTTTATAAAAGTGATATTAAAATTTTACTAAACAAGTTAAAGGTGTTATTGTGAGGAAGAAGGTGTTATTGCAGTGAAAGGTAAGGTGGAGAGTAGATTAAATGTTTATTTATTTATGTTTGAAGAGAGAAAAAATAATATTATATATATATATATATATATATATATATATTAAAGAAATAAATAAATAGTCTTGCATTTGAATAATAAGTTAGTTAAAATAGAAAAGGTAGAGTTTCAATTTAGAAAAACTTGGAACGAGAAGAAGATTCATTGGATTAATTGGGGTAAGTTGCGTGGCTCAAAGAAGAAAGGAAGAATGGGCTTTTGAGACATCCACGCTTTCAACTTGGCCATGCTGGCAAAACAAGCATGGAAACTTATTAAGGAGACACTTTCATTGTTCTACTGGGTGTATTAGGCAAGGTACTTTCCCCATTACTCTTTTATGGAGGCTGAGCTAGGCTCAAACCCATCTTTTGTTTGGAGGAGCCTGCTGCAAGCTCATGACGTGATTAGGGAAGGGTCCGTATGGGAAGTGGGCGACGGGTATTAACAAATACCTTAAGAACACCTGTTAACAATACTTTTTTTTTAATAAATATTATCATATTAGTTTTTGAAAATCCATGTGTTTCAAACTTTCACCCATTATTCTAATATATATTTCTTAAAAAAAAAAAAAAATTATCCTATGTAAAAAAAAAAACCCCAAATACCATCAATCGATCACGTAGTGTAAAATACTTTGACAAAGAAAGTATATCTATCTGTTGGAAATTTAGACCCCTTAAATCACAATTAGATTGCGTAGCCTAGATTAATTAGCCAAGTTGTTACTTAGTCAAATTAAGCAATTCTAGGTTAAAACAATCACAAAATCATATCATGCATATAAAGTATATAAAGCAGCGGAAAATAAATAACACAGTGATATGATCACCCAGGAAAACCAAACCGGTAAAAAACCTGGGGAGGATTTTACCCACCGATCCTCAAGGCAAAACGGAATCCACTAAGAAAGAATTGAAGTTCTTACAAAAGGACTTACAAGCTCCCCGCTTGACTTCCTAATGCTACCCACCAGTAGTAACTTCCTGACACGACCACGCGCAGGCTCCGAATCCACGGACTACTTCTTTCTTTGTATTCCTTCAATCAGCTACAAGCTCCTCACTTGTTTTTCTTTAAGCTTCAATGATTGCAACTTTGTTGATCATCAAGATGTTGAAATAATCTCTACCTTGAAAACCCTAAGTTTATGTAAAGGAAAGCTCCTCAAAGATCTCACAAGAGATTCACATAAACAGCAAATATGAGCAACAAAGACTTAGAGAAGTTTGGGTACAAAACCCTAATAAAAGGAGGCACAAGAGGCACTCTAATCTCTCTCTCTCTAGTCCCAAAAACGTTCTAGGGTTTCCCTTATATATATAAGAGTTTTACTTGAACCCCAAGACGTTTAAATAGAGTTTGGGCTGAACTGGAACTCTGCAGAAAAATAAATCTGTACGTGGTTCGATCGATCGAGTCTAATTTTCGATCGATCGAGACTTACAGATTTAGTCCAATAAATTCTGCAATCACTCGATTCCAATTTTACAAATAAACATATTTTGAGCAAGCCTAAACCTAGACTAAATGTTTTGATCATGGTTTGCCAACAAAATACAAATTGAAGTTCTAATACATTAATTCCTAATTTCTTAGAACCCAACAATCTCCCCCTTTGGCAATCCGTGACAAAACACATCACAAACATGAAATGCTCAAAGTTACAAATAGCCCAATACAAAGATAATGCTCATAACAACAAATCCAATCTTAATTACTATCCATCAGTTGCAAGTGTAGACAGCAGCCAAATTGAATGCACCTGTATATTCCTGAAACACTCAACAAACGCATAAACGCATGTGTGACAGAAAAACAGTAAATCAACAAATAAATTCTTGACTTCACAAAACACAAAACAAAGACATATATCATGAGTAACTCATAAATATAAATCAATGAGCAGTGAACAAGAAACAGAAATAAAAACAGAAGTAAACTAACTCTCCCCCTAAGTTAGATACAACAAAAAGTTTTTATTTTCTTCCCTTTCAAAAATAACTTCCACTCCCCCTAAACAAGACAAACATGATTCCCATAAAACAATAATTTCTCCCCCTTTTTGTCACGTATTGACAAAGACAACTCATACAAAGAGTAAACAGTCAACATACGCAATAAAGGATAAGAGAAAACAGAGAATCAAGGGGAACACAAAACAATTCAACTCTATAGAAAATAGAGACAGCTCCCCCTATGAACAACACAGGTTAAAAAAAATCTTTTCTCCCCCTATAAAAATAGGAAAAACAAAACAAGTTGTGGGAAAAACAGTTTTGGGAAAACTTTAGGAGGGGGGGAAATCAGCAGTAGCAGCACCTACAGGATCAGGAACAGCCTCACCAACAGGACCAAAGTTAAAAACACACGAATCAAAGTTAAAAACTAAGGTGAGGATACACATAAAGAAAAAAATATTCTCTCTTTCAATAAAATGCAAACATGACATTATGTGACCCATAAACAGTTGCATGAGTAGAGAAAATATTTGCACATTGATTATCCATCATATCTCTTAAGAAAAATATTTTCTACAGTTCACACATAAAAAAGGCATATGCTAGAAAGTACATCGCTCAAAAATTAATCAATCAATTTTTTTGATCAAGTTGAGTACCCAATGTAGCAGAGTGTATGCATGCGATGTGTGAAAACAATGAGAGATATGACTGTAAAACTGCAAAATGGATACAGAAATCAATGCAATGCATGTGAATCCTAACCATAAAAGATGCAAGACAAAATATGTCATGATGCATGCTCTAATGCAGTAAAAATTAAGTTCAATTGAGATCAAATTGACAAAATCGGCTTGAGCATAGGGTTTCTAACAAAAACCCCAAAATTGAAAACCACTTGTTGAAATTTTTAAACAAATTGATGAATTGAGCATTACAAAACACAACTCACAGAGTATAATGCCTAATTTCATCAAAACAACAAGCCAATTTCATCAAATTCAACTCAATTTCACAAAAGCCCCAATTCGGATCAAGAACAAACCCTTTTTAAAAAAAGCTTCTCCACGATCTTCGATCGATCGAAAATTACATTCGATCGATCGAATGACACAGTCATTTTGAGACAATTGAGAGCACTTTTTCGATTGATCGAGAAACAGGTTGGATCGATCGAAATGGGCAGAGGCTCACTAAATTTTGAGAAAAACACAGGTTTTGAAAATCAACAAGCACATTTTGAAAACACTCCTCAAAGCATTGAAATAGAAGAAACAAATGCATGAGTATGAGATGGAATGAAATGCTTTTTCAAAAACCCAAATTTTAAACCCAATTTTCTCAAAAACAAGTTCCCATTGAATTTTCTTAAGCAACAAATATGTTGTACACAAATCTCAAGATATTTTCAAATTTTTCAAACTTGAAACACAATTTGCATTAAAATCAAGGAACTTTTAATCTTGGATGGCCACAACAAAATCACACACAATATAATGTACCAAGTTTAACAAAGAGTAACTTGTGTAGTGTGTGCAACTAGCAAAAACTTGAGATACATGTGAGGTGATATGTGAATAGCAATCAATCACAAAGTCTACAAAATTCATCACATAGAATTTAAAAGAGACTATCACCTAAAGAGTTACATCCTATAACTCTCACATCTCCTAGAACAAAAGCTTGCAATCATATAAGTTTCTTTTAATTTTGCCTCTTATTTATGTGGAATGGCATTCAGCCTAATAGTACACACCGGTTTGAATTAAGTGAATTGGCATCAAGCCTAATAGTACACACCAGTTTTAATTTAATTTTGAGGCTACACCTTATGTTCTTTTTGTGCATGTGCTACACTTTCTCGAGCACTAAATCTTATGATATGCACTAAGGTGTTCATGATTGGCTAGTGAACAGTGGTGAGATGGTTATTTATGCCTTTCTCAAAAGGATCAAGTCTGACAGTCAAATAACATATGACTTCAAGATCAAGACAAAGTGATTAATAACCACAAACATCTTTCCCACACAACATGCACTACAAAGCTTTAACTAGTAAAGTGCAATAAAATAAGCTCATCCAAGCTAAACAAGGTACATAAACATGTTATGTAAAAATAATATGGCCAATCCTTGATTATCAATCCAAGATCTATAATACAAAACACAAAAATCTTTTTGGTTTTAACAAACGTTATAACCACTTGTTGAGATTTTGAAAAAAATTTATGACCAAAAACAAAAACACACATTGTGCTAAATGATCAATGCAAATGCAATGCATGACAGTGCTTAACTAAGCTATAGAGGGTACACAAACAAGAAATATCAATTTCTTAATTAACCCATGAGTACATGTACAAACTAGTACATCCTCACACAAAATCAAAAATAGCTTAGCACAAACTATTCAAGTTTCTCCACAATGTCAAGCATGTTCTAAATCAAGAGAGATATCAAAACTCATGTAATCCTCAAGAAAAATAAAACAAGACACAAAATAAAATATTTTTGTCTTTTTGAAATTTTTCAATGTTTTTGGATTTTTTTTTTTAATAAAAAAAACAACCTAGAGAAAAAAATAAAACAACCAAAAACAGAAACAAGACATGTCCACAAACAATTGAAAGAATTAAAACAGGGACAAGTCAGCAACACTCACCTTGGAAAATCTTTTCTCACCCATATAGCACGAGTCTTCGGCTTTGTAGGTGAAAATCCATGAGAAGTAGAGTGTATTTGAGGAATTACACCAATCTTCTGAGACAGACTAAAATCCTGCAAATTCCTTTCACAAGCCAACAAGCTTAAATTTTTCAAAATAATATGAAACAATTTACATGGACTTATGGCAGGAGCAATATCATCACATATCCTAGATTGACATACAGAATGCTTAAATTTCAATTTATGACAATTAGGACGAATGTGACCGGAGACACCACAAAAGTGACAAACAGGAGCAAATTTAGGAACATCAGTATTCCTAACAGCAAGTCTAGTCTCAGATTTCAGTTTTTGCCTCAACAAAGAACAATTTGGTCTAATATGACCAACAACACCACAATGGTGACAAGTAGGCACAAAAACAGATTTATTATGCTCTCTAACAGTAGGATTAGACTTAGGTTTAGAAATTTCAGCGTCTACATCAGAACTTTTACCTTTGTCTAACCTAGCACAATAAGCCTTTTCTTTATTATTCCTCTTAAAAGGAGGGATATAAACTTTTTCAGTTTTAGGCTTAAGAGAAACAGAAACAATTCTGTTATCATCAACAGGCTTGGTACTAATCAAATTTTCAAGTTTAGCTTTAGACTCAGCTAACTCTTGTTCCAAGCTTTTCATCTTCTCATCTTGAGAGGAAATTTGATTTCTCAAAAATTCATTCTTTTTATTAGATTCAACTAATCTAACAAGCAATTCCTCTTTTTCAAGATTAACCAATTTTAACTCTTCTTTAAATTTCTTAGCAATTTTCAAGGATTTAGATAATTCCTTACGAAGAGTTTCAAAAGCATCAAAAAAATCAGCAGAAACAATAGTGTCTTTTTTATTCAAAACATCACAGGCATCAACAAAATCAGCAGAAGCATGAGCAGAAACATGATCAGAAAGACACTTCAAATTATCCATGACAACAGGGGTCAAGGATCAGCTCAGAGATCAAAAGATCTACAACAGAAGAGCTACCCGCTCTGATACCACTTGTTGGAAATTTAGACCCCTTAAATCACAATTAGATTGCGTAGCCTAGATTAATTAGCCAAGTTGTTACTTAGTCAAATTAAGCAATTCTAGGTTAAAACAATCACAAAATCATATCATGCATATAAAGTATATAAAGCAGCGGAAAATAAATAACACAGTGATATGATCACCCAGGAAAACCAAACCGGTAAAAAACCTGGGGAGGATTTTACCCACCGATCCTCAAGGCAAAACGGAATCCACTAAGAAAGAATTGAAGTTCTTACAAAAGGACTTACAAGCTCCCCGCTTGACTTCCTAATGCTACCCACCAGTAGTAACTTCCTGACACGACCACGCGCAGGCTCCGAATCCACGGACTACTTCTTTCTTTGTATTCCTTCAATCAGCTACAAGCTCCTCACTTGTTTTTCTTTAAGCTTCAATGGTTGCAACTTTGTTGATCATCAAGATGTTGAAATAATCTCTACCTTGAAAACCCTAAGTTTATGTAAAGGAAAGCTCCTCAAAGATCTCACAAGAGATTCACATAAACAGCAAATATGAGCAACAAAGACTTAGAGAAGTTTGGGTACAAAACCCTAATAAAAGGAGGCACAAGAGGCACTCTAATCTCTCTCTCTCTAGTCCCAAAAACGTTCTAGGGTTTCCCTTATATATATAAGAGTTTTACTTGAACCCCAAGACGTTTAAATAGAGTTTGAGCTGAACTGGAACTCTGCAGAAAAATAAATCTGTACGTGGTTCGATCGATCGAGTCTAATTTTCGATCGATCGAGACTTACAGATTTAGTCCAATAAATTCTGCAATCACTCGATTCCAATTTTACAAATAAACATATTTTGAGCAAGCCTAAACCTAGACTAAATGTTTTGATCATGGTTTGCCAACAAAATACAAATTGAAGTTCTAATACATTAATTCCTAATTTCTTAGAACCCAACACTATCTATATGTAAGTGTACTTTGAAAAAGTAATATTTTATGTTTTGGAGTGCATTGATTTTGCTGTCATTTATCTATAGTGTCTTCCAGGTTGGTAAGTTCACACAAGTATCATGAAGACCATTTTTCTAGGACTATTTGGAGATTTCTGCCTGTATACAGTTTCGTTAAAAATGAATATATCACAAGGTAAGACTAAGAGAGTCAATTTCGTACTGGAAGTTGTACCGATTTGACAAGTGGAATGATATATTTCGGTACCGGTAAATACCGATGTACCATTTCGAATTTACCGCAATTTATATATATATATATATATGAATTTATATAAATAATTAGAGCTTATTAATCTTAAAACGTAACTTAATATATTTAATTAGAACTTAAATTCCTATTTATTTTGTTTATGCTACTAGCCCATGTCCAAGCTATTTTAAACCTATATCCAAGCCCAATATTTTATTTGACAAGCCTACAATATTAATATTGAATGATAAACAATTTCCCATGAAACAAAGAGTGGCGGACAGCTATTGGAGTAATATTTGACCATTTGTACAATTTCTTATAGTTCCAAGAAAGCTTTTTGTCACACACTCATATGGCAAGCAGCACATAAATTAAGATCCGTATAAAACAAAAATAAAGAAGAAAATAAACCAGAGGAGCAGACCAAATGAATAAGAAAAAGACGACGACGAAGAAGGGAGATAGATCAACAAGGTGAGGGTGACAAAGAAGCATGTTTACTACGTAGGCGACGTGATCGATGCTAATCCAGTAAGTTATTGAAAGGAGGGAGAGCGACATTTAGATTGATAGTTAATTTCTTCTTCTCTTTTTTTTTTTTTTTTGGTTTCGCTCTGGTATGCATTTATCAGCCAGAATTCGGTATTTGGTCTGGTATGACCGGATCAACCCAGTAAAACCGGTATTTAATCCAGCACGAAACACAGGCATTTCTGTACTGGAGTAGGTGCCGGTACGGAAATTACCGGTCATACCGGCCGGTACAGTACGAGATTCACTACCTTGGGTAAGACCCAACCCAAATACATAAACCAACCTCGTTGTTTAGACCACCCTCTCTTTTTTTTTTTAATCTCCTTCCGTTTTTGCTTTTAATCTCAATTTTAGAATAGCCTTTTCATTTATTGAGAGTTGGACATACTTGACGTAATAGATAATTCTTAATCAACTAGTAGAAAATATGAACAACCTACACAACCAAAAGAAAATAAAATATATATATATATATATATATATTTTAGCATAGCCTTTTCATTTTATTTATAATTGAGAGTTAGAAATACTTGAAGAAACAATTCAGCTTAAAAACATGTAAATTAACAGGTAACCTATGAGCAACTGGTGAGTAAAATAGTAATCAAAACGGTGTCAAGTAGAAATACCTGAAGAAACAATCCAGCTTAAGAACATGCAATTAATTACAGGTAACCTGTGAGCAATTGGTGGATAGAATAGTAATCAAAATAGTGACAAGGGTCCATATCATTGAACACCAAGACCTTTAAAAAAATTTTGATGAATGAACACAAACATTCACATGCAAATACAAACTCAGACACTCAAAAAAATATAATATTTTATGTTTTGGGGTGCATTGATTTTGCTGTCATCTATCTATAGTGTCTTCTTGGTTGGTAAGTAAGTTCACACAAGTGTCATGAAAACTATTTTTCTAAGACTATTTGGAGATTCTTGTCTTTATGCAATTCTGTTAAAAATGAAAATTTCACAAGGTAAGACCCAACCTAAATACTTAAACCAACCTCGTTTTTTAGACCAACCTCATTGTTATTAATCTCCCTCCATTTTTGCTTTTAATCTCCCTTTGTTGCTCCTCTTTCACTTTGTGTTAAAACCTTCCACTGCCTATTTTAATCTCCCTTTGTATATCGTGGAATTAAATAGTTTGAAATTTTAATCTCCCTTTGGGTAGAAAATTCATTAAATAACTTATTGCTCCACAATTGATTTTCCAACTGCTATAATTGCAGTTAACACCTTCCCTTTGAATGAGATCAATATTGTTGGCCTGAAAAGTATGAAACAAAAATGCCATAAGCATTGCAACAGAGATGTGCCTAGTCCTTCTCTAGTGTTACTGCTCAAGGCACCGTTTGAGGGAACTTTGTTGGAGAAATATAGCTACATAGGGCTGATAGAACATTTGATAGAAGTGGAGACAAACAACAAAGTCAAAACTCTAATCCAATTACCGTGGGTATCAATCTACACTAACACAGAACATTTGATAGAAGTGATGACAAACAACAAAGTCAAAACTCTAATCCAATTACCTGGGGCGTTAATAAATACACAAATTTCTCATCCCACAATCACAAAAGAAAGCTGCTACAATATTCAAAACTCCAATTGAATTACCTTCGGTATCAAATCTACACTAACACAGATATTTGGTACATATTTTTTAAATTGTCATACATAAATAGATTTCTCATCCCACTATCACAAAGGAGAGTTGGTACAATATTGAAAACTCTAATTGAATGACCTTGGGTATCAATCTACACTGACACAAATATTTGACATTGTAATACATACACAGAAAATTACTTCAGTTGCAACAATATTGCCTTATTTTGCACAAACTACACGAATTAATCTGAGTTGCATCACAGCACTCAAGAGTCAATAGGCAATAACAAAATCTAAGAAGGGAATAAAAAACATCAAGCAATCAAGCAAAAGAATAGAGCACAAAAAAAACTGGGATTTAGAAATATCTCAACTGAAGCATCCAACCTCTCTCAGTATTTATATACTGTGAGGAGAGGAGGAAGGAAGACAAACAGGCTGCAGTTAGAAGGTGGGAAAGGGGAAGGAACACGTTTTGCGTGAGAAACAAAAGGGAAGGAAATCCAGGAAGTTGTAACCATGATTTTCAATGGGTTTTTGGTTGAGAAGACTTGGGTTTGGGCTTTATGTTGGAATTAAATTTAGAAGAAGTGGGCTAATGGAATTAAATTTATAAGAAGTGGGTTTTATGGTAGAGATAAACTGGAAATAATTTTAGTTTTATTAGTATTTTAAATTGATAAAAATTATTTTAAAATTGTAGGATAAATTTAGGAAAGGGAATGGGAATAACACGGTTGCTGACGTGGCTTAACGTGAGCGTAGCAACATTAAATTCTACACTTTAGCTTTTAGTAATATATAAATATAAATGCAATTATTGATCATAATACTTTCATAGTTCCTACGGTTTTTTCCCCTTTAAATTTTTTTAGGGAATTTTCCCTTATAATTAGTATCTTTATTTTATACTATTTAATTAGCAAAAAAAAAAAAAACTTTGTCTTCCTTTAAAATTTCATTGGATTTTTTTTGTTAAAAAAAAAAAATTACTATCATAAAAATGAAGAAGTTGATATACATAGTAAGAATTATTATAGGAAAATTAGTTCGTTATGTTTTAATGATAAAAGGAATCAGGGGCGGCTCCACATTAAAGCCAGGGTGGTCACAAACTCACAGGACCACCCTGACTTGGGAAAAAAAAATAATTATTATATATAAATTTAAAAAATTTATGATTTTTTTACCTTTAAAAAAATTTGTGACCACCCTAAATTTTTTTAGGCCCAATGTAATTAAACTTTGGACAAAATTTGGCAACAAATTTGGTTGTAAACTAAGGTTACAACCCCACTTAATATTTTTCTTATTTGATGTGAATTTTGAAAAATCCACCATTGGATTACATTTTCTTCTTATATCCTTCATATTCGAAGTTTTCAATAAGACCAAAGATCACTAGCTCTATCATCAATCAAATGTTTAAATTTTGAGTTTTGTAGTCTAAAATTATACATAAATAATAAGTTTATAGATCAAATAGTAAATAATATCCGATTAGCATGAAATTTGACATATGTTTTAAAAACATAAAGAATATGTAATTCTACGGTTATATTTTCAAACTATGTATAGCCACGTTAATTTGTTTAGTGAGAGTTGTGACCTCAAGTTACAACTAAGTTTGTACCCTAACTTTTTCTTTAAACTTTGATTCCCTTAACAATATATTAGACCTTTACAAACAAAAAGGATAAGCCTAAGAAAAATTTTATTGAACTAAAATTTTGAAAAAAAATGTAGACTATAGCATTGATAATGAGACTATCATGCTATGATTTTAAAATAAGAAAACTCATAGAAATAAATTGTCAAACTTATGTATTTGTGTGTAGTTTTTTTTTTTTTGTCAATATATGAAGTTATCTTTTTATAAAATTTTGTATAATTTAAATTTCATAATGACCACCCTAAAAAAATTCCTAAAGCTGCCACCAAAAGGAATAGTATTTTTTAAAAACAATGAACTAAACTTTACTTGAGTTTCATCATCGTTAGAAGTAAATATGTTAAGAGCATTGCAAAGGGTCTAAAATAAGCATCTTAAAATCTAACCAGTGCTAATTTTATACAATACAACAATGTTGTTCATTGCTTTTAAGGGTCACTGCAGACCAATTTATGTATAAATATAATAGATTTAAATATATTACGACAGTTCAATTTCCTTAATCTTCAATATGAAATTGCTTAAGTAGATTATTTTACAAAATTATAGATATTATAGAGGGATATCATTTTTTTTCTTATAAGAAAAAGATGAGTAATCAATACGCTCAAAGTCAAATTCATACAAATGCAAACTTGGACAAACATTAATTATTATTTGTATTTTATTCATGTGATACATAGCTTAATCAAGAAATATATGTGAACTCAAGAAATATTTCAATAATATAATTAAAATTGAATAATAAAAGAGCTACTGGAATTAAAAAATAAAAATTATTTAAGTTACATAACTAATAATGTAATAAATACAATAAAATTTCTTTTAAATATTGAAACTTTTATAATTAAGTTTTAATCGGAGTATTAATTTTTTAAAACATTGGTAATAGAATTTCATTTTCACTTAAAAAGAAAACTTTTTCATAATTTTAATATTTTTATAATTAGTCACCGAAATATTAACAGAATATTAGAAACCTATAAAATTATTAATGAAGCCTATTTTAATTTCTAAAGTTCTGAAACCCTCAAGTTTTAATTAGAGAAACGTAAGTTGATTATTTTAATATTCTTTTAGCACATCACATGTATAAGGAGAAAAATGAAAAAAAAATCGAGATAACATCCACTCGATGAAACCACACCTGCAAGATGCAATTATATATATATATATATATATATATAGTGTATAATATAGTCTGATTTCGACATAAGCTTATATAATATGTGATTTTATTGTAAATGTTTTAGTAATTTATTTAATACGACTTCTGTGACCCCCTTTTTTTTTGTCTGTGACCCCATTTTATTATGGTTTGCAAGGAAAATGTAGTTGTTACATGAATCATAAGGAAATTTCTACTAACATCAATGTGGCATTATTGAGTCCATGATCTCTTGGTCATGATCACTTGCTCTTAAAAAATATTATATTGCCTTCGTTTCATCTATCTTAAACAAAGGAAAGTAAAAGAAAAAAAGACGAAGTATTTTCCTTCATTTCCCCCACCCCCAATTTAGGCCATGAAATACATAATAAATTAAATCTTTCGTTTCTTAATTCTAATCTAAATATTCATAAAAAAAAAAAAAAAAATCTATTCTAAATAATGTAAGGGCCGAGGTTATGAATTACTTATATAAATATTGAACCATACATTTAAGCTTAGATAAAGTTTGACTACAAACTTGGTTGTAGCCTTAGGCTACAACTCTCACTAAAAAAATTAACATTACACATATTTTGAAAAAGACAAAATTTAGCTACAACCTTACTCAATATATATATTTTATTGAAAGTAAATTTTGAAAAATTCACCTTTGTATTATATTTTCTTCTTATATTCTATATGCTTGCAAAATTTCTAAAAAATTAAATATCAATAGCTATGTCATTAATAAATGTTTAAATTGCAACTTTTTGTAGTTAATTTAAAATTATGCATAAAATATAAGTTTATAAATCATATAGTAAATAATATCCAATTGACACAAAATTTGACACGTATATTAAGAGTATAAAGAACATGCAATTCAACGGTTAGATTTTCAAAATATGTAGTAATGTTTATTTTATTAAGTAATGTTGTAGTTTTAAGATACAACTAATTTTGTAGCTAAACTTTGTACTTTTGAAAATTTAACTGTTAGATTACATGTTTTTTATGTCCTTAACACACATAAAATTTCGTGTGAATTAGATATTATTTATTATTCGATTTATAAACTTATTTCTATGCATAATTTTAAACCATGAAAACGAATGCCAACTAAGTATCGGATTCTGATGGACATGCAGATCACGAAGAGAGAAGTGTTTTAATCAAACAATTCTACGATCTAAGAACCAGTTTCCCCCAGACATCTGTATCCCTCAGGACCATAACCTACCCCAAAGGCCAAAATCTGAAACTTCCAATGGGATTGACAGTAATGCTTTTGTCTTGATACTCTTGCCATTTTATAATAAAAGATTCCTATTGATATGATTTGCATCATGCATATACATTTTGGACTCCTATTACACCATTTTTATCAATAAAATTCAAGAATTAATATTTTAAAAATCTAACTATTCAATTTTACATTCTTAATACTTTTAGTACGCATGTTAAATTTCATGTGAATCAGATGTTGTTTGCTACTCAATTTATAAACTCATCTTTTATGTATAATTTTAGAATATAAAAAATTAAAATTTAAACATTTTTAAAATGGGATATTTATTAATTTGTGATTATTTAGAAATTTTGTAGAACATAAAAGAATGTAAGAAGAAAATATAATCTGTTAGTGATTTTGTCAAAATTAACATATAATAAAAACAATATTGAATAATCTAGCATTACTTAAAAGTTGATTGAACCTAGTTAAAACTTATTGCGCGTTTGGGTACTAATGAAAGTGGCGTCTGCGGCTACATTTTACACTGTTGCACGTTTTAGGCTTTTTTTTTTTTTTTTCTTACTCAACTGTGCCGTGATTGTTGACTTTGGTACCAAACTTATTGCACACCTCAGCAACTTGTCAGCACTTTAATCAACTTTTCAACATTTAAAAATTATTTTAATCAAATTTTAAGTACCTTTTACACAATCTTTTAGCAAATTTTCAGTCATGGGACCCACAAATTTCATTTTTTAACAATTTTTTCATTAAAAATGGGTCTCACGGTACTATTCACACATTTAAAATTTATTTTACTACAATATTTTCAATTTTCAGTTTTTATTTTTTAACTGTATTTAAACAGACCCTATAATATATGAGCAATGATTGGAGCACTCATGCTAACACACTGTATACTCACACTAGTGTGTGTCTAGTGTGTGTAAGCCTTTCCATACAAATAATACACAAAAGACAAAATCGATTTTCTATGACATGCAGAAGCCAGACCAGTAATTTCAGTGAATACAACCTCAATTACTAGTGCCATTATATGTGACATAAGACATTACGTCATAGCAATGGAGTGCATTTGTTGGTCCCACCTATCTTATAGTTTCCTTCTGCACTCAATTTGTACTAAATCAATTGCCGACCGTAATATATAGCCCACTTGGACCTTGCCTTTGCATGTGAAGGTGAAAACCACAGAGATGGAGTACTTGGACAAAGAGAACATGGCCAATGTTGATCAGAAGCAAGAAAAGATAGAGGATGAAAAGAAGATCATCATGAGGAAGAAGAAGAAGAAGCTTGGAGGAATCAAAACATTGCCATTCATCTTTGGTATGTTCGCAAATTCTTGTTCTAGTCGTACAACTGTCTTTTCCTATTGTTGTTTTTTCTCTGGGATTGAACTCTCACAGCTAGGGAGATATCCAAATAGAGCTTCTTGGTTCTTCTTTTCAAATCAAAACACCATTTTATTCATATATATATATATATATATATAATACCTTTCTCGGCCTTTTGGCTAAGATCAAGAGTGTATATATATATATCTATATATATATAGATATATATTCTTTTTTTGATAAGTCATATGTTTGAATATCTACGAGCTACTATCTCAATAAATATATATGAGTTAATAATGAATAATGAGTTTCAAAAAAAATAATAATAATAATGAATAATGAATAAATGGTTAAATTTGTTTATTTATTTATTTATTTATCAGTTTTTAGAACAAATGGTAATTTCATAATGATATCACCGTAAGTATCAGATCAAATGATCCTAGTATAATTACTATACAACATTGGATTATCACTATATATGGTAAAGATACTTTGAGTTTTTATATGTGCTAATTTGAGATTTACCACTTTCCCTTTTGGAGTTAAATAAATCTCAAGATATGCACTAACTTTGATCCAAATGCAATTAAGCTGCCACAGTACTATACATTAGTAGTGGTCCTAATATTTCACTAAACTAAACTCCCAATCAAGAATTGTGTGTTTTGTTTTGGCTGTCCCCTATTGTTGAACAAACACAGATGGAGTCTTAGACCGGAATGGGAGGGAGCAGAGCAGTGGGTTAGGGAGCTGAAGAAAAAGAAAATGAAGTGTGATGTATAGAAAAAAAGATTGGTCTGAAAATAAATTATGACCGTTTGTGAGGAGCAAAGACTGAACTGTGACGTGACAGCACAATAACCATGGGTCCCATTATATGAGAGAAATTACCATTGTGCCGCCATAATTCTGTTTTGATAACTCAAAAATAAGTTTTTTTTTTGGTTTTCATTCTCTATCACTCATAGTCATAACTCAATTTGTTGATACATGAGTGATGGAAATAGAAAGTGGAAACTGATCCAAACAAGGGGTGCATGCGTGGGATCTACTAATTTTAAGTGATGAATAATGAAAATAAAGTGATAAGTGATTGAAAATACTAGATCCAAACAGCCCCTAAAATATTAGCAATAGAATTTTTCTTTTTCGTAGATGAATGCAATTGAAAACTTCCTTTTTTACTTTTTTGGAGAAGTGCAATAGAAAAATATTTATACATAGATTGCGCGCATTAGGGTCCGTTTGGTATATGTGTTTAAAAATTAAAAATTGTTTGAAAATATTTGTAAAAATACGTGTGGGTAAAAAAGTATGTAAAAATACATAAAATGTCGTTTAAAAACTGAAAATTGTTGTTTAAAAATACAAACCAAACACCCCTTTAGCTTTTTTATATTTTATATTTTTATTTTTTAAGGTTCCTTTCGTTTGGTTCACATTGTTTGAAAATGGAATGTTGTCAGAATGTTCACGATTCTGTCTGTCTTTACCTTCCCAACTTGTTCAAAAGTTAAATTAAGCATGTGAAAATCATAAAATACCATATGAGTAAGTGATAAAAAAAAATCTCATAACATTTTTCAACATCATTGTTTTGAGTTGTGGTGAGTTACGGTGGGTCTAAGTATAATATATATTTTTTATTCTATTTCATTTTATTCTGACCTATGGTGGGGTTGATACGTTTTTTTTTTTGGTTGAGAAAATGGTGGGTTGATACCTACCTTATTGTAAAAATATTGTTAGATTTTTTTTGGAACAGTAGATGAACTTGTACCAGACAACAAGTCAACAATTTCTGCATGAGCTAGATTAACCTCAATAGTGGAATTTCCTCCCCTTCAATAAGAGAAGGCTAGAGTTTAAAAATCTTGACAAGGAAGATATTTTTGGTAAGGGCTAAGAGGAGTAAGTACTCGATGTAATTGATGTTATTTTAATAATATATTAAATAAATATTTAAATTATATATATATATTTTTTTTTACTAAAAAGGTAGAATATTACAGGTTTTTTTTAATGGTTGGTAGTGATGATGCCGGTAAGACTTATATAGAAAAATTTGTTATAATCCTAACATCACTCTTAGAATAAATTATTATCACTTATATTGAAGGCTTGAAAGCTTTGTGCCACAGTATATATTGACACATACGTATGCCTAAATTCCTCATGCTATTTTAATAATAATTATAAATTCATGAGCCAAGTACATATGCTAACTATTGCCCCCTCTGTTTCCCAGCAAATGAAATATGCGACAAATTTGCAGCAACTGGTTTCCATTCCAACATGATAACGTACCTAACGCAAGAGCTTAACATGCCGCTGGTACAAGCCTCCAACACACTCACCAACTTCAGTGGAACTGCCAATTTCACGCCATTGTTTGGTGCTTTAATTGCCGACTCCTTTGCTGGGCGGTTTTGGACGATCGTGGTTGGTTCTATAATCTATGAACTGGTAAAAACAACAATACCATGCTTTACAGATCTAAAGTTCACTATTTATAGAATCCCTTTTACTGATAAATTAAGAAGGGAAGCTATAATTTAACTGTTCATTAATGTAGTAAAAACACTAGTTTAACTAAAGGCAAGTAATTTTTCCTATCCATTATGATGAGTTCTTGCTACGTTACTTAGCTAATCAGAATAATAAAAATTGTGAGAAAATATTTTGGCCCATAATGAGATAAATTATATTAGTGTACAAGATTTGCATCATTATCGTCTTATTTTTTCATTTGACTATTTTTATGCAAACTCTTCATATGAGAAAGTCTATGGTATAACAAAATTTCACAATATTTTTACAATAACATTCTTTTGAGTTGTGGTGAGTCTGAGTTTAATCTTATTTTATTTTATTTCATTATGACTAGTGATGAGATTGACACTTTAGCTTATTGTGAAATTGTATGAAATTTTGTAGTGGTCATACAGGAATCCATTCATATATAGTTAAAATTTTTCTGCATAATCTACATCATTTAAACCACTACTTAATCAATCCATAATATATATATATATATATATATATATATCTTTAAAGAATAATTTGCATGAACACATTTTTTTTTCTAATTATTTTTCAAATTCAAAATGTCACCTATTGTGATAAAAATACATATAGCTTATCCAGACTAATCTATTAAATGAAATTTCACTAATTTATTGTTGTAGATAGAATAAGTACAACTTACGTAAATTTATATTATTATGTAATTATCCCAATATTTTATTGATTATTACACAATTTCTTATGAAGGAGAATACATTATTACATAAAAATTTATTGCATTGTTTAAACAGAAAATATTTTCCTTCTGTTATTTGCATTAGTTTTAACATATAAAAGAGATAATAGTGTGTTGATTATAAGTCTAAAAATATAAATATATCAACAAAAAATAAATAAAAAACAATCAAGTGATAACTGGGAGGGGACAAACGTTGTAAATTGACAATTATCTTTGAAATTTTTTGGGGGGCAGGGGGCAATGTAACTAGTTGTTATAGTCAATTTAGCACACAAATGCCAAGGTCCTTAATAATAATACCATATATTGATAAGTACTGCAGAAAAACTCCCAACTATCATCACCAGGGGAGCTCACGCCTATAAGCAATGTCACTTGCGTTTGTACGTTTTTGAAAAAACAACAGCAATTGTTAGTGTTTCTTATGAGCATATATTTAGCTTGTGAACATTTAGAATGTTTATCATTTTTCATTCTTCACCTTGCAGGGATTGATTAGCATCACCATTTCAGCAGTTTTGCCGACGCTCCGCCCTCCACTGTGCCCAACTCAAGTGAACTGCAAGGAAGCCTCAGGCTTGCAGCTTTGGGTCCTCTACATCTCTCTACTGCTTTCATCTCTTGGCACAGGTGGCATTAGGCCTTGTGTTGTTACCTTTGCTGCAGACCAATTTGACATGACCAAATCAAGTGTAGCAGCTAGAAGTTGGAATTTGTTCAATTGGTACTATTTTAGCATGGCAATGGCAACACTAACTGCCCTGACTATTGTGGTTTACATCCAAGATAATGTAGGTTGGGGCTGGGGTCTTGGAGTTCCAACCATAGCCATGGCCTTGTCAATTATAGCTTTTTTGGTGGGTTCACCTCTTTACAATAACATCAAACCTGCAGGTAGTCCCTTGGTTAGATTGGCCCAAGTAATTGTTGCAGCTGTGAAGAAAAGGAAAGAAGTAGTACCAGAAAACCCTGCTCTCTTGTATGAAAATAGAGAGCTCGATGCTGCTATTTCTTTGCATGGAAGGCTTGTACACACAAATCAATTCAAGTAAGCAATATAAAACATCCTTCACGCATAATGTAGAATGTCATTGCAGATGCAAAGCACGTTTTGAGAGCTATTTCGTCTGATAGTGACTAACCTATTTCATTTCTTTGAGATGCCTTAAAAATAATTTTGGCATTAGCCATATGTCCTTCATAAATGATCATTACTAATATCTTGTTGAGTAAGTACACAAATGTACTGAAGACAATTCTCTTCTCTTCCTCTAAATAAATGAGGCCCAATATGCAGGATTTTTAATTGTTTAAATGAGAGGTAGAGCAGACACAATTTTGAACTTAAGATCACTTGCTTTGATAGCTTGATAAATTTGTCCCAAAAGCTTTAGTTGTTAAGAAATGTTGAATTCAATCACTTAACCATTATTTTAACACCTATAATTTGAATGCTTAAATTGCTTCTTGTGTATATGATTGCAGGTGGTTTGATAAAGCTGCTGTCGTAACAAATAGTCATGCAACAGATTCAAAGCCACCAAATTTATGGAAGCTTGCCACTGTACATCGAGTAGAGGAATTAAAATGCATTATCCGAATGCTTCCTCTATGGGCAGCCGGAATTGCTATTGTTGCCTCATCTTCGCACCTGCATAGCTTCACCATTCTACAAGCTCGCTCTATGGAACGTCACCTGTCTCACTCCTTCCAAATTCCACCAGCCTCAATGTCTATCTTTGGCAACATAACCACGCTCGTTGGCCTTGTTATGTATGAACGTCTCTTTGTACCCTTTGCTCGTCGATTCACTGGAAATCCATTAGGAATCACATGCCTACAAAGAATGGGTGTAGGCTTTGTGATTAACATTCTTGCCACAGTTGTTGCATCATTTGTTGAAATCAAGAGAAAAGCAGTGGCCGCTGATCACAACTTATTGGATGATCCAAAAGCAATCATTCCTATTAGTATTTTTTGGTTGGTACCTCAGTTTTGCCTACATGGTGTAGCTGAAGTTTTCATGTCTGTGGGGCACTTGGAATTTCTTTATGATCAATCACCTGAAAGCATGAGAAGCACTGCTGCAGCACTTTATTGGATAGCAATATCAATGGGAAACTATATAGGCACACTGATGGTATCACTAGTTCATAAATATTCAGGCAAGAAAAGCAACTGGCTTCCTGATAGGAACCTCAATAGGGGAAGATTGGAATACTACTACTGGCTTGTTAGTGGCATCCAAGTAATAAATCTCTTATATTATGTGATATGTAGTTGGCTTTATACTTATAAGCCATTGGAAGAGGTTAGTGAAATTTGCAAGGAGGAAGATAGAGAAGTACTAGCTGGAGATAAAATACCATCTATGATTTTAGATGGTAGGAATGCCCATGGAGAGGTGGAGCTTGGAAGAAATGAGACAGCTTAAGATTGTTGATAATGACTATAAACTAGTGTACCGTAAATTGGGTTTTTTTTTTTCCCCTGTATTTTGATCCTGCAATTTAAGTGAAATAAGAAAACAAGTTTCCACTTTCAACCCAATAATTATACTGTGCAAGCCAACTTCATTAGAACTCCAAAATCCAGTTTAGTAATTGATGTTGGAATGGCAGAAGTTTTGATACTACTTTATTGGCTTTGCAAACCCTTAATAGGGAGAATAACAAACTATACCCTCACAATATAGAGGGGAATGAATATTTTATTAGACACAACTTCAAACTCACAAACAAAGAGAAATCAAGTTGTTACCATGTACAAAAGTCTCAACAACAAAGGCTATGGCCTTGTACAACTCCCACAAATAAGGCTAAGACCTTTTACAAAGCTCTCACAAATAAGGCTACAATCTTTTACAAAAGTATTGGGTTATAGATTGACTCCGGTTAATTAATTCAATTACTCAAGTTGATTAATTATGTCAAATTATATGCAAATTGTGAAGGCACCAATAATTCACCAAATAAACTAATAAGCAATGGAAATTAAATAGACACGGTGATTTGTTGATAAATGGAAAAAACTTCTCGCAAGGCAAAAACCCCACTAGATGATTTTCAGGTTACCACTCCTAAAAATCTACTAATTAATAATCAAATAGTTACAAGTATGAGGAATCTTATCTCTACCCTGGCCTATCACAAAATACCAACCTACAGTTGAACATTTACTCTAATACCTAATTGGACTTGATCTTGTAGTAGACTTTTTCGCATTCACGGATCCTAGTACGTGACTAACTCCAACAACTAATTGATTGTTGTTAGCTGCAAAGTTATTCATTTCAAATCAAGTTGAAGATTGGGAAACACTTGGTTACAAAATCCTAAGGCACACAAACGCAGTCACTTCTCACAGAGTGTATAAGTTCTCTAATTGAGTATTTGTAACTTTGATGACTTTAAAATAAGCCTTTTATATAGTCTAGGGTTGTAGAGAAAGAAATCTTAATCATCCAAGTTATCATAGGCCGAATTTCAAATCTACGATTTCTGAAATCGTAATTCTCGATAAATCGAGCTTGTGTCGAGCTTCTCATCAATTCTTGATAAATGCTTGTGTTGAGACTAGGGTCGAGCTTTAATGAAAAACTTTTATTCACTTGTTTCTTGGATCAATCTTCATGTCTTTAATGATACCACTTGATGTGGCTGAGCAAAATACTTCTTGATATATTAAACCTAACTTAGATCTACCTAAATAAAGTAAAGTATGTTTTGTTAAAGGATAAGTCAGTACATAGAAAAAATGACCCTAACAAAAAGTCTCACAAATAAGGCTGCTACCTTAAGCACTCTCCAATACTTTTTATCTTACTCTAGAAAATATTAGATTGCTATCTTGAGTACTCTCTACAACTTTTTTCCTTTCACTCTTTATATTTTTCTCTCACCCACATTCACACCACATCTCTACACCCATTTATAGAGTTTCAAACCAAGTGGAATTACAAGAATTATCTTTATTCTAATGACTTCTTATATATATATATATATATATATATATACAAGATAGAATTTCTATTCTAACATAATCTAAATGTATATATGTGTGAAGTTTCCTCTAGAAGACTTGAACTCCGGCCCTTACTCCCCACACCCCACAAGCATTTATACTTGTGGAGTGACCACCGCACCAAGGGTGCGCAGTGGTTCTAATCACTTTTCAATTCAACTAAGGCTTGTTTCACTTGAAAACACTTTTAGGAAATTATTTTACACCCTTGTGTGTGTTTGGTAGTTACGGAAAATACGATCAAACGTAAAATACGGTACACATTGACTGGAAAATAACCCCCTTTAGTTGTAAAATCGTTTACACTCTTATTTTACCTTCAATAAATTTTCGGAAGACACACCCGAAGAGAGAGAGTGAGAGAGAGCTCAAGCACACTCCACCTGAAGTGATTTCCAAGCACATCTTCTTCGGTCAAATCGTCGTCCTCATCCCCTCCACACGGACTCACACTCCCAAAGACAAAGAGAGAGCTAGAAGGGAAAGTGAAGAAGACAACCCAACCTTCGCCGGTTTGATCGCGCCACAGGTTCATGCCACAGCCTCATAGAACTGTCATCATCTTCACCACAGATCTACACTGCTGGTCAAGGAAGCTTTCTCTTCTCTCTTTCTCTCTCTTTTCCTCTGACCAACCAAAGCAGAGAAGCTATTAGACCCACCCACGATCTCTAATCTACAAACCAATCTCATCGTCGTTGCCTCCTTCAGATCCACCCACTGATCCTGCTGCTATCAGACCCACCTGCCGATCTTGCCGCTGTTAGAGCCAGCCGCCCATCTCGCCTCCTTCTGACCCACCCATCAATCTGTGGTCCTTTACCTCTCTCTTTCTCTCAATCTATCTCTCCCTCTCCCTCTCTCATGATCGGTGCTTATTTTTTAGAAAAACTGAAATTTTTTGTTATGTTTATTGTTGATTTAGTTTATATATTCAGATTTTCTGTTATAATATTTGTTTGAAAGCTGAGAAAATGTGAGAGAATGTGTTTTCTAGAGGATTTTTAGAAATACAACCAAACACCTTAAAATATTTTCTAAAACATTTTTTGTGATGTGACCAAACACTTGAAATCATTTTCATTTCTAAAAAATATTTTCACTTGAAAATATTTTACACTTTGAAATCATTTTACATTGAGCCAAACACAGCCTAAGACACAAACATTATAAAATAACAATAAATACAAACAATTAAGAAAAAACAGGAGACACAAACTATTATGGAAAAATCAAGAGGCACATTTTGGTTTACCGTTTCCAACTATTCATTCACTAAAATAATTAGCATCTAGTTATAGAAAAAATTTAACAAACATTTTCTTGGGCCTTTTTGTTGTGAACACGTGTTATACTTTAATACGTACATACTAATTAGAATTGGATTTGTGGGGCAATCAAACTTGAAAGTTATGCGGATAAGTTACCTGTTGGTCACTATTCTTGTTTTTCTCCTTTTATAATCAAGGCTAATATGATATTATTTTAGGTCTAAGACAATAATTTCAATCAAGATCATTTTTTATTTGTTTTTCACTTACAATTTTTTATATATTTTGTTTATAATTTACAAAACTTTAATAGAATCACCCAAAACCCTTAACATTCAAAATTAAAGATAAATTCTATTAAATTTAAATTAATGATAAGATCCTTTCACATCAATTGTATCTAAAGAATTATATACCAAAAAAAAAAAAAAAATTGTTTATTTTTAGTTGGATTCTTTTGAGAGAGAGAGAAAGAATCTTTCATTATTAACCAAACATATAACATTTTCTAGAAAAAACTTAACATATATAAAATGTATTTTCTTTAAAATTTTTATGTAACTATAGAATTATAGTAGTACTATAAAACAAAAGGTACAGGTTTTGTTAAAAAATAAAATAAAATTTTGAGAGCTTTAGGCAATTGCCTAAAAAAGAAAGATGACCTACTGTAAAGGTGTAAGATGATGAAAATTTTCAAACTCCTATATCTTTTAATTGGATGTGAATTTAGAAAATCTAATTGTTAGATTGCATGCTCTTTATGTTCTTAACATGCATGTCAAATTTCGTTGAAATCGGATTTTATTTACTATTCAATTAATAAACTTATTTTTTATCCATAATTTTAGATCACAAAAACTTGAAATTTAAACATTTTTATTAATCGCATAACTATTGATCTTTAATCTTCTTGAAATTTTGCAATCATAGAGATATAATAAGAACATGCAATCCAAATATTAGAATTTCAAAATTCATATCTAATAAAAATATATATGAGGAGTTTAAAGGGTTTCACTTCGAACTAATTTGAAGAGAAACATTTTCCAAGGTGGAATGCTTACTATCGATATTCTCAATTTACTTTAGTTTGCCATGATTTCACCCATGACCATGAGTAGGGGTGTTCATAGGCAGGTTTGTGCTCAACTCAAACTTGAGCTAATCACTTCTGTTAGGGGAGAATGAAGCCACCATCAAACCGTGAGGAACAAAAGTTAAGTCAAGTCAAGTCTAAATGAGTGGCTGATGGATTTAGGTCAAAGCCACTAAAATGGTGGAGAGAGGAGATTCCTGCTAGATATGGATAGAAGACTCATCGAAAATGGGAGGAAGAGAAGGATATCAAACAGGTTCGGTTTCATTGGCTCCCAAGGAGGAAATTTGTTATTCAACTTGTTTCAGTCGAACTTGACCATGGAGAACTACAGTCGACCATTGCATGCTGTTAAAATCATTCTAATCCTTGCGAGTCAGTCCAAGTTGAGTGGGTTCATCAGGTCTCTATGCAAAATGGATAGCCTTAATTATGAGACTAGTTCCAATTAATGTCGATGGTGGAAGCTAAGTGTCCGTTTAGCAGCAAAAGTGAGTCCAAATTCAACTTATTATGTGGCCTTTGTGTGACTCTTGATATTATTTTTTAAAGGAGTTGTATAAAATTTAGGACAAAGTTTATCTACAAATTTAGTTATAGTATAAGACTATAACTTTACTTAATATATTTTTATTGGAGGTGAATTTTGACAAATCTATAATTGAATTACATTATATTCTTATATATTCCATACTTACAAAATTTTCAAAAAATCAAAAATCAATAGCGATATCTTCATTCAACGACTTAAATTACATTTTTTTTATAGTTTAAAATTATGCATAAAAATTAAATTTATAAATCATATAGTAAATGACATCTGATTAACACAAAATTTGACATATGTGTTAAGTGCGTAAAAAAACGTGTAATTCAATGATCAAATTTATTTTCAAATATATAATAATATTTGTGGGGCCAAGGAATTAGGTAATCCTGGCCTACTTCGTACCAAGCCCAAGGCCCATGCCGAGGAGAAAGAAATGTCTGAAGACGACGCAAAAGTCCAGATCACCTAGGAGGACCACCGAGGATAACCATGTCCTCGGCCAACCTCGACCAAAGGAGGGGGAGTCAACACCCCATCAAAAGTAGCCTCCCAGAGCACTCCAAGAGAAAGAACGAGTATAATGTGCCGATCATGGGAGGACGGTGGAAGAGCAAACCCGAGACAAACTGTCATCTCCACATTAAATGCTGGCCACTGGCGCTCTGGCCGCATTAATGAGGAAATGACTCCTGAACGCTGCAGCCTTGATAGCTGCAACTCACAGAAGGATGGAAGAATGGCTGATGGGACAAGCACTCGAATAGTGACTTGCCTGGTCGACAAATGTAGAGTTAGGATCACCTGAAAAGAAATATATATAATGTAAGAAGTCCTCCAGAAAAGGCACAGGGCATGAAAGGCCAAAAAGACAATACTATTGGTATCATTTCTGTAACTAAATATTGAAGAAGCAATAAGAACCTCCAACCCCTAAGAGGAAGGCCGAGAAGTAATATTTCATGTTTCAGCCTACATTTTTGTCGTTCAACCTATTCACCACCACGTTTAGTCGTCGCAATCCTTACTAGAGCCTAGTTTTTGAACCTATACTCTACAAATTCATTGTATCGGGCTAGCTAGGCTAGAGTCCACTTCATCCAAAGAAAGGTACTCAAACTCGGCCCCTACAATATTAATTTTTTTAAAAAAAATTGTAATCTTAGATTATAACAAAGTTTTTAATCAAACTTTGTTTATTCAGTCCTACATAACTTTTGGTGAATGATAAAATCCAAATTGTATTCCGCGATGGCTCCAAGTGGACTATGTTGACTATAAGTTCAAAAGTTATTTTTTGGTAAACAAAGAAGAGGAAAGATATAGATATATATATATATATATATATATATATATATATAAAAGTTCAAAAGTTATATGTGTCATAGCTCACATCTCATATCATTCCCGTGTACGTACCAACTTTAATTATACTATAGTTAATGACCAAAGTTTTGGTAATTTCTTAGACTATTTGACTACTTGTCATAATTTATTGTAATCATTGCCTCGGGTTCTTGTTCTGAAGTACAAACGTTTTTGTATGGCCCCCTTTTTTTTATTGCGCTAAATATTCGTTTTTAAAAAATTATTTTGTTATAGTTTTTATTGCATCTTATTTAGTTAATTAGCGTCCTTTTGGAATTCAATTTTCTAAATGTGGAGGTTGAACATTGAACTTGATTTCACCAAAAACAAGTTCTACTTCTATTCAATTTAGCGAAACATGGAACTAAAGTTTGAGAAAATTAAGTTCTACTTTTGCCACATATCACTGAATTACATAAAACTTAAAATTGAATTCTAAAAAGATGTTATGTAACTAAATAAGTTGCAATTAAAATTTTTTAACTAAATCATTTTGAAAAACTAAATACTTAGAAGAAAGAAAGAAAGATAAAAAAATAAAATAAAATAAAAATCATTTTGTACAAAAACACTATTTTGTACTATTATGAACATGAGAAGAAGTGACTCATATCTATATCAATGACCTATAATCAAGGTTATAAAAACCAAAACGATCAAAGAACTAGAAAGGAGACCGATTCCCCTTTTTTCATTTCTTGATTGGTTTTTCAAACATTTTCTATAATATAATATGTATTAAAACTATCATTAAATGAAAAAAAAAATGTCATTAAATGAAAAAAAATGTCATTAAATATGCCCTATAAATTCCACAATTTATTTGGATTGCTAGTGGATACATAGAATGATGTCAAAGCCTAAATGTGAAAACATCTAATAATTATCAGACTTAATTATAACTCAAAAAAATGTCATGTATCAACAATAATAAAACCATAAATTTCACCATCTATTAAAAAATCCTTAAAGAAAATTACTTAAAATATCTACTATTACCTCCTTAAAATACTTTACATATAGTATATTTTTTCCCCTCTTCTTATTCCATTTAGTTTAAGGGTTTTACAAAGTGGGTATTATTTTCTACGACATGCAGAAGCCATACCATTTATTTAAGTGAAAATACAACATCAATTAGTGCCAATATATGTCATAAGAAATTACATCTCACCAATGGACCGAATGGAGTCCTGTGGGTCCATCCATCATATAGTTGACCTCTCCACTGTTCTTGGTCCTAAATCCAGTTGCCGAACATAATATATAGACCTCCTCTTGAAACTTGCCTTTGCATGTGAAGATGAAAACCACAGATGGAGTATTTGGACAAAGAGAACATGGCCGGTGTTGATCAGAAGCAAGAGAAGAGAGAGGATGAAAGGAAAATCATGAGGAAGAAGAAGAAGAAGCTTGGAGGAATCAAAACAATGCCATTCATCTTTGGTATGTTAGCAAATTCTTGTTCTAGTCGTACGACTGTCTTTTCCTATTGTTGTTTTTGTCTGGGATTGACAATGTTTTCAAGGAACTCTCAGCTAGGGAGATATCCAATTAGAGCTTCTTGGTTCTTCTTTTCAAATCAAAACACCATTTTATTCTCGTGTTTGAGTATCTATAAGCTACCATCTCAAAATATACATATGAGCTAAGTTAGAATAATGACTAAATAGTTAAATTTGTTTTTTCTTTTTATCAATTTTTAGAACAGAGGGTAATTTCATTATGTTATCACCATATGTATCAGATTAGATGATCCTTGTTAAAGTTGTGTGATGGTGTGTGACGATTGAATGATAAGTGGAAGCATGAAAAAGAGAGCACACATAAAGGTTTATGTGATTCGGCTTGACAATCTACGTCTACAATGAGAAAGCCCTTGATAGCTGCATATTAATATTAATATTAAGCACTTGTTTTACAATGAACCTAATGTAAAGTTTATATACTAAAGAATATTTGACAAACCTTTGGCTAACCATAGACTAACATAAAGTTAATATGTTTGTTCTACAAGTACATGAGTGTAGAATTAGTTTAGGCTGCTTGGGCCATAATGTCTAACAATCCTAATATAATTACTAACACATTGCAACATTATCACTATATATATGGTAAAGATTTTTGAAGACAGTCCAACAACCTATTTTAGGGTAGTGATTATTATACACACCCTATTACACATATTCTTACACATTTGAAATGTATGTGCATAATGGAGTCTATGTATACTTGTATTCTCCTATATGCTAATTTGAGATTTACCAATTTTCCTTTCGGAGTTAAATAAATCTCAAGATATGCACAACTTTGATCCAAATGCAATTAAGCCGCCTTAATAGTAGTGGTCCCAATATTTCACTAAACAAAACTCCCAATCTAGAATTAAGTTTAGTTTTGGCTGTCCCAATATCGTTGAACAAACACAATCAAAAGAAAGTTGGGCCACTAGAAGTGAAAAGCTGTGTGGAAAAGATTTGACCCACCCATCCAGCGAAAAGAAGAAGGAATTTCTATTCTTCTGTTTGGAAAGTTGGGCCACTAGAAGTGGAAAGCTTTGCGGAAAAGATTTGACCCACCTATCCAGCGAAAAGAAGAAGAAGGAATTTCTATTCTTCTGTTTGGAAAATAAAAGACCTTCTTTATCCACTAGAAGTGGAAAGATTTGTGGAAAAGATTTGACCCACCTATCCAGCGAAAAGAAGAAGAAGGAATTTCTATTCTTCTATTTGGAAAATAAAAGACCTTCTTTTATATATACATATGCTGAATGCAATAGATTTTTTTTTTTTTTTTTTTTTTTTTTTTTGCGCAATAGAAAATTTATTCATTCACAACTTGCATTAGCTTTTTTCTAAGGGCCCCTCGTTTGGCCCACATTTACCACAATGTTAGAGGTGGACAATATCACTTATACTGAAACCACAACTGATATTACTTGATGGTTACATCAATTGCAATTTATCATCTTATTAGTTATGAAAATTCTTATAGCATTAGAATTATTAATCAATCTTACTAGAGAGAGTTTACAAATTGACAACATGATAAATAAATATATAATTTTTTTTATGACTTATGAAACATCAATCATTTTGTTAAAAAAAATCTTATATATTAAAATTTTTACTCTTGAATAAATTATCACTTTGTTAAATTACCGAACAATGATCAAATTTAGAATCTCATGCTTTGATACCATGTAAAATTACAAATTGTCCTAAAAGTTTAAGTTAATAAAATGGTAAATTTTTAACTATATACTTCTAACACACTTTTCGTAAAAGCTTTGTACCACTATATGTATTGACACATAAGTATGCATAAATTTCTCAAGCTATTTTAATGGTAATTATATTCATGAGCCAAGTACACTAACTATTGCCCCCTCTGTTTCCCAGCAAATGAAATATGCGACAAATTTGCAGCAACTGGTTTCCATGCCAACATGACAACGTACCTAACACAAGAGCTTAACATGCCGCTGGTACAAGCCTCCAACACACTCACCAACTTCACTGGAACTGCCAATTTCATGCCATTGTTGGGTGCTTTAATTGCCGACTCCTTTGCCGGGCGGTTTTGGACAATCATGGCTGGTTCTATTATCTATGAACAGGTAAAAACAGCAATACCATGCTTTACAGGTCTAAAGTTCACCATTAAAAGAATCCCTTTTACTGATAAATTGAGAAGGGGAACTATAACTTAACTATTCATTAACGTTGTAAAAAATAATTTTTCACTAAACGCACGTAATTTTTCCGATACATTGTGATGAGTTCATGCTACGTTCCTTGGCTAATCAGAATAATGAAAACTATGAGAAAATATTTTGGCCCATAATTAGATGGATTATATTAGTGTACAAGATCTGCATCATTGATCTTTTAATTTAATTTGACTATTCTTTTTTTTGGTAATAAAATTTGACAATTTTTATGCACACTTATTCTTATGACAGTATAAGCAGAACAAAATCTCCCATTTTCACAACAACTTCTTTTTGAGTTGCGGTGGATTGAATGTAATCTTATTTTATTCTATTCTAACAACGACAGCAACAAAAGATTTTAGCGTTTCTTATGATCATATATTTGGCTTGTGAAAATTTAGAATGTTTATCAATTTCTCATTCTTCATCTTGCAGGGATTGATTAGCATCACCATATCAGCAATTCAGCCAACGCTCCAGCCTCCACCATGCCCAACTCAAATGAACTGCAAGGAAGCCTCAGCCTTGCAGCTTTGGGTCCTCTACATCTCTCTGCTACTTACATCTCTTGGCTCAGGTGACATTAGGCCCTGTGTTGTTACCTTTGCTGCAGACCAATTTGACATGACCAAATCAGGTGTAGCAGCTAGAAGTTGGAATTTGTTCAATTGGTACTACTTTAGCATGGGAATGGCAACACTAACTGCCCTGACTTTTGTGGTTTACATCCAAGATAATGTAGGTAGGCGCTGGGGTCTTGGAGTTCCAACCATAGCCATGGCCTTGTCAATTATAGCCTTTTCAGTGGGTTCACCTCTTTATAATAGAATCAAACCTGCGGGTAGTCCCTTTGTTAGATTGGCTCAAGTAATTGTTGCAGCTGTGAAGAAGAGGAAAGAAGTAGTACAAGAAGACCCTGCTCACTTGTATGAAAATAGAGTGCTCGATGCTGCTATTTCTTTGCATGAAAGGCTTCTACACACAAATCAATTCAAGAAAGTAATTTAAAACATTCTTTAAGTATAATGTAGAATGTCATTGCAGATGCATAAGATAGAGTGAAGCACATATAGTTTGGGATACATACTTCACAAATGCTCATTACTAATATCGTGTGTTCAATAAGTACAACTGTTAGTGAATATGATTCACTTTGCTTCTTCTTAATAAATGATGCCCAACATGGGGAATTTTTAACTGTTTAAATGAGAGGTAAAGAGGTAGAGCAGAGACAAGTTTCAACTTAATCACTTGCTTTGATACCATGATAAAATTTACTGTTGTCCAAAAATTTTAAGATGTTAGAAAATGTTGGATTTAATTAATTAACCATTATTCTAGATACCATGATAAAATTTACTGTTGTCCAAAAATTTTAAGATGTTAGAAAATGTTGGATTTAATTAATTAACCATTATTCTAGCAAGTATTCATTGAATGGTTTAGCGGAGTCTTGTGTATATGATTGTAGGTGGTTTGATAAAGCTGCAATAGTAACAGATAGCAATGCAACAGATTCAAAGCCACCAAATTTATGGAGGCTTGCCACTGTACATCGAGTCGAGGAATTAAATTGCATTATCCGAATGTTTCCTATATGGGCAGCTGGAATTTTACTTTTTGCCTCATCTTCTCACCTGCTTCGCTTCACCATTCAACAAGCTCGCACTATGAATCGTCACCTGTCTCACTCCTTTCAAATTCCTCCAGCCTCCTTGTCTATCTTTAGCAACATAACCATGCTCATTGGCCTTGTTCTGTATGACCGTCTCTTTGTACCCTTTGCTCGTCAATTCACAGGAAATCCATCAGGCATCACATGCCTACAAAGAATGGGAGAAGGCTACGTGGTTAACATTCTTGCTACAATTGTTGCATCATTTGTTGAAATCAAGAGGAAAGCAGTGGCTTCTGATCACAACTTATTGGATGATCCAAATGCAATTATTCCTATTACTGTTTTTTGGTTGGCACCTCAGTTTTGCCTACATGGGGTAGCTGAAGTTTTCATGTCGGTGGGGCACATGGAATTTCTTTATGATCAATCACCTGAAAGCATGAGAAGTACTGCTCTAGCACTGTATTGGATAGCAATAGCAATGGGAAACTTGTAGGCACACTGATTGTATCACTACTTCATAAGTATTCAGGCATGAAAAACAACTGGCTGCCTGATAGGAACCTCAATAGGGGAAGATTGGAATGCTACTACTGGCTTGTTAGTGGCATCCAAGTAATAAATCTCGTATATTATGTGATATGTAGTTGGCTTTATACTTATAAGCCATTGGAAGAGGTTAGTGAAACTTGCAAGGAGGAAGATGAAGAACTAGATGGTAGGAATGGACATGGAGAGGTGGAGCCTGGCCTTGGAAGAAATGAGACAGCTTAGGATTGTTGATAAGGAATATGACTATACACTAGAGTATCATAAAGAGGGTTTTTTTTTTATTTAGTTTAAATTTTCTGATTTTTCAGTTTTATGATCCTGCAGTTTAAGGGAAATAAGCAGACTAGGTTCCACTTTCAACCTAGTAATAATACTGTGCAAGCCAACTTCATTAGAACTCCAAAATCCAGTTCAGTAATACATTCACATAAATAATCAGCACGCAGTTATTGAAAAAACTTAACAAATATTTTTGTGGGCCTTTCTATTGCAAACATGGGTCGTATTTTAAGTCTTTAATAAGTCACTAATTAGTATTGGATTTGTGGGGGAAATCAAACCTGAAAGTCATGTGGATGAGTTGATACTGGATTCATAAGGGGCAACTCAAACTTAGCCGATGTGATAAATGGAAATAGGTTGGATGAATATATTTTATAATTTCTGGTTTTATGGGATAAGAAATACACTCAATAAGCTCACCACCAAAGTAAATCCAAATGGATACAGATAACACCACCCAAAGGATTTAACTAAGGATACAAAACTATTTTGGCTCACCACTCTATGGGATGCAAATTAACATCACCCAAGAAATACAGAAACCGAGACTCGCCACCCAAAGGAATCCACCCAAGGGATAAGAGATAATTTAGAAGAAATTCATCTTCTGAAAAAACACAAGGTTTTTTTAATTTTGAAAATACACTATGATTTTTAGTTGATTCAGCCAAAAGCTTAAATAGAGCTTAGAATAGCCTCCAAGCATGGGAAAACGAAAATAATAATAAATACGTTTACTTAATCTTACCAAAGTCAAATATGACTCTTAGGAACTTAGAAAACACAATAGATTACTTGTCGGCCTAGGAGAGATAAAACATAAAGTTTGATTCATCCTAGGAGACACTAAATAAATACAAATTGACTTAATTAAAAAAAAAACATTATTTATATGGGGCTATTATTCTAGTCTTCAAGGAAAGCTTTTGGGACTGGAATGACATCAAGGTGGACTTACTAGATCTTGGGACACTCCAGTGTCATACTCCCCTACTTGAAAATGACTTGCCCCCAAGTCCACATGGTCTTCTTGATCTTCAAAGTAAGGAGAAAGATCAGAATTGTTGAAGGTTGTTAAAACACTATAATCTCCAGGTAGATCAATCTTGTAAGCATTCTCACCAATCCGTTGCAATACTTTAAAAGGTCCATCAGCTCTAGGTTTCAACTTAGAAGATCTTTTGGAGGGAAATCTTTCCTTCCTAAGATGAATCCAAACCAAGTCACCTTCCTTGAAAACTGCTGGTTTTCGATGCTTATTTTCTTGCTTGCAGTACTTCTCATTCTGCTTCCTAATCTTATTTTGGACCTGTTCATGCAATTTCTTTATTTCCTTCGTCTTTTCATCAACATCACCACTAAAATTCTTATAACAGAAAATGGTGTCAATTTAAGTGGTCCAATAGGATTAAGACCATAAACTACTTCAAAAGGACTATGACCAGTAGTTTGGCTAGTGGATCGATTATAAGCAAACTCGGCTTGGGCCAAAAGAAGATCCCACTGTCTAATGTTTTTCCCCACAAAACTTCTTAAAAGTTTTCCCAAACTTCGATTCACCACTTCAGTTTGTCCATCTGTTTGTGGATGGTAAGAAGAGTTGAATTGCAATGCAGTCCTAAGCTTCCTCCAAAGAGTATGCCAAAAATGACTTACAAACTTTGAATCACAATCAGAAGTAATAGTTTTTGGAACACCATGAAGCTTGACTATTTCCCTGAAATACAAATCAACAATAGAAGATGCATCTGCAGTTTTGTTACAAGGAACAAAATGAGCCATTTTTGAAAATCGATCAACCACCACCATGATAGAATCCTTGTTTATTTGAGTTCAAGGAAAATCCAAAACAAAGTCTAAGCTGACATCTTCCTATGGAGCATTGGAAATTGGTAATGGTGTGTACATCCCGATGTTCTGGTTGTAACTCTTAGCAGTTTGGAAGGTTCTGCAGCTTCGCACAAAAGACATAACATCATGAGTCAACTTGGGCCAGTAGAAATTTTCTTGAACAAGAGCCAGAGTTTTGTCTCTTCCAAAGTGTCCAGCAAGACCTCCCCCATGAACTTCTTGGATAATTGCTTTTCGTAAATAACTTTAAGGAATGCACAGTCTATTGTCTTTGAATAAAAAACCTTCTTACTTCAAGAAATGATTAATAGAACCCTTGGAACAATCTTTCCACACATTACCAAAGTATGGATCATCATTATACAACTCCTTGTTAAAACCTAACACTCGCACCTCCATAGTGTTTGGCAATGAATGTCTTCTACTTAGGGCATCTGCCACTTGATTCAGCTTTCCAAACTTATGTTTGATAGAAAAAGAATAGGATTGAAGAAATTCAACCCACCTAGCATGTCGACTGTTAAGTTTCTGCTAACTATTTAATTACTTCAAAGCTTCATGATCAGAATGAAGGAGAAACTCATTTGGAAGGAGATAATGACTCCAATGAGCCAAGGCACGAATAATGGCATAGAATTCTTTATTATAAGTAGAATACTTTTTCTTGCATTCATTTAGTTCTCACTAAAGAAAGCAATAGGCTTACTCTCTTGGCTTAGCACAACATCAATTTCCACATCTAAAGCGTCACAATCTACTTCAAATAATTTGTTGAAATTTGGAAGCACCAGAATCAGAGCTTCTGTCACCTTCTTCTTGAGTAGTTCAAAACTCTTTTGAACTTCTTCATTCCACTGAAACTTTCCTCCCTTCAAACATTCAGTAACAGGGGCAATAAGACTGCTGAAATTCTTGATAAAACGCCGATAAAAGGAAGCAAGCCCATGAAAATTTCTAACATCATGGAGAGACTTTGGCACAGGCCAACTAAGTATAGCCTCAATTTTGCTTGGATCCATCTTGATTCCATCACCTGAAACAACATTGCCTAAGAACACAAGGCTGTCAGTTAGGAAATGACATTTCTTTAAATTTGCATAAAGTTTCTGCTCTCAAAGAGTTTGAAACACCTCAAGAAGATGCTCCATATGCTCCTACTGAGACTTGCTGTACACTAAGATGTCATCAAAATATACCACAAAGTGACCAATGAATGGTTTAAAGATATGATTCATTAAGCGCATAAAAGTACTAGGAGCATTAGAGAGTCCAAAGGGCATCACCAACCACTTATACAGCTCGGCCTTCTCTAGTTTTGAAAGTTGTTTTCCATTCATCTCTTGGCCTCATTCGAATTTGATGATAACCGCTACATAGATCAATCTTTGAGAAAACCATAGCTCCATAAAGCTGGTCAAGAAGATCATCCAACCTCGAAATAGAAAAGCGGTATCAAATGGTGATCTTGTTTACTGCTCTACTGTCAATACACGTATGCCATGTGTGGTTTAGATTCTTGATTGAATTTGATTTTTTGGGGTTGTCTATTTATGGGTTTTAGATTGTTTTTCTCATCGATGATATATGAAAATCGATATTGGTTTTCCTTTTTTTCTTTTGTTCTTTTGAATTATTATCTCATTAACAAAGTTACTATGAAAAACCTGAATTGGGTATCTATGTCTTTGTTCAAATTCATAAACACCAGAAATTGATTTAATTCAAAATTTTGACAATATTTCTCATGATTTTAAGTTCGATTTCCCCGCAAATATGCTAAAATGGTCTTTATTACATTGAAATTTCTTGAGCTTTTTGTATTGTTTGATTGAAACCTTGTATCAACTGATGATTATATAAAGGAAAATGCTAGAGCTACAAAATTTTTACTATTAATGTGGTGAGTGATTATTAGTATGTGAAAAAGTAATGTATGCATAATTTTAAACTTATTTTTATGCATAATTTTAAATTACGAAAACTTGAAACTTAAACATTTGATTGATGATATAGTTATTAATTTTTTATTTTTTAGAAATTTTGCAAGTATGAAGGATATAAGAAGAAAATAGAATCTAACGGTAAATTCGTCAAAATTCACATTAAATAAAAAATATTGAATAAAGTTGTAATTTTAAACTAAAACTAAATTTGTATTCAAATTTTGCCTTTTTTTAAGTGGCACGTAGCGGATTCCAAAGGACATGCAGAGACGTGTTCCAAAAGATTTTTTTTTTTTTTTTTTTTGGGTTAAGTGTGTTCCAAAAGATCACGAAGAGAGAAGTGTTTTAGGCTGTGTTTGGATTCATAAAATATTTTCCGAAAAATATTTATTTTCCGGAAATGCTATTTTCGGGAAAGGAAAACATTTTCAAGTGTTTAGTTGCATTATGAAAAATATTTTGGAAAATATTTTCTGGTGTTTAGTTGTATTCTTGAAAATACTATGAAAAACACATTTTCTACTTTTTGCTCACATTTTCTCAGCTTCCAAACAAATATTAATATCATTTCTCACAGTCACAAACACAAAAGAAACAAAACACAAAGAAAAAAAATATCAAATCCGGTGCGATCTCGGTGCGATCGCACCGAGATCGCCTGAGAGTGAGAGATAGATCAGATCAACGGAGGACGACAGTGATCTCAATGCGATCGGTGCGATCCTAGGATGAGGGATGGTTCGGCAGAGGACGAGGACAAGGGATGGGTAGGCGGAGTGGCTTGCATGCGACAGCGGGGTCGTGTGTCAAGGGGTGGTTCTGGGCATCACCGGCGAGGATGTGCTTGGGTTCTTCAGGTGTTTCTCTGGCTCTCTTCTTTCTCGGTGTTTCTCTAGCTCTCTTCTTTCAGGCGGAGCTCTTTTCTTTTTCTGGCTCTCTCTTTTGCTGGTGACCCGGAAATGGTTTGAAGTGAAAATGGAAGTGTAAAACCATATCCGGGTCAAAGGAGTAAATTACGGTCAACATGCATCTGATTTTCCGGAAAATTTTATTTTCCGTAGCTGCCAAACACGCAGGTCAGTGAAAAATGATTTCCTGAAATCGTTTACCACCAAAACAAACGAACCCTTAGTCAAACTACTCTACTCTAAGGTCCAATCTCACACAGACATCTGTATCCCTCACGACCATAACCTACCACAAAGGCCAAAATCTGAAACTTTGGATGGGATTGCCAGTAATTCTTTTGTCTTGATACTCTTGCCATTTTATAATAAAAGATTCCTATTGATATGATTTGCACCATGCATATACATTTTGGACTCCTATTACACCATTTTTATAAATAAATAAATAAAAAATATTGAATTAATATTTTAAAGATCTCACTTCAATTTCACATTCTCAATACTTTTGGGATGCATGGTAAATTTTGTGTGAATCAGATGTTGTTTGCTTTTCAATTTACAAACTGATTTTTTATATATAATTTTAAAATAAAAAAATTTAAATTTAAACATTTTTTGTAAATGAGATATTTATTAATTTCAGATTTTCTGAAAATTTTATAGAACATCAAAAGATGTAAGAAAGAAATATAATTTATTAGTTAATTTGTCAAAATTAACATGTAATAAAAACAATGGAATAATCTAACCTTACTTAAAAGATGCTTGAACCTAGCTAAAACTTCTCTCTCTCTCTCTCTATATATATATATGAGCAATGATTGTTGCACACATGCTAACACACTGTATACACACACTAGTGTGTGTAAGAGTTGCTTCCGATACAAATAATACACAAAAGACAAAATTCAATTTTCTATGACATGCAGAAGCCAGACCAGTAATTTCATTGAACACAAACTCAGTTAGTGCCATTATATGTGACATAAGACATTACATCACAGCAATGGAGTGCATTTGTTGGTCCCACCAATACATCCTTATAGTTTCCTTCTGCACTCAATTGGTCCTAAATCAATTGCCGACCATAATAAATAGCCCTCTTGGAACTTGCCTTTGCATGTGAAGGTGTGAAAACCACGGAAATGGAGTACTTGGAGAAAGAGAACATGGCCTATGTTGATCAGAAGCAAGAAAAGATAGAGGATGAAAAGAAGATCATCATGAGGAAGAAGAAGAAGAAGCTTGGAGGAATCAAAACATTGCCATTCATCTTTGGTATGTTCGCAAATTCTTGTTCTAGTCGTACAACTATCTCTTCCTATTGTTGTTTTTTGTCTGGGATTGACAAATGACAATATATATTTTCAAGGAATTCTCACAGCTAGGGAGATCCAAATAGAGCTTCTTGGTTCTTTCTTTCCAAATCAAAAAAGAATATATATATATATATATATATATATATTTTTTTTTTTTTATATACAAGATAGAATTTTAAATGTATATGTGAGTGAAACTCTCTCCTAGAAACTTCAATTCAGACCATTTCCCTCCACACCTCACAAACACTTATACTTATAGAGTGACCATCGCATCAAGATATACGGTAGTATATATATTCTTTTTTTAATAAGTCACATGTTTGAATATCTATGACTATCTCAATAAATATATATGAGTTAAGTATGAATAATGATTAAATGGTTAATTTTGTTTATTTATTATTTATCCGTTTTTAGAACAAATGGTAATTTCATAATGATATCACCGTAAGTATCAGATCAAATGATCCTAGTATAATTACCATACAACATTGGATTATCACTATATATGGTAAAGATACTTTGACTTTTTATATGTGCTAATTTGAGATTTAACGCTTTCCCTTTTGGAGTTAAATAAATCTCAAGATATGCACTAACTTTGATCCAAATGCAATTAAGCTGCCTTGGTACTATACATTAGTAGTGGTCCTAATATTTCACTAAACTAAACTCCCAATCAAGAATTGTGTTTTGTTTTGGCTGTCCCCTATTGTTGAACAAACACAATCAAAAGAAAGTAGGACCACTGGATTTTTTTGGAAAATAAAAGACTAGCAATACTTATCAAAAAAAAAGATTAGCTATAGATTTTTTTTATTTTAAGGGTCCTTTCGTTTGGCCCACATTGTTTGAAAATGGAATGTTGTCAGAATGTTCACGGGTCTCTGTCTTTACCTTCCCAACTTGTTCAAAAGTTAAATTAAGCATATGAAAATCATAATATACCATATGGGAGGGATATGTTTGAGGGCATGTTTGAATACGGCTTATTTTTGTTAAAAATTAAAAATTAAAAATATTGTAACAAAATAATTTTTAAATATATAAATAGTGCTGTAAAACTTATTTTTAATAAAAATTTTGTTGAAAAAAGTGATTTGTGGGTCCCGTGAACAATGCACGGGACCTATTGGAAAAGCTAAAAAGCACTTCTCAAATAAAAAAAAAGCAAAAACGCAAACGTAGATAAGCTGTATCCAAACGGATATTAAGAGTTACTTGGAATTCGCTTATTTTGCTGAAATTGAAATATTTTTGTTGAGAGTACTATATATAAATATAAAAATTAGCTGAAATAGCAAAAATCTTATAACATTTTTTAGCATCCTTTTTTTGAGTGTGGTGAGTGATGGTAGGACTAAAGCTGGGTTTGGACAGAAATTATATTTCCTATGCGTTTGCGTTTGGCATTTCCAAACGGTGGGACTCATGCTATAGTAGCAACGTGTTAAACCTTTTTGTCTGCATTTCACCTTTTTTTTTTTTTTTTTTTTTTTAAGAAGCGTTTCTGTGGCAGTAGTTGTTTTTCAGTGGGTCATGTGCAGGGTCCCGTGCATTGTTCACAGAATCCAAAAACCTTTTTTTACCAAAAACTTTTATTAAAAATGGGTCTCACGATACTATTTACACATTTAAAAATTATTTTGTTATAATATTTTCAGTTACCAGTTTTCAGTTTTCAGTTTTCAGGAAAATAAGCAGTATCCAAACGGACCTAAGTGTAATATATATTTTTATTCTATTTCATTTTATTGTGACCTATGGTGGGGTTGATACTTTTTTTTTTTTTTTTTTTTTTGAAAAAATGGTGGATTGATACCTACCTTATTGTAAAAATATTGTGAGATATTTTTGGGACTGTAGATAAACTTGTACCAGACAGCAACTCAGCAACTTCTGCATGAGCTAGATTAACCTCAATAATGGAATTTCCTCCCCTTCAATAAGAGAAGGTTTAGAGTTTAAAAATCCTGACAAGGAGGATGTTTTTGGTAAGGGCGAAGGGAAGTGAGTACTGAAATGATAATGAATGTGATTGATGTCACTGTTATTAAATGAATATTCAAATTACAGTTTTTTTTTTATTTTTTATTTTAGTAGTGATGATGTCGGTAAGATTTATGTAGAAAAATTTGTTGTAATCCTAACATCACTCTTAAAATAAATTATTATCACTTATCTTGAAGGCTTGAAAGCTGTGTGCCACAATACATATTGACACATAAGTATGCCTAAATTTCTCATGCGATTATAATGATAATTATAAATTCATGAGCCAACTACACTAACTATTTCCCCCTCTGTTTCCCAGCAAACGAAATATGCGACAAATTTGCAGCAACTGGTTTCCATTCCAACATGATAACGTACCTAACACAAGAGCTTAACATGCCGCTGGTACAAGCCTCCAACACACTCACCAACTTCGGTGGAACTGCCAATTTCACGCCATTGTTTGGTGCTTTAATTGCCGACTCCTTTGCCGGGCGATTTTGAACGATCGTGGTTGGTTCTATAATCTATGAACTGGTAAAAACAACAATACCATGCTTTACAGATCTAAAGTTCACTATTTATATAATCCCTTTTACTGATAAATTAAGAAGGAAAGCTATGATTTAACTATTCATTAATGTTGTAAAAACACTATTTTAACTGAAGGCACGTAATTTTTTCTATCTACTATGATGAGTTCATTCTGCTTTCACTCCTTAGCTAATCAGAATAATGGAAAGTGTGAGATAATATTTTGGCCCATAATGAGATAAATTATATTAGTGTACAAGATCTGCATCATTATCCTCTTATTTCTTCATTTGACTATTTTTATGCAAACTCTTGTTCATATGAGAAAGTCTATGGCATAATAAAATTTCACAATATTTTTACAATAACATTCTTTTGAGTTGTGGTGAGTCTGAGTGTAATCTTATTTTATTTTATTCCATTATGACTAGTGATGAGATTGACACATCAGCTTATTGTGAAATTGTATGAAATTTTGTAGTGGCCATATAGGAATCCATTCATATATAGTTAAAATTTTTCCACGTAATCTACATCATTTAAACCACTACTTAATCAATCTATAATATATATATATATATATATATATATATATATATATATCTTTAAAGAATAATTTGCGTGAACACATTTTTTTTTTCTAATTATTTTTCAAATTCAAAATGTCACCTATTGTGATAAAATTAAACACATATAGCTTATCCAGACTAATCTATTAAATGAAATTTCACTAATTTATTGTTGTAGATAGAATAAGTACAACTTACGTAAATTTATATTATTATGTAATTATAACAATATTTTATTGATTATTAGACAATTTCTTATGAAGGAGAATACATTATTACATAAAAATTTATTGCATTGTTTAAACAGGGAATATTTTCCTTCTGTTATTTGCATTAGTTTTAACATATAAAAGAGATAATAGTGTGTTGATTATAAGTCTAAAAATATAAATACATCAACAAAAAATAAATAAAAAACAATCAAGTTATAACTGGGAGGGGACAAACGTTGTAAATTGACAATTATCTTTGAAATTTTTTGGGGGGCAGGGGGCAATATAACTAGTTGTTATAGTCAATTTAGCACTCAAATGCCAAGGTCCTTAATAATAATACCATATGTTGATAAGTACTGCAGAAAAACTCCCAACTATCATCACCAGGGGAGCTCATGCCTATAAGCAATGTCACTTGCGTTTGTACTGCAGAAAAACTCCCAATTATCATTTTTTTCATTCTTCACCTTGCAGGGATTGATTAGCATCACCATTTCAGCAGTTTTGCCAACGCTCCACCCTCCACTGTGCCCAACTCAAGTGAACTGCAAGGAAGCCTCAGGCTTGCAGCTTTGGGTCCTCTACATCTCTCTACTGCTTTCATCTCTTGGTTCAGGTGGCATTAGGCCTTGTGTTGTTACCTTTGCTGCAGACCAATTTGACATGACCAAATCAAGTGTAGCAGCTAGAAGTTGGAATTTGTTCAATTGGTACTATTTTAGCATGGGAATGGCAACACTAACTGCCCTGACTTTTGTGGTTTACATCCAAGATAATGTAGGTTGGGGCTGGGGTCTTGGAGTTCCAACCATAGCCATGGCCTTGTCAATTATAGCTTTTTTGGTGGGTTCACCTCTTTACAATAGAATCAAACCTGCGGGTAGTCCCTTGGTTAGATTGGCCCAAGTAATTGTTGCAGCTGTGAAGAAAAGGAAAGAAGTAGTACCTGAAAACCCTGCTCTCTTGTATGAAAATAGAGAGCTCGATGCTGCTATTTCTTTGCATGGAAGGCTTGTACACACAAATCAATTCAAGTAAGCAATATAAAACATCCTTTACGCATAATGTAGAATGTCATTGCAGATGCAAAGCACGTTTTGAGAGCTATTTCGTCTGATAGTGACTAACCTATTTCATTTCTTTGAGATGCCTTAAAAATAATTTGGGCATTAGCCATGTTAAAATATTAATTAGTATTAGCAATGCAATGTGTTATACCATGTTGTGTATGCTAGAGTGAATGCGGAAGAGGAAGTATAGAATAGAAACATCGAGAACACGAGGGTTACATGGTTCAGCCTTGTCGGCCTACATCTACGGAGGAATCCCTTAAGGGCTACATCTTTATTATGTATAAGAGTGTAGTACAATAACCTGTGTTATAATGAACCCTAACATGAGTATATATAGGCGACTAAACCCTAGATTACTAGTACAAGCAGGAATGGGCTTGGGCCTATTACATTGGGCTAATATGTCTAATATATATCTCTAACACCCTCCCTCAAACTCAAGGTGGAAGCTCGATGAAGGCTTGAGGTTGGATAAGCATAAGAAGATCACTTGAAAATGCCTTGAAAAATGCCGTTGAAGAAACCACAATGAAGAATGTGCCAATTGACCAATTTCGGAGTTTCAAATGAAGAAACGGAGTCCAAAATTGGAATCTACGCGAAAAACTGAGCAAGATAGGCCCTTTGGAAAATTTTGACTTTTGGTCAAAAGTCAACGCAAAAGTCAAAGTCAACATAAGTCAAAGTCAACGAGTCCAAGTCAAAGTCAACGGTCAAGGCTCATGGTCAGATCCGGGTGGTCCGGGTCGGGTCGGTCCTGTTAATGATCAGCTAGGTGACGTGGTGCTGACGAGGCGACACTGCTGACGTGGCTAGCGACGTGGCTGATAACGTGGTGAAGACCTGGATTAGGGCTGACATGGCAAAGGCTGGCTGGTGCTGACGTGGCAAGATGACGTCAGCAACAGTCTTCCGGCGCGTGTGGCGCGTGCAAGTATTCCATCGGCGCGTGCTGGAAATCCGAAAGGCGCGTGCAAGGGAGATTGATGCTCGGACTTCGGGGGTTGGCAGATCGGCAAGCTACGAGGCCGTCATGGCGGCGCGTGTTGCCGGAGGAGGACTGCTCCTAGGAATCCGAGGCAACGCGTGGATAACTACGCCAAAACAGCGGAAGCACATGGGGGCGCGTGAGCTGTTTTGGTGAGATCAGCTTCCTGGGTTTTGATCGCGAAAGGCCGTGGAGCACGTCTGTATGGTTGGTTTCATCAGGTAAAGTCTCGATTTGCACAGATCTGAGATTGAAGCCACGCATGTAATAATCTTCTTTACTGTGTAGAGATGTTTGTTTGATACTAAGAACGAAGTTTGGCTCTGATACCATGTTAAAATATTAATTAGTATTAGCAATGCAATGTGTTATACCATGTTGTGTATGCTAGAGTGAATGCGGAAGAGGAAGTATAGAATAGAAACATCGAGAACACGAGGGTTACATGGTTCAGCCTTGTCGGCCTACATCTACGGAGGAATCCCTTAAGGGCTACATCTTTATTATGTATAAGAGTGTAGTACAATAACCTGTGTTATAATGAACCCTAACATGAGTATATATAGGCGACTAAACCCTAGATTACTAGTACAAGCAGGAATGGGCTTGGGCCTATTACATTGGGCTAATATGTCTAATATATATCTCTAACAAGCCATATATCCTTCATAAATGATCATTACTAATATCTAGTTCAGTAAGTACACAAATGTACTGAAGACAATTGTCTTCTCTTCCTCTAAATAAATGAGGCCCAATATGCAGGATTTTTAATCGTTTAAATGGGAGGTAGAGCAGACACAAGTTTGAACTTAAGATCACTTGCTTTGATAGCTTGATAAATTTGTCCCAAAAACTTAAGTTGTTAAGAAATGTTGAATTCAATTACTTAACCATTATTTTAACACGTATAATTTGAATGCTTAAATTGCTTCTTGTGTATATGATTGCAGGTGGTTTGATAAAGCTGCTGTCATAACAAATAGTCATGCAACAGATTCAAAGCCACCAAATTTATGGAAGCTTGCCACTGTACATCGAGTCGAGGAATTAAAATGCATTATCCGAATGCTTCCTATATGGGCAGCCGGAATTGCTCTTATTGCCTCATCTTCGCACCTGCATAGCTTCACCATTCTACAAGCTCGCTCTATGGAACGTCACCTATCTCACTCCTTCCAAATTCCACCAGCCTCAATGTCTATCTTTGGCAACATAATCATGCTCGTTGGCCTTGTTCTGTATGAATGTCTATTTGTACCCTTTGCTCGTCGATTCACTGGAAATCCATCAGGAATCACATGCCTACAAAGAATGGGTGTAGGCTTTGTGGTTAACATTCTTGCCACAGTTGTTGCATCATTAGTTGAAATCAAGAGAAAAGCAGCGGCCGCTGATCACAACTTATTAGATGATCCAAAAGCAAGCATTCCTATTAGTATTTTTTGGTTGGTACCTCAGTTTTGCCTACATGGGGTAGCTGAAGTTTTCATGTCTGTGGGGCACTTGGAATTTCTTTATGATCAATCACCTGAAAGCATGAGAAGCACTGCAGCAGCACTGTATTGGATAGCAATATCAATCGGAAACTATATGGGCACACTGATGGTATCACTAGTTCATAAGTATTCTGGCAAGAAAAGCAACTGGCTTCCTGATAGGAACCTCAATAGGGGAAGATTGGAATACTACTACTGGCTTGTTAGTGGCATCCAAGTAATAAATCTCTTATATTATGTGATATGTAGTTGGCTTTATACTTATAAGCCATTGGAAGAGGTTAGTGAAATTTGCAAGGAGGAAGATAAAGAAGTACTAGCTGGAGATAAAATACCATCTATGATTTTAGATAGTAGGAATGCCCATGGAGAGGTGGAGCTTGGAAGAAATGAGACAGCTTAGGATTGTTGATAATGACTATAAACTAGTGTACCACAAAAAGGGGTTTTTTTTTTCTGTATTTTGATCCTGCAGTTTAAGTGAAATAAGCAAACAAGTTTCCACTTTCAACCCAGTAATTATACCGTGCAATCTAACTTCATTAGAACTCCAAAATCCAGTTAAGTAATTTATGTTGGAATAGCAGAAGTTTAGATACTACTTTCTTGGCTTTGCAAACCCTTAATAGGGAGAATAACAAACTATACACTCACAATATAGAGGGGAATGAATATTTTATTAGACACAACTTCAAACTCACAAACAAAGAGAAATCAAGTTTTTAGCATGTACAAAAGTCTCAACAACAAAGGCTATGGCCTTGTACAATTCCTACAAATAAGGCTAAGACCTTTTACCAAGCTCTCACAAATAAGGCTACAATCTTTTACAAAAGTGTTGGGTTATAGATTGACCAGTGTTAATTGATTCAATTACCTAAGTTGATTAATTAGGTCAAATTACTTGCAAATTGTAGAGACACCAACAAATAACCAAATAAACTAATAAATAGCGGAAATTAAATAGATACGGTGATTTGTTGACAACTAGAGAAAACCTTTTGCAAGGTAAAAACCCTACCGGGTGATTTTCAAGTTACCACTCCTAAAAATCCACTAATCAACAGTCGAAAAGTTACAAGTGTGAGAAATCTTACCACTACCCTATCTTATTCCAAAATACCAACCTACAGTTAAACCTTTGCTCTAATACCTAATTGGACTTGAGCTTGTAGTAGACTTCTTCGCATGCACGGATCCCAGCATGTGACTAACTCCAACAACTAATTGATTGTTGTTAGCTTCTTCTCAAAAAAAAAAAAAAAATGATTGTTGTTAGTTGCAAAGTTTTCTACTTCAAATCACGTTGAAGATCAGGAAGGACTTGATTACAAAATCCCAAGGCGCACAAACACAGTAATTTTTCACAGAGTATATGAGTTCTCTAATTGAGTCTTTGTAACTTTGATGACTTTAAAATAAGCCTTTTATATGGTCTAGGGTTGTAGAGAAAGAAACCCTAATAATCCAAGTTATCATAGGCTAAATTTCAAATCTAAGATTTTTGAAATCGTAATTCTTGATAAATCGAGCTTGTGTCGAGCTTCTCATCAATTCTCAATAGATGCTAGTGTCGAGACTAGTGTCGAGCTTTAATGAACCAACTTTTCTTCACTTGTTTCGTAGATCGATCTTCATGTCTTTAATGATACCACTTGATGTAGCTGAGCAAAGTACTTCTTGATACATTAAACCAAACTTAGATCTACCTAAATAAAAGTAAAGTGCGTTTTGTCAAAGGATAAGCCAGTACACAAAAAAAAATGACCCTAACAAAAAGTCTCACAAATAAGGCGGCTACCTTAAGCACTCTCCAATACTTTTTCCCTTACTCTAGAAAATATTAGGTTGCTACCTTGAGTACTCTCTACAACTTTTTTCCCTTCACTCTTTATATTTTTCTCTCACCCACATTCACACCACATCTCTACTACCATTTACAGAATTTCAAACCAAGTGGAATTACAAGAGTTATCTTTGTTTTAATGACTTTTCAATTCAACAAAGACACAAACATTATAGAATGATGATAGATACAAACAATTATGGAAAAACAAGAGACAAACTATTATGGAAAAATCAAGAGGCACATCTTGGTTTACCGTTTCCAACTATTCATTCAATGAAATAATTAGCTTCTTTTTTTTTTTTTCTTTTTTGAGAGAAAAAATAATTAGCATCTAGTTATAGAAAAAACTTAACAAACATTTTCTTGGGCCTTTTTGTTGTGAACCCGGGTTATACTTTAATACGTATATACTAATTAGAATTGGATTTGTGGGGCTTATGCGGATGAGTTACATGTTGGTCACTATCCTTTTATAATCAAGGCTAATATGATATAATATTAGGTCTAAGACAATAATTTCAATCAAGATAATTTTTTATTTGTTTTCCACTTACAATTTTTTATATATTTTGTTTATAATTTACAAAACTTTAATAGAATCACCCAATACCCTTAATATTCAAAATTAAAGACAAATTCAATTAAATTTAAATTAATGATAAGATCCTTTCACATCAATTGTACATAAATAATTATATACAAAAATAAAAAAACTTGTTTATCTTATAAGAGTATAAAAAAATAAAAATAAATAAAAAAAGAAGTGGTTTAATGATGACTAGTTGCAAGAGCTATTTCTTTAGAGAGGCGGAGAGAAAAATATAAGTTTAATTAAAAGAAGAAAATGACTTTTTTGTTTTTTTGGTGAGTAAACAATGGAAAGAGTTGTTTTTAGTTGGATGAGAGAGAGAGAGAGAATCTTTCATTATAAAATGTATTTTCTTTAAAATTGTTATGTAACTATAGTATTATAGGAGTAGTATAAAACAAAAAGTACAGGTTTTTTTAAAAAAATAAAATAAAATTTTGAGAGCTTTAGGCAATTGCCTAAAAAAGAAAGATGACCCACTGTAAAGGTGTAAGGAGAAGAAAATTTTCAAACTCTTCATATATCTTTTTATTGGATGTGAACTTGAAAAATTTAATCATTGGATTGTATATTTTTTTATGTTTTTAACAATCATGTCAAATTTCATTGAAATCGGATATTATTTACTATCAATTAATAAACTTATTTTTTATCCATAATTGTAGATCACAAAAACTTAAAATTTAAACATTTTTATTGATGGCATAACTATTGATCTTTAATCTTCTTAAAATTTTGCAACCATAAAGGATATAATAAGAAATGCAATCCAAATGTTAAATTTTCAAAATTCATATCCAATAAAAAGATATATGAAGAGTTTAAAGGGTTTCACTTCAAACTAATTTGAAGAGAAACCTCTCCCAAGGTGTAATGCCATTTTACTATCGATATTCTCAATTCAGTTTAGCTTGCCATGATTTCACCCATGATTGTCAGTAGGGGTGTTCATGGCAGGTTTGTGCTCAACTCAAACTTGAGCTAATCACTTCTGTAAGGGGAGAATGAAACCTCCATCGACCCGTGAGGAACAAAAGTTTAGTCAAATCAAGTCTTAATGAGTGGTAGATGGGTTTAGGTCGAAGCCATTAAAATGGTGGAGAGAGGAGATTCCTGCTAGATATGGACAGAAAACTCGTCGAAAATGCGAGGAAGAGAAGGATATCAAACGGGTTGGGTTTCATCGGCTCCCAAGGAGGAAATATGTTATTCAACTTGTCTCAGTCGAACTTAACCATGGAGAGCTGTAGTCGACTATTGCTTGCTGTCGAAATCATTCAAATCCTTGCTAATCGGTCCAGGTTGAGTGGGGTCATCAGGTCTTTGTGCCAAATGGATGGCCTTAATCATGAGACTAGTTCCAATTAATGTTGATGGTAAAAGCTAAGTGTCTGTTTAGCAGCAAAAGTGAGTCCAAATTCAACTTATCATGTAGCCTTTGTGTGACTCTTGATATTATTTGTCAAAGGAGTTGTATAAAATTTAGGACAAAGTTTGTCTACAAATTTAGTTATAGTATAAGACTACAACTTTACTCAATATATATTTATTGGAGATAAATTTTGACAAATTTACGATTGAATTACATTATCTTCTTATATCCTCCATGCTTGCAAAATTTTCAAAAAATAAAAGATCAAAAGCGATTTCTTCAATCAGTTGCTTAAATTACATGTTTTTATAGTTTGAAATTATTCATAAAAATTAAATTTATGAATCATATAGTAAATAACATTTGATTGACACAAAATTTAACATATGTGTTAAGCGCGTAAAAAAATGTACAATCCAATGGTAAGATGGATTTTCAAAATATTTAATAATATTAATTTTTTTTTAAAGGAAATTATAGCATCTGGTTACAACAAAGTTTTTAATCAAACTTTGTACATTTATTCACTCCTACATAACTTTTGGTGAATGATAAAATCCAAATTGCATTTCGCAATGGCTCCAAGAGGACTATGTTGACTATAAAATCAAAAGTTATATGTGTCATAGCTTTTTTTTTTTTTTTTTAAGAAAATGCTAAATATTTTTAACACACACACGGCCGAAGAGAGGGGATATATATGCCATAGCTCACAGATCATATAATTCCCGTGTACGTACCAACTTTAATTATGCTATAGTTAATGACTAAAGTTTTGGTAATTTCTTAGACTATTTGACTACTAGTCATAATTTATTGTAAATGTTGCCTCGGGTTCTTATTCTTTAAGTACAAACGTTTTTGTATGGCCCCTTTTTTTTTATTGCGCTAAATATTTGTTTTTAAAAAATTATTTTATTACAAAATCTTTATTGCATCTTATTTAGTTAATTAGCATCTTTTTGGAATTCAATTTTCTGAATGTCGAGGTCCAACATTGAACTTGATTTCACCAAAGTCGAGTTCTACTTCTATGCAATTTAGTGGAACATGGAACTGAAGTTTGAGATAATTAAGTTCTACTTTTGCCACATATCATTGAATTACATAGAACTTGAAATTGAATTCTAAAAAGATGCTATGTAACTAAATAAGTTGCGATTAAAATTTTTTAACAAAATCATTTACTAAATACTTAGAAGAAAGAAAGAAAAAAAAAACACACACACACACACACCTTTCTGTACTATTATACAACTTTCATATTATATACAATAATCTAAAATAGTATTCTAAATATTATATACAATATAGTCTAAAAAAATTATTAATAGTTTAAAGATTGATAAGATAACTACCATTGAATGCATAAATAAATATAATTAACTAGCTAATCATATATTTTTGTCAAATTAATAATAATTTATTATATTTAATATCAAATGTATAAAAATATATGATAAAAAAGAATAGTAAAACAAATATATGATATAGTCTAAAAAAAAACACACACACACACACACCTTTCTGTACTATTATACAACTTTCATATTATATACAATAATCTAAAATAGTATTCTAAATATTATATACAATATAGTCTAAAAAAATTATTAATAGTTTAAAGATTGATAAGATAACTACCATTGAATGCATAAATAAATATAATTAACTAGCTAATCATATATTTTTGTCAAATTAATAATAATTTATTATATTTAATATCAAATGTATAAAAATATATGATAAAAAAGAATAGTAAAACACCTGGAAGTAGAATTGGGAGTAAACATGAAACTAAGAAAAAATAATAAATAATATAAGTTTTTGCTTTTGAAATGTATTTATTTATTTTCTAGAGAGAATGTTTATTTAATTATTTATTTTTAATGAATGAGCAATTTTAAGAGTAGTGTTACTAACATAACACTTTCATAGCAAAATGTAGGTAGTAAGTTGTTAATGGTATGTAAAAAAAAATTATGTAAGTTATGGGTCTAGATAAAAATCAGTTACAACTTGCCACTTAACCATTATTATAAATTTATTGTGAAAAATATTATGAAAGTAGCACTAAAATGATCATATTCAAGTTCATTCTAGCAGGGTTTACACAAAATTTAAATACAGGGTTTTCATATTTTTATTTTTAGAGGTAAAACAAAAAAAAAATTATATATATTAAAAAAAATTGGACAGTTCAAGGGGTTCATTTGAACCCCCTGGGTTGGCTATAGCGCCGCCCTTGGGCATCACATGCCTACAAAGAATGGGAGTAGGCTATGTGGTTAACATTCTTGCTACAATTGTTGCATCATTTGTTGAAATAAAGAGAAAAGCAATGTTTACACAAAATTTAAATATAGGTTTTCAAATTTTTATTTTTGGAGGTAAAACAATATATATATATATATATATATTAAAAAAAAATGGACAGTTCAGGGGTTCATTTGAATTCCCTAGGTTGGCTATAGCACCGCCCCTGGGCATCACATGCCTACAAAGAATGGGAGTAGGCTATGTGGTTAACATTCTTGCTACAACTGTTGCATCATTTGTTGAAATAAAGAGAAAAGCAGTGGCTTCTGATCACAACTTATTGGATGATCCAAATGCAATTATTCTTGTTACTGTTTTTTGGTTGGCACCTTAGTTTTGCGGCAAAACTCGGACCGTTCAAAGAATCGTTAATAGAAGAGGTACAAGGTTTTTTAGATTGGACAGAGATTCAACCAAGGTTAAACCGTGATAACGTCATAATTAATTTAATAATTATTTAAAATATAAATAAATATATTAAATTAGTAAAAATAAAAATATTGACTAAAATAATCTAAATAAATATAAAGACTATTTTTTAAATATATTTTTATACCATTACTTTGATTATAATGTTTCAAAAACCAACTTACGTCATCAATTGTAAGTAAAAAAAAAATGATAAACAAAAGCCAAAAACGACAAAACTATAGAACAATGGACCCTATTATAATTCATATTGAGAGGTGCCCAAGATTCAATAAATGAGTCAGGAACTTTCAAACTTATTTTTGTCATTTCAAAGGCTTTGTCACGTCACACGTGTTAGGCCCACTAAACTAAGAAGCAAAAATAAAGTTGAAGCAAGTCATTTAATTAAATTGAAGGAAGACCCTGAAAAACAAACAAAGAAGTAGAGAAGGAACAATGATGAAGAAGAAGAAGAAGAAGAAGAAGGGGCAACCTTGTGTTGTCTGTGATGGGTAAGGTGGCGAACTACTACACTGAGGTAAAATATTATGTTTGTTTGTCTTATTACCGGCCGAAATAAATCATTTTAGCTTGCTTTATATTTTTGTTAAAGAGCTTGGCCTGAACCATAAGACCCTCCCACAGTTCTTAAACCCGGGCGATTCAACCTCGATTCATACCGTTTACTGACTTTTTTATGTTGAACGGGTTTGGTGGTTAAAAGAACCATTCGAAGGGACGGTTTCCTGTTAACCGGGTCAGACCGTACAGTTCGGTCCAAATTTCAAAACCATGGTTTTGCGTGCCTACATGGGTAGCTGAAGTTTTCATGTCTGTGGGGGCACTTGGAATTTCTTTATGATCAATCACCTGAAAGCATGAGAAGTAATGCTCTAGCACTATATTGGATAGCAATAGCAATGGGAAACTATGTAGGCACACTAATTGTATCACTAGTTCATAAGTATTCAAGTATGAAAAGCAACTGGTTGCCTGATAGGAACCTCAATATGGGAAGATTGAAATGCTACTACTGGCTTGTTAGTGGCATCCAAGTAATAAATCTCGTATATTATGTGATATGTAGTTGGCTTTATACTTAGAAGCCATTGGAAGAGGTTAGTGAAACTTGCAAGGATGAAGTTGAAGAACTAGATGGTAGGAATGGACATGGAGAGGTGGAGCTTGGCCTTGGAAGAAATGAGACAGATTAGGATTGTTGACAAGGAATATGACTATACACTAGAGTCTAGAGCATCTTAAAGTGGTTTTTTTTTTTTTTTAATTTAAATTTTCTGATTTTTCAGGTTTTTTTTTTTTAATTTTTTTACCCTGCAGTTTAACGGAAATAAGTAGACTAGTTTCCACTTTCAGCCTAATAATAATACTGTGCAAGCCAACTTCATTAGAACTCCAAAATCCAGTTCAGTAATTCATCCACATAAATAATCAGCACCCAGTTATGGAAAAAACTTAACAAATATTTTTGTGGGCCTTTTTATTGCAAACATGGGTCGTATTTTAAGTCTTTAATAAGTCACTAATTAGAATTGGATTTGTGGGGGAAATCAAGCCTGAAAGTCATGTGGATGAGTCACTTGTTGTTGGTCACTATCGTTGGTTTTCTACTTATAAGATCAGGGCTGGTAGTCAATAATTTTCAAGCAAGATTTTTTTTTTTTTTTTTTTTGGGTGATATTTCCACTTACTTTTTTTTTTGTTATATTTTCTTTATAATTTTCAAAAATTTAGTAGAATCACCCAGTACCCAACGACCTTAACTTTCAATTAAAATTAAATTAATAATAAATTCCTTTCATATCAATTGTATTAGTATATATAGAATTATAAAATAAAATAAAAACTTATTTATTTTAAATTAAAAGTGCAAGGATAGGAGTGAAAAAAGTGTAGTTTAATGTTGACTTGTTGCGTGGGCTACTTTTTGAGAGAGGCGGAGAGAAAAAGACGTGTTTCATTAAAATATGAAAATTACTTCTTCTTTTTTTTGGTTAAACAATGGAGAGACTTGTTTTTGAGAGAGAGAGAGAGAATCTTTCATTATTAACTAAACATGTACCATTTTCTAGAAAAACTTAATAGATATGAAATATATTTTCTTTAAACTTGTTATATAAATATTGTATTAAAGGAGTTGTTAGAATTGGATGGTATCAGCGGACATGACCTTTGACTGGTCCCATTTAATATGATAATAGGTTACATGGAATGGGCTACAAAAGGGTGTAGCCTCCCTCATATGTACAACTTATGGAAAATAGAATATATTCTTCCTCTCCATCATTCATGGCTCTTAAGTCTTGGATATTGTGTAACTTGCACTAGTAGCAAGCACCACCATGAACAACAGTTGTTCAAGCTATGGAGGCATAACTTACAGCATGGAACAAGAGAATACATGATCCTATAGATGTATGTACTCTATTTTCTAACATTGGTATCAGAGCTACGTATGCTTGTTTTCACTTTTGGACTAATGATGTGATGATCTCTATTGCTTTGAAAAACGATGGAGAGACTTGTTTTTGAGAGAGAGAGAAAGAATCTTTCATTATTAACCAAACATGCACCATTTTCTAGAACAACTTAATAGATATGAAATATATTTTCTTTAAACTTGTTATATAAATATTGTATTAAAGGAGTTGTTAGAATTTGGTATTAGCGGACATGACCTTTGGCTAGTCCCATTTAATATGATTATAGGTTACATGGGAGTGGGTTACAAAAGGGTGTAGCCTCCCTCATATGTAAACTCATGAAAAATATAATATATTCTTCCTCTCCATCATTCTAGCTCTCATGTCTTTGGGTTCTATCCTATTATGGCTCTAACGCTTTAGATAACCACCATGACCAACAGTTGTTCAAGCTATGGAAGCATAACTTACAACGTGGAACAAGAGAATACATGATCCTATAGGTGTATATACTCTATTTTCTAACATTGGTATTAGAGCTATGTATGCTTGTTTTCACTTTTGGACTAATGATGTCATGATCTCTATTGCTTTGAAAAACAATGGAGAGAGAGAGAGAGAGAGAGAGAGAGAGAGAGAGAGAGAGAGAGAGAGGAATCTTTCATTATTAACCAAACATGCACCATTTTCTAGAAAAACTTAGTAGATATGAAGTATATTTTCTTTAAACTTGTTATGTAAATATTGTATTAAAGGAGTTGTTAGAATTTGGTATTAGCAGACATGACATTTGGCTAGTCTCATTTAATATGATTATAGGTTACATGGGAGTGGGTTACAAAAGGGTGTAACCTCCCTCATATGTAAACTCATAAAAAATATAATATATTCTTCCTCTCCATCATTCTAACTCTCATGTCTTTGGGTTCTATACTATGGCTCTTACACTTTAGATAACCACCATGAACAACAGTTGTTCAAGCTATGGAGGCATAACTTACAACATGGAACAAGAGAATTCATGATCCTATAGATGTATGTACTCTATTTTCTAACACTAGTATCAAAGCTACGTATGCTTGTTTTCACTTTTGGATTAATGATGTCATGATCTCTACTGCTTTGAAAAATAAAATACAATATGCTTGATAAAATTAAAAATTTTGTTAATTTTTAATTTTTTGGATTTTTACTTCAGCTAGCAAAGTCTGATTTGTTTGTTTCCGTTTTGATTTCCTTATTCTTATGTATACGTGATATATTGGCTATTGTTTGATTGGGAAAACATCAAAAATCTGTTTTTGATATTTGATTTGTTACGACTACAAAATTTTATTCATAAGGGCTAGGACCATATGTTTGTCATCGGTGCTGTATGGTTCTACAATGTGGTAGTAATAATAATTTTAAGGAACAAAGCTTGATTATTGTCATCATGTCATACAAAGAAAAAAAAAAGGGGGGGGGGGGGGGGGGGTGGGTGGTTGGTTGTGCCTCTGTTATTATTGGTAGGCGTAAATGCACTTTTAGTCCCTACATTTTGACTTTTTTTCATTTTAGTCCCTACATTTTAATTTGACCACTTTTAGTCCCTAAATCAATTATCGCGTTCCATTTTAGTCCTTTCCGTTAGCCACCAATGGAAATTGCTTAGGTGGCAAACTGATGCTGACCTGGCCAATTAAAAAATAATAAAAAATTTTAATTAGCATTAAAAAAAATCCATGTCAACTTTTAAATATAAAAAAATTTATTAATCAATTTTAACTAAATTAAAAATGAAAAAACCAAATTAAAAACAATAAAATCCATCAATTCAGATCTAATGTATTTTGAACAAGAACACACAAGAACATAATCACATATTTAAACATTAGCATAAGAACACAATGCACAAACCAAGAACTAAACACAAAAAACACAAACTCAAATTTAACCATTAACACGTGATCACAAAAACAAAGAACACAATAAACCCAAAACTGCAATTGAACCCAAATCTAAAAACTCCAAAAAAAGCTCGATAGAAAACCCACCACCTTATCGATTGAACCCAGATCTAAAGCCACCACAAAAGTAGCTTCTCGATCTCTCTACCTGTCATCACACTCTGAAACTGTGACCAAAGCCCAGCTCTCTTCTAAACCCAAGCCATGTCTCACTGAGTCTCTCTACTCTCATACCACAAAAACCACTCTCCGATCAACAAGCTAAAAGCGTTTGAACAGTGCGTGAACCATAAAAGGTGGATGTAGAGGTGAAAGGTCTCATGGATCTGCCAAGAACCGAGACAATGGTGGCGCTGTGAACAGGTATGTGCATAACTTAGGGTAAGAGCTTGATTTATGTGTTTGTGTGCTCAGTGTTGTGAGGCTTTGTAAAACATGTAAGTATGTGTGTGTGAAGCAGAGAATCACAGAATGTATGTGTGTATGTGAGACAAAGAGATGCTATCAGAGGAAAGAAACAAAGAAAAGGGAGAGGGTTTCGGGTTAGAGTTGAACCCAGATCTAAAGCCTTCGAACCTAGATCTGCCCAGATTTGCTTCGAGTTGGCTTCAATTCGAACTCAGATCTAACGATTTTGAACCCAAATTTGGTTAGAGTTGGCTTCGATTTGGTTCATAATGCTAAGATCTTCGTTTGTTCCAATTTTTGTAGCTGGTTTTCTCTTTTTCCTATTGAAGATCGGAGCACCGAAAAAAATTCTGACAAAAATGGCCACCGTATATGCTGGAAAACCGACCTTGGGTGCTCTTGATCAACACCGGTCAAAGCAAAATTGCCCACAACAGTTCGGTGATGAAAGTGCCCAAATTTCTTTCCGATTTGTGTTTGTTATTGTGTTCTATTGAGTTTTTTGGAGTTTTTAGATTTGGGTTCTAATGGAGTATTTGGGTTTATTTGCTATGGGTTAGCTGGGAGATTTATGTATGTTATTTTGTTTCTTTGTGTTTGTGGTCATGTGTTAATGATTAAATTTAAGTTTGTGATTTTTGTGTTTGGTTCTGGGTTTGGGTTTAGGTTTGGGTTTGTGCTTTATGTTCTTGGGTTGATGTGTAAATATGTGATTGTGTTCTTGTTCAAAATACAGTAGATCTAAATGGATGGATTTTATTGTTTTTAATTTTGTTTTTTAATTTTTAATTTAGTTAAAATTGATTAATAAATTTTTTTATATTTAAAAGCTGACATGGATTTTTTTTAATGCTAATTAAAATTTTTTATTATTTTTTAATTGGCCACGTCAGCATCAGTTTGCCACCTAAGCAATTTCTGTTGGTGGGCTAACGGAAAGGACTAAAATGGAACGCGATAATTGATTTAGGGACTAAAAGTGGTAAAATTAAAATGTATGGACTAAAATGGAAAAAAGTTAAAATGTAGGGACTAAAAGTGCATTTACGCCTTATTCGTATGATTACATGATCTTAGAATTGATTGTTCATATATAAAATTCATGTGCCTAGTTTCCACCCAGTGGATGAAATATGCTGGAATCTATGATTAGTTCCTATGAATATATAGCCTATAAATCAACAGGGAAATTGAAAGTACAATCCTCTTTTGAAAAAGAAATTTTATGGATTAATATTTGCACCCAAAACTTTGAGGATTTGTGTTTGAACGTCAACTAATTACCAAATAAAGTGTTTATAAATAAAATACATTATGGTTTGTTGAAACATGTAATCATTACATGCGATTATTAGTTGCTGTGTCATTAAATATTATTTTAATGTAGTAGTTTTAAATCTCAATTTTATTAACTTTTATGTTAAAACAAAATTTTGACAAAGACTATGAAAAATCTAGATAGATTATGATTGATTTAGTGAACCAAAGGTGTGTAGATTCTTCTATATATATATATATATATATATATGACAAAGCTTATTTACAGTATGCTAGGTGTTGTTCTTTAGATTCCTTTTTAAGATTCTATCACGTGACTACTTAAGTTAAAAAATACACTTCCATTCATGAGAAAAAAGCCACATGGCAGAATCTTAAGAAGAAAATCTAAAGAATAGCACCTAAGTACTGTACATAAATCTTGCTTATATATATATATATATATATATATATATATATATATATATAATAAAAGTTGGATTCTGAAAAATGATGGATACACTTGTCCCTTCCTATAACAATGACAAGTGTGAAAACATCTAGTAATTATCAAACTTAATTATAACTAACTAAAATGCCATGTGTCAACTATAAATGAAAAAAAAAATGTCATTGAATGTGCATTATTATATACTAGCTTGTAATGTCATGCATATGCATGGATACCCTTAAAGATATATAATAAGATGCATAATATAATTCTTATATATATAATTTAAATATTATTGATAGTCATTTTTATGTTGTGTTATCTCTTTAAAAAATGTTGTAAGTATATTATTAGGTATAAAATGTAAATTCTCCATTTAAAAAAAAAAAATTTATTGTTGTACGACCCCTTGATGCCCAGGCCCATTTGGACCTCATGATCTAGCCCAGCGGTGCAGCCCACAGCCCCTACCTTCATCCTTCTTCCATCCAAGGTGCAAATCTAGGCCCACACTGGACCTAAACCCTAGCCTTGGCACCCAACTCTTGCTCGGTACCCTGTCCGACAATAAATGTGGGATGTCTACCGAACAGGTCATCAGTGGCATGCCCGGCAGCGCCAGGACGCCTTGGCTGAGTAAGGTTGGTAAAGGTGGGAACCAAGTTCCGATGCCACTCTCGCCTCACCCCACTCTCACCTAACCTTCCACTTATAGTCGATGATATTGGACCCTTTATTGAACTAATCATAATTGTAATCATGGCCTCTCCACCAACTTAGGGCTATAAATACAAAAGGATGTGGGAAGAATAGGGGATTGTAAAAATTGGGGGAAGAGAGAACAGAGAGCAAAGGGAGAAGAGTGGTCTTAGGAAGGAGAAGAGGCAGCCAAAGGGGTAGATAAAAGTGATCTCATTGGTTCCTTGTACTAAGAACAACCCAAGATAGGAAACCAAAACCCACCATACAAATAAGTTGTGAGTACGAATGAGGCCCATCTCGTCAGCCTCATTTTTGTTGCGCACAATTGGCACCGTTTGTGGGAATCTCCTACAATGCCATGGTTCTACTGAGACTCAATCCTGGGGGCTGAGATGTTTGGGAGACGATCTGGGAGTAACGCGAAAAGTGGTTCAGTGGGATCTTCTCGGGGATCCTTATGGTGAGAAAGAAGGCAAAAGAGACATGAAGACAGGGACTGCGAACGAGAGGAACAGTCCGGCCTCAGGAAGGGGTCTTACCAGACGCAGCACACGATTTCGAATGCCTCTGGGCACGGGCAATTCGATAAAAGAGACGCCGAGCTCGAATGGTTGCGCCGGCTAGTGAGAGACCTGGAGTTGGAGGCAGGAAACAGGCATCGTAAGAGGGACGGGGATAACCGAGAAAGAAGAGCTAACACTGAGAATGATCGTCGCGAGACGGGTTCTGACCAATCCGGACGCCATCATCGCCGAGAACGTTCCCACTCACGGGAATATCGTCGACACCAAGAACGTACACGTTCTCTAAAGTCCCGCCAGCACCAAGACCATTCACGATCGCGGGGTACGCAGGCCAAGATTCGGATAGCTCAAAAGGACAACAACCCCATAATGCGGCAATGGACGCAATGAGCCGTGCGTTACGCAGAGCTGCTCGGTCCCCATTTTCGCTAACATTAAGCGGACCCCTATGTCGGACAGATTTACCTGCCCTCCTTTCAACTCCTACGACTGTAAAACAGACCCGGTAGAGCACGTAAGCCACTACATTCAAATGATGTCCCTGCACACCCGTAATGACACACTAATGTGTAAAGTTTTTCCTTCGAGCCTCGGCCCCACCGCTTTGAGATGGTTTAACGGGCTACAGAAAGGCTCACTCCACAGTTTTGTGAGCTGATACAAGAGTTCGGAACCCGGTTCGTGACATGCAACTGGGTGCCCCAACCGATAGACGCACTGCTGTCTATGAAGATGAGGGCTGGGGAAACCTTTCGTAGTTATGCTAGCCGATACTGGGAGCTCTACAATGAGATCGACGGAGGAAATGAAAAAATTGCCGCGAGCACTTTCAGAATGGGATTGCCCAAGGATTCCGGGCTGAGAGAATCGTTAACGAAGAAGCCTCCCGAAGATATGAGGCAGCTAATGAGGCACATTGAAGAATACAAACGGTTGGAAAATGGCCGGATTCAGAGTAAGGGCAAGGCGCCGATGATAAACCATCCACGTTTGAATGCCTTTCAACCGAGGACCCGGGGGAATTTGAGGATTCAAGAGCCGGAGGCGCCAGTCGAGGAGGTGAATGCAATGTTCAAGGATCCGGTGCACAAAATTGTGGACAAGATTAAGCACGAGCCGTATTTTAGATGGGCCGAACAAGATGGGGGGTGATCTCTCTAGGAGAAATCAAAACTTGTACTGCACCTATCATAAAGACAAGGGCCATACCACCGAGCAATGCCGGGTGTTAAAAGACCATTTCGGGCAGCTGGCTAAGGCTGGGTATCTAAAAGAGTTTGTGGTAGACACGGGGGATAAAGGGACGGGACAAGGAGCTATTTAGAGGGGCAACCCCCTTCCGCCCCCGCTCGGGATAATTGAGGTTATCCATGCGCCCCCAACAAGCCTCGCCTCGGCAGGAAAAAAAAGGGTGTTAAATGTGATGCCGGTGGAGGGCAGCTCGAGCGCACAACCGGGGGGAAAGAAACTGAGGGTTACCCGGGAACCTATCGCTTTCAGTGACGATGATTTGGAGGGAACGATCCAGCCACACGACGACGCGTTGATAGTTACTACCAGGATAGGTGGGTTCCTGGTAAAAAAGGTGATGATAGACCAAGGGAGTGGGGCTGACGTGATGTATCTGGACTTGTACCGGGGACTTGGGTTGAAAAGTGGGGGCCTCTCTAAGTACAGCACGCCTTTGGTCGGGTTTGACGGGAAAATCGTAATACCTGAGGGGAAAATATCTCTGCCCGTGAATATGGCGGGCAAGGAAGAGGTAGTGATGTTTATAGTGGTGAATTCTTTCTTCCCATACATAGCAATACTCGACAAACCATGGATCCATGCAATGGAGGCTGTCCCGTCCACCCTGCATGTGAAAGTGAAGTTTCCTACCAAGTAAGGTATTACTGTGGTGAGGGGGAGCCAGCAGACAGCAAGACAGTGCTTAATTGCCATGGTTAACCAGAGGAAAGAGACAACCAATCAGGGGGAGTGCGCCCAGTAGAGGGACCCGCCACAGTGGGTCCCGTTATAGCAATTACAGGATAACCAAGGAGAGGTGGGGGCGATGGTGCCGAGGAAATGATAAAAGCAAGGGTACTTCCAGACGCCGACAAGTGTTTTCATATAGGGACAGGCATGGATGAGCAGGAAAAAGTGGAAATGTGGTTACTCCTAATGCAGAACGTAGATGTTTTTGCATGGAGTCCATATGAGGTGCTCGGGGTAGACCCCGAGTTCATCGTCCATAGACTTAGAGTTGATCCCTCGGTCACCCCTAAGAAGCAGAGGCCTAGGATGTCGGCCAAAGAGCACGCTGAGGTGGTAAAAGCGGAAGTCCAAAGGTTGAAGGATGCTGGGGCGATAAGGGAAATTTTCTTCCCGGAGTGGCTAGCAAATACCGTAGTAGTGAAGAAGAAGAATGGTAAGTGGAGAGTCTGCGTGGACTTCACGGACCTGAACCAAGCATGCGCAAAAGACCCATTCCCCGTGCCTAAGATCGACCAGTTGGTGGATGCTACGTATGGGCACCCAAGGATGAGCTTCCTGGATGCTTTTTAGGGATATCACCAGATCGCCATGGCGCCCAAGGATCAGGAAAAGACAGCATTTATCTCCCTAGAAGCCAACTATCATTACACAGTGATGCCCTTCGGGTTAAAGAACGCCGGTGCCACGTACCAGCGAATGATGACGAGAATGTTCCGAGACAAGATAGGGCATATGGTTGAAGTGTATATTAATGACATGATGGTGAAGAGCAAGCAAATGGCACGACATGCGGAGGACCTTCAAGGTGTTTTCGAAATTCTTCGACGACACAAGTTGCGGCTCAATGCCGAGAAGTGCGCGTTTGGTGTTGGGGCTAGAAAGTTCCTGGGATATCTGATTACTAAGCGGGGGATAGAGGTCAACCCCGACCAAATTGAGGCGGTGAAAAGGTTGAAGCCGCCGAGCAACCCGAAAGAATTGCAAGTGTTGACCGGGATGTTAGCCACCCTGAATTGGTTCATCTCCAAATTCGCAGACCGCTGCCGACCATTCTACCAACTCCTAAAGAAGTGGACAGGTTTTCATTGGAACAAAGAATGTGACAAAGCTTTTCTGGATTTAAATGATTATTTGGTGCGAGCCCCCATCATGTATTACATCAGCAAAACCCTAGTAGATGCCGAAACAAGGTACTTATCACTAGAGAAGCTTGTCCTGGCCTTTATGCATGCTACGAGAAAGCTGCCGCACTACTTTCAGGCTCATACGGTTTACGTCTTGACCGAATATCCCCTGCAATCATTATTGAAGAGGTCGGACTTCACGGGCAGAATAGCAAAATGGGGAACCCGACTTGGTTCATTCAACATTCGTTACCAGCCACGAAGCTCGGTGAGGGGCCAGGTCCTTGCAGACTTTGTCGCTGAATTCTCACCAAGGAAAAGTAGGGAAATAGTGTGCCATGTCGAGGTCCACCCGTGGAAGGTATTCATGGATGGGGCATCGAGCTCTGCGGGATCCGGTGCGGGCATCGTCGCCGTCTCCCCAGACAGAATACGGTTAGAGCACTTATTCAGGTTGGGCTTCAAAACCTCCAATAACGAAGCAGAATACGAAGCCTTGCTAGCTGGGCTAAGGACAGTCTTAGGTTTAGGAGCCCGAGACATAGAGGTGTATTCAGATTCACGTCTCGTGGTCAACCAAGTGTAAGGCAGTTTTCAAGCCAGAGATCTCCAGATGAGGCCTACTTGGAAAAGGTGAAGCAAGCTATAACCAGCTTCAGCACAGTAAAGGTTTTCCAAGTGGCCCGAACGCAAAATAGACACCCCGACTCACTCGCCACGTTGGCATCATTTGTAGCCGAAGAGATACATCGGCTAATCAAAGTCGAACTCGTGCCAGAGCCGAGCATCAGGGTAACTGGCGATCCGGGAACGGCGGGGATAAATATCGCGGCAATCACAACACTTGGGTCATGTTGGATGGACCCTGTTGGGAAATTTAGACCCCAGTTGATAGAATTAACAAGTTTTAAATCCAAGTTGTTAATTAGATTTATTATTAATAAAACTTGTTAAAACAAACAAACATCAATATCATGTCAATAATGAATGCAGCGGAAAAATAAATAAGACAAGATATGATGACCTAGGAAAACCAATGAAACCAACCAGTTTCACAGTAAAAAACCTGGGGGGAAACCTTCCCAAAAAGCAATCCACTATAGAAAAGAGAAGTTTCAGATCTAGTACAAAACCTTTGTCCCTAGACTCTACAATCCCTGTAGATGAACTCACAGCAAAAACCTTCTACCACTTCAGAACCTCTGAACTCTTCAATATATGAACGCCACCCTTTTTGTTGCACGAATCCCAGTACGTGACTAACCAATTACGCGGATCCTAGTACGCGACTTCAATCACCAATTAGAAGAAGATTGTTGGCTACAAAGTTCTTCACTTCATCAAGAATGAAGATCAAGAAGCACTTGGTTACAAAACCCTAAAGCGCAAAGACGCAGTAACTTCTTTCAGAAAGAATAAGGCATTGGTCACCTTTTGCTTATGTTCTCCTTGTATTCTCTTATTCTCTTTATGTAACGGCCTCTAAAATAAGCCTTATATAGGTCTAGGGTTGTGAGAAAAGAAACCCTACACAAATACAAAAGCCTGGCCCAAAAATCAGATCTGAAAATCTGAATTCCCGTAACCTCGATAGATACCTCGATCGATCGGGAGGTGTCGAGAATTAAATCTCGATAGATACAGCTATTGGGGAGGTGTCGAGAAGGTGTCAAGGAGACAGAAGATTTCTCAATCGATCCACCAGCTGTCGAGAAGGTGTCGAGATTGCGATAAGAAACACCTTAAGATCTCGATAGATAGCTAGTTGACGGGGAGGTGTCAGGCAACTGTCGAGCTATCTGTCCAGCTTTAATGAACACCTTTTCTTCACTTGTTTCTTGGTCCAATCTTCATGGCTTTAATACTACACTTGAACAACATGTTCCTTAAAGTATTAAACACATCCTAGATCTACCCAAATACAAGTAAAGTGCGTTTTGTCAAAGGATTAGCCAACTACATAAAATATGTCCTTAACAGACCCCATTATTAACTTTCTGGCAAAGGATAGACTCCCATGCGACGAGAAGGAAGGAAACAAGATCCAGAGAATGGCGCCTTGGTATTGGCTGTCAGAAAACTAGACGTTATATCAGAGGTCGTTTGGGGGGCCATACCTTTTGTGCTTACACCTAGAAAGGGTGGGCAAGCTCCTGGCTGAGCTTCATGATGGAATATGTGGCAGTCATGTTGGGGGACAATCATTGGCGCACCGGGCAATGACTCAAGGGCTTTGGTGGCCTCAAATGCAAAGGGACGCCGCTGAGTATGTACGTAAGTGTGAATAGTGTCAGAAGCACGCGAACCTAATCCATCAACCTGCCGGCCACTTAAACCCGATTAGCAGTCCCTGGCCTTTTACCCAGTAGGGGTTGGATATCATCGGCCTGTTTCCCCGAGCAATGGGTAATCGAAGGTTCGTGTTGGTAGCTGTCAATTATTTCACCAAATGGGCAGAGGTAGAAGCTTTGGACAACATCCGAGACGTGGATGTAAAGAAGTTCGTGTGGAAGAACATCATTACAAGGTTTGAGGTGCCGAACTCCCTTGTATCAGACAATAGGCTGCAATTCGACAGCCAGGCCTTCCGGGATTTCTGCGGTGACCTCGGCGTTAAAAACAAGTACTCAACTCCAGCTACCCCCAGAGTAATGGCCAAGCCAAAGCTGTGAATAAAGCAATTGTGAATGGGCTGAAGAGGAGGTTGGAGGGTGCAAATGGGAACTGGGCCAAGGAGCTGCCCAAAGTCTTATGGGCATACCGGACAACTCCAAGGAGGTCCACTGGGGAAACCCCATTCTCCCTCACTTACGGTGCAGAAGCCGTAATACCAACCGAGGTGAATTTGTGTAGTGCACGAGTTGCGGGATTCGACCCCACCCATAACGATGAGATGATGGTGGCATGCTTGGACAAGTTGGAAGAATGCCGTGAAGTGGTAACTATACGGCTTGCTGAGTATCAGCAAAAGCTCGCCCAGAGGTATGGTCGGGACGTAAAAACAAATGAGTTCAGCGCTGGAGATTTGGTTCTGAGAAGAGCTATGGGGAACATGCGAGATACGAACGCCGGGAAGTTGGCACAGACATGGGAAGGGCCTTACAGGGTCACCGCCATTGCCAGTGTAGGGGCGTACTACTTGGAGGACCTAGACGAGAGGCCACTACCCCAACTGTGGAACGTCCATAACCTCAAGAGGTTCTATCACTAATGAGCTATATTGTAAATTGTAAGTTGAATGTAACACTGAACCAGTTTAATTGATGAGGATGATGACGTTTGCCCGTGTAAACTCTTTCAATTTTGCTATTATGTCTCTGTTCGAATTCAATTCCCGAGCAATATATATATATATATATATATATATAATAATAAAATAAAATAAACAAACAAACTGTGAGTCAAAATATCCTAAGGACAGAAACCTTGCTCCCAGTTCGATTTCACTCACCGAGCAGGTGGAAACCTTAGTACCAAAAATATCTTAAGGACAGAAACCTGACTCCCGGTTCGATTCCACTCACCGAGCAGGTGGAAACCTTAGTACCAAAAATATCCTAAGGACAGAAACCTTGCTCCCGGTTCGATTCCACTCACCGAGTAAGTGGAAACCTTACTACCAAAAATATCCTAAGGACAGAAATCTTACTCCCGGTTCAATTCATTTCGTCGAGCAGGTGGAAACCTTAGTACCGAAAATATCCTAAGGACAGAAATCTTGCTCCCGGTTCAATTCATTTCACCAAGCAAGTGGAAACCTTAGTGCCAAAAATATCCTAAGGACAGAAACCTTGCTCCCAGTTCGATTCCATTCGCCGAGCAGGTGGAAACCTTAGTGCCAAAAAAAAAAAAAATCCTAAGGACGGAAACCTTATACCCGGTTAGATTCCGCATACCGAGTAGGTGGAAACCTTGACACTCAGAAATATTCTAATAAATGTTCTAAGGACAGGAATATCCTACCCGATAAGATTGATATCCTATTAATCCCTATTTGGAGACAAAAGTTCACATCTCGGTTCAATGCACCCTGCATGTTACCGAACAATAAGTAAACAGGCATGCACAAAAAATAGAAGAGTTTGACAATGAAGGTAACAAGAAGATAAGCATCGCATAAGCATGGCAAAACATACAAATTAAACCATTATCCTGTCACCAAAACCCGGTGACCACGAGAACTAAAGCAAAATAAAGTAGTAATTGTTTAGCCACCACAGCCCGGTGATGTAGGGCAACTAAAAAGGAAAAGAAAAATGTGACAGAAACACAAATTAAAGGAAAACATCAGCAGTCTTTTTCAGAATTTAAATTTGAGATTCGGTGGTGTGTGTCTGGGCGGCGGGATTGATCTATTATAGGTCGGCATGTTGTTGAACTGCGGCCTCCCCAAGCTGACCGGCAGATTGCAAAACACTGGTGGCTTCTGCATCATCCCTCTCCACGTGGGCATCTATTTACTGCATTAACTCCATCAAGCTCTCGGTGTCTTCTTCACCAGGGGGCGCTGGGGGATTTTGCGCGGCCAGGGTAAAGCTAGGAAAGGGTATCTGGCTGGGGTCCTTGAGGGGGGAATCCTCAAGGACCCCCATAACCTGCAAGGCAGCTAACCACCCGGCCTCAAAACCCAACCTCTGAGCTTGATTTACGACCGGTTCCACGAAATTTTCTGCGTCCGCGAACCCCTCCTCGTACCATTTCTCTTCGACAGCTTCCAGTGCCGCTCTCAGGTCAGCAAGCTCCTCAGCTTGAAAAGTAGTCAGACTTATCGCCTTGGCTAACTTTACGTCTGTTTCGTTCTACTTCACCAAGAGCTCCACACACCTACTCTCCGCCAAGGCCCTAGCCTTCTTTGCGGCAGCAGCTTTCTTTTCGGAAGCTTTAGCAGCCTTCGTCTTTTCCTTCGCCTTCTTAGCCGCTGCCTCCCTTGCTCCCCTTTCCCAGTCCACATCCTCGGAGACCTCCTTCAGGCGCCCGTCAATAATGTGGGCCAGTTGAGCAGCCTAATAAAGCCTCGGAGGTCAGTACAGCAAGAAAACAAAACATTTACACACGATAAAAAGCAGGACGACAGTCATAACTGAAAGGTGAAACGTGTTTATACATGCGCATGTGTGGATAACAATAGAAATGATAGACAAAAGCGTACAAAGAATTACTGCGAGAGTAAACCACTGCAACCTTCTCCCCATGGATTCTTCTGTCCCCTGCTCGTATGCGTGCACGTCCTCGGGCAGAAGAAGTCCTTGCGCTAAGCTTTGGGCAATGCACCCCCCTTTGCCCTTCTCCTATACTCGCAGACTTACACTCTCGGGGAGCGGCTTGCCGTCCATGAAAAACTTCGGTCGCTATGGCTGCGCCGCTTGAGAGGAGGACGCGAGGCCTGCCCCGACCTGAGTTTGCGGCTTCTGAATAAAAATGCCCTTGGACGGCTGGGGGGGGGGGGGGGAGGGGCCTGGGTTGTAGGGGCTCCTGAAGCAGGAGTTGTTTGCTCGGTAATACATTGTCTCTTCCGGGTTCATCCGGCCAAGAGGGGGAGGTGGAGGAGGAGGTGTCTGGCCTTGGCCCTGCGAATGTTGCTATTGTGCGGTCTGTCTCACACCGGGAATGAAGCGATCAATGCTGAGTGACTTGCAGGTCACTATGTCCTCACTATGATCAGGTTCTACGTTTGAAAGGTCAGTAATGTCAACGACTGCTCACTCGGTCGTTAGCACAAGAGCCTCAGGCTCTACTTGTTCTTCAGGCGGGTCGGGCTCTTCTTGGGCGGGGGCTGCCTCCTCAACCGACACATGAACAAGTTCACACAATTGCCGAGAAACGCGCTCCGCTGATTCATCCCGTAGTGGTGCAAGCTCGTTCGAACGAGTGTAACACGGGCCTTGCTCTCGAGCTTCTCCTGTCGTTAGGCTTAGCGGTAAAAGGTTCGCATGCCAAACATCAATGTAGGAAAGGAGGGGACTGTCTACCAACAGGGCTTGCTTAAATGACTGCCAAGTGGAATACACCGGTTCGACCCCGAGGATAAGATGGGACGTCGGAGCTGTCCGTCCCAATGGACAAATATCTCAGACCTGAGGATAAAGTTCAGATCCCTAACGTGGACTGCCCTGACGTCCGAAATAAACACTTTGCCGTCTGAGAAAGAAAAAAAGAGAGATAATGTCAACTAGATGACATGAAAATAGGAATAAAAATAACAGTAATTACGAAGGGGTGATAAATGTATGAGTATGTGTGAGTAGAATATCATTTCAGAGTTCAGGGGAGCAGAAGTTAATACGAACCCACTTCGCAACGTGAGAGGGGACAATGGACGTCCCCGGCAAACCAGTTGCCGCGCACCCGAACGAACTCCCCGGCAGAGTTCCTATTAGAGCCAGGTAGGCATGATATCAGCTGCACCCGTTTATCTCTAACCTTTAAATAATAGTTAGTATTCTTATTCCCACACAAGCTGTACATGTGGTTTTTGTCATGATGGTTTAGGTGTAAACCAAATGTATGATTTAGCCTGCTAACGCAACTGACTACCCAGTAAAAATTTGGGGGGAGTTGGTCGGGGCACAACCCATAATATCTAAGTGTGTCAATTAAGAGAGGGTCTACGGGAAACCTAACCCCGCCCCCTAAGATGGACATTAAGGGGAAGAAAGCAATTTGACCCCCTTTGTGAAAGTCGAGTTCATTCTCGTGGCAGTATGCCACCTCCACATCACCGAGAATGTCAAATTTCTGCCTAAAGGTAGCCAAAGATGCTTCGGTGTTCAACAGATAAGCATACCCCATTTCAAAACCCTAAAACAAGAGAGGAAAGGTGCTGAAGTAAAAGGAAGGGACAGGAAACTTACTCCGGGGTCTAAGGAAGGAAAGAGGGCTCTAGGCAGGTGAGTGAACACAAAGACGAGTGCTCGGCAGAGAGAAATTTTGGAGGAAATGACTAACAGAAACAGTAGACTGGTATGAACTATTTATAGGAACCAAGGATGGAGGGGAGGCATCTAATCAGTCATAATGGGGCTCAGTTAACAAGGAATTCGAACGGACTCCAATGCCATCTAGCACGCACCCCTTCAGTTCACGAACCATCAAATAATGATGACGGCTGGAACGGATGTTCTGAAACGGCACGACTTTTGATGGCGCATTAATGAACTCCTGGAAACGCCTTAACTCCCGCCTTTGGACCTTCTCAAGAGGACTTCCCCCCCCCCCCCCCCCACGAGGTTCCTTGATTCTTCCCGTTAGCCGGGCATGAATCAAGGGGGGGCTATTGTACGGCTCCTTGATGCCCAAGCCCATTTAGGCCTCATGATCTAGCCCAGCGGTGTGGCCCACAACCCCTACCTTCATCCTTCTTCCATCCAAGGTGCAAATGTAGGCCTACACTGGACGTAAACCCTTGCCTCGGCACCCAACCCTTGCTCAGTACCCTGTCGGACAATAAATGTGGGATGTCTACCGAACAGGTCATCAGTGGCATGCTCGGCAGCGCTAGGACGCCTTGGCCAGGCAAGGTTGGTAAAGATGGGAACCAAGTTCTGATGCCACTCTCGCCTTACCCCACTCTCACCTAACCTTCCATTTATAGTCGATGATATTGGACCCTTCACTGCACTAACCATAATTGTAATCATGGCCTCTCCACCAACTTAGGGCTATAAATACGAGAGATGTGGGAAGAATAGGGGATTGGAAAAATTGGGGGAAGAGAGAACAGAGAGCAAAGGGAGAAGAGTGGTCTTAGGGAGGAGAAGAGGCAGCCAGAGGGGTAGAGAAAAGTGATCTCATTGGATCCTTGTGCTAAGAACGACCCAAGGTAAGAAACCCAAACCCACCATACAAGTAAGTTGTAAGTACGAGTGAGGCCCATCTCGTTAGCCTCATTTTTGTTGCGCTCAATTGTGAAGCACTTTTTTTTTTACAATTCATTTATTCTAGACTCCTTGGTTTTTGTACTTAATAACTCACTTGGATGAATATTTATAATGTGATCTCACATTTGATTCTATAATTAAGAAATAAAATTTTTTAAAAATAAATAATTTATGACACATGGCGCAAAATTAAAACTTTAATTTAGAATTCTAATTTGAGTTTCTCTCATCTTTACCTATTATTATATATATAGAATATAGATTATAAATGGGTAATTATACTCTTCTCCCTTAAGATTTGAAAAAATAACACTCTACATCAAAGTTGAAGGCAAAAAACATTTTCCCCCCTTAGACATCTAATTGACCAAACGTTGTTAAATTCATATTAAATATGTTGTGTATTAACCTAGGTTTCCAAAATTATCTTATTTCATAATTAAAATTCATTTTTTAAACATTTTTAATCATTAAAGTGTATTTTCAATATTAAGTGTGAATTTTGCTTAGTATTTTTTTCTTTTTCAATAGCTTACGGAGAGATTTGTTGTTGCAAGTGTTTTGGTACTTGATTTTATTTTAAATTTATTATTTATTTTTTACTAACTATTGTTAAGCTTTTATAAAGAGATTCTTATAAAAATTTAAAATATTTCATTACAAATATAAACAAAAGGGAGAATGTTAATTTCTTCAAATCTCAAGAGAGGGAATTGTTTTTTCCTTCAAGTTTGGGGTGGAGTATTATTCTCCCAAACCTCAAGGAATAGGAGTGTAATTACCCATATTATAAAAGTTGGATCTTTAAAACTGGTGAATACACAAAATGGTGTCACATGTCCTTTTGTCAAAACCTATAACAATAACATGTGTGAAAGCATTTAATAATTATCAGACTTAATTTTATATAGCACACCCTTAATGCGATGGTCATTCCACAAATATAAGTATTTTTGGAGTGTGGGGGTGCAAAGGTCGGGGTTCAAGTCTCCAAGAAGAAGCTTCAAGTCTCCAAGAAGAAGCTTCACACATATATACATTTAGATTGAATTAGAGTAAAATTTCTATCTTGTATAAAATAAAAATAAAAAAAGTAAATTCCACCATTTATAATAAATCCTTAAATTCTTCTAAAAAAATAAATCATTAAATAATATTACTTTTTCAAAATCTAAATAATATTCCCTAAATATCAACTATTATCTCCTTTAAATACTCTCTATTTTTTTTAGAGAATTTTAATTTAATGGGTCTATTTCTGATAATAGTTCTTTATCATCAGACTAAAACACCAATCGGTTTTTGGTATAGGCAAAAATTGAACTCCAGATCTCTTATTCAACCATTAAAAATTTTACCAGTTAAGCTAAATGCAACTCATAATTTTTTTTCCCTTAGTTTAACGGTTTTACAAAGTGGGTAGTATTTTCTATAACATGCAGAAGCAATACCATTAACGGTCCCACCTATCTTATAGTTTGCCTTTGCACTCAGTTGGTCCTAAATCCAATTGCCGACCATAACATATAGTCCTCTTGGAACTTGCCTTTGCATGTGAAGTTGAAAACCACATATATGGAGTACTTGGGCAAAGAGAACATGGCCAATGTTGATCAGAAGCAAGAGAAGATAGGGGATGAAATGAAAATCATGACGAAGAAGAAGAAGATTGGAGGAATCAAAACAATGCCATTCATATTTGGTATGTTCGCAAATACAACTTGCCTCTTCCTATTGTTGTCTTTTGTCTGGGATTAATAATATTTTCAAGGAACTGCCTCAGCTAGGGAGATATCCAAATGGAGTTTCTTTTTTTTCTTTTTTTTAGAAATAATTACAACATGTTGCTAACCCCGCAGCTCGAACCTTTTTCTCCTAAACCCCCACGCACTTTATACATGGGGAGGTGCCAATTTAGCTCATGGCCTTTGGCCAAATAGAACTTCTTGGTTCTTCTTTTCAAGGGAAAAATGGACTTTTGCCCTTATTTTTTAAAATATTAAGTACAATGTCCCTGTTTTTAAACTATTAAGCACCGTGCTCCTCTTTTGGAACTTGGTTTTTCAAAACAGGAACACGGAGCTATATAACTTTAGAATAGGAACAATTTGCTAGATATTTTAAAAAATAAGAGCAAAACCCCATTTTCCCCTTCTTTTCAAATCAAAACACCATTTTATTCCTATTCTACTATCTCAATAAATACATATGAGCTAAGTTAAAATAATGATTAAATGGTTTTATATTTTTAGAACAATTGGTAATTTTATTATGTTATTGCCGTACATCTCAGATTAGATGATCCTAATATAATCACTATCGAGTATTGCAACATTAGATATGGTAAAGAATCTTGGATAGCACCCATTAACCTATTTTAGGGCAGTAATTATTATACACACTTGATTATACACTCTTGAACATCATGACTTATCATGACTCAAAGTCACGATTTTAAATTCATTTCAACTTTCAAGTGTGTGCGTAAGAATATATATAATAAAAGTGTGTTCTAGTACTATTTTTCATATGCTAATTGATAAATATTTTGGAGTTAAATATGCACAACTTTGATCCAAATGCAATTAAGCCGCCTTAATACTATACATTAGTACTGGTCCCAACATTTCACTAAACTAAACTCCCAATCTAGAATTGTGTTTTTTTTTTTTTTCTTTTGGCTGTCCCCTATCGTTGAATAAACAAAATCAAAAGAAAGTTGGACCACTAGAAGTGGAATGCTGTGTGGAAAAGGTTTGACCAACCTATCCAGTGAAAAGAAGAAGAAGAAGGAATTTCTATTCTTCCATTTGGAAAATCAAAGACTAGCCATAGAAATATTTATATATTTTTTTTAATGCTGAGTGCAATAGAAAATTCTCATTCAAAGCTTGCATTAGCTTTGTTCTAATTATTAAGGGCCTTTCATGTGGCCTACATTGTTTGGAATGGGAACGTTGTCGGAATGTTCACGGGTCTGTTTATATTTTGTTTTGTTATTTTAACTTTGGTATCAAAAAAAAAAAAAACTTGTTCATTCTAGCCATATGAAATAAATTGATGATCTTATTTATCAAAAAAAAAAAAAAAAAGATAAATTAACCTCAATAATGAGTTAAGAACCTTGCAGCTCAATTGGCACTTCCCTATGCATACAAGAAATACTAAATGTCTATGACCTTACTCCATTTTTTCATGTTTTACTATAGCCATTATTTTTTAAGGAGAATATTAAAGTAACTAATAATTTTACCACAATGCAATGGACAAATCAAATTTCATAAATTTTCACAATCTATTGAGAAGGTAAATCCTTCTCAAAAAAAAAAAAAATATATATATATATATATATATATTGAGAGGGTAAATTATGATTAATGGAACATCACTTACAATGGGACCACGACCACAATCGATATCACTTTATTGTTCTTCAATCAAAATTTATCACCTTAACAAATTTGAAAATTTTTATATCATTAGAATTATCAATTTTATAATAAATAAATATTTAATTTTTTTCAATTTATGACACATCATTTTGAAAAAAAAATAATTAAAAATTGTAATATTTATGGCATAGCATGTACTCTTAATATAAATTATCACTTTTCTTAAAAGCTTTGTGCCACAATATGTATTGACACATAAGTATGCCTAAATTTCTCGTGCTGTTTTGATGATAATTATATTCATGAGCCAAGAACATTAACAATTGCCCCCCATGTTTCCCACCAAATGAAATATGTGACAGATTCGCTGCAACTGGTGAGTGTGTTGGAGGCTTGTACAAGGCTTGAAAGCTTTGTGCCACAATATACATTGACACATATGTTTGCCTAAATTCCACATGGTATTTTAATGATAATTATAAATTCATGAGCCAAGTATACTAACTATTGTCCCCCTCTGTTTCCCAGCAAATGAAATATGCGACAGATTTGCAGCAACTGGTTTCCATTCCAACATGATAACGTACCTAACAAAAGAGCTTAACATGCCGCTCGTACGAGCCTCCAACATACTCACCATCTTCAGTGGAACTGCCAATTTCATGCCATTGTTTGGTGCTTTAATTGCTGACTCCTTTGCCGGGCGATTTTGGACCATCGTGGCTGGTTCTATTATCTATGAACTGGTAAAAACAACAATACTATGCTTTACAAGTCTAAAGGGAAGCTACAAATTAACTACACATTAGTGTTGTAAAAAACTGTTTTAAACTATAGATCCTATACATCATGAGAGTTCATGCTACGTACCTTAGCTAATCAGAATAATGAAAACTATGAGAAAATCTTTTGGCCCATAATGAGATAGATTATATCTATATATATATATATATATATATATATAGATCTAAAAGTTTAAGCGTAGCATTTATTATTGTTAATATAGTATTTGAGGCTAGGTTGAAGGGTCCAGTTCCTTTTCTAGTTAGAGAACCATATATCATTTTCATCAATTTCAATAGATAGAGATAATAAAGCTCTTAGCAAAGGGTTTTTTTTTTTTTTTTTTTTTTGTATAAAAAGTATTACATGCAAGTGGTATTTCTGGTATGCTTTTTTTGTGGTGTACTAACTTTCTCTACCTGCTATCAAATTCAACTGGAACAAAACCTTCAATAGGCACATAGAAATAGAAGCACAGGATGCATAGTAATTTAGTTAAAAATATTAATGAAATAACAAATTTGATTGATGTTACTTTAACAATAAACCACTTACATCATATTGGAATATATTACTCATCACAGATTATGGTTCAACATCACCTTATTATAATTATTATTAATTTTTTGAGTTATGTTTGCTAATTACAGCTCAACATTCAGTCATTTAGGTCTACTTTTGGTCCATTTCGCTCCAATACGGTCCACTTTGGTTTATTTCGGTCCATTTGGTCCGATTCAAATCTCCCTAAAAATTAAACAATTTCTAAAAATAATTACCACATCTCAAAATAATTATATATTCTCAAGCAATGATGGACCCAGGATTTCAAAATAGGGGGCTTGAGTATAAGCAAAAAAAAAAAAACACCCTCCAAATAGGAATCCATTTAGTATATTAACAAACTATCAATCAAAACATATATACAAAATCATTGTTTCTTAATACATTTAGATGCAATCATCTTCCAACAAAGAAAAAATTAATAATAATAATAATAATAATAATATTGTTACTCATTACTGGGCTGGCTACGATTTTTGTTTTAAGTTTTGTTTTTCTTAAGTTTTTATGTTGGGTATTTGCTAGTAGAACTGGGGTGACTGGAGGAAAGGGGGGACTATGGTTTTTGAAGAGGGGGGCCCTACTCCAGAATTGAAAGATATAGCCATTAATTTTTTTCTGTCCCTGTCCCCACGCATTGCGAGTTTACGACTAGTTAGTTTAAAAAATTTGCATGAATGCATTATTGATCATTTAGTTTCATTTGACCATTTTTAAGCCCACCCTTATTCACATGACAGAGTCTAAGAACACAACAAAATTTAACAATATTTTCACAAAAAACCTGTTTTTTTTTAGTTAATGTGGATCGAATGTAATCATATTTTATTTTATTCTAACAACAATTTTTAATGTTTCTTATGAGCATATATTTGGCTTGTGAAAATTTAGAATGTTTATCAATTTCTCATTCCTCATCTTGCAGGGATTGATTAGTATCACCATGTTAGCTATTCAGCCAACTCTCCGGCCTCCACCGTGCCCAACTCAAATGAACTGCAAGGAAGCCTCAGCCTTGCAGCTTTGGGTTCTCTACATCTCTATGCTACTTACATCTCTTGGCTCAGGTGGCATTAGGCCCTGTGTTGTTACCTTTGCTGCAGACCAATTTGACATGACCAAATCAGGTGTAGCAGCTAGAAGTTGGAATTTGTTCAATTGGTACTACTTTAGCATGGGAATGGCAACACTAACTGCCCTGACTGTTGTGGTTTACATCCAAGATAATGTTGGTTGGGGCTGGGGTCTAGGAGTTCCAACCATAGCCATGGCCTTGTCAATTATAGCCTTTTTGGTGGGTTCACCTCTTTACAATAGAATCAAACCTGTGGGTAGTCCCTTGGTTAGATTGGCTCAAGTAATTGTTGCAGCTGCGAAGAAGAGGAAAGAAGTAGTACCAGAAGACCCTGCTCTCTTGTATGAAAATAGAGAGCTCGATGCTGCTATTTCTTTGCATGGAAGGCTTCTACACACAAATCAATTCAAGTAAGTAATTTAAAACATTCTTTAAGTACAATGTAGAATGTCATTGCAGATGCAAAAGATAGAGTGAAGCACATATAATTTGGGATACATACTTCACAAATGCTCATTGCTAATGACGCGCGTTCAATAAGTACAAATGTTAGTGAATATGATTCGCTTTACTTCTTCTTAATAAATTGTGCCCAACATGTGGAATTTTTAACTGTTTAAATGGGAGGTAGAGAGGTAGAGTTGAGGCAAGTTTCAACTTTAGATCACTTGCTTTGATACCATGATAAAATTAATTGTTGTCCCAAAATTTTAAGATGTTAGGAAGTGTTGAATTTAATTAATTAACCATTATTCAAGCTAGTATTCATTGAATGGTTTAGCTGAGTCTTGTGTATATGATTGCAGGTGGTTTGATAAAGCTGCAATAGTAACAGATAGCAATGCAACGGATTCAAAGCCACCAAATTTATGGAGGCTTGCCACTGTACATCGAGTCGAGGAATTAAAATGCATTATCCGAATGTTTCCTATATGGGCAGCTGGAATTTTATTTTTTGCCTCGTCTTCTCACTTGCTTAGCTTCACCATTCTACAAGCTGGCACTATGAATCGTCACCTGTCTCACTCCTTTCAAATTCCTCCAGCCTCCTTGTCTATCTTTAACAACATAACCATGCTCATTGGCCTTGTTCTGTACGAACGTCTCTTTGTACCTTTTGCTCGTCGATTCACAAGAAATCCATCAGGCATCACATGCCTACAAAGAATGGGAGTAGGCTATGTGGTTAACATTCTTGTTACAATTGTTTCATCATTTGTTGAAATCAAAAGAAAAGCAGTGGCTTCTGATCACAACTTATTGGATGATCCAAATGCAGTTATTCCTATTACTGTTTTTTGGTTGGCACCTCAGTTTTGCCTAAAAGGGGTAGCTGAAGTATTCATGTCTGTGGGGCACTTGGAATTTCTTTATGATCAATCACCTGAAAGCATGAGAAGTACTGCTCTAGCACTGTATTGGATAGCAACTGCAATGGGAGACTATGTAGGCACACTGATCGTATCACTGGTTCATAAGTATTCAGGCATGAAAAGCAACTGGCTTCCTGATAGGAACCTCAATAGGGGAAGATTGGAATACTACTACTGGCTTGTTAGTGGCATCCAGGTAATAAATCTCGTATATTATGTGATATGTAGTTGGCTCTATACTTATAAGCCATTGGAAGAGGTTAGTGAAACTTGCAAGGAGGAAGTTGAAGAACTAGCTGGAAATAAAATCCCCTCTATGATCTTAGATGGTAGGAATGGACATGGAGAGGTGGAGCTTGGCCTTGGAAGAAATGAGACAGCTTACGATTGTTGATAAGGAATATGACTATAGTATACACTAGAGTATCATAAAGCGGTTTTTTTTTTTAATTAAATTTTCTGATTATTCAGTTTTTTGATCCTGCAGTTTAATTTAAATAAGCAGACTAGTTTGCACTTTCAGCCTAGTAATAATACTGTGCAAGCCTACTTCATTACCAAAATCCAGTTCAGTAATTCATTCACATAAATAATAAGCACCCAGTTGTAGAAAAAAAAAACTGAACAAATATTTCTGTGGGCCTTTTTATTTCAAACATGGGTCGTATTTTAAGTATCTAATAAGTCACTAGTTAGAATTGGATTTGTGGGGAAATCAAACCTGAAAGTTACGTGGATGAGTCACTTGTTGGTCACTATAGTTGTTTTTCTCCTTATTATAAGATCAGGGCTGGTAGTCAATAATTTTCAAGCAAGATATTTTTTTTGTCTGTTTCTGATATCTTTTCTCTATAATTTACAAAAATTTAATAGAATCACCCAATACCGAATAACCTTAACTTTCAAAAGTAAAGATGGATTCCATTGAAATTAAATTAATAATAAATTCATTTCACATCAATTGGATATATAGAATTATATTTAAAAATAAAATAAAATAAAAACTTATTTATTTTAAATGAAAAGTGCAATGATAGGTTATAGGAGTGAAAAAAGAGTGGCTTAATGGTGACTAGTTGCACGGGCTACTTTTTGAGAGAGGCAGAGAGAAAAAGACATGTTTGATTAAAATATGAAAATTACTTTTTTTTTTTGGATAAACAATGGAGAGTTTTGTTTTTGAGAGAGAGATAGAGGGAGAGAATCTTTGATTATTAACCAAACGTGTACCATTTTCTAAAAAAATTTAAAGTGTGTTTGGATACTGTTTATTTTACTAAAAATTGAAAACTTATTGCTCAAAACAATAAAAAAAAATAATTTTGAAATTACTGTTCACTCTTCCCAAACACTGTACATTTGTCTTAATTCATTGTTCATATCCCATGAACAGTGCAAGAGACTCTAGTCAAAAAAGGAAAAAACAAAATGAAAACGCAGACGCAGACGCAAGGAGAATAATTTCTATCCAAACGCTACCTTAACAGATATGAAACATATTTTCTTTAAAATTGTTATATAAATATTGTATTATAGGAGTTGTTAGAATTTGGATAGTATTAGTGGGCATGACTTTTGGCTGGTCCCATTTAGTATGATTATAGGTTACATGGGAGTGGGTTACAAAAGGGTGTAGCCTCCCGCATATGTACAACTCATGGAAAATAGAATAAATTCTTCCTCTCCATCATTCCCTCATGTCTTTGGGTTCTATCCTATGGCTCTTAAGCCTTTGGATATTGTGTAACTTGCACTAGTAACAAGCACCACCATGAGCAACAGTTGTTCAAGCTATGGAGGCATAACTTACAACGTGGAACAAGAGAATACATGATCCTATAGATATATGTACTCTATTTTCTAACATTGGTATCAGAGCTACGTATGCTTGTTTTCACTTTTGGACTAATGATGTCATGATCTCTATTGCTTTGAAAAACAAAATACAATATGCTTGATAAAATTAAAAATTTTGGTAATTTTTAATTTTTTGGATTTTTAATTCAACTAGCGAAGTCTGATTTGTTTGTTTCTGTTTTGATTTCCTTATTCTTTTGTATATGTGATATATTGGCTATTGTTTGATTGGGAAAACTTCAAAAATCTGTTTTTGATATTTGATTTGTTACGACTACAAAATTTTATTCATAATGGTTAGGACCATATGCTTGTCAACGGTGCTGTACGGTTCTACAATGTTATTAAATATACTGTTAAGATCTCAAAGAAACAAAAGCATTTTTTTTATTTATCATTAAGGTGGTAGGAATAGTAATTCTAAGGAACAAAGCTTGATTATTGTCATCATGTCATACAAAGAAAAAAGAGGGGGGGGGGGGGGGGGGGGGGGGTGTGTTTGTGTCTCTGTTGTTATTCGTATGTTTACATGATCTTAGAATTGATTGTTCATATATAAAATTCATGTGCCTAGATTCAATCCAGTGGATGAAATATGCTGGAATCTATGATTAGTTCCTATGAATATATATTTTTATCAACTTTTATGTTAAAGTAAAAATTGAGAAAGATTATGATGGATTTAGTGTATCAAACGTGCGTTAGTAGATTCTTCTATATATATATATATATATATGTGTGTGTGTGTGTGTGTGTGAAAAATTATGGATACACAAAATGATGACACGAGTCCCTTCCTATAACAAATGACAGGTGTGAAAACATCGAATAATTATCAAACTCATTTATAACTCACCAAAATGCCATGCGTCAACAATAAATGAAAAAAAAAAAAAAAAAAAAAGTCATTAAATGTGCATTATTATATATTATAAAGGGGTAATTAAACTCTTCTCCCTTGAAATTTGAGGAAATGATACTCTATCCCAAAGTTGAAGAGAAAAAACATTTTCCCCACTTTGACATCTAATTGACCAAATGTTAAATTAATATTAAAAATGTTGTGTATTAACCTAGGTTTCCGAAGTTATCTTATTTCATAATTAAATTTTTTTTTTTAATTTTAATTATTAAAGTGTATTTTAAGTATTAAGTGCGAATTTTGCTTAGTATTTTTCTTTTTCTTTTTTCAATAGCTTATGGAGAGATTTGGTGTTGCAAGTATTTTGATACTTGATAAATTTTGAATTTTTATTCTAAATTTATTATTTATTTTTTACTAACTATTGTTACGCTTTTGTAAAGGGATTCTTAAAAAAATTTAGAATATTTCATTACAAATATAAACAAAAACAGGGAGTGTTAATTTCTTCAAACCTCAAGAGAGGGAAGCGTTTTTTCCTTCAAATTTGGGGTGGAGTGTTATCTATATATATATATAAAACCGAAGTTTTTGAAACTTTCACAATTTTCCACATCATCACTATTTTCTTTTTCTTTTTATTTTTTATTCTTTTTATTTTAGGTTTTATATCTTATAACAATAATATTGAAAAACGTATACAAACTTGGAGGCCTATTTAAGAGCTCCATAAAACTTGATGGACAAGAAAATATATTCTAAAATAAGCCCTAATTAATACCTAACCATTATAGGAACCAAATTTGACCTAAAAAAACATTAAAAGAGCCTAAAAACAAGGAAATAAATCACCTAGACCTAAAATAACGTTTTTTGCATAAAAATACCAAAATCTCTTCTCTCCTTAAAACCCTAGTAATTACCATCTCAAAACCCTAAACTCAAAGCGTAGGTTTTGTCTTTTTTTATTTGCTTTCATATGTACCTGAAATTTTCATTCTATCTTATTGTTTTATTATGTTTAAAATTGATTTTCTTATAAGTATTTGGGTTAATCTCTATATTTTGATAGTTTTTTATGGGTTTGGTTTTTGAGTTAAAATTCTAATAATTATTTTATATTGTATATGGCAGATAAAGCATCTCTATTTTTTAGAGAAAAATCAAAGCTGCAACCTATGTCTTCCAGCCCAAGGTGTGGAAGCATAAAACCCAACAAAAACTTGGTACTCTCTCTTCTCTGTTTGCAATCTCTACTACTTTTTATTTTTATTTTTTATTTTTAACTTTTGCATTGCTACAAGTTTTGTAGAGGATCCTAAAGAAGTATATGTGAAGCCCTAGAAAGCCTTGACATTTAATTATGTATTATGCAGTTATGATTACAATGCGATTCAAATCTTAGTGCTTAAGACCAGCAACAAAGCCTATTGATTGTCTGTGCATGGTTTGTATCAGTTTTATCTAATTATTATTTGCAGTTGTGATATAGAAATTTGAGTTAGAGAACATGCAACCCTTTAATTTGAAGTTAGGAATTTGCTTTTGATAATCAAGTGTGCTATTCATAAATCACCGTTGAATTTCCAATAAATTTATACAAATTCTGAAGCACAATTATTTCTTATGATAATCCCCCTTTGGTTCTTAAATCTTTTGGTATGTGACTATAAATTTTCCACAAATTAAATTCATATACAAACTAAGGCACATTTATTTCTTATGATAATCCCCTTTTGGTTCTTAAAATTTTTGGTTTGTGGTTATATATCTTGACAAGTTCTAAAATTATTTTGTGATGAATATTGTATATTTTATGTTTATTTTGATAAGTTATAATGTTTTTTCATTTTAAATTTTATTTTAAGTAAAGTGAAATATATTCCGTGCATCGCACGGGTTAGCGACTAGTTCTCTCAAATCTCAAAGAATTGGAGTATAATTACCCCTATTATGAAAGTTGGACCCCTAAAACTGGTGAATACACAAAATAGTGACACATGTCATTTTGTTAAAACCTATAACAATAACATGTGTGAAAGCCATTAATAATTATTTGACTTAATTATATCTCAATAAAATGTCATGTGTCAACATAAATGAAAATAAAAAGTAAATTTCCCCATTTATAATAAATCCTTAAATTCTTCTAAAAAAATAAATCATTAAATAATATTACTTTTTTAAAATCTAAATAATATTACTTAAATATCCACTGTTACCTCCTTTAAATACTCTATTTTTTTCATTTATTTTTTTTAGAGAATTTCAATTTATGGGGTCCGCTTTTAATAATAACTCTTTATCATCAGACCATGACACTAATTAGTTTTTTGTGTAATTAAACCCTAAATCTCTTATTCAATCATTAAAGACTTTACCAATTAAGCTAAATACAACCCATGTATATTTTTTACCTTAGTTTAACGGTTTTACAAAGTGGGTAGTATTTTCTATGACATGCAGAAACAATACCATTAACGGTCCCACCTATCTTATAGTTTGCCTCTGCACTCAACTGGTCCTAAATCCAATTGCCGACCATAATATATAGTCCTCTTGGAACTTGCCTTTGCATGTGAAGTTGAAAACCACAGATATGGAGCACTTGGACATAGAGAATATGGCCAATGTTGATCAGAAGCAAGAGAAGATAGGGGATGAAAGGAAAATCATGACGAAGAAGAAGAAGAAGATTGGAAGAATCAAAACAATGCCATTCATATTTGGTATGTTCGCAAATTCTTGTTCTAGTCGTACAACTAGTCTCTTCCTATTGTTGTCTTTTGCCTGGGATTGACAATATTTTCAAGGAACTCTCTCAGCTAGGGAGATATCCAAATAGAGCTTCTTGGTTATTCTTTTCAAGGGAAAAATGGGTTTTTGCTCTTATATTTTAAAATATCCAGTACAATGTCTTTGCTTTCAAACTATTAAGCACCATGCCCCTTTTTTAGAACTCAATTTTCTAAAACAAGAACACAAAGCTATATAGTATCAGAACAAAGACAATTTGTAGGATATTTTTAAAAATAAGAGTAAAAGTCCATTTTCCCCTTCTTTTCAAATCAAAACTCCATTTTGTTATTCTTATGCTACTATCTCAATAAATAAATATGAGCTAAGTTAAAATAATGATTAAATGGTTTTATATTTTTAGAACAAATGGTAATTTCATTATGTTATCATTGTACGTAACAAATTAGATGCTCCTAATATAATCACTATCGAGTATGGCAACATTATCACCATATATGGTAAAGATCCTTTTTTTTTCTTTCTTTTTTTAGACAAGATAGAATTTATACTCTAGCTTAATCTAAGTGTATATGTGTGTGAAACTCCTTCCTGGAGACTTGAACCCCAACCCTTACCCCCCACACCCCACAAGCATTTATACTTGTGGAGTGACCACTGAACTAAGGGTGCGCAGTGGTATATGGTAAAGATTCTTGAATAGCACCTATCAACCTATTTTAGGATAGTAATTATTATACACACTCGATTACACACATTTGAATTGAATTGACATTGTGACTTATCATGACTGAAAGTCACGATCTTAAATGCATTTCAGGTGTGTGCATAAGAATATATATAATAAATTGTGTTCTAGTACTATTTTTCATATGCTAATTGGTAAATATTTTGGAGTTAGATATGCACAACTTTGATCCAAATGCAATTAAGCCGCCTTAATACTATACATAATACATTAGTACTGGTCCCAATATTTCACTAAACTAAACTCCCAATCTAGAATTGTGTTTTTTTTTTTTTTTTTGGCTGTCCCCTATCGTTGAATAAACAAAATCAAAAGAAAGTTGGACCACTAGAAGTGGAATGCTGTGTGGAAAAGATTTGACCCACCTATCCAGCGAAAGGAAGAAGAAGAAGCAATTTCTATTCTTCCATTTGGGAAATCAAAAACTAGCCATGGAAATTTATTCTTCTTCTTTTTTTTAATGCTGAGTGCAATAGAAAATTATTCAATCAAGCTTGCATTAGCTTTTTTCTAATTATTAAGGGCCCTTCGTTTGGTCCACATTGTTTGGAATGGGAACGTTGTCTGAATGTTCACGGGTCTATCTATATTTTGTTTTGTTAATTATTTTAACTTTGGTATAAAAAAATAAACTTGTTCATTCTAGCCATATGAAATAGATAGATTACCTTATTTATTAAAAGATATATATATATATATATATATAATTAACCTCAATAATGAGTGAAGAGCTTTGCAACTTAATTGGCACTTTCTTATAAATAAAAGAAATGCTAAAAATATCTACGACCTTACTCCATTTTTTCATGTTTTACTATAGTCATTAATTTTTTAAGGAGAATATTAAAGTAACTAATAATTTTACCACAATGCTATGGACAAATCAAATTTCATAACTTTTCATAATCTATTTGAGAGGGTAAATCATTCTCAAAAAACAATATTGAGAGGGTAAATTATGATTAATATAACATCACTTACAATGGAACCATGGCCACAATTGATATCACTTTATTGTACTTCAATCAAAATTTGTCACCTTAACAAATATGAAAATTGTTATATCCTTAGAATTATCAATTTTATAATAAAAATATTTAATTTTTTTATGATTTATGACACATCATTTTGAAAAAAAAAATTAAAATTAAAAATTGTAATATTTATGGCATAGCATGTACTCTTAATATAAAATTTCACTTTTCTTAAAAGCTTTGTGCCACAATATCTATTGACACATAAGTATGCCTAAATTTCTCGTGCTATTTTGATGATAATTATATTCATGAGCCAAGTACATTAACAATTGCCCCCCATGTTTCCCACCAAATGAAATATGTGACAGATTCGCAGCAACTGGTGAGTGTGTTGGAGGCTTGTACAAGGCTTGAAGCTTTGTGCCACAATATATATTGACACATACGTATGCCCTAAATTCCACATACTATTTTAATGATAATTATAAATTCATGAGCCAAGTATACTAACTATTGTCCCCCTCTGTTTTCCAGAAAATGAAATATGCGACAAATTTGCAGCAAATGGTTTCCATTCCAACATGATAACGTACCTAACAAAAGAGCTTAACATGCCGCTGGTACAAGCCTCCAGCACAATCACCATCTTCAATGGAACTGCCAATTTCATGCCATTGTTTGGTGCTTTAATTGCTGACTCCTTTGCCGGGCGATTTTGGACCATCATGGCTGGTTCTATTCTATGAACTGGTAAAAACAACAATACCATGCTTTACAAGTCTAAAGGGAAGCTACAAATTAACTATACATTAGTGTTATAAAAAACCTTTTTTTAACTATAGATCCTATACATCATGAGAGTTCATGCTACTTACCTTAGCTAATCAGAATAATGAAAACTATGAGAAAATCTTTTGGCCCATAATGATATATATATATATATATATATATATCTCTCTCTCTCTCTCTCTAAAAGTTTAAGTATAACATTTATTATTGTTACGTTTCTATTAAGTTACATCAGCAATCATGTTATCATTTTCTTTCCATCATTTCTTAAAAATATATGTATGTAAATATTAATGTATGCAATAATGCATTATGTCTTTACTCATTCTCGTCCGCTCCTAATAATAACTTTTTTTTAGTAGACCAAGACTTTAATCGGTTTTTGATATAAACAAGGATTGAACCTCAGATCTTTTATTCAACCATCAAAAACCTTACCAGTTGAGCTAACTGGACCCACTACATATTCATGAACCTAAATGTAATTTATAATAGAAAATACATGCAATGCAAACACACCTTGATTGAGACACCATTCATTTACCAATTGATCTAACTGGAACCCACTACATATTCTTGAACCTAAATGTAACTTATAATAGAAAATACATGCAATACAAACACACCTTGACTGAGACACCATTTATTTACTTTTAGCTTATACTCATCCAGGAAAAAAAAATTGGATTCCACCATTATATTTATATTCGTATGCTAATGTAGTATTCAAGGCCAGGTTGACGGGTCTAGTTCCTTTTCCAATTAAAGAACCATATGTCATTTTCATCAATTTCAAGAGATAGAGATAATAAAGCTCTTTTTTTCTTTTCTTTTTTTTTTTTCCTTTCTTTTTGTTTTTGTATGAAAAGTATTACATGCAAGTGGTATTTCTGGAATGCTTTTTTTGTGGTGTACCAACTTTCTCTACATGGTATCAAAATCAACTTGAATAAAACCTTCAACAAGCACATAGAAATAGAATCACAGGATGCATAGTGATTTAGTTTAAAATATTAATGAAATAACAAATCTGATTGATGTTACTTTAACAATAAACCACTTCCATCATATTGGAATATATTACTTACCACTGATTATGGTTCAACATCACTTTATTATAATTATTATTAATTTTTTCAGTTATGTTAGCTAATTACGGCTCAAAATTCAGTTATTTTGGTCTACTTTGGTTCATTTCAGTCCAATACAATCCACTTTGGTTCATTTCGGTCCATTCGGTCCAATTTGGTCTACTTAGGTCTATTCAGTCCACTTCTCTCCAATTTGGTCCATTTCGGTTCATTTCAATTCACTTCAGTCAATTTCGATCAACTTCAGTCCATTTAGTCCACCTCAATCCACTTTGGTGTGCTTACTTAAGAATGAGAATAGACATGTTTAGGTTGAGAATACTATCAATTATTTGAATAATATCAATTGTAATTATGTGATAAGTTTTGATTATCATGATAATCTCCTTAAGAGAATGAAAATTTGAGTAATATATTTGAAACTTAAAAATTTTAATTGTACCATAAGAAATTAGAAAAATAGAATGCATATTAAAAATAGTTAGAAGAATAATATCAATCAAAAACACCAAAAATGATAAACTTATTTATTTGTAAAATTAGAGAGATGGTAATTACTTTTAGAAATTTTTTAATTTTTAGGGAGAAAAAATATATAATAAAATTTTAAGAATAAATTATACATTATATCACATCTCAAAATAATTATATTTTCTCAAGCAAGGATGGACCCAGGATTTCAAGCGAAAGGGGCCGAAGACTCCAAATAGGAATCCATTTAGTATTAACAAACTATCAACTAAGACAAATATACAAAATCATTGTTTCTTAATACATTAAAATACAATCATCTACCAACAAAGACAATATATATACACACACACACAAATATTGTTTCTTATTATTGGGCTAGTTAGGATTTTTTTTTTTTTTAAGTTTTGTTTTTGTTATTTTTTATGTTGGGTAGTAATTAGAGCAAAGAGGGGGACCCAACTCCAGAAATGCAAAATATAACCATTAATTTTTTTCCGTCCCTGTCCCCACGCATTGCGTGAGTCTGCGACTAGTTAGTTTAAAATTTTTGCATGACTACATCATTGATCATTTAGTTTTATTTGACCATTTTTATGCCCACCCTTATTCACATGACAAAGTCTAAGAACACAACAAAATTTCACTACATTTTCACACAAAAAAAAACATTTTTTTTTTAAAGTTAATGTGGATTGAATGTAATCTTATTTTATTTTATTCTAACAACAATTTTTAGTGTTTCTTATGAGCATATATTTGGCTTGTGAAAATTTAGAATGTTTATCAATTTCTAATTCTTCATCTTGCAGGGATTGATTACCATCACCATATCAGCAATTCAGCCAATGCTCTAGCCTCTACCATGCCCAACTCAAATGAACTGCAAGGAAGCCTCAGCCTTGCACCTTTGGGTCCTCTATGTCTTTCTGCTACTTACATCTCTTGGCACAGGTGGCATTAGGCCTTGTGTTGTTACCTTTGCTGCAGACCAATTTGACATGACCAAATCAAGTGTAGCAGCAAGAAGTTGGAATTTGTTCAATTGGTGCTACTTTAGCATGGGAATGGCAACACTAACTGCCCTGACTATTGTGGTTTACATCCAAGAACATGTGGGTTGGGGCTGGGGTCTTGGAGTTCCAACCATAGCCATGGCCTTGTCATTTATAGCTTTTTGGTAGGTTCACCTTTTTACAATAGAATCAAACCTGCGGGTAGTCCCTTGGTTAGATTGGCTCAAGTAATTGTTGCAGAAGTGAAGAAGAGGAAAGAAGTAGTACCAGAAGACCCTGCTCTCTTGTATGAAAATAGAGAGCTCTATGCTGCCATTTCTTTGCATGGAAGGCTTCTACACACAAATCAATTCAAGTAAGCAATTTAAAACATTCTTAAGTATAATGTAGAATGTCACTGCAGATGCAAAGCATGTTTTGAGAGGTACTTCATGTCTTCATCTGATAGTGACTAATCTTATTCAATTATTTAAGATGCCTTAAAAAATAAAAAGATAGAGTGAAGATATAATTTGGGATATGTACTTCATGAATGCTCATTACTAATATAGTGTGTTCAATTAGTACAAATGTTAGAGAACACAATTCACTTTATTTCCTCTTAATAAATGGAGCCCAACACGTGGGATTTATAACTGATTAAATAGGAGGTAGAGAAATAGAGTAAAGACAGGTTTGAACTTAAGATCACTTGCTCTGATAGCATGACAAAATTACCTATTGTCCCAAAAATTTTAAAATATTAGGAAATTTTGTATTTAACCATTATTCTAGCAAGCATAAATTGAATGGTTAAACTGAGTCTTGTGTATTTGATTGCAGGTGGTTTGATAAAGCTGCAGTTGTAACAGATAGCAATGCAACAGATTCAAAGCCACCAAATTTATGGAGGCTTACCACTGTACATCGAGTCGAGGAATTAAAATCCATTATCCGAATATTTCCTATATGGGCTGCTGGAATTGTACTTTTTGCCTCATCTTCACACCAGCTCAGCTTCACCATTCTTCAAGCTCACACTATGGATTGTCACATGTCTCACTCCTTCGCAATTTCTCCAGCCTCCATTCCTATCTTTAGCAATATAACCATGCTTATTGGCCTTGTTCTGTATGAACGTCTCTTAGTACCCTTTGCTCGACAATTCACTGGGAATCCCATCAGGCATCACATGCCTGCAAAGAATGGGTGTAGGCTACATGGTTAACATTCTTGCCACAGTTGTTGCATCATTTGTTGAAATCAAGAGAAAAGCGGTGGCTGCTGATCACAACTTATTGGATGATCCAAAAGCAACTATTCCTGTTAGTATCTTTTGGTTGGTACCTCAGTTTTGCCTACGTGGGTTGGCTGAAGTTTTCATGTCTGTGGGGAACATAGAATTTCTTTATGATCAATCACCTGACCTGAAAGCATGAGAAGTACTGCTGCAGCACTCTATTGGATAGCAGTATCAATGGGAGACTTTGTAGGCACACTGATAGTAATACTAGTTCATAAGTATTCTGGAAAGAAATGCAACTGGCTGCCTGATAGGAACCTCAATAGGGGAAGATTGGAATACTATTACTGGCTTATTAGTGGCATCCAAGTAATCAATCTCTTATATTATGTGATATGTAGTTGGTTTTATACTTACCATTGGAAGAGGTTAGTGAAATTTGTAAGGAGGAAATTGAAGAACTATCTGGAGATAAAATCCCATCTATGATCTTAGATAGCAGGAATGGACATGGAGAGGTGGAGCCTGGAAGAAATGAGACAACTTAGGAATGTTTTTTGATACGGAATGACCATATTTTAATAATGTACCATAAAGCAGGGATTTTTTTTTCTTTAAAGTCCTTTGATCCTGCAATTTAATTTAAGTGAGAAAACAAATTTCCACTTTTAGCCTAGTAGTAATACTGTGTAAGCCAACTCGAATATCCTCGGGGGGCCTAGCCCTTTTTATGATAATGAAAGTGAACCCCAAGGATTGCATCATTGCAACAAATTCATTACAACTTCAAAATCCAATTCACTAATTCATTCAACAAAAATACTCAGCATCCAGTTACAGAAAAAACACATATCATGCTTTGATATGTCACTAGTTAGAATTGGATTTGTGGTATAGTTGAATCCAAAACCCATACCAATGGGCCACCTGGTCGCAACTGTTATTTTTATCCTTAATTTTACGATTTTATTTATCTTTTAGAAAACATAGAAGTTCATTCAACGAGCAAGAGAACAGGAGTACCTCTTCCAGTAGTCAATATGTTCGAGTTAGTAAGCAGTATCCAGCAATAGTAGTTAGAGATTCAATAGTGACTAAAGACATCCAGAAACACTTAGCAGCATTTTAATATTAGTTGTGTTATGCTATGATGGAGTTAAAATTAGTCACACGGTTTTGTAGTGGTTAAGTGGTAAAAATATAGAGACTAGATGTATGGTCTACTCAAAAGATTTAGTCATCTGGATGTATGGTCTTTCTTGTGACTGTACTTGGTGTCATATATTTTGTTCACATTGGATTTAAGTCTGAAAGAAGGAGGAGGAGGTTTGCAGTAGGTTGACGACCAATCTAAAATTTAATGATTTGTTATGAATGGATACAGTACAAACACATGTTGGATCCTCCCTCTACTAATAATGCATTGCATTGGACCCTAGATGCAATGAAAAACTTTAAGGGTTACACAAACTAGTCTGCTGAAAAATCCATAGTCAATCCCAATATTTTACTATTACAGCTTAGTTGTACTCATTTAAACAATGCACACGATTATTAAGAAGGAAAAATGCTAGAACTACTATCAATTTTATTGTAAAAATATTTACAAACTGATGTGTCAATGAACTTGATCAGTGCTACTTCATCAATATAATATAAAAATGTTTGAATTACTTTTTTTTTACTACTAATGACATAAATTGTTATAAGTTCTACGTACTAAAGTTTGTAGTATTCTTAGAATCACTCTATTAAATGGTATGTGTGATTAAAAGCATATGAAGAGAAACTCATTTGAGACATTTGAGATGCCATGTAATAAGCTGGAAGATCAGTCTACTCAACTTGTTTGGAAGAAAATGTTGTCCATTTAAATTATCTACCACACAATCCAAATTAATATCTAAAATTAGCATTGGCAATATTCAAGATGACTCGAACTCGACACGGTATTTTGTGGATTAGTGTTTAGTATGAAGTGTTAGTGTCAAAAATGGGTCGACACTCGACACACTTAACACAATTAATAAATGAGTCAATTCTGTGTTGACTTACTTGATCCAAAATCAGCCCAATTAATATAAATAAAGTTCATTTTCTCTAAAACTAATTTGAATTCCAAATATAATTAAGTAATTAAAATAATTTTAATATTTGTATGGGTAAATTATTTGTTGAAACTCTAAAGTCTCTAGCCATTTTACATTTTTACCTAAAACAAAGAAAAAAAAGTCTCATTTATTTATTTATTTTTGTGTTAAATTGTGTATTAAATGGGTTGAAATGAGTTTGTAACGTGTCAACCGGTTTAATTAATGGATTGTGCTATAATTTTGAGGCGTTTGAAACGATTGTTAAATTCATTAAATAAGGTTTCTGAATATCTATACATACCTTGTCACGACACAACATGAACACAACACGTTAACACGAATTGCAACCTCTATCTAAAATATCATATCATTAAGTCTTATTCAGTATCCACCCCAAATGATAAAGGCCATTTGCAATGTGTATACTAAATCATAAAAAATTTACAATGATGAATGAACATCGTTTTTTAAAAATTAACATTGTAATTAAAATCTTATTTGGCCTTATCATATGACAAACCAAACTTAAGCCGTTTCAAACTCTTGGCTTCAAAACGACACCTTGTGGGCTCTCACACCATTGCCGTTTACCTCTTCATCGTTCTACCAAGTCAATAACATCGTAAACTGGAAACAAAACTGAGAGTCTTCGACACAGAGAGAGAGAGAGAGATGGGTTCGTTGATCTATATCTATACTATAGTATTGCTGTTTGCTGTAGTACCTTTGGGTATCGCGAAAGAGCAACTGAGCTCAAGGGAATGTGAGAATCTGGGTTTCACGGGACTCGCTCTTTGCTCTGATTGTAATACTCTCGCTGAGTATGTCAAGGATCAAGGTAATCTAAATCTACACAAAAATTCGCTTTCTTTTTGGATAATTGAATCTGGGTTTTCTTTTGTCTTGTCATTGAATGTTAGCTTTCTCAGTAAATCATATCTCATTTGTTCTTTTTACATGTTTTTGTGTTTTAATGTTGATACTATTAGTTATTTAATTATCTGGGTTTTTAAGGTTGTGGGTGAAAGTCTTTTGCTTGATATAAATTTTCAAGTTTTAGTTATGTTATGGGGTTATATTTATTTTTATGTTTTCTAGTACTGAGTGGTAGCTTGATTTTTTTGGGTTGGTTTTTGTGGTTTTTGTTGATTATTAGTTACGTGATTTTCTGGGTTTTGAATGCTTTGGTGTAAGAATTTATTGCTTAGTTTAAGAATTGAGGTTGAAGGTATACGAGGTTTTTCTTTTCTTTTTTTCTTTTTTTGGTACTGAATGGTAGATTTTTTTGCGAATTTTATTGTTTATGTGATTTTTTTGGTCTTTAGTAATGAGGAGTGGAAGTGATTTTCTTCATTTAGAATTGGAATTTAATGTAAAGTTGAATATAGTTGACTCGTAAATTGTTATTTTGGTATTTGTATTATTTGTTCTTAAGGTTAATAACCTTGGATACTGCAGTTGATTTGTTGGATTAAGATTATTTTTAAGATCACTGTAAGGAATTGTTAAATGTTTTGGGCAGTCTCATCTTCCTCTTTTCTGGATTCTCACGACGTGTTAAAATTTCAGAGTGTAAGACTTTTAAGAGGACCTCTTGTATACATGTACTTGAAGCACTTCTATTCATCTCTAATAAATTATCCTTTACTTAAAAAATAAATAAATAAATAAAAATTAAGGTCCACAGAAGCGGAAAAGTTACTCTTGTAGGTTTGGTAAAGAAACCCAATTTAAAGGGATTGTTATGGTTTGGCATAACTTAGTAGCCTAGAATTATGGAGGAGATAAGATTGGGTTTCCAACAAAGGTTTTAGTGTGTTCTTCCCACCATGATGAAGTTTGCATACACCAGTTTGGTTTCCCGTGTTCTCCTCTGGCCATATATATTTCCGGTTAATCTAGTTGAAGTCCACCCTAGGTAGTGATCATTATTTGTTAATTTAAGGCTTCTAGTTTAAAGGTTTTAAGTCTCTTATCTTATACTTGGGGAGAACTCATCAAAAACCATTTATAAAACCATTATCAGACCACCTATGCTTTATGGGATTGAATGTTGAGTTATTAGGAGGCAACATATTCATAAATGAATGTAGTTGAATGAGAATGTTAAGATGAATTAGAGAAAATAAAAGGAAAGATAGGATATAGATTGGAGAAATTTGTCTAAAGTAGGGGTGACTCCTATCAATGACAAGATAGAGATGGTTTGGTCATGTGCAAAGGACTGAAGGAGAGTAATTTATACGACAATAAGAAAGAGTGTTGTTTCAAGTTGAGAGAATGAAAGAGTAATAGGATGGCCTAGAATAACATTGATTGAACTAGTAAAAATGAACATGTTTAAAGAAGTGGCAGAAAGCATGCTTTTGAATAGGACAGAATAGCCAAGAATTATACATGCGGCCTATTACAATTAGTCCATTGAGGATCCATGTCAACTCAAAAGTTTTGGGACTAAAACTTTGCTGGTGTTGAGAAGCAGAAGATTACCCGCATCATGTATATGTGTTTTTTTTATTTTTTCTTCACGTTAAAAGGTTATCCTTGTAAACTGTGGAACTGCCCTTGTAAACCACATAAATAGGTGAAAGGAACTAATTCCATTGTGGTTTTCATTTTCCCCTGATTTTTTTTTTCAGAGATGATGTTATATCATTATGCTTAGAATTTAGTTACTATTGTGAAGCCTAGACATTACATCAATGTTATATGTACTAGGGAAACAACTAGAACTAGCAATCCTGTAGTCTATGTAAAGGGTAATTGCAACTTGAGTTATAATTCAACAACAGTAGGTGATGGGACATGGGAACCTCGTGCTAGATAGACTACTAAATTTACAGTTATATTGTCTTCCTTGTTGCTCAACTCTTTGACTTATCTATTGGACTCAAGTTTGCTTCTGAACTTCAAAATGCATTTGATTTGTACTCACTACTTTCAGCATGGTTATAAATATGCTGAATGTCTTAGTTTTTGTTGTAGATCTGGTATCAGACTGTTTAAAGTGTTGCACAGAGGATTCTGATGATTCCATGAGCAAGGTATGGAAAATATTGTATATATAATAAATTTCAAGAAGCTAAAATTTATGCTTTGCATTTAAACTTTTTGGGCATTTAAAAAAAAAATTCAAATAGTCCTAAAATCTGCTATGATCACCTGTCATGAAAATTTGCTTGTTTGACTCCAGTGTCCTTGTCCCCCTCTCCCCAACCCCCCCCCCCCCCCCCCCCCAAGGCTTTGCACAAACTTATTAGTTTTTAGCTTAAAACCCTTACTGAATTTTGTGCAGCTTTCAATAGAGTGATGGTAGTTATGTTTGTTTAACCTTCCACTAGCATATTTGATATACACCTGTGATAGGGTGATTTTTCTTTTTTGTTACACTGGGTAGTTTGAATTTTGGGCCCTTTTAAGTTTCTTCATATACAAAAGAGAATTTAGCATATTTACATGTGTTATGTGTCATGGTGATGTTTGAAATAATTGCCAGAGTCAGAGTTCACACAGGACAGTTTTCATGACACGTTTCTTGGCTTCAGAAAATTATTGCCAATTCTGTATATACTATACTCATTTTAGATAAAAGATAAATAGAACTATTTTTCTTTTGGACAAAACTTATGTACAATACCTTAGGTATTGCTCCTTATTCCTCTCGTACGATTTTGTCAATATGACTACTTAACTAAAAAATACACTTCTATCCCATGAGAAAAAAAAACCACATGACAGAATCTTAAGATAGGAACCTAAAAAACAGCACCTAAGTACTGTACCTAAGTCGTGCCCTTTTCTTTAAATAATACTTAATGAGAGACGAATTTTGATGACCAATTTAAGTCAATACAAAAATTTTGCATCACTACTGACTCATGGGTTTTTGGTTTAAGATGGTATAAAATGGATCCATGACATCAATTTGGTTACTGAAAGCATGATCTATGGTGCTCTTGGTTCTCTTTGTCATTGGATTGATCAAACTTGCTGCATGCCATAGACACAAAGCAGGAACCATATCTTAACACAAACAGGCCAAGGTGGCAAATCCAAAAATAACTGAACATGGACAGAGGGAACATGGTAGAACTGTACATTTATATGTAAAATATGCATCCAGTACAAGTTCATGTATGTTACTTTGTGAATATTTAAGAAATAAGGAAAATAATGGCAATTTTACGACACAAGAAGAGGGAGGAGAAGGAAAGGAGTAGAAGATACAAATATGCATAAATCATAATATGATACGAAAATATGAATAAACCTATGTTGCATGGACAGGGACATGGATATCTTCTGCTTGTCTATCCCATGTTTGCTGAACATCTAGAACTTTTGATTTTTTTTTATATTTTTTTCCCCTGATTCATTCATTAGACACTTAGACATGCTCACCTTCCACATTGCTCATACTCCTACTTTTGAAGAATTCTTTTGAAATTATTTAAGGAGTATCTTAGAAGTGTATATGTTCAACAAGGTCATGGCTCCTTGGTAGAAGTGCCAATGCTACTTATCCAGCTGGGGACTTGTCCAAAGGGCTGACATCATAATGTTTATTATGTTCAATACATTTTATCTTGATCTTAAATCTTCTCAACTTTATTTTTATGTTCCTTTATTTCAAGAAAAGAAGAAATTTTTGTCACTATCTGAAACTGCAGATCGCCTATGCTGGTGCTCACCTGGAGGTCTGCATGAGGAAACTGGTTTTCTATCCCGAAATTGTGGGCTTTATTGAAGAAGAGAAGGATCAATTTCCTTCTGTTAAAGTTCAATATGTTTTCAATTCTCCACCAAAGCTGATTATGCTAGATGACGCAGGCCAACAGAAGGAAACAATAAGGTGAGCTTCTTCCAATTAGTATTTGTTGCTGGTCTCGCACTCTTTTGGCGCAGCAGTCCACAGATAGATATGAATTTGGGTTGAGAGATTTCCCTAACCTAACTAATGATAGTGGAGTTGAATGCTGAAACATTTAAAAGTGGCACATGCATTGTAGCTTGCTGCCTTTTGCTCAACTCCTACAACAACACCCCCACCCCCCAACAAAGCTCTTTTCAATGTTTAAGCAACATTACACATATTTTCACACACTTTTTCATTCACATGTATTTCCAAAAAATACAAACAACATTATTAAAAACCTCTTACCAAACAGGCCCATGTTTTGGATTCTGCTGTTTTCCAAAGATTTTTCACCATTTTTGTCAGCTTCAATATGAGTATTGTAGGGTGAAGCAAGAGGTCCTGAGTAATATAGATATTGCCTTCATCCAAAATTTGTAGCTACCTGAACCTCATTACCATTTTGGTTATCTGGAAGTCAAATCTTACAAACAAATATCATGTTGTTTAAACCTCGATATAGCTGGAAAAAGGTCAAAGTAAGATTGATGATGCCTCGATTCAAGAGTGGTGCAATCTTTACCTCATATCCCTTGAGATTTAGCTTCCATTCAGTGTCTAAACTAGTTGAAATTGGCGTGGGGGGTGCATATGAGGGTTCTGTTCATTGCTTTGGTCGTGGCATTTGGGATTGAGAGTTGTGTAGTCCGATGGTGTCACTGAAAATACATGCCTCTAGTTTTAGGCTTTTTCAAGGGAATAATGGCTATGATGGCATGTTTAATTATGCATTTTATCTTTTTTCTTGAGGGAATAAAAGAAGTTCTACTGACTTTTCAGTTTTCACTCAGATTTTTATTTTCTTTTTCTACGTTGTCTCAGGATCGACAATTGGAAACGTGAACATATACTGCAGTTCCTACGAGAAAAAGTTAAGGCGGCTTCCGCAATCTGAGATGGTTATTTTCCTGCTGTCACTTTCCCCATTTGTGTCTTTAATATTATGAACACCCCAATTTTCCTTCTGAAAATTCTGTGAAATTTTAAACTGTGACAATGAAAAATTTATTTTCATATTTCAGTCTTTTGAGGGACTTGAGTTGTAAAATATGAAATATTAGGATCAAGAGAGAGAGAGAGAGAGAGAGATTCTCAAATGTCTAGGGCTACAATAACGAGTCTCTTTTTTATATTAGGATTTATGGCATGACTATCAGAATATTCTTATGCTAATGTAAAATCATGTGCATTTATAACAAAAATGACAAGGGCTAAGAGTCTTGTAACTCAATGACATTATCTTGCCTTCTTTATATATTTAGTACATTTATGGAAAATTGTATCGTTATTAAAGATAGTAGCTTGATTGTCACAATGCATATGCATAGACAGCACGGTTGTAGGAACATCAATACCCAAGGTACAAATGAGAGATTGAACCCATAATATCGAAAAAATAGTACGAGTCATAGCTTTATATTTAGGTTTTGGCACTAAGTAGTAACATTTTTCCTTTTACTATGCTAAATAACAAGATTATTTCCAACAAAGTTATTATTGTTAGAGGTGGATTGTCTATTAGAATGACTATCATCCCAATTAGCATCACTAAATCATGTTATAGACAGAGAATTAACAATAGTCCTCTTTTTTTTTCTTTTTATTTTTTGATAATCAACAATCGACATCATTTAGGAGTATCCTTAAGGTAATGCAAGATACGACAAATAACTGCATAGGAAGATTGACGAGGAGCATGCATTGACTAACTGCGCTGATGGCACAAGTAATACTAAGACGAGTAACGGTAAAGAATCCTAACTTCCCAACTAAGAGCAACCACTTGCAAAAATTTGCAAAATACAAAAAGTGCTCAATTTTGCACATTTTAACTCAAAAAATACTCACATCAGTAGTTGTAAAAATGTGCAAATATACAAAACTACTTTGCAAATGAACAGTAATTTTGCATATATGCTCGGTTGCTATTCATGTGTAAATGATTTTTTTTATTCTTTTTTTCTCTCTCCCCATTAGGTTGCTCTCTTATCTGTCTTCTTCTCACAATAAAGAAAGAAAAAGGTAGGTGGGGCCTTGTGGTTGTGGGTAGTGGTTTGTTTAATATAATAAAAAATTAAAGAAATATTATTATTTAAATAAAAAAGATGATAGAATAGATAAACTGATTTTGGTGTTTTGTAAAAGTTGGTGTGTAAAATAGAGAAAGTCTTTTTTTTTTTTTCTTTTTTTTTTTTTCTTTTTTTTTTGCAAAATAGACAAGAGTTGTTGCTTAATTGCCAGAATCTATCAACATCAAGAAGCAAATCACAGTGCTTGCCATCTAGTTTAATAGTAGAGTCCAAGAGTATCAACAAGCCAAGCGGGTTAAGAAAGAGAAGAAGAAATGTGAGAAAATAGAAGAGAAGATAGTTGCTTAAATTGATATTACTGGCTGAAACTGTTGAAAATTCCTAGTATGACCAATGCAAATTGATATTTGATTCGATATGTTTCAAGGGGTAGTTATACTGGCTGACTCAATGACAGGCATGACAAATATCAGTTGTTTCGGATTCTTTGGAAGGTGGTATGCAAACCCAATGATAACCTATTGTTTGTTTTCCAAGGGAAAGAGAAGAAAACTCTTAGCTCTAACTTTTTTTTTTTTTTTTTTTTTTTTTAATTGTTAGAGCTAAGATGTGAGGGAATAGAGATTAAAGATGTGATATAAAAGTAAAGAAATGCATACAAGGTGAAACATGATTATAGGACCCCAAAAAAAAAGGCTTTATGGTGTTGACTGTTGAGCACAAGTATACCGTATTGCAAAGCAATATGCCTAAAAGAGATAATATTAAAGGAGAGTAAGGAAGGACTCCCCCTCATGACTAGAAATGATATCAAAAGACAAATTCTGATTGAATGAGAAAAAAAAAGTGTCATAAGTAGCACAAAGTACCCACAAGACTCGAGAATATATCAACGATAGTATTTTCTGGGTATGAGATTACCCAAAGAAGACATACAAGTTCAATGAGATCATTTATCTTGGCTAGGATAAAGTACTTGAACAAAGTTAACACAACCAAATACAGAAAGGAGTAAACGGAAAAGAAGGATGATCAATGTATAGCAAAGAAAACATAAACCAAAGATGGAGATTGTTAGGTTTTAAATGTTCACAAATTCCATATGATAAAACTATAGTAAAAAAAGGGTTGAGACTATAATATCTAAGACTGGTTAGAAATCTATCAAATGAGCTAATTATAAATTTTGAACAACATAATTTTCGCTTAAATAAAATCAATCTCTCTCAAACAAAATTCAGCCAAAGCTCAAGCAAAAATGCATGAACAGAAAAATCAACTTTGCAAAACTGACTTGTTAACCAATTTTTAAAAACTCCACCCCTTGCTACAGAGAAAGGGCTAGAGGCTACTATTCAATACCAAATCCAAGAGCCAAACCTCGAGCCTAAGAGTCCTAGATCCCACTCTCCAAGTTTCTTCTCCCTATGAGATTTTTTTGAGTTTTTTGCTTGAGCCTAAGCCATTGATTCCTTAAAACCATGTAGTTTTTTCTTCAACAGTGTCATCGTTGATTTTCAAAGTTCAAGGTTACAAACAAGGTTCATTCGTGGAGGAGATTTGCTTATAAAAATTCCAAAGGTTCTAGAGCCATGGGGATGGGAGGGAAAACAAAAGCTTTGTTGAGATTACAATAGAGAGTTTACAAGGTTGAAGAACAAAACCTTTGTACAACTAGAAGAAACAATTGTAAAAGTCTACCATCTCAATATAGGCATATAGTTTATTCTAGGTGGTAGGTTCATTGGATTGTTTTCTTCTATTTTTAAATCTCTATTTTCCTTCAATTTGTAGAACTCAATTTTGAAATCTTTTTTTAAATTTTATTTATGATTCAATAGTTACAACGATTAGATAAAAGAGATTTTAACCCCGGACATTTCAGATCAAAATATTAGAAAATATCAATGAGTTACAAGGCTCTTAACTTTTAATTTTGAAAACATATCTAAATTTTCAGATCAAAATATTAGAAAATATTAATGAGTTACAAGGCTCTTAACTTTTAATTTTGAAAACATATCTAAATCATCGATACAATTATATCAAGATAAATATCAATTTTGAGAAAACATAGTTAAGTGCGGCTCATGGATTGTAAAAGAGAAAATGCATATATTAATAGATGTATGAGATTCCTTTGAGTGAGACCCACACGTTGTAAAAAAGAAAATGCATATATTATTAGATATATGAGATTCCTCTAAGAAGAAAATCACTAATTCTTCCTATTAATTAATTGAAAAATAACTTCTTTTTATCCCTATTGACAGGAATACAAATAAAACATAAGAAACATAATATACTTTTTTCTGTTCCCGTTCCTTCTAATCGACTCCATTTTTTTTACTTATCAATTTACTCCATTCCTTTCCTTTCCTATACATAATGTTAATAAATGCAATCACAGCAGGAACCACCTTGAGGACTAAGCAGTATGCAATTTTTTAATTTTTTTGATATACAAACAAACACACACAAGAGAAAGTGAAAGGAGTTTTAACATAAAAGTACACCACAAACTCTTCTCAAAAACAATATATGCAGTTAAATAGTAAGATTACTCTTTCCATATATTTCATCAATTCATTATCTCAGAACATTATACAACTCAAGCTCCTAAATATACATTTTCACATAATCAGTATATAGATACGAGATAACCGTACCGTACTTTAATGCTTCTGCCATTACTGGTTTAAAATCAGAATGGTTGGGAATGCTTTCAGACAGTTTTAAGACTGATAATTTCACATCCCGGAATTCCATTAGTGCATCATACTAAAATTTTCAGATCCAATTTTGCATCTGCCCAACAAAAATTCGTTGTCCAGAAAAAAATTAGTTACCCATTATGCCACCACCCTACCAGCACCAAAACATGTGGATTCTAAGCAACAGATTGTCTCATTGGAATTGTGAAATAGCCTTCTCAAACTTGGGGGAAGTGGTCTTGATTGGCGCCCAAATATCCGCACCATTACTTCGAGCAACACCAGCAGTACAAGAGACTGGAACAAGACACAAACCTCTGCTTCTCAGGCTGTATGGTCCTAATTCCTGGAGACAAAATAACCAATTTCTTCAGACCCAAGTCATAACTTTTGATCGATGTGGCCAAAAATAGAAAAAAAGATATGTTGTAGAATTTAGACATATCAATTAGACCACTTTACATTTTAAATGAACCCTAAACTATAGCCATGACAACATTCTATTCATTGTAGTGATAAAGTGTTCACCACATATTCTAGAAGCAATCCATTACTATCATTTGCAGTTGATGTTTCCATTCCTAACTACAGAATTGTTGTTTAGATGGTCATCTGACAGAAAATCACCAGGCTTCTTGTCCATTCATATGCACCGAAAAGTTTACTACTGTTTCATGAGTCATGATAAATTGACAATACCCTTCACAAAGTTATGCTTCGGAAAAGAGATACTGAAAATTATATTCTAAAGTTGGTTCTGTTACTAGATCATTCATTCTCACCTGCATTTTACTTGTGTTACTTTGGAGGTATGGAGCACTCAGCACCTGAAAGCACACATAAAGTCAAAAGCAATGAGATCAAAGTCAAACATGTTACCTGAATATCAAATACTAGAATACTGATACATCTCTCAAGGTGCACTAAACATGGAAAAGAAATCACCAATTCTGAATTTCAAAAACCACAGGCATGGTTGGATCCTTCAAAAGAGTGCTAATGTAGCAACAATTATGCTATTCATCAATCAACCCTTCATTTTAAAAACCAATCTGTGAAAGGGGCAACATCCCATAATAGATTGCTTATTTACTCACATTAGGTAACTTAAACAAACCAAACAATTATAATCAGTTCTGGAGTAATTAATTATAGTACGTCTCAGAGTTAGACCAAGATTATTAACAGAATACAACTTTCGGTCTAGAATAAGATAAAGCGATATAACTTTACAGTTCAATTCTTTGAGCACCAACTACCCTATAGAACAGAAACAGCAATGCTTAAACCGAAACTAGGAACAACCAAAAAAATAAGTGATGCTTAAACCCAACTCTAGCTTGAAATGCATATTGGTCCCCAAGTCAAATGCTGAAGATGAATCAGGGATATTCACAATGTAATATATGGCAGGAGAATGCATCTCTTTTGTAAAAGAGAGTAAATTAGAAGCACAGTTTTTTAAACTATGGAAAAACAATCTTGCAGAGCATAGGTCAAGGTGTGGTCCTACCCTTAGAAAAGATTTCTTAGCTGAATTGAAAAAACGAGTAATACCAAACCACCCAAATCAGATTTCCCTAATGATGAAAAGAATACATGGAAGATTATGTCACCAGATTCACTTCAGAATCAGACATAGTTGCGTTTAAGCCAGCATAGGGAATGTATTTCATATCAATGTCACATGATGCCAGTTAATTTGTGAGCTACAAGGTAGTTTAGCACAATATAAGTGTATAACAGGAAAAAGACAGACCTTAACTTGGTCGTGAAGGAAATTTATGTATTCCATTGCATCACAAAGGACAGACGCTGTATCCGTCTGCAGTGAAATTACAAAAAGCTTCAGAATCACGGCAATGCCAAACAACTCTTATCATTGAGAGTTGTAACAGATGAGCTATAACATGAGTGACATGAGCATGATAGGGCCAAACAACATCCCTTCAATTCTTTCGTTTTTTTAAGGGAAGCCCTGAATGGCAATTACTTTAAGATCATCACTGGAACATATGTGGAACCCAGAAATGATTTTTCACAAACTCCGTTGGAGAAGAATGGCCATAAGCATTTGCATTAATTAGAAATATTGATTTTCTATATTTACCTTCCCAAATGGTGAAACAAGTTGTTGCAGAGCCACAATACGTTCACCAAGCTTTTCCTTCCTCTCCTATTGACAGTGATCAAATAAGATAGTAACATAAGAAAATAATAAGTTGTGTAATGAAGGATAGTTTCCCAGTAATATCTAAGGGAGTTCACAAGAGTTGAACCATCACCAAGATGGAATCAAAACTGCATTAGGAAAATTTTGGACCAAATTTGGGAAAAAAAGGTTTGAGATGTGCACAACAATAATCTAGTATAATTAAGGTACGTGATCTCTTTGAATTCCTATTAATACTAATTAGTAATTATGCTGCTTTACTTTGAGATTGCATATCTTGTAAAAGGAAACCATACTCCAATTGAAAAATGGAAAAGGGGGGAAAAGGAGAAAAAGAAACCTTGGCAGATAAATCAGCCTTATGTCGTTTGGATGCAAGAGAAGTGAGGCTGCTTTGTTCAACAGAACATGGACTCCTTTTGTGCTCCATCATCTTCCCAACCTCTATTTCTTCTTCTCCCTATTTTAAGATAGAAAAAAAAAAAAAAAAAAAAAAATCATTATCCATAAAAAGAACCAGACAAAAGCAAAGTAAGCAAATGCGCATATAAAGTATATATATCCAAAACAACTAAACAGTGTGTTTTACTCGGCAGATTCAAGGTTGTAGCAATCACAGAAGAACTGCCTTAGTTCTTTTATAAGCTCATCATAAACCATTTAGAATGATAAAGATATATAATATTAAAGGTGCAACACATCAGAAAGAAAGATATCCTAACATTTACCCAAGTGCTGGGTAATTCCAAAATACCATAATTCACTCTCAAATATATTCTCCCAAATTCCCAATCGATGTCCTCCTCTGCGTAAATGAGTTAAGAAAGAGAGCTTTTGCGTTTGGTAAGACACCAGAAAACAAAGAGCAACATAACATACAAAATTTGTCCTGAAAATCATCTATATCTAATTGTAAATAAATTAATAATTGACTTATTAAGAGATTAAGATTCCTAGATATTCTTAAATCTAGTGCCAATCCAGGTTTTACCAAAAATAGGCAACCCATCTGGGGCAGTACTGACCAAAAGAACCTGGAAAAACTTAAATCTTATATTCATTGAATAAAAAGCATTTCAGTAATGAAGAATTTGAAACCTAAGCTGGGTGAAAGATATATCTTTTACTTCCTGTAAGGTAGGTCACATGCATGAAACATCCACACAGGTGCAACTTTCAGAAAGCCACCCGTGTGACAATAACCAAAGCATAAAAATATTAAAGTTGACCATCCAATGTGATTGATTTTGATTTAAGAAGCATCCTAGTTAGAACACAGGCACCGATCTTGGGCCTACTATATACTTTATTTCCATCCACAATACACCTTAAATAATCAAATTTTATATGTAACGTACACGACACCGTGCAAAACAAATCCTAACATTATTAACTTTTATATCAAGAACAACAAGACATGCACTGTTCTGGTCAGAGATTAATCTTCAATCCGATACTCAAAGACATAAGACATAACATAATATAATACACATCTATAAAATTTTATTATATATAATTTACAACCACATAATTAAAAATTATATCATCATAATTAATTAATAGTAGGCTCACAAGCAGACAACAGGTCCGTAAATCCATGAAGAACAGAATCATCTACACTTATTATAATAATAATAACGTGACCAAAGTTATTTCATCAGCAATACTCTCCATTGAGTTCTTTCAAAGGGGCCAAGGGTCCCTGATTTATTTAACCACACTGTGCCGATTAGCCAAACTAACACTAATCCAGGTTTCATTAAGAAAATTATTCAATCAACATGCTCTGTTCTCTCACATAAATTATGGTCCCATTATAAATTTAATTAGTGGGACTCACTATTATGTGAGAGAATGAACATTGCTCCTATATTATTGAATAATTACTCATTTCCTTATATGATACAAAAATATTAGATGACAATAATTAATTAATCTTTGGTAGATATAATTGGGAATAACCTGAATGAAAAAAATTGGTTTTGGTGGGACCCGATTAAATATTAAACATGCATGAATGAAAATCTGTCCCTTTTTGGTGCATATAATCTGCCTAACCACTTTTGATTAATACCCCAAACAGTGTCTTAATTGATACCAAGCATATAAGGCAGCAAGTAATCCAAACTTAGACAAAGTATGTCCAGAAAATGTCATCAACAAAATCCCCACCGTTCAATGAGTTCAACAACAACAAGAATAGATAAATAAGCAAAAGAAACAAGTACTCTGGTGAGAAAGTTAACAGTGCATGATTAAATAGAGTCAATTTGGCTAAGAAATTTCAACAAAATTTTAAATTGGCTTAAGCAATAAGCAACATACATTTTATTTTAACAAGTAAAGCAAATAATCAAAACTAAAACATAAAACAAGAACAAAAATTGAGAAAAAAATAAATTGAAGTTTTATTAAAGCTTCAAGAACTTACAGAGAACTGAGAGTCTGCATTGCAAAAGGAGGAGCTCACAATCATCTCAAACTTTTAAGCCAAACCCTCCAAAACCCACCTCAGAAATCACTAAAACTAAGCAAAATCCCAATTGAGACTCAAAGAAAAATGGTCTATATTGATGTCTGTACTTGACTAGCCAACGAAGAGAAAAAAACAACAAATACTGTTTCTTTCTCTGTCTCTTTCTCCCCCCACAGTCTTTAGTTTAGACTTCTGCTAGTGTTTGTTGAGTTTTCACGTTGTAAAGTTTTGAACTTTATACAAAAATTAGGTAACATAGGTTCACTGAAATCACTGAACCAGCTACGTACTTTTACATTAAAAGATCATAATTTTAGCTAAAACCACAGGAACTAAGTTGGCATAGAATACTAGAAGAAGGGCAAAATAGTCCAGAATCAAAGAATGAAAGTGTTGGGAGAGAATTGGAGAGAGAAAGAGAGAGACTGAAACGAAACTGAGGCAGAGGCAGAGGCAGAGACAGAGACAGAGACGAAAAGAGTATGCGCGTTGTAAGAAAGCTGGAGGGGGAAGGAAAACTCTTGTGTCCTGAAAGTGTTTTTATAAAGCTCAGAAAATGTTTTTAAATTTTAGTAAAAGGTTTTCTGAAAAATAAAATTTGCATATCAAATTATTATTTTTTGACAGCTAATATCCAACCATGAAAGAGAGAGAGAGATAGAAGTAGTTAATCTAACCCATCAATGAAGTCATTTTTCTGACCATGGTTGAAAAAACTACTTGTGGGTTGTGGCTTGGCTTGTGAGAGTTGTGATGTTTTTCTTCTTTGTACTGCTACATATTATATTAGCTTGAGAAAAAAAAAAAGTCAAATTTCATAACTCGTCTAATAAAACAACAAATACACAAGACCCAAAATTTTAGCTTGTCCATTTCTATTATTGGAAGAGACATTAAACAACCCTTAATTTTGTTGTCCACAGTTTAATTAAGTGAACTTTATGTTGTACTATGTTTAGTTCTTTTAATTTCTAAAAGCTTTGATTCTCAAAAATATGTAACTTAGAGAAGTGTTAAGGTCTAAAAAAAGTAACTTTTGTTTCAATAAATAATTATTCATTCAGCAAAAAATAAAAACCCAAAATGAATGCCCATAGCCAAATCCAGCCTCATGTCTTAAAAGCCTTTGCTAGAATTATAATTTCTCTCATGTAGTGAACATTCAAGCCTACATTTTTCCACTTGGTCCTTTCAATTAAATCAGGAGATAATGTTATTTGGTAGCTTATAAATTCTATTAGTTCTTAATGAAATGATAAAACTAATTTGAATTACAATTCTATTAGTACTTAGCGTATATTTGCCAAGCAATGATTTTGCGTTTTGCTTTTTTTATTGGGTCCCACGGCACTGTTCACAGACCAGCCAAGTACTGAAAAATGCAGAAATAAGTAGTAAATCCTAAGTCTCACGGTACTATTAATAGTTTAAAAATTATTTTGCTACAGTATTTTCAGTAATAAGTTTTTAATTTTTAGCAAAATAAGCGGTATCTAAACAGACCTTTAGTGAGATGATAAAGTCATTTGAATTACAATTTGTTGCTTCCCTTTAACTTTTAGATTTCACTCCTTAAAATAGTGATACCCTTAATTTATTTTTGTATTTTTGTAGGCTTCAAAATAAACCTTGGCTGTGATTATTATCATCATTATCAAAAAACCATCTAAAAATTAATATACATATCTAATATCTAACATAATGATTACTAACCAATTGAAATTAGTCATCACAGTCTCAACCTTTAAAAGTTTTGTAGTTCAATAATATTTTCCAATTCTTTCGATAAAAAAGAATTTAAGTTCAAATTTGCTTTCCCCAATAAAAAAGATACATGCCATCATAGTCTCCTAAAATGCCTTTAATTCTTTATGCTCAACTTTAAAGCTTACATAAATGTTCCAATGGTTGATATTAAGGTTTCACATTTCTAATATGTAAAGTTGTAAAAGCTTGAGGTTCTATTTACAAAATAAGTACATGATCTATAATTTTTCCTTAGAGATAGATATGATTGTTTGGAAGAAATTAAAAGGTGGTGTTGTTGCATCAAAATAACACCTAGGCAGTAGCTATGCGGAATTAGATGGTAGTCTCTCACCGTGAAATGTGTAATCAATTAATAGACAAGGAATATGGCATAGAGCAACCATGTTTTCCTACGAATGTTTTTTTGCATGTATATTTCCTAGACATTATGATTGATTTGTTGAAGTACAATCCTTTCATCAAAAAGTTGTGCTGAGTTGTCGAATTCATGATCATAGAGAACAAGTTCACCCATACCGTAACGGTGCAACTAGCCCCCGCCCCCCCCCCCCCCCCCCCCCACCCAAAAAAAAAAAAAAAAGGAAATAAAAAGTGAGAGTAGAAAATATATGCTTTTTCCTTTTTTGACAATTACGGTGGGCAAAAAAAAAAAAAAAAAAAACTTTCTTTTTGACAATTAATGCTTATTTTAAAGAAATGAACAAATGATTCTACAAGAAAACATGCCCATATAAGAACATTTGAGGGACAGAATTTAAGCTCGCATTAAAAGAGTTCTTTGTAACTTTGACAATAAGAAGATTTGTCTTTAAAAAAAAAAAAAGATTTGTCTTTTGACAAAATAAAAGTGTCTTTTTTTTTTTTTCTTTTTATCTTTTTATGGGAAAAAGTGTCTTTTTAAAGAAAAAAAGATGAGCAATTGTTCTTTTTTCTTTTTCCTTTTTTTTCTTTGTTCTTGTTTTTCTGTCATCCTGGTTAGCTTGTGTAAATTTTCAAATTAGTACTACGTACATTTCACATTTTTTACAAGTTCTTGTTGGGAAAAAGGAGAACAATAGGGTGACATGGTAAATACATAGAATGCATAGATGGTGTAGTATTTAAGAATTTGGTCTATGTTATTTTTTAATTAATATGTATTGTGGGGTACAAGAATTTAAAAAGGTATTTGTGCCACATGTCATACCCATAGCCGAGGAGGCCACCATCTCGCCAAGGAGGTCATACACTCAAACAATAAGGCAACGTCAGTGACACGTTACCAGAGGAGGTCATACTGTAAAGAAAGTTTTGAGAAGGGGGTTAGCCTTGTCATAACTGAAGAGATGGTGGCTGCCACTACATTTAATGCATCCCACCAAACCTCCTGACTGCATTTATGTGGAGAAGACCCCTGTACAGTGTTGTTTTAGTTGCCCCAACTCACAAGGGGCTTGGGAAGATGTCTAATTGAACAAGCACTCAAATAGTGGCTTGGACGATCAACAAATGGAGGGTCAATATCATCTAAAGAGAGCTATATAACGTAAGAAAACTCCAAGGGAGAAGGGATCAGAAAAATCTATAAAGAATACACTGTAGCAACAAAAACTAAAATTGTATCCAAGTCCAAAAGAATTATATTTAAGAATATTCTCCTCGGATTTCGCCGAGGAAGGTTTCCCTTGCTTAGAACTTGTCTTTCTGTGCTTTCTTAGTATCATTAATCCACTTTGAGCGTTGCCTAATTCATTGAAGCATGGCTTTTAAGCCCACTCTCTACATAGTCATTGTGTGGGGCTCTCTAGGCTTTAACCCATTCATCTTTTGGACTTAGGAGCAAACCTTAGTCTATGTTTTGTACTTTTCTTTGTTGATTTGGATTATCAAATTTTAAAATGGTATAGAGTTCAACTTAAAATGTAGCTTTTAACATGAAATTTCAATCACCTTGAAATAGAGGTGTAAACTTTGTGCTTAACAAAAAAACTGCATGAATTTATTTGCATGTATAGAGTACCCAAGAAATTGACTTTTTTTTTTCTTTTTTTTCTTTTGGATGGTGGTGTACAAGGATTGTGGAAATTAACTTCAACTCTTTCCACCATCCTTTTTAAGGAGAAATAACTCAACCTATCAATTCATGTTTCTATCATTTCTTTAGGGGTTGATATTATTTATAAAGTAATTTTTCACTTTATTTAGTATCCACCTTATAGTCTCCTATATATTTTGTGGGAGTTTGGTATCACTTTATTTGTTGCTTGATGACTTTTTGAGTGGTTTATTCATCATGAATACATATGGTATAAGTGGATTTTAGTTAATTCAATTAGTAAAACCACATATTATCTAATAAGGAATTTGTGATCAAGTCTTTTCTATATACCAAAATAAAATCTTTGTTTTATTAACAATAATAATTATCATGGCACAAATGTCTATGTTTAAATATTATCATATTTAATTACGATAATTAAAAAAAAAAAAAAAAAACTATGAGTTATAATTAAGGGTGTTCATGGTGCAGTTTTTGATCATTTGTAACACCACACTTTGTGGTGCTGTTTGGCCAAAACAATAACTGTATCACACCTTAATTTTATGGTCACATGTGCAGTGCGGAATACAAAGTGTGGTTTGGTCAATTTTGGGTTGGTATATTTTTCAAGATGTCATGACCAATTACTAGCTTACTATTAATAACCATGACAATACGTTAGCAAGTTAAAAAAAAAAAAAATATATATATATATATATACGAAACATGTGTAACAAAAAAAAAGTAACAAAAATATATACAAGACAAAAAAAAAAATTCATGACAAATTGACAATAAACTAAAAGTACCACAAATATATACAAAACAAAAAGAATAATTCATGACAGTAAACTATACACAATTATATATATTAAACAAATATAACATGTAACACAAAAATGATTAACAGGCAACAACCATAAGGTGCATAATAGTGTACCATATACATTGCTAGTCATGCCTGCTAAGAGTGAGATTGTATTAGGAGAAAAGAGTGAGAGTTTCAGATGGAGAAGTGAATGAGTTTGAACTTCTAATTTTGTATTTAACCAAAATGAAATTGTTTTTAATGTGAAACTGGAACACACTAACGCTAGGCTGACCCCTTACTTCATATAATATTAAATTATTAATATATATTTAATATAAAATAAAAATATATATAAGTGAGGTGCAATGCGATTTTATATAGTTTTCTTATCATAAAAAAAAAGAAAAAAAAAAAAAAGAAAAAAGGCAGACTATGGCTCAAAAAAAAAGAGCCGCTGGCTAAAAGCCTAAAAGTGGGTTTGAGCTGACAGGCATTTTTGGTGCATAGTTCATTGAGCTAAGGTCACTTTCTTCATTTTCTTTGTTTCCATAAATACAAGTACCACTATTTCTCTCTGTTTTGTTTTTTCCTTTGTCTATTTTTAATATTTTTCTTTCTTTTATTTCTTAGAACCCAAAAAAACTATTTTTTTAGTTTTGTCTGTTTTTGGCGGGAAATCGCTGTCAGAGCAGTTTCCGCATTCAGGTGGGCAGTTTTCTTTGACATTGGGTCCCACTCCCGCCCTTTGTCCTCACTATCTTCCTCACTTTTGATTCTCCAAATCTCTCACTCATTTTCTTTTTTTTCTTTTTACTTTTTAAAATTTGCAGAGTAGAACCTAAAAAAGGTTCACCCTCTGTCTGTTACATTTTGATATATTCGCTTTGGAGGTACTCCACGTGTCGTTATTGGACACTTGTCAGTGCTTAAGTTTGCGCGTGGAAATCACGACCATGAAGTGAGAAGATGATTAAGGGAGAGTGTGGGGTCCACAAAACACTGCGGCCGTGCGCAAAAAAGTCCACGAGGGATGGATTTAGTCATTGGGTGGGGACCCACGCGGTTTTGATGTTTGTCCCATGGGAGTACTTCCTCGTCACAAGAAGACTACCTACACTTAGCACCGTAGGCTCATAGATTTTATTTATTTATTTATTTATTATTATTATTATTATTATTATTAGGCAAAGGTTAACTCATGTTGTGCTTGTTAAAGTTGGATTAATGTGAATCTCACTTAATAAAAAGCTAGATGAATAGAAGAACAATGCATAAAACTAGCCGCACAACTTATTTTAATATTTTTTTTCTTAAGCGGGTCACACAAATATTTCGGTTCTCAATTGAATCGACCAATCTAATTCGGTTTTTAAAACCACATATCTTAATTAAAAAAATATATTAAAAAGTTATAATTGAATTATAGAAAAGTGGTGTCTTAGTCTATTACTAGACTATTTCACGCCTTAAACTTTAGACATTCTATAAATCTCATTGACCGATAATGTGGCGCATGGAAAGAATTATGCTTCAACCAAAGCCCTCATGAATTTTTTTTTCAATTATTTATTTATAGTGTATATAACTTGAAAATTGGATCTAAAAAGTTATACTTCGCCCCTCAAAAAATTGAAAATTAATCCACCAAATTAAAAAGCCAGCCTAAAAAATAAAAAATAAACTTGAACATCTAATTCATATTTGTGATTGGCATAACACTTTGATTATTTGTTTTATGTTATCCAAAGTTAAAATTTTAGCATTTTGGGATTTGACTCCTGAGTATCGTTGTACTGTTTTTCTCCACATAAAGATTTTTTTGGGTGTTTTTATTTTTTCTTTGTGTTTGGATTTTAAAAAAAAAAATTATTTGGCAACTCTAATTAATTTCTTAGTTAGACTATAATGAGCATATAATAAGAAAATAAATAAAAATGTGAACCTTTGTGGCTTATGCTATGTTATTCTTATTAATGGATTAAATATTTGCCTAATAAAGGAATAACTGTATATCTTCAATGCTTTCTCTTTAATAAAAAAATTGTGTTTTTCTAAATTATATATAAAATGTTCCTAACTTTCTTCATTATATATAAAATGTTTCTAACTTTCTTCATAAAGTTATTGATAATCATGTGAAAACTTGATGTCATTCATCTTGCTTCATCCACACTAAAGTTCTTATCAAAAAATTCAAAGAAAATGGATAAGATACTTGCCAGTTTGAAATTGTGGGAGGGGGAAGCCCAAAGAAAGAGGATTGCAAAATGGATTCAACCCGAGGAGCAACTAGACCCAACTATTCATCAGATTACACCCATTACGATCAGGGTATTCCAGTCAATTAAACCGAGGAAGACAATTTGCCCGAGGTGCTCGAGGAGAAAACACTCCTCAGGAGACTGGGGGCAAACCACCAAGGTTATAGGGTTGAAGGTCGAGGAAGGAAGTAGTGGCGTGCAAGCAATGAAATGAGGAAGTTTCCAAATAAAACACCCATCACCTCCCCATTTAATGCACTATACTAACTCAGCATGTTGCATTAATGGCAGAATGACCCCTAAACAGTGCCCCCATACATAGCCTGCAGCGTACTTTACCACCACCAGCAAAGCAGTGACGGGTCAAGTAACCAAGGATGGATCAACGACGATCCAAGTGGAAGACTTGGATGCAATCCCAATAGCTATATATAGAAAGGAAGATCCTCCTAGAAGGGGGATCAAGAAAAATCTAAGAGGGAAGAAATAGAGAAATAGAAAGAGAGATTGAGAATTGTGAAACCGAGAAGTGTATATCATAAGAACTATTGCTCCTCGGCCAGCCTGAGTGACTCCTAAACAGTGCCCCCATAGCCTGCAGCCTACTCTACCACCACCAGCAAAGCAGTGATGGGTCAAGTAACCAAGGATGGATTAACGACCATCCAAGTGGAAGACTTGGATGCAATCCCAACAGCTATCTATTGAAAGGAAGATCCTCCTAGAAGGGGGATCAAGAAAAATCTAAGAGGGAAGAAATAGAGAAATAGAAAGAGAGATTGAGAATTGTGAAACCGAGAAGTGTATATTATAAGAACTATTGCTCCTCGGCCAGCCTGAGGAAGAACTTGAAAAAAAATATCTATTTCCTTGTTATTAATCTCTACTAAAGTTGTTGTCTTGGCCAATTTTCTTTCTTTAAATTACCAAATGATGCTACCAAGGTTTGAAGGGTTGACCTTGACAATCTACCTCTACAAATTAATTGTACTAGGCCTCCATTCTCATCTAGATTGGGCCAGATTGTTCGTTTGGCCCCTACAAAAATCATTTATTAGAGGCATACAAGTTGAAAAAATTAATATTTATTTGTCGATAAACAAGTTTTATTTGCAAGAGTTTACAATCATTTAAAAAAAAAAAACTATTGAAAATTGTTGGCACAAACACAATAAAAATGGAAATAACATAAAGAGAAACTGAATAAAATACTACTGAATATTATTTCTTAGAGAAAAGTTACACAACACTATTTGGACTAGGCACTCACTCTCTTTAAGGTCATTCAAGCCTTCGATTAGCTAATTTTTGTAACCAGTGCAGACTTTATCTAACTTGTCTTCCCCAAGATACAACAGCTTAACAAATGTCGTATGACTAGAACAACTCTTGCACAAAATGTTGAAACCCAAAACTCCACTAGGAAAAACACCTTTCTTTTCCAAGAACCTCTATGTTTTTTTAGTGTATAAAAATATTTTTAATTGCTGTAACTTGGATTGGGTCTGAGTGAATTTATTTATAGGCTCAATGGGCTTTATAAAATTAATTACCCAAATCAATATGATTAATTGGGTCCATAATTTTAATGTAGCAGGTGTTAAGATTAATTGCTGGATATAATGCTAATGGGTTGAAGTTACACAATTTAATAAATTAGATAAAGAGTTTATGAAGAAATAAATAATAAGGAGTTTCTGAATAAATAAATAGGCCCTACGGTATTAGTTTTGCTTTCTATGTAAATGCAAATTCTATTTTATATATATATATATACACACACACAGAGAGATATATATATATATATATATATATGATTTTGAATTTTAAAAACATTCTTATTTTTGAATGGTCAAAATTCTTTAGTTCATGATTTGGTGCCCCCAAGAGTAAGATCTTACTCCGTCCCTGACGTGGTGGATTGAGCCGGCCCATTGAAAAAATTAAGAATTAAAAAAAAAAAAAAAAAAAAGTATACCTTCCTTTACAACTTTTAATTATGTGAATTTGGTCTCATAATTTTTCAAAATTAAATTAATTTTATCCTTATTTTATTTAATTAATAATATTGATAAACAGAGTTATGAATTGTACATATGTTGCATGTAATTAATTGCGTTAGATAATTTCATTAAGAATGTTAATTGAGAGAAATTATTAGGTCCACCAAGAGGACTACTGACGTGATCCTCCTTAACTTTTCAACCAATAAAATACTCTTATTTATGCAAATGTGACATTACTTGTTTTTTTTTTTTTTCATTATGCTGATTAGGAAGTTCAGTAACACATTTGCATAAATGACATTATTTCATTGGTTGGGAGGACTACATCAACGGTTCTCCTAGTAGACCTAATAATTTCTCATTAATCGAAATGACTAACTTTAATTAGAAGGTAAGACACCAAATAGACACAAATTGATAATTGAGTGACCAAATTTTCATAACTAAAGTTTACTTTTTTTTTTTTTTTTTTTGAGAAAGTTAACTAAAGTTTACTTAGTAGTTGAAAAATCAAATGAATACCTTTTTTATAAGAAAATTTGTACCATTTGTATGTACATGGATCTTTGTCTCCAATTCCAATACAAATGGAGATGTAACTACATTAATATGTATTTATAGGAAATCACTAATACTTATTACCAGTAGAAAACATTTTTCAACAAATTGCTTGAAGAAATAAATGAATAACATGTAAAAAGTGAAAGAAGTCTCTGGAGATTCATACCAAAGATTATTGAACTTTAATAGGATTTATTTTTCTCTAGTTAAAGTTAAGTTCAAATGTTTTTTAATATAAAAAAATGTTAACGAATGCCCTAAGGGCATTGATTTAAGAACTACTTTTAGAAACATTTTATGGAAAAATGATAAAGTAATTAATTTTTCTGATAGCTTTTTTATATTTTCCATGAAAGTAATGTCAAAAACTTTTCTAATATGATTTATTAACAATTGCTCTAAGAGTGCCCATTAACATGACCCTCCCTGTGATATATGTGTCCATTAAGAATTTTTCTTGGAATCCTCATTGCTAGTTTGCAAAATCAAATGTATTATCACTTAAACTTGAAATGATACAATCCACAAAGTCAATAATTAATATATCAGCTCTTTCGGTGCAGTCAGGCATCATTCGATTAAAAAGGATATTTGTTTATATGTTTTTGTTGCTTCTCAATTCAGTGTAGTCCATTAAATTCCTTCTTATCCTATCAATGCGCCTGTTACGAAACCAATATATACAAATACATTGCCCTAGACCATAAAAATTTGTGTGAATTGTCAATTTGGCAATGGTCCAGTTCAGTACGGGTATGATGTTGAATGCAATTAAACTAGCGTAATCCCTCTATGGCCCTCCCCAAACTACAAATCCACAAGGGGCATAAACAATGACTTGTGCACTTTTAAGAGCTAGATCTCTCACAGAATAGGAGGTCTCTATAGCTTGCATGGGGATCAATCTGGCATGAGTCACTTTCAATGATAGGTGACTGTCCCTTGCTTTCATGATTTAATTAGCTCAACGCGTTTGCTCCGCCTTCTTACAAATCTTATCCCTCAAAACTCAAAAAATTAGGACAGATTTAATTTATTTTTTCAACTTTTTTTTTTTTTTTTTTGGATATGTTCTAATTAGTTTATCTGATAAAGTGTATTGCTAAATTTAATGATGAAAAATTATTATCATGAATTACAGGGATGGACTCAGGTGGGGCCCGGGCCCTCCCTGGCTTCCAAATTTTTTTTTTAGTCATTTTATGTTTCATTTTTGTAGTTTGGTTTCCCTTCTCACCAAATAGTCTAGCTAGACTAACTTAAATAATAACTATCTAGTCATAGGCCTTGTAGCTGAATTGACACCTCCCATGTATAAAGTACTTAGAGGTCTAGGGGAGAAAGAGTTCGAGCTGCGGGGTTAGCAGCATGTTGTAATTATTTCTCAAAAAAAATAATAAAAATATTCACAATAGTGATTGTATTTTAGCAAAAAAATTATTTTATCACAAAAGAACAAAAAAACATGTGTTATTAGAGAAGCTAAAACTTTTTTTTTTTGCAACTACAGTAAACTTGTATAAATAACAATAGACTGTAGCAAGTTGTTAAAAATAAAATAAAATATTTTATTAAAATTATATCTCTTCCTTCAATTAAAAAACTCAAATTCTCTCTCTTCCTTATTATTTTAATGAGTTATTTATATTATTTTAAATGAACTTCCAAAAAAAAAAAAAAAAAAACCTAGTAAGCCTAGTATTAAAAAAAATTTATTTTGTTTTTGTTTTTGTTTTTGCTAGTAGATGATTGCATCTTAATGTATTTAGAAATAACGATTTTGTGTTTTTTTTAATTTTTTTTAATACCATATAGATGTCTATTTGAAGTTTTTTTTCCTCTATACTCCGGCCACTGCTAACTTAAAATCCTAAGCCCATCCCTGATGAATTAGAAACTATGAATTGACATAATTTTTACATGACTCTATCAGTGATGCCAATTTTATAATATAACAATCACAATAAGCTATATCAACAAATATGAAAAATATTAATTTACTGATTCCATGTGTCCTTGTCTTCGGGTCCCAGGACAAATTTTCATGCGGTCTAAAATGGTAACTTCAATTTTAGCATGCATGGTGTGTGTGTATTCAAGTTAAAAAAATTATAAAAAAAAAAAATCAATAGTTTTTTTTTTTTTCAATAATCAATTCAATAGCTACAATAATGGAGATGGAGATTTGAACTATAGCTTTTTTAATAAAGGAGAGCATACTATGCTACAAAGCTACTAGGCTTTCCGCGTGTTCAAATTACATCTAATTTAACTTACATTACTCAATAACTTTATATTGATTTTGTTTTTCTTTTATTGCATTGTCTCCTTAAACCCAACATGCTTGCAAAAGATCAAGTTGATGATGATTAATAACTATCTTATTTATAAATGTTTAAAATTTAGGTATTTGATATATATATATATATATATATATATAAGTGTATTATGCGAGTGTGTGTTGAGTTCTATATTTAGTGTTTTTAAGTTGAATGAGACTATATAAGTGTTAATAATAAGGAGTCCTAATTGTGACTTAACTAGTCATTTGGAGTATAGCGTAGATGTGACTAATGCTTCCTTGGATCGTGAAAAATGATACTAGAACTAATGTGGGAATTTAAGTGGGGAGATTATATGCCCTATATTATGTGAAGTGTATTGGATTAATGTGTTGTATTGACTATTGAGTCCCACATTAAGTATTTATCCGGTCGAATTAAGTTATATAAATAATTATGAGAAGTCTTAATTATATTTTGACTAGTTCTTGTAAATGTAACTAGACCTTCCTCGGGTCATGGTTGAACTTTGATATTTTTCATAAAAAGTAAAGCTAAATGTGCATTACTTTCTTAATTTTTTGTTTGATAGGTAGTACCCTATTAACAAAGAAAAAGAAAAAGAATTATGGTAGTTCATGATTATAAATTTCAAATGTAATCATTATATTAAAAATCATAGGTTCAATCTTGAGCATTAAAAGCTATAAAAATTACAACACAATAAACTGACATGCTAAATCTTGAATAAGTAATTTGATAGCAAAAAGTAATTGAAAAGAAAATTTTATTAAATTAAAATGTATTTAACCAAAAGGATAAAGGAATGCCATATTTAACTAAATCGTTTTCATTTTCTTTTTCCTTGCCCACATTTTCTACAAGAACGATTGTTAACAAAATAAAAATAAAACACAAGTGGTAAAAGAGAGAAAATTTATTTTAATAAACAAAAAGAGAAATTTTTAGCATATGATTTTTTGATAAGAAATAATAACACAATTCTTAAGTAATAGTAATAATATATATTTTTAATTTTGAAATGCATCAAATTATTTTGCTAATCTTGGAAGGTGATCTTTTTTCCCCCATTAAATCTTGATAAGCTTGGAACAAATTGTCATTAGAATGAAGTAATCTGTGTGAACTTGAACATTATTGAAAAGTAGGGGAGACTCGTATATTTATGGTTTATATTATCACAATTTATTTTAATTTGTATGTTTTTTTTTTTTTAAATAAATATAATGTCAATTTATATGTTGTTAGGGCGCGGGCTTGGTAGTTGGTCAGTATTCTTTGACCTAGAGGTGTTAGAATTAGAAATGCTTAGAGTCTCACGAGAGAATGAAGCCAACCTGGAATTATGCCACAAAACATGGATTTCAATACCTTGTAAAGTCGATTGAAAAAGACATTCTCTGAATTAATCTAATGCAATCCCTTATTTACAGAAAAAAAAAAAAAGAAAGAATGAAAAAGACATCAAATTTAAGGTTTGAGTGGTCTAAGATTCAATGATGGTGAACACATTTTACTAAAGATAATTATGAGTCATCTATATAATTGCACTCTCCCATCGATCGTTTCATCACTGAAAACTGATTGGACAGTGTGTTTATCTTTAATATCCAAAATTGTCAATGAACAAGTTGCAAAGCCAAACTGCATTTTGAATGGGATGAAATTTAGTGATGATTTGTGTTTATTGTTATAATTGCGATTACGAAAATCATACATGCATCATGGTTTACTTTTTATTTTTATTTTTTTAATTTTAGTTTGAATTTGATTAAGTATGACCAATCATTTTCTAGAAATGTGACTTCAATCAACATATGAAGTATTTATCAAAAGCAATAATCAAATCCACATCATTTCATGTTAACATAAAACTTAATCAAATGTTGTGTCATGCCATTTCATTCTCTTTTTGAGAGTTGATTTTAAAATATCTTTCAATAATTTCATATAATTGGTCAGTAATGCAAAACAACCTCTCTTTCTTTCTTTCTTTCTCTTTTTTTTTTTTTTTTTTTTTTTTTTTTTTTTTTTTGAGCTTACAAGCTAACAATAGATGAAAGGAGTTTTTAGTACACTTAGATGTGACAAGAATACGATACATATCTAATATCATGCGTCGCTTTTGTATCTGTTCAATACACGAGAACACCGAACCAAAAACCATTGAGCTGTCAACATTTTTTTCTTATCAAATATTTAAATAATTTCCCCAAATTACAATTTCCATTCTTCACATGTAGTTGTTTCCTGTCAAACATGTAACACACGCAGTGATCACCCTGATTCATGTTCTACTCGTTTCTCTTTTCTTTCTAAGGAATGAAATTTTCTTTTCTTTTCTTCTTTGAGGAAGAAATTTTCATCTCACTTCATTCAAAACTATGTGAGATTAAATTAACCCAAAAACATCACGTTCCAATACCCAAAAGATTAAAGAAACAAAGGCATAAGGTAGAATTTACATAATTGATAATTCAATGAAGTTGGTTAATAATGTCAAAGGTTGATAGGGTCAAACATCTCCCTTGGTGATGTCAAAAAGGCTTCTTGAAGGTGCAATATCATTGTCAAGGCCCAAGCTTTTTCACAAAGAAAACAACAAACTCATATTTGTTCTTTTCCTCTTTTTTATTAATCTATGCTGAGAATATACCTTTACTAAATTACTATTCTAAACTTTCTTTCTTTCTTTCTTTTTTTTTTTTTTTTTTTTTAAATAAAAAAATATAAAAATCAAAGAGAAAAAACATAATTATACCTACCATCCTTCGCTAAAGTGGGTTAGGAATCATTATTCAAAAACCTTGGCAAATAATGGACCTTTCACTTCTTCTAATGACAAGATCATTAGCGGCAGGATTACGTTGATGCTTTTATCTTGTCGGAAGATCTTTTTGCTATTTTTCTTTAATACATTATACATGTATCTTCGGTGATTCATAAAAGGGTACTTTTTTTCAAATAAAATTGGAAAAATCTAGGGGCGCATAATTTTTTACAATTTCTTGCCACAACTGTGACGTGATAGAGTGTAATTGATGAAGAAAAAATAGTGAGTCTATACGTAAATAATAATTAACTATTCACAGTTCACCACGTCAGAGTTGCGAAAAAAAATTGTGAAAAACTTTGTGATCAAAACTACTTATAAAAATTGCAACTACCTTTGTTTGAAAGAAAGTTCCATCAATCTAGCTAGCCATCTTGTCCTTGATTAACGTACACCATATAATTATCGCTACAGCTAATGTTGTTGTCTTACACTAACAAATAGTTAGGTATGTCTAACTAAAGCACAAAATTAATTTACATCTTTGTGGACAAAATTTTAGGCAAATCCAGTCACAAGAGGCCAAAATGTTTATGCACCACATCGATCCGTTTATATTATACATTATTCATTTCAAATATCTTCTGTCATCATACCATTCGGCTTTTCTAGGTCTGTTCAACATAAATTGTACCTTTTTTTCTTCAAGGATCGCCAAATATCAAACGAGCAACCAATCATTATGATCTTTGGTATAATATGATATACAAATCAAAGAATATTGGTATTGTTTGCCATGTGAGTAGGTTGGACCCTTAATACAGTTTTTCCTCTAACTTTCATAATTTCTATTGTCAAATTCAAAACCATGAATCCATCATAAGTTATAAAACCAGTTTCTGCTTGTTCATAATTAAAAAATTGCCACTTTTCTTATTATAATTCTACTCCAAGTGATTTTTTTAAAGATATTTATTCTTGTCAAACGATCTCTTTCAAATTTTACAAGATTCATCTATGTCTCCTTTTGGTCCTTTTATAATGAACATGACTTTTAATTAATAAACTTAGTATATCAAAAAAGAAAATTATAAAGTTAGAAATAACATTTCTCCTATTTTCATATGAAGTAATTGTGAATTTTCTAAGATGTGACACACATGATGCTCACATTCAATACCCATCAATGTCACAGTTTAGCAACAGATGTATAATTAGCTAGCTAATTACCACCTAATATACTGAATCATTAGGCTACAATGACTAGAATTCCAATATCAATATATAGAGTTGGACTTTCTTAGAAAAACATTCTAGCTCCATCATTACTTAGAATAAGCGCTCCCACATGACCTGCGCCTTTAAACATCCAATCCAACTCCTTTTCCTTCCAAAAGAGAAAATCCAAATGCTTTCAACATCAGACCATACAATTTCCCTGATTTGAAATGTTGTGAAAGGAGAGCTTATGCGCCTAAATTGAAGTCCTATATTGAATTCAACAAAGAAGAAAACGAGAAGCATTGAAATTTGAAAGACATGAAATTCAAGAAACTTTTTATTATTAAAATGTAAAAATATTAATTACTCCAGTACTTTTCATTAGAGGTTAAAATGTAACTATCCAGCAAAAAAAAAGAAAAAAAAAAGAAACCTGCAAAGTATGTTACTTTTGAATAGCAACCATAGCTTACTTATTATATGATTAAGGATCTTATTATATAATGAGGATAACCTTAAAAGCTAAAAAAAAATAACCTTTCAGTTCTAGAATTCACAATATAATGTGCAAAAAAAAAAAAAAAAAAAAAAAAAGTAATAAAAATGCAACAAAAAGCAAAAGAAATTTTTATGAATCCAGGCATATCTGAGGACAAATCTAATGCGTCCTACATTAAATTTAGGGATCTTTACAAATATCATCCTTCAATTTTAATGTAGGTGTAAATTTAGTACTTGTATTTTGAATTGGAACAATTAATCCCCTTGATATTAACTCTTTTATAAATTGGAACTTCCATGAATTTTTTCTGTCAATCAACTTGACTAATTTAGTCATGAGAGCCTTAGTGAGGTGCATATGGTTTAGATTCTACCTAGTTTACTATGAAGAAGATTGATGATAACAACAATAGTTTTTGTGGGATCCTGGCCTAAGAGGCCTCGTGAACTTTGAGGTCATGCCCCTAATTTACTTGTTTAAGGTGGGTAAAGAGTTTCTTACAATGAGAAAACCTCTAGAGGCCAACCTAACGGCCCAAATGAAGGAGCTTAAGGCCTAGCCTGTATTCTACTACCTCTGTATGTCTCTCGAGGAGGCTCGAGCTTAGAAATGAGCTCCTCCTCTTTAGTTGTTTCTCACTCCTTCAACCCACATTTATAGACTTTTCTTAGTAGGGTTGTCATGATGATGGGAGAGGCGTTTTGTGTTGGTAGGACTCGTTTGGGATATATTCCTGACCAAATAAGGCCCACTTCTTACGACGGATGTGATTGTCTTGAAACTTGCACCTACTGCCAAACGGTGCTCGGTAGGCGATTTCTCCCAAGGTATTATCGTTACCAACTAGCCCGGTCCTCGACCTGTCGTTGATTTCTGAATTGATATAGCCCACTATTTGCTATTGGGCCCATAGTTCTCGGGTATATAGAAGTTAATGGGTTGGGCCCATATATGATGCCCATGCATTTTTTATTGCTGCTGGCAAGAAGAAGATCAAGTATACACTATCAAGAATTAACATTGAATGAATTGGCTACTTCATATTTTGTATTTGAATATATTTGAAGTTGGCAGTATCGTTTTGATGGTACTTATTGATTGTTTGAATATCAAAGTGGAGAAAAGAGCTGTGGCATTTTGCACAAATCCATATCCAGATCCTCTTTATCATGGAAAATGAAAAAATATTTTATATCAAATGATACCATGTTATTTGTATCAAAATTCAATAAATGAGAGACATGTATTCAAAAATAATTACCTACTAACACATGTCTTTCATTTGTTAGTAAGGTAGTTATTTTTTGCTGACATGTCTTATATTTATTAGATTTTGATATTACTAATATAGTATTATTTAATACCAAATACATTCTCCACGAAAAACAAGAGGCGTGTTTATCATATGTGAAAGTTTCAACTAAAAACGAAAACTTGCAACACAAATATCGAAATAGGTAGGACGCATCTAAGGCTTTTCATGTTAAGTCTCCTAAGTCTTAACAGGTTTGCAAATTTCACAAAATGGAAAGTCACTGTCTTGGTGGAAGGTACAACTAGCAAGAGTGAATTAGGAGTATGCATAGGTTGGGTTGAGGGAATTTTTTAACTCAACTCACCATAATGGGTTTAAAAAAAATCAACCCAACCCACATAGATTGGGTTGGGTCAAATTGAGTTGGTTTTGGCAGGTTGGTGGGTTAGCTGCACACCCCTAAGTAAATCTTTAGTGTTGCATGTGCGCTTCTTTTCAGTGTAGAGATAAGAACGAAACTGCTCTTAATGGACGCTTTAGCTGGAATATTGTGCCTTAAAACTAGTGCAATTATTCTTTTGCAATCATGGCACCTTAATTATGCTTAGGAATATGAATATTACTTTTTTTTTTTTGAGAAATAATTACAACATGCTGCTAACTGCGCAACTTGAAGCCTTTCCCTCCTAGACCTCTAAGCACTTTGTACATGGGGAGGTGTTAATTCAGCTACAAGACCTTTGACAATATGAATATTACTGGTGTTATTGTCCTTATCAGTAGTAATGAATATAATCTATATATATATATATATATATATAAAGTGATAGGCCACAAACGAATTAACCCATTGTGATAAATTAACCAATTAATTTAGCCAAGTGAATTAATTAAGTTAATTAACATGCAAACGCGTGGTAGCACAAACAAATCATCAATAAACTAATTATGCAGCTGAAAATAAATGACACGGTGATTTGTTTATTAATGGGGAAAACCTCGCGGCAAAAACTCCATCGGGTGATTTTCAGGTCACCACTCTCGAAACTCCACTATTATCACAACAAGCGGTTACAAGAAAAGGAATCCCAAGTTCCTTACCAACCTACAGTTGAACCCTTACTCCAATACCCAATTGGACTTGTTCTGTAGTGACAATTTCTCATTTTGATGCACGGCTCCCAAGTACGTGACTAACCAATTTGCGCGGATCCCAGTACGCGACTTCAATCACCAACTAGAAAGAATGGTTGGCTGCAAAAATTTTCAGTTCATTCACACGATGAAGATCAAGAAGATGCTTGGTCATAAAACCCAAAGGTGCAAATACACAGCAACTTCTTCAAAAGAGATGAACTAGGTTAAGAACTTCGTCTTCGGTCACAATTTGCTTGAACAGAGTTTGCTCAATGCTTGTGCAACTTGTGAACTCTTTGACGGCCCTTAACACAATCCTTTTATATGTCTAGGGTTAGGAGAAGACCCAAAGACACATTCACGGATCCCAAGAAATTAGATCAGAAATTCTGATTTTATAAATCTCAACAGATAGAAGCTGTCGAGCAGGTGTCGAGCTTACGGGCTTGAATAGCTTTCTAAACCTCGACACATGCTAGCTGTCGAGCTTTAGTAATCTTGCACTTTCAGCTTGTTTTCTTGGACAGACTTGAAGGCTTCTATACTTGATCTTGAAACATGATTTTTTGAAGTATTTCAACACATCCTAGATCTACCTAAATACAAGTAAAGTACGTTTTGTCAAAAGATTAGCCAATTACATAAAAGAACGACATATGTTCTTAACAAGTGAATTACATATGTCCTAACAATCTCCCCCTTTGGCAATTCGTGACAAAACCACCACTAACAAATGAACATATGAGAGAAGTCATAAATCACTCAACTCATACTCACTTGTTAAATACAATAAAATCTATCCTAACACAAACTCTTGAAAAACTTTGCAAGAAAAGAGTTTATGGCAAGTAGACTTTGACAACCTGTATTTCTGAAACACTTTAAACAAAACTCATCAAGGCATCTTAGTGTGAAACAGAAATAATAGATTGCATACAAATATAAGAAACATGTGTATAAAAAGAGAAAATAAACAACACATGCAAGAGGTAGGTGAAAGAACATACATCCACATATAGAAAGAACTAAGTACAATGTATGTTAATAAATGGTCACAAGACCTAATGTACAACATCAATGTATCTAAAGAAGAAAGAAAAGAAAAGATACATGAAATCCTCATTACATCCCTCATATCATCAACAACACTCCCCCTAACAAAAGTCCTATACTAACTCTTACCCTAAGTATGACTACTCTCATATCCAAAACTACTCCCCATTTTTGTCACGAGTGACAAAGGGTAAGAGTGTCAAGTAGACATCTCATCGGTAGAGCTAGCATCTCCATCATCATCATCAGAAGCATCATCGTCATCACCATCATCATCATCATCCTTAGCATCAGAATCAGAAGCCACTAGATGAGGTGGTGGAGAAGAAGCCTCAGAAGCATAACCACCTATGGTCGCTTGTCGCCTAGCAATACGGCCAACACGAACATTCACCTGATACAACTCAGTGGAGAGTGTATCAAGGCGAGCATTGATGCGCTGTAGCTGCGCCATGATGTCTCCAAAGGACACATCGCTTGTAGAAGAAGAGGGAGCGAATGTAGATGGAGCAGACTATGATGGAGCCGAACGAGAGGGAGGAGTGGGCTGTTACGACCTAAACTGCGCCTCACTATGTTTTACAGTAGCGGCATCTATGGCACACATGAAAGTGAAATGGTCGGACGTAGGAAAAGGAACAGAAAAATGGCGTAAGATCCTCGTGATAGCAGAAGGGAAGATGAGCTTATCACGGGTCACCGCATCCAAATGAACATCTCTAATAGACAGAATGAAATGAGAGGGAAAATCTATAGTAAGATGCTCAAGGAGGGATAACAAAAATCGAGCACGAGGCTCTGTGATAGAATTATAATGAGAAAGAGGATGGAGTACAAAGGTCATCATCATGTTTAAGAATCTAGGACCTTTAGCGAAAGGTCGACATGATGTAAACTGATGCTCACCCTACTCAGAAGGGCGCTCACAAAAAGCAGAAATGAGATGATCTTTGTACAAAATCCGTAGATGCTCACAACTAGGATAGTCAGGAGACACTACCCTAGGAACCCGAAGCACATCCACAACAAGCTGCAGTGTGGCAAGAATGCGCATACCTCGAATGCGAGTGAAGAAAAGAGGTACTGAACGATCAATCCCATGCATGTTGGAGTAAAACTCCTAAATAAGCACGAGAGGATAGGTGACCGGGACGTCACACAATGACTCTCATTCCCAAGTGTGAATGACATCGGGAAGGTCAGTATCGGCGAAGTCTGCCAAAATGACTTGGCGTTCCAAATGAACACCTCATCTAGAAAAGTTCTCCGAAAATGCCTTGTGGGCATCATCATCACGGAACCGAAGAGTAAGAGGAGCAAAATCAGAAGATAAAGAAGCTCCGGAATGAAGAGGGTTCCGAGATGGAGTAGATTTACGCTTAGGTGCATAGACACGACTAACGTAAACAGAATAAGAGGGGGGAGAGAGAGAGATAATCAGAAAAGTCCCAAAGCAATTCAAATATAACAAGTATATTGAAAAGAGAGTACGTATGCATGGGAAATGCATGAACATATGACATGCAAAAGAAATTTTATCATGGGCTCAGCCCAATCCAATCCTTCCAACACACAATCAATTTGCACACATCTAAATGCATGATAATACAGTTATAATGCATATGTGATGCAATGCATGAGAATTTGAACTCATTTAAGTGAAAACCCATCTCAAAATTTCAAAAATAACTCATCAATTTTGAAAAATCCCAAAATTTTTCAAAAACCCCAAAACCTAGGTTTCAAAATCATGAAATGCATGAAGAATGAAGAGATAAGAAATCATACGAAGTGATTTGAAGCAAAGAAAGGCCGAAAATCACGTGGGTTGAAGGTTTAGAGTGAGAAAAGAGAGTTTGGAAGGTGAACATGTGCGGATAGATCGAGAGAGAACGAGAAAATGAGAATCGGATCGCACAAGGAGCTTAAATAGAACCTCAGTAAAGCTCGATAAATACAGATATCGAGAGGTGTCGAGACATCTGTCGAGGAGGTGTCGAGAAAAATGGTCGTCGACAGATTTAGGTGTCGAGGAGGTAACGAGGAATAAACACCAGAACCAAGAACAGAAGCTCAATCGATCGACCAGGTATCGAGAATCTATCGAGAAGACAAAAGAATTCTCGATCAATCCACCAGGTATCGAGGAGTTGTCGAGATTGTGATAAGAAAAAGTTTGAGATGCTCGACAGATAGCAAGGTATCGAGGAGGTGTCTCGCTTGCTTTAAAAAAAAAACAGTTTTTCGAGAAGTGAAAAACACAGATATGAATGCAATCAGACATGCAACTCAATCCAATGATCCAATCAACATATTAAGCTCTCAAAATCATCTCTCAACAATAATATTAAGCACATGGACCCCAAAAACACACGCACATACTAAACAAGTCTAACCAATTTTATATTTCAAAAGCAAGTCAAGACAGTTTAGTGAGCATGCATTAACACATGTAAACCCAGTGATGACCAAATCACATTGTACATGTACATGTATCAAGAGTAGCAAAGAATATTGCGTGTTGTGTGTGAAAAACATCACAAGATTGCATAAGTGTATACATGTTATGACAATTTGAGATATGAGAAAATCACTTTAACTCACATACAATCATAACTGTTTGATGGAGACTATCACCTTTGAGGTACATTCTATAACTCCCACATCTCCTAGAATACATGCTTGCAACCATTTTTAAAGCATTTTTGATCTTTTTGCTTTTTATTTTCTTTGCATATTCTCTTTTTAAGCATATCATGCATGGGCATACAAGAGATAGAGAATAAATACCCAATGATATTTGACATTCTAATTTTGCTATGCCAAAGCACATATATGTCATTGACATCACACTTTTACTATGCCGAAGTATACAAATGTCTTATCATGATTGGTGGGAAATAGTGGTGAGATAGTTATTTATACCTTTCTCTTAGGATTTTCTAGTCCTACCCGTCAAAAAGAGTGATATGAGTGTTAAGTCTAAGAGATAACTTAATCTTACTCATCACAAACAAGAGTCACAAAGCTCACTTGCTTAGTTGTGCATAGAGATGCTCATCTAAGCTACAAATGATACAAAGTTTAGAAAGTTTTGTTTCAATGGCCATCCAAGGTACACAAGTACCAATGTACACAAAACACACACTGTTTTTGTATTTTCTGATTTTTCAAATTTTTTTTTTATTTTTATTTGAAAAACAAAAATAAGCAAAACTGAAAATAAACAAACAAAAACATGTTAAATAAAGCAAAGCATAAAACTAGACTGACTTAACATATAAGCAAAACACACAAGTAATGCAACAAACAAAAACAAGAAGAGAGAGAAGAAAGTGATAGGATCACTTGGAACCCTTTTCCTTCCACACCTTAGAAGAACCTTTCCTTTGATTAAACCCTTGAACCGGCGGTGAGGGGGAAGAATTAAACCCGTTCATGTTCGAAAGGAACATGAGGGCTTTCAGAAGATCTCCAAGAGGAGCAAGAGAGGATTGAAGCTAATTTTGGCTTCCAGATGCTATCATGCCGTTGCTTTGTTGAGTGGCTAATCACTTATAGCAATTTGGTCGAGTATGACTGGCAACACCACAATGATGACAAAGATGTTGCTTCTTTTGTTTAGGCTTTTGAAAGTTAGCCTTTTTAGCCCTAGAGTTTTTAACATCTTTCTTATCTTGCTTAGGGGGTGCTCTTAAGATAGATTTACCCTTGTCTAAGTTCTCACTAGCTAATTCAGTTTTAACATCATTGTTATCATTTTTTGTATTATTAGTAGGTGGAACAAAAAACAGTAGAACTAGTAGAAGCAATATTGGAGGAAGAAAGAACATATCCTAAACCCATTCGATCCGAAACATATTTCTGAATACTGAGCATCTCATCAAGTTTTGCACTTGAAGTCCTCTCCAATTGAGCTCTAACTTGAAATAGCTCTGCTTCAAGTTTCTTGGTCTTCTCAGTCAGGAAATTGTTCTCGAACCTCAGTGCTCCAATAGTTTGATTTGCCTCATCAAACTTTGTGGACAACTCTTCACGATCAAGTTCCACAACACTGAGTTTCTTGGTGGTCAGCCTATAGAGTTTCTCGTGTTTCTCAGACAGCTTGTATAGTTTCTCATAGGCTGAATGAATATCGTCTTGATCATCCATCTTCTTACACTTAAAATCCACCAATTCTTCTTCTTCTTCCACTTCATCAACAATCTCTTCAGTAGGATTTACCGTGGCAGTGAAGGCATTTAAAATTCCGTCATCCTCATTATCGGAATCATCTTCAGGCTCAGTGTCACTTAAGGTAGCAGTAAATGCCTTGCTCTTTCCAATGCTCTTGAGATATGTGGGACACTCCTGTTTCATATGACCGAAGCCGTTACACTCAAAGCACTTAGGTCCTGCGGGAATAGTGTACTAACCACTTTCCTTAGCATTCTTCTTCCTTTTGTCTTGGCTCTTAAATTGAGAAGAACTGGATTGCCTTCGGTTTTTGTCAAAGCCCTTTCCATTGGCATTCTTCATAAATTTCTTGATTGCTTGGTGATGTAGGACTTCATCTTGAAATCTTCATCATCTGAAAACTTATCTGTCTCACTGCTCTTGGCCTTCAGTGCCATGCTCTTTCCTTTACCCGTCTTGCCAATTCTGGTCAACCCTAGTTCATAAGTTTGCAGGTTTCCAACCAACTCAGTTAGAGGAATCTTGTCAATATCCTGTGATTCCTCAATTGCCGTAATCTTGGCATGGAATCTCTAGGGTAGAGATCTGAGCACTTTCCTCACAATCTTGGGTTCAGGAATGGTTTCCCCAAGATTGAATACAGAGTTCACTATGTCCTTCAGCGTGGCATAGAACTCATCAAACGACTCATCCTCCTCCATCTTAATCTCTTCAAAACTTGTAGTGAGCCTCTGAAGTTTTGAATCTTTGACAGCCTTGGTTCCCTCATAGGTTATCTGGAGGATGGTCCAAGCCTCCTTAGCAGTTTCAGTTGAGGATATCTTCTTGAATTCCTCATTGGTGACTGCACTGAATAATGCGTTCAATGCCCTGCTGTTGAAGTTTTCTGCTTTGATCTTGGCTTCATCCCAATCGGCTGGTGCTTCCTTTGGCTTAGTCCAGCCAATCTCTACAGCTTACCACCCATTCTCATCTAAAGACTACAAGAAAGCTCTCATGTGTACTTTCCAGTATGCATAGTTAGTCCCATCAAATAAAGGAGGTATAATTAACGACTGTCCTCAATCTATGACAAATAGGGGTCAATGGATCAAACACAGTAAAGATTAACCTAATCAGAGTGTGCCTGCTCTGATACTACTTGATAGGCCACAAACGAATTGACCCCTTGTGATAAATTAACCAATTAATTTAGCCAAGTGAATTAATTAAGTTAATTAACATGCAAACGCGTGGTAACACAAACAAATCACCAATAAACTAATTACACAATGGAAAATAAATGACACGGTGATTTGTTTACGAATGGGGAAAACCTCGTGGTAAAAATCCCACCGGGTGATTTTCAGGTCACTACTCCCGAAACTCCACTTTTATCACAACAGGCAGTTACAAGTAAAGGAATCCCAGGTCCCTTACCAACCTACAGTTGAACCCTTTTTCAATACCCAATTAGACTTGTTCTGTAGTGACAATTTCTCCTTTTGATGCAAGGCTCCCAAGTACGTGACTAACCAATTTGCGCGGATCCCAGTACGCGACTTCAATCACCAACTAGAAAGAATGGTTGGCTGCAAAGTTCTTCAGTTCATTTACACGATGAAGATCAAGAAGATGCTTGGTCACAAAACCCAAAGGTGCACATACACAGCAACTTTTTCAAAAGAGATGAACTAGGTTAAGAACTTCGTCTCCGGTCACAATTTGCTTGAACAGAGTTTGCTCAATGCTTATGCAACTTGTGAACTCTTTGACGGTCCTTAATACAATCCTTTTATATGTCTAGGGTTAGGAGAAAAGAAGACCCAAAGACACATTCACGGATTCCAAAAAATCAGATCAGAAATTCTGATTTTATAAATCTCGATAGATAGAAGCTGTCGAGAAGCTGTCGAGCAGGTGTCGAGCTTACGGGCTTGAACAGCTTTCTAAACCTCGACACATGCTAGCTATCGAGCTTTAGTAATCTTGCACTTTCAGCTTGTTTTCTTGGACAGAATTGAAGGCTTCCAAACTTGATCTCGAAACATGGTTTCTTGAAGTATTTCAACACATCCTAAATCTATCCAAATACAAGTAAAGTACGTTTTGTCAAAGGATTAGCCAATTACATAAAAGAACGACATATGTTCTTAACAAGTGAACTACATATGTCCTAACATAAAGAAAATGGGGAGGAAGAGGTGGGCTTGAACCATAGACATAGGTGCACCCTAAATGATGCAATTACAATTAAAAAAAAATTGATATCAATTTTTTTATTAGGAAGTTGTATTATGGGATCTCTTTACCAAATTTTTATAAATTTGTTTATGTAAGTTTTGTTGGGTATACATATGTGAGTGAAGTTTCACATTGAATAATGATGAGAAGAATGAGTAATTAATATAACATAATTGAGCATGTACTATAGGGCTTAGGTCTTTTGGATTAAAGTGTGTCTCTATATATTATATTAATTATTCAAGGAAACTACCTAAAGTATTTATCTCCCTAACAAATGATATCAGAACTCATGGTGGTGTGAGGCAGAAATGACAAGGTTATCGAGATTCCTTTCGCAGTTGGAGTGTGAATGAGGTGTGTGTACTTAGAAAACTTTTCGCAAATGGAGTAGAAATCTTGGAAAAGGCCCAGCAAAGGAGATTATTGCCAATGGTGCTAAACAAACAATGAGGAGTGAGATTCCCATGGAGGATAAAAGACGCGTGGAGTTGAAACATGAAAGCTCATGGATGATGCACTAGTGAAGGGAAAGACCCATTGGACCCACCAAGTTTGATATTGCCTCCATTAAGAGAACTTTACACAATAATTCGATAAAGTAACAGCTAAAGGAAATTTATACTCAAATGAATGAACCCTTGCATTAATTTAACTTGAATAAGACAAACTCAACAAGAGATCTCACTCGATCTTTCACTACAATAGTCAAATTAACTTTTATACTATTCCTCAGTCGAATTCAATAAGCTTACTTGTTTTTGTTTGATTCAAGAATCATTACACCACATAATCATGGATTTTGAGAAAAATAGGATAGGAACTAATTAGCAACCCAAGTTAGTTGACTCTCAAGGTATTCACCTTTTTCCCTCTTTTACTTTTGGAGTTTTGCAAACTATTGCAATATCATCCAATTGTTCTGATGGCCAAACACTGATGTGATTTTTCTAATTTATAAGATCTTAGTAAAACCTTAGAAAAAGATTTGATGTGGAATCCTTAAGGATCTCAACATTCACCCGTAGGATAAAACAAATACCTGGAAACTCTTTCCAATTTTATTCATTAGTTTTCTTAATAATAATAATAAAATATATATATATATATATATATATATATATATATATATTGTAGGGACTCAAATTGTTTTGGACTCAAACAATATCATTTGTAGAGCATGGGTAGAAGGGTTGAGCACAAGCAAAGCGAACTATGGTCAACATGAGATTCATAGGAATAATAATCAAGGAATTTGACTAAGTTTTTGGGAGGATAATAACGATGATTTTTGCTAAGTGTTTATGAAGAAAGTTCGTCCTCGGCTCAGTCCGAGGATCTCTTTCCTTTAGAACTGACAAAGACAAGGGTTGTCCTCGGACTCCCTGAAAACCACTTTTTACGTTTCTATTTAAGGATCCCCCCCTTTTTGGCGCTGGGGGTTCTATTTATTATATAGTCTCGTTTAGTCGATCTCTGCCGTCCACTTGTCGGTCATCTGAACTTATGTCTGAGGGCTTGTCCCATTAGTCACCTCTGCAGGCTTTCTATTAGTTGGAGTAACCAAGGCTGCATTGTTCACTGGTCACTTCACCATTAATGCGGCCAGAGTGTTGGTGGCATGCATTTAATGAACGAGTGACAGCTTCCATCAATCAACATCGGCTTGCCGAGGACGTGGGCGTCCTCGGCGAGATCCCTTAGCTACTTGGGCCTCGTCCGCTTATCCTCGGGTTTTGTCTCTCCTCGGCGTGGACCTTGGGCTCGATGTGGAATGGGCCGTGGTTGTTAAATATTTGGAGCCCCACAATAGCCCCTCAAAATTCTGTTGTCCGACCTCTCGGGCGGGAAGGAGGATTTTGACGTTCTCGGGCCTATTGTCTTGGCCTGTCGAACCTTGCCTTTCTGCCAGTGTCACCATCCTTTCACCTGCCCCTATAACTTTCTTTAGCACAAAGGGCCCGCCCGAGGAGTTTCTCCTTATTTCTGTAAGTCTTTTTTTCTTTCTAGTCTATACTTTTCTGCCTGAGTTCCTTCCTAGTTCTCCTAGGATGGGTAGGTTTAAGTTGTTGTGCTTTAGTGCTCAGCTTTATTTGGTTTTTGTTCCTAGCGGGGCTTACTACTTAGCACAAAAGGGGTTGGCTTTGCCGTAGGTTTGGGCCTACGGTCAGTACAAAACTCTGATTCTGTCCAGTGCTTAGATCATCCTATAGTGACTAGTTTCCCCATAGGTTTGAGTCCAAGGACCATGCAAGACCTTGGCTCTGTCTAACACTTAGTTTTCTATCTGAAGTAGCTGGTTTCCCCAGAGGCTTGAGTCCGAGGACCATGCAAGGCCTTGGTTCTGTCCAGTACTTAGTTTTCTGATTTTAAGTAGTTAGTTTCCCCAGAGGCTTGAGTCCGAGGACCATACAATGCCTAGATTTTGTCTCACACTTAGTTTTTTGTCTGAAGTAGCTGGTTTCCCCAGAGGCTTGAGTCTGAGGACCATGCAAGGCCTTGGTTCTGTCTAACACCTAGTTTTCTGATTTTAAGCAGTTAATTTCTCCAGAGGCTTGAGTCCGAGGACCATACAATGCCTAGGTTCTATCTAACACTTAGTTTTTTGTCTGAAGTAGCTGGTTTCCCCAGAGGCTTGAGTCCGAGGACCATGCAAGGCCTTGGTTTTATTCAGTACCTAGTTTTCTGATTTTAAGTAGTTAGTTTCCCCAGAGGCTTGAGTCTGAGGACCATACAATGCCTAGGTTCTGTCTAACACTTAGTTTTTTGTCTGAAGTAGCTGGTTTTCCCAGAGGCTTGAGTCCGAGGACCATGCAAGGCCTTGGTTCTGTCCAATACCTAGTTTTCTTCTTTTAAGTAGTTAGTTTCCCCAGAGGCTTGAGTTCGAGGACCATGCAATGCCTAGGTTCTGTCTAACACTTAATTTTTTGTTTGAAGTAGCTGGTTTTCCCAGAGGCTTGAGTCCGAAGACCATGCAAGGCCTTGGTTCTATCCAGTACCTAGTTTTTTTATTTTAAGTAGTTAGTTTCCCCAGAGGCTTGAGTCCGAGGACCATACAATGCCTAGGTTCTGTCTAACACTTAGTTTTTTGTCTGAAGTAGCTGGTTTTCCCAGAGGCTTGAGTCTGAAGACCATGCAAGGCCTTGGTTCTGTCTAACACCTAGTTTTCTGATTTTAAGCAGTTAATTTCTCCAGAGGCTTGAGTCCGAGGACCATACAATGCCTAGGTTCTATCTAACACTTAGTTTTTTGTCTAAAGTAGCTGGTTTCCCCAGAGGCTTGAGTCCGAGGACCATGCAAGGCCTTGGTTTTATTCAGTACCTAGTTTTCTGATTTTAAGTAGTTAGTTTCCCCAGAGGCTTGAGTCTGAGGACCATACAATGCCTAGGTTCTGTCTAACACTTAGTTTTTTGTCTGAAGTAGCTGGTTTCCCCAGAGGCTTGAGTTCGAGGACCATGCAAGGCCTTGGTTCTGTCCAATACCTAGTTTTCTTCTTTTAAGTAGTTAGTTTCCCCAGAGGCTTGAGTTCGAGGACCATGCAATGCCTAGGTTCTGTCTAACACTTAGTTTTTTGTTTGAAGTAGCTGGTTTTCCCAGAGGCTTGAGTCCGAAGACCATGCAAGGCCTTGGTTCTGTCCAGTACCTAGTTTTTTTATTTTAAGTAGTTAGTTTCCCCAGAGGCTTGAGTCCGAGGACCATACAATGCCTAGGTTCTGTCTAACACTTAGTTTTTTGTCTGAAGTAGCTGGTTTCCTCAGAGGCTTGAGTTCGAGGACCATGCAAGGCCTTGGTTCTGTCCAGTACCTAGTTTTCCTCTTTTAAGTAGTTAGTTTCCCCAGAGGCTTGAGTCCGAGGACCATGCAATACCTAGGTTCTGTCTAACACTTAGTTTTTTGTCTGAAGTAGCTGGTTTTCCCAGAGGCTTGAGTCCAAAGACCATGCAAGGTCTTGGTTCTGTCCAGTACCCAGTTTTCTGATTTTAAGTAGTTAGTTTCCCCAGAGGCTAGAGTCCGAGGACCATACAATGCCTAGGTTCTGTCTAACACTTAGTTTTTTGTCTGAAGTAGCTGGTTTCCCCAGAGGCTTGAGTCCGAAGACCATGCAAGGCCTTGGTTCTGTCCAGTACCTAGTTTTCTGATTTTAAGTAGTTAGTTTCCCCAGAGGCTAGAGTCTGAGGACCATACAATGCCTAGATTTTGTCTAACACTTAGGTTTTTGTCTGAAGTAGCTGGTTTCCCCAGAGGCTTGAGTCCGAAAACCATGCAAGGCCTTGGTTCTGTCCAGTACCTAATTTTCTGATTTTAAGTAGTTGGTTTCCCCAGAGGCTAGAGTCCGAGGACCATACAATGCTTAGGTTCTGTCTAACACTTAGTTTTTTGTCTGAAGTAGCTGGTTTCCCCAGAGGCTTGAGTCCGAAGACCATACAAGGCCTTGGTTCTGTCCAGTACCTAGTTTTCTGATTTTAAGTAATTAGTTTCCCCAGAGGCTAGAGTCCGAGGACCATACAATGCCTAGGTTCTGTCTAACACTTAGTTTTTTGTCTGAAGTAGCTGGTTTCCCCAGAGACTTGAGTTCGAAGACCATGCAAGGCCTTGGTTCTGTCCAGTACCTAGTTTTCTGATTTTAAGTAGTTAGTTTCCCCAGAGGCTAGAGTCCGAGGACCATACAATGCCTAGATTCTGTCTAACACTTAGTTTTTTGTCTGAAGTAGCTGGTTTCCCCAGAGGCTTGAGTCCGAGGACCATGCAAGGCCTTGGTTCTATCCAGTACCTAGTTTTCTGATTTGCTCCGCCGAGGAGGGGACCCTGCTCTGTTCTAGCCTCTTCGCTTGGCGTGCCTCTTCTGATTATGAGGCGTCCCTTAGGCTGTTCGAGTAACGCGCTTTGACGCTTTGGTGCCTCCTTGTTAATGAGGCGCCTCCTCGTTAATGTCCTTGTGGATTTACGAGGATCTAGCGGCGGATAAGCCCCTTGGAAATTGGGCGGAGTTATTGCCTCCGGTAATCTCTCCCTAGGATTTAATGCGGGTTGGCTCTCACCAATTTTTCGCTTTCTATATAAGGCATTTCTGAGACGGCCCTTTTCTTCAAACTTCACAGACATCTGAATTCAAATTTCACCAACACACTGCTCAGGGGCTTTACAAAAATAGCAATTTATGCCCCATAAAATGAGTTGGCCCTTGGAAAGGGCGGTTACGAGGAAGCTTAGCCCCTTTTAGAAACCGAGGATGGCACCCTGACCCTGGACGTCATGCTGGGGTTGGGGTAGGAGGAGGCCGAAGATTCTTCTTCTTTTCAACCTAACCAGAGGTGGAACCCTCCTTGCTATTTGGAGGGGGATCTAGAAAGGACGTAACCTTCCTCCCTTGGATTTGGGTCTCTGAACCCTCCAAGCTGGCAGTGATGGGGTTGGGAGGGAAACCAAGCGGAACCGAGAGGTGGAACCGTCAGGTGCCGCGGCATCTTCTTCCCTCAACGTTGCCTTTCTTTCTTCCTTTCCTCTTCTCTTGCTCTTCAACCAGCCTTGTTAGGCGCCCTTCTTTGTAGTTAGCTTTAGAACAAGCCCCACGGTGGGCACCAATTGTAGGATGTAACTTTTTCTTCATATATTAATAAAGAAGTAGACCCATCTCATCTCTTTTATTTTTCGCATCTTTTTCTTTCTTGTGATTGTTGCATTCTGAGTGAATGTTGTTGCTGCATGCTGTATTGTTTTTTGTGGTTTTTTTTTTTTTTTTTTAGAAGTGTTGCTCTTAATCTTTTCACACCAACCATCGCACTTGCCAGTGCACAAGTCCTCCCCACAGACGGCGCCAATTGTAGGGACTCAGATTGTTTTGGACCCAAACAATTGTAGAGCATGGGTAGAAGGGTTGAGCACCAGCAAAGCGAGCTATGGTCAACATGAGATTCATAGGAATAATAATCAAGGAATTTGACTAAGTGTTTGGGAGGATAATAACGATGATTTTTGCTAAGTGTTTATGAAGAAAGTTCGTCCTCGGGTTAGTCCGAGAATCTCTTTCCTTTAGAACTGACAAAGACAAGGGTTGTCCTCGGACTCCCTGAAAACCACTTTTTACGTTTCTATTCAAGGATCCCCCCCCCCTCTTTGGCGCTGGGGGTTCTATTTATTATATAGTCTCGTTTAGTTGATCTCTGCAGTCCACTTGTCGGTCATCTGAACTTATGTCTGAGGGCTTGTCCCATTAGTCACCTCTGCAGGCTTTCTGTTAGTTGGAGTAACCAAGGCTGCACTGTTCACTGGTCACTTCACCATTAATGTGGCCAGAGTGTTGGTGGCATGCATTTAATGAACGAGTGACAGCTTCCATCAATCAACATCAGCTTGCCGAGGACGTGGGCGTCCTCGGCGAGGTCCCTTAGCTACTTGGGCCTCGTCCGCTTATCCTCGGGCTCTGCCTCCCCTCGGCGTGGACCTTGGACCCGATGTGGAATGGACCGGGGTTGCTAAATATTTGGGGCCCCACACACATATAAATATATATATATATATATATATATATATATATATATATATATATATATTTGGGATTCTACAATTACAATGATGTCCATTAACACAATGCAATTGAACTTTGAAGATTAGAGAATTACAAGTGAGTTCACTTTACTTGCAATTTATTTTCACCACATTACATTCCATATAGATGTATTTGTTAAAATCACCAAGAAAAAGGCCAGTTGAGCCACACATAGATGTCGTCAAGAACACAATAATAATCTGAACTTAACATCTCATGTCAAACTATGTTGCTTTATAAGACTTTTTGTTTTTGGTTTTTTAATGGATACAACAAAATTTGAAACCTATGATAGTTGTTTCATAATTTGCTCTTACTATAGGGAAAAGGCATTAATTAGTTTCTTTTTGGTGTAAATGAGATTTGAATTTGGGTTTCTTATTCAATGATAAAAGATTTTATCAATTCAACTAATTGAAACTAAATAAATGGGATGAATACGTGTAAGTGTAAGGAGGGCACAATGTTGCAAATAATTGTGTATCCTAAATGAACTTTTATTTCAGCGAAGAGTTTTATTTATTTATTATACCAGCTTGTAACCTCATACATATGCATGAATATACTTAAAAAGATACATATTAAGATGCATAGTATAATTCTTACATATATAATTTAAATATTATTGATAGTCATTTTTATATATTTTTTTAATTCTTTAAAGAGTCTTGTAAGAATGTTATTAGGTAGAAAATGTAAATTGTCTATTTTTTAAATATTTTTATATTTATTAATTCTAGGCTTTTTGGTTTTTGTACGCAATCACTCACTTGAAAAAGATACATATTAAGATGCATAGTATAATTCTTACATATATAATTTAAATATTATTGATAGTCATTTTTATATATTTTTTTAATTCTTTAAAGAGTCTTGTAAGAATGTTATTAGGTAGAAAATGTAAATTGTCTATTTTTTAAATATTTTTATATTTATTAATTCTAGGCTTTTTGGTTTTTGTACGCAATCACTCACTTGAATGGATATTTATGATATGGTCCCACATTTGATTCCAAAATTAAGAAATAAAACTCTCTCTAAAAATAAATAATTTAGGACACATGGCGCAAATTTGGACTTCAATTGTAGAATCTAATTGGATTTTCTCTAAACTTTACCTATTAATATATATATATATATATATATATATATATCTATATATAGATGACTTATAAACTTGAATTGTTTTTAGTTCTATAAAAAAAGGTTCATAAATATAAAATCATTCAAAAATTATGTTTTTTATGGTTTACTTATATTGGACTCCTCGTTTTTTACACTAAATTAACTCATTTAGTATAAAAATTAAAAAAACTTAGATTAAATGGGACACATGTCGCAAAATTAAACTTTAATTGAAATCTAATTTTTACATTGAATTAACTCACTTGGCACAAAAATTTAAAAAACTTATATTAGATGGGACACGTGGCGCAAAATTAGACTCTAATTGAATTCCAATTTGAAATCTAATTGGATTTTCTCTCAGTTTTACCTATTATTATTATTATATTATAGAGATTTTTTAATGAGAAGGTGAAGAGTTATTTAAGATTGATAATGAGTTGTCAATACAAGACTTGATTAAGAGGTTTTATAGTAGGCCAAGGACGTCTTAAAGGTTTGATTTTGGATAAAGGTCGAAGCTATCGACTGATATGTTGTTAAATGAGAGTTAAGTTTCAAATTTGTTTTAACTTAGGTAAAGAAAGGAGTTGATTTAGTCACAATTGAGGAAATTCATTAACCAAATCTGATTGATTGAACTTATGAAACAAATTGGCACTTAGGGTCTATTTGGTTGGAAGGGTAAAAAAGTAGGAGGACAGAAAATGATGGGAGGATGGAAAAGTGAGAGGATAGAAAAAATTTTAATTTTCCTCATTTTTGTTTGATTGGGAGTAGAAAAGTGGAGGGATGAAAAAATCGAGTTTGTATAAATTTACGCATATATCCTTGTTAAAAAATGATACACAATTAAAACAAAAAAATTGATAAAAAAATCAATCACCTAAATTTATTAAAAATAAAAATCATGTCCAGAAAGAAAGAAAAAAAAAAAAAACTACATCTAAAAAAAAAAAAACCAAAAGAAAAGAAAAAAAAAAAAGAAAAGAAAATAATATGAGCTCTGGACGAAGTCTGCCCAGTAAATCAAAAGAAAAAAGAAAAAAAAAAGTGAAGAATAGCAATGTGGATGAAGCCCATGTGCATTTGCACATGGGCATTTTCGTCCAAAAATGATGTATAATTTCTCCCTTTAGTTTTCTTCCCATTTTTGGGAGCAAACTTTTTTGTGGGCTTGGAGGGAAGACACCTGACCTCCACTATTTATTTTCTTTCCTCTCCACCCAACTAAACTCACTTAAAAAAATTTTCCTTCATTTTTTTCTCTTAAAAGTTTTCCATACATCCTATTTCATCTCTAAACGAACATACCTTAGGGAAGTTGCTAAGGTGAGCAACTTCATTATAAGTAAATAAATGAAGCTACATGTTTTTTTTTTTTTTTTTTTTTGGGCAAAAATTGGATTCATTTGTGATTAAATTTTTTTTTTCTAGGAGTTCATTTGCGACTTTAGTAAGCATAGAGTAAAGCAAACATGATTTCATTAGCGTAAAAGTGGCTAATATGTGATTTCCATCATGGATCTTCGTGTTTTTCAAGTGGTCCTGATCCTGATCCACTTAACAAAATCTATGCTTTGGGTCAAAAAGGAAAATCCAAAATAAGTCATATTTTTTTTTATCGAAGCCACACTTTTTTTTTTTTTCATTCAACACACCACACTCTCTTGAATCTCAGTTATATTTATCAAATTACTATTATTATTATTATTATATATTTTTTGGAGAAAATATAACTATCAAATTATAAAATAAAGAAACGAAGTACATAATTTATTTTGTCACCAATTAAAAAGTTATAGGGCTATCCTATCAAAAAAAAGAAAAAGAAAAAAAAGAAGTTATAGGGCTATTTATGGATATTCGGATTTCCCCCTCATTTTTTATTTATTAATTTTTATAACACGGTACTCGTCGTAAAAAGCTACAGTGAACTAAAAGCGCACCGCGCACACAGAAGATCTCACTGTCCGACGTCGTTTAGTGCCTCTCCAATTCCCGTTGATTTTCCGCCGGAGCTTCGACGCTGGCATCACTCTCTCCGGCACCACCCTCCGATCCCGGTACCTCTCTCTCTCTCTCTTCTTAAACCCTCGATGTTTAACTTCTATGATTAAACCCCGTTTGGTTACTGAGAAAGCGTAGGAAAAAGAAAAGAAAGTGAAAATCTTTTGAATATTATATTACTTCATTTTGTAGCACTTGAGGATTCAGAAGCTCACAAAACGAGTCCGTTTCGATTTTCTGGCTTAGCTACTTAATATAATATAATTTATTTATTGGAATTGTAGAATTGAAGCTATGAAATTCATGCTTAATTTGAGAGTGAATGCTTGAAATAAACCCATTGAAGATTTCAATGGCAGGGAAATATGTTTAATAGGTAATATAGATTTGAAGAAAACCTTTTGTTCTCTTGGTGGTTTTACAAGTAATAGAAAGAAAGATAGAATTTGAACAAGTGTGTATTGGTTGCTTGTTGTTTGTTATAAAAGGATTGATTTTGACGCTGAATGTGAGTTATTTTTTGATGTTTTGATTGGTAAGTTAAAGGTGCACCCATTGGGTTTTGAACTTAGGACGGACCTACCCTCCACCCGTTCTTATGGGAGGAGGAAGTGGCATTTGAGTTAGAGCTCACTGGCTTGTCTTTTGAGCCCTTTCTGAAATGGTATGATAACCTCTGACCCAATAATTCTTGTGCACTTGAATTTATACCTCCACTTTAGGAGGAAGAGAAGTACCGCTAGGTTCAGGGTCATTGACCTGTCTTAAGTTGAATTCCCTGCCTTTTTGTGCGTGTTGTGGGGGGGGGGGGGGGGGGGTTTGGTAGGTTTCATGTGTAATTATGCGCATCAAATAATTGAGAAGGAATGTTAATGTTAATGCCAAGAACAGGATGAGAGAAATGATAAAAGAAACATGCCTGAATACCAAATTGGATTGGAAATGGGATGCTTATGTTGGTCGAGATGGTATAGTTTTATTTAAAAGAAGTTACATCTTGTGTCTTCAAGGTCAGGAGACAGTTGTTTGGTTCTGTGCTAAATTCCACAGAAAGTAATGGGATATTTTAGCCCTAGGATAACAGTTGAAGTAACAAATACTCTCTTAATGGGATATTTTAGCCCTAGGATAGCAGTTGAAGTAACAAATACTCACTTGACGGGAATATTGTCTGTGGGCTCAAACTGATTCAGTGGAAAGCTTTTTAATATTATCTTGCTGAAGCAAAATTGTTTTTGAAACATCTGCGCCTAACTCTGTCTTTTGCAGTCATTTTATCAACAAGGTAGCCTCTTCTTCACATATACCTCTGTCAGCTTGCTATGGCTGCCGTTGACCGTTCACCGTCTTTGGAGATTTTAGGTAACTAGTTATATTTTCCCAAATTATTAGCTGTATATTATTTCTCTCTCTTACTCTTTTTTCCTCTTCTTCCAGTTCGGGGACCAGAAGGGTTCTCGCTCTGGAACGGGCCCCCATTCAGCAATGGTGAACCTGGTATCAAGATTGAAAAGGTTCCTTGCTCGAACGTGAATTTCAGTGAAGATGGATCCAAACTCATGGTGTTGAAGCCTGACTCTGTGATTAGCATAAATGATTGCAGCAGCTACAAAGAAATCAGATCTTTTCAAATCCCCAATTTATCTGCAGCCACCTTGTCTCCATGTGGGACCTTTCTTCAGACCTTTCAGAAGGCCTCAACACCACAGGAAAAAAATGTGATCTTATGGAATACGGAGACTGGGGATCCTGTTTATCATCAATTTCAAAAGAACATGACAAAAACCACATGGTACATCTAGTAATTTTCAAGGCCTAACATTGTCATAAATTCAAAACGTTTTGCTCAGTTCCAACTCTTTTCTTGTGCACAAGTCATGGTATACAATACAATTTTACTATTGTTACCAATAGGACATTTAAACTCAACTTTCTAGCAAAATGGAGTTCATGTATTTTTTAAATTCAGGTTTGTTTTACTTTTAGTATTTTCAATAGTTAATTGTTCTGTCTTTCAGGCCCTCAATTCGATTTAGCTCTGATGAAGTTGTTGCATGTCGGTTGGCAACTAATGAGATCCAATTCTTTGACGCTCATGATTTCTCCAAGGGAGTTGTCCATCGGATAAGAGTTCCTGGTCTGGCTGCAATTGAGCTTTCTAAGACACCTGGGTCCCATGTGGCAGCATTTGTTCCAGAATCTAAGGTGTGTGCTCCACAAGCGCAGGCTGATTTTGGGTATCTTTTCTAAGGGGATAATTTGGAATCATACAAGAATGTTTGGCGCAGTACACTTATAAGCGTATTTTGCTTACCTTCCCATAGATGGTTGCAGACTAGAGTTACTGCCTTACCGGATCCCCCTTCCCACCATACAAACTGCAAACTGGATCATGTGTCCTAATTTGTGGTAGTTCCACATTTCAATCCTCCATAGCTGGTGCTCCTGGCCCAATGTACCATGTATTGGGTATCTGAGCATACCTGTGCTAAAATCCAAACATATCATGTTCCAGGAAATTTTATTGCTGAATGTGATTTCCGAATTTATTCACTTCATTGGATCATAGCTATGTCACTATTGAAAATATTGATTCCTTTGTCACATTTATTCTCAGTAGAAATTTGATTTCTTTGTCACATTCATTTGGCATCTAGAAATACTACTGATATTTAGCATTCATATTCAAGGTTTTCTTTTATTATTATTTCATTCTAAAGTTAGATTTTCTACCCATATAGGGGGTTCCAGGTAGTATCCAGATATTTTCTTGTGGAAAAGATTCAGAGAGTCAACCTATTGCTCGTCGGAGTTTTTTTCGATGTTCAACTGTTCAATTGAATTGGAACCGTGGCTCGACTGGGCTTCTTGCTGTTGTGCAATCTGATGTCGATAAAACCAACCAAAGTTACTATGGAGAATCAAAGCTAAACTACTTGACAACAGACGGCACCTATGAAGGAGTTGTATCTCTTCGTATGTTCTAAATTTAATTGTAAATCAAATTTTGGTTCTAAGTGAGTGCAAGCAACTGATTGTTGAATAAACTGGCAGGTAAAGAGGGGCCTGTTCATGATGTTCGGTGGTCTTATTCTGGTTCAGAATTTGCTGTTGTTTATGGATGTATCCTTTTTCTCTGTAAGATTTTATATTTAGAGAGACAACTGTCCAATAAGCAGATTTGGTGAACCTGGTAACCATATCTTTGAGTTTCTGTTATATATTTTTATTAACACAATGTCTGGCATGCTGATGATTAGTAGATTTTCACTGCCTTTCAATGGTCTAGCTTTTGATTAATTTATGATCTTGTTCGGGGTTTTTGTTTGAGATTTTCTAAAAAATTTCTTAGGCCTGGTGGCACGAAATAAATTCATAAATCTCTGGATTGAGAAAATTCAGGATTTTTATTTTTTAATTGTATTTTATTATGATTTTTTTTTTTCATTTAAACTCTTGTGGGGCAAAGATAATATCTGGGGTGAGGTGCCTCCACTAGTGGATCCTCATGTTACATGCCATGCATCATTGCATCTGCTAATAAATATTTGTAGTCGATGCAATGGACCAAGGTTATGAACTCTCTGGAAGGATTTCCTTTTCTTTATTTTGGATGCCTATTGTTGTGCATATGTTTGGATCCTTATGTTCTGTTTTCAGCTGTTTATGATCTTCTTTTGCAATTGCTAGCATGATTATTGTACCCCTTAACTTATTATAGTTATGCCTGCTAAGGCAACTGTGTTTGACAAGAAGTGTAATCCTCTACTTGAGCTTGGAACAGGACCTTACAATACTATCCGGTGGAACCCAAAAGGGAAATGTATCCTCCAGTGAAAAGAAAGATCTCATATACTTCTTCAGAATATCAAATTTATATATTTTTTCAGATTTCAGAAAAGCTTGTTCTTCCTTTTAATATATGTATTTGTCAAAAATTGAAAAATACTTTTTACATTAGTGGCCTTAACTCTTTGGTTTGCAGTTCTATGTTTGGCAGGTTTTGGTAACTTACCTGGTGACATGGTATGTAATCTTAGATGCTTTTGCTTTCTTTTCTTGCTCTTTTGTCGGCTGTGATAAAAATTAGTTTGATTTTGTCTTTCCCACGACTTGGGACACTTTTTCTTCCAAAATAACCTAATGTTCCATGATATCTTCTTCTTTGTACTTTTTTATTTTTCAAACAATTTTCACTATCTTCCCTGGGCTTAAAAAAGGTTCTAAAATAGAATTCTTAATATTGACCAATGTAATCAGTTATATTGACAGGAAATGTGATTGATCAATAACTGTTACATTAATTTGTTTATTTTTGGGAGCCTTTGTGGTGAAAGGATGGCTAGATCTTTTTACAAGTCTTCAATGAAGATATCAGAATTGAAGTGAAAGAATATTATGTTTTCTGGTTTCCGAGACTCAGGATTCTGCTTCTAGTGATATTTCGGAGGTTCTTCATCCTGGGACTGTGACTTTGGGAAGCCAATTATTCTCCTGTTGTCTCTCTTCCTTGTTTCCCCCTTTTGGTGCTTTTCCAGATTTTCCCCTCCCCCTGTCCCCTCCTCTTCGAATTGTGTTTTTCCTCATCAATAAGTTAAAAGCAAAAGAAAGGTTGAAAACTAGAATGTTGTTTCTACAAAAACGCCATACATAGGCACCCATAATGTCAAAAGGTTATTTTTCCTTTTTCTTTTTGGCTGAGAGAGAGGATAATCAGATAATGGTTCTCAGATCTGGAGTTCATTTATGTATTTGTTTACCCTCTAGGCATTTTGGGACTATAAAGAGAAAAAGCAGCTTGGAACAACTAAGGCTGAATGGTCTGTGACAAGTGAATGGTCCCCAGATGGACGCTATTTCATGACTGCAACTACAGCTCCAAGACTACAAGTTGACAATGGGTATGTTAACCTTTGTTATATTTTGGCATTTTGTTGATTGGAAAGAGGGGGGTTATTGGGTAGTAGGTACATGTCACAACTTTTTGGTGTACTAAAAATCTGGAAATTTAGTGAAGACGTAGCTTGTATTTTAGTTATTTGAGTGTAACTTTTCTAGATTCTCCCAATTATCATTGTGAAACAACATTTGTCCATGCATGGGCATAAAATTCTGCTCTTGATTGTAAAGACCATTTAGATGGCTGGCCTTATATTGATTTTTCTTTTTTTTTTGGTTGAGAAACTGGCCTTATATTGATTTGATTGTTCTATTTGGTTGTATTTTTGGTTGTCATAAATTAATGACACACCAATGGAATTGTTGAAATACCCTTGCTGATTGGTTACAGTTTCAATTTATATATATATATATATATAGAGTTGGGTTCAAGTTACACCTGGTATAACTCTAAGAAATGTTACACCACCCAATAACTTATTATTGAATTAATATTTTGAAAATCCAACCGTTGAATTACATGTTCTATATGTTCTTAACATGCATGCCAATTTTCATATCAATCGGATGCTATTTACCATTTGATCCATATACTCATATTTTATGCATTATTTTAAACTACAAAAATTTGAATTTTAACAATTGATTGATGGCATGGTTATTAATTTTTGATCTCCTTAAAATTTTGCAAGCATAAAGAATATATGAAGGTAATGTAATCTAACGGTAGATTTGTCAATATTCGCATCCAATTAAAAAATATTGAGTGGTGTAATATTGCTTAGAGTTACACTAGGTGTAACTTGAACCCAACCCATATATATATATATATATATATATTTTCTTTTTTTTGGGGGGGGGGGGGGGTGTTGTATTTCCAGAAATTTATGATGCTTAATCTACAAGGTCAGCACTCAGGCATTTGTTCTAAGCCTTGTGATGGCATGTAGAAAGTAGTCCTTTTGTTATTTGAAAGGAAACCTTGTATTATTTCTACTTTTAAAGCATCATAAGGATGTCTTAGCATATATATTTTTTTCCATACTGGGTTTTTTATGTACATGCGATCCTCTAGGTGGATGGGATTCAGTATGATGATCTGGTCCTTTGACACTTATTGCAATTGAATCATTTTGTGATTTTCTTGTTCTTATTGAAGGATTAAAATTTTCCACCACAATGGATCTCTATACTTCAAGAAGATGTTTGACAAGTTGTATCAGGTCAGTGTTGATTGCGACCCATTAGATGTTCTTATATCAATTAGCTATACTCAATTGATTTTTCAAGGGAACTATCTGTACAGGTTGATTGGAAACCAGAGTCACCTGAAAGGTTTGCTGAAATTGTTGATCTCATCAAGTCTATTGACTCTCTAAAGGTTGAAGAAAAAAAAGCACTCTCTAAAGGTTTGCTGAAATTGCTGAACTTGATTTCTGTCTCGTGCTTGGTGCTTTAAATATCTATTTTTTTTCTTGATTTTTACTTGTATATTTTTTATCTTTTTAATTGAAGAGTCAACTATTTTCAGGACAAGGGTCAAAATCTTCCCAGGCTTCCACAAAAACCACCTCCACTAACCCTCCTGCACAGAAGCCTGCTGCATATCGGCCACCACATGCTAAGAATTCTGCTGCCATTCAGGCAGAGGTATACATGATCCATGTCTTGTTTCTCAATCATTAATTGTTTTGTTTCCTGACATTAAGGGTCAGGCTCTTCATATAGTTGCATTTGGCATTCTTGCTTGGACCAAATTCTTCCCTGCGTTTGGTATCAGATTTGATAAAAATTGTTCTACTCTCTTGTTTATAATATTGGAGATTTTTTGATTTTGTATTTAATGAAATTAAAACATGTTTCTTTGGTAAATAAAAAACGGGTAAAAATTAAAACAAGCTTTAATTGCTTACACTGAATTTCAATTGGATTATGTTAATTGTTTTATGTGGTTCTGATGATTTTAATTATTTTGTATGCAGTTGTTTGGAGAGGCTCCTAAAGAGTAAGTACCCTACTTATCTGTTTGTTTGTTCTTTATGTTCATGGTTTGAACTTTATAAAACTGATTCGGTCATCAAAATGCTTATTTTTTGATTAATTTAGCGCAATGAGCAAGAATGCACTGCGAAACAAGAAAAAAAGGGAGAAACAAAAGGAGAAAAAGGCTACCGAGGATGCTGGGGGTTCATGATTGAATGCGATAGTGTTGTTAAATGGCTCCTAAATCCATTATATACGATTGATGCACCTGAACATGGACTTTGAGGCTCCTGTGTGAATCTCTCTGCTGTTGATCCTTGAACAGGTCTAAGCGTATACTGGTTCTCGTGCGAGATTTTGGCTTGCATTTTCCCAAACAATTTTGAGGCGGTCAAAGTTTTTTAACATTAAGAGTGTAACTTTGTTTATAGGGGGGACAAGGGGATGCCCCCGTTCTGGAAGATGTGGAACATTAGACGATAGATAATGGATGTAGTTCTTTTGGTAATAGCAAAGTTGATATTTAATGTTTTTTATTTGATAATTTAATAATTGGGGGAAGGGGAAATTTGAATGCTTTAATGTCTCATTTGGAAATTGAAAGTTCGGATTTGTGCAAAAAACAAGAGTTTGTTTAAAGCTCCAAATTAAAATTACGGTTAGATAGCTTTCACTCTAACTTATACTACGTGCAGAACAAGAGTAAATTAGCGTAAATAACCGTTATCACTACCCTAAGCTATTTTACCCATTATCAACAATAAAAGGAAAGCTTAAGAGTAGAGAAAAGAAATACAAATACAAAATAACATCGAGACGTGTTATCGAAGAGGAAACCAAAGAATTCGGTAAAAAACCTCTTCGCAACTCTCTAAGTCGAAATCGATCCACTAGAGAATAAAGTTAGAGTACACGAATAACAAAAGACCCTCCAAATTTAGTCTACCTTATGTATTTGAGCCCTTCAAGCTCCTGCTACCAACTGACTTCTTGGAGCCTTGTTTTCTTTAACTTTTCAGATCCCGTAATTCAGCCCGATTGCATCCACCAATAAATAGCTCCTTCCAATACTTCCCAATAGCATCAAAATCTCACTTTACACTCAGAATAGATGTGGTAAGTGTTTGAACTAGCAATCTCACAGGGATATAGAGATGGAGAGGTAGGAGTTGAGGAAAATTACAAAAAACATGTGTAAATGATAAGAAATGTGTAAATGATTTTGAGTATAATAATATCTAACTTTCAAGTGTTATTTCTAGGATTTTCTTTCTAAAAAGCACAATTTGTAGGTAAAGACATGGTAAAGCAAAACATAACTTTTTGCCAAACAAAAAGTTTCGCGAGTCCTTCGCGGGTTGGCCTTACCCGCGAGACACTCGCGAAATTGTATAGCCTGGCACGACTCTTCATCTTCCAGTCATGTGCTCTACACATGGCTCTTTTTGCAGGTAAACTTATCACGAAACACTCGCAAAATCCACTTGTTCATCGTTTGAAACTTGAGTCTTCACAATTCTTCACACTCATCCCTTACAATTAAAAACCCACATACATATAGGGAAAAATAATTGAAGAAATTACAATTAAATTTGGCACGAAATTAAAGCCAACATAATATAGCTAGAAATCATAACTTCACAGAAATACAAGAAATGTTAATGATTTCAAATTAGTATTTAATGCTTTTGGTAGTATTTAATGATTTCAAATTAGAGCTGCATTGATAAATGATGGTTTTCCAGCTAAGATTGTGTTGTCATTTGTCATCATCTGGTTCCTGTAATAAATTACTTATGTCTGTGGTTGTCTTGCTTCTTGTTGTCTTTTAAGTATTGGATAGAATGAAAGGCGAGCTGGTTCCTTCCCTAAGGAAGGTTAGGGCCTAGGAATTGAAACAATGCCCTGTACTGGCCTTCTGTTACACGTTAGTGCACACAAAATCATGCACAGTTGCTGTTTAGTCATGTCGTTTAGAGAGATTAACAACAAAAGATTGAAGTGATAGAGCTTGTCTCTCACTCGAAAGAGACAAATTGGTACCATCGGCACTGATTGTTGCGTAGCCATCACGACGACCAATACTTCCTTCCAGTACACAAGCTATTGTCCAAAGGAGCTGCACCATTGTGACCAAGCACAGTTCTGATAGGTTTTCCCCTGAATTTATTTATATCTATGTAATGTCTAAAAAAAGAAACGTAGCATTTATTATTGATAAGTTTCTGTTGAGTTATATCAGTGACCATGTTATTATTTTCTTTCCATCATTTCTTAAAATAATGGAAAATGTTAAAGGTATTACAAGTTTTATTACATGAAACTTACAAACAGATGTGACAATAAATATGATTGGTGAGTTTTAAACCACCTCATAATTGAATTTTGAATTGTCTCTTTTAAATTGGTGATACATTAATTTGTAAGATCAATGTAATAATATTTGTAGTTCATGTAGCACTACTCTAAAAAAAATGTATATAAATATTAATGTATGTAATAATGCATTTTGCCTTCACTCATTTTCAAAACTAATTTTAACTTATCGATCATGATATGACCATCACTTTTCACCACCATGATTTACACATTATTGAACCTAAATGTAACTTGTAATAGAAAATACATGTAATACAAACATCTTAGGTGGAGACTCCATTTAGTTATTTTTAGTTTATACTCACCTGGAAAAAAAAAATCTTATTTCACCATTATATTTATATCTGTATGCTAATGTAGTATTCAAGGTTAGGTTGAAAGGTTCGATTTTGCTCCTACTTAGAGAACCATATGTCATTTTTACAAACTTTAAGAGATAGAGATAATAAAACCCTTAATAAATGTTTTTTTAATAAAATATTTCATGCAAGTGGTTTTCCCTATAAATTTTTGTGGTGTAACAACTTTCTCTACATGGTATTGAATTCAACTTGAATAAAACCTTCAACAAGCGAATAGATATAGAATCACAAACACATACATAATAATTTAGTTAAAAATATTAACGTGATAACAAATCTGATTGATGTTTCTTCAACAACAAACCACTTCTTTCACATTGGAATAAATTATTTATCATAGATTATGGTTTTACATCACTTTGTTATTATAATAATTATTAATTTTTTGAGTTATGTTTAATAATTACAGTTGAGAATTTGGTCCACTTTGGTCCATTTAGTCTATTTCGTTCCACTTCAGTGTAGTTTGATCCATTTGGTCTAATATGGTCCACATTGGTCCAATTGATCCATTTAGTGCATTTGGTCAACTTCATTCCATTTCAGTGTACTTACTTAAGAATAGGAAAATGCAAGTTTGGGTTATGAGTACCATCAATTGTAATTATATGATAACTTTTAATTATTACGATAATCTCCTTAAGAGAATGAGAAATTTAAATAATAATTTTGAAACTTCAAAATTTAATTGTACCAAAAGAAATTATGAAAATATAATGCATAATAACAATAGTTAGAAGAATATGGATCATTAAAAAATAAAAGAATAATATCAATTGAAAATACCATAAATGATAGAATTATATATTTGTAAGAATAAAGAGAGATAAATTATTTTTAGAAATTCTTAATTTTTATTTTTTAAGGAGAAAAAATTATCTACAATATAATTTAGAGAATACATTATACATTATATCACATCTCAAAATAGTTATATATTTGTAAGTTTGTGACTAGTTGTTTAGTAATTGTTGGCTCCAAGGCAAAAAACTGGGTTAAAGATGAAATTTGCTTCTTTTGTATCTAGTTGTGGTTCTTGGTTTGTTAATTTTCAAGGATGCCATAAAATGTTTTTTGTTAGCCTACAAAGATATGGTTGTTTCCATTGAATTTTGAATTTGATAAAATTTGTGGACAACTTGTGCCAATACTTTGATATGATCAATTATGAGTGATAGAGAAAAAGTGATTGATTCATGTAAAAGTGATAAACAATTACTCACAGTTACATCAGAGTTGTGGCATAAAAGTTGTGATTTAGATATCTAAAAATTTTAATGACTGCTTGTACTAATTATTATTTAGCTTAAATTTTAATGACTGCTTGTGGTTACAAAAAAGATATAGTTGGGTTTCAACTCAAACTGAAAAAAAGAAACACTGAGATAACTTCGCAAGGAGAGCAACTTCAATTCATTTACTACGATTTTTCTTGTCTTTCCTACGTTATAAATTTATATAATTGATTAATTTCCAAGTGGAAAGAAGCAAAAATATATTAAGATTTCAAAAAAATCCCACCTTTTACTTGGGGATTGGCTACTGTGCCCAGGAACACCTGAACCCCTATAAAACAACTTGAAGAAGGACAGATTAGATGCATTTCTCTGTTTACTGATGAGCAATACTAGGATTACAAACATCTTTCATAACTGTTGACATAGTCTGATTTGATAGGAGCATCACTTTACTAAGATCTATCACTGATATCATTTCTATTATACAACAATCAAGATAAGCCATATCAACCACTTTTACAAAAAATTGTATCCTTCAACTTATCAATACTTGATCCTGTTCAGTCGAGGGAAAGTAGTAAAATTGGACAGTACTCACATTCCCTTTTGCCCCAAACACACGGGTCAAATGATATATCTACTTTTCCTCTTTTAGACATAAACCTCATTTGGATTTAGGGCAAACACATGCAACCCAGCTGGGGAAACCACCCGAGCTTGCATGGCTATATATAGGGGCCTAGAAGTCCACTCGAGAGTGCTAACATTGGCTGGGAATAGACACATGAGCTTGAGTTCAAGGTTGACCTATTAAAAGGAAACAAAAACCATTGCTTTCTCAGATTAATCCCACAATTGTGACAAAGAATAGAGGATTAGGAGGAACATGAATAACCAAATGCCTGTCATTATTACAATTAGAACAAAAGTGGGGTAAATGCAATAAAAATTCCAAAATGTGGGAAATATGAATATCCCCTTAGAATCGTACTGCAGTAGATAAAGCATTAGCCAGATTGCACAACTGATTACAATCCTTAAGCTCCTCAAAGTAAAGGTTCCACTAGACCTGTAATCATGGCTAAAAAGAACTATTAGAACACACCAAAGGAAGCTACTCATATGGAGCTGTATCTTGTGCCTCAAAATTTCACATCTGTTGTCCATGTACCCTGAACGCTAGGGTGTTTGGTAACATGTCTTGTCCTCAGTTTCACAACCTTTCTTCCCAATGCATTCCTTAGCCTGGTTGCATGTAGAAGAACCTCTTCTGGATCCATATTCTTCACACATACCACCCATTCATTTTTGTTCCCTGTGCATTTGGCAAAAGAAATCCTTAATTACACTTCAGATGCATGAGAGAGAGAGAGAGAGAGAGAGAGAGAGAGAGAGAGTCTTACGGTAAAAGGCTTTCAAATGTGGATGCTGACCACGAATGAGTTCAGTAGCAACCTCTAGCTGAGGATTTTTCTCTTTAAATGCTGGCAGATGCGACTCCATAAATGCCCTGCCATATTGATTGCTTACTTATTAATCATTAAATAAGCAAATGAAGGAAAACACTAGATTTTTAATGCTGCTGTGCTTATGGAAGAACATAGGTTTTGAGAAGTTTTGCCAAATATATTATGCACACTGAAGATTGATCAGCCCCTGTAAAGAGGATGGGGAAGAGGAACCCCACTGAGGTCCTTTTTTTTTTTTTTTTTTTAAAGGGTGGAGTGGGGGTGGGGGGGAGTTTAAAACTTACATCTGCTCAAGCATGTCAGCTAGATAATATAAATGAAACAATTAAAAAGAAATTGTAGAGTAAAATGCCAAAACAAGTAAAAAAGACACGGCCTATGTTTAGCAGCCTGTTTCTTTTGACAAAATGAACCCTGCTGGATGTCCAATTTTATGATTATCTTCTGAATCTTAACCCATTATTCAGATCAGATCCTAGGTATTACTATTATTCTCAGTGGTGCTAGTAGCAGCATTGACCAAAAAGCAGTCAGAAAATATAAATATTCCTACTAGAAAGAATGCAGAATACAAAGGAAGTACACAACAGGGTAATTTGTGCTTCCATCAATAGTTTACAAAACTTGCATAAATCAAACCAGCCCACTAAAACAAACAAAAAAGAAATTCACATTATCAACACCAAACCTAAGCTAGATTCTTTCTATTGTACAGTATGTCATTTCTTGCCACCATATCACTAAAACGTAAACTGTAAAGGAAGCAAGGAAATGGCTGGGATTTGTAAATTGGGTAAATAAGTATTGCCTCCATTATGCCATTGGCAATTTATCAATATCTTGATCACAAAACCATACTGCAATTTTGCTAATGAGCTCCGCTGGCACCTCTCCCCTTAACAAGTGCTAAGTTGAGGGTGAGGGTGTGGTTCAAGACCCATTCAATGCGTGTGTAAATTTGCCAATAAAAAAAAAAATAATAAGCAATTTTGAAAAAAGCACCTAGGGGTGATTTGGAAGAACTAGCCAATGAATTTACCCCCCTGAATACTAAATACTGCTAATAACTTCAAAAGAAAGCTCAAAACATGTACTTTATTTACAATCCAATCCATTTGCAATTGCAAGATAACTTCATTATGGTCCCATTATAACAAAGTTACATGGGATAAAGAAGTATCTTTCTTCGCTCACCTTTTATGTTCTTTGATAGGTATCACTCACCTTTTTTCTTTTTGGTACTCTCAACTTTAAAACTCCATGGAAATACCATACGAAAAACTAAAGCAACTTCATATTCTACCTAAAATTCTCACGAGAAAGTAAACAGCTCTGAAGCCCTCATGACTCTAGATAAAAGATAAAACTCAGATAACACTCAGTCCAGTACCCCGAAAAATGCAAATTTAATCTGCTAGAACACATAATACTCAATCCAATACCCTGAGAAATGCAAATTTAACCTGCTAATAAAAAATACAGAAAGGCCTGGGGGTCACAAAGTCTAGGGCAATTCCCTTTGCTAAAATGTAAAACCACCTTAGATCACTATCCTTTGCATAAATTAAACAGACTGACAGTAAGCACATCATAAAATATTATGGCGTTTTCCCCACTAAAGGACACCGTAGTTCTACAGTGTCTGGCATAATTATGTCCTAAGGGTACACATCACTACCATCAAGATGAAATCTTTTTTGATAAGTAATGAGTTTCATTAAAGTTAATGCAATAAGGGACATAACCTTAGCACACAAAATGTAACAAAAATTTATTTTCTTTCTATGAAAATAAAATATCTAAAATTCAGATCAACCGAGAAAATTTCTTCACTCAAATTACTTCTTGTTTCTAGCAGAAAGTTGTAAGCTAAAACTGTCAAACACCCAATTTCAAACATGCATATATATATATATATATATAAAGCATACCTGATGCCCCTACTGCTTCCTCCCCAATCAGAATAGCTGACAACCAGCTTTTGAAGTTGCCCATACACCTCTCAAAGCCATCTCACTTCAAAACCAATACAACAACACAACAACAACATAAACAATACATTTAATAAAATCATCTCAACATTCAAAAACAAAAGCATTTTTTATTTTATTTATTTTTTTGGGTTGTTGGTTGAAGAGTCCCAAAACTGAGGAATCTAAGTACTTTATACTTCATACCAAAACCTTATAGCTGAACCTGATTTTTTAAAAATGATTTTCATTATTATTTACTTGGTATAAATCCAGGGCCGGCCCTTCCCTTAGGCAAGTTAGGAAATTGCCTAAGGCCCCCAAGTCCCAAAATTTTAGAAAAGAACCGGGGTAGTAGAGGAAAAAAATTTTAGTTTCAAATGAATTACAAAAATAATCTGGCACATCCTTTTAAAACCCTAAAAATTTTACCTTTCTTTCTAGTCTCCAGTCTCCAGCAGGACCGCCTCAGCCTCTCTCTGATTCTCTGCCCTCCGCCTCTCTCAAGTCTCAACTGCTCACCTCACCGTATCAAGGTTCTGAGGTTCAGAATCAGGTATAAAATTATAAATATTGGGCACAGGGCACTCCATTTTATTTGTTAAAACTTAAGATAACTTTGTTTATTTGGGCCCTCCCTGGCTGGTTTTGTAACTTTGTTTATCACTAATCAGTTTATCATTATGCCTGCCTGATCCTCCCTGGACTGGGGCGTTAAGTTTGGGCCTTCAAGTTTTTTTTTAAAAGCCTGCATTTTTTTTTTTTTTTGTTATAGATAGAATTTGTTTTGTGTTTGTGTTTTTTGTTTTTTTTTTTTTTTTTTTTTTTGGGTGGGTCTTATTAATAAGTCTTGTGTTAGTGTTATGGTTGTGCTTAAATTTTTGTTATGCTTGTGCTTAATTTTTTTTTTTTTTAATTTATGCAGATTGAGATTGCTAAAAACTTGTTATTGTTCAGTGAAACTACAACAATAATTTTTATATAAATCAGGTTCTATTTCTCATTTGTTCTACACTTTGAAAGTTATTTTTTATTTTAGTCTTTATAAATATATTGTTTGATTAGAAATATCTACTAGAAAATATGCATTTGGATATGAAAAACTTAAAAAAAGAAAAAACGAAGAAATATTAATTGAGTCTCAAATAAGGATCAATGGATAAATTTGTATTAGTAATAAACAAAATATAACACAAAATTTAGATGAAATATCACAAATGAGCAAGAAATTCACCAAAATAATTTAGAAGAAAATGATGTTCAATTTTGCAATACAACAAATCTTGATAATGAACTTCAAATAATTTAGAAGAAAATGAAAATAATAATGAAAAATATAATATAAAAATATTAAATAAACATTAATTTAATTAATATATAAGTATAAAAAATGCCAATTTTAGTTTTTGTCTTAGGCCCCAAAATGTCTAAGGCCGCCCCTGTTTCCCTTTCATCCTCTCTCTGCCTCAACCCACGTCACACCGTGCTCCATGGCTAACCACCAAACGCTCCTTCTAAATCTCCATGGCCGGAGCTTTTCAAGCTCATCACCTCCAACCACGCACACCTGCTGAAACCTAGCCAAAATCAAATCGCAACAAAAACCCAGACGCCCACCAAATCACAAATCAAATCACACCTACCGAAATCAAAGCACAAAACCCACAAAACAACAAAAATCACAAAATGAAAACACTAAAAGTGAACCCACCGTTAAAAAAACATATATTGGTTTTGTTATTATATTTTAGAAGAAGAATCATCTTGTTGAACTAATTTTAGATCCAAATTAATCAACACATACCACAAGTAAGAATGATAAACTGAAAGCAAAGCAAGCAAAAAAATGTTATTTCCTAGAAAAGTGTTTTTCAGAAAATAGAAAGGGTAAACAAAATATAAAAATATTTGCTTTATAATCTCAAATAAATAAATAAATAACCAAAAATCACACACCATAATCTGGTGAAGCCTCGTGAGCCACAATTTCATCTAAGAGGATCGTCTGAGTTGAGAGAAAGAGATTTTCATAGTTTTTGACTCGGCAATACAATCTTCGATTTCCTTTCTTGACGCGGCTTTCACTCGTTTCTCTCCTGTCAGCCTAGGCGACGTATAAAGAGAAATAAAAGGAAGAGAACAAAGCACCGCGGTAAAAAAAAAAAGAAAAGAAAAATGGTGAGAGAGGAAGACGAACTGAGATCAGGTGCACTGTCGTAGGTATTTTTTTTACATTTTTTACATTTTTTTTTAACATTTTAACTCTCCTTTAATATATTTTATTTAATCGTTGAGATTGAAAGTTATTTTTTCAACTTTTAATCTCAGCCATTAATTACAATTGCATCAAGATATTGCACCTAAATCTGAAAAAGACAAAGAGACCTACACATACACATACACATACATAAGCACATATACACATACACATATATAACGTACATACACACACGTACATACACATACACATACAAATACACATAAACATACATACACATACACATAAATATACATATACATAAACATAACATACATACACATAAACACTTATAAACTCACATAAACGTAAACGTACACACATATAAACTTAAATATAAACATAAACACACATAAAAATTTGATTAGCACATCAAAGTAACTAACGAAATTGTTTGAGAATTCGTGTTAGTTTGCATTTTTTCCAATCTATATGAGGGTTTAATATTTCTCAGTCTGTATGAGTGTTTATGTTTATGTATATTTATGTTTATGTGTGTGTGTTTATATGTATGTGTGTTATGTTTGTTTGTTTATGCGTGTTTATGTGTATGTGTGTCTATGTTTGTTGTTTTTATATATGTTTGTTTGTGTTTGTGTTTGTGTTCATGTATGTTTATATGTATTGTGTGTTTGTGTTTGTTTTCATGTATGTTTATATGTATGTGTGTTTATGTTTATATTTATATTTATAAATATAAACATACATAAACATACACACATACATAAACATACATAAACATAAACACATGAACATACACATAAACATAAACGTACACATACACACACATAAACATACACATACACATACATAAACAAACACACATACGTAAACATACATAACATAAACATAAACATAAACACACTTGCACATACATATAAACATAATACACACATAAACATACACATACATAAACACACATACACATGCACATACATTTTTAATTATTGCCTTAGGCCCCAAAATGTCTAGGGCTGCCCCTGTATAAATCTTCTTTTACATTATTTTTCAAAACCAAATCTTGTGGGTTTTTTGAAGGACTATCGGCTCTATTTGGTTTCCGAGAAAATGAAAGAAAGAAAATTTGAAAATTCTATTTTTCCTTGTTTTTGATAATTTGAAGAAACTAACCTTTGAGACTCGAGTGTTTGCTCTCTTCTCTTCGGTGTTTTGCAATTGCAAGGAGGGCTTTGGCCACTGTTTTAAAAACTGGACCTGACCGGTCAGTCTGTCGGTTTAACCGAGAACCGGGAGCCAATCTGGTTCGGTTAAAGCCCCAAAACCAGTCAACAACCGAAAAAACCAGCCAAAAACCGGTCAAAAACCGAGGTTGAACCGA